>JAOVFP010000015.1:2489611-3734417 GCA_025738555.1 Cyathus striatus | reverse complement strand
GAATCGCGATACAGCTGTGTTAGCCTTGTCTTTCCGACAGCTGACGGATTCAATGAATCACCGGAGTAGGACGCCCATACACTTAAGTACTTAGAACCTTTACGAAGGGTGCGACGGTTTTGTGAAGTTGACATAAGTATCTGCTGTTCGGTAGCCGTGTGGGAATGTGTAGGCGAACTTTAATATTGTACAGGGTACGTGGGCTCAGAGCTCGTTGAAGTGACAAGTCTACTTAACAAACAAGGAGCGGCGGCCAACGGTGTAGTCGACCAACATCTCTGAAACGAGACTGGCAAAGGTCCACCGAGAAGGTTCATGAGCGCTCACAGTTCACAAAGATGCTCCTGATCCTTCCAAAGTTCCAAGTGGCGGTTGATGGTGAGATAAGAAGGAAATGGCTGATGGAAAGGGTTATATATAAAGATGCAATCAAATCGCTGCACAAGCTCAGGGCGTGCATTCACAGGCGAGGACGAAGGTGACAATTGAAAAGATGCATATATTATCAATATAAGTATTATGGTAATTTATGTTGCACTAGCGACAAGACATCGCAATATTAATGCTGATGGAGGACTGGGACTCTGGGTGTGACTAGGTAAAAAGATCTAGATGGTGGCATGCAGAATGAGAAGAGCACGCCAAAGTGGAAGTATCGCATATAAAGCGTGGTAGAGAGAATCGCACGCGGATGACATAATCCAGGCAAGCTGTAGGCGAATCTTGACATCTACCTGCCTGCAGGCAGGGAACGTGGTGTTGAGCTATCAAAACTGGGATTAAATCACTCGAAGGTGCTGAACCTGGATACATGCGAGGATAAGCGGCCCACGCCTTGTACACACTGCGGGGCCCTTTGTCCTTTGTCCTTCAAAAGTTGTCTGTTGTTCATTCGACACAACTTTCCAGCCATTCCCTCTCCTCATTCCATATTACGTCGAGTCGTGCGATCTCTGGTCGTCGGGTGCAGCAGGCCTTTTTGACCTGTCAATAAGCCTACTCGAACCGTTGGATAACGGCTCGGTTTATTTCGAGTGTCCGCCAGCGCCTTCCTCTTTGTCCTTCTTAACCTTCGACGTGGCCATAATTTCTAGACAAAGTCCCTTTACAACTCACCACTAGTCACTCTTTTTGTTTTCACTCTCCTGGCGTTAATCCTTCAAGCTACTTACCAAAGTAATCCCGTCGTTAATTTCAGTCACTTCCCCGTCGTTTTCCCGTTAGTGTGGTAGGTAGTCTCCTGGTTACTGGCAATGGGTATAACCGGACTTTACATGCTGACTGGGCGCATATTCATGATCATAGGCAGATAGCTTTTGACCAACTACCGATCGTCCGTGAGGTGAGCCACTTATCTTCCTTCACATTGTCACCGAAAATTTTGTGATCTGACCCGGGCGAAATTGCGGAATAGAAAAGTGAGCAAAAAGCCTTGAACAAAGCGCCTCTACCGGATTGCAAAGTAGTTATATTGGTGAGTGTCGCTGCGGGGTTTCGTTTATTTTCTGTCTTTCTTTCTACGCTGGGACATACTTGTGGTATATGCCGACGTCATGGACCCTATTGTGTTCGTTGTGAAACGTGGGGTCGTGGGAACGGGAGGTGGTCGGACCGAGCCATAGTGGCAGAGCGGCAACAAAGCGGGAGATCTGACAAATTTGGACGAGGAATGATAATATTCTTGCGGCGGTTCTGCCGCTGTTCGATCCGCTGCCGGGTGGAGGGACGAACAGGCGTGTAGAACGAGGAGGACGCTGGGGGCAAGGTCATAATAGCTGGAGGAGAAGGGCAGAGGATGGACTGGGCAGTGACGACAAGCGCGGAGGAAATTGTGTCCTGCATCGCAAATGGTGCCAAAAAGGGAAGAAAGCCTGGGGAGTTGCAACAACCGGGGTCCGAGGATGGACCGGATTAGGACGAAAGTGGTGGGAAAGTGGGATGTTTCCATCTATGAAGATAGATTGTTGTGGTGAATTGTCTGCGACTTTGGGACCAGTTTCGTTAGCTACTATTATATTCCATTTCTTTTCTTCTTTCCGTGCTCCCCGTCGTCGTCGAGCTCACCCCCCTCCACGACGAACTCTCCTCTCTTCCTCATCTCTCACTAACGTGCCCTTTCTCTTCTTCATATACCATTCTTGTTCACGACCGCGACGCTGACCTCCCATTCTTCCCCTTATCTAGCCTCTGTGGCGTCATCTTCGCTCCTGCCACTTTACCCCTGCCTCGCTACTGTTGTCGCCGCCTTGCTTTCATCTCTCATACTTTGTATGACTGGTCGTTTAACTTTACCCGTGAGCGTCCATCTCTTACTCCTCTTACTTCTCCTCTTCTCTGTCTTGTCAACAACACTGCAAACGCACACGCCCATGTGACCGGCTTCTTGTTCTCATCCAACGTCGGGTCCACAGCCCCAATGGATATATCCCTTGTTCATTTCGAATAGGTATCTTATCGCCAATCATGTCCAACCCCTTACTACTCTCTTTTCGCCATGCTCCTTTTCACCATTTGCTCAATGCTAATCGCCATTGCTCGTCCCCCTCTAGTCATTGGCACTCTCATCTTTGCATACCTCAAGACATGAAAGACATCTCCACTTCCTCCTCAAGACATTCTCGCCACTCCCTCATATATCCCAAGAAACGCCCTTCTCCTCATGGCATAACCAAGGCTCATAAGACCCCCTCCTACCACCGCAAGGGCCCATTCGAAAGTCTCCCCGTTCAAATAAAGGAGTCTTGTTGCAGCAGCAACTGCAACGTGAAGCACAAATATTGGCCCTTCGCCGAGAAGGTATCATTCTTGAGGAGGAGTATCGCGATGAAATTCGGTATTACATGCATGACATGGAGGCAAGTTGTAACCCTCTCCCTTCTTTTGCGTACTGACTCTCCATATCCCTTCGTCCTCAGAGAGATACAATGTCCTCTATGCAGTCAATGGATCAACAACCCGAGATCCGTTGGCATATGCGACCGTGTTTAGTTGATTTCCTCGTTGAGATACACTTCACGTTCCGGTTGCGGCCTGAGACGCTGTATCTAACCCTCAATATCGTAGATCGATACGTATCTCGTCGTATCGTCTACATTAAGCATTATCAACTAGTCGGATGTGCAGCATTATGGATTGCCGCCAAGTTTGAAGATGCCAAGGAACGAGTACCAACCGTGCAAGAGTTGGCTCAAATATGTCATGATACTTACGAGGAATCTGCGTTTATCCAAATGGAAGGCCATGTGCTTTCTACTATCGAGTGGGCCTTGGGACATCCAACTGCAGAGGCTTGGTTACGACTTATGTGCTGTGGAGCATACCCGGAAGACGCTAAGGTCCAACATGTTGCCAGATTCTTAATGGAAATAACTCTCTTTTATCGTGAATTTGTCAAGTACCCCCCTTCTACAATCGCCTTTGCGGCTTTGACCCTTGCCCGTTATCTCTGCGGGAAGCCGCGTAGAGTCTGGGAGGAAACTGATGAATGTCTGGAGGTTATTGATCATCTTGACAATCGATTGGCGAATCATGTCGATGATTTATCGGAGACCCTTATCAAGAAATACTCCTACGCATTTTACTCCAAGGCTGCAACATATGTTGTGCAGTATTACTTGCAAGGAGGTCGCTTTTCTCGCAACACGTTTCCCATCCTTCCAACTACACCGAAGCGGAACTCCATGCCTATTGTGAGCTCTCCCATGGGCTGTACAACACCCGCCTCAGATGTGTCAGACGACATGCCTGTCACGCCATCAACGCCCTCCTACCCTAGCGATGCTTTCCATGCGACACGACCATCCGATGATAAGGAGAACAAGCCATCAACTTTCGAGCCTGTGCTCAATAAGCACAAAATTGAGACGCCTCCTGAGCAGTTTTTACCTCATGATTTTGTTGCGTTTGGTCGCCCGGCCTTGCATAACTTGAATATCTCATCTCCACGCACGGCGCTCGTCGCATAACGAACAATGGCATTGTATCGTTGCATTTCTCGGTTTTCTCACCTTGTTTCTCTCAATGTTCAAAACGCAACAATCCCCGCAAAATGTAATACCAACAATACACGTCATTTCGACACTGTCCACAAATTTCTGTTCTGCAAACTCAATCATCCATGCATCCATCAATTTCCTTGCAATTGTCTCATCTCATCAATCGCACCACTATTCTATCCTGGTTGGCATACTTACCATTGAAGGCCAAAGTGGGATATCAGGTGGGAGGGAAGGTCCATCGTCCTCGCGATATTCTCGCGTTGGAGCGATGCGATAATAATCAGAGACAGTTTCTTTTATCTGCCTTCCATGTGTCCCCTCCTCCTTTTCTCCTTCTTTCGCCTGCTCAGAAGCCATTTCTGTATACGCACTACCTACCCCGTTCTCTATCGCTGTCGTCTACAGATCTTTACGACATCACATTCATTACCCATCTCTTGTCACTATGCATCCGACATTCACCGTCATTTCTCTCCCTCCTTCCGTTCCAATTCATATATCCATCACCCCGCATCTTCTCTGTGCACGGACGACAGCAAGTTTAGTTCTTTGTGTCAATTGCATTCGTTTACTTTATATTTTATTCTTCACCTTATCGTAAATTGTCCTTGTTCTCTTAACAATCATATTCCTTGCGTCTCAACTACTCGACTCCTTGTCAAATCTTCAGGGAGGTTGTGGTAGAGTGTGGTCAATCTCGCTGTCACTATCCTCATGTAGTGGTATACTATTACAGCTCCAGCACCCCTTCCTTTCTTTTTCTTATACCATACATTGCGATCCATTCCCTTTATTTACCATGTTACATACTTCCTCTACCGACCTGTTATTTACCACCACTACTACACTTGTCATCCGCGTAAAATGTCATACAAACTCACTAACTGTTGTTTACATTATCGAAATGCTTTTGTGATACCCAGTTGATTTATCTACCACTTGAATAAACATTTGGTTGCCTGAATGAACGCACATGAGAATAAATATATATATTCCCACTAACTTTAGTTAGTAGGGTTATGGGGCTCGATGTTGAAAACTTTTTGGCAGTAAATTTCGATGCCATGAAGCCGAGTAGTCATGGGTTCAGTTATTCGGCAAATTCCTTGTTCACGTATTGTTCACCGACCGGTTTAGTAGATACAAGTATGGTATATGGCGGTAATGGGTCTCCTCTACTTTCTTTCATGGCTTGCCCTGTGTAGGTCCCTGCCTATAGCCGGCATTATTCCCACTAACTTTAGTTAGTAGGGTTATGGAGACCGAAATTCAGAAATTTCTGGCAGTAAAATTTATGCTGTGCAGTTGAGTTTGAAAAAACTTCGGCATTTCCCCTATTACACCTTTGTTTCACCCGTTTCAGCCGTCATTTCTTTCGCCTCATATATATAACTCGTGTCTCTTGTTTTACTCTCTGTTCCCTTGTTCCTTTACTCTTCCTTTAACCTTCCTCGTACGAAATGATGTCCGTTCTTCTTAACAGTGTTATGGTCGCTGCAATGTACAATGCTCAGGTAATAGGGAACTCCGGGTCTTAGTTAATCGCTACTATCTCTGGCATCCTGTTGCAACCGGGGATTCATGCTATTGAAGTTACTCCTATGACGACGATTAGATTGCTAGCTTGTTGCATTAAGGTATGTGTATGATCAGAGCGTGGTCTGTGCCTTCGTTTAGGATGTTCGTGGTATACCAAATGTTGTGGAGACTTTCTTTCCACTGAATTTTTATTACTGCACTATATTGTGTTCAAATTCGCTCGACTTTCCTACTGGCTTCCCGCCTTTATATTTCTTTTCCAATGATAATTTCTACTGGTACCTACTTTTTTTTGACGGCTTAAATATTCCTGGCGTCTTCTTTTTTTGGTACTACGTGGTTTTTGTCCTATTTCAGTTCTTCCCTCTCCCTCTTCTTTCTCTGTAGTAGCTTCTACCTGTATTCGATGATCAGTTGTCTGATTGTTTTATCTATCTGTTAATTGCTATTGTCCTTGCATTATATCTAACTTAGAACAAACTCAGCAATCCTACTATTCATGGTATTGAGAGTATTTTCCACTTGTTTCCATTAATTGGCTTCGCCTCCTCCGCCTTCCTGTTTACACTTCTTCAACAGCAGTTTTCCTAATACCTATACATAACACAATTTCAGTGTTCGATTTACATTAAACGTCTTGTACAATTAGTTAGTGGGCTTTGCCGGCGACAGCCGGCTCTAGGTATTATATATATATTCTCACTACCTTTAGGTAGTAGGGTTTTGGGGGGGCGAAATTAATTTTTTTTGGCGGGGATTTTCATAAAAACGAGGTGACGTAATGATTAGTAATTGGCACGCTCCTTTAGTCTCAAAATCCAAGCGGTGGCCATCACTAAATTCGGGCGAATCTCCCATGAGAATGTAATGTAATGTGAGTTGATGTGCGCGGTATGAGTTGATGTGATCTTATGGTTTGATCATATAGGAGTAGATGTTAATTTGCAGCCACCTCAAGTAGCTCTTTCTTGTGGCCACTCATGCTGCTCATGGGAAATCATGAATGCGATATATTATCACATCGACCATATGAGATTGTAGTGAGTCCCCCATTGAATTATGAGCTCAATAAAATCTGTCAGTGCTATTATAATTTTTATGCACAACAGTATTGCTCTTATTCTTTCTTTCTGGGAAAGTGGATATAGGATGTATGCAATAGCAGCGGAAATTTGTAATAAAATATATTTCTGCCTATATACTTGTACATAGTACTACGAAATACTAAGTCTAGGGAATGAAGTGCACCTCTCCAGCCTCCTCCTTTACTACTAAAGCTCCTCTGCCTATCAATCAGCCCGTGACAGGGTTTTGGGGTGGGAGGAGTGACAAATGTGCGACGTACTATTAAATGGTAAAGGTCAGAAAGATACGATGAACACACTGAAGCTCTTGCAGACTTACTCTTTGCGCCCTTCACACAAAATAACCCAGGAATCTGCTCCCAATCTGCACCAACTGAAACAAGTAGGCACCTAGTAAACAACTTGGATGAAGATTTAAGGGAAAGAGATGGATAATGACATACTTAAGCACAAATAAACACCGAGAAACTTGAGGATGATTTAGTAAGACTCGAGAGGGTAGACTAGAAATGCAGAATGAAAATCCGAGGTATTGAAGGGTGGTACATATATTGCATTTGTTATTGCCGAACGGGGCATTTTTTGCTTGGCCATGGCGGGATTTGGCGAGATGGGTCCTGACAAGGTCCTGATGTGTATCAAATCGATTGCGGAGACTCAACCGCAATGTTTTGACGTACGTATTTCCAGACCCGAGCAGTCCAGCTTTACATATGTGCCTGTGTCATCAAATGCCTAGGCGCAATTATGTGAGTATGGGATACGACAAGCGGCCACAGGCTTGAAGGCTGAGTGACTGTGACTTCGAGCTGCCGTTGGTCTTTCCAAGTACGTGTATTGCCCAATTACCCAGATTGGTCAATCATGGGACTGCCGTACTGAACGGTACCGACACCTCGCAATCACTGACGCCCGCTCTATAACCACCGAGAACAATGTCGGAACACGGACAGGCTTCTTTACTTCATAGTTAGACACTTCGGAAATGCTCGGCTGGATGGCTCGATAAGAAGAGATTTGGTGGCTGTAGGGTAATGGCGCATAGCATGTGTACATAGGTCAGACGTTAAAAGACGGCGAATAAGCATGTAGCAATTGACCTGAGAAGTAGAAGTTGGACAGCACATTGGGTTAGCGACACCGCGAACCAGACTTACCCAGTAGAGCAACTGACAGTGGACGTCCTAGAACAGGGCAGTCAGCGACTCTTGAGAAAGTGAACGAGGGGTGCACTGCGTTGACATCAAGCTCTAAGGTTTTGTCCGTGTACAGTCAAGATTTGGCAGTAGTTGTCTTCCTCTAATTAAGAACACAACGAAAGCTGCTCAAGAGATACTATGATAAAAAACTTGTAAGTTAAGCATGGTATGATGATAGGAATATAATCACGTATCATTTGCGTCTGATCTCGTGGTGAGCTCACAACTACTTATACATAGTATACAATATCTTGGTGAGATCATGAATGTTGTATACTATGATATTAACATCACAACCAACGCATAACCGCTCATAACGCCCGTGAGAAATGTGCGGCTATTTGAGACTTTCACCGATTTAGTGATGTGGCACCTTTGTCCGTCCTTTTGCGATTTCCTTCAAGTATTATGTGCCAGCTCTATAACTTTTACCTGCACCTTATTTCTTCCTTCCTTCCCTATTCCTACTTTACCCTCCATAAATCGCAACACTGTCAGTTCTTCTTAATGATGTAGTGGCTGAGGCTTTATACGATGAGCTGCTAAAAGGGTGCTTTGTCTGTATCAACTTACTATCAACTGCCACAGCCTCAGGAATTGTACCGGAAGTTGATATTCATACAGCTGAAATTACTGTTACAACGGCAACAGGGTTGCTCGCAAGTTCCCTGAATATCTGTGCGCATTCTGAGTCTCGTCAGGGTGTTTGGAAATTGGCTGAGTTGTTCTTGGTACAACAGATGCCAAAGGTCTCTCGCCAACAAATTTGCTTGCTCACTATATTTGCTACCTGCACTCTTGTGATGGAGCCAATTGTTATGTCAATACTCTCTGAGTCTCCATCTCCCGGCCCTTCAACTCCTCGCAAGTGTCCCTCGGAAAGTTTTCCGCCCCCGTTCCTCTACTTTCCACTAAGCCTACGCCTCCACATCTGCCACCTCTTCAGCCTCTCCCCCGAAGAAAAGCAAGTGTTACTGAGGCACGTATCCGCTCTCTACTGTGTTGGTTCTGTGTATTCCAAATGTCGTACCTTTTGTTCCCTTGAAGTAGCTGCCTCAACGGCCTCTGTATTTTTGACGCTATCTATCATCTTCTGATATAGACTTTAGCGCGTTTCTGAATTTTACCTCTTTCTTTGTCTACCTCTTATGTACCGTTGTCTCCTTACGAAAATATTAAAACCCTTACTTACTTACTTGTATTCCCAAATTTGTACTACTGCTTTCTTACAGAAATTTAATGATGTTGGTTTCGCTCGCTCTCGGTGTTCCCTATTTCTGCTTGCCCTCGTCACCTTACAAGGAAAAATGGGTAGTGGACTATGCCGGTGAGAGCCGGGCCTTAGGGTTTATTATATATAAATGTATACAAGTTTGATATAGTCCTAGACACAGCATGCTATTTGCGAGTTAAATTCACTCAATGACCCAACGATCTCCTTCTTTCCTTATCCCGACTGCGCGTTTCTCATCCAAACTAATTCTTCCTGCATTAAGAATGGCAGTTGTCAATACTGTGTTTGCAATGGTAGGTAGGCCTTGTTTATCAAAGTCGGACGCATCGCTCAGGCCAGCATTGATGCTTCGAGCAGCATCAATAAATTTTTCGATTGAGACATAGCCATAGCCTCGCTGTCCGTCGAAGTGACCTGTCTCCGAAGGCGAATACTTCATGCTGAGGGCCAACTGATTAGTCAGAGAGTAAATAGATCATGCAGACTTACTAGAATGGATTGTACCATGCCTTTCCACTTTCATCTACGGTAACATCATAGCCTCTATGCGCTTGGTCGACATTAATATCGCCCTGTATGTTCATCTGTGAGTTAATGGTATTTGCCGATATAATGTTATGTACTTTCTCGCCCATATAGTACCAATGCTGCGCAGAATGAACACCGGATTTCAAAGGTGCAGTCCAGCTAGCAGTATATACTCCTGTTCCACGGTGTTTGGGGCTCTTTATTGATTCCCAGTCGACGAGAAGAGTGATAGTATCTTCAGTTTCTGGCACACAATTATATGGTTCGCTAACGGCTATTCCTGTGGCCGCGCTGGCAACAACACGAGTAGGAACAGCGATGTCCTGTAGGATCCAACAGCAGATATCTATGTGATGCGAAGAAAGATAGTAGCTGTCTAGGTGTGAGTAATGAGAACTAGATAAATATAATGTATGTCACCTAATGTCGGAATCTTTGCCTGCCCAAGCACGAAATGTTTCAAGTTGACTCTTTGGTTGACTCATCCAAGCGTTGAAGAAGTTAAACTCGCCAAGTGTGGCAGCACGCGCTTTGGCATCACTATACACTGGATCGTATCTGACAGGAATTGTTAAAAACGCAAGCATGACATGATGTGTAATTCTCCTTACCGCTTGTGATGCTCCACAAAGCAGGCAACTTTGTATTTCCTCGCAGCTTCGATCAGTTCGTTGTGGTGCGAAAGAAGTTTCGTAGCGGGTTTAGTGACAAGAACATGAATTCCACGCTCAATTGCGTAGATTGCAATGTTGTAGTGAGTACCTGCAGAATGACATCAATGACACTAGTCATAGTATAGCACAATCAGGAGAACATACTGTCCGGGGTAAATATTATAACAGCATCTCCAGGATTTAATTTATCAATCGCCTCCTTATCTAGCACCGCTATTAGACAAATAACAAGCAGGAATATGAATATAATATGTACGAACAGGCAACAGGATTTATTTCCCCGTTTTTCGGAAACTCTTCAAACCTATCCGTTGAGGGTATCGATGAGCTGGCAACCGGAAATCGAGAAGGCATACATACGTCAAGTCCATGTCCTTATAGGCTCCGCCAATGTTTTCGGAAAGATGCTCTCGTATAGCGGGAAATTTTTTACCGTTCACCCCGACCATGCCTAGATGGTTTACCTATGAAGAGAAAGATGAATACAACTTTAGTTTCCGGAAGGAAAATGCTTAAAATAACCTTTCCAAGTCGTCTAAGGTCAAATAGAGTAAGACCAACAACCTGCGATTAAAGAACTCAATGGATGAAGGGTACAGTTGAAGTATTATACACACCCCAATCTGCCCGACCGCATTATTTTAGCGAAAAGACGGGAATGTATATTGAACAGGGCTGTCCGCACCTTCTTATCTGACTTAGATGCTCCTGAGCCTGTCCATCCTGTCGTATATTCCCCTGGAAACGATAAGCATATGGTCAATGCATTGAAGGAGAATAAGCTACAGTTCCACCTGTAGAGCATTCCGGTAAGCCTGATTGTACTGTTGTACCAAATACCGGACCGCAAAACTTACACATCAAGACATTTAGCTTGGGGAGTTCGAGCGACATCTTGTGAGCTGAGAAGATTCTATGAGCAAAAGAACTAAAGGGTAAAGAATCCTATGGTTCATCCTGTTTCCGCCCCCATCTTTAAAGGCAGAACTTGAAGAAAGAACGGTCCGAGGAGAGGGAAGCGGTCCGGAAGCCGGTGGTGACGAGCATCGATGAAGGCTGGTGAAGATCAGTTCTCAGCCGAATCATGCAGTCCGGTGACCGTCCCCCTGTTTCTTCGGTGTCATTTTCATATGCTATATATTTGAGAGATACGTGTACTGCGACTACTGGCGAAAGTCAACTACGCTTAATGATAAGTATAAGTCAAGGTCAAACCTACTTTGTCACAGTCTGTCACAGTAAGATATACCTCATACATACTCGACCACTCCCCACGTGATGTCACAAATGCGTGACATAGCAGATATTTATGCCGTAGTTTTATTGGGGGAGCTTGCTCCCCCTATTTGTTTGCGTTAGTGATCCAAAATGCATAGTGGCTGTGCATGCACGGAATTTTGTTAGTCAGCAGCTCTGGAGATCCAAAATGCGTAGTGGCTGTGCATGCGCGGTGCATTAGTCAGCACCTACCTCTTTTCGAATTGTCGCGCACCGTGCATGGAACACAATTTCACAAAATGTTACTGTATCAAATCTCACACAAATTACACACATTCTCATCGTCGAAATATCTCTGCTCATTTAAATAGCCTGGATATAAAATTAATTTAAATTATTTTATGTACTTTTCCACAACCACTTCAAATGCTATTTATTGGATACTTACTAGGCAAGTCACATATATAACTCCCATACTTAAAGTGTTCCCATACATTTACTCTTAATTTTCTCACAGTTGAATGATTGGAATAAAGTGGGAGCTATTAAAATGAATGCATAACTGTGGAAACACTGTAACAGCTAGTTGCAGCCAGTAAAACAAAGAAAAAATATTATAATGAAGGTAGTATAATTAGAACAAAGGTAAATAAATAAAATAGTGCACAGGCAATCAATAAAAAGGGTTCTGTCTCCTAACAAGAAATATGAAAGTAAATTTCTTATTCGAGCGAGGTTTCCGCCGATCCAAGCATTAGCAACTCCTAAATGAGTATCTAACAAGTAAACTTATTATTATGTATAAAAAGGAAATAACAAAAAAACTAGGATTCGTCAAGCTTGCCCTTTAACGTGCGTCGCGAAGCGACGTACGTTACTAGTCTCGCTTGCCATCCTCTCCCAATTAGGCCGTGTCCTAAAAAGGACCTCCTATCGTGAGAGTCTGGGTTCCTTCCAACGAAGAAAAGGGGGGGTTGAACTTCGGTCGACTCGGCCATCTTTTCTCGCTTATGTAACAATGGTCAACACGAGTGGGCCAATCAAGAGCTACTGTTGCTCGCTCACGTCAGTATGTATTTAGTGAAGTATGAATGTAACTTAGTTGGTACATATGTAGTCACACTTTTGTGAACTTTACATGTGAAAGTTTGAAAATGTAAAACTACTTGAACTCATAAATACACATTGGAAGTACTCCATGATATAAAATATAGAAGAGTAAGCTATTGTAAGGTATCGACCTTGCATGTTCGGACTCGGCAATGACTATGGAATATCATGTGACCTCATCAACCTTCTCCACGCGCTACCCTTCGCCTCATTGGTTCATCTCTCGGTACTCCTTTACGGAACCGTTACCACTCGACTCATTTCTCTTTCTAACCAATCGCTTGCATCTCTTTTCTTCTCTCTGACTCACTACTTACTTTCTCTTTGACTCCAATTGACTCATTACTTACTGTGTAGATACTTATAAATAGCTTATAGAATTACCTTGTACCAGTAGAGTTCTTGAATACGAGACCCTACGACACGCACCCTTGGAAATTAAGTCTCAAGTTCTCGGCCTCGCATCACTTTAATCCCGTGTGTTTCCAGTGACAAGCATAATCTTCTTGCTTGAAACTCGGAAACTCCACAGCTATGTAGTAGAATGAAGTAGATATTTTAAAAATAAAGATGAATTTGTTCAGTATGCAATTGGTGTAATTAAGGTCACATCTTCAGGGCTGCTATAAAAATATGGTGGATAGAACTTACAGAAGTGAATTGGAAGTGAATATGATTCTATGAACACAGAACAGGGGCAGTGTTTAATTGTCCAAGTATGGTACTATACACATAATACTTAAATTATTCCTAACCATGACTCTACATCAGCTGAAATTACAGGTGTTGACATTTATGCGTGTTGTTTTGATATAGGTATGGAGGAGGCGGCACAAAGGTACTTGGGTTACTTGGATTGTGCTTGGACACGGTGCGCGAACTTGATCGTTGATGAGTAAGCCATCCAATTGAAGCCTGTGATTGGCCCACTGGCGTTGACCATTGTTACATAAGCGAGAAAAGATGGCCGAGTCGACCGAAGTTCAACCCCCCCTTTTCTTCGTTGGAAGGAACCCAGACTCTCACGATAGGAGGTCCTTTTTAGGACACGGCCTAATTGGGAGAGGATGGCAAGCGAGACTAGTACGTTACATGTTATTATTAACAACTTAATAACTTATAAGTACTTATTCATAATCACATGACTAGCATGCTGATACCACGTGCATATGATGTCATACCGCAGCCTTGCAGCTTTACTTAGCACACAAAGACCGTTACAACACCTGCACGTCCACCACTCGCTTACTTGTCTGAAATTTGTTCACTGCTGCTTGCTTCGCTCAAAGCTCCGGCTGTTTGCCTGTTTTTTTATCTTATAATCTATCTTTGTTAATTTCTACAGCTAGCCGTCCTCGATCCACCCCACTTTATGGAATGATCTTCTCGCTTCAATACCTGCAATAGCCGCTGTTACCTTTCGCTTCTGAGCATATTAACTCAAATTCGTCTTCTTGCGCTACCAATGCCGACAAATACCCCTAATACCCCCCCGAATTCTGCCTTCGTACCGCGCAAAGAGTTCCTTCGCGAATCTCCTTCGACCCTCAACTCTTTTGCACTTCTCGCCATCTCTAGCTCAAGCTGCATCAGGCTCTATTCATGTCCTCTTACAGTTGTAACCACTCTCCGCCGTTTTTTCGATCAACAACATATCCTCCTTGCATTCAGGGAAGATTTTGCCCATAACTTATGTGAATTTACCCTTGATGGAAAGCCCTGGAGCAGTCCCAAAGCTGTTGCAACAGAAAAGCTTCTTCTCGATATTCTCACCGCTGTGTATCAATGTGGCTACACATACCTGTCTACCATTGACTATGGCAGGGAAAATGACGATCGCCTCGTCATGGCCTTTTCAGCGCCATCATCTGTCCAACAGGGTTCACGGTCGGGCACCCCCTTATTTTCCAGTAACTCTCCTTCCTTTCCGAACACATCGGGGGGCTCTCTCCCGGACAAAACCAAGAATAGGAGAGTTCCTTTTGCGCTTTCATTTGTGTCAGCAACAGTAATGCGTGCAATTGCTCCGCCACTACATTTGACGCCTGCCATTCTACAAGGTGTTCGAGGATCATGGCCTCGCGGAGTGGTGTCCGAGAAAAAGATCGGAGAAAATTGTTTTGAGTTCAAATTAAAAGGCTACAAATGTGAGTTATATTCTTTCCTTGTGCTTGATGGTCGTCTTAGCTCGTCCAGGGTTCCAACAGGATAATTTTGCAGTCGATTCCTTGCAACATATACTTTCACTTCTGACTTCCCTTGACTTCCATTCATTTAGTCTTTTAACATCTATATCACTCACGAATCGCTCTCGAGTAAAGGACCTTTGGATATTCACTGGCCCTGTGTCTATATCCGTGAATGAGCTTCCTAGGCTGGAGACGCTGGAGCAGACCGTGCTAGATGGATCTCATCCAGATTTGAAGCGTAAAGGGCACAATCAAGAGTATATGCCATCTGAATCTCATAAATTAATGTCAGCAGAAGGAATCACTTTTCATGCTCAATATGGAGATCATTCAAGAACCGTACCTGAGGATTCTGTTCGCATTCATAATCACCAGCAGAGCGCGGTGGCAGGCACATCACACATGCTACGAAAACCTGCTCCAAGGGCCCAAATTCCAGTTTCTGTTGTTCAAGAAGATCCTCATGAAAACGAAGGCCTCCGTATCCAACTTCCGAGTACGATATCAAGTGGAGTTGAGAATATGACGGGTGTTGGAACTTTGGTGCATACACCAGAGTTATTGTACTCCAGCTCTCCGTATGATGTAGCAGGTGTTGCATCTTCTCTACATTATGGAACAGCAGTTACACCTAGACCAAAGATGCTTAATCCTTCAGGATACAGGCATAGCCCCTTGCGACCTGTTGCTGACCGACCAAAAACTCCTCCGCCACCACGTTCACAATCTGAAGCTTCTTCTGAATCACCTCCTCCGTCGCCAGCCAGATATAACGACGATGCAAGTGGTGATATGATGCAGATCAGCACCTCCAATCCTTCAAGTGCGTTGCTAGGCTCAGGTATTTTCAGGGATTCAGCATTCTCTTCAAATACAGAGATAGTTGGCGAATTACCGATGCCATGGAGCGGTTTCGGGAAAGAAATCACGGAACTAAATGCAAGGAATGAGCAAAGCAAGTTAAGACCCATCAATAGTACTCGTTCTTCGAGCACTCCAGCGTTTCCTGGTGGGTGGCAGCTTACAGCAGTTGAAGAGAAGATGGAAGAAGTGGAGACAGCGTCAAAGAGTAAGGGCGAAGAGGGTGGTACGCCTATACATGAAGTTGAATCGCGCATCGACTCCCCAGAACTGGTGAAACCCGGATTATTAGCGCGGAAGAGTGAAGCAGCCGTCGTTGGTATGATTGCATCCACCGGTTCGTCAAGTCATGCGATACCTTTACGGCCGCAGGGACAACGGAAGGAATCACAAACATCTTTAAGTGGGCAAGGAGGAGGAAGCCAGGGGTGGGTACTTGTAAACGTGGGTGAAGGTTCACGGACACCTACACCAACGGCGGTGCAGGAAGGGCATAACGTTTCCTTACATTCTGGGGTAGGCAGGAGTTCAGCACCTGGTACGCCGAATCTAGGCGGACATGTAAGCTCAAAGCAATATAGCTCTTTGGATAACCATTTATCGACATCGGCGGTACCGTCTTCTGCAAAAGCTATTGTAATCGTAGATGCAATGGAGTCAAAGCACAAGAAAGCGGGATCATCGTTGGGCACTGATGTAGATAGCAGCAGTAGCACCGGTGTACGTCGGTTTTTCTCGTTAAACCGAAAGAACTCGGTAAGTGGCAATCACACATACCCGGGATAGGACAACTGACTTGTGCATGGAAGAAGGGTATGAGGGAGGAGAAAAGAACGAAGGGACAGGGCAGTCAATCAACATTACCGCGATCTGGGTTGGTGGAACGGCTCCGATTAATAGGGACACCCGAGGCGTCGCGGCGAGAGGACAAACGAAGGAGCATTGATTAGGTGCTGTAGAACTGCGAAATATACCTGTTTTTTTTTTTTCGTTTCTTTTTGCGATATGGACGCGTAGATTTCATTTATGATTCTTCGATTATTTCGAGACGGAAAGCAGATGTGGTGACTAGACACTACTTTGTAGCAGCGATGTTATGACTAGCGATGTTTTCCGGAAAATTATGTTGTAATTATATATACAGGTGGTCGAGAGGAAGACGGTGAGTGAAGAGAGGGAAGAAGTAGAGGAGAGAGAGTGGGAATTTGAACAGGAAAGAATAGAATTTATATAAGAAATAATATTTTGGTGGTGCAGAAAGAACGCAAACCCGGGCTGACGATGGAAAGGGCTACCCAAGTATACATACAGGGACAACTACAGCTACCCGCCCGTCCCCTGCCTTCCCCTGCCTTTTCTCTTCTTTCCCTGCCACCATCACCTCATTCCTCCCACTCCCATTCCTCCCATCCCTCCCATCCCTCCCATTCCTCCCATTCCTCCCACTCCTCCCACTCCTCCTTGTTCTCTCTTCCCCCTCGAACTTTCTTCCCCATATTACCTCAAACCTCCCACAATGCCTACTTGCCGGCGCAAACGCGTCGTTCTCACCCAGCCTTCCGATGCCCTCCTCCATGCTGCGAAGGCAGACCCATCTAAGCCCGTCTTCTACCTGCATCAGACCGGCGAGATATTCGAAACATACGAGTATGTCATTCTCTCCGCTGCGGTTGTCTTTCGCTCATACTGGCTACAGAGCATACGCTGCTCGCATGTCTTTCTACAAGTTAAAGCAGTTTCAATGCGAAGTCACCGGAAAGAGCGGTCTCGACTATTTCCAAGCACTCGAAAGCGAACGTCAAGAGGCTCGCACTCTCCACTCCCGCTTCTCAGAGCCTCTCAAGCCGGCCATCCTCAAGACTGTTCAATGGCGTCTGTCCATTCTCCCTTTTGTTTATGCACCTTGCTTACGCACCCTATTCATTTTAGAGGTCATGGGCCGTTTGGACCATCTTGTAGAAGCTGTATATGAACGTTTTAAAGACCGTTACTTCCGTGGAGAAAGTTCGTTTACTGCACTTTGGTTTCTTGTCCTCGTTTTCCTAATGCTACAACTTTTCGTTATTGCAGAAGTAATTGTTGACCTATCAGGCACCAAGTATGACAGCAACTACACTAATATGCTGTTCACTGTATTCATCATATTCACTAGGTACTATGCCCGTGTTGAAAGAGTCTATCCACCTAAGTATAGCTCAGACCTAACTGCCCGCGATGCTCACAAGGACGATGATTTCTCTGTGCTCCAAGAGGAAGACGAAATTCCTCATCTCATTGGCGGTGACCTTAAGATCACTGCTAAGGATGCAAACGCACGCGATGACCCAGATCTATACTTCTACTGGGTTGAGATTCTTGACTTAGAGAAGGATAAGGGCCACGACAAAGGCAAAAATAGCTCGAAGGGTACAAAACATCCTGAAGGAAACAAAGGTGAGATGACTGGAAGTTTGATGGAAGTGCAATGTTATGCAATGAGGTCAGCATGCAAAGCAGTATACTTGCAGTCACACTACTGACAGCCGAACAGCCGCGACCGCCTTTCTTTCTCTAAATCCATTCTTCGAAGGTTTATCCGTGACTGCGTCGATCGAGAAGCTGCTGTCGCATCTCCCTGGACAGTTAAACCGGATATTGCTAAGCGCTATGGTGTAGATTCTGTTATGCCTGAAGAGACCAGGAAGGGAGTGGAGAGCATTAAGAAGGGCGAAATTGACAAGCGCAAAAAGGTTTGGGAAGATAAGGAAGGTCCTCCAACAAAAAAACAAAAGAAAATGACTGCGGTTCAGGAACAGAAAGGTGTTTTTGCTTCCTTTTTCAAGTCTGCTTATCGATACTCATCTTTCTGTATAGCAAAAGCCGCTGTAGCCGCCGCAGAAAAGAAAGAGAGAGAGATGCGGGAAAAGGCTGAAAAACAGAGAGTAGCCAAAGAGGAGGCAGAACGATTGGCGTCTGAAAAGAAGAAGAAAAAGCCTATACGCTACCCTACAGAAGATCTTGATGTCCGCATCGGCGACAAGGATAAGAAGGCGGGAATGAAGCTGAAGCGATCCATTCCCAGCCGTTCGGTATTACCTTTCAATGACGTCCCTGGTACGTTTGAGGCATTTCTCATGAGTTGGAACTTTCTTGTGGTTTACGGGTATTTAACAATATATCATCCTTCGTTATTGTTGTCTGACATTTATCAGAGTTCCTCTTCACCTATCCGTGTTTACCTTGGACGAGCTTGAACACGCCATTCGTCACAGCTTACCAGACATACCCTGTCCTCTTCTCTCTGAAATACATTCGACCCTTATCTATAATCTGCGAACTGTCCCTTTTCAGCGACACAGCGCTATCCTTTCCCTGTTAAAGCTGAAGGAAGATCTCCAAAAACAAGGTCGAGAAAATGAAAAGGTTCTTGGTGTTTCTGTCGACGACCTGACAGGCGCCATGGCGGATCTCGGAAACAACTGGGAACGCGTTCCGCTAAGACATACAGAAGGTCGCGAAGGGTGGGAAGAAGCACTATTAGGCTGTTTAAAGGATGTCAGCAGCATTTACCTCTCCCCTTGGCCTGAATTGACATATCAGTTTAGCATGCTACTGTAACCAATTTCCCCCGTCTTCGAGATGTCTTAACTCGCCTGCTATTCGCCCCAGATATATCGCAAGAGGCGGAAGCTTCTTCAAGCTCGCGCGTTTCGACACCCCTTCCTACCATCTTAACGGTTTCCGCAAAACCTAGCGAACGCTATTACTCTCTTCCTCCGGCTGATCGTATAGCTATCTTGTCCTTCATGTGCAATGTGGCCATTTCAAGCAAAGCAATACATTCACATATGGAAGGATGCGAAGAGCAACTGACGGCGTTGCGTAAAGAAAAAATCGAGGTGAACCGTCTCAAAAAGCAGTAGTAAGTAGTTTCTGCAGTGTTTACTAGTACTTCTAGCCGACAAATCTGCTTAAAGCCTAGAGGAGATGAACGTCCTACTCGGAGAAACTAAGCAAGACATAACCTCCAGTCTCAATTCACCCGATAATGATGTTCCAATGCAAGATTCAAGTGAATTGTCTGAGCTATCTGAAGGAGGTTCCGAAGCAGCATCTAGTCGGAAAACTTCAAAGGCAGCGGAAGTTCGCGGCAAGACGGCACACGCGAAGGAGCGGGAAGCTGCACGAGCAAAGCAGGCTTCGGTTAAGCAAGCCATGGCCGAACATCGCCGACTGGACGAAGAGGTTAATAAACTGGAGCGTCGTCTGGAAGGGATCGAACGCGAGTTCAGAAAGCTATTAGGTGCTATTCGAGTGAAGCCTATGGGGCGAGATCGGTTTTATAATCGCGTTTGGTGGTTCGACGGAATGGGCTCAGCGTCGTTAGTTGGTAGCGGGGGCGTCGCCCAGTACGGCACTGGGAGACTATTTATTCAAGGCCCTAGCGAATTTGATCTGGATTTGCTAGAGAAGCGAAAGGCAGAGGAAGATATCGATGCGCGGAGGATAGAAGAGGAGGGTGAGGAAGGCATATTGACCCCTGATGAATGGGCAGTCTATTCTGAGCTAGAAGAGGTGAGTATGGTTGGTCTGATAGGATATGGAACAACCCCTCATCGTCGCTTTCTTACTAGCTTGATGAGTTTGTTGCATGGTTAAACCCGAAAGGCCAACGCGAGTTGGCTTTGAAAACAGCGGTTACCAAATGGTGGGTTCATATTACTGCGGGAATGCGAAGACGCATTGCGGTATGTTTTGCATAGCCATTTGCGCGTAATTCGAGACATTGTGCTGATACATCACATAATTACCTAGGATCAGAACGTGAGCGCGAAGCTACCGGATGCTCGGCGGAGTGCGCGAACGAAAGCTGTGACTGGATATGATGTTGTAAGAGAGCCATACATGCTGTGGACGAACCGGAGGGCAATAAATTATTCAACGTGAGGTCTTGATTGCGTTGGGAGATATGTAGATAACATTATCATATTCCTATTTTTACATACCCAAGTATAATATTTTGCCGTAGCACTTATATAGCCTGATGCCATGCGGCATGTACTGTATTTCTCTGAAAATGCTCAATGATAAGTATTTGCGAAGCTGTCAAGCAAAATTTCACGACTCTTATGACTGTTGTGTATAAATCAATTTTCAAGAAGGAGCCTTCCGGTGCCTTCTGTTCATCTTCTCCGGATCACGTCTCTAATTTCTGGGTCCATCGTCTCCCCTTGTAATACTAATATACATCCAGAGCACGCTTTTCGCCTGTGACACCTACCCGAACTTGCGCAAAGCTCGGCCAAGCCCACCCCTATCACGCTTAAAAACAACAAAGGACTCTTTTCCTTGGAAACTCCACCCAGTCTTCCCCACTCAACAGCTACTATACGAAATTTACGTCCGTTATGACCTCCTATCTACCAGCTTTAATATAGGGTCTGCATCAAGTGCCAGTGTTAGGGATGCCATAGCGTCCTGTAAGCAGCGCGCGTTCTCATCTGTCTTGTCTGTTTCGTTGACTATTTTCAACCCATTTATGCCCCTTTAGACAGACGTGCGCAGTATCTGGTCGCTGGGTCGACAGTCGCCTCTGCTTCTGAAACCTCAGACTTTGAAGACGATGAGGAATCCAGAATTGGAGATCTTGGCGAAGAAGACGAAGACGAAGACAGCGTCATCGACCAGCATACCACTCGGTCGCGCGACGACTCGTTTATCGGCCAGTTGGACTGGGATGAGGAACATGATGCACCCGAGCGTATAGGAACTGCAATTCCTCCAGGACGTTTCCCTCGCAGAGCTCGTGATCGACTTCAACCTGCTGCATCCTATGGAACCTCTTCTTCACCTATCCTTGATGTTGCCCCACGCGAGGATAGTCCCCTCCTGCAACGTAAAATATCATTTACAACCCCCCCACACCCTCGACATCCCGCTGGAGTTTCTCATATCCACAAAGATGATGTACCTACCCCATATCTTACAGTTCCGCCTACGCTTCAGCGACGTCCCTCTGCTTTATCTACAAAAAGCGGGAGGAGCGTTAAATATACCTACGGTGGTCAAAGCACGTTTGGACAAACGGTACGAGCTTCGATTGTAATTTTTTCATATTCAACCGCTGATGCTAACAATTTAGCTATTCAATTCTATTGCTATTTTGTTGGGAATTGGGATGTTATCTGAACCGCTTGCTTTTGCCTATTCTGGGTGGGTTTTAGGTACTATTTTGATAATGTCTTATGGATTTTTTTCATGTTATACGTAAGCTCGCTGCTCTTCCAATTGATGTTCTGAGAGTGACTTACTGTTGTACAGGGCCAAGATTCTTGCGAAGATCATACTATCTGACCCACGCCTGCGGTCTTATTCTGACATTGGTCGTAAGGCATTTGGACCACGTTCAACACTCTTCATTAGTCTCATGTTTTGTCTGGAGTTGTTTGCTGTCAGGTATGTTACCGTTATTTGTGATGTACGAGATATACTACAGCATACTTTTCAATATTTCTCGCCTACAGTGTTATTCTCGTCACGCTTTACGCGGACTCACTGCACTCTATTATACCATCGTACTCGGCGGATGCATATAAAATGTGGGGACTTATCATGTACGTGTTTTGTGGGAACTCGTTCTAGGCATGAATCTCACGCGGTCCAACCAAGCTTTATACCCATGGTATTCCTTCCGCTGTCATGGCTGTCTTACACATCAATTTTGGGAATTGTTTCTACAGTTCTTCTAATTCTTGTTATTTTTATTGATGGAATATCCAAGAAAGAAGCTCCTGGCAGCCTTTGGGATCCTGCACCATCAAATTTTGGTGTACAAGACCTCAATAACCTTGGTATTGCATTTGGGCTTTTCATGGCTAGTGTAAGTGGGGACTATAATAAGGTTTTGTATGTCGACCCTAACAAGCTAGTTTTCGGGTCACGCTGTTATTCCTTCCTTGGCAAGAGATATGATTGATCCTGGAGAATTTGACCGTATGATCAACTGGGCTTTCGTGAGTTGAACAGATGAAATGCTACACGCTTCAATATTGAATCATTAAAGATCGTGGCCACTTCCATATATGCAATTATTGGGTATGCTGGGTACTTGATGTTTGGAAATAACGTCAGCGATGAGGTAAATATTATCGCAGCTTTTTTGGCTTGTCTGACGCTCTTCAAGATTAGCGTGGATCTTCTGAACACAAAAGGATACAACGCTTTGTTGAATCAGATCGCACTTTGGCTTCTCGTCCTAAGTCCAGTTTCAAAGTTTGGACTGGCGACACAACCCGTACGTACCCATGATTATACCATTGATACGATTACATTCTCAATTCACTGTTAAGCTAAACGCAACCATTGAAATTCTTCTTGGCCTTGACAGCCCATTATCATCTCCTGAAGATTTAGCAGTAAAGCTAAATGGGCTTTCCTTAATGGCACATGCCCGAACATTTAATTACAAGAGAATTCTGGCAATGCTTCAAAGGATTGTCATGACATTACTTTCGGTTGTAGTATCCATCTGTGTTCCCGAGTTTAGTTCGGTGATGGCATTTATTGGCTCTTTCGCTGCTTTTATGATCTGTATTATTGGTCCAATTTTGGCCAAGATTGCATTAGCTGGATACTGTAGCATTTTCGATGGCTGCATCATCGCAGTTGGTGCTGTTATGGCCGTTTGGGGCACAGTCTCAGCTTTTTTGTCGGCCTAGTTTCATTTTATGATATTCTTATGTACTGGATTTTTGTTGTTGAGCAATGCTACTGCAAATCACTACATGTCCATAGACAAATGCGCTGCATTATTTAAATGTACAACTACACCTTAACAGCGTTCGAGATAACTTTTGTGAGCTCTATTAATATATATATTGGTGAGTTTTTAAACTAACAAGTAATATATATTTCTTACGGGGTAGCTTGATACTTTCTTGAACAACGGTCGCTTCTATTTGGTTATCAGGGTTAGGAGGTATATTTACAACCGAGCATGAAGAGTCTATGCTCCATCCAAGTTTTTGAATATATACTTCCAAAGCTTTACCTATGGAATGAATAATTAAGTCCGAAAACACACAGACACGATAAAAATTTATACCTGTGAGGTCTAGATACGTCCCTAATCGACTTATGCTTATACGCGTAAAAGTAACCTCCACGGCACGGACTACAACGCTTCGAATTGCATCCTCAAAGCCAACGCACTCCACGGTGTAGTTATCACGCAGAGCTTCTAGTTGTTCAGACCGATATATTTCCCAGAAGGACGGAAAGCGACATCGATAGAGAAGGTCGTGTAAGCCCTTTAGAATAGGAAGGATAGAGGGAAGAGGATCAGGTTCATCCAGGGTAGCATTTATTGGACGCTCATCCAAAAGAGATATGCATAGATTGAAATCAGGCAAAGGACAAGCAGTCAACGCCTTCAGAAGGATGTTTATCACAACGTCAGGATTGTACAGGTGAGGGTTGAACTGGTAACTGTATTGGTATATGTAAATATGCATAGGTTATGAGCACGAAATGCTACGCACAGCTTAAGAATGGCAAGATTGGCAAGGCAATCATACTCCTCTGTTCTGATTTGATGATATAGATAGTCCTCTAAAATCGAAATGTTTGACGGATTATAGCGGTCTATGCCATATGCTGTTAAGTTACGAAAAAGGCATAATGCAAATCGACATCGCACCTACTCCCGACACCAAACCCTCAATAAGTTCGGTGCGCGTTGATGGTGTAATCCAAGAAGAAGCGGTTGTCATTATGGGCTGTAAAGCAGTAGCTGCGAGTCCCTTTTTGTTTAGGGAATGGATATGGGACACGAGAGCAAGGTTTCGTAGACGGTCCCGGTCAAGACTCAAGTGCACTCACTGTCAATGTTAATCTTTTCAGGACACGAGATTTTAAAATTACATAATACTAATAAAATGTATGGCATTATTCTTCAACCTCAATATTGTTTGGCAAGGATAAGTACTACTTGATGGATTCTGAATCTTACACTCATATTCTCGCGTGCCATAAGCCTCGGTACTCAGTTGCTGTGTTTCTATTTCAACTAGTTTGCCATATCTCTGTAAGCAACTATGGATATCGAAATGGCAGATGCCACACTACCTGCCTCGGAAAATGCGGAGACTTCTACAACTGCTGCCACAGTGAATCCTACTTTGATGAATTGTTCCGCGATAGCTGGGAAGCCTCATGATGCCACTCTTCAGGTTTCTTCTAATCCGAGTTACAAGTTGCGTTATATTCTGAGCGGTCACAACATGTCAGTATCTTCGCTGAAATTCAGTCCCGATGGCGCATTTTTGGCGTCTTCCGGTGCGGATTGCCATGCTCTCCCCCGTTATTTTCTCTTCATGATAGAGGAAGATAGGTTCAGACAAAGCGATCAAGCTTTGGGATACATATACCGGTAGTATAATCCATACTTTCGAGGGGCATATGCAAGGCATATCCGACATTGCATGGTCTGGGGACGGAGAGTATATAGCTTCTGCTTCTGACGACAAAACCATCATTATCTGGAGCTTGGAGGAGGCCAGTTTCTTGTTCTATTTGGATTAGTTTTAATAATATTATAATTTTCAGCGAGCTTCTGTGAAGACTTTGATTGGTCACACTAACTTTGTGTTTTGCGTCAACTACAATCCGAATTCGAATCTTTTGGTATCCGGTGGGTACGATGAAACAGTGCGAGTTTGGGATATTGCACGAGGTATGTTATTGGGTTACTACGTTCACTATGACTAACGTAGGTGTTTAGGCAAGTCTCTCAAAGTTCTCCCTGCTCACTCCGATCCTGTGACGGCCGTCAGTTTCAATCACGACGGAACGCTGATTGTCTCCTGCGCCATGGATGGACTAATGTTTGTTTGTTTAACATTATGGTCTGCGTATTACAGCTGATTAACGGTCCAATTACAGACGCATTTGGGATGCGGACTCCGGTCAATGTCTGAAAACTCTTGTCGATGATGATAATCCTATATGGTTTGATACCTAAATCAAAGTCCCTTTAGATTCAGCTAAAGAAATTCGTATAGTTCATATGCAAGGTTTTCGCCTAATTCTCGGTTCGTGCTGGCTTCAACCCAAGACTCAACTATTCGTCTATGGAATTATCAGACTTCACGCTGCGTGAAGACATACACTGGGCACATTAATCGTACATATTGTATTCCCTCCTGCTTCACAACAAATAAAGGCAAATATATTGTGAGTGGGAGCGAAGACGCCAAGGTCTACATATGGGATCTTCAGACTCGCAAGATTCTTCAGGTCTTGGAGGGCCATCGGGGTAAGTCATGACTGCATGACATGGGTTCTCGGTAACATTGATTTAATAGATGTTGTTCTGGCGGTTGCGGTAAGAAATCTGTCAAAATAATTAAGCAATAAGCCTGATACGCTCACGCTCCCTTTAGACTCATCCGACACAGTGTATTATTGCTTCAGCGTCGATGGAGAAGGACTTAACTATCAGACTGTGGTTTGATGAGAGCTAAAGACATTAAAATCAATCTATCGATTGCAATTAGTATCGGGTCTTTAAGATGTATGATATCAAATATAGTGTAGAATTCTGTCATGCCTGATGCTCAGACTCGGCCTCCTCCAAATGTATGGTATCCACTAGTAACTCGGATTTTCCCTTCCGCCGTCTCTTTTTCTTCTTTTTAGAGCCCTCTGGATCTTGCGATTGTACGGATACAGTGTAATCTCCCTGAGGGTCTTGTCTGTCCGTTTCGTCATCGCCATGATCTCTTTTCCGCTTCGTACTAATCTTGGGGTCCTGTCCATTGGAAATTTCCTTTCCAGCATCAACTTTCTTCTTTTTCATACTTAATGGATTCGGGCCTTTAGGACCCTTCCTTTTCCTGGGTTTTGTATCTTCTGGCTTAGGTGATTCCACGAGGGCTATGTCAGAGCCTGTAGCGTGAAGAGATCTTTCCTCGTTCTACAACGATGGGTGGTCAGCTCCCAAAAGAAGAGTGGTGACTGAAATTACGTACCAGTTGTTTTTCTTTTAGTGTTGCATCGCTGGGAGGTTCGAGAACCATTACTGATCGATTTACATGTATAACGGGGACAGCCGGGATAGTGCGAAGTTTGGAACGAAGGACTTGAGATTGCGTTGCTACCACATATCTATGCTTGTTCCGATCCCCTACGAAACACTGAGTGTCGACGTCTTATATAGTGAAGAAATCGCACCAATAACATTCATCAAACATTCATCACCGGGAATGACTTCGCGATGATTGCATTTCCTTCTCTCAAATGTTTTTGCTAGATCAACGGACTCTTGCTGTGTTTTTCCTTGGATATATAATTCATGAATGCAACACTGAGTAATCACTGAAGAACGGCTTTGCCGTCAAAGTCCTTAGCTGCAACGGATGAAGACTGGACTTGAAACATACTTGGTTTTACTTCTCCCTGAAGAACAGTTCCCAAGTGCTTAACAATATCCAGCTTATGTGAAGTGGCCATTGTGCACATTTCTGAATCAACTAAGGAAGAGAATAAGCATTACGCACAGAACATTTCGTAGTAACATTACTTACCCAAGACCTGATAAGGTTGTCGAAATCCAAATGACATTGAATACAAATGCATGAGCTTTCTATATGCCTTTGCCCGCTTTTGCCGCATTTTGTAAGATAAACGATATGATTCTGTTTTGAGATTCGAGAAAGAGACAACTTGGAAGTTGGAAGTTGGGAGTTGGTTGGGAGTGTGGTCGCAGTGATTGACTGTGTTTACCAACAGCATCTACGAGTCCACGATCTTGGTACTTATTGCGTTACTTAGTGTCTTCTCATAATTTGCTCCTAATGGTCGTTTTGAATTCCCTTTTGTTTTGTCTGTTTTGTGTGTAAGTTGGACAGTATATGCAAATTCATTTTTCTTACCATTTTCTAGGATTACTTTCGCAGCTGCTGTAGATATCCAAGGTAGAGTTGTCTGGAATAATGTCTGCCCAGGTTAGTCTACTCGGACAACTTTATGGCCTCTTTACGTATATAATGTGGACTCTACAGATATCACTGCGATGGGACGCTCCCGTGCATTTCTTGACAATGGAAGATTCAATGGAGGCGTTACGCGCGATGGATCATTTGTCATGTGAGTCTCGTTTGAATCCGTATGTCGACTCCTCTACAATGGTTGCTATGCTTTCTAGCCCCAACGTCATTCCTGGAACATATCTTCTCACCATAGATACACGCGACTACTCATTTGACCAGGTAATGGGCTTTATTCTCTAGCCGAAATTGTACGTCTTACCATCATAGGTTCGCGTTGATGTATTGGACAATAGCTCCATACCGGAAGTTAGACCTTATGTTGTTGGAACTCCTCTGGAACCACCTGCGGATGTGTTGCTGCCTTACCCTATTGACGTTCACCCAAGACACAAGCACGATTACTTTGTTCCTCCAGAAACATTTAATTTTGTACAGATGCTCTCCAACCCTATGATGCTCATGATGGTTATTGGAGGCGCTATGGTGTTAGTTACACCGTATCTTATTGTAAGTGACTTTCTATACTTATTTTTATGTAGTTGAAGACCTTTTCCCGTAGAAAAACATGGATCCAGAGTCATTACAAGAATTCAAGGAGCAACAGGCCAAAATGACGGGACTCCAAAATGCTGTGGCGAGTGGTAATTTCAAGGGGTACGTTCGTTGATCTTAGTTGAAGCGAAAGTTGACGTAGTATTTTCTTGCTAGGGTTTCTGCAATAATGGGTGAGGAAACGCCACCTCAGAACGCTGCAAGAGCGCCGGCAAATACTAAAACCCGCGGCAACAAAAAAAGCCGGCGGTAGTTGTAACATTGGGCGAGCCATGCGGGATAGCAAAGATTGGATTGTCTACATACAACTACACAGAACGCGAACATTGTAGTTCCTTATTTATTGAGCTTGTTGGATGAGCGGGATATTGAAGCACATTTCGTAAAATGGCATTCCTAGGAAGTGGGTAAGATGGGTTGTGCAAGAGACACACGTTTTGACACTTGCCTGTGTCTATACTCTGCTAAAGTTTTCCTCGGTGATTTCTCGGCATGGGCAACGGACGGTTGTCTGATAATTAGAATGTGTATATGAGATGTTGCGATGGAGGCAGAGGGCGTACTTGTCATCACTTCTGGTCTCTATAATGAACATGCTGTCGTTTTTGCCTTCATTTGACGCGGTTGCGCCCGGTGCCTCCTCTATTTTAACACCGGTCACTGCTATGGAACTTGATAAGCTTTGGACGTGGGCGGTGGAGGAGTTGGGAGGGCGATAGTCGAGAAGCAGAACATGCTGATCAGGGTGTTGTGGAAGCAGCGGGAGCGGGTCGTCGTCTGAATAGTGGTAGTGTATTTCTGGATGACAAAAGGCGGTGGTTGACTGCCTTGAAGTGGTGGATGAGTGAGAGACGAGTACAAAGTGAGGTGGGAGGGAGGAAGTCATTGTTAATTACATAAGTGCTGGGTGCGGTCCTGCGCAGACATCTTCCTCATCTTCCCCGCTTCATTAAAGAAATGTTATTCTGGAAAATGGCGAAAACATCAGCCAGGCCCAAGCCAGACTGTCGTCCACACTCGTCTACATCGTCTAATATCGTACATTGTGGTTTCATAGCAACTCTGAGCATGACAACCAGATGCTCATCATCATCTCAGATCTGCCATCCTCCTTTAAAATTAAAATATCCTGCAAATCCAATGCCCAACTTCCCAACTTGCCTTCTCCTCCTCTCGTTCCAAGGGTTTACTGCTCTCCTAGTCTTTCTTTTATTCCACATTCCTTTTTCACGGCATGGCTCCCCTTCTTTATCTTCTTTCTCTTGCTCTCGTTCTCCCATCTGCACTTGCTGGACCTGCCTGCTCCAAAAAGCATTTCCAATCTGCCGACTGCATCCAACTCTGCAGGTCAAGATGGGGTTGGTCCGGTGCCTCAATGGGCTCTGATCCCTGGGGTGCTGTCGTGCACAAAACCGACCAGTCCTTCGGCGATATAGTATCTAAGGCTTGCGGAGCAACCGTCACAAGGTTTTTTTTTTCTTCCTCAGTTGTCTGTCGCTTTGACCTAATCCATTTCAAGTGCATCTGCGCCTCAGATCCCCTCCAGTGCTGCCGCGCTTTCGTCTTCCATCGCCGTCGTCTCGTCCACTCAGATTGCATCCCCGATCCAAATTACCTCATCTCTCCCGCCCACCTCCACCTCCACGTTGGTTGAAAGCTCGAGTTCGAGCTCCCCAGTCGCTGCAACAATTTCGGCTCAAGAGTCAGCATCGTCTGTTACTTTGGCTCAGGACAACTTTACCTCCACGAGGTCTTCGAAATCAGCCAAAGCGGCCACACAAACCACTGTTTCATCCGTTACAGCGGAACCAACAACGGAAGCTTCTCCCACGACTACTAGCATCAGAGTTGCATCTACTTCCTCAACGACTGCCCGTGCTGCAGAGACTTCAAGCAGCGCTTCAGCCTCTACAGGGAGTGCAACCTCTAGCAGTGATATTGACGCATACTTGGCCGGTCACAATACCGTCCGGGCTAATCATGGCGCATCCGCATTGACTTGGAGTGATGAGCTTGCCAGCAAGGCTCAACAATGGGCCAATGGATGCGTGTTTGAGCACTCAGGTGGCTCCCTTGGAGACTTTGGAGGTTAGGCACCTTTCTTATTCCAGCCTCTTTTTTTTTTTTGCTGAACTACAAGTACAGAGGATTTGGCTGCTGGAGGAGGCGACTTCTCGATTACTTCCGCGGTGAAGTTGTGGACCGACGAAGCTTGTAAGTTTGTTGATGCATGAAGTAGTGTTATCGCTAAATGACTTTCCAGCCGAATATGATCCCAGCAACCCAGTGCCATCCCACTTTACGCAAGTTGTGTGGAAGGCAACAACCCAGGTCGGCTGTGCTGTTCAGTCCTGTGACGGTATCCTCGATGGAGTACGTTTATTTCCCACTTTTCCAAAGATAGCCCTAATAAGATATGTGCAGAAGGCCCAATATTATGTTTGCGAGTACTTCCCTGCTGGGAACGTCATTGGGGAATTTGCGTATGTGAAACATTCCTGAACATGCGATCAGTGTCTGATGTGTTATTACTGTAGCGAAAATGTTCAAGCCTAGCGGCATCCGAACATTCCCATATTTTTTATTGTTTCGCACTTTCTCATCTGGGATGGGATTATTATACCTGTTGGAAATCTTAAAGGAGCTTGTAGAGAGAAATGGGCGGCCGGGCCGCGGGGCTGAATTTACCGGAATTGTTTGTTTGTTAGTGTAAACAGAGACCTAGACGGAATCAACATTTGTTTTTGAGCACTTCTATGGTATCCGCCAGAATACTAAAGACATTGTCTGAACTCAGCTATGGCTTTTTGGTTCTTGTCACCGCAGTAGCGACAGGACTCTCGTGCACTGCTTTGCTATCACAGTCCGTCAGGACTTCTCCCAGCAAATCCTGGGCCAACAACTTCAATGCAGTGGTCATAGGCGCATCCTACATCATCGTTGTAAGGCACTACCATGTTGCCCAACTTATCATTGACGCATTACCAAGCTACTTGCGTCTTTGCTCTTCTGCGTCAAACGTCGCGTTACCGTGCGGCTTGAATTGCAGAAGATATCCAAGGCATATCGGACAGTCGGCCGCGGTGATCTTCCAGAGGTCCGGCTTCATTAGGTTTCGCTTGTTATTATTGCTCAGTGTGTGTTTCTACAGCCCGTTCATAAATATGTTACGCAAGAGTACATCCGTACATGTCTCATTGCGCATGAATCATTACCCAAGGATATTGTCCACGAGGGTTGGGGACGACCTGGTAACACGGCTCATTGGCTGAATTGAATGGGTCTGACATGCGTGCATAGGCACCAAATACAGCGGGGTCCGGTTCAGGCGTGCGCTGCTGGACACTGTCCCAAATCTTGGTTTGTACCGGCTCCGCGTATTCTGTCATGCGCCATCGCTCATTGTCAACAGACGCATTGGCGCACATTGTGATCTCACTACATCCGAAACTGGAGCCTCATGCGCGCATGCTTCATCATTTTAGGTTTATATTACCTCTTTTGCCGAAAGATGAAGACGGCCTAACACCACTGCATTACTACGACTCGGCCGTCCAGCTGGCACGAAATTGTGCACGGGAGATGACGGAGGAGGAATTCGAAACGGGAATGAGCTCGGCAAAGGACATTGAGCGAAGGTATGTGGGGGACTGGTCTGTTCATGATGCAACACGGATAACAATGGTTCTTAGCCTGAATGATTGTCGGCTAGAAATGCTGGAAGGCTCGACCACGCAGTTGAATGAATCAACGGAATGACATGTTATTATAAGGCACACTATTAAATCTACATCCATCCAAATCTATAGTAATGTTAAAAGACAAAGACCTGAAAAAAGGAGGGTTCAGAATGGGCATGTTTTACAAATGGAGTTGTTGGAAGTCACCTTGTCATCCAACTTGCTGATGGTCCTAGGCGCGGGGTATTTCAGCTCATCGAGGTTTTTCCTAAAGAAACGGACAATAAATTTGGGAGACAGACAGAAAAAGATATGGTACGTACTTCATGGCGGCAATCATCGGAGGAGGGCCGCACATAAGGAGCTTGGTGTTGGCATCGGCAGGATTCGGGAGATGCTCCTTGATGTGGTCCTTGGTGACAAAGCCGACGCCACCTGTCCAACCGGAGGGAGGGTTGTTGAGGACGTAAAAGAGGCTAAATCTGGAAGGATGGGCGGCGAAGAGTTGGTCGAGCTCTTTCTTGAGAAGGATATCTTCCTCGTTGACGTTAGCGTAGATGAGGGACAAGGTTGTTTTGTCGAGGGGATTGCGGAGAGCTGCGCGGATGATCTGGACCATGGGGGTGATTCCGGTGCCACCGGCAATCATGCTGATATGAGTGGTGAGGTCTGGAGTGTAGGCAAAGTTGCCCTTTGGACCCTTGACGCGAATGTTGTCGCCAATCTTGAGCTGGGCGACATAGCGGGAGATGTTTCCCTTGTCATAGGTCTGTGGAAGGGAGGAGTTGAGACGCGACGGGACGTGATTCGGGAGGCTATACCTTGATGAGAAGGTCAAAGTAGCCCTTGTGGTCGTCGCTGGTGACGGGGGTATAGCTACGGGTGATGACTTTGCCATTGATCTCAGCAGAGACGGATATGTGCTGTCCAGTGGGAAGGCCTAGAACGTCCTGAGGATGGGGGAGCTTGAAGCGGTAGCTGGGGCTGGGTCAGCGGACGGGATGGGGAGGGGCTGGGTAGGGGACACGTACATGGCGGTGTTGGGTGAAATCTGGATCTTTTCCTTGAGGGGGTATTCCTTCCATTCGTTGGGATTCAACGGCTTGGAGCGACCTGAGGAAAAGTCAGCGGGGGACAGGAATGGAGTGGGGAGACGAACGGGTGTTAAAGACAGTCGTGTACAGGACGGTGCCGATGAGGACGACGGCGGTGACAAGGAAGGGGGCGGAGGAAACGAAGGCGACGAGGTCGACGGGCCCGAGGCCGGGGACGTCGAGGGCTCTGAGGTTGAGAGGCTCCATGGGGGTATCTGGCGGGGGGAGGCCGATGAGGATGAGGTTGGAGAGGAAGTAGCCTGCGGCGTTGAGTCGGGCGACGAGGAGGAGGGCAAGGAGGGAGAGGGAGGAGAGGCCGGCGAAGAAGGAGAGCAGAAAGACGACCTGGGCAGAGTTGGGCATGAAATAAGAGATAATTAAATAAAATTGATTTGGGAGGGGGGGATGTAAAAAATAAGACCAAGCAAGAGCAAACAGAGGTGTGTTGGATATGTTGGGAGGAGTGTGATTGAGTGTGCATTTCTTTTTCTGGTCTGTGACAGTGCTCATTTATTTCCAGTCTCTCCTTCATTCTTTCCAAACGCTGTGCGTTGTCCTCATGCCCACCACCGCCCGCAGGAGACCAAGACCCACCCCCCTCACCATCCAGCCCTCTCTTATACCCGCCAATGACCCATCCGACGACGACCCCGCTCTCTCCGCAAAAACCCCCTCCCGCAACATGAAGAACCTCTCCATCACCCTTCCCTCTGCCCTCTCCTCCAACAACTCCCTCCACATCCCCTCTGAGCCCCCCCATCCCCCCGATCTCCTCCCCCCCGCCGCCCCAGCCCCAGAGCCCCCCCGTCCCCGCCGCCCCTCCGTCATCTCCCTCCCCTCCACCGCAAACCCCGCCGCCGCCTCCTTTCTCCACCGCAAGGACGAGGATGCCGGCGGCTCCCCCACCGTTCCCTATGCTGACGGCCCCGTCCAGGTCATCCCTGGCATCTGGCTCGGCTCCGAAGACAACGTCAGAGACTGGAAGGGCCTCGTTGAGCGCGGCATCAAATCCATCCTCAACGTTGCAAAGGAGGTCGCCTCCCCCTTCGACTCTCTCGCCGCCTCTCAGCCCCTCCGCTCCTTCAGCTCAACCCCCAACTTCACCGCCTCCACCCGCACAGACCACACCTACTATCCGCCCCACCCCGCCTCCGGTAGGCCCGCAATGCACTATCTCAAGCTCCAGTGGTCCCACGGCCAGCAGGACCTCGTTCAGTCCGGCTTCCAGGAGGGAATGGCCTTCACCGACGCTGCCCTCGATCGCGGCGAAGGCGTCCTGATCCAGTGCGTTCATCCCTCCCCTGCCACTCACCTCCCCCCTTCTCACGCATTGTTAGCTGTCAATGTGGCATTTCAAGATCTGCCACAATGGTCATTGCCCTCGTCATGCGTGCCGCCGCCGATCGTTCTCCCACCGTTCCTCCAGAAGTCTGGGCCCTGAAGGGAATGCAAGGCGCATATTCCTTTGTCAAAGAAAAAAGCAGATGGATCGGTCCCAACATGTCGTATGTTCTTCTCCATTCCAGCCCGTGTACTATCGTCTTCTCACCGCTGTCTCCAGCCTGATCTACCAGCTCCTCGAGTATGAAAAGAAGCTCAAGGGCGACACTGACGATTCCGATCGCTCGTCCCGCGACGAGGAAGAGGAAGAATGGGGCCGAAGGCGTATGATGCTCGACGAGCAGCCTTCCGATAACGAGGATGCCAGGGAGAGTGCCCTCGTCATGCAGGAAGCACGTGCTCTCGACAAAGCCATGGAGGACCGTATCGTCGCCAGGAAGGCATCCACCTCGTCCCTCACATCCACCAACTCAGGCTTCGGCATGGGTCCAGCCTGGAGGAGCCGCTACGGCTCCCGAAAACGTACAGGCTCCGTCGCCAGCAGCATGACCGGCGCAAGCAGCATGCTCAGTGAAGAACTTGTGGAGCAAGATGAGGAGCAAGAGCTTCTCGGTGTCGGTGGTGGCTTTGACGATGATCATCGCCGTGGCAGTGAATCTTCCGCCACAACATCTCCTGATGATGAACATGTATCAGACTCGGACCACAATGATCGATTTGGTCCGCTCACCGCCCGTCCTCTTCGAAATCGGGTTGTCCCTCCTTCCGCTCCCGTGTGGAAGACATCTTTCCAGATCCCGCCTCCTCCAGCCTCTGCCATGCGCTCCACTTTCAACCTTGGCCCCCCCGCGAAGCCAAAGTCAAAACGGCGACCACCGCCCATTGGTGTTCTGCCGCCTGTTCCTTCGTCGCCCGTCACCTTGATTACTGAACCCGATCAACCTGCTCCTCCAAAACCCATCATTCCCGTTCTCCCTCCCCTGCGCAAAAGGGTCGAATCCCGAAAACCTGCTCCCCCTCCGTTGCACTTGCGCCACTCGCTTGCAAAGAACGGACCATCCGCATCCAATATCCTTCCTCATGCTGCGACACCTTCTCAGACTCTTTTTGTCTTCCCGCCTTCCCCAACCCTTTCTACTCGCACACCTTCCACCATGACGTTGACCTCCAACTTGGCTGGATCCGTTCCATTCCCGACGCTTTCAACGCCACGCGTATCCACCTTTCGCACCCACGGTAGAACTCGCTCCTTCATTGGACTTGCTGTCCCTCCCACTCCTACGACTGGGTTCTCCAAGGTTGATGCTCGAGGCTATGTTGGCCTCGAATAAATCTATGTCTATGCCCGACTTCTATGCGCATTCAATCGTTATGGTTATGGTGGGGTTTTATTTCATTCCATGGATATTTATTTTTCAAACCTTTGCGTGTTTTGATTTTTTTTATACGCACTTCATCCATACTGCACTTTTTTCTTTCTTTCTGCATTTGGACTTGGGTCAACAATGCCATTTGTAATATTAGCTCATTTTTGTGTATTTTCTACGTTCTTCGGAGAATGTGGCACCTACGTATTCTTTTTCTATATTCTTTCTCCTGTTCATAGCTTTGTATTGGATCCCCAGGCTGGACGTCTTGGTTGATAAATAGAACGTATTTGAGACACGGGCACTACATAAAATTAACCAAACACCCTCCTCTTTAAGGCGCCTGTGATCAACTGGCTACCAATACCTCCTAAGCCAAGTCCCCAGCCTGATCCTACTACACTGTTGGCCCACCGTTGCTTCGCATCACGATCACTGATCGAGGTTGCTGAATAAATTATGCATGTTTAAGAGGTTAAAGTACTTACGCATAGGTAAAGCCAACGACGTTCGTAATGTTGAACACCAATGCCAGAAGGACGATGGGAATGAATCTAGTCAAAAAAAAAAAAAGGGAAGTACATTGATACATGGAAACGAAGCAGGAAAAACTCACGCAAATCCCAATTTCAAGATAGATACAATTAGAAGCGCTGCCCATAATAGTGGAAACGCATATAGTGCGATCTAAGTATGAGCTCAGCCAGTATTTGCGAACGCTTGAGCACAGAACTCACCCAAAACATTCTAAGAAAAAGCTCGTAAACTTGTGTGAGTTCAAAGTATTGTACTTACTTTGCATCTACGGGATTTGGAGGTCTTGATGGCTAGAAAACAAGCGGCGGGTTATATCATCTGCGCCATTAACATGCACCTTTGACATACATCTCGGCTCTCAAACACCCAATAACTTTCACCATCATCATCAACCTGGCAGACAAGGTATTAATCGACCAATAGAGACGGGGTTCTCGCATGGACTAACCTGGTTCCAGAATCGCAGTCCTACCAGTGTTCTTCCAGCGACGTTCTGATAGGGATCAGAAATGGTTTGGTACGTCTTGCCAGAGAACCTACACGACAATTCCAAAAGTCCATGGCCAATAAGACGACGACAGTTACTGTCTATGACCCAATCGTGTGTTAATTGTTTGCTATTAAAACTGTGCAGAGACGTACAGAAAGAACATAATTGTTGGTAAACCACCCGCATAATATATAAACTGCAATGGCCGCTATTCGGAAGAAGAAGAGGAAGAAAAGGGCTAATGGATGCGCGGACTGTACGAAACCTTGAGCACTCTAATTTCATGGATGAAGCATTGTACACACTTGACGGAATATGCCAGCAATGCCTGGTGAGGATACCAAGTGAGATTCAACATTGAATACTTGATGCAATATAGAGTACCCGATTCAGCATCTCCCTCTGTGGTTGCCATCGGCTGATTTGTGACTCTGTTCGTTGGTGTAAGGACAACCTGTTCGCGAGGCTTGGATGCATCTGCAGTTCTTGGAGGCAAGGTTTCCAGTTCATCTGGTTCTATGCTATTATCTAGCAGTGGGGTTGCTGCACTCATTTCAACAAAAAGTATGTGGGTTATCTGCAGGCCAGGTTAATGAAAGTAAGTATGCGGGTTCAAAGCAGGACGTGTTGTTTTCATCACTTCAAGCAGCGGACTGAGACTCAGACTCGTTTCAAGTACGTGACACGTGACTACGACGCGTCTCAAGTCCCAGCTAAGCTTGCTACTTAGTAATTTAACTTGAACATCATATGGACCATGAGAGCTCGCTGTCAGAATCTACTCCCCTGCTTTCTCCTCCAAATAATGCAAGTCTACGTGAAAACCACTCCCCGCATCTTCCTCCCGTTGCTGTCGCAGTGCAACGTATCCTCGAATTAGAACGCCCCATTGTAGATGAAGATCTGTTCGTGGATTCGTCGCCTATTCAAGGACCTGCAAACGAGTATACCGTCGCGATATCTACTGCATATGCATTGGTTATTCTCCTGGAAGCCCGAAAGCGCAAACAGACTCTCATTCCCATAAGCTACGATATATATAAGGATTGGGTTTCTATTACGAAAGTTAAAACACAAGAAAGCCTACTGGAGGATGCAATTACTCGACGATGGACTTCTTTCATCTCCGAATACCGCAGCATAGTAGAGTTGGACATTTTATTTTGGACAGCGTTCCCATTTACGAATGCCATAAGCAACTCACAGCTTCGAGGTATTTCCTAACATATTCTACTAATGTAGTATTATGTTCAACTGTATGATGTTTAATCAGTTGCAGACTTTATGACAAGCCATACCACTCCAGACGCACTAACTTCCCATCCCATCACGCTCATGGTGTTTTCTCATACATGGAAACATGGAAGCTATACGTCCCATCAAGGCATTCGTGGTATTTTACGCAAATACGATGAAACATGCACCCCACGGTACCTTTTTTTTTTTTGCAACATGTTGAACTGATACTAATATTTCATGTGAATTTTGCAGAAATATTCACTTGCTCGAATTATTATCCACCTCTATATATATCGGGCTACTCGCGCATTATGTTATGCTTCCGCCTACGGAATTTCATACGTCCTCTACTCAGCAAGGTTTCGGCCTTAGGGAATACCTGCTGACGATCTTCGCGCTCTCGTTAATAACTTCCTGGAGCATTGCTCGTATCGCTGGCCCAGTGCTTGTTATTCTCTGTCTTGGGCTTTCGTTTCCAAATCCCATTTATCCTGACACGAATCTATTCGGCATTCTTTTATTTTCTCTCCTCTTATCACTGTGTCAGCTTCATTTTACTTACCCTCCGACTCCTCTTCTCCTTTTTCCGTCGATTTATTCATTTCCGCTGGCGGTTTTCATCCGAAGAAGTTTATCATCGATAATTGAGCCAGCCGGAATTTTTTTTGCGCCAATTTTTCTTTTTTTAACGTTCTTACTCTCCTACTCCATGACAGATACCTTTCCACCGATCTGGACAGACACTTTACTTCGTATATGTGTTGGGCCGGCACCCATGCAAACGCGTACAGCCCTATTTTGTGCAGTCTTGGTGCTCCTTGTTACTTGGGGTTTTGCTATCATGGTTTTCTCTGTCTCGACGCCGTTCCTTTTGCAGTCGTTATACAGCGATGACAGGTGGTTAAGATTTTCTCGGCCTGTAGGGGTTGAAGCACAGCACTCGTTTTTTAAATGTGTGACGCTGTACACAAGACCATACGTGTTCCCTGCCCCTCTTAACTTATTGGCTGCTGTTACTGTCAAGATACCTGTTCATCTTCGAATCTTCTTTGGATTCAATCTTTCTGTGTTGAGCACGGTGGAGCGTATTCTTTGGAGAATTACTGTGGGTCCATTCACTGTGGTCTTGGCTGGGTTGCATAAAATTCTTCGGATACGCATAACAAGAACCAGCGATTACACGTAGATATGACATGTTTTTAAGAAATAAGTTTTTTATGTATGTAAATGTTTAGAAATTAGTTAAAGGAGTGTGTTTATTTATTATTTAACATGAAACTGGGTTGAAGGAGTGGGTGTTCATTTATTCACTGACTACGGTTATATTGGGACACACTGCGAATAGTCTACGGAACGTTAGCTAGTGCGATCTGCCTAGGTGAGACTGACTTACAGGTATTGTAACTTGTACATGTGTAGCCTGTGCTGCACGTGGTGGGTCCACTCCACCCTTGCCCTAGCACACAATGAATTACTGAGATTTACTATCAAGGAGAGAAATGCTTACCTCCACACTGACCGTAGGCACCTGCGGTAGCAGTGGGGGCAGCGGATGAGCTTGTGGATGTAACGGATGTCGCTCTGGTCGAAGTTGAAGAGGCAGACGTGGATGAGAATGTGCTTGAAGTCTTAGTGGTGGAGCTAGTGGCAGAAGACGTAGTTGCAGTTGTTGAGGAGGTAGATGAGAGTGTGCTTGAAGATTTAGTGGTTGAACTGGTGGCAGTAGACGTAGTTACAGTTGATGAGGGAGCGGCGCCACTGGCGTCTCCATAGAAAATACCGCGTCCATTTGTGCCAATATAGACTCTTAAGAAAAAATCAGCGACGTTCCGTAAAACATGTACGAATGATGTCTCACCGGCCATAAATGCGGGGATCCGCGGTCAGAACGTTGGCGGAGACCGAGCCAAAACCATGTGCCGCATCGTTGATTTTAACCCAATCCAGTCCTGAATCATCAGACCTGAAATATCCAACCACGCCGATGTTGGCGGCTGCGTATAGCGCAGGGTATCCACCTGTGCTTGCTGAAGCACCAAGCGCAATAGCCCATGCTTGTGAAACGGCAGGGATTGCAGTAAATGATGTTCCGAGATCAGTCGAATGGAAGAGGCCCTTATCGGTAGAAACCCAAACGTCACCAGTCAAAGCAGGGTTTACAACAATCTTGACAGGAGCAGTGGAGTTCCCCAGAGTAGCCTTCTTCGAGAATGTTTTCCCGCTATCGATAGACAGATAGAAAGCAGATGATGAAGCCCCGTAAAAGATTGAGTTATTCTTTTTGTCTGATGCAATAACAGCATCAGAAGGAAGAGTTGTGACCACCACGAAAGCGTTAGTAAATTGGGATACAAGTACACCATTCGAACCGGTACGCCAGAGGACCGTATCTGCATCCGCTGAAATGGCCACCGTTCCTCCAGATACATTATCAGCTGCACCGTAGTCTTGGGACCTTTTTATATCAAAACGCATTAGTGTATGTCTAAGAGACAGCGTGTTCAACCCACGAACCACGTTACGCCCGAATCACTAGAAAGGGCAACTTGCTTTCCCGTAGAGCTACGGAGAGCTGGAATTTAGCTAATAATAATGGTTTAAAACATATTGATGGTCGCACCTATCACCAGTACCAATACGAACAATATTTGTTGGTTTGTTACCAGCGAAATCAATGTCCGAAGCCGTGGCCCACGTTGGATTTGTGAACATAGTGCTAGGAGCACTTGTCAGCGAGTTGTGTACAAAACCTAAACATCAATTGTAATTCAAGTACGCGTAACTTATAAGAAAACCAACCTCCTATGTCAGCAACCGCGGAAAGAAGTGAGGGGCCAGTGGGAGGCGAAATAAGCCCATGAATAGCAGTTTCTTCTATTCCATCAGCGAGGGACTTGAGAGTGACATTGCGAACTGTATCCCACTTGGAATACTACATTAGTCATGATACAATGCCTGAGAAGCTTCTGTTGTACCTTCAGTAAGTCATGACCACCTTGAATGGTGGCACCTGTGCCATATAGCCAATGGTTGGAATCGTGGGGATCTATGACCAAGGCTGAAAAAAAAAAAATTTAATATGATAACATGTAATACCAAAATTATATTACCTTCCATCATCCAGCCGATTTGTTTATCTCCAGCAGTTGTATCAACATAATTAGGGCCCAACCAGGGAGCAAGTGAATCGGAGTAGGTGTAATATTTGAGCATTTCGGGATAGTTTCCCCATGCCCAGAATGGAGACCACGTTGCACCGCTGTCGGTGGAGCGGAATATCTGTCCATCGGGCCACCAAGAATTTAGGGCCGCAACCATAATCGTACCAGGTGTCTGAAGGTCAACCGCGACGCCACCAAATCCAAAATACAGATCTCCTCCAGAAACAGGTGTAATATCAGTCCCTAGATATGTGGTTTAGAGAGCGAAAAATGCGGATAAATGATTAACTTGCAGACTCCTGAAGAGATGTTGTACTTGTATACTGATCCTGCAGTTCCATCATACTGTACATGCAATTAATTGATTGCTGCCATTTGGCAAGAGTATAACTTACCGGTCCTGCCCCATCAGAATAGGATACGTACAAAGCCTTTTCAGAAGGTGAGAGTACACCTTTGTGGGGTAAATATGTCGTATTTTGTCCCGCCACAGCGGACCCTATAGGAATTGAGGATCCAAGAGTACGTAGATAAGCCGATCCGAATTCTTACATGTGCTTCCACCATCATTCGTTGAATAAATATTCGTAGAACCTTTATTCGCAACACCCACAAAAATACGAGGTGTTGCTTGACCAGAAGTACCAGAAGTACCATCAAATGTAACCCAAGCGATGCCTAGAATTCCGTTAAACAAATACCTGTTGAAAGTAGCTGGATTACGAGTCTCACCAATTTTGTCTGAATTATAACCACTGGTGTCTGAAGAATCGGCAACGTACGACCCTAGTAGAAAAGTTAAATTTTGCATTCCTGTCCCTTTGAAGTCACCTACCAGTGTCGGTGAAGCTAGAGACCTTCGCCCAAGAGGCCCCATAATCCGTAGACTTCCAAAGACCATTACCACTACGTGCTCCAAAGAATAGAATGCTATTTTTGTGTGGATCCACGGCTAGTCTCTGTACTAACGTCATTAAAGTGTTTGAAGAAATGTGACGTGCTTACCTCTCCCCTAAACAGAAAGCCTGATGTTATGTCACGAAGGAAACCGAAACCGAATGGACTTACATTCCACGACCTGGCATGTTACCTCCTACCTTGAACGACAACTTCGAAACTTCGAAGGTCGTCCCATAATCCGTTGATATCAGTATCTGGCCGTTATTGGGATCCCAAGAGTTGGTGTACATCCCGGTGACCTATGTACGGCAAAATTAGATACACTGGGGAGCTTGACGGTCGTGATATCATCGTCAGCATACCAAATATAGTCGGTTTGGTTCGACTGGATCAGTGGCCAGAGCGTCAACTCCCCAATAATTCCATCGGGCGTCGTCCACGAAGTCAAGAAGAGGGGTCCAGGTATCGTCAGAGTTCAGCTTGTACACACCACCAATGTCTGTGCGCGCGTATGCAAGTCCCTGCATATGGCAGAGACCGATTCAGCAACACGAGAATCATTCAACGATTTTGGAAACAAACCTTTTCAGTGGGATTGAAAATTATTCCAGGAACAAAGCCACCGCCACCTCCGATCTTGACATTCTTCCAGGTGTAACTTTGCGACGAAACAGCTTGGGCTAGAGGGTATGCAATACTCACAACCAAGTACAGGAGAAGGTCCAGTTTGAGCATGGTGGCTTAAGTGTAGAGAAATTGTCAGTCGCTATACAGATGTTCTTTCTTTTAAGTGATTGACCAGCAGAATAAAAATTGCGACTATACGCAAACAGAACCCGAGATATCAGCGGCGGGCCGTCTGCAGATTCCGAAAAATTGGCGACCATTAGTGTACAGTATGGCGCGGATATGTCTCCATCTGAAGTGAAAAGGACGCGTGGACACCTAGTTACCACATGAAGAGACGAATAACCGCAGCGGTAAACAAGATATACCGAAGTTTAACAGTACTGTAGTAGGTCGGATGAGATCATCAACGGCAAAGACTGATTTTATATCCGTGCTAGAAAATGATAGGCTCTCTGGGAAAATTAAATAGACGGATTGGAGAGGCTAATTTTTCCGGAATCCAGTTCCGGCTGGACATACGAAAGGGCCCACTAAACCAACGCCTGGAGTCTACTAAGAACAAAAAAAGAATGCGAGCATTAGGAGGAGCATTTATATGATGAGGTATGTCAGTATTTTCAGAAAAGAGTTATTTATGAAGGTTGAACGTTGATGGGTTCCAGACAGGATGGACAACAGGTGTAATACCCGGTTGCTTATTACTTCATGCGGATTCCGCGCAGGAGGTCAGGTGAGGGTGACAGAACATGTGGCATTGTAAAAGACTTGCAGGGTGAGAAAGGCATTACAGTAAAAGTAGTCATACATGTGCGTTGGCGGAGAAATTTGGCTACTAGCAGAGTAGATACGAGTAAGAGATTGAATCAGATGCTCATGCCACACTTGGCCACACGAGACGTTGTTTATACGTATGTATGCATGTAGTGAACCAAAGCTACAAGTACAAATAGAGCCGATTGCCATGCACTCCCGTAGAATCCATGGCAATGAAACACGTTCACTCCAACCGTCCAGCTGCAGGCCACTGTAGTTCTATTAATATTTAACGTTTTAACGGTTGTCCTGCTGAATACCAGACTTGCCAATCCAACGTTCTTTTTGCTCACTGTAAGTATATTTCATGAAACATACTGTCTCTTCCTTATATCGACACAGGCCATTCGCTCCCTCGTACATACCTGTGTTTCCGTAACAACACGCACGCAGTCAACATGCGGTTATTGCCGATTGACGAGCATTCCACTCCTTCTGCGACTCTCGGCCACAACAGGACCTCTACTATTGTATCCGATAATAATTCATTTGTTTCGTTTCCCAAGTCTGCTTCCAGGCAATCCCTGCGCCGCCGTGCCCTATCAGCGGCACACTCTTGTAGAGAGCAGGGGAATGCAGTATGTTTATTCTTCCTTTTACCATTTTGTCGGCCGTCTCATCAATCCTCTCCTTAGCGTTCTATGTCTTATGGTCCTAGTGACTTGGACCAAGACCTGGACTTAGAGTCATTTCATCGACTTCCTCGTATATCCGGAGTATCGTCACTAAAGGTCCCATCAATTCTCGAACTTCCAGGTTCATGCATCTCTTTTCGTTCATCACAGTCTGGGAACCTAGGAACCATTCCCAAACCAGCAAACAAGAAACGCTCTTTTGGCACTCTGAATATTCCATCTCTTATGCATCCTAATAGTCCCTATGTTCCTTGGTCGCCTCCTTTGCGGGAGAAAATTCTATGCCCACTTTCACAGGAGTCCAGTGAACATAATCACCATACCTCGCCAGGTGATCCAAGTGTCAATTTTTCCCTTCCGCGTAATGCACCTGTTGAGCTCAAAGGGACTAAGAATGTATTCCGGCGGCTTCTTAGTGGAACTCTGCGGAAGGCCAAACGCGTTACACAATATCGAGCTCGCAAAGATTTACCTGATCGAAAGTTAATTAAGCAAGATGAAAGCCAAACTGAGACGCCCTTTGGACCGCCCCCCATACACCATGTCAGCAGACGTTTTTCTGTTACATCTGTTCGATCATCTGAAACCAATACACTGTCGATTTGGCTTGCGGAGCGACGGCAACTGCTGGACATAGAGCTAGATTTCACCCCAATAGGTGAACACTTCTCGCATCTACATATAGTTATTTAATTTTGAATTACATAATATGTACATAGTGAAAGTAAACAATACTGATGAGATTACATAATCGTCAGCTAAGATTTTGTTCACAGGGTCTGCAGAGTTCAGCCTGAGCAAAATACAAGGCAGGTCCAAGGCAGGTCAAACCGTCACGGCTACACAATGACTTCTGAACAAGAACTTGCTATGGAACAAGGGCAATAAATGATAAAAAGACAAGGGCGATGTTGTTCTCTGTTATCGCACCCAACGGAAGCTATAAGTACTAACCATGCATCTTCCGTCAGGCATACTACGATATCTTCTTCTGTCTGACTACCGCAACTGCAGCTGGTAATATACAGCAATGCAATCGTCTCCTGCACCTCTTTCCTCTTATATTCTGCGTGCAAATCCAAGCTCGCTTCCAAGTGATATAATTGATTCCGTATTTTGGCATGTCCTCACAGCTCCATACATACCTCTCCCGCCCCTATCGACACCCAAATCACTTGTAGACGTCGAGGACGTGTCATCTCTGGAAGACTTTATTGACGACTCCCGCCATTTAAATCCAGACGACTGCGCAGAAGCTTCAGAGTACATCATTCCTCGCCACAGTTCACATGGTTATTCTGCAGAACAACTAAACACACCATTATGGAAACCAAGCAAAAAGTGGACGTGGATCTCTGGGAAGATTCCAGAGAATACTATAGACCAGCTACTTTTGAAAGGTACGGTACATATTGTGCGTTCGTTTCTGTATTAAAAGTTCGTAGAGCGAAAGCGTTATAATGTCTATCTAACAACCTGTGAAATTGATAAGAAAGCGGTGTCATATATTAGTAAATGGTGAGATCTCATAAAACCCGTGGTGTCTTGTATTATCACTGATAACCTGTTAGCTGGCCTATTTCGCCACGCTCCAAGGCTGTGAATAACGAGGTAAGCATATGCTATGTAATATTTTATTAGAATTTACGTTCGTGTTAGATTCAACTATACAAAACTGGACTGAATTCCTTACAAGGGCTCATTGTCCCTAGTCTTATCCAAGTTTTTGTTAGACCAGGTATCCTCAATGTCGCATTCGAGCTTCCACATGATACATTTTGGATCGAGGCATCCTCAGATATGCCCTCCATGCTCAAAAAACGTTGTATAGAGGCTTTTCACTGCATTCATGCGCATGGTATTCTTCATGGTGCAGTCGACTTTTCAAGCATTCTTATTGGTGGGGATGGCAATGTCTACATCTGCGATTTTGAATCAAGTCACCTTATTACCGGAGAAAATAGCATCGAAGCCGCCGAGGAGTTGGAGAAAGTAAAATACATGCTTTATTCGTCAAAAGACCGTGGCATGCCATCGTTGAGGCGTCCAAGACGATTTGTTGTTCCTGGAACAAGCTCCACAGAGCTTGAGATTGCAATTCATAAATTTATGCAGACCTTGATCCCGTCAGGGGACAAGCCTTCGGGGGTCGACATCAGTCCGCGTTATTCACCCCCTCCTTCTTTCGAGAACGGACAACGAATCAATGACAAAAAGACCGAATTTCGTGCTGATGCCGGAGAACTCCCCCGACACAGTTACTCTTTGCGGAAGCGGAAAACAACCAGTGGATCCTCCACTGAATCGAGACCACGTAAGCGAGGTCGAACAACTGAGGAGAGTCCGATTAGTGCTATACCCCTAGGTGCAGGTCACCAGAAACGTAGCAGGAAGGCCGAGACAATAGGTACACCATTTGTTATCATTATGCGTGGATTCTCGTTGATATTCGTTACAGAGCACATAGTTATTCGTCCTTCGAGACCAGATGAGTTCCGTGGAGATGGAATTATACACGATTCTATCTTACTCAATAACCTCAATCCCAGTTTACCGATTATTAAAGTTCGTGACTTTGGACTCGACGGAATTGTATCCCATCCAAGGCACCTTTTGCACGTCCAAACTCCCCACGCCTACCCTGCCAGAGTTACCGCTTCGAAATCCAGGAAAAGGGCTCGAGAGGAAGACGGGAGATCGACTGAAAGAACAAATAAATATGACGTATCTGTTGGTGGCACTCTTAAAAAGCGGAGATGTTCAACTCAACTTACAGCGGTTCATCCTCCAAAAATCAGGTTACCAACGTTATCAGCTTTTTCTAGCATTCCCTCGACACAGACAGGAGAACGAGACAATCGGACTAGACGCGGGATAGAGATTACTGCAACGCTTGAAGGAGATACCAGCTCCAGCTCAATTGATACTGACAAATCGGACAGGGGCAGTCGTTTCATGAAATATACCTTAGAAAAGAATCCCCGAGCGAGTTGGTGGGAAATAACCAAGCCGATTGCTCGAATAGTTACTGCTGTAGCTGGCCCATCGTCACTGCCCATAAGGAATTATGATGTGGCTACGAACGATACGAGTCGGGGACTTCCAGTCCAAACAGTCGAGAACAGGGCGGTATTTCCGATGTCAAGGTGGATGGACAGAATATGGCGCTTAGTAGCATAGAGATGTGTCACATAACCGAACACATTAACGTACTGGAGCGTGCTGCGTAGTGGTGTGCAAATGTTAACCAGCGCGCACCACGTAGTATGATAAGCATCGGTAATATGTAGTAGTATATCACAGGCTATCACAGGATATCACTATCACTATAGTGCTAAATATAGCAATTCGTATTTCGCTTGATTTATTTTTGATTTATTACTTTGTGGTTTGTGAATGCTTCTTGTAAGTTCTATCGGAGGCGGCCATCCTTACTCAGTGCTCAGTACCAAGTTGTCAACAGCTTACGACCTCTTACAACGCTTCGGGGATTGGGATGCACAAGGATTCAATTGATAGCAACGCTTAAAAATGTCCGCGATAGAACCATGTGGGTTATCTGTCAGTGCTGTCACCGACCTATTTATACGGAGTTGGAGCTCCATGGGGCGCGGCTGTGGACTGAGAAGTTAGTGCTATGGGACAGTCCAAGATCCGATGCCATTCGTCTCATGAAACTAGGCGTTAAATCTGCACACTACTTTAAACCGGACGTGGGGTAAGCCGGCCTCTCAGTGGGCGTCACATACACTCACTCTCTCTCAGCTGTGATCACCTCTTTCCTTCCACTCATCATGAGCGAAGTGAATAACGAAAAGGAGCAGACTAAAGAGTTCACCAGAGCTGCCTCCGATACAGAATCCGCGCGAGATGTCCAGAGTCCTGGCTTACCCGAAGATGGCCAACTTGTCCGTCAGTTGAAGAATCGACATATAGCTATGATTAGGTGGCCCATCTGCCTCTTTCTGACGTTGCCCGTTTATTCATTACGATAACATTTCAGCATTGGCGGTGTCATAGGAACAGGACTGTTTCTTGGGACTGCGAACTCGTTAAGAAATGGTGGGCCAGTAGGTGAGACCAACATTGTCGTCGAATTAATCAAGCATAATTCTAACACGGTCGTTTACTCTAGGTTTATTGCTAGGATATACAGTAGTGGGCTCAATATGCTTCAGTGTCATGGTAATTCCTTGACCTGCCAGGTATACATGTACAGCTGCTAAGGTTACGTTAGATATCCTTGGGAGAAATGGTCGCGTATCTTCCTATTGCTGGTGGACATATCAAACTTGCAGAGCGCTTTGTCAATCCTGCCTTGTCATTTACTATGGGTTGGAACTATTGGTAATATTTTGTCTCTTGTTTTACTCTGTGGTGCTGACCCGCGAGAGAGAAGGTACAACTGGACAATTGTTCTTCCCGCAGAACTGAGTGCCTCTGCTGTGTTGATCGGATTTTGGACTAGAGATAACCCTATAAGTCCCGCCGCGTGGGTGACGATTACCATGGCTATTACCATCGTTATTAATCTGCTCGGTGCTGGTGAGTATCTAATGGGTGTCAATGTTTGTGTCATTGCTTATCGTAAATTCACCCACAGGGGCATATGGCGAAGCAGAGTTTATTTTCGCGTATGGCAATTAATCACGGCCGTCAGTCTTAATCTGACTTTTCGACAGCTCTATCAAGGTTATAACCATCACTGGTCTTATCATTCTAGGGATTGTGTTGGACCTAGGAGGTGCGCAATATCCACCTTATCTGAGGGTAATCACTGATGTATTTAGGTGGACCGAGCCATGATCGTCTCGGCTTTCGTTACTGGAAACATCCCGGGCCTTTCGCCCAGTTTGATGGTATTTCAGGGTCGGAAGGTCGATTCCTTGCATGGTGGAGTGTCATGGTAAGTATGAGCAACTACGTGTGCATGATCTCGGTTTTCTCACAGACTTGATTTTGCTTTACTAGTCGCAGGCCGCCTTCTCCTTCATTGGAACAGAAATTGTTGCTGTGAGTATATATAGGAGTAATCTAACGCAATCCGTCGGCTTACTCAATTGCCGTGTGCCACAGATTGCAGCGGGTGAAGCTAAGAATCCTAGGCGTAATCTTCCGAGAGCCATTAAGCGAGTCTATATCCGTAAATGTCAAACATATTCTTGTTCTGTCCTCTTTTTAAACTATTATTACAGGTATTTTACTTTTTTACATCGGTGGCACAGCTATCATCGGTCTACTTGTTCCATACAATGATGCTCGTCTCAATCTTTCTGATGGAACCGCATCTTCGTCACCTTTTGTTATTGCCATACAAAATGCTGGAATAAAAGTCCTACCTTCGGTATGGTGCTTATCAGACGTAGTTGAAGCATCTGATTATCATACCTTTTCTAGATCATAAACGCATGTTTATTAACCTCCGCGTGGTCGGCAGCTTCAAGTGATCTATACACCAGTTCTCGTGCCTTGTGTACGTCCATTTACTTAATTGGTATAAAGTATGTGAAATGATACGTCTATTAGATGGGCTCTCTGTGGCAGGGAATGCTCCCAGGATATTTTCCAGAACTTCAAAGACTGGTCTACCATACGTCTCCGTCATTTTTTGTGCTCTGTTTGCTACGTTAGGTTACATGGGCGTTAACAACGGTGCCGGAAAGGTTTTCGGGTGGTTTTCCAACATGACGTCGGTTGCGGGGCTCATGACTTGGTTTGGCATTAGCTTGACCTATATTCGATTTTATGCTGGGATGAAAGCACAAGGATATGATCGAACAAGTCTTCCGTTTGCCTCTAAGTTACAGCCCTATGCTGCATGGTATGCAATGGTGTTCTGTTTGTTGATTTGCATCGTACGTGGCAATTGGGTCTCAGTTACAGTCACTAACGTCAATCCAACAGTTCAGTGGATGGTCCGTTTTTCTGAAAGGTAGATGGGCTGCTGATACCTTCGTTACAAATTATTTTCCACTGGCACTCTTCCCTATCTTGTACTTCGGATCCAATTTCTACTACAGGCAACCAGCTGTTAAACCCGAAGAGATGGACTTCGTAACAAATATTGCTGAAATAGAGGCTGACACGTGGGTTTTAGCATGACCTTTGTTCGACAACCTCTTAAGCCATTTATTTATTATAGATATGATGAACCTCCTCCCAGAAACAAGTTCGAGGCAGTTTGGCAATGGCTAGTGAGTAACAATAATCGTCATCAACTGCTAATGATTTGATACTGATATGAAATGGCTGTAGATGTAAACTGTATTGTTAGTTGACGTACAAAGCACATTTATATATTTTTAGTATTCATCTTCCTGTTCCCCAACCTATATACTTAAGTGTCACACATAATAATGCAAAAAAAAAAAAATCCGTTGAATTCTGAAAATGCGTACAAGCTCACGTAAAAAAAATTGAAGGAATGGACACCGCGCTAAATGTAGCACAGCAGTTTTACAAAGATAAATGACACATGGCTTTAAATCTAATGTACTAAAGAGAGAGAAGAGTTAGCAATTATGTCTTGGATGCTGGTATGTGAAGATTTATTGCTGAGGAGGAATTAAGCCAGTGGTTCATGAAAGCAGTAGAATGTAACAAACCTCTATACCAGTTTAATGCGTCGGAGGGCGAGGGAGCATCAAAGTATAGTATGGCCTTGTTATCAACAAGACGTAGCGCTATCTTGGGTTAGGATCAAGAATTTCAGATAACGACTATCAGCTTACCATTCCCGTGTACGATGCTTGCGGGTTGCGGAAGGGTTTGCATCCGGAGAACAGCCCACAGGTCGACGAATGATGCTGGATCTTGTCCTTCTGATGGATCTCGGCATAATACAAGAAGGTCATTACACAAGATACCAATCAACGGTCTTGGCGTTAATTCTGGGGCTAGACAATCCACTTGAACAGTAGACGCGTCTCCTTGCGCGTTGATAGCCTCAAAAGATACTACTGTTTTTCGTACCACACGAGTAAGGAGCAGAGGACCATCCATGATTAATCGGCTAATAATCGTTAGAATTGAAACAAGCATAGAAGCGTACACTTACCGATGCGGCTGAACAAGCGGACTAGGGAACCGTCCCCTTATCCGCGTTTGCCACTGTACAAGCTTCCTACGCGACTCGGATTCTCGCTTGCCCTCATTCATATTATTTGCAAGTGACGATATCTCGGTCAGTGCACGTTCCAGAGGATCTTCCATATACTCATAAAGGGGAGGAGTGCTTCTAAGTAATTCTTCCAGCTGTGGGAGATACCATGAACAATAGTTGCGCTGAAGTTACATTGTTTACTTACAAGCAAACGATACCTGGGTATTCGTTGCACAGGAAGAAGCAAATATCCCTCTAAGTTTAACTGCGTATGACGAGGATTCATGCGGCACCGTTTTAAGTAAGATTTTATTCTTCTCTTCTGGCTTGTAGACAGGTTCGGTATACCAGTTGCAGATGGGCTACCTTCAGGAACAACACCCGGAGCACTAATGGCTGACATTGATAAACCAAGACCAGCGAGTTGAATGGTGCTGGAAGCTGGTGAAATAGAAGATATTGGGGCAGCTGGAGGTGTATTTTTGTCAGAGCTCCAATACTTAACGCGTTGCACAGAACTATCGAAGTTACTATTGACCTCGTATTAGCGATTATGCATGGGAAGAGAACAGAGATACGAACTTGATGTAACTAGAGTACATCCTCATGAAAGCTGCATGCTTAAGGAATATTTCCCCGACGGCTTTTGCCACTTCCGACGATAGCTGACCTTCTACATCTATGCTTCCAACTTCAGCAGAGCTCTTCATAAGAGGTGCAGCTGCCACCTCCAAAGCAGGAAGGAAGCTGTCTTTGTGAAAGGAGAACAGGGCATCAACCCCTCCAAAAACAATTTTGCGTTCAGGCATCGGAACTACGCTGTCTTTTCCGGAACCGACTCCACTTAGCAGATTTACCGGAACTGATGCAGGTTTGATATAAATTTCCATCAGCTCTTGCAACCCTTTCACATACGTGCGTTCCGTCCTATTTTTTTATATAAAAATGAGATAAAAGCAGAGGAAAGGAAAATAATGAGCTTACAAAACAATCTCTTTGATTACCATTGCTCGCTTCCCCTTATCATTTTTGAACTTCCGTTCTTCAGACGATGATCCATTGCTGTCTGTAGTAGCAACACTCAAAGTATTGCTAGATGACCCACTGCGCAAGGCTGAAATCGACTCTGACGACCTCAATTGCCCAGAGCTGTCAGTAGAGCTAGCACTCATCGCGAGCGATACCTCGCGGCTACCGTCCACCACTGTCGGTCTCCTGGGTCGTGCATTGGGATTCTCCTCTGTTACCGCTCCGTACATACTAAGAGGGTTTGCCTGCTGGGATAGACTTAGATCATTCATATCCCTTAGATACGCCATTACAGAGCGTAAAGCACGCATATAAGCTTCCCGAGCACGCTCTTCTTCACGCCGAATATATTGCTCGCTATCGATTACTGGACTAGGAGTTGACAATCTGGCACCTGCATCGTCTCCAGAGATCGCAATTGTATCTGGGGCAGCTTCTGGTATGGGTATATTGAGGGTAAGAGCGCCTGGAGCATCTACTGGGAGGAAACTTCGGCGCTTGGAAGGGCGTGGAGAAGAAACAGGAGGCGCTAGAAGACTAGCTGAGCGGGGAGGTATGGTAATACTGGAGACTTGAAGTAAATCTTTTGAAGGTTCATTTGTTAGTTGCGGGAGAGAGGATGGTGTAACAAGGGAAAAGGGCTCCAAGCCTGTAGTAGAGAAACGAAGATCTACTTGAGGCGCCTTACTAAATCGATCAGGAATGGGAGACGAGGTGGAAGACGAAGGACCTGAAGTGCCTGCCGACGTCTGAGGACGGCTAACTGGAGGAGACCGGGTCTGCGAGGGATGTGGGGGAGAGGGTGAATCGACCTTCATCTTTCCCATAGACATTTTCTTTAAAAAGCCCCAACGGCTCCCCTTTTCTTTTCCTTCCCTGGAAGCACGCTGCCGTTTCCCGTCTCTGCCGTCTGGTATAGCACCTTTTTGCAAACTAGATGCAACACTTGAAGTGCGATTGAAAGACATGCGATTAGATGAAGAGCCCCTTTCATTCTCAGTAGCACTGTTCCACATTGATTGAGTGAGCTGTGGCCTAGACATATTAGGTGCTCTAGCTGGCACTCCCATAGACGACGGACCCAGACTGGCAAAACGCTTTCCAGCAGACACCTTGTCTTCATCCACTGTACCCATGCTTAGAAGATTCGAGCTCGATTGAGACATTTGGTATTGAGGCCTGGACGGCATGGTATCCGCAGGTGCAGGTAGAACTGGGACGGCTGGCTTCCCCCGACGTAGATCACCGGCACTTTTCATCTTTCGGAGTTCATGATCTCCGAAATAGCCAGGATCTTCCTGTTGTTTGCTGGCCAGAGGTGTTCGGTTGTTGACGGTAGAGGTTGCATTTTTTGCGCGCGTCTGATCAAAGTAAGCGCGACTGGGTGTTGTGCGCGTACGGGTCAAAGCTCCCTTGGGAGGTGGAATTGGAGGTGTAGCGTGATTGGTGGGATAGGGCGAGGTGACTGATCGCCCAAGAATGGGACCGCGGTCGGGTGTGATGGTATGATCTTCGTCTTCCGCTGGCTGAATAAAGTCATTTTGACTGGGACTTGCATCGTGATCAGACAGATCGTCAATGTCGGTGGTGTCAGTTTCCGAGTCCGGAACGATTCCCTGTTGTGGAGGGAAGATAGGTGTCGAGGGAGGATATGCTGGAGTTGAGGGAGCTTTGCTTAGAAGCGGGTCCACAAGGGCTTTCCAGGGACCCTGGAAGGGATTCCCATCGACGCACAGAGTCTGCAGGGCAGGGAGCAGGCACAGCCAACTAGGGAGCGAATGCATTTTATTGCGCTTGACGCTAATTGTGTGCAACTTGTCGAGGTCCACCAACGCGTCTGGGAGAGTACTAATACCTGTAGCGTCGGCTATTAACACTCGCAGGCTGGTCAAATCGGCAAGAAACACGGGGAGAACGCGAAGGGGATTTGAGGCGACATTGAGCTCCTCGAGGTTTTCACAGACCCCAAGCACGGGTGGAAGAGCGCCGAGAAAGTTGGCAGAAATGTCGAGGGCGAGAAGGGTTGTGCAGATATGCGGTATGGTGGAGGTCAAGAAGGTAGGGACGGAATTGGGGGTGACGGAAGATCCGATGAGAAGATGTGTAGTTCCTGATGATGGTGAGGGTGAAAACGACATATGAGGGGGAGGGGAGAAGAACACACACCTGGATGGACATGAAGCTGTACTATGGGCGTGCTATCTGCCTGCACGATCAGGCCACGGCCTTCCTCTGCAATGACAGCGGCAGAGGTTCGCTCGTCGTCGTTCTCGTCGTCATTCTGGGCAGGGTCGTCACCCAGAGGATGGTCGTCGTCAGTTTCATCCTCACTGGGGGCGAGGTCGTCTCTGTGCCAACTCATGTCGTAGCTTGGCTTGTGGGTGAGCATTGGGGGGTGGGGATCCCTGGGGACGAGGACCTGGAGCGGGCATGGACTGGATGGTCGGGGGACCAGCGGGGAGGGTCTAGGGACGGGGAGGGGACATGTGCAAGGATGCGGGCGAGGGAGTGGGAGGTGATGCCGACAGCCAGCGTGGGATCGTCTTCGGAGGAGGGGTCGTGGACGTGGGCAGAGAAGTCGGCAAAGGCGAGGGCGCTGCCGGAGCTGGTGTGTGCGGAGGAGCGGGTGGAGGCGGAGGAGGAGCCGGGGGACGAGAGGGCAGGGAGGGAGGAGAGATGGTGGGAGGGACGGCGAAAGGGATATGGATATGGGTGGGGAAACAGAGCGGGATCTGGGAGAGGGTTTAGGGCGGAGTCGGTGCTGCGCGGGGAGTCAGGCGAGCACACGGGGGCCATCGACGACTGCACCTGCCACTCAGCCTCAGAGCCCTGACCAGTCCCAGCACGTGGTCGCAGGGGAGCGTGCGTCGATGGAGTGTCCCCCAGGGGCAGCGTGCGCGGAGGGCGAGGCGGCGTCGGGCGTCCAGAGACGCGAAGGTAGTCCAGCGTCACGTCGTCGTCGTCGTTGTCGGGCGGGGCATCGTTGGGGACGTGGTCAGCGGGGAAGGGCACAGGAAGAGGCATGCAGAAGCAGAATTAATAAACAAGGAAAGAAATAAAGGTTAAGTTTGAAGAGAGAGACTAATCAACATGCTAATTCTGTCCACTCTCTCTCTAATCCACACATTTATTATCATATTATTTAAACATTCATGCTTGAGCTTGATCGTTGCCATCTTTCCCTTCTTACTACAATATCCCCTACCCTCAGAAATCATACAGATCCGGGCGATCAGACCGGAATGCCACTCTTTTTTTCGGCTTTTTGGGCTTGTTTTCCCCCACAACCTCCCCCTTATCCACCCCCTCTTTTTCCTTTCCCACATTCCCCTTCAGTTCCACCCCCTCCAGTTCCACCTCTACAGCAGCCGGCCCCGATGCTGACGTGTTCATCACCGATCCCTGTGCATCAGACACATCGGTTCCACCCACTCCAGCTGTCGTTCGTCGCTCGGATACTCCCCCTTCCACATCAAGATGCAGTGTTTCGAAAATAAGCCGCTTTCGAGTGCACTTGAATGCAAGATTGTTTTCACCACTTCCGCCGGAAGATGAAACTCCAGACAGACCCCGCAGTGCTGAAAATCGCTCACTGGGTGAGACAAGGCTATGCGGGCCAGGCAGAGCATGGATATGAACAAGTCCGTGATGCGATGGGAATAACGTGCTTAGAGAAGGGTTACCTATCATGTATTCGCTGATAATCAGTCAGTCGCCCTCCCGTGCCGTCACATTCTACATACCTGAAAATGCCGACATTGTCAACGCTGCGTCTGACCCCCATCCCACCTTCTCGATCCAACCACGGCCTCCCCAGCTTCCTGTGCACATATGGGCAGGTAGACTTATGCATGCGCACGCGTGAGGTCGTTTCCGCAGCATCGCTTTTAATTGTGTTAAGAACCGCAGTATATCCTATATACCTAGTTACTATTAGCGAATCGACGCGTCGCAAACCGCTCACCTGCGCCGATGTATCTCCCCATTCAGCGGATGCCAGCGACGGTACACATATACGGAGCGGTGAGCTAGTACCACTCGTATCAACTATTTTCGATATACGTTTCAATATTCCATTGAGTGGAGATATGTCCAGTGATTCCAAGTCAACTGTCTGAAGTTGTCCGGCGGACAAGACTTGCTCAACGATATCTTGGGGAATGCGAACAGATAGGTCAAAGGCATGGCAATATCCATCCGTTGATCTGAAAAAAGTGAAATGGATGAGTATGACGACCAAAAGCACTGCAATCTACGTACGATGCCTGAACGGTTGTTTGGAATTGTTTCATGTTCTCGTATCTCCAAGCTATTTTGATTTTGTCCCCTACAGCATGTTCTGACTCTCCTTCGCTATTAGAAGACATGGGCAGTGAGGTGGACTTTGGAAGCCACATTATATCTTTAACAAAATCCAGTGGGTCTTGGTCAATTAGGCAAACGTTATGACCGCAAACGAGCCCTTCGGCAATGAAGTATTTTTGAACGAGTTCGCCGTAAGAAGAATTGAGATCCGGGGCTAGGATCGTCATGAGACACGAAAGGGGGAGACCTCCACCCAGAATGTCATCGAGCGAAGGGATGCCAGTGGATGTGATGATGGTGGGGGTAGACGCAGGCGAGGGACGAGTTCCAGCAAGGGAAGGAGAGCTCTTTGCTGCGGTTTTTCGCTTGAAAGAACTCATTCTCGGTAGCTAGGAATCAGAATTCAGATAGAATAGCTCAGAGCGAGGAAGAGAAAGAGAAAGCACTGAAGGATAGGACGACGACATTGCTTCAGAACGCGAGCAACACAGCTCTGTGCTGATTAGATACGGGCAATCACATCCAAATAAAAGTCATTACGTAATCTGACACGCCGACGCCCGACGCGCTCTCATAATGGGGATGCCCAATGCCTATATGTCACATGGCCCACAAATGTCACAGTGCGTCACACTGCTGTCACAAAACCTGAAGTCGGCCTGTTTTACCTCAATCTTTCATCAAATTGACACAAATTTTTTACCATCATGTAGCTTAGAGCATATAGAATACATATAAATGCACATGTAAATTATAAATCAACTATCTAAAGTGCAAAGCATGGAATATATGAAGTTTATGTTTGCACATGTTTGCTTTGGTCATAGGGCAGCACTAAATTGTATAGAACGAAGCAATCACTGCACAGATCAGTACGATATATAGAGAAAATGTGTACTAATGATCAACTACTACAATGCTCCGCATTTATGTTTTATATTTTCGAACGTACATGTGCAGAAATCATAAAATTTCGAGCAAAGTACACTATTTGCCATGAATATATTAATTTTAATGTAAATACATCCAATTGTGCTTCATTATTCTACCTACGAGTTGTATAAATCGATCCTGGAGTATACTGTGTGTAGATAAAATGGGGGATGAAAGAAGAAGCATTAAACCATGTTGTCGAAGCATGTAAATCAATATCTGAGCTCATGTTTGCACATGTTTGCTTTGGTCATAGGGCAGCACTAAATTGTATAGAACGAAGCAACCACTGCACGAATCGATATGATTAAGAGAGCCTTTTTGCACTACTCATCAATGGCTACAATGCTCCACATTTAGATTTTTTATTTTCAAACTTACATGTGCAGAAATAATAAAATTTCGAGCAAAGTACACTATTTTTGCCATGAATACATCAATTTTAATGTAAATACATCCAATTGTGCTTCAGTATTCTACCTATGAGTTGCATAAATTAATACTGGAGCATTATGGGTGTGTAAATCGAATGTAGGATGAGGGAAGAAGCATTAAACCATGTTGTCGAAGCATGTAATCAATATCTGAGCTCATGTTTGCGCATGTTTCCTTTGGTCATAGGGTAGCACTAAATTGTATAGAACGAAGCAACCACTGCACGGATCGATATGGTTAATAGAGCGTTTTTACACTACTAATTAATTACTACAATTCTCCGCATTTAGAATTTTTATTTTCAAACTTACATCTGCACAAATCATAAATTTTCGAGCTAAGTACACTGTTTCTGCCATGAATATATAGCATTTTAATGTAAATATATATTATTATGGTTCAATAATCTACTTATATACTGTAGAAATCAATTTCAAAGTATCCTGAGTGTATAGATCGAATGAGGTGATGAAAGAAGAAGTGTTAAGCCATGTTGTCGAAGCATGGAATCTATTAAGTTCTTATTTGCGCATGCTTGCTTTGGCCTTAGGGCACCTCACAGTAGGCCAGGTACTAAACTGTATAGAACACAACAACCACTGCACGGATTGATACGATATATAGAGCGTTTTTGCACTACTCATTGATGGCTACAACTCTCCGCATTTAGATTTTTTATTTATGAACCGGAATATGTAGAAGTAGCGATTTTTCTGGTCGAAATATGCCTTAAGGTGTTAAATTTAAAATTCTAATCGCGGGCGTATGTTCTCCTCAATGAGTAGTACAATTTTTCTCTATAACACAAGTCGATCCGATAACTGTGTGTTGAGTTCTATTCAAAATGGTTTTCCCCTGCCAAAATTGCACAGATTATGAAACTATCTGAGTTTTCTGTCGTTATATTTATGTATACTTCGAAACAAAACATTTTATATGTTGGACTAATTTATACAAACATAATACAAGTTATTTCATAATGGTAGATTGCATGTGGAAGGAGGAATGTCGAAAAATATGTCTGGCTTCAAGTTTCAGGACTGTCACATGGTGTGACTATGTGTCACGGCGCGGCGCCATAACCGAGGATTGGGCATCCCCACTCATAATGATACACCTACATACTAAGCTTACTTATAAGTTATATCCACAATTCTATGAACTTTTCGCGCTCCATCCGAGGGTGGCCTGCGCGAAAGCTTTCTCGATTTTCTGCCTTTCGAGCCCAGCCATGGTCACACATTGGAAAATATTTTTTCCTGGGAGCATTTCGCGTGTGCTCCCTTCCTCTGCATTTCTGGTCAACTACTGACACCCCCTCTTAAAGATTGTTAATTTTGGCTGCGCTCTACACTTATTCACGACCTACGTTGGTACATTTACCTTGGTATGTACACCAGCTTCCTTTCATGACGGGTGTCGCCAACACAATAACTTGACAGACGGAGGGCGTCTCCATGCTTCCAACATTAGCTGTCGAAAATGAGCTAGTACTTGAAAATCGACTAACGTGTCACTTGTTTCCGGATAAGTTTTCCAGAGGAGACCTCGTTATCGTTAAATCACCTTTGGACCCAAGTCGCCGCATTTGCAAGAGGATAATCGGCTTACCAGGCGACGTTATTTGTGTAGACCCCTTAATATCTTCTAATGAACATGTCATCATCCCCCAAGGACATGTGTGGATAAGTGGCGACAATATGGCCAATTCTCGAGACTCGCGGGTATATGGTCCGGTCTCAATGGCACTCATCGAATCCCGAGTTGTGATGAGCATGATAGTAAATTCACAAACTTTGGGGTTACTATACTTTCTAACATGCTTATATAAACATTTTAGCTTTGGCCTCTTTCTAAATTCACCTTCAAATTGATTCGAAATCAGACGAAAATTGTCGAGTGACCAAGCAAGTTGCAATAAACGATACCCCCGAGCCTCGGCATAGATGAAATTACCAAATTTCATCGAGAAAAGTTTACCGAATATCCTCCTTGTCCGTTGGGTTCCAGCTTGAAGTTATCTGTTGATAACCCAAATTTTCCTGCAGGCCTACCCGTTAGCTGACAAATATGACTAGACATCGTTAACTGCACCTAATATACTATTTCCAACGCCCTTCAATTTATCCAACATTTCTGCTGTCTCCGTTTTCTGCGCGACTTCAATGCGAGGAGTCAACTGTCTCAGCTTGGACTCTACCGCTCGAATGTCGCTCTGCGGAATTGGCAGTTTTAATAGTGCATTATAGTCTACGCCCAGGGGTCAGCGAGCGAAATAAACAATTTTATATAAACGTGCCCTCTTGTGCAGCAGTGAGCGAGGACCAAGAGTTGATTTCTTCGTTTGAAGCAGCGCGTCGTTGTAATGCTTTTACATATGTAGGATCATCGCGTAACGCTACGAATACCATGAGGAGTGCATAAATTATGCTGATTGAATCGCTTACCTTGAGAACACGCATCTACAGCTTGCTTATGATCTCCCTCAAGGTAACTGCTCAGTTGCTAACGGCTAATGGATACAGGAGGAGATATAGCTACCAATTTGACGTAGCATGCACCAATGTTAGCGTTGAGGACCGAGCGTACCTTGACGCATTGTAGATCGAGTTCTGTTTTCTGTTCCAGTTTTGCTTCTTCTGCCATTGAATTAGAATCGTTAGGACTATTCGTTGATCCTGAGGCTACTTCGTCCTCGTTGTCGCAGTCGGCTGGTTGAGTGGGGTCCTGTGGAACTAGCTGTGGTAGTAAAGCTAACGCGGACGCGTAGGCAGATATAGCCTCGTTCCATTTCCCTGCGCGAAAAAAAACATTTCCTTCAGCCTTGCGTTCATCTGCGTCCTGAAGACGCGACTGATACGTTAGAGGTTAATGAGGGAGTCCTTCAATGGTCAGGATCGAGTTGATTTTACCGTAACTTCAGATGTATAATCCTTAACATCGAGCGTAATTTTGGACTTTTCTAGCATTGAAAATGACTATACAACTAAAGGAGAGAGAAATGATTGAGTATTGAGTATTAATGGAAAGAGCAAGTTAGAGACGGATGCTGGAACAGTGGAAAGTAACTTATGTAGACCGGGTCAAGTACAAGTAAGTACAAATAGGAGATCTTATCTAATCTTAATACTTAAATATGATTCATCCGATAAGTGAACCTGACTCGACTAGCAACCAACAAAATTGATTCAACATCCCTGTATTCTAACTTCTTTCCTACCATGTCTAGCCCCGCATTTTGGTTACGTTGCGAGAAAAAGGAGTTTGAACGACGCGCTGCTCTTACTCCAACAACCGCGAAGCGACTGATCGAAGCTGGTTTCCATATCACCGTTGAGCGTGATGAACAACGAATCTTCGACGACGCCGAATACGAAGCGTATGCTTGCTGTTTATATTATGGTCATACCACTCTAGCTGACTCAAACCTCTCAGAGTCGGCTGCACATTGGTGGAGAATAACTCCTGGCCAACAGCGCCTCCTACTGCCCCAGTCATCGGATTGAAAGAACTACCAGAGTCAGACGACCCTCTGCCTCACACTCATATTCAGTTCGCCCACTGTTTCAAGCAACAGGCCGGCTGGTCCAAGGTTCTATCGCGTTTCCATCGTGGAGGAGGTGCACTATACGACCTTGAATTTTTAAATGACGCGAACGGCCGAAGGGTTGCTGCGTTCGGCTTCCATGCAGGTTTTGCAGGCGCTGCTGCAGGCGCCCTAGCGTTGGCTTCGCGGTGCAAGGGAGAGTCTCTCGGACTTCTTACACCATTTAAAAATGAGTCGGCAATGGTGTCAAATGTTAGGGAGCTTCTCGGCGGTAGCGGGAAGGGCGTCAAGGCACTTGTTATTGGTGCACTTGGTAGATGTGGACGCGGAGCTGTTGACCTTTTTAGGAAGATTGGCCTTAACGAGTTAGTTCTTTCAGTACATCATAATCTATCAGTATATCCTCACCGTATCGATACAGAGATGACATTCTGAAATGGGACATGGCAGAAACTGCCAAAGGTGGTCCTTTCCCGGAGATACTCGACGTTGACATTTTTGTGAACTGCATTTATCTCACTTCTCAAATTCCGTCATTTGTAACACGGGAGCAAATTATAGCTGCGGGCACAAACCGCAGGCTATCTGTTATAGTCGATGTGAGCTGTGATACCACTAATCCATACAATCCCATACCGGTATACAGCATCAACACGACCTTTGACAAGCCTACAGTGCCTGTAGATGTTGGGTATGTATTTGTTTATACGCATCCTACTCATAGCAGTAACATATATGTCAACAGGTCTGAAAATCCGCCGTTGTCTGTTATCTCTATTGACCACCTGCCTACGCTGTTACCCCGAGAGGCATCGGAGCAATTCAGCGCAGATCTTCTTCCGTCGCTGCTTGAGTTCCCCAATCGCCATGAAGCTCGTGTATGGTTTGATGCTGAGAAGCTATTCAGAGCGAAGCTGGCTGAAGCTGTCAAGGTTGAGGGACTCTGAGAACAACATAATACCTACGAGATTGAATTGGATGTAAACGTAGTTAGGATGTCAAAGAACAACGATGTCCATGCCAATATAGATACCGGATGAGGATCGCCTTACGTTGTTCTTGTATTTCATCAATACATCATGTATGGATGAAGACAAGCTTTCCTAGATACGATCTCCAAGGCTAAGCTTCAAGGCTTCAAGCTTCAGGCGTCGAGAAGGATGATACATGATGATTAGCAGCAACGACGAATCACGATGCGAACAAGATGTCAACGTAGAAAGTCATTGCAGAATGCAGCTGTGCTTAGCAACGCTCGGTACGATGCAGCGGTTGCGCAGTGAGTGTCTGGCTCGACTCTGAACAGCCGACATTATTATGTAAAGGCAAGTAAGTGTGTGCACCAAAAGGCCAGCTCTCCCTCCCATCCTCTTGTACTCTTCTTCCACTTCATTTCTTCTCTTCCATTATCTTCTTTTTATCATCTAATTCTTATTCTTTCTTACGAGGTTCGCTGGTCGCCTCCCATCTAACAATACCCTTCATAAACAAGCTCATTTGTCACTCTTTTACTTATGGATACGCTGGTATCGAGTTCGCCTATCCCTCAGATTTCCATTTCCCCTGCTCCTCCAGAAGAGCCCAGTCCTGAGCCCTTCTCACCATTCTCTTTGGCTTTTCCATCAGGAAGTTGCGACGATAACTTCAGGCCTCACCATTTGACCCCTCCTCCGACTAATACACACTTCAAACGTCAAGCCTCGTCGTTGCGACCGGCTGGAGTTGCCACTAATGGAAAGGGACTGGAAGAAAACAGATTCCAAGCTCTGCTAAAAGCCTCCAAAGAAAGAACTCCACCTACAAGTAGAAGGCCTGCTGATCTACGTCGCGAAATAGCAGTCAAGACACATAAGAACAAGCAAGGTCTGTTCGTCATACTTAGATCAGGTCGCTACAAGTTTAACTTATTAGTATGGGATTTGCAGCTGAACGTCGTGCACTCTTCTTATCAAAAGTTCTGGCACCCCCCTCGCCTACAGCGACCACGACTCCTAAGACTCCCCCAGAGTCACCAGCGTTGTTCCACTATAGCCTTCCTTCTCCTGGCCTAGTGTCGCCGCTGGCCTTGTTCGAATCCCTGCATGACAGCAAGGAAAATGCGTGTGATCCATGGGTAGAACAGGTGGAATTCTGCCGTCCTGAAGCTAAACAAATTCAGGTGGTGCGAGAATTCAAACGCCATTTACCCTCCCTTGATCAGATATCTGCACATCTGCACTCTCAAGGTCATCCTCTCTGCAACCGAGGCCCTTTAGAGAGCAAAGGTGCTACCAGCCGTCCTAGGCTGTCTTGTACCGTTGGTAGACTCCAGATAACTCCCTTACCATTAGAGCAGTGTTGTGATTCTTACGAACCGTGCACAACATCAAAGCCCACTGCATTGGTACCCGATCTAAGGATTACCACAACAGTGGTTCCTAGGATGGCTACGGTCTCGCCTACAAAGCTATCCCAAGCTAATCTTCTTGCCTTAGAATGCCGAGAGCAAAGAGCCCATACAATGTTATTGACATTGCGCCGTCGTATGAATCCATCCGAGTGTCGTATCTCCCTTTCTTGTCAAAACGAAGAACGAGGAGTAAAGTGGAAACGTCGCAGTGCTCCAGCTGACTTACTACCTTTACGTGAACGAAGCGGCTTCGAACATCCGATTTTGGCTTTACCGGGCGCATTTTAACGTTGTGCTATTTAGTTCACTAGCATGACATAGCCTTCGTGTTTACATTTGTGGTAGTCTACAACATGGTGTCTATCATGAGATATGGCATGTTTTTGTTGGATTGTGTACTATACTTTTCTTGAGGTATGATCATGACTACTCCTAGTCGTATACAATACACACATGGTAGTTATCGCCGACACTTTTGTGAGGAGCTACGCACATTGGATTCCATTTGGTTCGGTGTTGGGGAACGACCGCGTAGCCGGTTAATGACGCTTAATCGACGAGCTACTTGTAGACGAGCATCAGTCATGCAAACTACTGAAAATAACGTCGTAACCTGACAATAATCCAGTCGAACATTTTCATCTGCCATTTCTTCGTCAGAATCTTGTAATGGATCTGTCGCAGTAACGATATGCCAGGCCTCTAATAAAGAACATTGCGCAAAGATACCCCAAAAAGAAACGCGAAGGCGTACGTTCTAACATGCTTCGTTCGGCCGGTTGAGCTCGTAAAGGTCCAGCATGAAAAGAAGATGCTATAAAATACTTAAAGCATTAGTCTATTAGCAAAGTAATTCTTGTATTACCAGACCTTTTACATCTGTGGAGCGCAGAGGAGGTTCTCTGCTAGGGACATAGTACAAGAATCCATCATCTTTGACCACTTCTTGGTTCTGACGAGAGCGTGCACGATGCTGGTTAGCTTCAGGAACAGCTACAGATGATGTGAAAGAAAATGCGCGCTCATATATAATCAACTTACCATTATTAGCCGAAACGAAATGAGGTGCTGAGGACTTAGTCTTCTTCTCGTAATCACTAGATGAAACCAATCGTTGAAGGAACTCATTCCGCTGTTTCGACATCATTTTCCCCCAATCTATTTCTGCTTGAGTATCAATATTTTCTTCCTGAAGCTCTTTCTTGGTAAGAGGTTGAATGCGAGGAGCTTTTCCAGGATTGGTCTTAGAGAACTCATCGTCGAATGGATTGGTTCCTTCATAATTTTCTAAATAATGGTAGAGAAGCCACAGAAAGGTGCGTGCTCTATCAAATGAAGATAGACCTTTGTTCGGCAGAAACAAGTCGAGGAAATTAAATGAGCCATCAAAGTGAACACTGGCTAGTGGCTATCTTTATCAGTCCTAGCTGTAAGAATTGTTCAACAAAAATATCGTCTTACTGCGGCATGATTGGCGAGAACAAATATAAGATTCACAACACTAGTCGGAGGTCGTTTCCCCGCTTTCTGGAACGAGGATTACATGGTGTATTAAGAAATAATCAAATCCTTACATTTTTATCCAAAATCTCTTCGGGTGTAGATGGCGGGACCGATTTGAGCTCAGACGGTAAAAGTGCAGCTTTTAAACAATTTTTTATTCGTGGTGCATCTTGTGCGTTTCCATCTGTTTTCTGGAGTGATGGAACAGGATGGTATGTCCTGAGAGCCGTCTTCATCTCTGGAAAAACTGCAAATCGAATTAGATTTAACGTTATAAACATTATGGTAATAAGTAAATATGTCTTACATGCCATTGTTGTGTTTATACGACCGACGTTGGTTAAAAGTGACAATTTAGCCAATTCAATTGCAAAAGCCGGAGTTTCGACCATTTTGTCCTTAAGTACCTTTGAACATTTGCTGGAATTGTATAAGGCGGACACATATAAGTCTTTAAATGTAGTTTTCGAACCACCCTGACCAGGAAATGGATTTGTAAAAACTGCACTGGTGTTAGAAAATATATCATTCAATAGGTCAAATTGCACGTCTTGGCGTGTTAATGGTTCAGCGTCATTACGCTTAATGGGTAAAGCCTTGCGACTAAGGTAGCCAACACTGAGGGTTTTGTATTAAGATGAGATCACGAAACAAAATATAAAGCACAAAAGGTCGTACGGAGGCACTGGTTCCGGAGGCCAAGGCGTACTTTTATTCTGAGTTACAGAGGAAGTGGATGCCATGAAAGAAACGAAGCAGGTAGAAGGAGAAACACGAGGCGCACAGCCAAACAGGGCAAGGAGGCCCTGGATTTATTCAAACACAGCTGCGTTTCTGCGAACAGGTTGCAGAATCAAAGAAGAGAGATCCACGTGCAGTTATAAAGCAAATCTGTTTACTGAGGGGGACGAGTGATGGAAGTAGAATGCGGATAGGCACGCCGGACCAATGATGAATGTCAGTTTGGTACTAGAACTGAGACGTTGTTTGGACGTTGTGGAGAAAAGATCAGAAGATACATACAGAAGATGGCAAGAAGATGGAGGAAAGGGGGAGCTAAGTTGATTTTAACTTGAGAATCTTGGGACATTAGCGTTCGTGCAGCATGATGAAGGGAGAAACCGTTGACAGCCAGATAGAACGCAAAGCCAAATCCGATCCAACTCCGTTCTGTTAGCGCCAGATGAATCAGGAATTACCGAACATGGCGTCCGAGACGCTTGATCAATGCAGCTGAGTGTTGATTAAGATTGGTGATTGTTAGCTTGTTATATTCCCCACAGCAAGTTGTGGACGTTCTAAAGTAGCATGGGACGTTAAATGTCCAGAAAATTGTGAAGAAAATGAATGTTTTATGAAGTTTTAACATTTTAACTTCTATGTTACAGTAATAAGTAGTTGCGGAAGAAAATTTCTAGATGGGGTTAATAATGTACCACATTGAGATTACATCAGCAATCCCTTTAGCGTCATCGTAGGTTTTTCTACTCTTGACCACATCATGGCAGACAAATTCGACGAAGCTACGCAGGTCAGTGTATATTTCTGCGCAGGTTGCCCATCTTATATCTTGTTCCAATAGAAGGAACTTTCAGACTTTCTTGAACAGCAGCAAACCCAGGTCAGTTCACCCAGAACTTTTGCATACGGCCTATTGTATTCACTCTCGACCTGTAGGCAAAGTTTCATGCCAGGGTACATAGCCTCACTTCTATGTGCTGGGATAAGTATGTGACATCGCGTCTCTCTCTATATTTCCTTATTCCTTATCTTTTTAAGCAGATGCTTGACAGGCACTCCTTCCACAAGTTTCTCCCGAAGCGAAGAAAGCTGTTTACAAAACTGCGTTGGCAGGTTCCTTGATTCAAGCATATATATTGTGAAGCAGGTTGAACGTCAAAGGGAGCAGCAGGTTTTTTCTGGATGATATCCTAATTCAACTAATTCGATATTGTTACTACGTGAAAACTAAACCACAGTAGATAGGTCATGAGGATGTTCTCGTAATCTTGCTAGCTTTCAGCGAGCTCTATATCATCGCCTAAAATACCCCCACAAATAAGCAAATGCAGCTGGTAAAAAGAAGCAGAATGCGTCAAGAATTTGTCTTCTTTGACGCAATCGTAGAGGAATTTCGATGGCAGGAGGACCATTCGGCCTCAAATCGAAGGATCCAGTCTCATGAAATCGAGATATCGACGCGTCTTTCTCCAGCCAAACTTCTCTCAACCAGTTGTCGAACACATCTTTCTCTTTTTCAGGAATGTCCACTTCTACCGTTCGATTATTCGAACTAGGAGGTGCAGATGCCGACTTTGTTTCAGACAAGTCGCCAATAGGAATATCGCCGGTTACATTGAATAACCGTAGATGCATGTGTATAACCGGAGGAGGAACGCCATCAAAAAATATTGAGCGCAAGGTATAATAATCCTGGCCATATGCCATTGGTGGAATACCTGCCAGTGGTTGTATGTAAGGCGTAGATTGTGGAAAGCAGAATGATTATCATACCAGGATATACAACAGTTATATCTATCATATGTAGCTTTGGCACACGTGGAGCTAATGATCTTAAACTGTAGTGCAAGCCAGTTGATCTTGGAAGAAGGATATTCTTCATATCCGACTGTATGTGCTGATTTTAGAACGGTTGTGAACAGCATTTTGTTACTTACAATTCCCATCTTGTCTGCAAATTTCTTACTTATGGGTCTAGTGTCCTTGCTAACTAAAGTTCCTTCTGGATAAAGTAAGAAACACAGAGGTCTATTCTCTTTCTCTGCTTCCTTGCCCAGAGAAGCTAGCTGCCGTGCAAGTTGCACCCGATCTGAAGCCCATGACCGAGCAAGAAAGATAAAGTTGAAGAATTGCATGCCCTGACAAGGTGTTTTCTAAGCAGACACGGGGTAAAGTTTTATACGACTTACCCAGCCAACTACTGGAACCCACTGGAGGCTCTTCTTCAACGTTATGTAAATATACCGATGCACACCACGAGCACTGATGAAATATGTTAAGCACCAAGCATACCACCAGTCGGCGTAGATCTATTGTAGTCTTTATATCGATTGATCACGATAAAAAGTTAATGTACCTGATGGTTGGCTGTAAGGACAAACTTCGTTGGCAAGTCAAGTGCCACCACCTCTCCTTGTTCATTCTTTATTACAATGCTTTGAAGGTCTTCAGGATTGAAACGCCCTTTCCCCTGAGTCTCGAAAGTTATAGCCAACTTAGTAGGAGCAAACCACTGTGACATGAGGACTGAAAGAAATAGGGTCATTATAAAAGACTTAAGACAAAATATAAACGAGCATACCTAATAGACAACCGAAAGACCCCTTGGTATAGCGAATACCTTTATAATACAGGCGTCTCGACCAACGAAACGGAAGTATTCTAAAGGGAAGCAGGAATACGAATTGAGAAGCGTTATTCATAAGGCAGGCCAGGTCGAACAAGACACAGAACAAGATAGCTCTAAGAGTATTCAACCATGATTGCGGAGTTCTTTTAGCTATTGGAACCGTGTACAATGCAGAATCAGGCATAGGACAAGTTCGACGACTTAAACAGGGAGACTAGGGTGCCAGTGAGAGATCAAGATATGGCTAACTTGCGAGCTATTGAAATTCGGGCGTCCTCGACCTTACAACAAGGACGCGACGCTGAGATGGAAAACGTGTTCGGTCTGCACCTCAGCGGCCCAACCTACACAGCAACCGTCCAGCCGAATATCATGTGATAATGGACTTACGCATGTCCTATTAATAGTCACGACTCGCTTACTGTAACAGTACTTGCTACAACTTGCTACTTCTTGCTATATGACTTACAACTACTTAAGAGTAGTACTCACTGGGCCATATATTGGCCTATATACTTAAGAAGTGTCACCTCGGGGAATCACCCATTAAATAATTGCGTGCAGTGTAAACTTGGTGTAAACATATATTAAGGGTTCAATACACCTTGAAGTTGAACTCAGACAATTTTTGTAACGTTTTGAATGTTACTAACTTGTAGTACTCATCTAGTATATCATTAATTGTTTATTACAACACTTATATATGAACATACAAAGTAATTTAACACGTAAAGGGCCGGCCAATTATTCCTTGCTCATAAGCGTCAGCAATGAGCTAATAAGTGCTAAGTGATTAGTGAGAGTATTTATGTCGAAAAGTATATCGCACGGGCCTTGATCGACACATAGGTTCCTGAGATACACATAAAAGCACCAGCCAGAATCGTCAGTAGTGCAACAACTAGTCCAAACGGACGTCGTATCAACTTGTTCCTCCCACCCACCAGAACACTGTAATCATGAATCCAAAAGAACCCGGAAAGACCATACGTGTACCATGAAGCGAAAAGTGCCGCTGCAATCCCAATCAAGTACGAAAATATGGGGACAGAAACAGCCATAACAAACGCTATCGACACTGAAGCGAAGCACAAGATAGTCCAAACCAGCCAGCCTTTCAAGGTATGCGTGTAAACGTGCTTCGAATGTCGAAAAAATCGAATAAAAATAAGTTTGGCTGCAGTATGAGAGTAAAGCCCCCCCGCACTAAATGGGGGATATAATCAGCCTACTACTTAGTACTAAGTAGGTGCCATGAACTTACATGAGGAAATTTCCAAGGCCAACTGCGAAGGTAATTTTTGCCCAACTCTCAGGTAATGAAAGGAGAACAGGGGAGGACACATTTTCACCGATGTAGGCGTATCTGGGAATTGGTAAATTGCAGTGCAAATCCCTTTAAGAGAAACCAACAATATAACGGAGAATAAAGTATAAAAGGTAGTGGAAAATCCTTGGAGACACCATGCAGCCTATAGTGGCGGGGTGAATATGTAGTTAACATCGTTGGTTGGGAATACCTTCATTGCATCTTGCGGTCGTTTCATTTCCGATATCAAAATAAAAAACCTTAGAAACGGTCAGATACGCTGCAAAGATACACGCTCAAAGCACGACCTACATAAAATGGCCTGGTAGCGCATGAATAATGAGTTAAATTTGAACTAGCCCACTGTACCTGCGTATGAGAAAACCTACATCACGACCGCGTAAGTATCTATATGGATCGCATGACTGGATCATGACTGACTGGATTGGTGATAGCTAGAAATGCATGGTAAAAGTTTGTTGATATGGTGGCCTCGATTGAACGACCAGAGATAGGGTTTAATCCTGCTGCAACCATGGCCAATATACCAGAGATAGTTATCAAGGCTACGCTGACAAGTCCCAGCCAACTCAAACGGCCAAGAGTGCATGGAAGAGCAACCATCAGTGTGGCAACAGAGAAGATAAGGAGAAGGTAGATTGAGCAAAGGCCGTCATTACTGAGGGTTGACAATGCTTGCTGCCCAGAGAGAAGTTCGGATCCCTGAGATGACTTGAGTCAACCAAAATATAGACACATGATGTACTAGAGACGAACAGTACCGCATATCGCGAAAATAATTGTACCTAAAGATAAAATTTCTCTCGCAACTGGACCTCCAATGACATAGCCTGCGTCGCCCCTAAATCGAATGTACAGCTCAAAGAGATTAGAATAACCGAATCACGCACATATTGTGCACTTCAGGATGGTTCAGTTTGAAGTCTATAAGTAATTTAGAAGTGAAAAGCCCGAAAAGCCCAAGGAAGACTATCTTTGAGTGGAGATAATGAATGTGCATGAGCTGCGATGGATAAACAAACCAGTGTAACGCCAGGAACTATCCCTAAAGGTGTTGTCATCGAACCATTTAAGCAACTGATAAGGCTAGGTCAAAATGGATGTACCAACGACTGCAAGTGCGGAGGGCAGTGACAACATTCCATTACTGACTATCTCTGCAATCATAAGAAGACTGACAAACTTTGAAAGAAAATGGTTAGCTTAGTAGAAGCTCCGAGTCTGTCACCTTGGACGACCAACCTGCCAGCTCAAGGTTTTATAGTGGAAGTCATGATCTGGGCACTCCAAGAAGACTTCGACGCCCAGCGTAGACTTGATGTCCATTTCTTTGCCATTTGGATGTGCAGGAGTAGGAAGGTTGTCACTGCTGGCTTCAATGTCGTCGGGCATGCTGGAGTGGATGTTTGGTTGCATCTGCAGCACGAGAAAATGTAGATATCTAGATAGGAAATATGGGGTATAGTATTCGCATGGACATTAAGTGCATCTGTGAATTTGCACTACCACTTTGGTAGTTGGATGCTAAATATAACGGTGTGCCGTGTGGACAGTGCCAAGTGGATTTGTTGATATGTGTTATGAATGGACGGCTACGCCACCAAGTGCTACCCTTTATTCTCCTCTACTACATACATACTTAACTTACTTGGTATGAGTCTGGGTGTTCCTCTTCGCCTAGTATATGACCTGATTCCCGTGGTGCTTGGCTCCGATAATCACTGGTGGCCGCTCGATTATGTCCGATTATCCACAGTCTCCAAGGAGTGGCTTGTACACATTCGCCGGAAGCTTTACTCCTGTCCTTTTTTACTGTCATTCCGAGCATGCTCGCTGTTGGCCAGAACGCTGCGGGAACGCCCTAATCTCGTTCAGTTAGTTCAGGGACTGCATCTGCAGCCCATATACCGGGCGGAAAATGAAGGACGGGCATTAGTGGCCAGCGAAAGGGCAGACTTGCGCTATCTTTTAGAGTTGGAAGGATTGCGGTCAGTGAAACTGGGTGGCTATCTATCAGTACGAGCTGAGAGATTCTTAAATCTCATGGCTAATGCGGACACACTGGAGGAACTCCATATCGATGGAAGTTTACTCCATGAATCTGCAGGGACCTTTTCGCCATCCCTGGAATGGGATGAGTACACCACGTACAGATTTCCAAACCTGAAGAAGCTGAGACTGACGAATCTCGAACTCGACATCGTGGCTCCGTATCCCTCACAATTCGCACAATGTCCGTTGTTACTGACGGAACTAACTCTGGAAAATGTTGATATATCCAGCGGATACCTCTCTTCCATTCTCCGCGATAGTTCGCAATTGAAAATATTAAATATCTCTGCTAAAACAGCGTCGGATTTCGATGAACAACTTGGACTCGTACTTTCGACATATTGTATTGATACCGTGCGATACGAAGTTCAGGAAGGTTGCTTCGCCGGCCATACGATATTTGGGTTAGATGCTGCGGCTATGACGTCGATGCGATGCCTGCATTTGAAGGGACTTAATATGGACGAGGATCTTCTTGGGTATATTGGGCGCTGCTGCCGAAAGCTGGAGCGACTGACTATTGCTGGACGGACAATACATGTTTGTGCTGGCGGATGGGCGAGGTTTCTTGATTCCGGAGCACTCCCTTCGCTGTGTTGGTTGGGGATTCCAGAGGGGACGAGTGTACCGCCATTTAAGGCATGGAATGGGGAGGAAATGGAGCTGTTGCATTTGGCGGCATCGAGACGAAGAGTTGGTCTGCAACGGGTGGTGTAAGTAGGTGTCGGTAGTACTAGTAGGATACGCTGTAGATTGGATTGAATAATAATATGATACGCGCCCTGAATGATGCGGCTAGCTAATTCGGGGTCATGAGCCTCCACCTGCTGAAACGGGCAAGTTAAATTTCCGCGAGAATAGTGGTGATACTATTGCTGAGTAGGGTACTTTGAACTTACTAGTCTGCTTGCACTCTCTTACCACACTCCTTGTCCTCGCCCCATTCTGTCATTCTCTTCCCTCCTCATCGCTTTATCCTCCCCACCCCACCCTCGTCCTCCCCCAATATTTGCCAGGTCCGAGAAGGCTCAGGTCGCAGGCCTCAGGGGAGCTCTGCTTCGACCCTTCTATCTCAGGTCCAATCCTCCTAGCATTACACTTTACCGCACTGCGTGTGTCCCTCATCCGCTGTCCCACTTGTTCCATTCATACTCCCATTCATTCCAAGTTTGCAACCATGCATTCAATGATCTCTCGACAGCCTTCTACTTCAGCTTCTTCTCACCGCACCCCCCGCAAAAGTGCCTCTTTCCTTTCTTTACGACGCGAGAAGGAGAAGCCGCCACAACCACCCAATTTATATACCTCATCCGAACACTCGTTTCAACATTCTAGTCATGGTCATTCCCCCCCACCCGCCACGCGCACTCCGAAATCTAAAATCCATTCCTCCCATCCATCACGAAGTAGCCCCGTTCACGCTGCAGCCATCGACTTGACTTCTTCCGCCGAGGTTTCTCCAAATCAAGCCGAGGCCTACTCATTCCCAACCCTCGACACCTCTAACGACTTCATTTCTCCTGTGACCGATCCCCCTTCCCACCATTCTTATTCTCGTACGCGCTCCAGGACCGGTCCCTCCGCTAGGTCAGACTGGGATGGGCTTGCAACCGTCTCGCATTTCCGTGTCTCTGGCTCTTCCTCCACTCAGCATACAGAGACACCTCCTAGGACCCCCACAGACTATAGTGACTCTGCCGATTCATTTGAACACTTTCCTGTAGTTGTTGCTGCACCAGTCTCGGGAGTGGAGATGATGGACGCCCTTGTGGACGGCATGAATGGCGGGAGCATCTTTTCTGACCCGTTGAGCCGTTCCATGCGTTCACGTTTCGATATACGAGGTCATCATCCTCTCTATCAACCTCCTCTTCCTACACCACCTCCCGGAGTGATTTTGGGAGGCGGAAAACCTCGACGGCCCAAAACTACCCGACCTTTGAGTTCTAGCGAATCAGGAGAAGACGAAGACACTTCCCGAAACCCGTCTGCATCCCGACCACGTAGGCGCAAGCCACGTAGCGCAGGACGAAGCGCATCGACTTCCACCATCACAGCGATCTCGTCGACATCCCTCACACCGACCAAAGAGAAGGAACTTTACGCACCGTCATCATACACTGCATCCCCGTCCATCTCGAGCGAGCGGCGCAAAAGTGTAGTCCCCTCCATATCTGATATCATAAAGGCGCATGCACGTCCACATACCAGCACTGCATGTAGTCTGTCAATTCATAGCTCATCCCAAGCGCACGATTTGTCTCAACAGGACGTTCATCCGCCATCAATTGTTGCTGGCGAGGAAGACTTAGATTTGATATCGAGGTCATCGATTGATAGTGTTGCGGACGAAGTTCAGAAAACTCTTCGTAACCAGGGAGTCATGCACCGTGCACCGTCAGCCCCTCCTTCTTCATTCCTTCAGAGACATTCTGTTGCGTCCGATAGCGCCAGCATTAGGTCACCACGCTCAGATCCTGGCCGTGCACCGTCTGTATATTCTTCTTCGGTAGCTTCAAGTTATCATCCCAATTCGCCGCATGATACTACCTTTTTTTCATTGGTAGCTCCATCGCCTTCTCAAGAGGTAGCTCGTTATCTTCGTTCAGCTCGGTTAACGACACTTCTCAAGCTTACTCGGTCTCCTCACGCCTCTCATGATAATCCACTTACTGTTAGCTTCTCAGATCTGGGCAGTTCAACAGGCTATCCTGTCCTAGTATTCCTGGGCTTGGGATGTGTGCGACATATAATGGGACTCTATGATGAGATGGCTGAGTGTATGAACTTGCGCCTCATCACTATAGATAGGTATGAGACTTGATTCCTAAACTAATGTTTTGATATATTAATTTATATGTCCTCTAAGATGGGGACTGGGCCGTACCGACTCGCGATCGAAATCAGAACGAGGCATTAGGCAATGGGCTTACGTAGTGGAAGAGATTTTGGATTTGTTACACATTGATTGTTGCAGCATCATGGCCCATTCTGCTGGAGCACCCTATGCCCTTGCGTTCGCTAACAAAATCCCATCCCGGATTAAGGGGGACATTTATCTTCTTGCACCGTGGGTTGGGGGTAGTGACAGCAGTAAGTTTCCATCTACTGGATCGTAGCAAGATTAATTGAATATGTTAGGCGGATATAAATGGCTGAAATACGTTCCTAATGGCATACTGAAAACTGCACAGGCTGCAGAATGGAAGCTGCAAGCCTGGATGATTGGGAAACCCCCTTCAGTTTCCTATCAGGGCATTGGTTATATAGCCCCATCATCCAAGGAACGATCAATTCCTCACTCAACGGATAGTTTGAGTGCGGTATATCCTTCTAACGCAGAAGGCCGGCCGCGCCCTAGCATGGGATCAAGCACCTTCAGCGAGTATGATGATTTAGGAGACTTTGACGGACGTTTTGAAAGCAGAAGTACACTTGGTACCGGTGCTCGCTCCCCACGTGCAATTAGTCGCTCTGGAAGTGAGAGCAAAATCTTTGTCTCTAAACGCAAATCTACCAGGAGCTTTTTAGAACGTTTAAAAGGATCCTCAACGTCCCCTGAACCAGTGCCTGATGGAAAGATTACTTCTAGAGGTCTGAAGGCCTTGAAGTCTATGGGGTCACTTAAAGGGAGAACTCGCGCTTCGAAAGGATCTGAACCTTCCAGTCCCCAGTTTCCTCTGCTCGAAGTTGGCATTGGCTTCGAACATTTATCATGGCCCAAACCGCTTGACTCTGATTCTCATAGTAATCAAACTTCGCCGGGAACACCTCGACCAAGAAATCCTGGAGAAAATACTCGTTCCAATGGTAGGCGCTCAATATCCTTTACGTCATCAAACATTACCACCAGTTCTATGCCTTCATCGCCATCACCGAGCTCAGCTAATAGTGGATTTGGAACTGAAATTGGAACTCGAGGCGGTTATCAAGCTTTACTTGGGAATTCCCTCATTGCTGCTTCACATGCAGAGTCCGCCAAGGGGATGCATAGCGACCTTTTACAAATTCTTAACCATGAGAATCACTCTTGGGGGTTCTCGTATGGCTCTTATCCTCACAAAGTTCGTGTGTGGTATGGCGACAAAGACGAAAAAATTGCCGAAAATGCAGTACGATGGATGGAAAAGACTATGGGAAGTGATCAATGCAGCGTGAAAGTTGTCAAAGGTGCAGATCACAGTCTCATGTATCGGAGCACGGTCGTTGTGGAGATTCTCGAAGAGATTGGAAGAGTGTGGGAGTCTCCAACTCACTAAGTCCGTTTTTCCATGGATTGGGGTGTTCGCGTTTCTTTGCATTTCTGTACATATGTATGGATTAGATTTAAGAGTTCTGTCATATACCACCTTGTTGATATCCTTTCTTTGATCGCTGTACCACTATTAGGTCTTAATATCGGTTTTATTTCGAATTATATTATTGTTTATACATATATAGGAGATAATTTACATTGATGCTTCCCTACTTACATGTGTTGTAGAAATAGACAGTGATATTATTCACTGCACGCTCCGTTTAACTTCGCAAATTTTGTAGCGAAACTTCAGTGTAAGCGTTTATATGCTAGTACTAGTAAGTTAGTAGACTAGTGCTTACTTCAACATGACAAAGTCACGTGTCGAGATTCTCTGAAAGTGCGCTTCAGCGCTCCAGCGCCCAACGCCAACGACGACCCCCACTGGACAAACCAATACGAGTCTCTCGTGGACGAGTTCGCTATCCTTTCTTTGCTGCAGTGGACGCATCTGGATAAACCTTTGGTCAACTTACAATTCTGAAGTCCTTTCGCATGTCGTCCCGGCGACAGAGCCCAGGACCACGTCGAACTCCGGCCATAAAACGCGCTGACGGAGAACCCTTAACCCGTGCTGATATTCAATATGATGTCCTTCATCATATATTCACGGATACTCATCGTGTCTTTACCGATCCTTATCCTTTACCCGGCGAAGCAAGAAAGAGTAAACTTTCATTTCGAGATCTGTATATAAAGTCTATTGCGAATTCTCCGAAGTCTACAAAAGCTTTAAGAGATAAAATGTCAGATTCGCCTTCCTTCGCAGAAGATTTTGCCATGCTTGGACTTCTTGTCAATGTTGGGCGCATTAATACAACTATGAGCTGTATGTTTCTACGCTGGACTTTCGTCATTCCGCACTTGATAACTTTGCTTCTTTGACAGTTTTCCCAGAGATGAAGACAACTATCCGAACTTACCATCCCATACCTTCCTTACAACGTACCAATGGGAACTTGCAAGACGCCCCTCGTATTAAACACATATTAAAAACAAGCTTGCTGGAAGATGAAGCTCAGAGCCCTCCGACCACGCCTCTCAATCTCCTTTCCCGTATTGTCAGTTTAAACGTACTACATGACTGGCAAAACTTACAAGGATATATCTTTAACAGAAAGAAGGACACATTCCATCCACAAGCGTGACCAATCTTATTTTTATACTCTCAAACCATACTGCCGTACGCCTATTGTTTTTTCTCACCTTCTTGAGTTGAAGAATGCTTGTCCAGTCAATTGGTCAAACACATTTTGCAGAAGACGCTGATTTCACAGATTTGTTCATTCGAACCGATATCTCCTCGGTATCCCGTGCCCGTGCATTTCTGTGGCTCTGCTTCAATTACTTGGAAGGCTCTGCCGTAGCAGATGATGATGATTATGACAATGAAACCGTGGAAAATCCTTTTGCTGATTCCAAACGTGATAAGGCCCCTTCGTTAGTGATGCTCACCCCCGAAGAAGCTATATTAGAAAACATTGACTCTGAAGAAGAAAAGTTATTGGCAGAGAAACTGGTCTCTCAAAGAATGCTCATTGTTAAGAGTCAAAGTAACAAGGAAGTTGCAAAATCATCTGGGAAGACGTTTGGTAATGTAAGCACTATTGGGGAAGACAATGAATTAGTTATACATGCTAGCGGTGATGAAGCTAAAGGCAAAAAGCGGGCCTTGACGAAAGGCTCGTCTAAGGCAAACCAAGATGGTGTCTCGCAGGATAAACCTCGAAGGTCTCGAGCGAAGCGTGCAAAGGATTTGCATGTTGCTCGCGACGCGAGTGAAGATGATAGCCTATCAATTGCTTCGTATAGTAAGTTGTTTCTCCAAAATTCATAGGGTTGTGGCCGATTGCTTGCACTACAGAGCCATCAATGCCTACATTAGGTCGCCATATTCGAAGGATGTCACATGCTTCCAGTCGTGAACCTTCCCCTACTCATGTGCAAAATAGTCGCTATGCTCCGTATTCTAAAAGCATCAAGGGCGACAAAAGGAGAGTATTGGACTTGGCCGCCTTCCCACCGCGAACAATGTTGGAACGTGAGCAACTTTCGAGTTTCCTATCCGCTAACGGCTAACAGCTCTTCTAGACGCCTGGAGTATGGTTGTGAACAAAGACCCATTGGTGGATTCTGACGACGATGTAGGTGATGCTTATGATCACAGCGATTATCGTACGTATTTCATCTGTTATGGGGTCAACACCCTTATCTTATATTGCAACACAGTTAAGAGACTGAAAGTTATTTCTCGCCTCAGAGGAAAGGCCCCCACTCCCGATCCCGCCGAATCTGGCGTTGATTTGAAAGATTATTGAATCTAGTTTAACTCATTCTATACTATCATTTTCCGCATAATCCGCACTTAAATTTATTGTGTTATATAAATTTTTATTTCATATATATGTAGATATGTTTGTGCTTACTCACTTGCCTGTACTGTATTATACTTAATCTCTATAACTTAAAGCGTAGCAAGTATATGCTTCCTAGTAAGTATGAAAGTACACACGTAAGCGATCAAAATTCAAATATCCTACAAGTTGGAATGACAGAATCAGCAGATATTCTTGCCAAGCTAAACATGACACGAAGGGGTGGTTACTTTTGAATAACGAATAATGAAACGAAAAGCGAAAAGACAATACTGCAACACTACCAAACAGAAAGATGTACCAAGTGAAAGCATAAAATACGTATACTATACGCTGCAAGGACTATGAAGTGATCAAAGGTATATACATAATGAAAATATCTATTCCGCCAGCCATTTCTCGCACTTTTTGACATACTTGTCAAGAAGTAGCGATAGGTCTCGGATGACAAATGTCAAGACAACCGTGGCAAAGAACTCTGAGGAACGTTTAAGTTTCTGCTCGGCTGACGTTCTAACATCAGTCGGAAAAGCTGCATAGGCTGGAGCTACAGGATGAGAAATAACAGCTCGGGTATGTTCATCCAGTAGCTGAGTATGTTGAAAGAGCCTCTTGAGCCCTTGAACGTAAGCCGCTGGAGAATCGAGACTACAAAATTATTATAATTGATAATACAATGTGGTGAAAGGAGATATAACTCACTTTTTTCCATTCGTGAATTTATCAAAGCGTCGCGTTAGCTTGTCACCCCACGTGGTCTTCTTCAGCACGAAACCTTCACCAACTCCCAGTTTCTTCCCAAAATTGGCAACTACACCGTCACATACGTTCGAAAATTCCTCTAGTTTTCCTAACCATGCATCGGCCTCCTTGCGGCCAATACTGCCAATTCCCAATGCCATTCCGCTGCTTACATTCCCTGCTCCGAAATGCTCTGCACTGGATATTTGAAGATCTTCCAATGCTGAACAAAGGATACCGACTACTCGGACCTTTTCCACGACATTGGTCAGTTTTGCACCACCTTGTGACCATACTTCGAAGGGAACGTGTAATCTACGAGTAACGTACCCCCCGGTTGTTGATGTCATGGTCATTCTGAGAAGATTCATCATATGGTAAGGTTTCAATGACGGATCGGTAGGAGGTGCAGGCGGGAGAGGAGAAGTCGGTGTAGTTGGAAGATTTCCAGGAATAGCAGGCGAATTCAAAAGCGGTGTTGGAGACAAAGCATCGGTATTCACAAACAGTTGCGAATTTGCGAATGGATTAGCACCCAGTCTCGTGGTTAACGAAGTTTTACGAATTCCTGCCGAGGTGCCATTGACATTAGAAATGTTTGGTAGCGGGGGTGGCTGGTGATCCAAGGGAGATACACGTCCACCAACCAGAGATGGTCGCCGACCAGGTTGAGAAGATGATCGACTCCGACCAGAGACATGACCAGAACTAGTACCTGGCAGACCCTGCGCAGCAGACTTAGCAGGAATCGAACCTGCAGAGGCAGTGGAACCTGCGGGTGATGACGAACGAGAGCTTGGAAGCGCGGAAGATTTGGTCCTTCGTTGATGAATAGTGCCCTGAGAAGTCGTTGAATTGATAATTTGTGTATTGGACTCGGGGTGGGCTGCCGATCCACCTCTTGGTCCTGGAGCAACAATACCCATCAATCCAGGAGAAGATGGCGGGCAAGCAGTGGCTGGAATAATTGTTCGAGGAGTTCCGGCAACACTTTCCAGACTTGGAGACGGAAGCGGAGGAAGTGGATGGGAATCACGCCTCGAAAGGTCTGGATTATCATGTCGGATCTCATTACTCTCCGGTCGCCCAAGGGAAACGGCTTCAAGTTCTTCTTCCAAAGCCTCCAATGCAGATCCAGTTCGTTTATGGGCAGAAGACCCGCCGCGCTGTCGAGTTTGATTATCCGAATCAATACGAGATTCCGCTGGAGCCAGACCAGGTGCCGGAGCCGGTGGTAAAGCATTCATAGGAGGTGGGTTAGGAGGTGGTAGCGTTGATGGTGCTCTAGATCTTCTGCGCGGGGGAGTGCCACCAGTCGGGGGGGATGGACGTACACTGTCATAAGGGTGAGCATAAGGGTGCTGGTTGGATGTAGATGGAAGACCAGATATTTCAAAAATTGAGTCTGCAGTGTGCTCATCCGAAAGTCCATTGATCATACCCGTCAGTTGTTGGCGTTCGAGTTGAGTTTCGGAGAATGAAGGAGATTCATCTCTGGTATGCGGATGCTGCAAGAGCTGTGGAGACGTGTCTGAGGAAGGAGAGGTAGAGGTTGTTGGAGAAGTAGAGGTGGTCGAATCAGTGGAAAGAGATGCAGTGGAATAGGGTACGGCAGGAATGCTGTAGATGATACTTAGGATATTCATCCTATCTGCGTACGTATCATGCTAGGAGCAAAAGTAAAACAACAGTGAATGCCGAAAAAGCGATGGATGGTGGAACAAACATACTATATTTTGCAGACGCCTCACTTCGTCTTCCTGAGCGGCCACACTCCTTCTCCTCCGTCGACGCCCCGTGTCCGCTTCTTCTCCTCTTCTAACGCGTTCCATTACTTCGCTAAGAAGTGCAACGCTTTGGGCATATGCATGAACAGCAGCCTCAGGGTTGTCATTGGTAGAATCAAGTTGCACAGCTTCCCGGGCCAACTCGAGTGCTCTTGTCAATGCTCTACGAGACGAAGGTCGATGCTCAGAGCGCGGTTCTGGAGGAGTCAGATGTGCTCGATCGGAATTGCCATCTCGGGGATGGTCAGAGCGGGAAGCTGATGGTCGAAGATAGGACTGGGGTGGGGGGTCGGAAAGGTCTTCTATTGAGGATTGTGTTGACACGCCCGGACTATTTGGTGATGAGATTGTGAATCTTGCCTGGGATGAGTCTGTTACAACAGGGAAATTTGTAGAGGCAGCCTGTCTCGCAAATGAACTGGATCGAGTGCTGCGTCCGTTCATATGAGGCGACATGGCAAGATCATCCAGTGGGTCAACAGGGGCTTGCGAAGGCGGTAAGTTCGAAGCTACAGGAACATTTGGTATGGGAAGATTTGGTGGAGGAGCAGCAGGTCGGATATGAGCAGCAGAGGAACGGCGCCGCTGCGCTAGAACAGAAGAGCTGGGAGGATGAGGCGGAGATGCTGAGAACGAGATAGGAGGAGCGGGTCTGGAGTTAACATCTAGCTCCATCTTGGACAGCACCCTTTCAACGATGAGGATGACGAGGCTGGACTAATAAATAGATGCGCGAAAATGGTGGGTGGGCACGGAAGGTGCAGAATGGTTAGGAAGAGGATTTCACCTGAAGGTATTCAAGGAACGACAAAAGACTCGGCTCCCGGCAGAGCAGTCAAATGAGAATGAGCGAAACAATGTGGGTGACCTGAAGGGCGGTGTTTTGGTGCGAAATACAAAGTGAGTGTGGGTGAAGATGAGTGCTGAGCGAAAGCTACTACTGTAGACAACCTTGTGGGCGATACAACAGGAAGAGCATCAGTGGCACTGCGCAGTAAAGCGTGTCGATGCAAGTGGTACTAGTATATATGCAAGTAGAAAGCCGTGAAGTGTCGAAGGTAGGACAGGGTGGAACGAAAGTGATAAGGGGATTATCGCAGGTGACGACCTGTCAATGATGGAAGCGAGGCGGCGTATGCATTGTTCAACTTCCAACTACGCGGATTCGTCCGTATACTCACTCGCTTCGTACATTCAATATTCATTGCTCATCCACGTAAACTACATATATCTCCAGAACTCAACACAATATTATTACGCAAATTTAGTATGCAACGCGTGGCGGGAAAATCAGTCACAACACAGGGGAGGCCCATAGTTATCAGAAACGACATCAAACGAACGAGGCAGACCAAAGAAAGACTGTACGAGGTAAAATTATCCAAGGTATGAATCGAAAACAGACGAGAGGGAACGGCAGTATCTCAATAACAACTGGGTATATAAGCTGGGTATCCTGGACGCAGCCTTCAAAAAATCAGGACTAGGACTGAGAAATATATTAATCTCGGAATTCCGAAGCAGATCCTTGGGCTGCAAGGCGACTCTCCAAGTTCCTGAAACCATCCCTATAAGTTATCATTCACTTTTGTAACTCGCAGGATATCTCGTACCTGAGAGATTCTTCCTTTGCAAGAAGCTCTTGCCTCTTTTCGTTAATTTCTCGTTGCACCTTGAGCTCAATTTCGCGAAGCTACAAAGAAAAGTTAGATAACCTTTATATTGCCATTGTGTTTTCGTTACCTTTTCTTCTTCACGGCGGAGTTGCTCTTCCTTGAGCCGAACGCTCTGAGATGCCAATTCCTCGGGAAGGAGTGATGAATCGCTGTCGTACATCAAAGATAAGTACATATTGCGTTTCCATTCGAACAAGATACTAACTGAGAATCCGAATTTACTGTCCTTGACAGTTTCTCTGTACGGTAGGTTTCGTAAAGAAGATCATGTGTCAGGGACTTGAGGTCGGCAAGATGGGAGCTAAATATAGTGTTAAAGCGACTTCTTTTTATGTTGACAACACAGTTTATGAAGCTTACTTCAAAAGAGCACTTCGCAGACGGCTGAAGTCCGAGTGCTTGGGATTATCGACTTCGACAATACCCCAAGGATAGATACGGGCACGAACGGGTTGACCGTCCATTTCGATCTCTTCCTCCGATCCAACAATTGCGAAGGGTAAGAGTGCCTATAGGAATGAGATATTGTGCATCAACGATATAAATTATTTTGGAGTAAGAAATTTACGAACGCGGAGTTCGCTATTGTCTTGTATAGTCTCTTCGTCATCCTCTTCGACGTCGTACGGGAAGTTGTAAACGGGAATATCATAGTGCGCAATATCCTCCATGATCTTAATGAACCGATTAATAACTAACAAGACATCTGGGCGGCCAGAGGTGAACATACCCGCTTCTTGAAACCTTTAAGCTCGCTAGGGGTCAAGGAATCCGCCTTACCGATCACGGGGATGACATTGACGCGAGGGGAAAGGCGACGCATCAGCTCAATATCCATTTCCCTCAACCTAAAAAAGGTCGATAAGCTTCCGCCATTGATACCTCCAGAAGCTAACCGCTCACGCATGGCCAGTTGGCGGGATGAAATATAGGAGAGCGTGAACACGGTTGTCCCTGAAACGGGGATTACGCTTAATGCGGGACTCCTCGGCAAGAATATCATCGTATTGGCGCTCCAGGTATCCAACAATTTCTTGGAAGCTAAAGAAAGAGAAAGAAGTATAAGTTGGTCGTTGACATAGGGACGCAAGGGACGTACGCGAACTCATTGTCGATGTTATCTCCAAAGCCAGGAGTATCAACGATAGTTAGGGCAATGCGGACACCATCCTCCTCGAGCTCTGAGATTGAAGACAAGATGAAAATGCTGTGGGGAGGGAAGAGAGTGAAGATGAGGCGACATACCCACGTTGACTGGCTTGATCCTGATGCCCTCTTCAACATGGGCAGTTTCTGGGCTGTCAGAAACCTTGTGGGCCAAGACCTCGGATTCGCAGAGGGTGTTTACGAAAGTGGTGCGACCGGTGCCCGATGCACCTGTCGGGGAGGAGGAGGTGAGGAAAAGACAACGAGGAGAGAAAAGAGGAAGGACGGACCGACGACCATGACGGTGAACTGGACACCTTTTTTGACCTTGTTTCCTCTGCGTCTTCCTGCGAAGGACATGGCTGTGGATGGGGGAAAGAAAGGAGCGTAAGACAAAGGGTCGGATGCGTTGGCGGAGAGTATGTAACTTAAGGACCAGCAAACCGAACAACTTCAAAACTATTCCCTTCAAACTCCGCCCTCTCCTAGGTGGCGTGACAACTTCGTGACAACCATTTATGTAACGTCCTCCTTCCTTCCTCCCCACTACACATGCCCATCCCTCTCAGACTCCTCCCGACCCCATTCCCCGTCCTACTCCCCATTCGACCTGTCCCCCGCTTTGCCTCCTCTTCAGCCCGTCACTCGGCCCACGAACACCCCTCCCCCGCCCCCCCTGTCTCATCCAAGGTCACAAAGTCAACCAAGAAATTCGCTGATCTCCCGCTTTCATTTACCCTTCCAGATGGAACTGCTGCCCAACCTCTCCAGCCTTGGTCCGACCACTCTGCCCCCGTGTTGCTAGCTAGTATGGATACGATCGAGCCTTCGTTTATTGCATCATGTATTTAAGTCCTGCTTTTAGATCCAGTCCCACCTTCGTTACCCCCAGGTATATCGTTATGCAACGCCCTTTCATGAGTTTTGCAATACTTACACACCCATGGCCTGTGCGAAGATGCCACGCCTATGAAAAAAACGCGTCGCAAGAAGGGTCAAGACCCTGAAAAATGTCAGATATCTCTGCCATCCGACTCGAATGAGACTGAGAAAAAACCCAAACCTCGCGCCAGTCGCAAACTGCAGAAAGCCGAGGCAGAAGGTACTTAGTAACCGTTAGACTTGTTCCGGTCCTGAATTTGCGTGCCATAGCAGTCCCATCGACACCTCGAGGTTTGTTATCCACAGAGATTCTGCAGAACCTACAAAGGTTTCCCCACTGTTTGCTGTTGACTCGCGTTGGACAGTTTTATGAGGTCCGTACTGCGGATTTCAGCATTATGAAAGCATTCTTATATGTGGTAGTCTTATTTTGACCAAGCCGCTGAGATAGCCCACTTGCTTAATATCAAGCTGACTAGCAGAAAATGGAATGGTCGTCGAGTACCCATGTGCGGGTTTCCGCTTATGCACCTTGACAAATACTTGAAAGTATTGGTACAGCAGAATCAACGATTCGTTGCCATGTGCGAAGAATTCCCTCGTTACTCCAGTGGAGGTCATAAGGAATTCGAGAGACGCGTTGTGCGTATCATTACTCCCGGAACTCTCATTGACGAACCATTTTTAAATCCTTACGAAAACAACTATCTTTTGGCCATAAATGCGCCCCAGGAAGAAAACTCTACCGTGGGCCTAGCTTGGATTGATGTGTCTACAGGAGAATTTTTTTCGAAAACTTGCAACAATGAAAGCATTCAGGATGAGCTCACTCGCATAGGAGCACGCGAAGTCATTGTATCCCAAGACATAAAACTGAACTCTTCTCACCCCCTCTCGGTTGCCCTTGCTGAAGAAGGAAGCTTTGTGTCGTCATTAGACAACAATGAATTAACGGAGGAGGGTCCCATTCATTGCGAAGGTTTGCATCCAGTAGAGCAGCAAGCTGTTGCCATGCTTACTCGATTTCTTCGCATCCATCTCATGGAGCACATGCGAGACCTCTCAAGTCCAATTCGAGAAGGAGATGATGGCAGGATGCAAATTGATTCACATACAATCAGAGCCTTAGAAATCCGAGAAACCGTTTATGAAGGAGGAACTAAAGGAAGCCTAATGAGTGTGCTGAAAAGAACCAAAACAGCCAGTGGAACTCGCCTGCTCTCGAGATGGTTGTGTATGTGTTCTAGGTTCTTTTCAAATTCTCACTGACAAACGTTGTGGTCAGGCTCTCCAAGCACGTCTCTGTCTGAGATATCTTCCCGCCAATTCCTTGTGTCGTGCTTTCATAACCTCCCTCATTTTCGCGCGGACCTGACTGCTATGATGATGGATATGGTAGATATTGGTCGTATAACGCAAAAACTGACTTTGGGTCGAGGTGATTGTAATGACTTGCTCGTTTTGAACCATACGATCTCGCTCTGGGATAGCTTGAAGCGCCGTATTAAAGAAGAGATCGAAATGCCGGAAAATCAGCATTCTTCTTCTAGCCATCGAACAAGTTTAGAGATGTTAATGTCCCGCTTTGAAGACTTACACACATTATCTCAAAAAATTGGCGATGCCCTTGGACATCCTGACCATTTGACGCTAACTAGCGAGGAATTGACTGAAGACCCCGTATCGGACTCAACTAAACTTTACTCTGAGGCTCAATCAGATGCTTCTTCAGACATATTACCATCTACTATAGGTTATAGCTCAACTAGGTGGCTAATTAAACCAACGTAAGCGGCATCGTGATTTTTTTCAATATTTGCTATTTATATCAACGTACAGTTTTTCAGAAGAAATAAATGACCTTCATACTAAATTGCAGCAGCAGTTGGAAGGGAAAGAAATTTTAGAAAAGGCTTTACAGTTGCAATATGGTATGTTATTCATGGTATAACCCTTTCTGTGAGATGTACCAACATTTTTACTTTAATGTTAGATGCCCCTTCGCTCACCCTTCGATCTTCGCCTGCCCATGGAATGCATGTCCATATCGCCAAATCTACCCGCGATGAAAAGAAGTTGAATAGCGACCCATCATTCGTCCTCATTTCTGCAAGCGCCACTACCAAATGCTACTTTTATCAGGTACATTGTTCCCTGTATGGAGATGCTTTAGTTTCTGATAAATTACCGTTCAGCATTGGAGTAGGCTAGGTAACTCCATTTCAGAAACAGTGACTGCTCTTGCAATGGCCGAAAAGGAAGTGTTTGGTCTTCTCCGAAACAAGGTACAGTGTACGTTATACCAAGTTGTAGAACTCATTTACCATGTTCATTCAGGTGGCCTGCTTTGAGACTCAGTTGCGCAGAAATGCTCAAGTAATTGACGAGCTCGATGTGCTATTAGCGTTTGCGGAGTTGGCAGCGGATATGAACTTTGTAAAGCCTACGGTAACAACTGAGTATGTTACCTCGTTTTGTCTGCTTACGGAGTTGTTGAATCCATACACATAGACCTGTTTTCCATGTTGTCAACGCGCGGCATCCTGCAGTGGAACTAGGTCTTTTGGGCAGTGGTCGTACATTCACCCCTAACTCCGTAGACATGATGACGAATACAAACTTCCACATAATTACGGGGCCGAACATGGCAGGAAAATCTACTTTTCTGCGGCAAACTGCACTTATCACAATCCTGGCTCAAGTTGGATCTTTCGTTCCTGCAGATTCAGCTACAGTAGGGATTGTCGATAGGCTATTTTGTCGAATAGGTGCTAGAGACGACCTGTTTCGTGATCGAAGCACCTTCATGGTAGAAATGCTAGAAACCGCAGACATTCTTCGGCGTGCCACACCAAGAAGCCTGGTGGGTTTTCTTCCCTTACAACTCTTACTACATCGTTGATATTTTACTCAGGTTATTATGGATGAAGTAGGTCGAGGGACGACGGTGAAGGACGGATTAGCCATTGCATTTGCGACTGTTCATCATCTAGTTGCTGTGAACAAATGCCGAGCGCTATTCGCCACTCACTTTCATGAACTATCAGACATGTTGGGATACTCTGAAGCAGTCAAGTCAAATGAACTATTTAACAATATTCGCTTTTACTGTACGAATGTTGAAGAAACAGATGTAAGGAGTAACTTCAACTTCTCTAATATATTATTTATATTGTCCTCAGGATGGTCGGTTTTCTTATTCGTATCGGCTAAGACCTGGTATCAACAGAGATAGTCACGGATTAAAAGTGGCACAACTAGCTGGATTCCCACCTAGCGCAATGGAAACTGCGCTTCATACCCTCCAAAAATTATCGTAGTACTTAAATCACAATATAAAATGATGTCGTTTAATGCCATTTAATAACAATTTATGTTGATTAACTCCTCGAAGTATATACATGCTAGCGCCTTAGCTAGTTTGCTTTTGACATGCGAGAACGTATATAATTAAGTGCTGATCCCGCCTCAAGCCACTTCAATTGATCTGCCGACATTGTATGCTTTGTAGCAATCTCGAAAACGTCTCCGTTACGCTTGGTAACTTTAATCTTGATTGCTGCATTAAAATTACCATTCAATAGATCCGCAAGACCTATTGTTTCTAAAATATCCCCAGATTCAATGCGAGAATAGTCTCCCTTATCTGCAAACCATAGTGGTAAAACCCCTTGTTTCTAAGTCATCGGTGAGTAGCTGTTAGTAAGAGTCAACAAGAGCTGATTAACCTTAAGATTAGTTTCGTGGATACGAGCAAATGAACGGGCTAGAATCATGGCACATCCTTAGGATCGAAATTAGAATATTGCAATTATTTGGAAATAAAATCCATACCATAGAACCGAGGTTGAAGAGCTGCATGTTCGCGAGCACTGCCTTCACCATAATTTTCATCGACGATAATAGCCCATGGCTTATTGCGAGATTTGAATTGTTTAGCTATTTCCGGGATGGTACCTTTGGTGTTGGTATCCCTGTCAAAGGCAACATTCATCTCCCCACCCTCATCGTTGATAGCCTACATCGCTGTTAGAGTTCTGAACTAGACTAAGAAACTCGTAGACAAACAGTGATCACTGGAAACTATAGATCAGACTGCCTAGTCCATGGCGTAAAAATTGGAAGTACATACAGAGATTCTCAGATATATTGGTTAGATGCCCTTTATATTTTAGCCAAGGTCCCTAATTCAATAGTTTAGAGTATTCACAGAAAATAATGCACACCACCTACAGCAGCAGAGATATGGTCGGTAGTACATTTCCCTCGAACTCGAAGTAGGACTTTCAGAGGGGGGAGTTCCAATCCTCGAGAATTACCAGAAGATGCACTGAAGTAACTTGCGAAGGGCTCCAGCAATTCAAGCCTTTGTGAATCCTTTCGAATAACAACTTCAATATCAGACCGAGGCTTCGGGGAAGGAGTGGGATAGAAGCTTTTGTTTCCCTGGGTGAAACCAGCAGATGGCAAATCTTGTCCCTGTGGGGGATCAAATTTAAAGGTCTCTCCAGATGGAAGTTGCAAAGAGTCTTTCATGGGATTAAATGACAACTTCCCGGAGAATGCCACCGCAGTAACAATGGTGGGAGATGCAAGGAAATTCATAGTGAGTCCGTTACCATCATTCCTTGACTTGAAGTTCCTGTTGAAACTGGTTAAAATTGCTACATAACGGTCAGTATGCGAGACCAAGGCAAACGAAGGCGAGGATCGTACCATTTTCTTCACCCTCCTTATCTTCGCGTTTCCACTTCATAACGTGTCAGTATAGTGACGGTATATAGCTAAATATATTTGCTTACTTGACCAATACAAGGACCACATGCATTTGCCAGCACAACTGCACCCACCTCTTCCAATGAAGATGTCACATTGTCACGTTCCATAGTCGCACGGATTTGTTCTGAGCCAGGTGTGCAGAGGAACGGTACCTAGTAGAAGATAAGCTTCAGGCAAAAAATCTGAGAACGAACATTACCTTGGTATGTAGGCCAACAGCTTTTGCTTGACGAGCAAGATCCGCGACGCGTGTCTACATTCATTTGTTAAGATCATATTACCAAAACCGTAAGATAACGAACCATATCCTCATAAGAACTGTTTGTACAAGAGCCTATAAGACTAGCGGACAATTCGTCTTTCCAACCTTGTGACTTGATGAATGAGCCAAATTTCGATAAAGGGGTAGCCAGGTCTGGTGTAAATGGTCCGTTAATTGTGGGTTCCAGTTCTGACAAGTTCTACACGTAGTTCAGAATATGGTGAAATTATTTTCCAAAGATACTCACAATCTCAATCACTTCGTCATATTCAGCTCCTTCATCTGCGTTCAAGTAGCCATGAGACGCGGCGGCGTCGGCCGCCACAGCTACAGGAGCGCGGCCAGTTGCGCGAAGATAATCTCGCATACGAGGGGTGTAAGGGAAAGTCGACGTTGTCGCGCCAACTTCAGCTCCCATGTTTGCAATTGTAGCCAAACCGGTACATGACTGATTAAAAACTCCTGATCCAAAATATTCCAGAATGCGACCCGTACCACCCTTACTGAATATTTATTCAAGTACTGACCCTTTGTAGTTGGACACATACCTTTACAGTGAGTTTACCCGCCAAATGCAATATTAAATCCTTAGGTGTAGCCCAACCGTTCAATTGACCTGTCAAACGAATGCCTGCACAGGATATGACAAAGATTTCTTCGAAAGAGAAGAAAACACACCAATAATTTCTGGAGCCTTAAGTTCCCAGGGTGTCCCTGTCATAGCATCGACAGCGTCTGCTCCCCCGACCCCAATTGCCAACAATCCAAGACCGCCAGCGTTAGGCGTATGCGAGTCTAAATATAGTAATGAAGCACAGCAACGCGCCAGTACACTACTATAGCCTGCTTACCAGTACCAAGCCTATGAGAAATATCTTAGAATGGCCTCAAAAGATACCCTATACTACAGTACTCACATCAGCATACCAGGTGCTGCATAATTTTCAAGGACGATTTGATGAATGATTCCGGATCCGGGCCTCCAAAATTCAATACCATATTTGCGTGATGCGCTTTCTAAGAAATCAAAGACTTCCTGGTTGGTAACAATGGACCGCTGTGATTAGAGGGATTTAGACAGTACCAAAGGCTTCGTGTAGATGGAAGTCAATACCTTAAGATCTTGCTCTGCCCCGTCAACGGCTTGAATTAGATGGTCACAATGGATGCTTGCTGGAACAGCAGACTGAGGCAATCCTGCACTCATAAATTGAAGCCTAATAAAAATCATTAAGCGTGCGACGATGTTGCATTTCGAAACAGTCATACAGTGCCATCCTAGAATTCTATTAATCATTTTTTAAGTACTGTTTACAAGAGCAAGCGCTCACTGAGCTGAAGCATCTTGCATTGCAACGCGTTGTGGACGCAGCTGAAGATAGGTTTCGCCTCTAATCCTTCCGGAGGGAGACAGATTTTTCTTGGGGTCTACGAGGTGACTATACAAGATCTTTTCTGCTAGCGTCAAAGGTCGATTGAGTATATTTCGAACATCCTGGAGCTTTTGCAGAAGCGCCGGATATGGCGGAGTAATCGAAAGACAGTCCTTCTCAGAGGGGAACGAGTGGGTTGCAAAAGAGCGTCTAGCAAAAGGCGATCCACCTTGTAACCTTAAACGGTGCAGCATGGCTGGAAGGCCACTACGCTTCTGACCAAAGCGTGTCTTCCCCGGGGAAAGATGTTCACAGTTGAATTTCAAGTTACCCCCGCGTTGAAAAATTTTAATTAAATTAGCAGCGTCTCAATCAGGAAACCAATGTTGGTTAATGATCGGCCTAGCATCGGCCGACGGCGATTAGCCAATCGTACAGCATGCATCACGAACTTAGTTATATTGAACCTTCTGATAAAAACAATAACAAATATTTTCTATGTACTCTTCGTCACGGAACCCGTAAGTCGGATATCCCTGCTACTAGCTCCAACTGAAACACCCGTTTCTCCGCTTGGAATTTTCCAGCTTTGAGAAGCAACATCCCATACCGACAAGTCATATCGCGAAAGTTGTATCGTCACCAACTTGCTTTCTCCTGGATTAAGAAAGACGTTATCAAATCCTTTCAAATTCATGGGGGCAGAGTTAGCAGACGCCGGAGGTGTAGTGTAGAGTTGAGGAATCTTCAGGAAAAACTTCAGAGACAGTAACTGCATTAAATTAATGACGTCTACCTCATGACCTGCAACAGTGCCGTTATTTTTTATCGAAAAGGAGACCGTGATAACTTTCTCATGTAGCCTGTATACGAAGTTCAAGGTTTCACTGCTGATAGAATAAACAGAATATGGCTTACCATGGGTCTAGAGATGATCCTAACCCAGAAGGTGCTGTTCCATCGCCAACAGAACCAGTTATAGCTAATCCAGAGTAATCGAACGTCGTGTACGAAAGACCAAAGCCAAACTCGAAGCGTGGAGTAATATTGGCTTTGTCGAAGTGCCGATAATCAATAAAAATACCTTCATTGTATGGAATCTGAAGGATGGAACTACTAGAACTATAAATCACTTTAGTGCCATAATCATCAATCGTTTTGCCGATGGTATACGGTAGCCTTCCGCTGGATAACAGGAAATCAGATTTTCTCGAGGAAGTGACTCGCGGGACTTCAATGTTCATACATACCTCGGATTATACGCGCCATAAAGTATGTCGACGAGGCCGTTTCCTGAAAACGCTTAAGAAAATGCTTTAATATATGTGAATTACTTCTCACCGGCTTCCTGTCCGGGCAGTCCACTCCATACCTAAACCATGGCATCATGCATCGTATAAACTATACAGAAACAAGACCAAAACTTACCACAGCTGTCACTAAATTATATAGACGCAGTCAATAACCGAATGTAGTGATAATTTCAAGTTGAAACGCACCATTGGGGTTGGTTATCCAAGATTCCATAATAATAGGCCCGACGCTGTTCACAACTACGATCGTTTTTGAATTGCTTGCCGCCACTCTGTTTACTAAAGCATCCTATAATCGACATCAGTTCTATAGGAATCGTAGATCAGACATAAACCAACCCCACTATGCCACGCATTTAAATCATTTCTGTCTCCAGCGTTTCCTGTATAAAAATCACCACCGTCAGAGATAACAAGTTATTTCGCAACAAGGCATAAGATATCTACCCTCGACTGTTATATAGCCTTCGCCGGAATCAGCTATACAGGTGAGGACTGTCAGTAAGAACAACACATGTAATGCCAAGTTGACGAACCGGTGATAAATACGAGTGCAACGTCCTTTCCCAGTGCAGCTGTTGCCGCAGCATTTAAATCGGTATCACTTAGAGAAGACGCAATTTGAGTGCCATCAGATTTTGACCTGTTTGTAATTGCGTCGAGAGGCTATAGCGTTGTTAATAAACATGTCTAGATCATCAATATTTCAGGCCATACAGTAACGAGATATGGAAAATCGGCCGTCCCACTTCCCCAGCCTAATAAAAGAATGTTAGCACACTGAGAAATCCAAGCTGGTAGAACGTCCTACCCATTGCTAAAACACCGTCATTTCCCCCGCGATCACTGTAACCATTAGGTCCTTTGGAACTTGGGCCGGCGCCACTGCCAATTATACCTATGCTCTTCGGAGCCTTTAACGGTAGAACTTGGGCAGAATTCTTCAGTAAAATTGTAGAAGCAGAACCTATTTGTCGTATTACACTGTGAAAGAGGATATATTCATGTTTTACACAGAAACATCCTTTATGTATGAAGCTTACTCTTTGTGGTCTGCTTGAACGTTAACATGTGAGTTTCCAGGGCCGTTGATATTCCACGAATTGAAATTTACAGCAGGAAATCCGGAATCCTGCCCGAGAAGGTACCTGCCGGTACGATAGTTAATAAATACGGCACAATGCTACCTGTTACTCGGCTACGTACCATGCTGCAAGAATCCGCAGTGCCATGTCCTAAACATTATGTTTCGTTAACATCGGAACACCAGGTGCAGGAATCGTACATACATCCACTCTTGACTGGGGAACTGTTCCGGAATTAACAGCGTTAATGAGAGTAGTGCCAAAGTATGTCGTTCCTGTTGATCTGCTGTTTAGACCATGCACTGTCAAACTCCTAGAAAACACTACACACCAGAGTTAAACGTAACATCCCCTATGTTATATGTAAAAGCAAAATTAGCAAAATCAGCACTCTAAACAGTGTATTCTAGAAATATTTACCAGGCATAGTCATCTATTAAGTTGTTAGCTCGCGTCTCATGGATTTAAATAAATGATTAGTACATACATCAAGCCCTTTATTCACGGACGTTGTAGAATGCTTTGGAAGATATAAACATCAAAATACTAAAGGGAACTGAGCCAAAATCACCGTTGCTTGCCAATCTGAAAATAAGATATAACTCTGACTACACAAAAAATATTGAGCATTGAGTTCCTCACCTGACATAACATCTGTGTAAAAATTCACGAGAAAAATGAGTGTCTGATACATTTCTCCCAAACAACTGTACTTACAGCCGGGAAATCCGAACTCTCCTTTCAATATCCCGTTCAGCATTTTGTCATTTTCACATGCAAAACTTCCATTTACTCCGAGTATGTCAATACAGAGTTGCACAAGTTTCAAAGAGTGTTAAAACTCCTACTTTGATCTATAAAAATATCACGTCGTAAACCAATGCAACATTTGAAAAAAAAAAGCTTCCACTGACTATAACTACACATCACGGCGGCAACATTGGCTTGCACACTTCGTAGAAACTGGGAATCCCATATTTAGAGATATCCACAAATATGTCATTTTGCTTACCGGGGCAGCATAAAGTTCATGTTGCTATGGATTATACAGAAATAAGAAAAATAGACAGAACGTCCGGTGCAGCCACCATCTCACCGTGCGGTCATCTACGTTGGAAGAGCTTTGATCTCTGAAATGCTCCTGTTCATTGTTGATAAAATGTTTTGCGGTGGCTAAAAGGTTAAGATCAACGACTGGTTGACAATTGAAATCTGTGAATCAGACCTTGGACCCCTGCCGACTGAACCCCCATTATAGTTTCATAGGCACCCTCTCCGGATAGGAATGGATCAGAGCCAAACCTAAAGTAGAACAATAAATTTAGTAGGTTTTGTCAGAATCTGACAAAATACAGACCCCTCCCAGTTTCTCCCGCTGGCAGGTACATGGGCGAGGTTCCTGTGTACATAAAATAAGTAACCTCATTCAATCTAATGAACGGAGGTAATCAAACATCATTGGTCCAAGCGCAACGTGAACACCTTTCCCTCGGAACTCGGCACCTAATGCGGCACCACGCTGGCGCATCAGTGTACGATTAAAAGAAGCGGCCAAATTGATAGCACTACACTGCAATGAGGCTTGAGCAACTAAAATGTAAAGTAACATACGCAGGGAACGCAGATACACTATCTGCATATCTAACGCCCAGAGGGCTGTCTGTGTCCGGTCACTAGATGAGCATATACGGAGGAAAAGATAGGAAAGATCTTCACCTTGGAGGCAAAGACCAGGAAAAGATATACTGCTGATTGCCGGAGTATTTCCAACGCACACACCTGAAGCAGATTCAAGGATATATATAAAGTACCAGCATGGTGCACCTACCATTTTGCCAACCAACGCCTAGTACAAACAATCATTATTCGTTTAGTAATATGGGAATGTTATACTAAGCTCGAGCTCACCAGTTGCAAGGTTTACTTTATCTTGAAGTGACAATTTCGCCACAGCTGTCCTAGCCTTATATTCAACGCAAGTTGGCATCTTAGATTACTCCGAAAATACTTTCCTCTCACCTTTGCGTAAGCAGCCTGCCATTCCGGCGACATATTAGCTTCAAAGGCTTGTAAGTCTCGATCCACACAGATAGTAAGCATGGTATTACAAGGCGTGCTAGATGGTGCGCTTGTAGACGAGGTACCGGATGAAGTGGACGAAGTACTGGTCGAGGTAATCGTCGTTCTCGTAGATGTGCTTGATGTTGTAGCAGCTCCAGGAAGGCATTGCGAATAATCTGACAAAATATGATGAGGGAACTACCGAGTTCATCATTACATTTACATACAGTCGTTGAGCTTGGTGCATATCGCACCGCTTACACACGCTGTGCCACCGGACCTGAAAGCACACATTTAACTTAACGGTAGAAATAATTTAAATGGTCTTACCATCCAATCCCTCCACATTGAGCATACAGGGATTGTTGGGCGAAAGCACCCAGTACGAGAGCAAGATAAACGACAATATGAAGATAGGTCAACATCTCACTGTGGAAAGAATTCTTGGACAAAGATATTTAAACGTTTTCTGTAGACCAGTCCTGTCTCGAAAAATTGTCGGACACTGCGAAAGTCGGATAAACAGCGGACGAACGAGTTCAATGCGGATAATGTCTAAGAAGTATGGGTTGCATTAGGAAGAGACATAACGGCTAAAGTAGCAGAGTCGAGTGCTTCCGGATTCTAATAGTATCTCGATACACGAGGAAATTATCATAACATGTAGGAAAGTATAAGCGAACCAATTGAGAACATGAACTACGAAAGCTTTGGTCAAAAACGAATTTAGAGAGGTCATTGGAATAGGGAGGCATATGGACACGCACAGTTGGCAAGACAAAAGAAATGTCACCATAGTGCCGATATATCTTCATCTCTCCAACTGCGACTTCGCGCTTCCCAATATCCGCCGCTGTATTCCCATTCATCTCCTACTTGTTTGAACCACTTGGGTTGTCTGTCTTGACCTTGTCTTCTTCGCTCCCTTTGCAACTCTTCAACTCGCCGTTTTTGATCTTCTGCAAGATCAAGGTCTCCATTTTCTAAAGCTCGTACATCGGGCCGAAGACGAGAATCGGTCGGAGGAAGTTTGCCACCAAGGTCTGGTGTCATCTCGTTTAGAGTCACGGCGAAGGCGGTAAATCCATAATATTGATGTGTGTCTTTTGGAAATGGAGCCATCCTCCATAGGACACGAAAGTGCGACAAGTCTACGGTCTGAGAGACCTGGTCATCCCACTTTCCTTCCAATTGGCATAAAACGTCTCCCTCGGAGGACTGAATTAAACCTGAAATTACATTAGATGGTCCCCAATACCCATTTTGCTTGAAGTCAAGCACACAGCGGATGTGCGAAGAGGTATTATCAATAATCATTTGCCCGGTGTGCTCGAAGTACTTTGTGCCAACCATCAGATTTCTCATGAATGACGACGGTTTCTTCCTTTAGTAAGTACTTCAGCATGAATTTTATCAGTAAAGATAAATTGTAAACTTACCATGTATAGTAATCCGAACCTACGCGTAAGCGATTACTGCCCATAGGGATTATTTCCAAGCTTTTACCTGAAGAATGGGAACGGAGTTACATCGGAATGCAAGAGGAAGAAGGGCCGACACACCCCAGAACTTGGTTTTGCCGTGTGTAGTAGCTGTCAACTCCCAATTTGGTCCTTCAGCGTGGTATGCTATCTCAAGAGGATTATGGCGAACTTTCTCCGCTATGAACTTCATGCGCGGGTCTTCGAAGGTTTCAGCAAGCATGGGATTGCTGTATATAAGAGGTATCAAGAATCGACATATCAGAAGACAATCGCTATGCGCACAAGCCTTTCCTACCCGACCGATGACGAGTATGGGCATATCCAGATACGGCAAATGCTGCCACATAGGATATCCTTTCCACGGGATCAGTTGCCTTTGCCGCTTGTTCGAGGAGGTCAAAGTATTCGACTTCTTCGGCAGCTCTTTGTAGGAGCGTCAACGGTTCATTAAATGATACGGGGAAAGTAATCGTAGAGAGATCCTGAAAAACAAAGAGAATTCAACGGCGATGTGAACTAAAAGATAATTTCATACCTTGCCAACGTTTTTCTTTAGAATGGTAAAAAGACTGCCTTCATCTCCCGGTGGCGCAGACGGCAGAGCCGTTCTGCGTATTACCTTTCCAGACGTTTCGCCCGTGAGGATCGTTGGCACCCCAGCATCTTCTTCCAAGTCAGTGTCGACACTGGATGCGTCCGAATTATCGATGCTGCTACGACTGTCGTCATTTGTTGGAAAGCGTCCAAATGATTCGGGACCGTCTATTGTGTTATACGCATCCATTACAAATTCTTCAGGACCATCTTCAAACTCCACAGCGTCGAACCATTCACTAGCATCGCTCGTTGTCGCGATAGACATGCGGTCGGCTTTCCGAACGATTGGACTATGGATGCGGGGTGAAACATTTTCGTAAATTTTCTCTTCTTCAGCAGTGGATGGAAGGGGAGACGAATGAGCCGAGTGCGCAGAGTCAATGGTGAGACCCTGGATAGCCTTCGCCAGTGAAGCGTGTTGCGATTTCAATACTTCCAGCGATGCTTTTATCTGTTGTAACGTGGCCGACAAGTTTTCAGAGGTTGTGAGCTCTAAACTAGCATCCGAACTAGGTTCTTGCGAGAAATGGTGGTGTGACAAGGCTAAGTCGATGAGCTAAAAGGGTGAAAACAAAGTAAAGAGTGGCTTACGTCGCTTGAATAACGAAAACTTGGCATGCTCTTTTGATTTCTCTTTCTCGGTCTTCTTGCTCCCACTACTGCAATGTTTCTTGTGGATGGCGTCTTGTGCCAGAGATGTCACCGCCTCGTCAAGCTCTGCTAAGGTCTATGCATACATGAGCGCAAAAAAAAAAAAAAGAATTGGGAAATAGAAAAATCACCGCTCCCATTTCCTCTACAATGACCCCCGACCTACTTAAGCTCAAGCTCCCCTGTCTAGAGGCCAGCCTCAGAGTAGTTGATTTTCTGGCCTCACCTACAGCAATAAACTTCCTGAGTGGGCGCAAGTAATGTCAGAAGTGACATTATATAATTGAAAGGTGAACGACGGACCTGAAAGCGCTCATCCAAGTGTTGAAATCGGCGGCACTGAGACATTTTATGTGGAAAGTGGCCGTATTTGAGTCGACATGTATGTCCTTACGACCGGGTGCGGTGGATATGGCAGCATGCTGAACGTGTACTTGGTCGCGAACGGGGTGGCCAGGCTGGAAGGAATAGGCTAAGACGCCGGACTGGTATAACACGAAGTAGCGGCGGGCGAATCCTGAGGAGGGAAGGAAGGAAGGAATACATAAAGAAAGAAGGAAAAGTCGGAAAGCAGGATACCTTGCATCTTCTTTCTGCGCTTCTTGAGAACCCAGCCTTGACAAATGATTTCAGCATCGTGCGCGGCAGGAGTGGTGACGGGGGCGGCTACGTTGAGACTGGCACCGACGAGGGACTGGGCAGGCGGCTTGGAGGATCTCATGTCGGGGGGGATGTGGCGAAGTACCGGGTAAGGGAGCTGACAGCCGCGTACGAGGGAGTGGGGTAAGGACGGACGACCAGGCTATTGCTATCAGCGAAACCAGTTACCAAGATCCATTAGCAGCACAGACTGAGACTCAGAGAGTGCAAGACTGGAGATCTGCGATCACGCGTAACGAGGCGTAACGGTAAGAGCCTTGTGCACGTGACTGAGATAGTCTTTCAACAGCGCAGAGTAAGCATTACTTATATGGAGATATGAGATATGTCTCAGTCTGAATTTATGTACATTTTTATTTCGACACTGAGCGGCTGTCCGGCCAGCATCCGGTTATGAGTGACTCCATGTGTGCCATGTCCACACTCTACGGCCCACAGGCTGCCTGTGCTCATACTCGATGCCACACTCGTCGCCGGCTGTGACTGTATTGCAAACCTTGGTCCCAGGGTGTTCCACCTTCAGAAATCGATCGTGATTACAAAGCTGATTAGACACCCCCAATGTCCGTCGTAACCCGGGCCGCAGTAATCTCATCATATCTTCATCGCCCACTTCTCTCTTAAACCTCAACTCTATTCTTCCCCCCCCTTTCTTGTTTCTCATAGCCCTCCCCCCATCACTACAATCACTATGGCTCAACCAACGTATGTCTTTCTTTCCTCTTCCACCTCTCCCTTCTTCATTCGCTTACTCTTGCTTTCAGTGGAGATATCGGTCTCATCGGCCTCGCCGTCATGGTGTGCCCTCGTCGAGAACGAAAATAGGAACATTAATACCAATTTTAATCTAATAGGGTCAAAATCTCATTCTTAATATGAATGACAAAGGCTTCAATGTTGTCGCCTACAATCGTACCACAAGCAAGGTCGACCATTTCCTTGCGAACGAAGCGAAGGGTGCGTCGTCTTCATCAAACTAATCTAGCCGACGTTGATCTAACCATCGAATGTTTATGAATAGGTACAAACGTACAGGGCGCTCACTCCATCGAAGAGCTCGTCTCAAAGCTCAAGACGCCTCGTAAAATTATCCTTCTCGTTAAGGCCGGCTCGGCCGTGGACGACTTTATTAAGCAACTCGAGCCTCATCTCGAAAAGGGCGACATCATTATCGATGGCGGCAACTCCCATTACCCTGACTCCATTCGCCGGACCAAAGAACTCGAATCCAAAGGTCTTCTTTTCGTCGGTTCTGGCGTCTCTGGCGGTGAAGAAGGTGCCCGCTACGGTCCTTCTCTCATGCCTGGCGGTTCACCCGCTGCCTGGCCTGCAATCAAGGAAATCTTCCAAAAAACTGCTGCCCAGGTCAATGGTGAGCCATGCTGTGACTGGGTTGGTGAAACTGGCTCTGGTCACTACGTGAAGATGGTTCACAACGGCAAGTATGATTTTATCGCTTGATCTTCCTTCGCTAAGACTTCGTACAGGTATTGAATACGGTGACATGCAATTAATCGCGGAGGCTTACGATATTCTTAAGCGTGGTCTTGGCCTTGGTGATGACGAAATCGCAGACATCTTTTTGAAGTGGAACAAGGGTGTTCTCGATTCCTTCCTCATTGAAATCACCGCCAATATCCTTAAATTCAAGGACGACGATGGCGAACACGTTGTCGAAAAAATTCTTGATAAGGCTGGACAGAAAGGTACCGGCAAATGGACAGCTATCGCTGCTTTGGATGCCGGCACAGCTGGTGAGCTGTCCGTGTATACTACATGTTTTTGAGTACTAAACTTTCTTTAGTCACACTTATTGGTGAAGCTGTATTCGCGCGCTGCCTATCTGCTATCAAGGACGAACGTGTTCGTGCCAGTAAGATTATTTCTGGCCCTCAAAAAGAGGCTTTCCGTGGCGACAAGCAACTCTTCATCGATGATCTTGAGCAAGCCTTATATGCTTCGAAGATTATTTCGTACACTCAAGGATTCATGCTTATGAGGGAGACTGCTAAAGAGGTTTGTTCATATGTTGGTATCTCGCATGTATTCAGAAAGTGACTACGCGTTTAGGTCGGCTGGAATTTAAACTATGCCGGTATCGCAAAGATGTGGCGTGGCGGATGTATCATTAAGGTACGGTTACCTTCGCCTAACTCAGATGTTTCTTTTTAAAATCTTTAAATTCAGAGTGTCTTCCTTGGCGACATCACTGCTGCGTATACGAAGAACCCTCAAGTAGAGTCCTTACTCTTCGATCAATTCTTTAACAACGGTAAATTTTAAATGTTTTTCTTTAAATGTTTGGATTTAAACAATAATTGTAGCCGTTCACAAGGCACAGCCAGGATGGCGGCGCGTCATCGCGCAGGCTGTTCTCTGGGGAATTCCTACTCCGGCTTTCAGCACGGCTTTGGCATTCTTTGATGGATACAGGAGCGAAATTCTTCCTGCTAACTTGTTGCAAGCTCAGCGTGACTACTTTGGTGCTCACACCTTCCGTGTTCTCCCCGGAAAAGAGAACGAGAAGTTTAAGACTGGCGAAGATATTCGTACGTTTTCTCGAGAAATTTGTTATATTTAACCTTTTAATTTCCTTTTTTTAGACGTTAACTGGACTGGCCGCGGTGGAAATGTCTCTGCTAGCACTTACAACACATAAACTTGCATGATTGCAATGTCTTTCTCGGCATATAAGTATTTAGACGCTTTACATTTGTCTTTATGTGATTTAGCTATAGACAGAAGCAGTGTAAAATTGATGGAATTACAATCGAATGTATTTTTTTCATAAGTATAAGTAAGAAAGTATTAGAATTTGATTAGAAGATATGTATCAATTGAACTCCATTGTCATCGACGATCACGATCTTGCTATTCAGAAGATCGTATTTGGTCTCTTCTCAGCAATCGTTAGGACAATTGCCATGTGTGGCATATTTCTGGCTGTCAGTTCTCAACATGGACTTCAAGATCCTCAAAAGGACACCACGAATAATTTTGAAAATTTATGTAGAAAGTTGCGGAATGCTAATTCTGCGAGGGGTGGGTGTTTCTGGATGTACTTAACGATTTGAGGGTATCTAAAATTTCTGTCGATGTTATGTCGCTTTAGGGCCAGATGCATGCGATGAGCATAACATTTCAATAATGAACAAGGACGGCTCCAGTGGCGTTCGTATACACTTTTTTGCGTCTGAACTTCAGCTTCGCGGCGAAGCACCTGTCATTCAACCTCACCGAAGAGAAGGAAAGGTCTTGTGCTGGAACGGTGAGGTAAATGTCATATAAGTCGATGTCATTGCGAGTTTAGCACTTAAGCAATGGACATGTTTTCAGATATTCGATGGGCTGCAGGTAGATAATAATCTATCATCTTGATCGCGAGTCTGTTGAATGAAGTGTCTATCAGGTTCCTCTAGAGCAAAATGACGGCGCTGTCTTGTTCGAAGCTCTCTCGAGGACTACAAATGCAGAGGAAGTTAGCGCAGTGTTCGGGGGCATCGAAGGACCGTACGTTTCTTCTGTCATATCTTTGCTAGATTCCGCTTGATGTTTCTTTCTGCCAGATACGCCTTTACATTTTACGATGTATGTAGTAGGTTTCATAAATCTTCTCTTCTTACGACTTTTTCTACAAGGTATTTTCGGGGCATTTGTATTTCGGCAGAGATCCCCTCGGCCGTCGCTCGCTACTCATTCATAAACCAACGGACTCCTGTCCATACCTTCTTCTCTCATCCGTTTCTGCTGGAGCCGATCCGTTATATAGCTTTGAGGAATTGGATACCAGTTACATTTACAGCTTGGATATCAATCGTTTATCTGAGCAACAGTCCAGGGTCCGTACATGTCCCCCTGTACTTGAACACGTAGAAGCTAACATTTACGCAGCTGGATACTAAATATGCTGAATGTCTGTATTCCCATTCTAGAATATGTGGTACAGTAGTGGGATCATCATTTTTTGTAAGCTTTCCGTTTATCTTCTGATTTCGTGGAGCAACAATCGACTCGGATGTAGGCATGTCCATCTCTCGTGAACATTAACCTTCCACCGACCGAGTTTCCTTCGGTCCAATCACTTGACAGCATACCTAGCTATCTTGAACTATCAGTAAACAGCTTCCTGGAACATTTAGATCGTAGCGTAATGCTTCAGGTGCATAACATTCCTCCAGTGTAAGTCTTGATTGAGCAATATTTAAAACGGTACTCACAAAAGCATGTACTTAGGAAGAAGCACCAGGCTAGACTCGCCGTTCTTTTCAGTGGTGGAATAGATTCTACTATCATTGCATATTTAGCTCACAGGTTGGCACAAATTTTATATTCATGTATGGCAAATTTTGATCTTACGCTTTTAGGCACGTCCCTCTAGATGAGCCTATCGATTTACTTAATGTTGCGTTTGAAAACCCACGAAAAGTTCAATTGCAAAAGGAAGGAAACATCGGCGCGCTACCAAAACGTCAGAAAAAAATACGTGCTCATATTCTGGAAACATCTCCCAGGCCGCATGATACGTCCTATATGGTCCCCGATCGACTCACTGGCTTACAAGAAGCAGATGAGTTGCGTCGCCTATGTCCGCAGCGGGTTTGGAATTTTGTACGATCATTTTCTTTTAAATTACTACTGTCACACCATCGCTAATTATCGTAGGTGGAAGTAAACGTTCCATTCGAGGTGAATTTGTTTGTGCCTTGTTTGACCGCAACTACTGAATTCTACAGGAAACCCAAGCTACACGTGAAATTATAGAGGATCTTATGAACCCTGGCAAGACCATTATGGATCTGGTGCGTTGTGATAGATCTTGTAGCAATACGGGGGTAATTAACTCGGGAGCAGAGCTTGGCTCTTGCTCTTTACTTTGCTTCTAAGGGGATCGGACGGGTTAAATCTCCAACGGACGTTCTGCCACGCCATTATACCAGCGCGGCGAAAGTGTTATTAAATGGACTTGGCTCAGATGAATTACTAGGCGGCTATGGTAGACATCGCACGGCATTTCAAACGGGCGGTTGGACAGCTGTCATCAATGAGGTATGCCATCAGTGTCCTCCCTCTTCGTTTAAAAAGGCCATTGATATAGTGTTAGCTTCAGCTAGAAATAGATCGTATTCCGACGCGAAATTTGGGTCGCGATGATCGTGTTATATCTTCTCATGGAAAGGAAGCTCGACACCCATTTCTTTCATTGTCTGTAGTGGATTTTCTTGCGTCGTTGCCTGTGCATTATAAGCTTGACCCCCGATTAGAACTTGGGGTCGGAGACAAACTTTTATTGAGGCTATTATGCCAAAAATTAGGTTTGAAGGAGGCCAGTGGGAGGAAAAAACGAGCAATGCAATTTGGCAGTCACTCAGCAAGAATGGAGGGCGAAAGGAGAGGGGATGCCATTATATAATCATACTTATGTACCAGTAAACGAGTCATAGGTATATACCACCTGCAATTTGGAAGTATTATTGCTGTTACTTACTATATCGTGCTACTTAGTAGGAATTATCAATTTGAAGTTTAAAATACTTACAATGCGTGATCACTATGTTCGCCGAATTCATTTGTGTTCGGCAAGCATGACGCGTTGTGGTTTATTTGTGTTGCCAGAAACGTCCAGGTGTACGCTTACACCTGCTCACACCCGTTCACTCACATATCAATTGCCATGGCCTTTTCTCAAAATGCAGGACGTGCGCTGAGTGAGTTTATTTTTACAGCATTCTATGTACACTCGCACTAACTAGGTTCTGTAGTTGCGCTTGGTGTGGGTGCTTCAATTGTGCAAGCCAGTGTTTACGATGTTCCTGGTGGGTATCGCGCAGTCATGTTCGATCGCTTTTCTGGTGTGAAGAACAAGGTAATGTCGTTGGTTCCTATTGTAAATTTAATATTATAACGACGTGCAGGCAACCGGAGAAGGAACTCATTTCCTAGTACCCTGGTTGCAACGCGCTATTCTCTACGACTGTCGCATTAAACCCCGAGTACGTATTGAAGCGTTCGAACCAGGCACTTGCTCCTAATAGTGTCTATGTAGAACATCACAACGACTACCGGCTCGAAAGACCTCCAGATGGTTTCAATTACGTTACGCGTATTGTCAAGACCTGATGTTGAACATCTGTCAAAAATTTACCAGAGTTTGGGGATGGATTATGACGAGAGAGTTTTGCCGTCTATTGGAAACGAAGTATTGAAGAGTATTGTTGCCCAATTTGATGCTGCCGAGTTGATCACCCAACGTGAAGTGGTGAGTTCAAGTGTTGCTTGTTTTCAAGAGACGCAAATGGCTTGACGAAGTTGGCAGGTGTCGTCACGCATACGAGCCGATTTATTACATCGTGCGGGAGAATTCAACATTAAGCTCGAGGATGTTTCAATCACGCATCTTACTTTCGGAAAAGTAGGTTATTATACTTTCCAATGCCGAACATAGCTGACGAATACTCCATAGGAATTTACCCAAGCTGTTGAAGCCAAGCAGATTGCACAACAAGGTGTGTACACATTACAAACATTAATCATGATTGCCAACATGACTATCGCAGATGCTGAAAGGGCCAAGTTCATTGTAGAAAAGGTATACAATATATTATATATTTTGCTGGACGTGTTTCTGACGATAAATGTAGGCTGAGCAAGAACGCCAGGCCGCTGTAATCAGGGCAGAAGGTGAAGCGGAGGCTGCAGCGACGATTTCGCAGGCACTGGAGAAGGCAGGAGAAGCATTTGTTGCTCTGCGCAAGATTGAGGCCAGCAAGGCGATCGTGCAGTCGCTGGCGGGCAATCCAAACGTGACATACATACCTTCGAGTGGGGGAAATGTGTTGTTAAGTGTGCCAACAAACAAGTAGGGCTGTAGCTAAGTACTTGGGCTTAAAAGACATCTAAAATGGAATGTTTTTGTTGTTTAGCATAAGTAATTGAATTTGGATAATTTGCAATCTGGATTTGATGGAGAAAAGTAAGTAGTTAAGTTAGAAGTCTGGTAGTGGGAGTGCCTTATAAAACAGGAGCAAAAAGAGAAGATGATCAAATATGATATTAAAACACAATGGGAGAATACCTTAATATTTAATGTTCAATGTTTAACATGTCTTTAATATCAACATTGTCAATGACCAGGTCAGACCCTGTCAGTCAAAAGGGTCTAAGTCAGTGATTGACAGTCAACTGGTCAACCACTAATGGTCAATGGAAAACACCAGATCATATTACTAAGCAACAAACCCAAGCATTAATTGTGGCATCTTTCGGTGCTCTAATTCCTGGGTCATGAAAGGGGTGGGAATGATTTTGATTATAGACCCATAGAGACCCTGTCAATACATTTGACTGACCCATCTATAGGTCAGATGGTGCATAACATAATCAGACTGCATTGACCTCCATTGACTAACCTCTCCAACACTGGTCTTTATAGCTGGTAAACATTAGCTTTTAGGAGGTCACACCTTGTCACATTTGGCTTAGTCAAAATTATAATTCACCTGCAATCCTTGTGCGAGGATGCCAGCTATGAACATATCTGGCATCCGGCATCTGGCATCCAGCTGAGCAAGGTCATGGCCCAAGCCTTTTTCGTCTGTGTCATTTCTCTCCTCTCATTGACATCACTCATTGTTTGTGTGAATGCTCATCTCAACTGTCAGAAAACCCGGTTAAGGGTGCTTCCAGGCATCCTCAAGAGAAGTCGAGAGTAGAGAAAGTAAGCTTTGTCTTTGCGGGTAAGGAGTACAAATAACACGCATACTAACTAAAATACTCTATCGGAATATTCCATATCATGTGACCACTGTGAGAGTGCAACCCAATTCTGACATCAACATCCTCAACTTTGGTCTCTGTATTCTAGTTATATTTGTCTTTTATTCCCTCCCTCCCTGATCCCCAGTAGGGCTGTACACCGTATCCGTACTGTATGGTTTATAGGTCACCATATTTACAAACCTGTACCGTTTTTGGAGGGACTTCGAGCGATGTTGTTATGGTATGGCTTAAGCTGTGCCGTCTACTGTATATTCACTATACCAATACGGCCGTATTACGGTCACTTATGGTCATACAGTAAATAACTTCTTAGCAGTGGTAAATCAACAATTAGCGTGAAAATGTAGTCAACATAAGCTTAGAGATATTTAATAATGCATGCAAAGTCCTGAGTCGACATCAGCATCAAACAGTCTTGATAACTAAATGTATTTTACAAACTCATACCTAGGTTCCAGACACTATTTATTGTTATTAATTTTTAATGTATTTAATTGATAGCTGCTATTGCTACCTGAGTCAATACTACTTGTAGAAGTATGTAGGATGTAGAGCAGGCTTTCTGCCTGCATGGTAGAATTGATATTTTGACGTGTTCGCATATCGTCACGTGATTTGCCCATCAAGCACGTCAGCGTGTCTCGCATTCAACTATCCTCTTGAACGCATCTCGACACTCTCAACATCGGACCAAATCTGCCATACTTTCGAACGTCTGGCATCAAGAAAGATACCTTAGGCACTCGACCACAGGCTGGTGAGGCAACAGACTGCGATACACACTGGCAGGACAACAATTTTATTCAATATCGATTCCATCATGACATCTTGCTCTGCCAGCAACTCTACATCCTTTCCACTCTCGCTGTCGCTTCAAGACTTCTCAACATTTATTTTTCATTCTCCGTATTTCAAACCCCCCTGGAACAATAGTCTAGTCTTGATAACCTCCTTGGGATTAGTTAAATTTTATTCACTCCTTTTAGGTATATTTCCTTCCTTTTTCTTATTTAAACCATGTATCTAGGTCTATGGTACTTCAGTGAATTCCACCCCACATCTCTCCCTCTCTCCCTCTCCCTCTCTCTCGTTTTTGATCTAAGTCGTTGTCTCGCTCGTTCTGCTCGCTCTCGCCAAGTCCTACTCTTTGGAATCACTCCAGAACTTCGTCTCAAAGTTCTGTTCCTTGTCTTGCTGTCAATCTTCTCAATTCCATTGCTGACACATTCTGTTATGATCTGGGCTGGTCTCGTGATGTCTTCTGGTCTTGTGATAGTATGTATCACGTGACTTGTCACTACACTCGCGAGTCGTATGACGAAGTCAAAGTCTAAACAGTAATAACGTAAAGTTATTCACTAATGGACTTGCGGCTATCTCACAACAACGTTTGAGATGCGATCTAGGAGGTAGCAGTGTTCTGGGTCTGAGGTGGTCTCAAGGAGATAGAAGGGATTAGCCAGCTATATTGGATGATAGCTAAACTAAGATCAAGCTGAGGAAGCTTGATTGGAATACATGTGCTATTTATACAAAAGAAGCGTGGTCCGTGCAAGTGGAGATGTGTAGCTATAAATAAGTCCATGACTTGCCATGACTCGGCAGAGGTCTATAAATAGAATGCATAGTAATGCACAGCAGTATCAGTAAGCAAGTCCGAGGAGGTAAGAGAAGTCCATGCTTGTAGTATGACAAACCAGAGGAGTGGGGTTGGGGATGATGAGTAAGTAGGTAATTATAAATAGAGGGGGATCAGTAAGCAGAAAGATATAAATAGAAAGGTCACGTGAAAAAGAGGTAGTCTGGTGGGGTTGAGATGGAAAAAGTGTAACATTACCCCCTTTGTATAATCAAATGTCCTCATTTGATGTATACCATCCGGCTTTGTGTTGTTCGGCAGCTTCAGCTTCTTCATCGGCGTTTATCTGGTCCTCAAGTTCCATGAGGACATTCCATGAGTTGACCTGATACTGCGGCCAGTTACCCCAGTTGTTGTTGTCGGGTGGTGGGGTGGAGTCTGGGCCGTAGTGGCAGTCCTTGGGGGCATGGCCAGCACAGGGCCATCCGCACGTCTGGCAGACGTACTTCCTACATTGGAAGGGCGAGTGGCGGGGGGCATGAAGGCAACAGAAGGGGCATACGTGGCGGCGGCATTGGAGGCGGTCATGGTGTTTACTGCGACAGAGGGGGCAGCGGCGGTGGGTGTTTCGGAGAGGAAGGTTCTCGATGAGGAGGGCCTTCTGCATGTTTCAAGTGGTCTGAGATGTGGGTCTTCGGGTACATGGATGTGCCTGTCGATAGGCTTGACGCCAGGTCCTCTTACGTTCCTGGTGATGAAAGGTACGAAAGAGTTCGAGATCATAGGTGGGGATGTGGTACCATTTGCTGGGGTTGCGTTGACATAGAGGTTTGACGGTGGGAGGGGTATTGGGAATGATGGGGGGCTCGGTGGTGGGGGGTGCAGAGTGACTTCGTAGAGGGGCGAGGTTTTCCTGATCATGACTGTCGTCCAGTGGGGCATGGTGTCCAGTAGTTCCTTGAAGAATTGGCATAGTTGGTCGGGGTGAATTTGGCGGAGAGGGGGACGCGGGGGTAAGAAGCGGTGGAGGGGAGGAGGGGGTAGATCGCAGTTTGGGGTGGTAGGTGGATATGCTGGGGGTGCTGTCGAGGTTCTGGGTTCGATGGTTGGGGGTATTAGTGCATAGACATAGTGCTGGTGGTTGTGGGCGAGAGTTCGTCCGTGATCGAGGGGTGGAATGCGGAGAGCTTCAATTCCTATGCAGCCAGGGGAGCTTCGATGTTGGGTGCCACAAAATCCCTGGGGGAGGTCGATGAGCTGTGTGTAGTTGAAGAGATGGAGTTGGATGAGTAAGTCAGTGATGTGTTCGAGGTTATATTTAGGGACAGACGGGTCTCGGGTTTTGCTGGTGACAATTTGGGCAAAACAATCCATGGCAAGAATAAATAACTGCACGAAGCAGTGTGAAACTCCAGGGGGGGCGATGTACTGGAGGAAGGCGATCATTTGGAGGGGTGCGTTTCAGGCACACCAGAGGGCTTTGGCGAGGTGGATTTTGTGGGGGTGGCGGATTCTTTGTGGAATGGCGGGGGTGGTTCCTGGCCAATTGAGGTAGTGGAGGCCAGTGTGGAAGGTTTGGGCGGGGAGTTCATTGGTTGTGGTGGCGGGGATTTCAATTCTGAGGTCGGTCGGGGGTGTGTTGGTCGAGTTGGGGGCAGTTGAAGTGGCGGGGACAGAAGTAGAAGGCATGTTGTAAGAGTTGTATCGGCGTGTAGAAAGCTGGTTTCTGGTTGGTTCAGGGTAATTTCGCCTTCTTTTTATAGGTTTTTAGGAGGTCTTCGGCGTTTTCCAGGGCGTCTTCGTTTACCCATTCGTCGGTGGAGGATGGGTATCCTTTCCATGAGATGAGAAAGATTGTTCCTTTCTTTTGCTTCTTGTGTGCTTTGATTGCTTCTATTTCCCATTCTTCTTGATCATCAATAAGATCTGGGGGTGGTTCCAAGTAATTGGGTCTGTGTTCGTCGTTCTCAATGTAGGGGTTAGAAGGGATCGGTGGAATACGGGGTGGATTCGGCCCCATTGTTTTGGTAATTGTAGTTTGTAAATGAGTTTTGATCTGACTTCTTTGATCGGGAATGGTCCTTCTCTCCGAGGGGCGAATTTCTTGGTGGGGTAGGCTATTTTGAGATTGGTTGATTCTAGCCATACCTTCTGTCCTTCTTTGAGTGGGTGGAGATCTTTCTTGTTCCGAAGCATTACTTGTTGTTGTGCAAGTTCGTGGAGTGCTTGCGCTTCTTTCCTAAGTTGGTTTAAGGCTTTGAGTCGTTCTTGGACTTCTAGAATCTTCGATCTGGAGAAGACTTCTGGAAGTGCGACGGGGTCGTATCCCATAATTAGGTAAAAAGGGGAGTTCTTTGTGACGGAGTGGTATCGGGAGTTGATGGCAAATTCAGCAGAGGAGAGGTACTTGTTCCAGTCGTACTGTCTCATAGCACAGATGCATCTGAGGTAGACTTCTATTTCTTGGTTCATTTGTTTGGTTTGGCCATCGGTTTGGGGGTGGTATGCGGTGCTTCCTTTCCATTTGACATCTAGGTGGCGTATCATTTCTTGGAAGGCTTCGGCTGTGATCTTGGGGTCTCTATCGGATATGATGGAGTCAGGTAATCCAAATCTTCGGTAGACGGTGTCGAGTAAGAGTTGGGCTACTCCTAATGCGGTAAGTCCTTTCTTGTGGCAGTGTTTGAATATTACCCCCTTTGTAGATCCATGGTCGACCATGACAAATATAGAGTCGTATCCGTCAGAGGAGGGTAAATCTGTGATCCAATCGCAAGAAATTTGTGAGAAAGGTCGGGTGTCGGCTGGTGCGGGAATAGGCATTAGGGGTGGTTTTCCTTTTCTGTTGTACTTCGATTGTTGGCAGATGGCGCATCCGTTTACGTAGTTCTTGATGAAGATGCTCATACTTGGCCACCAGTAGTGGTTCTTAACTGCCAATTTGGTGTTGTGTGGTCCTGGGTGTCCTGCTGCTATGGTATCATAGTATTTTCGTATGATTTCTCATTGAAGGTTCTGATTGGGTGGGACGTAGCATCGGCCTCGGTAGTATAGTAAACCGTCTTCTTCGTGCCAGTCTTGAGCAGCATTCTTGATAAGGGATAATTGTCCTGGTTGTTTCATGGCGGTGATAGCGTCTTGTGCGTGGTGATTGGTTTCTAATGCTTTCTTGAATTCTTCTTGGAGTTCGGTATCGATAAGGTTGACGGGGATATCGTCAGTCAAGGGAAATAGGCGTGCTGGTAGCATTGTAATTTGTTTATTGTCGTTATCTTCCTTTGGGATGTAGTCAGGTCTTCGGGATAAGGCATCGGCGGCGATCAGATTCTTTCCTGGTTTGTGGCGAAGTTCGAAGTGGAATTGGGATAAAAATAGATACCATCGGGCTTGTCTTCTGGTGAGGTCTTCGGGTTTTCTCCAATATCCGAGGTTGCGATGATCGGACCAAATAATGATCTTATGGGGAGTTCCAATGAGATGATGTTTCCATTCTTTAAGTCCACGGATTACTCCGAGGAGTTCTCTGTCGTAAATTTCGTAGTTCCTTTCAGTTTCTGTAAATGTATGGGAAGAGAATCCACAGGGGTGGATTCTTCCATTGGGTCCTTTCTGATTGAGTACTGCTCTGCAGGCGTATTTCGAGGCGTCGGTTTTGAGTTCAAATGGTTGTTCAGGGTCTGGGATTCGTAAAACTGGTTCGGATAGGAATCGTTCTTTGAGGATTTCAAAGGCAGTTTGACATTCAGGGGTCCATTCAAAGGGTTTGTCTTTCTTGGTGAGGGCGTTCAGGGGTACTGCGATTTTTCCAAATCCTTCGATGAATTTCCTGTAAAAGTTGGCGAATCCCATGAGTGATCGGACATCTTTGAGTTTGGCGGGAATCGGCCAGTCGTGAATTCCTGCTACTTTGATGGGGTCCATTGTGAGTTCGTCGGGTCGTACGATGAGTCCTAAAAAGTCAACTTCTGTTACTTCGAATCTGCATTTCTTTGGTTTGGCATAGAGGTCATGTTTCCTGAGGATGTTGAGGGCTCGTCTGGTGATCTGTTCGAGTTCTTTGATCGTAGTTCCTAGAAGTAGTACATCATCAATGTATACGATTGCGAGTCCTTCTTCGATGAGATCTTTGAAGATATCGTTCATGAATCGTTGAAAGGTTGCCGGGGAGTTGCACATTCCGAAGAACATTACTTTTGGGATGAATGTTCCTCGATTTGTCTTGAAGGCAGCTTGGTTTTCATGTCCGGGGTGAATTCGAATGTTGTTGTATGCTCCGTCGATGTCGAGTTTGGTGAAAACTTTCTTTCCTTGTAATCGTTGGATGAGATCTGGCATGAGCAGCAACGGGTAATTGTCTCGAATAGTATGTTCATTGAGGGGTCGGTAATCTTGGCAGGGTTGTAGTGCTTCTTTGTCATCTTTCTTTGGTACGAAGAAGAAAGATGAGGTATACGGGGATTGTCCTTTTTCGATGAATTTCTTTTCTTCCATTTCCTTGAGCCATGCGTCGAGTGCGATTTGCTGTTTCCCATGGAGTGGGTATATTTTGCAGTTGATTTGATCGGGGGTGTCTGGTTTGAGATCTATCTTGTGGTCATAAGGTCGGTGTGGCAGTAATTTTGATACTGGTCTTTTCTTGAATACATCTAGATAATCGTGATATTTCTGTGGGGTTAGCTCTTCAGCAGATTTTTTTGGTTCAGTGGTTGTTCCGTAAGATAATTGTTGCAAGATAGTTAATTTTCTGATAAGTGCTTCTTTGGTTAGGTTTGATGGTTCGTCGGGAGGTTCTGGTTCGGGTTCTTCATCTCGGAGGCAGTTCACAAGAAGTTCATAGGTGTCTGTTTCAATAAGTTCAGCGAGTTCATCGTCGTCGTCTTCTGAATCTGGTACTAGATCTGGTAGATCGGAGTCGTCTTGTCAGTAGATGTCTTGTATGATGGTGGCAATGCGGGTAAAATCCATTTCTAGTGGGTTCTTGAATAAGTCATATATGTTGGCTGGTGTTAACGCGGGGTTTTCTCCGTCGTATTCGACGTAGTCTCGGAAATTGAGTTTCTCCATTTCTTCGGTTAATTCGTTGATGTCGTCGTTGTCGATTTTCATTTTTCCTAAACTGTTAGTAAGATCTGATACGGGGGAGACTAACGTTGTTTCGGAATCTGTGGAATATCCTTCTGAATCAGAATTTGGTTTGGTTTCTGAGTCGGTTTCTTCTAGTATATATGGGCTGTCTCTTGGTAAAGGGTTAGAGTTAAAGGTTCTCTTTTCGGGTATTTCTTCGATGGTTGGTTTCGAGTTGAATACAAACCGTACTGTTGCTCCAACCGGTTTGTATGGTGGGTTATGCATAAGCATCTGATTTCCTGTGGTTTTTGCAAATCCGTTGCAAATCATTTTCCAATTTTGTCATTTTCTTCTCTCTAATTCTTCCATATCAATGGTTTCTCCGTCTTGGATGAGTTCTACCACTTGTATGGTAAGGGCATCAGAGATAATTTCTTTTCGGTTGTTTGCATTAAATCTGATAGTATTCCTCCATTTGAGGACTTCGGTTTTCCAATTGATATCGGGGTTTGTATCCCTGAGCCAGGGGTATCCTAAAATGATGTCTTCTATTCCAATGTCGAGGATAAGGAAAGTTACTCGGAACTTTCTTCCTCCTATTTCGATCTCCTGTCGGGTAATGTCGGTAATCATTCCTTGTCGATTGATGGATCCATCTACATTTCGGGCTCTTCGGGGTTCTTTGAGTTTCTCGGTTTTGAGTCGTAGTTTCTTGACTATGTGCCAGTCCATAAACATTCCTCCGGCTCCAGAGTCAATGAGTGCTTCGATCGGTTCTTCACATGTGTCAAGATGAGTTGCAATACGGATAGTATTCCTTAGAATGCTAGCTACTACAGGCTCATCTATGACAGTACGTGAAATATTGAGGGGAGAGGTAGACGTCGACTCAGCTCTCCACATCAAAAACCCAATTCATTGGCGAGTTTGGCGACTTCATCTTGGTCTTCTTTGCCAAGGGATCGGTAGATGTCTCCAATTTCTTCATAAGTGGCTCTGACGGAAAGGTCACGACGATTTCTGGGGTTCTGATTATTTCTGGGGTTATTGCGATCAAATCTTCCTTTCTTGAGTGGGCAGTCGCGGGATATATGTCCGGGTTTCTTGCAATGGAAACATTTCTCTTCTTTCCTAAGTTTATCCATTTCTTGTGGGGATAAAGGTTTATTGATGGCATTGAGGTGGGTGTCCATCTGGTTGGATACGGAGGGGTGATATGGGTCCGTTGAATTTCCAAAAGTAGGTCTGGCTCCAAGGTACTGGGTGAATGGAGCAGGTTTCCTGGCGAAATTGATCGGGGAAATCTTTCGGGCATTTCCTGAAGCTTCTGTTTCTTTGAATCTAAGATAGTTGCGATCAAACTTGATGGCAGCTTCTTTATACTTGTCATAAGTGGATGGTACGTCAGCCATGGTTTCCACTTTCTCTCTGAGGGGTCTGTTTAGTCCTTTTTTGTATTTGCGGATCTTTTCGGTTTCAGATTCTAGGCTTATCTTGGGCCAGAGGGTCTCAAATACTGCTGTGTAATCCTCTGCATTGCTATTTCCTTGAACAAGGAGTTCAAGTTGTCGGTGTGCGATGTCGGCGGAATCTCCTTCTTGAAAGGCTTTAGTCAGATCTGCTTTGAAGGTTGCCCAAGTGGGGAAAAATCCATTTGGGTGTTCGGTGTCTGTCTTCATATAGGTGTCAAAGGCGGTGCTTTTCCATGCTCCGGCCGATCCTCCGTTCATGTAGGAGAGGGCTAGGAGTACTTTCATCTTGTCTTCGGTAACTTTATTTCCTAAAATATAAAGTTCGACTTCTTGGATCCAACTCTGGAATAGAGATCTATCTCCAGAGAAGTGGAATGGGGTTTTGAATTTGGCTTCCATCTTTCCGTTAGTGGTTGTGGTGGACATGGTTCTATTTCTTCGGCGTATAAACGGCTGAACTCGTGCAAGTTGATTTGCTAAGGTTGGCACGCGTGGTGGTGCGAACGGGCTTCTGATGTCTTTGGGTGATTCTTGCGATACGTCTAGTGGATCGCTTCCTTCTAGGCTGAATGGAAAAAATCTGGATACAGCACTGGGTGGTTCTTCTGCAAAAGTTGGTGATTCGAAGATAGGCAATGTAGAGCCTACTGGGGTTTCTGGTGGTGCTGTGGCTGGACTGGTCGGTAGTTCGGTTACTAATTGTCCTCTGTATGCTTGTTCTGGTAATGGGCTTTCTGGTGTCTCGTAGTCTTGGAGTGGTCTCCGTTCTCGGTATTCTTCGGAGTGGGATGAATCAGTTCCTGGGTCTGATCCTTGGTTCGACGTGTTGGTTGGTATGTGGCGAATCGATTAAGTAATCGTCGCCGGATTAATCAGCTTGATCTTTTGTTACGATCCGGGCTGGTCTCGTGATGTCTTCTGGTCTTGTGATAGTATGTATCACGTGACTTGTCACTACACTCGCGAGTCGTATGATGAAGTCAAAGTCTAAACAGTAATAACGTAAAGTTATTCACTAATGGACTTGCAGCTATCTCACAACAACATTTGAGATGCGATCTAGGAGGTAGCGGTGTTCTGGGTCTGAGGTGGTCTCAAGGAGATAGAAGGGATTAGCCAGCTATATTGGATGATAGCTAAACTAAGATCAAGCTGAGGAAGCTTGATTGGAATACATGTGCTATTTATACAAAAGAAGCGTGGTCCGTGCAAGTGGAGATGTGTAGCTATAAATAAGTCCATGACTTGCCATGACTCGGCAGAGGTCTATAAATAGAATGCGTAGTAATGCACAGCAGTATCAGTAAGCAAGTCCGAGGAGGTAAGAGAAGTTCATGCTCATAGTATGACAAACCAGAGGAGCGGGGTTGGGGATGATGAGTAAGTAGGTAATTATAAATAGAGGGGGATCAGTAAGCAGAAAGATATAAATAGAAAGGTCACGTGAAAAAGAGGTAGTCTGGTGGGGTTGAGATGGAAAAAGTGTAACACATTCTCTTTCCTTACCTTAGAACCTTAAGGTTAGACGGATGTGCTAACTGCTCACTTTCTTCATTAAGGATCATTCAAGCCAAGCACACTTCCTCCTCTTCAAGGAATCGAAATAATACAAGTAGAACAGATTTTGGGTAGTGATGTGAAGGTTCGGTCCAGAACTGGGGTTCGAACTTGAACCCCAGAGAACTAAACCTGCGTTCGGTCCGAAGTTCAGTCATGTGATGTGAACCGGACCCTAAGTCCGGTTCACAGTTCTCTTGACAGCAGAATTTTGTGAACCCGTTCAAACAGGTTTGAACGGGTTTGAACCAATTTCTAATACTATAAATTTTGATAATTTTGTGGGACATCTGTGAGCGAGAACTATGAAATTTAGGCAAGGGCAGATGTAAGATCATTGATAATTATTAGTAAGCGTGATCTGACTGCACAGCTTTGAAGTTCGATCATTAGCACGTACCCTGATCAGCGCGTACTGAGTCTCAATGTCGATCCTTTTCTCACTTTCCCTCCTGTGATTCCCTCTTGCCATTCATGTTTATCTGAATTCCCCAATCATCGCCCAAGACGACCCATCATCCCTCAGACCCCCCCTCGATACCCCCTCTCGATCTCACACAGCCCACTCTCAAGCTCTCTATCGACTTCTGACCCACTTCGATCCCCCACTCGGCATCGCATGAATAACCTTCAAGCACACTGGCTTCCGTAATTTGGATGAAATTATCTCGGTTTTTGCGATGGAAGCTCGTGCAGAAAGTTGTACATTATGTTGGCAAGGCACTGCAGTGAGTAATAGTGGTTTTATAATATTTCTGACTCACACATTCAAGCATAGTATAAATTGCTCCAGTTGAGTGCATGGAAGTCAGCAAGCTTTCTTATTTGAAACCTTCTCTGAGATACAACCCCTCAATTATCACTGTTAAGTATTCATCTCCTTTATTATCATTTATTCTTGCGTGTTATGTACCGATTCTCTTCCTGCTTAGGAGTGGTTGCGAAGACACCCGGAGGGTGTGGGAGAACTATAACGGAAACCCGAAGTGAGTATGGGTGCGGAAACGTAGAGCGGGAGTGCAGAAAGAACCGTGGCTTCAGCTTGTGTGCTGCGCCGCCTGGATATCCCCAGGGAATGGTTCGTATTTCGAGGAAGATGATATGTAACCAAGGAAGACGTTCCAGAGTATAAGAGAAGGCTTCGCCACTACACTAGGTAGTGGGAGAGAAACCCGAAGGAAAACCCGGAGCGGGTTTCGGAACTTAGAGTAGGAAGAAAGTGTACAGAGTTGATATGAATACTGAAGACTACCTATTACATCTGGAAGACTACTTATACTAAGTAGGAACCTGTAGATACGAATGTAGAAGTATTATACAAAGGACAAGTCAAAGGAGTAAGTAGGAAATGAAGTCTTGGCAAAGCGGAGTAGGGGCACAAATGACGCGCTCAGAATGAAGAATAAGGAACTAATCTACAAAGGCCATAATGAAACGTATAAGTAGGAATGGAAGAGAGGAGTAATAGAATGATGACGCGGTGAGGCCATCATAAGAGAAAGTACGTATCCGAAGTATCCGATAGAAAACCCGACGGGTTCCGGGTACATTCCCGGGTGGGAACGTCGGGAAGTGTAAACCCGAAGCGGGTACGTTCCGGGAACGGACCGGGTATGTTAGAAGGTCACGTGGGAACGTCGGCACGATGTATCTGGACATGGATATAACAGTATCCCCCTTTTAGGGCCGAGCCCATGAGGTCATACTGTGTGCGAGAAAATATAACTAAAAATAATACGAGAAATCCTATTGGTCAGTAGATGTTCAAATAAGAGAACATATGCGCATCTGATTCCTTTCTAACCCCCATCATGGATAAGAGTGTCAATCTAGCAAATATTTCTTCAGAAGATTATGCTGCTTTCCTAGCCTATCGTGCGGCCAACCAACAGTCAGAAAATTCGACTCCAGCATCCCGGAGTAGTTCTGGAAAGCCGAGACCAAAGCCGAGGCCTATAAATCCGGCTCCAAGGTGGGAGAACGCCGCATACGTAGCTGTTCCACTGGCAACACTTCCCTCTGTTCGTTCCAGGACGGCGGCAAACGTGGTTACGCCGCGGGTCGTAAATCTGACGAAGACAAGTGTCGGGAGTGGGTCAGAAGCGTCGGGAGACGTGACGGGTTCTGGATATGAGGCGGAAAGTGGTGGAAACATAGGAAATAGTAAGGGTAAGGGTACAGATGATTCTGGGGAGCCAAAGGAACTACAATACTATCATGATGTGCCTTGCATAAACTGTCAGGATCGGGGAACTGAGTGTTATCGCTTGAGGGAGTCAAACAGGTGAGTAAAACATGATTATCAGTCTGTATAGTTTATAGGAACTCCCTGTAGTGCTTGCGTTGCTTGCGGGGTGCTTAAGGGAAAATGTTCCCTTAGCACTCGAGGCCAGAACAAAGCCGGAACAAGTCCCGTTCCATCCGGTCCTTCGGAACACTCAGATACTCACATGGGTCCCCCATCCGTTGCGCCATCTCACCAGTCGTCTTGTCAAAGCATGAAGCGGGCTCGGATCGACGACACAGATGATGAGTTTATCCGTCCTTCATCCGCAGTAGCGGGTCCATCGTTTCGATCCTCTAGTGCAAACGATTCTGCTAATCTGGTCTCCTTGTCCACTTCCATGAATGTCGCAACATCCATCCTAAGTGCGATGCGGCTGCAGAACGATACTATCATCTCTTTGCAAAGGGAGATGATCACTCAACTAGGAAACCTCGCGGATACCAATCGCAAAGTGGTAGGCGAACTTGGTAAGTTGTCGCGAGTAGTTGCCGAAGTATCCGAGCACGTCGTCCATGTTTCCAACATCGAAACCCTGCTCGCGGAACGTCTCCGGGATCCGGATGCATACGAGGAAGTTGTTATGGGTTCCGGGATTGCGTCGGGAGGTGAAGTAGGAGCTCGGGTTGAGTCGCAGACGCAGAGGGAGTGATGGAAATGGTCGTAACACGTTACCAAAGAATTAATGTACTTTTATCTCGCTTTTTGGTTGTTATTCATTGTTTTTGGTTTTTGTATAAGGTGAAACTGCAAGTGGATAATAAGTAACATGAAAATTAAGAAATAGGAGTAGGGCCAGGCTTATCTGGATAGCGGGAGTGGAACTCTTCGATGATATCTGTAGCGTGTTCCAGTTCCGTGGCCGGAAGCCATGAAAACTCTTCATCTGTCCCTTCATACCCTAGCCAGCGTACGTAGTACCTCAGTTTGCAACGCAAACGACGATCCAGTTTAGAGTCCAATATTTCCGAGACCTCGTATTCAATATCACCATCAACCTGGACAGGTGGTGGTGGAGGAATAATGCGATCTGGGATAGTATTTTCAGTATTGGGTTCAAGCATGGATACATGGAATACTGGGTGGACTGCACAAAATTGTTCTGGAAGGCGCAAGGTACGCGAATGCGATCCGGCAAGTGCGATGACTTCAAAAGGTCCTAGGAACTTTTCTGCAAGTTTCTGGGATGGTCGGGTTGTCCAGAAGTACTCGGCTTTGACGTATACCTTTGTCCCGACGGGGAATGCGGGTGCGGGTTTGCGACGCGCATTGGCGGGTGCTTGATAACGTTTCTGCGCACTGAGTATTTCGGTCCGAAGCATCTCGTGAAGTTCCTCGAGGTTTACTGCGAAGTGCCGGGCACGAGCGGAAGTGAGATCACGTTCCGGATGTATCGCAAGGTTCGGGTGATAACCCTTGTTTGCATAGAACAGTGAAATTCCTGTGGTTGTGCTTGGTGCATTATTGTAAGCAAATTCAGCAAGAGGTAAGAGATCACACCAGTTATCCTGCTGGTAGTTGCAGTAGGCCCGAAGGTATTGTTCCAGAGTTTGGTTTGTGCGTTCCGTTTGGCCGTCGCCTTCGGGGTGATAACCCGAGGTGAAATGTAAAGTGATGTCAAGGGCTGTACCGAGGGAACGGAAGAAATGCGACACAAACTCGGAACCATGATTGGAAGTGATGTGTTCCGGGACTCCGTGCTTGGAAAAGACATGAAGTACGAATAGAAGCGCAAGGTCGGAAGAAGAGCAAGTGGTATGAGTGGGAATGAAGATAGATTGCTTGGAGAAACGATCCACGATAACGAGTATAGAATCATACTTGGAAGCTGATGATTTTGGAAGTTAATCTATGAAATCCATAGATATCGAATGCCATGGGCGTCCAGGAACCGGAAGTTGTTTCAGGGTTCTGTACGGGCGGTGGCGCTGTGGTTTAGAATGCATGCAAGTATTACAAGACTTACAATAGTCCTTTACAAATGTCCGTATAAGCGGCCAAGTATATTCGCGTCGAATTAGCTCGAGGGTCTTGTTCTGTCCAAGGTGTCCTGAAAGCGGGTGGTCGTGTTTGTACTGTAAAACCCGAAGCCGAAGGGTTCCGGAGTCCGGAACATAGATCCGGTTATCTAGACGGAGGAAACCGTCTGGGGTTACAGTCCAACGATTCTCAGGAGTCCGCATTCGGATAACTGCGACCGGGTCATTAGGGAGAGCTGATAATATGTCAGTATGTAACTGTTCAATGTCCATGATGATACTAGCGCGAAGAGCGGGTACAATAAGTGATGTTGCTCGGAGAGAAGTGATAAGCTGTTCCTGTGTGAACACTGGACGATAGTTATGCGGATTGACCTTAGCGTAGTCGCTATCCCCCTCTTTAGGGTAGACATCCCATCGTCTAGTCAGAGCATCCGGCTTTGCCCCGAGTTTTCCGGGTCGAAAGCGGATAACTAGATTGAACTGGGAAAGATACTCAGACCATCGGGCTTGTCGTCGGGACAAGATCTTGGTTGTGGAAAAGTATTCCAAGTTCTTGTGGTCTGTGACGACGTCAATGGGTGAACCGGAACCTTCCAGGTAATGACGCCAGACTTGGAATGCTTCGAAGATAGCAAGCAATTCCTTGTCGTGGGTGTCGTAGTTTAACTCAGGAGGTGTAAAGGTTCGTGAGTGGAAAGCGATAGGGTGAATCTCGCCATCATCGGAAACTATAGACAGGATAGCAGCCAACACGTAATCCGAAGCATCAGTTTCCATGATGAGCTGCTTGTCGGGAACCCAATGGGTAAGAATGGGTGCTGACGTGAAAGCATCCTTAAGTTCAGTGAAAGCGGAACGGCATTTTTCCGAGAAGTTCCACGGATTACCCTTCTGGGTAAGGCGGGTGAGCGGAACAACTATGTCGGAATAGTTGTATATAAAACGCCGATAGAAATTAGCGAACCCAAGGAAGGATTGAATGTCTTTTACTTTCCTTGGTTCCGGCCATTCTTGAATAGTCTTCACCTTTGTTGGAGACATGGTGAGACCGTTGGGCGATAGTATATATCCGAGATATTCCACGGATTCCGAGTGGAACTCACACTTATCCGCGCACACGTACAACCCGTGCTTCCGGAGTCGACGCAAAACTTCCCTGACATGTTGGTGATGTTGCGCAAGGTTATCAGAGTATATAAGGATGTCATCCAAATAAACTATGACGCACACATCAAGAAGGTCTTTGAAAACATCGTTCATGAAGCGTTGGAAACCCGTGGGTGCATTGGAAAGTCCGAAGGGCATGACTAGCCATTCAAAGGATCCATAGTGAGTCCGGAAAGCGGTTTTCCATTCATCGTCCTCGGCAATGTGGACCAGGTGGTACGCATGACGCAGGTCGATCTTGGTGTAGATATGGGCACGATGGGGACTGTTGAGCAAATCTGAAATGAGTGGCAAAGGATAACGATCCTTTTTAGAAATAGTGTTCAACCCGCGGAAATCCACACAAAGCCGAAGCGATCCGTCCTTCTTGCAGACAAAAAGGACGGGAGCCCCATGCGGAGAGCGCAAAGGTTGAATGAATCTGATCCAGATATGTTCATCGATGAAATCCCGAAGAGCGGAAAGCTCGGATTGGGAAAGGGAATAGATCCGACCTACAGGAGGTGAAGCACCTTCCTCTAGGTTGATCTTTAAGTCGTAGGGACGGTGAGGGGCAAGTGTATCTGCCCGGGACTTGCTAAATACATCAGCAAACTCGTGATACTCAGATGGTATGGAAGAGAGATCCAGAGCTTCCTCTGGATTGAGGGCAGCGGTGGAAGCGACAGCACCAAGCTGGATACGGAAAGTCTGTGCTCCCTCTAAACAGCATGCACGCGAGAAGGCGGCACCGTTTATTAGCGAAATGCTAGGAGGAGGTGGCAGAGACTCATCAGAGGTGACCGGAGATGGATCCTCGGAAGCAGAACCTGGTTCCGAGATCCTGGATTTGAGCGGAAGTTGCTCGGAAGTGTCTGGAGTCCGGAATGTTAATGAGCCCGATACCCAGTCAATCAACGGATTGAAGCGGGTGAGCCAATTGTATCCTAGGACTGCAGAACACACAGAATCAAGAGGTGTCACATAGAGTTCGACTGTAATACATTCACCAGTAGGGAATAGTACAGGCAGTGTAACGAACTCGGTTATAACATGATTGGTGGTGCCATCAAAAAGTCTGAGAGCGATAGGTGGAGTAGGTGAGGTAGGAATAGCATGTGTCTGAACGAAAGATGAATCCATAAAACAATGGGTAGAACCCGAATCGACTAGAGCGCTATATGAAACTGTACAGGGTGTAGGGAGAGCATGGATGGTACTACAAAGTGGAATATGAAGGGCATTGGGGTCGGAAAGAGCGGAAGCGTTGAGTCTTACCTGCATCAGCTGCGCACAAGGGGGAACAACGCGGTCCTCGGCTTGTGTGGTGTCCAGAGGACTGCTCCCTATTTTTTCGAACCCGAAGCCGGGTTGGAAGGAGGCGCAGACCTGTGGGTCAAGGGACCCGCAGAAGCCGACGTAGGAGCTGAAGCGGATATTCCGGATGCCCGGGCTCTAGCCGCAGAAGAGGCAGAGCGGAGACATTCTTTGGTGCGATGCCCTGGATTACCGCAGAACAAGCATAGATTGTTGTCCATGCGACGCTGACGTTCTTGTGGCAAAAGTTTGCCATCTTGACCAACCTTGTCATTCAATTCCAGCCTCCGCTGTTGGGGAGGCTGCGAGGAACAAGGTGGGTGACTACCAGCATGGTGGGGATAACTCGGACGTGGCGCATATTGACCCGAAATGAGGCGGGAAGGCACCGGGGTGACTGCAGGGTGGTTTGTAGTAGCTCTAACAGAGCTATCCAGAACCCGCAGACCCTGAGGCTGGTGGGATTCCTGCGTACGCTCGGACTGGTGTTCCCAGTACTGACTATCGATCCCCTGAGCTAGCTTAATCATCCCGCGCTTTGTGGTAGGTTTCCCAACATGAGAGATCTCATCCTTAATGCGACCCGGAAACCTGGAATAGAGTCGGTGGCATAAGGACTTATCATCCCAGTCGGTGCGCTGTGCAAGCCTGTTGAACTGTACAAGATACTTGGACAGTTTCTGTGAATCCTTCATAACGAGGACATCCAGATCATTCTCGGCATCCCCTTCCGGGTTCGCTAACCCGAAGTTATCCTCTAGCATGACGACGAAAACCTCCCAAGAGTGAAGGAACTCATCATCAGCGTAGGGATTGGAGAGGGTCAGCATAACGAGCTGAAGCGCGGTATCCCGAAGATATGCGAGAGCGAAGTTGACCTGGGAATGTCCATCCGAGTATTGGGAAGGATTATTCCGGAAGTAAATTTGGCATTGCGTAATGAACTGCTCCAACGTCTCAGCACTGGAACCGTCAAAAGTATCTGGCTTTTGAACGTTGCATTCCCAACGTGTTCCCGATGTACCCCGGGCAGATTCCGCAACTCTCAAAAGAGCTTCGGCAAGCCGGTCTTCCCGGGAGTGGCGCGCAAGAGGTGTGCGCCTGGGATTGTCGACATCATCCTCATCACCATCATCCCCTGAGTCTGAGGATGGTGGAGACGGAGGATTGGGCTGAGAAGGAGGTGGAGGTGGCGGTCCAATGGTACCACCATCGGAGCCGTGACCCTCGGGAGTGTCCCGGTCTGCTGCGACTGTACCGTATGGCGGTGGAGTGCCATCCGGAGGAGCCTGAGTGGATCCGAGGTTCCCGGCTGCAGGAACAGAAAGTAGCTGAGCGGAAGTCGAGGGTGGACCCAGGAAAGTAGCACTAGGAGGTGGTGCTGGGCTGGGTGTAACCCGAGATGGTGTAGAAGGTAGAGAACCTGAAGTACTCCGTGGAGGCTGTTGCCTCGTAGCTGCACGGGTGGCACGAGCACCCACAGCATTGGCATGACTAGCAGTATGCGCTGTGCGAGTAACCGAAGTCCCAGTTGGAGCCATGATAGAAGAGATATCCAAGGTATGAGTATTCGTATACTGTTACGTACCAATTCTCTTCCTGCTTAGAAGTGGTTGCGAAGACACCCAGAGGGTGTGGGAGAACTATAACGGAAACCCGAAGTGAGTATGGGTGCGGAAACGTAGAGCGGGAGTGCGGAAAGAACCGTGGCTTCAGCTTGTGTGCTGCGCCGCCTGGATATCCCCAGGGAATGGTTCGTATTTCGAGGAAGATGATATGTAACCAAGGAAGACATTCCAGAGTATAAGAGAAGGCTTCGCCACTACACTAGGTAGTGGGAGAGAAACCCGAAGGAAAACCCGGAGCGGGTTTCGGAACTTAGAGTAGGAAGAAAGTGTACAGAGTTGATATGAATACTGAAGACTACCTATTACATCTGGAAGACTACTTATACTAAGTAGGAACCTGTAGATACGAATGTAGAAGTATTATACAAAGGACAAGTCAAAGGAGTAAGTAGGAAATGAAGTCTTGGCAAAGCAGAGTAGGGGTGCAAATGACGCACTCAGAATGAAGAATAAGGAACTAATCTACAAAGGCCATAATGAAACGTATAAGTAGGAATGGAAGAGAGGAGTAATAGAATGATGACGCGGTGAGGCCGTCATAAGAGAAAGTACGTATCCGAAGTATCCGATAGAAAACCCAACGGGTTCCGGGTATGTTCCCAGGCGGGAACGTCGGGAAGTGTAAACCCGAAGCGGGTACGTTCCGGGAATGGACCGGGTATGTTAGAAGGTCACGTGGGAACGTCGGCACGATGTATCTGGACATGGATATAACATTGCGAGCTAATGTATTACTTTTACAGTATGTCTAACTCTGAAAACCTCGATGCCCCCTGTGCTGTACGTGCTGATGGCACATTGAAGGATGCATCAGAGATTGTCTGGTATAACGATAAGGACGATGATATCCCTCTTCCTGACCCCGTTTTGAGTAGTGTGGGTGGACTGCGTCGCTCTACTCGCCCCTCAAAGCCATCTCAGCGCGTGCAGGATGCTGCAGACTTGCCAATGAGGTCTACTGTTTCTTCAAGGCCTGCTCCATCTGTCGCTTCATCTGTAGCAAACTCATCTCATTTGGCTCCATCTGTGGCTTCACCATCTGTGGCCAACTCGTCTCATTCCGCTTCGACTTCAAAGAACAAGCGTCCTGCATCTGGCAGTCCGAAGTCCACTCGACATGCTGCAAAGAAGACCGCTGCCAATACTAGTGATAGCTCTGAAGCTGAAACCGAGGAAGATGACAACGACAGTGGCATTCCAGATCGACGTTCCGAACTTACTTATGAGAAACTAAAGGAGATGGCCGATGCTGATCATGAAGTACGTACTCTATTCATAATTTTTCATTTATTGTATACTAATATAATTTACTTCAATTCTTAGGCTCTTAATATCCGTAGTAAGAAGGACTTGACAGCCGACATCGCTACCATCTTTTGTCGTGAAAGAGAACATATTAATCCACATACTAACAAGGTTCAGAGTGGTTGGTGGTGCAAAATCTGTCTGTAAGTACTGTTTTTCATTGCCATTAGTTTAATCTAACAAATATATGTAGTAAAACGAATCCTGGTGATGAAAAGAACTTTTTCACCGGGAGTACATCAAGTCTCCGCATGCATATTGCACGGTAAGTTCTGATTAATTATTATCCTTTCTAAAAATCGTCTAAATCATTAAATTATAGGTTTCACATTGAGGAATACATTCAGCGTTGCAAGGAACTTGGAATTGATACTAATAATCGAGCTCTTTCGAAGTTATCTACTGAAGCTAGCGTAGGGTGGGTTCTATATCTATTATTCTTTATTCTAGTTGCTCATGCATTCTATTAAAGTCTATTACAGACTACACTTGACTCTGCGGTTACTCTTGAGGCTAAGCCACCTGCCTTTACAACTGAAGGTCTGATGGACCATATCATCGAGCTTATTGTCTGTGAAGATGAAGTAAGTTGTTGATATTGTATATTCAATTCTCTTTTTCATTTATGAGTAGGCATTTCGTCTCATTGATCGAGGCTCTTTCCGGCAATTGATTCGATTTTGCCGTCCATCAGTCTTGGAGAGGGACATCCCACATCAACATACTCTGCGTAACGAGATTTTGAATCATGCGACATTAGCTCAAGATCGAGTCAAGAATATTTTGAAGAGTGTGTCTAGTAAGGTCTCGACTACCTTTGATTTGTGGACTTCAGGATCTGGTGATCCCCACATTTCTATCACTGGGCATTACATCTATTCGCCACCTGATCAGCCTAATGAATGGGAGCTACGAAATGAGCAACTTGCTTTTGAATTGGTTGAAGGACGACATAATGGAGTTAATATTGCTCAGGTTCTCTTGCGAACAATTAATCGGTATGATTTACATGGAAAGGTATATTTTTACTGCTATTAATTATGTATGTAATGCTAATATGTATGATAGGTTGGGTGGATTACAAGTGATGGTGCTGCTGTCAATCGCACTACAATTCGGGAGCTTAAGAAGCACTTAACTATAGAGGACTTGGGCTGGACTGCGAAAAAACATGACATCTTGTACGTATATTTCTAATTTCAACGAATGTAATGTTGTCTCATTCAGTCCGGCTATAATTAGATGTATGGAACATGCGCTTCATCTGGCAGCTAAGCACTTCGTTGAAACAATCGCACCAACAACTTCGACATCAATTAGTAAGAAAGTTCGAGCAGCGCTGAAGAAGTCCAGCCATCGTGGTGAACTTGATCTCCAAGAGCTTGATCATGAGCTTGCAGAAATAAATCTCGATGAATCTGAGGCCGCAGAAGTTGATTCTGAAAGTGATAATGAGGATTTCAGTTTCCGTGCAGGTGATTCCCTTGGAAAAGCATTAGCTTTAGTAAAACAGGTATGTAACTTAATACAAATTCAGACCATTGGCTGACTACTTCAATTTGTTTCTATAGATTCGTAAATCTCCTCAAGCTCATACATTCTTCAAATCAATGTGTGCGCAAGTTGATATTGAGCCATTAGAATTACTTCTATGGGTTCGCACACGTTGGGCATCATTATATCGATTTCTTGAATGCTTGTTCTTACAGAGGGAGGTATGTTGTCTTATTCTCTTATTTGTAATTGAATAAACACGAATTATAATCAATAGGCCGTTGATCAGTTCATACTTCTTGCTGATGATAGTAACAGAGTCCCAGACCTTCCTGGGAATCGATTATATTCAGACTTCAAGCTTACTAAAAAGGACTGGGAACGTCTTAATATTATGAAGAAGGCATTGCATGTATGTAAACTGATTCGTTATATTTTCAATGTTATTCTAATTGTTCTTCCAGAAACCTGCTATTATGCAGCAGTCATTTTCCGAGGTCAAGTCCCCCACTGTTTGGAGGGTTATTCCCAGCTTGGAGTTCTTAATTGAACGCTGGGAATCTATGGTTGGGCACCCCGATTTTCATGAAGTAAAGGGTGCCCTTGACGCAGGCATTAAAAATCTCAAGAAATGGTATCATCGCGTTGATGATACTTCTACAGCATATTTTATCTGTCTTGGTAAGTATATTATACATCATATTAAACAAACTATTACTTACAATGTTTTAGTTCTCGATCCTAAGATTAAAGATGTTTACTTCCGAGTTCAATGGAACGATGAGCAGTATCAAGAAGGAATGAAATGGCTTGAAGGTGTTGTAAGTAATTGTTTAATAGCTGTTATTCGTTACATTAACTAACACCTTGTCATAGTTTGATGAGTACTATAGGCCACCGGAATCAGCTGATTCTGCTATGAGCAGTTCGGCTGAAGGTGAGTAAATTTTTATGAGAATTAATTATACATTTAGTGACTAACTATTGTCTCTCAGCTAAGAATATAGCATCATCAAGCAAAACAGTCCCAAAAATGTATGGAAGTTCATTTCTTCTTCACGCTGTGCAATCCTATCAGCGGGTTGAGAAGGTTTCATCAAACCCACGAGATGAACTGTATCAATATCTTGGTATTGGTCCTGAAAAGGATGTGGACGACGATATAATTCGTTGGTGGGGTGTAAGTTCGTCCTTTGAATATATATAATTCTGTACTTATAGTTTTGTAGCACCAGAGTGATGCGAAATACCCAACACTTAAGTGTATCGCTCGCGACTACCTTGCAATTCAGGGTTCCACAATGCCTTCTGAAAGGGCATTTAGTAGCGGTGGAATTACAGATGTCGCTCGCTGTAATCGACTTTCTCCACAAATCTTTGGAGCACTTCAAATCCTCAAAAGTGCCTATCGCAATGGGCATATAGCTGCTTCACGGCAAGCAGCGGAGCATGTGGATGATGGTGATATTAAGGCAGATGATCCAGACTATGTAGCTAATGAATTTTAGTTTATGGTCAAGTTACAAGTAATACTGTACGATGTAAACTTGTATATCTTCCAATTTAGCTATATGTTCTTTCATCTATTTGATTCCCTGTTACATTTTAAGGTGTACACATTCAACTGTATTCTACTCTATAGAGTATTTATAATACTTTCCAGCTTTTCGTGTTGATTAAAATTTAAAGGTGAAAAAAAAACTTAGTTGAAGAGTCCAGTTCAGAGTTTGAACCCGCTCTAAACCTGAACCGAACCTACATGAACCTGAACTGTAAGTCCAGTTCAAAGTTCAGAGATTTGGCTGAACTGAACCTGAGGTTCGGTCCTAGGTTCTAAAAAAAAGGTACTGAACCGGACTGAACTGGACTTTCACATCACTAATTTTGGAAGAAAAATTTGGAAATATAACCCGTAACCCATATAAATCCATCCCGTAGCCGTAAAACGGTCCGTACCGTTCTCTCAAGGCCAAAAAAAAATTCCATACAGTATGGTTTACAGGCAACCCATAACCGTCACATGACCATAAGCTATACGGCCATATACCATATATGGTATGGTGTACAGCCCTAATCCCCAGCTCTTGATGAATTGTTCAGTATTGTCGAAAGACTATGGTTCGAGGTCTATAGCTTAGTTTAATGTTGCACTGTCTTGTTCATTAGTGTTGCTTTATAGTGTTTTGTTTGGTTGTCATTAATAATGTTGGACTACATGGATTTTATAAATCAAGTGTAATGTAATACACAGGATATCAATGATCTCTGCGTGAATCAAGGTAAGTCACAGAGCAGTTTCCACCTGCCCAGCAGCTTGACTGCTCTGTGTCTGTTTGAGCATGCTCAAACTCAACCCAACCCTTATTAGCCTTGTAGTTGTGCGGAGACCATTGATGAGGCTGGAATTCAATGTTCATCTGTATTTTTTCTCTTTGATGATCACAAGTCACGCAGTTAAGTACTCAAAACCTCGCTATATGTCACAGAATGGTTGGTCATGAGCCTAATCAGAATCTAGTCTCTCTGTCTTGATCTTCTCTTTTCTCCTATTCTCTCTCTCCTCTCTCTCACATCTACTTCTCTCTCTGATGGACCTGTATATCTTATATATACTATCTGCTGTTTTCTGTCTTTCATAAGCAGTCACCAGAGCTTTCAGAATGGCTTCCCAGATCAGCAAAAAGAGAAAGTTCATAGCAGATGGTGTCTTCCATGCCGAGCTCAATGAATTCTTCACTTGCGAGTTGGCCAAGGAGGGTTACTCTGGTTGTGATGTTTGCATCACCCATGCTTGCACTGAAGTACACTTTATTTATTTCATGACATTCCCAACTTCTTTTGTTAATGATTTTCCAAGATCATTATTAGGGCTACCCACACTCAGGAAGTTCTTGGTGAGAAGGGCTGTCGAATTTGTGAGCTTACTGCTCTCATCCAAAAGTGCTTCAAGTTTCCTGAGAATTCCCTTGAACTTTATGCTGAAAAGGTTCAGTACCAAGGTCTTTCTGCTATTGCACAGTGTGAGAGTTTGAGATATAAGCTTCTTGGTGGTCTTGCTGTCTGTCAGTGAGTTATGCAATTGGTACTTTAACAAGATTGCTGTATTAATAAGTGAAACAGTGCATGCTATGGTGTTCTTCAATTTGTCATGGAGTCAGGTGCAAAGGGTTGTGAAGTTGTTGTTTCTGGCAAGCTTCATGCTGCCCATGCCAAGTCCATGAAATTTACTGATGGCTTCATGATCCACTCCAGTCAACCTGCACATGATTTTGTTGACTATGCTGTTTGCCATGTTCTCTTGAGGCAGGGTGTATTGGGTATTAAAGTTAAGATGTGTGTAATCTTGCTCTGTTTGCATTTAGTTCAGCTACTAACTGGTCATTCTTCAGCATGAAAGGTTGAGATCCTGAAGGTCAACTTGGCCCCAAGAAGCCTCTTCCTGATTCTGTCCAAATTCTTGAGCCTCCTGTTGATAAAATTGTTTCTGAGCCTTCTTTGGAACAATGTGAGCCCATTTCTGTCCCTGTTGCTCCCCTGGCTGAGGATGCCTACATCCAGGAACAGATGTATCAACAACCGGAGACATACACTGAGCAGCCCATATTCTAAGTTTGTTCATAGTTCTTTCATATTTGCAGTGAATAAATGAATGTGTTTCACTTTGCATTTATGGATATTCAAATAATAAGAACTACACTACATGAGGCAATAATTTTTCATGAAAAACATCTCAGTTAATAGACTGTAATGCAGTAGTACTTTTTTTTTTTTTAAAAAAAAAAAAAAACCCCCTAGTTTATTAAGTTGGTTGTGAAAAACCATATGTCACAACTACACAGTGATTATACTACTTAGGTGAGAAAATCTATCTAATCAGGTATGGATGAGTCGAGGCAGAAGAGCAAGCTCAGGCTGGTGGGCTGGAGGTGAGGGGAGCTGATCCCTAAAGGATCAGGCTGGTTAGGCCCTTGTCTATGCTATGTACAGTGGGAGTCAAGGGGGTATTCCAGGGTCGCAGGGTGGTCTGGGGGTAGGCTACTGTTGACAGGCTAATTTAGCAGGAGCTTTATTTGTCTGGGGGGGTCCACTCTGGGAGGCTGAGTGTACAGTTGAAGTGTTCAGTGGTTCAGACATATGCAAAGATGGCCACTATGCATTTCAGTGAGGCAAGGAGCCTATCAAGTATAAGGCAGTGGCGGGAGAGGTAGGCAAATGCATGGGTACACCATACCCGCATGGGTCACAGGTAAGGGTACCGGTGGGTACGGGTATGGGTCAGGTCTTGAAGACCCATAACCCGCAGGTACCCGTAGGGAGTTCATTGAATAAAAATGAGGGAAATGATACTTTTGCAACAGTAATACTTTTAAATAAGCTAATAGTGTATATTAGTATAGACTGTGCTTGTGTTTAAAGCAAAACCTTGGTTTTGCATTTTGTTCAGCTCGCGGGGTTGAGCTTATGTGATATACCTATATGCAATTCATTCAAATTAACATTACTACTCCAATTCATTTTGCATTTCTTTGATATTAAGGATATAGATAGCGCATTTCTGCACGGTAATAACGACTCTACATTCATATTTTATGGCCATCTCATTTAGGTTCTATTAATAATATTGTCTGCCTCTTCCCCAGTACATAGAAATTAGGATTCCTTCTCTATATCACACTCACACCTTTTGTATTTCTACAGACATATTGCATTGTGATATAATGGTTTCATGCACTATATTACATGCTCTATATCACTGTGTATTGTACATGATACATGTTTATTTAATATTTTTCTATGTTTTGTAGAATTTCCTAGATTCTGAGGATGGTATGAAACAACCAGCAGTTATTGCTCGACTCCTTCGTCTTTTCGCATACTTATACCCATGTTGTCTATGTATAAAATGAGCTACTATACATAACATTGGCACATCCGGTTCAAGTGCTACGAAATAGGCATTCTGTATCTCTTATATTCTGGAGATAGTACGATGTAAGTAGTAGTGTTCACTCGACTCTCTTGAATATTTGTGTACAAATACCTGTGTAGTATATGTACACAATGAGCTATTATACAGGACGTTCGCACATCTGGTTCAAGCACTACAAAATAAGCATTCCATATTTCCTATTTTCAGGAAATAGCACAATAAAGCAGCTGCTTTCACTCAAACATCGCATGTGCTAGCGTACGAATGCCAGTCACAGCTATGTACGAAATGAGCTATTACACAAGATTATTGTACATCTGCTTCAAGTGATATGAATTAATTCATATATATTTATTCAAATTGTGAAATATGTAAGTATTAGTAAAACCTGTGGGTTGTGATACCCATGGGCACCCGTACCCGTGGGAATGGGTATGAGTTGGCATGGGTACGGGTATGGGTCGAGCTCCAGACACCCATGGGTTACCCATGACGTTGCCTAGGGAGAGGGAGCAGGCATGGCCCATGGGTAAGTTGGAACCTTGCTATTGCGTGGGCTGGACAGTGGAACAGAAAGTGGTTGGTAGTTTCAGGGTTTTGGTGGCAGGTGGGGGAGGGAGACTTCCCCATGCAGTATAAGTGGTGGAGGAGGGGGTTGTGATCAGATACCCTAGTAATGTTGACAATTTCTGAGGCAGCGAGAAAAGGACATCCTGCAGTTTGGACAGGCATCGGAAGGGAACAATTTGGTTTGTATGACCAAGCAGGGTGATTATTTCCATGTGTTCTCAATGTGGGAGGTGAGTTGGGTGGTGGGCAGTGTGGATTTGTTTGCTGGCAGCAGTGTATGAAGGCACTGCAGGAGGAGGTGATGAGGGCTAAAGCTATGTGTAATGACACCCTTTGCCTCTGTGTTGGTGTGTTCATTGCTTGGGACACCCTGGTGTTCTGGGATCCATCTGATCAGGATGGCAGGCTGGTGTGCTAGTGGGGTGCAATCCAATATAGATTCCACTTGAGTCGAGAAGAGGTCCACCAGTTGGTAACCTGAGTGAGAGTTATAGTTACCTGCCACTGAGACAGCTGCCTGGTTGTCCACTGTGAATGAGACCAAGAGATACCTCCTGATGGGGAGTGTGGATAGCAGGTGTGCTCCAAGAACGAGACCAGCACATTCCATGTTGTAGACTATATAGAGGGAGGCTGACCCCAGATAGTAGCATAGACCCTTGTAGAAGACCCATTGCAGTACATTACTGCAGAGGAACCTATTCTATCATTTAGGCTGGAGCTGTCAGTGTAAGTAATTATGTTAGATGTGTCAGAAATATCACTAATAATGGCTTCCACCATGTCACTATCTACTCAAGAAGAAAAGGGAGGAGTCCAATGAGGGTGGTGGCAAGACAGCAGGATTGTTTCAGTCAAAGCCAGCTTGATTGGGTAGTGGTGGAAAAGGAGGTCTAATGGGGACTGGTGGTGTTTCACAAACTGGGAGGAGAGCCAGATGACTGAGGAGAGGGGGTGGAAGTGTGGAAGGGTCGTGAAGTGGGCTGTAGCATGGAACTGTAGGTCAGCAATGAGGATTTGGAAGGGGGGGAAATTGGCAAGAAGTAGGGTAATGTTAGTTGGGGAGTAGTGCATGCCACCTGTAATCAAAACAGCTGCTTGGCAGTGGATTTGTGCCAGGGGTGGAGTTGGGCAGTGGGCTGGTATATCAGTGGGATCATGGTTGAGGTTGGGGGCTGTGCCCATACATTGACTGTGTATAGTATACACGGGATAGCCATTAAGATATATAGGCAGTGCATGACTTCAGCTGAGACACTGGTACCACTGGAGGGCCTGATTAGGTGCCACATGTTTGACAGTCAACCTTGGCCTTTGGCTAGAGCTGCAGCCTGTTGTGGCACCCAGCAGAGTTCTGTGTTGATCAGGACTCCAAGGAAACAGATGGAAGGGGAGGAGGGAATCAAGAAGAAGGAGAGCCCTAAAGGGGGTTGGGGGATGGGGTGCAGTAGTAGTACCTGCCAGTCCTTCAGAAGGAAGCTCAATTACAGAATTTTATACTTGTCCAGAACCTCATTCAGCTGGATTCTTTCCAGGTCCCAACAATGTAGAGTTCTGTCCCAGTTAAGGCTTGTGAAGGGTCGCTAGCAGTAATTTCATTGTTATCTAACTTGTACATCAATGCAATGTTGTCATTGGCAATAATGTTAATGGCAGTAGTGCCTCGCTGTTGTGGTGTGAATGTACTATGTGAATAAGCCTCTGCCTGAGCTCCAAAACACTATTATCACAGTTTGGACTGGAGTGATAGATGGCAGAAATATTACTGACAATTAATGCTGTTGGTTGGCCATGAATGCTTTTTCCAGTAAAGAGTTCAGTATACCTGACAGAGGTGTTGAACAACATATGACCCAGCCAAGCAGCAAAGAGGTCAACAATGACAGAGGCTGTATGGACATTCCTATTGTAGAACTAGTTTCCAGTCTTTTCATCAACTTCAAGTAATACTGTTAATACATTGTTGCCTTCTGTAAAGCTATATCCAATTCCATCATGCCATAAAGACTTTACTGAAGCAGTCATTGACAGGTGCTTCTCTGTGCCATCCATTATGATGACACCATTGAGTTTGCACTAATCCAGTACAGAGAAGACCAACACATTGCTGGAGGACGACATGTTGGAAATCATAGTGTGTTGTATGTCATCTTCAAGGAAAAACCAGACCTTCTGCCACTGAAGGGATCTTGTATAGGGATCAGTGTAATGCATCACAGCGATACCCACTTCTCCCACCCCTACAAAGTTCTCTATACCAGTGTACTGAGTGAGTATGATCACAGTTCAAAGGAGTTTCTTCATAATCCACAGCTATACCAGGCATAAGATTCCAATCCCAAGTGGCAGATATGTCTCCATACTCATCACCACACTGATAGGTATACTGGATAATTTCGATCACTTGTTCATGCTTGAGAGAGTGTGATGAAAAATTCAGTTCGACCAAGTGTTCAAGCCCAAAATTTATGCATGACACAGGGTGGAACTGTTCATACCCTTACAGATGCCTGGCACAGGTGAAATTTTTTGGCTAAGTAAGTGCCATATTTCTCTCAAATTGCTGTTCATGACAGCCTGTGATGTGTGACAAATGCACTCAAGTGTTCTGTTCAAAGGCCCTGCATGATGCATGACTGAACACTTGATCAAAATGATCCAGTATATGACTCTGTTGGCCAGATGGAAGCCCAATGGCTGTAAATGACATATCTGTTAAAAAATTTAGATAAAAACTAGCAATAGTAGATTTGATATTTTGGGAATTAGTGCACTCAGTATTATTCGTCTGACTAGAGAACATTTTGCTGGTGGTAATGTATTTTCTTCCCTGATGAATCTGCCAATTGTTAAAAATATTATAGCTAGATGTGCAATGGACTCGCCATGTAATCACTAGTGTAAAACATTCTGTTTCTGACTAGCCCACCTCTGCCCACCTACATTAGAAGATGAAGTATTCCCTGATAACCTGGTGTCAAAATTTGTTAGGACCACAGTTGTCTCAGTGCTCTGACTTCCATCAGGTTGATTTTTATGCTTCCTGTTGCCCTTGACTAATTCTTAGTTCTTCAGAGGCAAAGAATAAGTCAACACCTACTGCTCATCAACTATGAGGAGTCAGGACCAAGGACAGGCTATAGATACATTCATTAAATTGTTTAGGCATAATCCACTTATCACCATCAAAGAGTGTTACAAACGCTGTCTGAGAATTAACATCTGCTCTGAATTCAGTTCTGCCAGCTTCAAGTTCAAGGTCAAGTAAGTCATTCATGCTAGAAAAATAAATAATCTTGCAATCAAACACCACTCACTAATCCTTCCCTGTATATATGTTAATTTATCCTGAGGAAGCTTATGAAGGCATCTGTAAGCATAGATACATTAGCTATTAGTAATGCTTGATATAGTATCTCAATCTTCACTACATTGAGCATAGGCTCAACTAATCCTGCCTCATGAGATCACATGGTTATTACCATATGTAGACATATGGAAACTGACATTGAAATGTGAGATGGGCTTAGAGCTAAGTAGGGAATTTGGTAGGGCAGTGTAAAATCAGCATCTTTTCAGCCTGTAGAACCTTGGGTTCAACCCCAGTGTGTAAATATATTAGACACAATTTGGTACCATATACATTATCTACAGCATTGTGTACTTTTTATAAGCATAAGTATTGTTGAAAGAGCTTAAATGCCAAATTATTAGATCGAGGATAGCTACTAGTGGATTTTAATGAAACACTTCAAACAGTTTGAATGGCCATCAGCATTTAGTTGCTGGGTCATCACAGGATGTCACAGATGAATGTCACAATGATTTCAAAGCATACAGTACCCAATCCAAACCCAATCATTCACACATACATAGTAAACCTCATGTATATGTCATAGTTTTAAGCATTGCCAATGCATTCCACATTCCCCAAAACACTCTGCTAATATTGTTTCTCATAGCCATTGTATGTCAATAGAAGATTCTTGGAGAGAAAATTCATGATAAATTACAAAGACAGTACTACTCCTGTTCCCACTACTATATTGCTGCTGCTGCAATAGCTAATGTCATGTCCCACTGTCAAGTATAATGACCTTTTGAAGTTGAGGCTGACTCTTCTCCATTTGCAGTGTATTAGCAAGAGTTTGTTGATACTGTGGAGTATGGAAGGGTGTTTGAAGTATCAGGTCTTCAGGCTCCATTGGCACGTAGTAGACAGATGTTGTATGTAGCATGTTGTGCATAGCTGACTCAAGCATTGAATATTGAAGCAATGCACATGCTCAACATTCAAGCTCAAGCACAAGCATTCAACATCAAGTTTCAATGCATGCTTATCTCATTTATGTAATGCTACAGCTCACAGGTGTGACCAAGGGGCTGTCTTCTGAGCAATTCGCAAAAGTGGCCTTTCCTGGGTTGCCATGGGAAGTGGCTGTGGCACCACTTGGGAATGTACTGTAACTGGTAGCTGTTATGTCACATGACTTAACATGACTTTGTACTTGCATGAAATCAATGTGCAACAGTGTAAGTTCAACATGCAACTCATAAATTGATTCATACATGGTTCAGGAGTGTAATGTCTGAGCAAAAATATATCAATTACACAGATCAACATGGTTAGAGATTGTTACATACTGATTCCCTTCTTCCTGGGAAATGAATGCGAAGACACCTGGAGGGCATGGGAGAGCTATAATGGAAACCCAAAGTAAGTATGGGTATGGGAATGGGAGCAGAAGTGCGGAAGTGAACTGTGGCTTCAGCATATGTGCTGTGCCTCCTGGATATCCCCAGGGAATGGTTTGTATTTCATGACAGGTGATATACAATGTAAGGAAATGTTCCAGAGTATATGAAGAGGCTTCACCACTACACTAGGTAGCAGATTTTGGAACCTGAAGGAAACCCTGGAGTGGGTTTCAGAACTTAGAGTAGGAAGAGAGTGTACCAAGTTGATATGAATACTGAAGACTACTTAGTACATCTGGAAGACTACTTATACTAAGTAGGAACCTATAGGTACAAATGTAGAAGTATAATGCAAAGAACAAATCAAAGGAGTAAGTAGGAAATGAAGTCTGGGCAAAGCGGAGTAGGGGCACAAATGACATGCTCAGAATGCAGAATAAAGAACTAAACTACAAAGGCCATAATGAAATGTACAAGTAGAAATGGAAGAGAGGAGTAATAGAATAATGATGCAGTGAGGCCGTCATAAGAGAAACTACATATCTGGGATAGAAAACCCAATGGGTTCCAGGTACATTCCTGGGCAGGAACATTGGGAAGTATAAACCCATAGCAGATATGTTCCGGGAATGGACCGGGTGTGTTGGAAGGTCATGTGGGAACCTTCAGTAATGTCAGCATGATGTATCCAGACACAGATGTAACAGAGATGAATTGTACATGTGAATAATGGTCATTTGCCTCATTGTGGAGTGAATCACTATAAATACAGGTGACTTTGCAGAATTATTTCCACATTGCTTATTATCCTTACTCCATGACTCCCACTATTGACCCAGTTCTAACCCCAGTTACATTCAAAGTAGATCAATCAGAAATCACAACAACAATTAATTCTGTCAGTGGAGAGCACTCTGTTGTATGTAACAGATGTCATGAAATTGTTACTCTCAGTATGACAGCCAGTCCTTTTCATATTGATAAACACTGTGCAAGGAAAATATGCAAGAAAAAGCATTAAAGAATGGGTTACCATGGACATATGATGATTTGAATTTGCTTCCAAAGCTTCAGAATTTGTCTGAAAGTAGGCCTTCATATTCTTGCCAATATTAGAGGTCAAGGGGAGGGAGAATACAGCTCTTCAGATGTACACTTTCTTTTACTAATGTCACAATTTAAATCTAACACTTTAGTATGTATCAGATTGAAGTGGAGCCATGTGGATTTTATGGAAGGGATAATACTTGCTTGACAACCCTTATCAAGAGATCTAATGGAACTACATCTATAATATCCAACTGTGTATATCATCATACAGAAATGAAATACAAGACTACATCTACCTTCAAACATCCAAATATATGCTTCAATGTTCCAACTCATTGTCCATTGTGTTCACCATCCCGTTCTGGTGTCCCAAAAGCTATTTGGGAATATAATACAGTTAATCTTCTTCTATTCCATTCAAAAGAAGATCCCATACAACCTGGAAAATATTCAAATGCAGAAATCCCTGGGCAACTAATGGTAGATATGCTCATTTCAAAGGAAGAAGAAAGTTCAATGTGTATTTCTTATGAGGCAACTCTTTTATTCAGAGAATAAAATGAGATACCAAACAGTGATGATATGGTCTTTCATAGAACAAATCTGAAGGATAAGAAAAGGGAAAGATCTGAAAGCATGTTAAAAAGTCTTCCTAAAGGAAAGGAGCAAAAGAAGTAAATAGGTATATTATAGATGACTGCATTATATATGATATTTGTACAGCTAGAATAAGCACATAAATAATAACTGGACAGTACTGTGAGCAGCAGTAATGGAATACACATGGAATGGCACGCGCGCAGAGCCTCAAGACGTCATGTGACATAACGGCTACTGGTTACAGTACATTCCCGAGTGGCGCCACAGCCACTTCCCATGGCAACCCAGGAAAGGCCACTTTCGCAAATTGCTCGGAAGACAGCCCCTTGGGTGTGATAGACCTGGCAACTAAATTTTTTACTTATGTAATGAAGACTTATAATGGAAATCAAATGGCATTTGTTCATTTCACACTAGTTGCGGTCAAAGTTGAGCTGCAACTTTTGCAGCTGCAGCTGCAGGTGGCTGTGTGTTGCCATAAACGGTTGACACGCATGAATTTGAAACTCAGCCACATTCCGATGTCACACTGCAGCCACAACTCAATCGTATTTTATCTGATTTAACTACTTTTACACATCTCTCTCTTCATATGTCTGGTTTACCTACTCAAGAAGAAGCTATTGAAGCTTATCTAGTTAATATGATGGCCAGAGATGCTTTGTTCCCACCACAAACTCTTGAAGAGGCATGTATTCAGTTTAATATTGATGCTTCTATAGTAGTTGCTGCATAGTCCAGAATAGGGTTGGGGAACAAACTGGCATGTAACTTACTCGCATGTAAATAACATAGTTTGTAACAGTAACTTACTAGTTTGTTACATCTCCCAGAAATTGGCATGTAACAAATGTAACAAACCTTTATCACATGATCCACAAAAATCCAAAAACTACGGATTTAAAAAAAATAATTGACCGCTAATCAATTGATGCCTTCATCACTAAAACCATGACGAAGACATTCTTGTATGTCCTTTTGTTTCTCATGATTTGTAACTAAGATGAAGTTGGATTGTAAGCTATGAATCGACAATGTATGATAAGTCATTATGTGTTACATGGTATGAACATGTATAATTTGGTTATGATTCTATTATAATATTGTTATGGGCCGGGCCTGTGGCAATATGTTACACTTTATTGCTGTTTTCATAATAGCTGGCAAAGCAGTGAGTTTCAGCGAAAATGTAAAATTCGCATGTGTTTGTCTGCCTATCTTCCGAGCCTCATAGCTCACTCATTTTTTGTCGTATGCACATAATTTTAGCATATTATTGTAGCTGAGCTGAAATTATTGGGGGAGCTTGCTCCCCCTATTTGTCTGCATTGGCGAGTGAAAATGCATAGTGGCCGTGCATGCACGTACGGATTTTGCCGCCACACTCGGATTTGTCTGAAACGCTCATCAGATTTGCCAGCCACACTCGGATTTATCCGCCACGCTTGAATTTGTGCGTCGCGCTCGTATACACTCTGCTCATTGTCAATAGTTTGATTTTTTCACTTTAATCAACTCAAAATGAGTGCCTTATACCAGCTTTTTAATGTAAAAATGAAGCAAAATTTAATCATAAGAATAATATTGAAGACAAATAAGTATACCACTGATTAAAGTCTGTTCAAATAAATTCAAGCTGGAAATAGTGACAACTAAAAATTAAAATATAGTGTAACAAGTTAACATAGTGTGTATAAAAAGGATATAACTAAACTAGAATTCGTCAAGCTTGCACTTTAACGTGTGTCGCAAAGTGACATACGTTGCATGTTTTACTTTAAAATGGCAAGGGGACTAAGGGAGATGATGATGAAGAGGATACATTGTAGTACGTACAGATTGGTGCTTGGACGTAATCACGTGTTATATTTAAAATCACGTGCTTATGTAACTTACATTTGTTACATTTGGCTGAAATTTTTTAGGTAAGTTACCTATTTGTTGTAGCGCCAGAGGTTTGTTCCCCAATGCTAGTCCAGAAGCTGAACCATCGTTTGCCAAGATCACGCTTATCGTCACATGACTAGCATGAGGTATCTCGTTGAAGACAGTCCAGTCAAACTGGTCAGGTTTTAAACATAGCATTCCTTATCCCGCAGATATATGTGGTCTCCCTTGGTCCTTCTTCCTCTTCTTAGATTTGGTGTACATATTAACTAGGTTATACTATAATATATCTAATCTTGTGAAAAATTTAGAGAAAGGGCATGAAAACTAGCATAGCAAGCTATGGTAAAGCCAAGGTAAAGTACAACAACAATACTATAAAATCACACTATGTCAGGGAATAAATAACACAACAAGACTCTTATAATGTTCCAATAGCTACATTTAATTAGTTTAAGGTATATGAGTATAGATTGTACAGGAGGACGGAGGATTGAATGTTCGTAAGGAACGCTACGTTTAAACCCCGATCAGTTTGACCGGTCGTCCTATCAACAAGATAGGCCACGCAAGTCATATGACGATAGCGTGATCTCGTTCCCAGGATAGGACAACCGGCCCTCCGGTCTAGTTGCTGCAAGTGAAACACGCTACCTCAATGGAAGAGATCACGTGGGTATAACGAAAGGGGAAACAGGCTATAATTGGTGGAAAGACCGTAAACGATGCCAGGCTCCTAAAACCTGCCGCTCGACTCTCGTTGAGGGGGGCCCCATCCTAGTATCAGTAGTAGTCATCATTGATGTGTAATATCTCTATGTACAAACAAAGAACCAAACACAACTCTCCCCTCCTCAACGAGAGTGAGAGGGGAGAGTTGACTTTGGTTTTGTTTGTTCTTACACATCATTATTACATACACTACTAGGATGGGGCCCCCCCTACCGCAACGAGAGGCAGGTTTTAGGAGCCTGAAACGATGCCAAAATGGAGCGTGAGGTGGCATCACTTCTGCGACCGGTCACAAGCTGTCACTGTCTGAGTTTCAAATTCACGCGCGTCGACCGTTTATGGCAACACACAGCCACCTGCAGCTGCAGCTGCAAAAGTTGCAGCTCAACTTTGACCGCGACTACTGCCCTGCCAAAACCCACCGTCCACTCGCGTAGCCGTGGACGTTCTTGGTACGAGACTAACATCGAGCGTGCTGGCACCAGTGACCAGTCGGCTCGACCAATTATGTGCGTACAATGTGCGATTTCCGAGGTGGCAAGAGTGTCATTTAATAATAGGCAAGTGGGTCCAACGAGTTCAGGAATAAGTATGATCTATCAGTATTCAGAGAGCCATGAAAATAGAATTATTGTTACCCTCACTTAGGCTTAGAAGACATCTAAAATGAAATATTTTTGTCGTTTAGCATAAGTAATTGAATTTGGATAATTTGCAATCTGGATTTGATGGAGAAAAGTCCCACGAGCAGCAAGGTTGATTCCTTTGCTCTTGACTGCCATCTAGTCTCTCTGTCTCAGTCTCCCGGCTCTTCTCTTTTCTTCTTTCCTCTCTCTCCTCTCTCTCTCATCTATTTCTCTCTCTGACGGACTTGTATATCATATATATACTGTCTGCTGTTTCCTGTCTTTCGTAAGCAGTCACATTGCCCAACGCACTTCATTTCTCATTTCCTCTCAGCTATCCTTTTCTTCATCTTTCTCAATCATGAATCCAATGGGTATGGGTGGTCCGGCTGAGGCTCCGGTTCGTCTCTACATGTTATATCTTTCCTTTCTTTCATTGATCTCCCTAATCTTAACACTCTCATCCATCCATTTCAAATATTAGAGGCGCGCTCATCTTTACGTCGGAAACTTGAGCCCCCGTGTCACAGAATACATGCTTACTGAGATATTTGCTGTCGCTGGTCCTGTACAGCACGTCAAAATCATTCCCGACCGTAATTATCAGCACGGGGGGCTAAATTATGGTTTCGTAGAGTATATCGACATGCGCGCCGCAGAGACCGCTCTCCAGACTCTTAATGGCCGCAAGATTTTTGATACCGAGATTCGTGTTAATTGGGCCTATCAAGGTCAACAGAATAAAGAGGACACGACTGGTCACTATCATGTCTTCGTTGGCGATCTTAGTCCCGAAGTCAACGATGAAGTACTTGCCAAGGCATTTAGTGCATTCGGTACTATGTCAGATGCTCGTGTTATGTGGGATATGAACTCTGGAAAGTCCCGTGGCTATGGCTTCCTTGCTTTCCGCGACAAAACAGATGCTGAACAAGCAATCGCCACCATGAATGGCGAATGGCTGGGCTCCCGAGCGATTCGTGTCAATTGGGCTAATCAGAAAACGCAGGGTGCTCCTGCCCCCGCTGCCGCTTCCCCTCGTCCTGTGGGCGCTGGCGGAGCTCCAGCACCCATCAACTTCCAAGGTGGACCTCTTTCCTATGAATCCGTTGTACAACAAACCCCCGCGTATAACACAACTGTTTATGTCGGCAATTTGGTACCCTATTGTACTCAAGCCGACCTTATTCCCCTGTTTCAGTCCATTGGCTATCTTTCCGAGATTCGTATGCAAGCTGACCGTGGATTCGCATTTGTGAAGCTAGATACCCACGAGCACGCTGCCATGGCCATCGTTCAACTTCAAGGTCAAATGGTGCATGGACGTCCCATTAAATGCAGCTGGGGAAAGGATAGAGCAGACGGCACTACTGCTCAGCCTGGACCTATTAGTCCCACCACCGCTACTGCACCATATGGAAACGTGGTATGTTGCAAATCATTTTTTCCTCAACTTTCTGTCAGATACTGATAATCCGTGAAGCCAATGTACGGAATGCCTCAACCGAATACATACGGCCAGTACGCATTCGGGGGCTATGCCGGATTTCCCGCTCAAGCTGGTGCGACGCCTGGTGCTCCTGGACCTGGGTCTCCCGGTATGCCGCAACCCGCTAATGCGAGCGCTGCCGGAATGCCTCTTGCTGCTGGAAGTCAACAGCCCGGTGCAGACCCAGCAGCTTCGGCTGGTCAAGCAGGTCAAGCTCAGTGGGGGAGCGCTGATCCCAGCTCATACTACTCTAATTATTGGGGTGGTGCGTGTTGAATAACTGTTTCCAAATTGTATTTCTTACTTTATTGCTAGGTTACTATGGCCAACAAGCTACCGGCCAGCAAAGTGCCCCTGATGCTCAGATGCAAGGCCCTCAGTAATTACTCACACAATTCCGTTTTCTTGACCTCTTCAAGGGCTGCTTGAAGCCACCCGTCATTCATTTGCAAATAATCGTAACGCATCTTGTTTATCGCGCATAGCGTACTGACTTCACGATGCCTTAGTAACCTTTTTTTTTTGCAACGTCGATCTGGTTTCTATAACTTTTCAGTTCCTTTTGTTCATCCTTTCATCACTTATTCCTTTTACACATATGTATCTGAAGTTACTTCCTGTGATTCAGTATTCAACTATCATCAATTTTTTCATTTATTCCTTACTCAATGTTATCATTGAACGAGCAGCAAAACGTTCGGAAAGGAAAGGAGTGTATGATAGCATTGCAAATTAGCGAGGAAATATAACAGTATGTGAAAGTAGCAAACAAGGATATCAGAAAATAGGTGGGTATATGAATGTAGCAAATGAATTGACTTAGTGCAGTTCTTTTAATCGTCAATGATCAACCATTCGGTGTCAGATCCATGTTCTTGGGTGGAGGAGATGGCGTCCCATTCGTCGTCATCATCTGACGACTGTCGGGAATCCTCTCCCCGTTTCCCGACATAGATGCATTATCTCCGTTCGATTGCAATCTTAAATCCTTGGAATCATCGCGCCAGCTGAGAACAGCTTGATGTCTAGAACGCATATTCTCATAAAACTCATTGGCTTCATTCATCTTGTTAGCTTCGGTCTGCTTTGCATCAAGCCAACGCTGTAGAAGTTTGGCATTATCCTTAGATAATGTTTGATTGCGCTCTTCAATCTGACCTAGCTCTAATTGCAAAGTACTGATTTCGTCGTGAAGTACCTGAAAGTAACGTTATATGAATATCGAGCAAAGTTCCGTACTTGAGAATGACGAACCTCGAGCGCGTGATCTTTCTCTGCCATTAATTCGGCATGCTGGGTAACCTTTCGCTTTAGAGTAGCGAGTTCCTCTCTTGCATTTCTTAGATTTTCTGCATCAATACGCGAAAGCTCCTCCTTTTCGCGCAGAGTCTCATTCATAGACAAGAGGCGCTGTGCATTCTGTCCTTGGGTTTTGTAGACGGTTGCTAGCTCGTCGCGCAGAGATGATATTTGAGATTCTAATGAGACGAGATACGCAGCTCTAACGGGATTGCTGGGCGGTAGGAAGGAGGTTCGATTCGAATTGTGAAGGAGACGAATCTAGGGACGCACTCTTCGCCAGAAGTGGGAACCAGAACGGTGGAGCTGTTTGGATTCGACTTTACAGATCCAACAGCGCGGAGGAGCGAGGCATTCCTTTCCTTGAGGAGTTTTGTTTGCTGTGCCAACCTGCGATCTTCGAAAAAAGAAAGTAGGGGATGAGAGGAAAGGTGATATAAATTGGAATAGAAACACACATTGCTCAATGACGGGCGCGAATGCAGATTCCTTCGCATTGCGCTCGACGAGACGAATGCGTAGAAGCTCCTGCCAGGGAGGGGCAGCCATGGTATTGACAATGACAGAGAAGAGAGATGCGGTCGATGCGGCGAGGACGAAAGAATACAGACTCAGAGTAAGTAGTGTGAGTGATCGGAGTTTAAACTGGTCAGGAGGCATGGGTTATTGGATTCTGCAATTACTATTACAATCCTCTTGCTTCTACATAAACCTATCTTACTCACTCCTTCGACATCCTCACCACTCTCCCCATTCCATTCCTCGACCCCCTCCCTTATATCCTCGCTGTCTACCATGGGTCGCGTTCTTCTCAAGGTACATCCTTCTCTTCCACATCTCTTCTCTTTCTCATTCCTCTCCTAGGTCATCATTCTTGGCGATAGCGGGTTTGCTTCCTTCTTCCGTCCCTCATCCTTCTTTCTCACTTCTCGCCTCTTCAGTGTTGGCAAGACCTCTCTTATGAATCAATATGTCAACAAGCGGTTCAGCAATCAGTATAAAGCCACAATCGGCGCAGACTTGTATGCGTTTTCTTCAGCAAGCATCAAGTATCCTTCCTACTGACACCTCGCTTACCTACAGTCTCACCAAAGAGGTCATGGTCGATGACCGTCTCGTCACAATGCAGGTCTGTGTCCCGCTGTGGCTTCGTTCGCGTCCTCATCCAACCTCATACCATATGTATAGCTTTGGGACACTGCCGGTCAAGAGCGTTTCCAGTCTCTGGGAGTCGCGTTTTACCGTGGTGCAGATTGTTGCGTGCTCGTGTACGACGTTAACAGCGCAAAGTCTTTTGAGACTCTCGATAGCTGGAGAGATGAATTCTTGATTCAAGCGAGTCCTCACGACCCGGAGAACTTCCCATTTGTTGTGCTTGGAAACAAGATTGATGTAGAGGAGGGAAAGAGACAGGTATGCTTCCTTTGTTTTATTTTTGTTATTCCGGCATATTTCTGATGCTGTAGCAGGTTACTCAGAAACGTGCGATGACCTGGTGCCAATCCAAAGGCAATATTCCCTATTTTGAGACCTCTGCGAAGGAGGCTATCAATGTTGAGCAGGCGTTCCAGACAGTGGCCAAGAATGCACTCCAACAAGAAGCTGAGGAACAATTGTTAGTCATTTGACTTTACTGAAGTAGAATAAAGCTAACTACGACTGGCGACAGATATGTCGACTATCCCGATCCCATTCAGTTGGACTCTGAAAGCTCACAGAACTATGGCTGCAACTGCTAATCTGGACAGTAGTTGGGATACCGGTTCACGATGAACGCGTACACATACCTTGACTATTTCTCTTCATATGGCCGCTTACGATACGACCCACGATTTCTGTACTTTGCTTCGCGTACATAATTTAGTACTCGCACTGTTCTACACATTTAGTTCATGTTATTCATAAATTGGTTTCAAAACACGTGATAGCATAAAGGGCTCAGACTAAATGATACTACATAAATGCCAAACGAAATCCACGCTTTTACAGAGCGCTTGTACTTAATATCTGCTTCATTCCTGCTAACTTCTCTCGTTTCAACTCCCTTCTCTCCTTTGCCTGACTTTCTCTCTCACTCCTATCATTTTATCGTATTCTCTCTTTCCATTCTGCATTTTACTAACCGCTCAGCGTACGTATGACAAAGTTATATTTTACGTCATATCTTGTTTTTCAATCCCCACCTTTAGTTCACAATTCACCTTGCATATCTATCTAAACACCGGACATGAACAACCAAACACCGTCCACTAATGCTTCTACTCCCCGCACTCCCCCCGAGTTTAGTCCATTCTCAAACTCCACCGCATTGTCAGAGCCAACATCTGACGAGCAGCCTGACTTGGGAGCCTTCACCACTGTTCTCCGTGCTTGGAATCATTTTCAACCTCAACTCAGGATTCCCGCGTATCATCACTCGTCTTCTTCTTCATCTATAACTTACGGCCGGCGTAGCGATACAGGAACAGATCATACCTATGGATTGTCTGAATTTACCGATGCACGTATCTATGGCCCTCATTTTCAAACAGCTAGTTCCGGAAGTATTTATACCAGGCAACTGCCCGACGACTCTAATAACTTACATCCCAAACTTATTGCTCGCGATACATCAGTCTCGGTGCAATCCTCTTCACATATAGAAGGCGATTACTCGAACCCTGTTTATCTGCTTCCATCTTCTCCTCCATCTCCTGACCACGTCTCCACTTCTACCTCCTTCAACTTCGACCGCTCAACACTTGCTCCTACTCGTAGCTCTGCAAGAGAACCAGATATTGAAGAACTTGAATCGACTGTGTGGAACCAGCCTCGTATCGCTAGTTACTTGGAATCTGAGCTCGGTGTTGGCAGTAGAGGTTTAAGCGCAGAGTCAGCTGGCCCTTTTGTGGAAGACGAGCGAGAGGAAGAAGAATCATGTCCTTCCGTTCCTTCTCCGGATTCCGAGGGTAGTCGTACAATTGAGATTGCTTCGGAATTAGATGGTGGTGAAACAAGGGTTGAGTCAGTAACCCTCGAGGCTGACGATTCGGCAGAGCAGGTTCAAGAGGTGCCCTTCGTTTCTGCCTCTTTTAATCGTGATATGAATTCTGCGGAGTCTTCATCGATCTCGCGAGATGATATTGATATCAACCTCGATATCCAAGACGATGACCAGGCGGTAACGCCTCGCGAAGTCTCTGTTATATCGAAAGGCTCTCAAATGGAATCTACAAGGTCATATAATGAAGATATCGACCCTCCAAGTTCAGAAAGGGATTTTATTTCTTACGCTAATGAACTTACTACCCCTTCTTCATTCTCTACTCGAGCACGAATCGTGCAGCCCATTTCATTGTCATGTTCGCAGTCGTCATCGTATTCTCATGCCGACTCAAGGTTATCAAATTCTGTTGGGGGTTCTTCGGGTTTTCCCTATCCGAATACTGCATCTTCTCTTTCTCTCATATCGTATCAACTTCCAAATGAATCCGAAATGTCACCATCAGACATGCCCCGATTGCACATTGAACATAGTACTCTTAGTCCTGGTTCTGGAATATCTCCCTCGCTGGAAGTCCTGTCTGAACCTGAGAGGGATGCATATATCGAAAATTTGAATGTGTCCTCGCCAATATCATCATTTGATATCTCTCCTGATCCAGTAGTAGATATCGACCCTTCTCCTGTACCATCAAATTCGCCTCGTCACGCACTTGTCTCACATTCCTTCCAGGAGGAGCCTAATAAATCCCCTATCGCCCCCGTTTCCAGATTAATAGGAATTCCACAAGATTGTACGGATCCCCTACTTTCCTCGAGCCTCGCTTTGTTCGACCAGGTCGAAAATCAGATATCCAGCCAATTATCTGATTTGTTAAACGAGGAGCCATTTTTCATTGATCCAACAACATTTCGACCCATTCATCATGGGGGCCATTTCCATGAACATCAACTATCTCAGTATGAGACACCCGTGTATCTACACGAATTATCTGGAACTGCACCAACGAACGAATCACAACCTTCCCTTGGGTACCTGGACGAGGCTCTAAGCTTTATAGCTGCAGAACGAGCTAAGTGGATGGTACAGCGTGAGTCGGGAAGTGGCATTGGAGATAGTAAATGGAAACATGTAATTGGTAAGTAGGTTCATCTTTACTTTCGGTACCTGTCCACATTTTCTATTACTACTGTTGCCATTCCCTATCCCCTTTTTGTTGGTTATTAAACCATTGCCAACTGATTTCAGTTGAATAACATTTCATTGTTGTAGAACCCAGACGCAAGCGACGGAGAAAGCGACTTCCGAAGTCAGCCCCGTCAACGTTGGCTAGCACCACTCCACTTGGAAGTGTGACTCCTGTAGCCAATTCTGGGCTTCAAACCACAACGACAGATGGCGACAATGACAACGATGACGACGACGATGATGACCCATCTAAAGACGACACTCCTAGGAAGCAACTGGAAGAAGGATATTTAAGTCTGTCAGGTCATTTAGGTAATTCCAATCCTCAGATGAATCTAAAATCTTCTTCAATGCCATCATTTAACTCTCCATATCAAGGACAGTCGAAGATGGGTAGATTACGAAGAGAGAAAGGGAAAGCAAGGGGTAAAAATGCTGAACTTCCGCAAGAAGGTTTGGATGAAGATACCCCAAGGCCGAAAAGAGAGCGTCTACAGGAGTTGGCGCGAAAATTGCAAGACGTTTTCCCTGAGGACAGATCTAAACTTGAAATTATTATTAAACGACTTGGAAATGTTACTGAGAGGTCAGATTCCAAAAGAAGGCACACCAATGCCAACAACTGCAAGGACTCATTTGAGACAGATGAAAACGATTTAGATCCCCGTGGGCCACCTCCAACGAAAGATGACACACTCATTCACGTCTTTATTGATCAGTATGTAAAAATATTTTCTCACTTCCATCGCTGATACATTTTACAGTTCGAATATTCTTATTGGGTTATTATCACATCTTAAACGGTATCCCCCATCAAGAGTGAAAGAGGCCAAATCAAATGCATGTTCCCTAACATCTGCATCAGGGGATGATGTCCCAGTGCGCAATTTAGCAAGCCATAATCATTCGAGTCCTTTGCTATGTGTCGAGGAAACCACCGATGCACATTTTCCACTCATCCCGCTACCTTCTTTTGCTACAGCTAGCGCGAAAGGCACACTTCCACCTTCTTTACCGTTCAACTCCATTCTAACCACTAACGTAGTTGCGAATAATCGCGAAAGGGCACAGAGAGAAAATATGAAAATCAAAAAATCAAATTCAGATGGAGATGAAAAAATAGAAAGAGGGATAAACACTACTTTGCATCGCAAGTCCAAGAAGCCTGTAAGACACTTATGGCATGCGGCATTAACACTCATCCTTGAACGCGGTCGTCCCATCAATCGGAGGGTTCTTGTCACTTCAAGCCCGCTGTATCAACCTATGGACGGTATCGAACGTTTAGGTTACGAAGTTAGGGTTTATCTCAGAGTGCCTGATTTAGGTCAGTTATCTATGTACGTTTCATTTCGCTGGATGATATATTTATATTTTATTTTAGGCGATGGCATGGATCGCGAAAGGGGAGGTTCCAGGCACAATAAAAGTAACAGTGCCTCTGGGAACAATTTTAATGCCACTCCTGTAAGCATGGCTGGCAATAGCGGCCAGTTAGGCCATAAACGGAAATTTTCAAACAGTAGTAATGAGAATCACATATCTGCAACCGCCAGTCTTGCCACGAACTCTGATCTCCACCCGTTCTACACAGCGACAGATCTTAATAATAATATCAATACGAACGCTGCTGTGGTCAGCCGCGGCACCATTGGTGCCAGAGGGACGACCCGCATTAAATATCGAGAACAAGGCGTAGACGAATTGCTACAGCTTAAACTGCATCAGGCATTAGCTGCTACAGATGAGGTTCCAGATGGTTCCACCATTATTTTGGCGACTGGAGATGGAAACGTTGGCCAATTTAACGAGGATGGTTTCCTGGGTCCCGTAAGAACTGCTTTACGAAGGGGCTGGAAAGTTGAATTATACGCATGGGAAGATGGGCTAAGTGAGTTAAACTGTCCTGTCATACGCTAAATATACTCTTACAGCGATTAATAGGTCGTTCCTGGCGCCGTGAATTTGGAGAAGACAGTGAGTGGGGGCGCAATGGGATGTTTCGAATTATTGGGATGGAACAGTTTGCCAATCGCCTTGTGGAAGTAGTTGCATGGTGACCGATAATATGATATTAACATCTGACGTAAGTACATTGGACGTATGGATGCTCTAAGCATGTATAATCGGATTAATATCTGTGTAGGCTTCAGACCTCAGGCAACGAGCTTCAAGCCTCAGGCCCAGGTTCAACCGTTCAAGCTCTAAGAGTCATTATAAAAAAAGTAATAAGTTCAAACTTACCTATGTACTTACATGGCTGCAATTTCAACTTGTCCAAAGAGTCTGTCCAGTATGTATATTACATAAGCTTTACAGGCTTTAAACCACGTGACATAAACCAAAGAATGGGGTAACATTTATTAAGTAACATTATTTACTGCATCGCAATGTCACTGTTTAAACGACGCGATTAATAGTGCGAACGTATCAGTGCCGAGTACTCAGCTGAACTTATTAGTGTTTACTCTGAGTTATTTTCTCTAATCCACCTATCACCTATTGATATACAGAGATTTAATTAACTGAAGCGCGAATCTATCACTTTATGGCGAAAAAAAAAGCAGTTAGCGAAGAGGAAACCTTCGTTGTTGGTCGGTAACCTGTGACTTTGTACCTCAGAGGTATACCATTGCTCATATTCCCTCCTTATTTTCAGAGGTTATAACAAAGGCCAGGGTTGTGAATGCTGATGACGATGAAGATAAGAAGGGAAAACGGAAGAGGAAATATAAGGAGCAACCAGCTGTGTGGGTAAGTATTCAATAAGTGTTTCTACATCCATTTTCTTAGCCAGTTAACTCGTATGTAATCTAGGAGTACTATGTTAAGGTTAGGGAAAGAATTTATCTTAAGGTCACTTACTGATTGGCGAGACTAGTGGGAGGGTTATGATTCCGATGCCAATACGCAAGTCGCTGTCTTAATCCATTCTACTTGTCTGATACTTGGTCTAACAGTTGGGAGCCGGAAGCTAATCTAACAGAATGTGAACGACTTCTCCGAAGCTTTTGGGAACATATTGGTGTGGACAACGAAGATTATCAAATTGGCTATGTTGTAGAAGCCAAAGATGACTGGATTCGTTGAGTATTTCCCTGCATCTTAGGGGTTTTTACATCGTGTTCATTCTAGCTTTAAGAGGCGGAAAAACGATACTTCGCAAAACAATTGGCGAAAGACAACCGTCGTAAGGGAAAGAAGAAAGAGGAAAAGAAACACAAAAAGCTGGCGAGTGTACAAACCACTTATCCATACTCTTGTCTAATTGGGTGTAGACAAAAAGCAAAAGACCTCCGCGTCCACCACCCAAATGAAATATAGGTCCGGTGCTTCAGAAGTAAGTGATAACGGCTATATGTTCTTTAATTGTTAAATTATCCATTACAAGCTTTCAAACGCTTCGAGTTCAAGTTCTGAAGATGACCAACCACTTCGAATCGTAATTCCACCGCCAACTAAGCGTAAACGCCTGACTACAGTGGTCCAATCGGATGAAGAAGTATGTTGGTTGCTGTTCTGAACACCTCTTTCTGATGATGTTATTCAGAGTGACCAAGATCCCGCACCTACACGCAAAGCGACTGTGACGACTACAAATTCAGTTAATACTACGGTGTGCACTCTTCACGATGATATTAATTTCTAAGGCTCTATCTGTGTTCATTAGCAGCAGGACCGACCATTGTCACCGTCATCTTTATTCTCTGGCTCCGCATCTTCAGAGCCTTCCTCCCCAGAAATCCCACTCAGTACATATCCTCAGCCTCAGCACCAACCTAATGCAGCCCCAGCCACTCAATCGCTGACAAGAACGCCTCGTCTCCCTGTTCCACCGTCTCAACCAGGTCAGGAAAGGAAGTCTACATTGTCGGCGGCTAAAGTAAAGGTCATGTTTCCGAAGCATTTGCAAACTAAAGCTTCCGGTCTACCTCCGGAAGGTTCTGGGCTAAGTCGTGGAATATCGACGAAGCAGAGGCTTGCTCAAGGGGCATTGCAGCCAACATTAGCTAGAGCACCTCCTCCAATCATTTCGAAAGCGAAACCATCTGCAGCTCCTAAGCCATCTAACCCACTGGCATCACTTAGTTTCAAGAAGACAACCGCCACCCCAGTCATACCTGACAGATTAAGAAACTCTCATGTTACTACAAAGCAACAAGATTTTGGGCGATCGCAACAGGGTATACCAGATTTGAGTAACTCAACATTACACGAACCAGCTATGGTCACACCACCTGAGTCTTCAGGTGTGTTCAACATCGAGGACACCACTTCAGGAGATTACAACATACCCTCAGTCCCAGAGAGAAGATCTAGGTTTGTCCATATGTACCCACGGAAACCCAGATGAATGCTTACATTTTTTAACCAGCCCTCCTAGAATAGTTCATCATACAGATCCATCCCTATCTATTGCAGATACATGGCTCAAAGAAAATCTACCAGACCCGTAAGTCGGTTTATCCTACCATAGAACCAAGCTGCATATCATACGATTTCCAGGGTAGCAGCACCGTTGAGGTCTGTTCCATTTTTATAGTCTTTTTTTTTGGTATCGTAATGCTTGAGTAGACCCAGTATAGATGCATACGATGGTCCTCCGCCGCCATCTTCCTTATATCGTAAAGAACCCGCTGGAAGGTTGGTGTAACGTTGATTTGTGTCTTCCATGCACTAAAAAAATATATGCAGGCCAAACATTTCAAAAATTTGGACCTGGTCAGGATCTCTGACTAGCTATTCAAAAAATGGCACCACAAGAGATATATGTAATGTTACGCTACGCGATGCAACGGATTACGAAGGGGTGGCATTTCCACACGTACTCGCGCGCGTGCAGAAACTGGAGTTTTCTAGTTTCTACAATGCCAATGACATGAGCGAGTTCTTGTCTGCATGCAAATATCCGACACAGTTTGCTTTTCTTGGTCCGCAAGAGGACGATGGAGTGGAGAATGGTGCAAAATTCTCAACTATAGTTCGCTACATGAGTAAACATCGTAAGGTGCGCTATCGATTGATTTCGCTTTATCATGGTAGGTATGAAATGATTATAGGTGGTACTAGTACCCGCTAGGCTTGATGGAGAAATTGTCAGTCATATATTGTTATTTCCGAGCAGCCTGGAAATATTCCGGAGGATTTTTGAAATACCTTCGGAAGGCATAGGTGCACAAGGAATGTTGATAGCCGCCCACATTCCGTGGGCGTTAACACCTAATCTTATTCAAGCTAATCCCTACAAACCTCCGAGTATTCTTTGCCGCAACACAAAGTTAGAATCAATTCTTAAGGGTACTTTCCGGACCAAATCAATGCGTATGAAGCCTCTGTTCTGTCATGCACTTCGGATGCTTCGGATGCCCCAGAATCTCTACAACTTTCTGTCTGTTCCAGGCCGAGATCGCGCGTATTGCATTTGGAATGAAGGTGTTCAAGGTAGCAAGACAGGTAAAGACCCAGAAACCAAACTTCTGCAAGCAGTTTTGCGGGAATGTCCAGGTGCGAGAGACGTCGGGCACAAATCTGACATACGAGTAGTATTTGTTCACGTTGGTGCATTGAGAACGCTGCACAAACTACCCGGCTTAACGGAACGCAGACTTCGAGTCGCTTCGTTACAGTTCTACACATACGGCACGCATCCGACTGTATGTCCAGAAATTTGGGGAATAAGAGAAATATATCCTTGTGGTATGCGTTTCACTCTAAGTTTAAATAACCTTCATGAATTTGTTCTGTAGGCGGGATCGTTACATTTAGCCCCAGTGCATTGCTTGGCGATCCTATTACCCTGTTAAAACAGATTCGAAGGCTCAACCAGCATGATCTGTGGGAATGCTATATTCTGCCAAGTGCACTAGGGATGGCTGCAAAGCTGGCATGTGGTGAAGAAGACCCATTGATTAGTTATGATAGGTTCGTAGTATATATTTCATATTGCTCCTAGGAAATTCACTTTGATGTTAGTGGAAAATTTGCGCTACGATATTTACTGGAAGCTATCGAACAAGGACTGGTAGCGCTTCTGCGATCACCGCCAGCGCCTCTAATATGGACTGAAAAGAAAACGGTTGAGAGTTCGCAATGGATCACAAGAAATATGACATTTTCAAGCTACAAAGCCCGGAAGGCATTGGAAATGAGCCTGGAATCTTTCAGTGCGGAGTTTTCAAATGTGTCCCAGGGTGAATGGCGTACTTGCATAGAGAAGGCTATTTGTAGAGACATTTCGTCTATGCAATTACAACCTATCATCATGCGCAATCACCGTCGATATGTGATATTCCATAGTAAACAGGAGCGACCCCTTGTTTCAGATAGAGGAGGAGTAAGCGTTATTTTACTTTTGCTTTAGCAAATTCTAACTTCTGGATAGTTAGAGTGGGTTGCCGCGCAGGACTTTGATTTCAAAGATGATTTCTTTAGAAAGTCGGCACTGATGTAACAGCAACGTTTCACAGATTACCAATACGTCTTGTACAATCCTTTGTTTAGTTTAGTTTCAACCAGGTTTCAACAAATCAGTCAGGAAATGTATTTGTTCATTATACCTGACTAGTTTGAATGTTTTCTTTGTTAGTAGCCAGCTTGGAAGGCAAATAATTGATACATTTCAGGTCGATAAAGAGACATAAGTACGAAAGAGATACAACGGTGGACTGTTATCCAAGCGAGTCTAAGGAACAATGAATTGCTATATAATTTCTTCGCTGAAACGACAAGAGGAGTAGAAATAGGAGCCTTTTGTGACATATCGTCGTTATCAAAGCTTGAAAGGAGTTCTAGGATATTCCACCTTTTGAGCAGCAGCATCATCCACAAACCAATAGAGCTGACCAGGGAATACGGGTTTTACGCGTGCAGATGGAAGACCCTCTTCCGGATGATCTAGAACGGACTTGAGAGTATCGGCTTTCTCTTTACCGGCCGCAACGAAGGCGACGCGGGCGGCATGATTGATGACGGGATATGTAAAGGTGATTCGCTTGGAAGGGGGTTTGGGAGAGTCGTCAACGAAGGCAACCCAACGGTCTTCCTCGTTGAGAATATCATGGTCTGGGAAGAGAGATGCGGTATGGCCATCTGGGCCCATGCCGAGGAGAATGAGATCAAAGACGGGAAAGCGGGCGGAATCTTTTTGGGCAAATTCGTGAATAAGATCTTTCTCATAACTATCTGAAAGCTCTTCGAGGTCATCCAAGAGGGCGGGGTTGAGGGGATGTATGTTTTCTGATGGAATAGGAACTTTGGAAAAGAGGATATCGTTGCATGCATGATGATTAGAGTCTGAATCGTTGAGGGGAACGACGCGCTCGTCAACATAGAAGACTTGCCTGGGGAAAGGGTGTTCAGTATTTGTAGGTTAATATTGCAGCTGGAACAGTTACCATTTACTCCATTTCACGGCAAGATTGGATATGAGTCCCCTGAGCATCTTTGGGAGGGAACCTCCGGAGAGGGCGACAGTGAAGCGGCCCTTCTTGTCAATGGAGTCCTTCTGGGCCTTGACGATGAAGGCAGCGAGAGAGTCGACAAGGGCATCTGTGTCGGGAAAAGAGATGAGAATGGGTGCGCTGGGTGGATTGTGTACGGCAGACATTGGACTGGAGGAGGAGGTCAGCAACAGGAAACGGACGGGCGGGACATGACATACCGATTAGTGCAGCAAGTTCGAAGTAGCAGCAGTCAAGCTTTCAAGTCTCACCGCAGGTCGAATGATCAGATAACGCGCCATGACGTCAAACATGGAAGGCGGCTCCCACGGGTATGCAATTAAAAAGTATGCTATTGGTACGCTAGCACACTCGAAACTTCTACAAGTAACTTATCTATCCTGCAAATCAAGTATCCTTTGTCTAATGTTAATCATGTCATATGATGCTCGTGTCAATCAATATTCTGTAAGACCACCAATGGCGTACAGGTTAAATGAATGTGGGGCGGTGTCTTACAGTACCTACTTAAATGACTTTGCTTGATTGTCACCTTAAAAAATTACATTCGACGCATTGGCGAACCGTCCCGTGACCGCGAAGTCGTTGATGCATCCAGCTCTGCATCAGAAGGTGGCGGTGGCATAATCGCCGGCGATGATGACGACAGCGATGCCAACCCATGTGCGTACGGGTGAGAAAGGAGACTATGTGGTATGCTCTGTGAGGTTGAAATCGAAGGGGCGTGGCCAGGCAATGGTGTTCGAGATGATGGAGCTGTCCATGATGCTGACTGCGTTACCCCTGGGTTGTTGTCGGGGGAACGGTCTGCGAACGCACAGGAGTGAATGAACATATGTATGCGACAGGATAGAAAATAACAGGGAGCACATACGGACATGGTCACGACTTGTTGGTATCCACTTGTCAACGACGCTATGACGGTCGGGACCAGCGTAGTTGTAAGAACCGACTTCATGGGCTAGAGGTGCGGGAAGGATGATTTGGACGGCACTGCGATGGGGAGCGCCGCGAATGGCACTGTGGGTGGACTTGGAGCGTAGAATACCACGGGCGGAGGAAACGGAAGTGGGAGAAGGCCGCAGAGAGTTGGAGTTGTTTGGGCGTGGCACAGGAGGGAGTGGAGGAACAGGAGGAACAAGTGGAACAGGAGAGAAAGTTGAGTGGGAGACAGCAGAAGACGAAGAGGATGAAGGAGAGAGAGAATATGGAGGGTGAAGAGGTGACTGGGGAGTAAGATCGTCAAAGGCACTCTCGGCAGTAGGTGCGATACTGGCAGGGCGCGAGTCTGGTATGCTTTCTTTTCCGAGAAGAGAGACTTTGCTGGGAGATGTTGACGGATGCACCCGGATAGGTGGCGTCAGAAAAGACGAGTCGGCGTGCAAAGTGCGCCGCCGCTGCTCTCTCTGCCGGGCGAGCGGCTGGACGGGAGGCAGAGGGACAGGCGACGAGTGACGACAGCAGGACCGCACACTTCGGTACAGGACCACCGCCAAAATGAGAGCGCCTACCGCTGAGCACACGGCAATGATGATTATTGTCTGCTGCGACAGCGGAGACTGCTCGGCCGACTCGGCGCGCCCCATGAGAGCAACCATTGCCGCAGGGGGTGGGCGGGATAACGAGCGTGGAGCGAACAAGGTTCAAACGAGCGTGAGTCACTGTGCGCCGGCGCGCTGGATTGAAGGACGGGGCAACCAAGTACTGCTATTATTAGCCGATTCTGGGTATAAATTCAAATCCCGCCCTAACCCCCGCCGCTCCCCGCCTCGTCCCGCCCGCCATGGCCACGTCTCTCCCGCGCCTCCCTCCCTCCCAGCCCTCCCTCTCCTCCAAGCAGCCATCCCAGTCCCTTGCAAAACGTCTCCTCTTCCATTCCCTTCCCTCCCCTCACCTTCCTCCCCTCCTCGTTTCCTCTCTCGCCCCTGACCTCGATCCCGAGCTCTACGACTTCATCGCTCTCGCCCTTCGTGCCTACGTCAATCCCTGGTGGACAAAGATTACTCGTTACGACAAGGACTTTCTTCCTCATATAACACGCGTTCTCGCCATCGTCATACGCACCCTCGAGTCGCGTCTATCTGCCGTCGATCTTTCTCCTCTCGTCTTCCACTATATTCCTCTCATTCTCTCTCAGCACTATGCTGACTACCGCAGTGCACAATCAAAGCTCTCCACCTCGTACGCAGTGGGAGGATCCGCGTCTCTTCCTGCGCTTTTCCACGGCCTGCAGCCTCATATCGCTCTTTCCTCAGATGGCACAATAGATCCAGAGTATTATCGCCAAATTCTAGACCATATTCTCCAGGTCTGTCTCCCGCCCGAGGACTATGAGTCTGGTGCAGAGCACTTTATTATTCGCGAGGTCTTGCTAAAAGTCCTCTTAAATGACGTCGTTCCCAAGATCACACAGCCTTGGTTCATACACAAAACCATCCTCATCCTCCTTGGAGAACCTTCGGACCCTCATATATATGCTGTAAGCGTCCCTTGTCTGTCTTTGCACAATTATTATTCATTCATTTGCACTAGCCCACTCCCACTCCCCCTCCCCCGTCTTCCTCCCCTCATCCAACCTTTTCATTTCATAACTTCATCGTAATCATCCTCTCCGCCCTCCAGTCATTCTCCAGCATTTGCCTCACACTTATCCATACGTATAAACAAGCAATTTCCACGATAAAGCTCGTCAACCAGGCTCCCTCTCGCTCATCGAGCCTTGCCCCGTGGGTTGCTCCCGCCACTCCACGCGATCCCTTTCTTGGTCCATCACCTCATCTGCATTCCGTTGCTACGCCCTCTATCTCTGAATCTTCCACTATATCATCTGATCCATCTCAGTTCCCGCCGTCTCCTGTCAGCGCCGATGTAGCATCGTCATATTCCCACCACAACCCCCATTATGCCTATTATCCATTGCTTCTTTTCTGTCGTGCATTTTCTACAGCTGATCGTTTTGCTTCCAAGACACTTATGGGCGCTTTATTTATGCTTTCTTCCTTCATGATTCCTTTCCTTGATAAACTTCTCCCCCATCTCTTATTTACCGCTCTTTCTCCCGCTTTTATCCTCAACCTCGTGCGCTTATCCAAACGTACCCTCTTTCCAAATGGGTACCCCGGTCCACCGCCACCAGATCCCACCCTAGAAGAACAGGCTGAAATTCGAGCAAGATTAGCTGGCCTGAGACCAAAGGGGGGTGCTGGTATGTTTTCCATATGTGTTGGCTTACCATGCTTAACACATCTTACTCCAATAGCATATCTACTTCCCGTCCTTCTGGGCAGTAACCCTTCAGAGACACTGGATGCAGCATTAGAGCCACTCTCTAGTGCTGCTTGCAATAACCATACCTTTGTTGTCGTATTAGACTGCATATTGCTTTCCCTCTTCCCAGAATTGGCTGCCAATTCCGGCATACAAGAAACATTAAAGTGACATGTTCCAAACATTCAGTGAAATCCACTGTAACATCACCCAAGGAAGAAAACAGCATAGCTTGATTTACGAGACTAACTAATGTATGTACAATAAGAACCATGGTAATGTGTATAATACATGAAAAAATGAAGTAGGCTGTGTAAATAACCTTTCAATTTTCGCCACTAGCCTGTTTCTGTGTCCTATATATCATGTTTGCTCGTACAACACCCATTACGAACTCCTATTGAACCTTTTAGGTATAAAATCATACAATAAATGAATTCAATTGCATACCATGAAAACTGGAGCCAAGATTCTAAGCCGTTGGCGCTCACGTTCTTGTTGTTCCAAGTCTTGATTAAGAGAAGTGTTTTCGTCGTCACTGGCCTACTAAAGGTGAGTATACGTTGTAACCAACGAAACATTACTCACATTACGGACAACGGCAGAGGCAGGGTGGGTCATGTCGGCAAAGGTATTCTGAAGGCGAAAAGTTAGTGAAAATTAGGTAGAAAAGATATTATAGGTCAGTACATTTATGCCCGACACCTGTTCGCGCGTCAAGAGACGGATATATATATTTACTTCTCCATTCTGGCGGTCGGCCTGCGAGGAGCGATAGAGAGCAGCAGTATTTGGAGTTTGTCCAGTTGACCCGGAAAACGTGGGAGGAAAGTCTTCACTTGGCGTCTCCTCGGTATCTGGTGCGTTGTTGGGAGTGTTGTTGGCATCCACAGTCGGACTGGAGGTATCATTGATGATTTCGATATTGTCCGTGTTGACCGTCAGAGCGGATGAAGGAATAGAGTTGTTAGATGGGGTAGATGTAGAGTTGGTGGGGGAAGGAGTAGGAGTTTGTGAACACATATCGATAGACTAAAGGTCGAAGCGGATAATGAAGGGGAGAGAAAGAGAGAAAACAGAGGAGTTTTATATCAAAAATGAGGAGACCCTGGCATTATAGTTTTAACTATACGGAGCAGGAGGCAGGTCCAGAAGAAAAAAATGCAGCAGTTTGGTGTCAATCGAAACGAAACACGGGGACCTTGAACAATATGTCGCTTCCAGGCAATCTTGCTAGGAAGATGACGCGCCACCCTGAATAACCAAGGAAAACGTACTGTAGAACTTAATCTGATCCCGTGCTCCGCGAGACCTATGGTCCCAATCACTACCCCATTCTCCGCACAAAAAAGCCTCCGCAACCTGGGGAATATCCCTACCTGCGGGGTCTCCAACGGGGAACAACAGTCTTCCCTGGAATTATTAGGCGTCCCGGGAAATGCGTCGCTGAAGATAACTGTGGATTGGCAAGACTGGAAGCGCGGTGTTCAACATATCTCGCCTCCGACCTCTTTTCGTGGTCATAATCGTGAACGCCGCCCGCCATTTAATCGCTCCACCATCAGGGACAGTAATATTGCAATGACTCGGTCGTCGTAGTCGTTTTTCCCATGGCTCGGGAGCACGATTGACACCGAAGATGGCAATATACGTGATGCCAATTGGGAGCATCGTTGGGTATACACTTCATGGGATTTTGAGCAGCGACCACTATTCTTATCCAAACCTCCTCAACTGCGCCCACTTCGATGCGAAAATGTTCTATGCGTCGAGCATGGTCCTAGCTGGTCGTCCGTAAAAAACCGCACATGTGTCCCATTGCCTATGACTCTCAACTCCCTGGGGCTGTCGAAGATACGTTGAAGAATTGCAGTCCAATACAGCAGAAACATTTTCTGCACTCTTCATGCCGGATTCCTGACTCAAACCCTCGACCACTACTCTCATCAAGAGAATTCCAGCGAATTGTCAGCACGCCGCGTGCGCCTTTTCCTAAAAAGGAAATTTCACGTGATAGCGGGACCGCGGCGGGAACCGACGCGGCTTTAAGACGTGAGTCACCAGTTTCCTGCTTAACACTAAACCATCACATCAGCATTGAATCGCCATCGTCAGGTATGATTATCCACATATTGTGAATGTTAGAAAAACGCAAATGTCCAACTCTGTGACGGATCGAAGCAAATCAAGTCTCTTCGAAGAATGAATGAAGAGCTCTGCAACAGAACAATGTCCGACACTGCCCGAACTGGTATTCAATCTCAGGCACAACAAGAGAGACAGGAAAAAAAAGAAAGCCCAACCAACAGAAAGTTCAGCTCACCTCAGTGGCAAATAATCCAACAAATCTCCCAAACCTATACCCCAAATCCTCCAGTGTGCTCGGAGAATGCTGATCCCAACCCTCGCAAAATCAAGTGTCCAGTGAACTACAAGAAATGAATATTCAGCAACCAACTGAGCAGTCTAGTAAGAACCTACAGGAAATGGAATGTATTGGATTTCCGTCTCTTGATGAAATGCTCGGAAACATCTCGAAAGTCGATCGAAGCCATCCCAATGCTAGGTCAGAACTTTGTGTCTTGCGCACTTCCGCTGTTACAGCAGTGAGAGACTACTGTAAAATGCTACTCTGCGGAAATGCGAACTTGACAAGGTCGAATTTTCGGCGCCGTCATGGTGTTGTCAGTCGAATTATGTTCGAATTTCATGGAGAAATTATGCTGGTCTGTTATTTTCCTTCATCAGCGCCCTTTTGAACGCCTCCAGAATAACGATGACCCTTCTGAAGTCACCATTCAGGCCGTGGTTACTAGCTGTGGAAGAGGGAAAGGAATTTCCGACGACGACAAGAAAAAGAAAAATGATCACAGTTGGCATGTGTGTAATGGAAGAGGAAAGGAAAGTGAAAAATATTGCAGACGAGGTTGTTGCCACCCCCTACATGCGCGATAGCTGACCAGCGCAGACAGTGAGTGAGAGGGAGAATAGCAAAAGATGGATGAAGAGCAAGTGCAAGCACTGCAGTGGTGAATGTTCCGGAAATATTATGCGGCCGCTTTCGCCAAGTTGTCGTCACGCATTGAATTCAATGGAAATTCAAATTTCCATTTTTCTAGGCTCGTACTCTTTTTCACTGCACAAATATCGATACAATATATCCGCACTAAATGGACCATAAATTTCTGCAGCCTCCTGAATTTTTACAGCAGTCACTTCGATCATGTCTCTAGCTTTCACTCCGATTTTTGACTAGTTTCACCGATCGCCGTTTGAATTTTGGAATATGTGACGCGCACGCAAACTACTCAACGGTCAACCTCGCCACTCGCCCAATAACTTGGCCAGAAACTGAGGTAATACTCAAGTAATACGGCACGACCACTCACGACCACCGCCGCTCGTTACACGTTACGTTCAACTAGCTGATTTGCTCTCTCCAGCCAAAAAATATGGGTGGTAATTTTAGCCTTGCTCTTTATCGATAACTATTGGCTACAGAGTCGAGGTTGAGATATCTTTTCTTAGCGATGCCGCTCCTTCCAAGGTATCCTTGCATCCCTATGCATCTTAGCAGAGTATAAGTGGAGCGATGAAGATGATAGTAAGTTACAGGCCTACAGGTTCAGGTATTGGATAACTTTAGCAGCTCCGCTAACATCGTTGGTTGGGTTGTTGGAAGATTTTTGCCACTTTGGTACACTGTTCAAGTCATTTGGATTGATATTTTTGATTTCCTTCCCACTATGTCCGTCCAAATATTTGCGGTATGTCTTTCTAGGATTTTAAAGGGATGACTTGCACGCACAGACGACGGATTGGCAGATTGCTATGGTCAGTGTCTTCAATGTTGTATATGTGATGCATGCTTCGTAATCTGTATGGTGTATGGATGGAATTATAGCATTCATTGTCAAATGTGCAATTGTTTCGTTCTAAACAAAGGGGTCGGTGCGCCAAAAATCCTTCAAGGACTCGCACCCCAATAGTGCTTTACGAAATCGCTAAGTTTAATAAACTTTCCAACAACACGATACTCCTCTCTTCCCGCTGATTGCTCACCCGAATCTCTAGAAGCATTCTTTTTTTCTTTTATTAAGGCGAGGGCCATATGATTACCGAGACCAATCTGTGGGAAAGGATTGTTGGAACATTTGCAAAACCGCTGTAGAGACTGTGTCGAAATTGGGTTTTATTTTATAACCATAATGACGGGCCCTCCATCGAATATCTCTCGAGTATCATTAAACTTTCATTCCAACATTTACAAGCAATCATGTACTAGCTACTTCAGATATCTTCCCCATTATTAATCCACGGTGAGCACGATAGTCTTTCAATTGTAGTATTGAAGTTTTCTTCCTACACCATAAAGCCACCCGATTCTATACAACGTCAAAAATGTTCCTGCCGTGACGAAATCTAACCTTCAAACTCACCGGGATATCAATAACATGGAGCAGAATGTGATATTTCCGTGTGTCGTACTTGACCATGTTGATGGAGAATATTTGGTGTCTTGCGGCAGAAGTGCCCACGAGATAAGTACACTAAATATCGGTCAGTGTTCGTATTCTGCTTTTGATGAAACATTGGATGCATACTGAAAAAACTGTCCGAGCATATGTTAAATTAATCAATGGTCATTTATTTTCAGCGATCTCGCTTACATCTGCGGTCCCAAGAGCCATTAAAGTAGCTCCAACGATCCGCTCTTGGGCGACCAAATCCTTTGGAAGGGCGGTTCTTACGGCACGTAACATAAATGTGGATACCAGGCATAATGCAAAGTAACCTTATGAAACATGATCCAATGACTTGAAACTACATGTGGAGCAAGTTCAACATACTGTTTGCTAGTTGCCATATAGCCATTTCTGTTCCAGGTTCCAAAGAGCGCGCAGGTTGCATGCCTGGTACGAATGTATCGTACCATTTCTCCGGTCCAGAAAACTTGACCATTAGAATTGGACACAACGACGATACTATGGAGACGTCAGAACCAAATATATCCCCGGAAACAATAACTGCATGAACATACGAGGTTCCAGATAGAGGAAGAGCAATTTGTAGTATCCCGTTAAGACAAATGACTCTGGCATGGTGTTTATGTTGAGACCGTCGTACTGCACCTTCCTACTTATACGATATCTAGTACTATAGACTCAGGGTTGTTTCGGTCGCCGTTGCTTACCACCATTTCGTACTAGCCTGATGGCTGTACCTCATGCGCTAGCTATCTTTGTGTGCCTCAGAGTTCGTGCGGGCTAGACAAGCAGGGAAGATCATCTCAAGATCATTTATTATGTAGTTGTCATTGCGTTTTGTGTCTTTTATTATTACTAAACCTCGAATAAGCTAAAAGATTTATGTAGTCCAACAACAGACAAACCTTAAAGGAGCTATTGATACAAATTAAAGTCGATACGTTGCTGTTCCCTTACACAATACTAGCTGCGAAACCGTATGCTACATAAGTACTAATAGGATTGCAAGGAGCGATGTATAACTATGACAAGATGAATGTTTACATTCCCGTACAGTGTAAGGCCTCATGGTAGACGAGCTACTACGGTTTAGCCTTGACTTTACTGACGATTAGGTTCTGAAAGAGGGATATCCGTTAATCAATGAGAAGGGAGGAAAAGTTCGATTACACCAACTTTGTAGCTTTGTACATCGCCTCTGAATTTCGAAACAGTCCCATCTCCACACACCCAAAGCTAAAGATCAAAGTTTAATAAACGTTACGAAGTTGGTAAGACTAATATTTACCTCCTTTGCCACAGTGGTGATGAAACGTTCGTCGTGGGATATAACTATGACACCACCATTCCATTTTTGCAGCGCTATCATCAATGCGTCTAAACCCTGGATAAAGAACGGCATAAGGAAAAAATAATTTCCAGAAAACTAGGGAATTACCTCAATATCTAGGTGATTGGTAGGCTGGAATACAAGCATTAGGTGGGAGCGAATTATTGAATATAAAAACTGACCTCATCCAAAAGCAAGATATGTGGCTGTTGCAAAGATAACACGGCAAAAGCCACTCTTGACTTCTGACCTCCACTGAGTGTTCCGATTAACTGCAGGCTGGAGATGCACATCATATCGTCATCGTCAAAATCAGCTAAAATACTGAATTATGGGAGTCCTACCCAGTCATTCCGCTTATCTGGAAATTACCCAGATGCGCCCGGTATTCTTGCTCGCTCTTTCCCGGAAACTTAGAAGCTAAGAACTGAACAGGCGTCATTGTCGGGACCAGTGTATCAACATGGTGCTGTGCGAAGTAACCACTTCATAGAAATTGAGCTCGTTGTCGACTTTAACAGCTAAATACGTACACGCGAAGTCTTCCGTTGCGGGTGACATGTCCACCTAAAGGCTGTAATTCGCCTGTCAGAACCTTGATACTATAGTACATATTAGTTTGAAATATCGACGAAACGTCATAATTGAACTTCACAGTGTTGATTTTCCAGCACCATTTGCTCCCACAATGGCGATACGGGAATCAAGTCCGACGTCGAAATTGACATTCTTGAGAATCGGTTTGTCATGGGAATAACCAAATGTAACTTCGTTCATTTGCAGAAGGGGAGGTGATATTTTTTCTGTTTCCGGGAATCTGATAAAACAACGGTAAAAGTAATACAATACAAAGAGATTAAGATACACATACTTAAACTGCTCAGTTTCTTCAACTTCTGGAGGTTGTAGATCTGGAAGCTACATATAAGTGAGTTCGTGATATTGTTGCATTTACAATCAATCCACCTTTTCAAGTATTTTAATTTTCATTTGAGCTTGCGCGGCTATCGAGTTGATATGACAGTTTTCAGCGCTATAAGCAAATCAACAATCGATTTTACGCACCACGGTTGGCGTTATATCGCCAACGGTCGATGAAGGCTTGTAGGTGCTTGCGGTAGTCCATCTGGGTTTCATATTCTTTGCGTAGGTTGCGATCTCTCTCGGATTTCGTGGAATAAAATTGTGAAAAGTTCCTTCAAACAGTGAATATTAAACAATTTAAGATAATTTTCGAAATACCCTTTATAATAATCTAGCCTTCCGGAGTGCTGATGCACAATATCGGTGGCCACTGCATCCCTACAGAAAGTGTCAAACCTTGATGTTCTGCAATGGAATTATTGGCTTACAGGAATGCGCGGTCATGAGATCTGGAATATTTTGGCATTAGATTTAGAGTTAAATCCAGATTTACAACGACATACACAACTAGTAAAGTTCCAGCCCAAGTCTGTAAGTAGTCTTCTAGCCATGCAAGGGCGTTAAGATCGACTGTTCAACGAATATGAGATGTGCTTAAATCAGAACATGAATGGGCGTACTGTGATTTGAAGGTTCATCTAAAAGCAAAAGTGTAGGCTGAACGAGAAAGTATTTAGATACAGAAAAAGACATGGATTCAGAAGTCACCTTCACAAACAATGCTCGAGCAAGAGCCAGTCTCATGCTGATCACAGATAAATATTTAACATGATAAGGAAGAACCCAGCCCCAGAAAAGACCTACCGCCAGCCTCCACTGAATGATCTTGTTGGTCTTTGCTGATCAGCTTCGTCGAAACCGAGACCTGATGAAGAGTAAGCCGGAGTCAATCGTACGTTATGCCAGCGACGTACCAGCCAACAAAGCAGCAGCGCGTGCCGGTCCGCTCTCTGCATCCATATCGGCAAGCCTTGCATGTACTTCGGCTAGTCGAGATGATAATTCCTCCCGAGCGTCTACGAACCGCTTATCGTCTCCCTCGGCATCAAGTTCCGTCAACTTCTTATCTAGCAACGCTTGTTCTTTAATTAAATGGTCTCTCCAGACGTCTGCCTTTAGTACTGAATCTATTGCCTTCGTGTCATCTCCAACTATCTGTAGGGAATAAGGCAATACGAGCCACGAGAATGAGAGTGAGTACGCACTTCTTGTTCCACGAATAAGATGGTGATATGAGGAGGAATGGGAACCTCTCTCATGGCAATATGTCTTAAGAGTGTCGATTTACCAACACCTAACTTGACGTCAGCAAATAAAGCACATTGAAAAATGGTGGTGTTTCGTACCATTGCGTCCAATTAGCCCATATCGTCGACCATGGGCCAACGTCAATGTGGCTCCCGAACTACGGATATATATATAAATCTCGCATGAATATATCAGCAAGTAAATCACATACAGAATGCGGTTAGACCCGAAGTTAACATCAATAGATGGTAAGTGTATATCTTTGCTCTTATTCTTGGAAGATGAACTTGCGTCCAAAGGATTGATCTGCAAAGGGAGTCATTGTTATCAACAGTATCAATGCTCTCCGGATGAATGCGATATTAACCTTCATAAACATCTCCTCATAAGATTGCTAAAAGCCACGTATGAGTATAACTTCAAATACTCTCCATCAGGGCGGCCTACCTGCTTTCTGTGCGCATCCAAGAGTTTCGAACCTTCATATAGATCTTTCCTAGAACGCTTTTCGATTTTGGCCTGTAAAATCCCCAGAGATTAAGAAGATTTCGATGCATATATAACTCTTTTGAACCTTCAGTTTGGCTTCTTGTTTCTCAAGTTTCTTCACGTCGACCCGGGATGCCCTGAATGAGCAGTCATAAACGATATTTTATCGTAGAGTGGGAGACTTTCACGCACTTCCCCTTGTTAATAGATTCAAGATCTACTCCTTCTGACAAGGCAATTGTACTGGAAATTTGTGACTTGCTCATGTCCATGACTTTATCCAACTTTTGCAGCTTGGGCCTTAAGCTGTTTTTTAGTCTGGCATTAAGCTGATCTTCGAGTAAATCCCCAATTTTGTTCATCAACTTCTCCAATATATCCTGTCTATCTCCAGCTAGTGATTGAAGGATGTTATTGGCAATCTGTAAGACGTCTTCTTCTTCTCCAGCATCATCCACGAGGTAACCAGACAAGTATTGAATAATGACTTCTTCAGCGTCGGGAAAGCTGGAACGGACTTCTTCTGCGATATCTTCCGCTGACATTTTGAGATTAGACCAGGTAGGTATACGTCCGAATAGTTAAACAGTTATTTGGGCAAGATCCGCACTGCCGTTAGAACTTGGTTAGAACTTCAAGATATCTAAGATTCCTATGTTCATGGAATGGTACTATTATTCGTAGTTGCTATCGGCAACTTAAATTAACACGAGCAAATACATTACATAATCTCCATTTGATCATTCCTATGTATGTACTTAACGCAAATTAGGGAACAGAATGTTGACAAAATGCAAGAATTTTCTCAGATCATTCAAGCTTGGACAACAGAGGAAATAAGTCGACGACCCCTCCTTCCTCCAACGAAGCCACCATTACTTTTCTTGCCGCCGAAGCCTCTGTTACCACGGTTCTATAGAGTGCACTATTAAAAGCAATTCCAAGTAAAATAAAAACTGAACCAACATTGCCTTGGCCGTTCTGGTTGTTACCCTGACCGTTGTTCTTCTGACTGTTGCCATTATTGCCTGCGGAATTGCCACCACCGGCATCATTGTTTCCACCATTACCATTAGTAGTTGCAGTAAACTTGGTGTTATACAACATCATTAGCTAAAAAAATAATGAGAAATGGAATGCAGTTGGACGTACGTAAATACAATCGTCGAGGGAGCCATGTTGTGCAACAGGCGCAATCACAGGTTGATGATTGGCAGCAGCGTTAATAGAACATAATCTATAAGCCCCGGCAGGTAGGCCGCTTGTAACATCGGCGGTCAAGACACCATTTTGAGCGGCAGCATTCAAGCCCTTAAAGGACATGTTTAGAAAAGCATACTACTCGGGGGAGAGATGAGCTATATACCTTGAAGAAAGCAAACACCTTAGGGTCTGTAGGAATTGTCTGATCCAACGAATTAAGGCGCTCGGCGACAACATGAGAGTGGCCAATAATAGTACCCTGTCCATTGAGTTGCTGAGGGGCTAGAATGCGGCAGGATGAGATGAGATGATGATAAGAGGCCTCATATGAACCTGCCTGCAAAATAGTTCTGCTGCGCATTAGTGAAAGAGCCTGTTTGTAGGTTCTTGATGGCCATGCTAATGGTAAATTCCTGGTTTGCAGGAATAATCCCACCGTTGACGGGAAAGGTGAATTTAGATGAAGGCATTCTATCAACTGATGGAATGACGCCAATGGGAGTAGGGTTGCAGGAACCAGACGTGATCTGCTGCCCATTGGTAATAGGAAGATTAGGGGCGGTAAGGCAGAAGTTGATGAAGTTGTTAGTCGAAGTCAGCGACGGGACTTGGCCTGCAGGAGAGGAGGCGTTAACACGTTAGAATGGTGTAGTGTGTACATAAGTACCTTCAGCTGGGACATCTTGGCCATTGTTTGCGAATGCGGTTGCAATTACACGAGAGTCAAGAGCTGAGCGCGGTTAAGAAGAAACTAAAACCCGATGGCTAAAGGAAATTTACTCAGTGACGTCTGAGGGTCTCCCCCGGCATTATTATTTCCGTTTCCATTCCCGGCGTTATTGTCATTCTTATTTCTTTGGTTTCCTTGTCTTGGAGCGAGGCCAGCAGAAGAGTGAAAGAACGGAGCAAGAACAAAGAGAAGAGACAAGGAAGTTGTGGGTCGCATGTGGAAAGGAAGAATGAATGAACTTCACGGAAGCTTGAGAAGGAATGGGAGGAATGAAGGAGAATACAAGGAAAGAAAGAGCAGCACTGCTGCGAAAGAAAGAAGAGATGGCTGAAGGAGAGGATAAGAAGAGAGGGTCAGCACCAGTGAGGCTTTATATGAGCTGGAAAGAGAGAGCCGGGATGTTCGGGGTAACCAGGGAAACATTGGTGGATAAGAAAGCTCAGAGGGGAGGCTGAGGGATCCAATGGAGTGGTATGGACCTGGCAGGCCAATCCGCAAAGCAATTACTTAACTTGAACCGTCTTCGATCATAGTCTCTTGGCATTGCCAAGACTTTATCTCCTCCCCGCGTTTGTTAAATTTCTTCTCTGCTCCATACTTTTTGTTAGTATTCACATGCACACTTCACCAGTCTCGCTCTCCATCCCACCTCAAGCTCAAGCTCAAGTCTTGCAACCGCTCTCACAAGCACAACGTACCCCGAGTCAGTATGCGTTTGCTAGGGTACTGATCCATCATTTATCTTGGAAGCCCGCGTAACCATATGTACAAGCTGTTCAAAGGGACTCAATAGTGAATTCCCCCCTAGAACCTGTGTCCCGTCAGAGGAGCGCATCGTGCGAATACCACCATGGTCGGTACTTGGTTGGCCAAATAAGTTTTATAGCGAAAGTGCCAAAGTCTGCAAGCAGCTCCTAATCTACAACAAAAAAAATAACAATAACCTGCAATGACGAAAATCGTCTGCATGAGTTGGGCTACAACCTGAAATAAATGGAATGTGCCTGCTTACGTTTATGATTTCGCTTTTACACCCTTTGCTTTCTCCACTGCACACATGAACGATGCAAGCGTATCTACCTCCTCGCGGCCGTTGCTCCAAGTCAACTCGCGAAAGTGTCGTTCCACGACTCCAGCCAATACGCCGTGCAGCTCCTGAATATCAGATAGTATAGGTGTTCGAATGTGGTTCTCTTCTTCTAGCAGTCTCGAACTCCGACGACGGCTTTGTTCCTTGGACTCGCGTCGCGGGCGGTTGGCTGGTGTGGCGGGGAGAGGTGGGCTGAGGGCGCGTGGTAAGAATGCAGAGGGAAGGGCGAGCGAGGTGGGAGAAGGGGGGTCGTCCGCTGTTAGTGGCGAGGGATATATTGAAGGTACAATATCAAACTGTGTCAGGTAGCGGTGAAGGACAGCGGTGCTCGTCTTGGAGAAGTCGACCTGAGAGAAGGTTGAGATGTTCGGCCGTGAAAGAGGATATACTGGATATGCGCACCATGGAAACTTTCTGGTCGGCGTCCGCGGCATCCTTCTTGATTGTCGCGGCAGACGGAGTGAGCTGTTCAACACGTTTGCGCTTGGACCTGGAGGACTCGCCGTCTGGCTTTTCCTGTGCTTGACGCTTGGAGCCGGCGGCTGTGAAGATGGGAGGGCCCTGGTAAGGGGCGTCGTCATTTACTTTCTTGCGAGGCTGAGGACGAGAGCGAGCGGAGGACTGGGGTTGTGAGGTAGACATGAAGAAAATGTAAAGTTGAATAGTGTGAATTTCGTACGGGATGACAGGATGCTCTGATTATAGAACGGACGAGATGAGATACCATAAAAGGAAATAGATTACCTGGGATACGACGATTTCAGCGCTGCCCCCGTCTATCTGAATTCACCATCCACATCGGAGACGGGTACCCATCCACATCCATCCACCTTGTCAGCCCCTTTCAGTTCATCTTATATCCGGATCCGCATCCCTCGGCCGTGTTTCCTCCCGCCTTTTAAGACTTCTCTCTTTTAAGACTTCTCTATCTGTCTCTGCCAACTCCCCATCTCGTTCTCTTTCCCATCTTTCATCATGTCTACCTACGGAACCCTTTTCAGAGTCACCACCTACGGCGAAAGCCATTGTGCGTCTGTCGGCGCCATCGTCGACGGTTGTCCTCCCGTGCGCTGCACCCTCTGCTTTCCGCCCCGCTCACTTTTATTTATATCACCTTCAGGGTTTAGAGCTCTCTGCTCAAGATATCCAAGTCCAGCTAAGCCGCAGAAGACCTGGTCAAAGCAATCTCACAACTCCCGTTCGTTGTGTCCTTTCAACTCACTTGATCCTCCTAACCGTCGGTTTTCACCGCACAGAGAGACGAAAAGGATCTTGTTCATTTACAATCCGGACTCGAGCACGGTGTCACCCTTGGAACCCCTATTGGCCTGCTTGTCAAAAATGAAGATCAGAGGCCTCACGATTATTCCGAGACCGATTTATATCCTCGGCCGAGTCATGCCGACTACACATACCTCGAAAAGTACGGAGTCAAGGCAAGCAGTGGTGGAGGGAGGAGCAGTGCTCGCGAGACCATTGGTACTAGTCCTTATATTCCCACTATTCCTCTTTGCTAATTTCATTGTCATAGGTCGTGTTGCCGCAGGAGCGATCGCTGAGAAGTACCTCAAACAAGCTTATGGCATCGAGATCGTAGCCTTTGTGTCATCAGTCGGAAAGGTTCATCTGCCTGCCTCAGTTGCCCCTCCATCGCTCGGCCCCCATGATGACGATGACAACAATGATGATATCCAGGATGCACTGTCCCCCGAGTTCCAACAGCTACTCAAGACGATCTCTCGCGAGGAAGTCGACAAGCATCCCACTAGGTGCCCCCACCCGGAAACGGCAGAGAAGATGACACAGGTATGGTTCAGAGACTCTATTACGCTGTATAGATGATTTAAGCATTTCCAGCGCATTATTCGTGCCAAAGATTCTCTCGACTCTATTGGTGGAACAGTAACCTGTGTCATTCGCAATGTTCCTTCAGGTCTCGGAGAGCCTGTTTTCGACAAGTTCGAAGCCACTTTAGGTCACGCCATGTTGTCCATTCCTGCCACAAAAGCATTCGAGATCGGCTCTGGCTTCCGCGGTACAGAGGTACCTGGAAGCAAGCACAACGACCCCTTCGTTGTGAAAGAGGACGGTAAATTGGGGACATCAAGCAACTGGAGTGGTGGTGTACAAGGAGGCATCACCAACGGAGAAGATATTTACTTCCGGTAATACTCGCTTTGCTTACCCCTGTGTTTTGGCTCACAGTTTGCCACAGCATCGGTTTCAAGTCCCCAGCGACGATTTCCCAGCCTCAGCACACTGCACAGTACGATGGTACGCCAGGTTCTCTGGCCGCTAGAGGCCGTCACGATCCATGTGTCGTTCCACGTGCAGTTCCTATCGTCGAGGCTATGGCGGCTATAGTAGTGATGGATCAACTCCTTATCCAGAACTCTCGTAAGACAGCAACTAGCTTACTTCCCCCCATTACAACTCTCCCTCCCACAATGGTTCTGCCCCAAAAGACTTCCTAGATGTCTTGATTTGCGTTCCTACACATTGATAATTAGTTTGCTTAGGTTAGACTGCACATATCCCTTTCATGTTACCAATAAATTATACAAAGATACTTGTTCATGCACGTGTGTAGAAATACTTATAAAAACATACAGCGTAAGTACACGATAGAAATCATAAGGACAATGTAGAAGATTTGCATAGTAGCAGCCATGTACTTTATTCCTCGGTATCGGAATCTTCAAGGCAATGACAACAAATTATGGGTTCAAGATGCCACCACCACCACTAGTATGTTTTCAGCTCCTGAATGATCATACTCAGTAAATGAAACATACGTGATGATTTAGAAGCCGACGAGGCCACGTTCCAAAAATTAAATCAATCTCCCTCGATAATCTCGCCTCCTCATCCCACTCACATGTCTCTGAAGGATTGGTTTCGTACGAGAGGCGGCACGGGGATCTCAATAACGGAGTATTTTCCGATGCAATGTGTTTGGGCCTGATATGATTGATCCTCGGAGAGCCTACCGATCTGTCACCTATTCTTCGTCGTTGTGCAAATAGTCCAACTCTTTGGCCAAGGGTACCCCAGCCTGGTTTTCCAACTTCGTCATCATCTCGTGAACGTAGCGGCGCAGATATGGAAGACGATGGTGAACCGGACAGCGATGATGCAGGGGAAAGTGGTAGCCCGTTGTTGTTTTCGGTACCCTCTACAATGCTGAAGGAGGCATTGCGGTGACGGCTGCGATTAAGACCAGACGTTATACGAACACGGGAGCGAAAACGCACACGAGCGTTTGGACGCTGCAAGGTTACGGAATCGATGACAGCCTCAACCTCACTGCTAGCCTGCGGTTCGCAGGTGTCGGTTCTGTCATTGTACTTGTTTTCATCAGCATTAGATCTTTTATATTCTGTTGCTCCCCGTACATTCGCCGAAGGTGTATCGGCGTGGACAGAGATTTTGTCTCGCTCTCCCTCATGTACATCTGGAACACTCAGATCTATTGTTACGCCTTTCCTTAGTGCATTGCTAGGCTCATAAGCTAGAGCCGCATCAGCCTGTTGTATTTTCGCTGCGACACATTTAATAGACTTGAACTTACCTTCCCTAGGATTCGAGCAGGACAATGCACATTCAGATTGATCAGGAACTAACAACGGAAGCTGGGTGCTATTCATCAATGCTAAAGGATGGTCACAAGTATATTGAACGCTGCTGAGACGCGCTGTTAGGCCCAGTGGCAACAAGTTCAGCTGGTTTACGCTGAAGCAACGGGCATGAAGGCGGAGACGGGACGAAGGAAGTAAGGGGCGTAGATGTGAATGTATTTGAAGGCTCGTGGAAATGAACTAAATTTACTAGGCAGAATAACCTTTGATAGTACATAACTGTATTGATCAGAAGACCTACCTACGTCAGTTGAAAATATTAAAATCATAAAATATGTAAATATTATTTGATTTAGTAATTATGTAAGTGCTAACTTCGGATCGCCCTCCACTTCAGCACTCAGTTGCGTTGAGTCATCTTCTCGGAGTCCGGATCTTTGCTGTCTTGCTCTTTTCTTCCTATTCATAATGCAACTGGAGCTACAACATAGCATGAATACTCTCGCTAGAAATCTACGTCGCGTTCCAGGCGCTACCCGCTCTCTTGCAACAGTCTCGTCCTCCACTGCAGCTCCGACTCCATCCACATCTTCCTTTCGCAACAAATTAGAATCTGGTCCTACCTTGGATGACTTTATTTCCGGAAATACTTCTGACCGAGTAATCCTTGGAAATACCAAGGGGTGAGACATAACCCTTCAACCGGTGCAGAAATATGTAACCTTTCAGCAGCCCTCGTCTTCCGTCATTTCTGAAAACATCCATTCCTAATGGTGAATCATTCAAGAAAATAAAGAAGGATCTTCGTGGTCTTGGTCTACATACGGTGTGTGAGGAAGCTCGCTGTCCAAACATCGGCGATTGCTGGGGAGGCAAGTCAGGTTCCACGGAGGCGGATACACGAAATGCAGCAACAGCTACAATTATGGTGCATGCATTAATTTGCTGTAAAACGAATATTCTTCCTGATTATCTTTTTTCTGTATAAGTTGATGGGCGATACATGTACCCGTGGTTGTAGGTTTTGTTCAGTCAAAACGTCGCGGACGCCACCTCCACTAGATCCTCATGAACCTGAAAACACTGCTGAGGCAATTAGTCGTTGGGGTCTAGGCTATATTGTACTTACAAGTGTTGATCGTGATGGTGATTTTTATGAGATTATTTCATCCTTAAATTCAACTAACTTGTTTCACTTAGACCTCGTTGACGGTGGTGCTCATCATTTTGCTGAAACTATACGGAAAATCAAGTCAAAGTAAGGATTTCCTAAGTCAAATATATCAGCCGCACCGTTAACATATTTGTTTTAAAGAGCGCCTCATATTCTTGTGGAAGCTCTTACAGGCGATTTTGCGGGCACGTTGGATCATGTCTCTATCGTGGCGAAATCCGGGCTCGATGTTTATGCCCATAACGTAGAGACGGTAGAAGAGCTAACTCCTTATGTACGCGATCGTCGCGCCACATTTCGTCAGAGCCTGAAAGTCCTTGAACACGCCAAGAAAGAAGGCGTTCGAGTGACCAAAACAAGCATGATGCTAGGCGTCGGAGAAACCACTGAGCAGGTAATGGAGGCATTGAAAGGTGTGTAATCTTCATCTAGCTTGTTGGCATGCACGCTGAGATCACATGTAGAACTACGCAGGGTTGACGTTGATGTTGTTACCTTTGGTCAATATATGAGACCAACGAAAAGGCACATGAAGGTCGATCGTTACGTTGAACCGGCGGAATTCGATCACTGGAAAAAGGTGGCAGAAGATATGGGCTTTTTATACGTCGCCAGTGGACCCTTGGTGCGAAGCAGCTATAAAGTGCGTACTCTTTCTTCATCGTGGAGAACCTGAAAAATTCACTTTTGACCCCTCAGGCTGGAGAGTACTATATAGAGAATGTACTACGAGGCAAAGGCTCAAATACAAAGAAAGTTTTAGATTCTTCGGTTCCAAATGAAGGGCATACTATATACACTAATTAACTCGTTAATTATCATATGTAATTTGTGTATGTCAAGACTCAACGCGGATTAATTTACTTTCATCTATGTAGATAACATAGAATTGTCTAATATATAGGGAACGCATCTTTTCTTTAACAATTGTCATCTATGCGACTGCGAAACACGGGATAAATCAAAAATCAAAAATACCTAACGCCCTTCGGAAGTTCCTTTTGTTGCGAGTATGCGGTTCACGGTTTCTCTTACTGAGACAGCGTCATATCGTGCTCCTCCATCAGCACTCTTTCCTTCCATTTCCGTACATCTGATACCTAGTGCCTATAAAAAAAGATCGACATCAACCCGATTACTCGAAATTAAAAACCACAAACCGTGATCTGAGCCACTTCTACTTGAACCTGCGCACCTTTCAAGTATACTACGTCCGTGATAAATGCTGAAGCAGGGTACAGAGTATTTGCATTCCCCAATCCATGTGTCGGATTGTGGTAGTTAGAATTTAACGTTCTTGATATTGTGCTTCATTATGACATGAGGGAGGAGAAATCAGGATGACTAGAAAAACAAATACCGAATGTAATCAAGAGCAGTGTACCCTTCCGTCTCTCTATCGTTATGACTGTTCACTAAATAGTTATGAACATACAAACTTTTCCGTTCATGGGATACAGACGTACATAATAGAATTTTTGCCCGAAGTCGAGGTGATGATGCAATCGCCCCGGCCACACCACGAAGAGATAAGCAGGGGATAATGCTAGGAAAGTGGATTTTATTGGTAAGTGTATCAACAAATTATAAATCCCACTTGCCTTGTCCAGAGTGAACCACAGCAGTATACGAGCACATCTCGAGAAGAAAGGTTCGACAGATATTCAGGATTAGGGGCTGGACGTATTTCCATGCCATATGCATTAATATAAAATAATCCTAAAAACAGTTCCAACATAGTTCATTGGTCTAGAAAAATTACGCACTGTTAATTCTGGAAGAGAGAGATTCATACTCATCCTTCGAAGAGTGCTCAAACATATAGTTCTGTCCTAAAGAAAGGAAGCCATCCAATCCTTCAGTCGGGGACGTTGGCTCTTGCGAAATCATTATATCGATAGGGTTTGTAGTGCGTGCGACTGGGTGTGATATTTCACATTGTCCTACAAGCCTTTCGCCGCTTTCCTGCGATGTCAACTAAGTACATCTTTTCAAGATCGCTAACATATGAGACGCACCAGCTCAGCGGCGATGGTAACAGTATGACTGGTTACGATAACCGGTAATATGTTGGCCTATATAAGGAAGCGTTGATTATATACCTCAATGAAGCAGATAATGGAGTTGATACTTGGCTATTCGTTATTGATGAAAAAAGAAAAATAGCTGACGGTAACGAGCGAAAGAAGCCATGCGCTGCAGCTAAGAAATAATTGCCGATACTGAAGAACTTAAATAACAAGAAATATCAGATATCAGATAGACCGCACCTGCCATTGCGAAAATCGAAGTTCTTATGTGCCCGTTTTAAGAGTTCGCTCTCGAAGTAAACCAAGAATCCTGTACGTTTGTTTCTGAGATAAAGGATGCGTGAAGGGATATGCGATGATACAAACCACGGATGGTTTCCTTCCTATCATTCGGCACTCCACCCCATAGGCTACTTCTTCCTTCGACGATATCTCTCCACTCATCTCTGGCTTGCCTTTCGGAGCAGTCGGCGGGAAGTCGATATGCGAGGAGCTTTCGTATGACATCCAAAGGAGAAGACGGCGGAGAAGGTGGAATGAGTCGAACAAGCCTGGACCTAATATCGCCTATCAGGCGTTATTGAGGATGTCAGGATGTTGAGAATAGTTTCTTGTTGCGTACCAACAGATGGTCCACCAAGAACACGTATTATTTCACTTGACGAGCCGCCGTCGTCAGACACAGGCAGTACATAACATGCATTTTCGAAAGCGGAGCAGATTGCATTTCCACCTGTTCCACCGGAGATTATAATGAAGGAGGCATCACTAGCACTCCGTAGTTTATCGAGGATCGTATTTTCTTCCCAGTACAAAGGGGATACTTTGGAAGTATCGCGCACTCTCACATCGCTGGTGTATGTTGGAAGATCAAATACAGAAGAACCAGGACTTTCTATCCCATGATGCAGCGAGCTATCGACTTCGAGTCCGAGAGAGCTGTTGATGTTGAATGGAATATCGTATTGTGGCATGAGTGTCTGGAGGTCGCAAAGCACGGTCCGGACTCCGGGTCGCATTCTGTAACACTCTGGACTCTTTCCGTCACGTGCACACTATATATGGGGGTCACCAATCCCTATATGGCGCGGAGCGTGACGTCACACAGTGTGACACAAAGCGTTCTAAATCTTGTCCCAAGTAGAAATTGACACAGCAAACCCAAATCTTGATTGTTTTTCATCATTTTTTTTGTGCTATAATACTATATTACATCTAAAGAATGCATACAACTATGTATTATAGGTACAACATATAAATTAATTAGGAAATATGCTGCTCATTGCTCATCATCCCATTCACTAAGAAATTGACACAGCAAACCCAAATCTTGATTGTTTTTCATCATTTTTTTTGTGCTATAAAACTATATTACATCTAAAGAATGCATACAAATATGTATTATAGGTACAACATATAAATTAATTAGGAAATATGCTGCTCATTGCTCATCATCCCATTCACTATTGTTATCCTCATCAAACAACTTATCAAACTCTTCCCCAGAGTCTTGGTCACTATTTGTGTTGTTTATAGTGATTTTCCAATCTCCTGATGTATAAAGGTCAATATCTGCTTGAAGGGCAACTCTCAGTTCAGGCAAATTTGCACTTAATTTTACTGCAAGTGCATGTTTACCCTTCAAACTCCTGTACTTTCTCACTTGATCCTTTAGATCATCTTTCTTCATCTTCATTATTTTATTTTTATCCAAAATAGGTTTAAGAGAGGCAACTCTTTCAGCCTCCTTAGCATTATTTATATCTTTTTCTATCTTCTTTCTTATATTTTCTTCTTTTTTCTTTTCAGAATACTGTATAATAGCTTGTTCCAATTTTCTCTCCTCTCCAGATGTTTTTTGAGCTTTCTTTCTTATATGTTTGTAGTCTTTCTCCTTAAAGTATTTCATCATAAATGCATGTGTATCATTGTGATGGTACATGGCTTGTGCATTGTATTGAAGCAGAGTTAATCATGGTTGCTGGCGCATAAGAACTCTAAATGCACCCAGTGCCCCCTCATTCACATCATTTGTGGGTGATAGCCATGCCAGATCTCTCTCTTCTTCACTTGCTTCATCAATTAGCCCTCCTGGTGCAAATTCTGATATAAATCGGTTCCATGTTTTTAATGCACCTTTCAGAAATTCAACTAAATATGGACATAGATGAGGTAACTCTGATTTTATTTTTAAGATAGCATTTATAGCATCAGGAGATTTCCATGGTTTTTTATCAAATGCTCCTGTTTCATATGTTGCATTATCACCAATAACAAACTCAGGATCCTCAATGAGTCTATTAATGAAATGAGAGACATCTTTATGAAGTGGACCAAGATTAAGCATATTCTCCTTATTAGCTGCAGCAGCTCGTACAGCTTGAACATATGGCTGGCTGACTGCTTGTCCATAGATTGCTAATGCTGCAAGCTCTGTTTTGGTGGCAGAACACTGAAGGGCCTTATGCAAATTATACTCCATATGACTGAAACGCATGTTATTTTTATTGTCACATGAAAACTCAAGGAACTCAATAAATTTTTCCAAATGGATAATGAGAACTGCTGCAGCTTCACAATATGATCCAAATCGATTATTGGATGTGTCTGGAAATGTAAAACTTCCAGGCTTCACATTTTCATTCCACCACCAACTGAATTTCTTATGATAACCTTTTTTATCATCTTTATTGTTGAAAATAGCTCCAGCAAGTGCAGCTGCTTTTATAGCTCCTCCTACAGTAGTTGAAATTGCATCCTTCTGTGGTTTTGTTAGATTTTGATTATCAAATTGTATATCTTGAATGACTGAATCATTTACTCGGTTTGGTAGTAATACGGGGGGTTGAACATTATTATCTTTCCAGTATGATGAAGCATGAGTATAACCACCATGAACAGTATTCAGATCCTTATGGCAGCCACATCCTGCCCAGATGAATAACTTCATTATAGATTTTTCATGATCTGGTAATTTTTCATATAAATCTCTTCCAAGAGACTTTGTAAGTTCCTCCATCATTATAGCTTCTAAATCATTTCTTTCACTGTTATCTAAGCTGTTCCATTTTGTTATTCCACCTGCAGATTTTATCATTTTCTTGTGTGCTTTTAAATATTCAGGTTCAAGTTCAATATTTGAAATGTCCTCCATTGCTTTAGTTCCCAATGTTTTATCAACTGCATCACTTTTTTTCTGTTTAAATATCTCTGCATCTCTTTTCTCTTTTGCACAGTGATCACTGTGCATACCTACAAGCTTGCGATAGAGATTAATAAGTACCAGAAGCTCTCCAGTTTGTTCTCCAAGTGGACTATCATTGTAGGCAAGTGCAAGACTATCAAGAATTATTTCCCAGTCCTTAATAGCCTCTGAGCTGGAACCATTCAATGATGGTCTAATTCCAACAGACCATGTTGCAATATTTGTTTTTTCAGAGCTTTCACTGTTGTAATCTTCAACTTTGTAGTTAAGATGTCTTGAATTATAGTTAATACTCTTATGTCCAGTTGAATCAGCTGGAATAGTAAAGCCTGTACACATACATAACTATATTGTAATTATATGAATTTAGGATCAAAAGTGCTTACCTTGGGTTTGTAGTAGCTCATAACCCAGCTGAATTTGTGCAGCATGAAATCCTTCTGCAATTATTCTTGATACTGTGGATTCACTAACATCTCCAACTACTTCAATACCTGCAGTTTTGAAGACCTCTTTTATAATGTCACCTATATGTCCTCTTTTACAGCCTGCTTTAACAAGTACACATATTAAATGGCAGGTATCTTCTGTATACACCCCTTTATATAACAGTGAATGAGTTAATTTCTTCCTAAGTGCAATTTCTTGAGCTTTATTTTGTGTCTTTAATTGTGATATTAATTCCTGTGTTTGTTTTTCAGCATTGAGTTTATTCTTGAGTAATAACACATTTTGTTCAAATGCATTAAGAGATTTTGCCAGTTCTTGTTCTAATTTCTTTTTATCATTTTCTAACACCATCATTGAATCCATGGTTGCAGAAATCCGAGCTACCAGCACTTTTATATCAGCTTTCAATTTTTTTTCTGCAAGCTCTGAGATTTTAAGATTATCTTTCAACTTTTCTCTTGTGGTAATAAGCCTTTGTTTTGTATGCCTTTCATTTCTAAGGCTTTTGTACAATTCAGATGCTTTATTTGCTTGAAAGTCTTTAGCCATTTTCAGTTCTTCAATAGTTTTATCCTTCCTATTGCATATTTTAATTTGTTCTTTAAGTCTAGACTCAAGAGTAACAATTTGGCCCTGAGCAACAGCTAGCAAGTTCTTGATATTCACTAATTCTTGTTCTTGTGACTCCAGTTCCAGATTCTGGCTGGGCTCATCAGGTTTATAAATCTTCTTAGAGTTTTGAAGCCTTTCTATACGAGCAAATGTTGCTTTTGTTTTTGCCATTTTTACTATGTCCTGTAATTTGCTAAAATAAGTAATAAATTCAGTGATATGCATAAATACTTGCTCAATAATGAAGATTATATTGAAGAAATGGCTTTGAATCAATAGTTGGTGTGTTTAGAATCACTTATTGAGGTGGTGGTTTGAGCTAGAGGTGTGTAGTCGATAAAGGATTAATAAATGAACACCCGGAAGCCATGTGTGCGCCACAGCTGAAGTGCATTGGCTGATTTCCCACGCTTTTGGCAGAGCAAAACTTGAAACCGCGGCCGCGCAACGAGAACTCAATTTCACAACTCGTGTTAGTGACGAAATATGATCAGATTCATTAGGAGAATAAAACTGTTGAGCCCGAATTTTTAATTTGTGATTGTTACCCCAAAATAATGACATATGATATACCAGATATCATGGTCAGAGATTGTTTTTCAATTTTCTAGCTCAACAACATTGTTCTATTACCTTTACTGTACAATATTTAGTATTGAAGAAAGTTGGAATATTATGATTCTGAGAGCTGGGGACAGAAATACTGATTTGATGCCTATTTTGGCAGAGAGTTTGCATTAACTCGTGATTTTATTATGATATAACCAAATACACAAATATACATTCGGTAATATTAACGATACTATTCAACTGTATACGATGCAAGTTATTTGAAGGTAATTAGAGGTTTGTAGCCCGAGATATTCGACTGGGACAATGGAAAAGGGCGTGTGATGGCTGTCACGCTAGTGTGACATGCGTGATTGGTGACCCCCACTATATACTTACAGCCATTCAATGATTCATTAGATAATCTTAGTCTATCCCAGACTCCAAACCAGTCGCTTTCCGCGCGTTCAAGTTGGCTAACGCCGTTATATCCGAAGAACTTGAACTTGAACGCACTACAAGCGACTGGCAAAACTTGTAAGGTCGGTCACGTGGTTTTGTTCCCATGGGCTCTCACACGGCGGGCATTTTGCTGTCAGGTTCCGTGCTGTCATGTAACCTGAAGCTTTGAAGTGTAACCTGTCAGGTATACTGTCAAGTGGCTCATCATCTGATAATCAGTGACAAATGCGCGAGGCCGGATAACTGAAATTGAGCTGGACTGAATTATGTAAGACTCATTGACAATGGCTGAAAACAAGCGGTCGCATGTTCAATTCATCCTCCATGTAAAGTTATAAAGTCAAAGCTGTTTTTATCTTTTAATATCTGTATATAATAACATTAGAGTACATTGAATATGTGAGTGAAAACAGATTCCATTAAATTATAATTTATCCAATAGGCTATGATTTATGACAACATAATAAATGTGTATTGATTCTAAACCTCTCAGCTGTTATTTTAATAATAACCAACATTTTACAGAAGGTATGATCGGTATTAAATGTTACTAGCTAAACAATTATCGCTGTCTGGAAGAGATTCCATGTTTACATTTGCAGGTAAGTAGCAGAATACAAAACACGCAGGTGAGTGGGAGTTCAATGGCAGAATAAGTAATAGCTGGGTGATAACTATAATAAAGGTTTATGCACTATTGGTAGTTATCGTTGTCGTCGAAAGTTTTGTTTTGAATAGCAGAAGGTCACTAGTTCAAGTCCTACTAGGCGTAAATTTGGAACATGCTTTTATTTGAGGATATTCGTTCTCAACTGATGCATGAAAGCTTAGACCATAATGAAAAACTCTTAACTTTTTGCTGCTGTTGTTCTGTAGTTATTTTATACAGGCATTTAAACAATAGCATAATGATAAAATATTAAATAATCTCTGGTAAACTGCCAAAACGTATCAAGTCCCACACTTTTCGTCAAGTGGAATTTTACACTGCACATGAATCGAACACGCAACCACTTGTTTTCAGCCATTGTCAATGAGTCTTACATAATTCAGTCCAGCTCAATTTCAGTTATCCGGCCTCGCGCATTTGTCACTGATTATCAGACGATGAGCCACTTGACAGTACACCTGACAGGTTACACTTCAGGTTACATGACAACACGGAACCTGACAGCAAAATGCCTGCCGTGTGAGAGCCCATGGGAACAAAACCACATGACTGACCTTACAAGTTTTGCCAGTCGCTTGTAGCGCGTTCAAGTTCAAGTTCTTCGGATATAACGGCGTTAGCCGACTTGAACGCGCGGAAAGTGACTGGTTTGGAGTCTGAGTCTATCCTTGTTTCACTCCTAGCCTGACAGATAGTCTATATATTTCCTTTCTACTATACTCTTCTCTCTATTGTATCTGTCAGTCTACTATGTATATAAAGCCTTTGTTTTAGAGTTACAAGGTCAGATAATCTAGTTTTCAAAACAGTGATTCAACGCTCGAGCTCGATTGCTTAAGTCTCTCTCGTGTGAACAAAGACATCTAGCCTTTGTCACACATTCCTTGACTCCGGCATTCCGGATCCCACAACACGAGTTTCGCATATGTTTTCAGCTTCTCAAGTCACACCACACCAACTACTTATTACATTTTACACTAGGCGGCAAAATACAACTCTCAAATGACTATTGGCAGATTTCCAGCGCTGCCTGGCTTTTATGGGCTACTTTTCTTGCATCTGGAACCATGTCAGTTGAACTTTCAAATGTTATGAATGTATGTTAGAATTTTGCGTGCCGTTCTTTACAGTGTCCACCATTTCACCCGCTGTAATGGCTTGGATCTACCCAGGCGCTTTATGGTTTTTCCAAGAACTTCTCCCTGGGACTAGCTCTATATCTACTCCTGCCTTCCTAAACTCTCGGGAAAAGATGGCAGTTTTGCAACTTTCGAACTGTAAGCCTTGGTAGTCGTTTACTAGTCTAAGTGCAATTGATGTACTATCGTGTATTCCGAAGGCTATTTACTCCTTGGCTTGATATCTTCTCTGGTTTTTCGCGCCGTCAGGAATTCGTTGCCTGGTAATGCAGTAGCTCAGGAGAGAATAATAGGTGCTAGCTTAACTGCACTTGCTATTGCTGATGTGAGTAAATATACTGCATGTGAATACTTGTGTCAATAGTTATTGATGATCAACAAAATTTCACAGCTAACGCAGTGTGTTACTTCCCGTGCCATTACCTATTCTCATCGTAACTAATATTGATTAGCATTCTCGCAACTTTTATTGCTTTGCCAGATGAACTGAAGTTTGCTCCCTTGGAATGGAACAGCATGACACATGGAAATATCACTATCGTCATTGGTTTATTCCTTGCTCGGTAAGTTGTGCTAACATCTAATTTGGTGCCTAACATATAACTGGATCGTAGAATGGCATGGTTTGCGGGTATTGGAAGGCAACGTTATTATTATGGACAGACTAACACACATCGAGAGAAACTGAAGTAGGCACTCCACTATAGGACGCGACAATTACCATTAAGTAATATGTTTTTTATTCTGCCGACCATTAGTAATTACTGTCTTATTTGGTTACGTCTTGGTTACGTCAAAACATACTCTGTAAGACTGCCATGTAATTACATACAGTGTAAACTGCATATTTGCACGTTAACTTTGTGTGTCGACGGTTTTCCCTTTACCGGGGCAGGCGCGGTTGGATTACTCAGGGTCACCAAGCTGGGCTCAGATAAATAATAGGACAAATACGGCATTATGTAGTACTGTACGAATCTGATCAATTGGGCAGTCACGCGTCACGCACCCATTCTGCCGCGCCGAAATTTGGGCCATGTCACGCATCACAAATAAAAATGCCGAAAGGTTAAACCGTGACATATTTAGACGCCGGCGTAGCACCCAAAAAATTTCAACATAATAATTATTTTTCTTCTGCAATAACTATTTCTTGCTAACCAACAGTGTTCTGTACATTTACAAGTTAAATGTATGCACTAATTCAAATTTTTGGCCAGCTTGAGTGCCCAAAATGCTGAAAATTCTGGTGTCACACTACAATTTCTTGTGTGCCGAAATCATTTTGCGGTTGGGCCTGTCACGCACTCAAAGGTATGCCCAATTGATCGGATTCGTACAGTATGCATAATTTGTACATGATACTGTAAGAAACAATTTTCACTGCTTGCTACATCTTCGGACTCTTCAACAAGCCATTTCAGGCTTCTTTAACACTTTAAATTTTACACAACGTTGCTCTCAATGAGATGCAACGTTCAGATTCTAGCAATTCTCAACGAGACGCGTCTTGTTAGTAGTCACGTGGATATAAAATCAACGCGTGTCACGCGCAAACGCTTCCTTGCAAGTCAACGTTCAACGCACTGGCCAGCTTTCATTGTTCGTTCCTCCGTATACCAACACTCACCCAATACCATCGTATCGCGCGCATATACCTCGATGAGCTCGACCGAAGGCGAGAACTTCGACCTCAACAATGTATCTGACGTTGAGTCAGACGACTACGTCCCTGTTAAGAAAGTCAGTATCTAGCTGTTCAGTGAGCCACATATTAACATTTCCTAGGCGGCACCCGTAAAGACAAAAGCAGCCCCTAAGCCCAAGGCTGCTCCGAAGCCGACTGCGCGTGGAAAAGCCACGAAGAAAGTTCTTTTAGACCATGATTCCAATGCGGACGATAGTGACATGGATGTGGATATGGATGTGCGAAGGGCGTCAGACAATGAGAAGGAGAAGGAGAAACCAGCCGTACCCGCGAAAAAGAAAACAGCATCTGAAACATATACTAAGGTTCGCATTCTCTAAATTTCAACTTCTCGCGTCTAAGTACACCGTTTGCAGCTTTCACAATTGGAACATATTTTAAAACGCCCCGACTCTTACATTGGGAGTGTTGAAACAATTAACCAAACGATGTGGACTTATGATGCCGATATGAAGCGTATGGTTCATCGCGACGTAAAATACGTCCCTGGTTTCTTCAAAATCATCGATGAAATTCTCGTCAACGCCGCTGACAACAAGGTCGGTTCCTGAACTACTCTCTGATGATCTTTCACCAAAAGTTGGTTTAGATAAACGATACTTCTATGGATACGATCAAAGTCAATATTAACCTGGAGGAGAATACAATTTCTGTCTACAACAATGGACGAGGCATTCCCATAGAAATTCATTCGCAAGAGAAGATGTATATCCCAGAGCTCATATTCGGTCATCTTCTGTCTTCATCAAATTATGACGACGATGAAAAGAAACTCACTGGTGGTCGTAATGGATATGGTGCCAAGCTAGCGAATATCTATTCGCACGAGTTCACGGTTGAAACAGCAGACAAAAACAGTCTTCAAAAATACAAACAAACGTGGACGAACAATATGAGTAACTGCGGGAAACCCAAAATTACGAAGAATGCCAAAGGCGAGGAATGGACCAGGATCACATTCCGGCCTGATTTGAAACGTTTTGGAATGGACCGAATTGACGAAGACACAGCAAGTCTTCTTCGTAAACGAGTGTTTGACATGGCCGGCACAGTCAAAGACGTGAAGGTATTCCTTAATGACGAACGCCTAAAGATAAAGAACTTCAGACAATACGTGGATATGTATCTCAGTTCTGTTCAAGCGGAAGCTTCGGAGATTTCTGGCGGCGCAGCTCAGCCAAAGACACCCGTGGTATATGAACAAATCAGCGGTCGCTGGGAAGTTGCATTTGCACTCTCTGATGGATCTTTCCAGCAAGTATCCTTTGCAAACTCCATCTCTACAACGAAGGGAGGTACTCACGTTACAACCATTGCCGACCAAATTGCCAAGAACCTCGTAACGTCCATTACAAAAAAGAACAAGGCCGCTGCTGTTAAAACTGCTCAGATAAAGAACCATATGTGGATCTTCGTGAACTGTTTAATTGAGAACCCTACATTCGATAGTCAGACCAAGGAGACGCTGACATTACCAGCTTCCAAATTTGGGACCAAACCAAACCTTTCTGAAGATTTCATTAAAAGAGGTATTTTCAGTTGTCGGAATCTATAATATCCTTCTTACCAGCTTATTATATTAGTTGCCAAGTCCGGGATTGTTGACAACGTCCTCAATTGGGCCAAGTTCAAAGCCGACCAACAAATCAAGAAGACTGACGGAAGCAAGCGCAGCAGGTAGTAATTGTTTCTAAAAAGTTGCGCCCGCATTCTTCGACTGACATGGTCAAACAGACTTATAGGTTTGACAAAGCTAGCAGATGCCAACAATGCCGGCACAAAACACGCCAAAAACTGCACACTTATCCTCACCGAAGGAGACTCTGCGAAAGCCCTTGCTATGGCAGGACTCTCAGTGGTTGGACGGGATAACTTTGGTGTGTTTCCTCTCCGAGGAAAGATGCTCAATGTGCGTGAAGCAAAGCACGATCAAATCATGAAGAACGAAGAAATTCAGAATATAAAGAAAATCATGGGTCTCCAACATAATAAAGATTATTCTGATATTTCGTCATTGCGTTACGGCAAGCTCATGATCATGACTGATCAGGTATTAACCGTCGTCATGTTCGTTTCTGTTTCCTTCTCATTTAACATATATATTAGGATCACGATGGTTCACATATTAAAGGGCTTCTTATAAACTTCCTTGACCATTTCTACCCATCACTCTTAAAGCTTTCTGACTTCCTTGTGGAATTTGTTACGCCCATCGTTCGGGTAAGTAATTTGTCACTCGCTAGTCAAGCCACCGGCTCATTTTAACAATTCAAATTAGGTGACGAAAGGAAAGCAACGCAAAGATTTCTTCACGCTTCCCGAGTACGAGCAGTGGCTTGAAAGCACCCCCGATGCACACAAGTGGGATTCGAAGTATTACAAGGTCCGTGTTTATCTTATGGCGACAGCATATTAGGCCTGACTTTATGCTCAGGGGTTGGGAACAAGTGGTGATGGTGATGCCCGTGACTATTTCAGCCACATGGAGAAACATATGATACCATTTGCAACCACTCAAGACGGAGACAGAGAGCTCATTGATTTGGCGTTTAGCAAGAAGAAGGCCGATGAGCGGAAGGATTGGTTGAGGCAGTTTAAGGTGTGGATGATTTATATTATCTGTGTCCAGCTTTTTGACATTATGCAGCCTGGTACCTACTTGGACCATCGACTTGAAGAGATTACCTTCTCGGAATTCATCAACAAGGAGTTGATTCTCTTTTCCATGGCAGACAACATTCGTTCGATTCCATCCGTTGCTGATGGCTTGAAGCCTGGTCAGCGTAAGGTCATATGGGGAACATTCAAGCGTAAGCTTACGAAGGAAATCAAGGTAAGCTTAACACAAAAGATTCGCAACGGCGGTCGTTGAGGTCTTATTTCCTAGGTCGTACAACTCGCCGGTTATATCAGTGAGCACGCTGCCTACCACCACGGAGAAGTCAGTTTGATGCAGACCATCGTGAATCTCGCGCAAAACTATGTGGGAAGCAACAACATTAATTTGCTCTCCCCGAATGGCCAGTACGGTACGCGTGACCAAGGAGGCAAAGACCATGCCTCTTCTAGGTACATTTACACGCTTCCGGAGAAGCTATCGCGAATGGTATTCCATTCTGCGGACGATGCTTTGTTAAACGCTCAAAAGGAAGACAATCAATTGATCGAGCCGGAGTGGTATTTGCCCGTTATTCCGATGGTTTTGGTCAACGGCGCAGAAGGTATCGGTACAGGTACGCAGGAGGTTATAAATCTGTTTGCTATTACAGTTCTCATAAGTTAATAGGGTGGAGTACATCTATTCCATGTTTTAACCCTGCAGACATTGTGGCCAACATACGGCGATTGATGAACGGAGAAGAAATGGAGCAGATGATCCCTTGGTGGCGCGGTTTCAAGGGTGAGATTAAACCGTCAGGAAAGAACAAGTACGATGTACATGGAATTGTTCGAAAGATCGACGATATGACGGTGGAAATCACGGAACTTCCAATTCACAAATGGACTCAGAATTACAAGGCCGAGCTGGAGCAGATGATGATCGGTGGGGGCGACAAGGAAGGCGAGAATAAGAAAGAAGGACTTATCAAGGTGAGCATTTTCATGGTGTTTATTTTATGCAGTACTGAAACCAGAACTGGGGACTAGGATTACAAGGAGCACCACGATACTGTAAACATACACTTTGTGATTAACATGGGCGCAAAGGAACTCGAAAAGGCGGAGCAGCAAGGGCTTCTGGAATTCTTCAAGTTGACGTCGAAGCTGACGACCACGAACATGATCTGCTTCGATTTTGAGGGAAAAATCAAAAAATATGATTCCCCAGAAGATATACTGGAAGACTTCTATCCGGTTCGATTGGCGTACTACCAAAAACGCAAGGTGAGTAGCGACTCTAGGCATATGGGGCGGTAGTGTTTATGACATTGTGAATAGGACCATCTTGCAAGTGAGTTGCAGAACGCCTTTGAAAAGGTGTCGAATCAGGCACGGTTCGTTCAAATGATCGTTGACAAGAAGTTGACGGTGTCGAACCGGAAGAAATCTGACATTATTGCCGAGTTGCGTCAGCTGAAGTTCCGTGCATTCCCAAAGGTCCGTACAAAAGCTGCGACGGAAGAACAGGAAGAGCAAGAAGAAGAAGAGGAAGAAGGAACGGCGAGCGACTATGATTACCTGCTCACCATGCCTATTTACAGTTTGACGAAAGAAAAGGTGTGTACAGAATGATTGGAACAATGACTGTGGCTGAACATGATTTACTACAGATTGAGAAACTTAAGGAGCAAGCGATGCAGAGAGAAAGTGAATTGCTGGCATTGTTGGGCAGGTCGCCAAAGGAGCTTTGGAATGAGGATCTGGATCACTTCCTGGAGGGATGGGAAGCGAGTTGTCGGGAGTATGAGGAGAAGACGACGAAGGACTCAAGGGGCAAGACAGTGAAGCGAAAACAGACGACGCTCCGAACGCGCAAGTCGATTGGTGGACGCAAAGGTTCGGAGTCGGACGACGACTTTATGCCTGTGAAGGGGGCAGCTGCGAAACGCAAGGGAAAGGCCAAAGCCGAGGACGTGGACGATGAGGATGTTGTCGTCAAGCGGGCTGCTGCTGCTGCTGCTGCTCCGAAACGCAAGACGGTGGCAGCGGTGAAAAAGTTGCTGAAAGATGAGTCGGACTCTGATATTGAGATGGTGGTGGGTGAAGAGGAGAAGAAGAAGACGACGACGACGACGACGACGGGGAGAAAGGCGACAGCGAAGAAGGTGCTGAAGGATGAATCAGAGTCGGATTTTGAGATGGAGGTGAAGAAGACGACGGGGAGAAAGGCGACAGCGAAGAAAGTGCTGAAGGACGAGTCAGAGTCGGATATTGAGATGGAGGCGAAGAAGACGACAGCGAGAAAGGGGACAGCAAGAAAGCTGGTGGTTGATGATTCGGACGACGAGGACGAGTTGATGATGAGCGAGAAGGGGAAGGGCAAGGCAAAGGCGGAGAACGAGGAGACGAGCGTCGGGAAGGGCAAAGGAAAAGGCAAGGCGGCAGCGAAACGCAAGAGCCCGGACGAGGAAGAGGAAGAGGGATCAACGACGAAGCGACAGAAGCAGGCAGAGGTAACGGACTATTTTGGAAAGGGTGGAGGGACGACGCGGAAGATATCGAAGAGCATGAAGCCGGCATCGCCAGGGAAGGGGAAGAAGAAGAAGAAGGCGGTGATGAGCGATTCCGAGTCAGACGTGGTGGACTACGAGGACCTGCCAAAGGCTCCTGCGCGGGGAGGACGGGGTGGGCGGGGAGGGGCGAAGAAGTACATAGAGATTGAGTCTGATCTGTCGGTGGGAGAGGAGGGAGACGACTCGCTGTTTGTAGACGAGGATGAGTGATGGGCCTGGAGTGTAGTGACGTCATGGGGAAAAGAGTAGAGTGTATAATAATTAAAAAGAGAGAGGATGACATCTTTACCATGGACTTCTTCACTGTCGTTCCCGACCCAGGATCTCATCCATCCAACCCCCGCCCACACCCAGATGCACCCTCCATTGACTCTTTTGCCGAGGCCATAGCCAGTCGTTTTGGCCACGCCGCCATCCTCACCACCCGTCTCACCCCTGGCCCCCTCCCGACCCACGATGCACCCCTCCCCATGTCCACCATCACCCTTGCCTCCATTCCATCCTCCCTGCCCCCCACCAACCTGCCCCACGCCTTCGTCCCCCTCACCCCCGCCTCTCTCCCCCAATGGCTCGACGACCCCTCCACCCTCGTCGTCGACATCCGCCCCCACGCCGCCCACTCGTCTGCCCGCATCCCCCGCGCCCTCTCCCTCTCCGTGCCCTCCACCCTCCTCAAGCGCCCCCTCTTCTCGCTGCAGCGCCTGTCTGCCATGCTCCCGTCCGCGAGCGCACGCAACCGCTTTGCCGCCTGGAAGTCTGCCTCAAGGATTGTCGTCTACGACGCAGACTCGTCCGCCATCCCCGACTCGTCCAACATCCAGGGTCTGCTCAAGAAGTTCAAGTTCGATGGCTTCAAGGGCGAGCTGGCCTGGCTTCAGGGCGGCTTTCAGGCCGTCTGGCGCGAGAGAAGAGATCTCGTCGATACTCATCCCCCCACCCCAGATGCAGAGAACGACGAGGAAGACGACGACCATGACAAGCCGTCCAACCAGCCTGCCGTCCTCCGCACTCGCCATCTCCCCATGGCTGCCTTTTCCTCCTCCTCCACCACCACCGCACACAGCTCCCCCCATTTCATCCAGCACTCCAAGCTTCCGTCTTCTGCAAATGCCCCTCGCCCTCCCGCATCCTCCCTCGCCCTCCCCACCCCCTCCCACCCCGCCATTAACCCCTTCTTCGACACCATCCGTCAGAACATCGAGCTTTCTCACGGCATCACAGAGCGCATCCCCCTCCGTCTTCCACGCCGCGTGCGTCGCCGCATCAACGATCTTCCCTTCACCTGGCTCCAGCACATTGCCAAACGCGCCGCAAAGATTCCACCCCTCCAGCACAGACCCATCGATTCCTGCTCCTCTGCCTCGGAAGAATCCGAGGATGACGATGGCGCCGATCCCGCAGACGTGGAGGAAGGCTCAGAAGCCCTCGCAATGCAGTTCTACCGCATCGAGCTTGCCGAGCAAAGACGCCTCATGGGCATCATGGAGCATCACTCCAAGGAAAGCGGCCTAGCTCCCTCCGCAACCCATCCGCAACCCAATATTGCCTTTCCATTTAGCATCACTGCCGGTGTCGAGAAAGGTGCAAAGAACAGGTTCCTATCTTTTATTTCCTCATTTATTTCGCCTTCTAATCTCTCTCTCATAGATACCGTCATATTTGGCCATTCGAGCATGCCCGCGTTCGTCTCCACCAGAAGCGCGAGGCGGACGATGACTACGTCAACGCTTCCTACGTTCAACCCCTGGGAACCAAAAAGCGCTACATTGCCACTCAAGGTCCCCTTCCAGCTACCTTTGTGGATTTCTGGACGTGAGTTTTTCATTTCATCTTACAAACTCACATGTCAATTAATTACGGAACAGTCTGTGTTGGGAACAGAATGTCCATGTCATTGTCATGCTCACCCGTGAAATAGAGGGCTCCATGGTCAAATGCGGCAATTATTGGGCTGATTCTAATTTTGGTCCTCTTCGCCTCCGTCTCATCTCCACCACTGGCACTATTCCTTCATCTGAGGAGTCCTCCTTCGGTGGTTTCTTTACTCACAAATCCTCCCTTTCCTCTCGTCCTCATACCAGTCGACTGTCTCAAGACCGCCCCTATCACGGTCGCCACCGATGGTCTCATCACCACCACCAGTCCGAGACCATCAAGCGTGTGTTTGAGCTCACGCACACGGATTACCCGGAAGCGAAACCACGCAAGATTGTCCATCTACAATATCTCGATTGGCCTGATATGAACGTTCCCGAGGATCCGCGTGGCATTCTCGGTCTCATACGAGAAGTCGACCAGTCCGTCAAGGAAACAGCCTCGCCCAATGAATCTCCATTCCAAAACTCTGCCGGTGTCAGCCTCAAAGCAAGCGGTCGATTGGGCGTTACCGAAGTCGATGAGAAGACTGGAATCGCAAAGCACGCAATGGGTGAGATCAGTCCCGTGCTATTACACTGTAGCGCTGGTGTTGGTCGGACCGGGGGCTTTATTGCCGTTGATGCCGTTCTTGATGCCATTCGCCGCGAGATTAGGCAGAGAAAAGCTGCTCAAAGCCAGCGACCGCCGGACGCTATGGACATCGATGTTGCCCCCACCGCTTCCTCCTTTAAGACTAGCGTAGGCGAAATTCCTGCCGAGACTGCCGCCATTACCATGTCTGCTCTAGTAGACAATACTGACAAGAAGACCCGTGCTAGTCCAGAGATGACGGTTCATATTCCTATTGTATCGCCGATTCCCGTCAGGGATGCACTAAAAACACCCATGCAGGTCGACGGTGTCGAACTTCCCTGGATGGATCGACAGCCCCCGCCCTCTGCATACGCTGATACTACTCGTCAGTGGGCTGAGAATGTGAGCAAGAGTACAGGACAGTCCTCGAAAGACGACGGATCAGTCAATTCCAACGTAGAATCGGTAACTTCAACTTCCAGCTCGTCTCCAGCAAGCACGACAACGTCGGATTCATCGAATGCAGAAGGTTCAACATTTGGTTTTAAACATTCTGGTAGCTACCGTCATCCATCGTCCTCGCTTGGGACTTCTGTATCTGTATCCTCACTACCCTTCTATAAAGCATCGTCATTCCCGGCTCAAGGGACTACAAGCTCCGCGCCCAATATTTTGCCCATACGAACGCCAGTAGAAGTGACGGAGGCAGCAGCAATAGTCGTCGACCAACGAACACGCACTTTCTCTGCACCTACCGATTCACAAGCTCGGGCGTTGTTACAGCTTAAATTGCCTCCTGCTATCATCACTCCAAACAGTGATGACGATGTGCCATCCAGATCGCAATCTCCTTCAGCGGATGAATCTCAGTCCGTTTTGTCACAGCCTGCTGCTCCGGCTACTGTTCACACTACATTTTCTTTTGCTCCACCTTCTTCTCCCATACCTGGGTCGTCATCACAGTTGGCTTCGGCAGATGTTGCTAGTAGTCTTCGGTCAGGGGAATCGAACAAGACGTTTGACTACAAGGAGCCGCGACCATTGCATGATGACCATGAGCCTTCTGCACTGACGTCATTTGAAGAGCCAATCTGGGAAGTCGTTCAGGATATGCGGGAGCAACGCATGAGTTTGTGTCAGAGTTTGCGGCAATATGTGTTTGTGCATGCTGCCATCATCGAAGGTGCACTGATGGTGGTGGACGAGGAAAATGGTGCAAATGATCTAGCCAAGGCAAGCTTTGGTGGAACCACCGATGCAACATCTGCACAAAAATTTTCTTTTGGATACCCCAAACCAAATTCGCATACCACGCCGAGCCGGTCGTCAACGCAGTTATCGTATCAGACTGATGCTTCCGATTCGGCATCTTCATATTCATGCGCAAAGCGAGCAGCGAGTCCGACCGAGCTGTTCAAGGAAGGTAAAGGCGGGGAGCCTTTACATTCGAAACGCCCTAGCATCAAGAGGAAGCAGCGAAGTGGGGACGAACCAGAAGAGCAAAGTCGAAGCCCGCCATTTCAAAGAGCACAGGCACAGCTAACGGCTGGAGGTGGTGGACCGCGTCGATCACCTTCTCGCCCCAGGTAGCTTGTGATGTATGTTGACCGGATTTTAATCGGGTATAAGACAGTGCTTTGGTCACTCGGCTTAGACCCCGTTATACTGATATAATTTATTGCGGACGAACACATTGCGGAAATTATTCCCCAGGACCGGACCACATATCGTTTGTTCTTTTTCTTCTCTTCCTGTAATGCTTGTTTGAGCGCGTATTGATTTGACGCGTATCAAATGGCATAGTTATAATACTTTGTGGAATGCACATACATACATTTTTAGGCGCACATATTTAGCATGTATCGTCTCGTAGCACAAACATACCAACTGTATCACTTGTTCATTAAGTGCATTTATTAGATGCACATGATATATATATATATATATATACTATATACAACTGAAAAGACTTTCTATTGCGTCAGTACAATATGGATACAGTGTATGCTATGATGTAGAGTTAGTGAGGGTAATGTATGCGATAAATCCAACACTGGGTTCATTAGGGTATCACGATGCGACGCTGAAAGACTCGCCACATCCGCAAGCATCCTTTATATTCGGATTCTTGAAAATAAATTTGGCACTGGTAGAGTAATTGGTATTCGGTGAAAAGGCGGTAGAGCAGAGGATGCCTACCTGAGAGGATCCTCCTTCCAGTCCATTTCACTCCCTATTATAGAAAAGAGAGCCTTGCTGTCAATCAAGACACGGACATCATTCTGTTCGACGACTTCGTCGAACTTGCCAGGCTGATCCACATACTCAAGATGGTATGAAAGACCTGCACAGCCCTTGTTTCGGACACCTATTCGTATTAATTGGGGGGGTAGGTCCATTGAGCAGGGCACGAAGACGGGAAACCGCAGCAGGTGCCTGAGGAGGGAAGCATATGAGCTGGGGAAATAAGGATATAAAGGAGATATACGAACTATTGTTAACGCCGCCTTGGTAGACCTAATCTTTGGTCTCGGACGCTCTGCCTTGGGTGCGGACGGAGGCCTGGCTGCTGTTTGTGGGGCGGCGGCGTCAGAAGAGAGCTCTGTCGGCGAAGGCACAACGAGAGGGGGGGACTGATGTGGCAAGAGCGGGGAGTGGTCAGAATGACGAGAAGGAAGGGCAGACATCATTGCTCGTCGGGCAAAAACGGTGGAAGAGGGGAAGGGGGCAGAGGGGTATAGGAAGAGGAGGGGTGAGGGCCGGAGAGGACATGTAAGGCGACGAGCAATAGTGGTGGACATGGTGAGCGTCGAGAGCAACGAGTCCAGAGACCAACTCTCAAATTCAAAGTTTGGCCGCGCTTAGTCAACAGTCAAGACCACTCTCGGCCTCTCCCCGATCCATGCTGACTCAATTCCATCGGCCAATCATGTCCCTCCAATTATTCTCCTTATCTTATCTTAATGACAAAAATATTAATTAAACACAATCATGTCTCCTGTACATAGTTTCCAGGAAATACCCCTTGCTGTCCGTTCAGTCGCCCCGTCCACCAGTCTTCAGCACTCTGCATCTTTTCTACCAGCTCTATCCGATCTCCTGCACTAAACGACAAGTCTCCTTCAGCCTACACAAACGTGTTAATTCAACTCCCTCGTCCCTCCATCGTGCAACATACCTGTGCTATGAAATCATATAATGCTACTACATATTGCACCTGAGGCGTTGGCTTCGGCTTCGGCTTCAGTGGAGGCGGGGGGGGCGGTGCCCGTTTCGCCGCTGCCGCAGCTACCACAGACCCACTACCTGGCGTATACGGAGGTGGTGGTGCTGACATGGATGGCACACTGGGTGAGGGGGGCGCTGCTTTGGTGTAGGATGATGCAGAGGGTGTCCGGCCAGGTGGAGGCGAGCGGAAGTTGGATGCACCCGAAGAATTCGTTGCAGTAGACGGTGTACGACCAAGTCCCTGCTGACTGCGATTCGCTTGCACGAGTCTCGCTGTGAGTTACCCCTCTAAGAAACGCCAAATTGTTTCACAAAAAGACAATGACGGCTTACAAACTGATATAATTCTCTTCACAATGTTCAACTCTTCAATAACGCTCCATGCATCCGTACGTTTCTCTTCATATTCCTGCGCGATCTGTGCCCCAGGCACGTTTGAGATGTCGAATTTGGCCTCGTCTGCGAAGCTATTCATCTTTTCCAGAATCAGGTAGTAGATGTTTAGTCTGATGTCAATTAGTAATTCTTATCTTTCTGGTAGCAATTAGATACCGCACTGCATATAGAACAATGAATTGAACAGAGGATCAACAAATTGTGTAGTGAGTTGCATAAACCGAGGAAGGTCCTGTTTCAGTGCATTGTTGATGTATTCATACTCGTTGGTTGCTATCTCAAAATCTTGCTCCAGCTACGTAGGATTGGATCATTATTAGAGGTCCATCACAGCTGCTACTCCGATATACCTTGAAAAGATTCTTTTCGTCGCTGAGGGATTTCTCCCTCTTATCGCGCAGCTTCGTTAGCGAATTGTTGAAGCGGTCAAAGTCAGTGAGCTACCACAACAATATCACTTCAAGGCACATGATCCAAATATAGGCAGGCATACTTTGTGCTCGCGTTTGGTTATCGTCTTGCGAATAGTTTTCAACACAGACTGGAACTCCTTTGCGGGGCCCAGGATACGGCTGTTAATGAGCTCCAGCTCAGGTCCTATCAATGATCGCATTTCTTCCATCGCAGTTTGGTACTTTTCAACGTTTCTGATGGTATGCTCCGCGTCAGGGTGTTTTCCAATAAGATCATATTCTCCAGCAATAGGCTGGAAAACAATGGAGACATGTGTTGAATAGCCAGCACCGGCCTCAAACAACGCTATAAGAGTGGCATGATATCAATTAGAAATACTGATTATGGCAAACCGGGTGTCTGCTTTGGTAGAATAACTCACAGGAGACAGCTTCCGAGAAGGCTTTGGTATCCTTGATCAACTTCTCGGTAGCCTTCTCCAATGCGCTGAAATGACGATGATACTCTTCAAATTCGGGATCAACAGACTCTAAAATGAAGTGTAATTGCAGGTACAATGAGGAAGCAGTAAGATGGAGTATTTGGGTAGATATGCTTACTCTTTGACATCCCAATCTTGCTGGTGACCGCGAACGGCGTCCTGAAATATTAATGCTTGGTATCAGTGACATGACATAGGAGTTCGGCGAAGGATGTACCGAGCAAGTGCTTTGCCGATTCCCTTCATGGTATATGTTCAGAAAAGGTGAAATTATGGGGGACGATGACTGGGTGATGGGGAGGAGGTTGCAGGGTTGCCAACGGGCTCAGGAGTGAGAGGATGAGGAGGACTAGGGCGGTGAAGTGAATGCAGAGACTGAGATGCTGTATCAATCTTCCCACGATAGAACTATCTGATATCTATTTCCTCAACCCCTTCCTCTTCCTCATCTCGTCTGCCATCTTTCCCAATGCCCCTGATAAACCAGCCCTCCAACCAAATCAAGTAATTCTCCCTGCACTCTCGCCTCTTCATCTCTCTCATAGCCTACTTTCAGACTCACAAATGTCTCCATAGTCCGTCTCAAGAAGGGTGGTAAACGATTTGAAGTGAGCCTGGCACTCTCGGTTCCTTCTGTCTCTTGATCTGCCCCTCAGATCGCCTGTTACAAGAACAAAGTTCAGGAGTGGAGAACGGGAGTGTATGTACCGTATTCCGAGTATATCTGTACTGCATCTGGAACTTCCTATGCAGGGAAACGAGTCTGGATGATGTTCTTCAAATTAACAACGTCTTCACAAATGTCTCTAAAGGAGAAGTGGCAAAGAGTGGCGATCTGAAGAAAGTTTTTGGAACTTCTGATGTTTCGGAAATAGTGAAAGAGGTGCGTAAGCTACCCCCAAAAACTGCATATAGGTTAACTGAGATGCACCTTTACAGATTCTCAACAAGGGAGAAGTTCAGGTCGGAGAAAAGGAGCGAGAACACGATCTTACTTCCTTACGCAAAGAGATTGCAACGCTTGTCGCAGAGAAATGTGTGGATCCATCCACTCAAAGGCCATATCCTGTTGGCATCATTGAAAAGGCCATGGCTGAGGCGGGATTCAGCGTAAAACAGGGGAAGACAGCGAAGAGTCAGGTCTGGAATCCACATCATTTACAGCAAAAGAATCTCTAACCAGCCAGCAGGTTTCGGAATGCATCAAGCAATTGCAAACTGACTCAAAGTTACCCATACAACGTGCACGCATGCGAATACGTGTCTCCGTACCCGTTTCTGATAGCACTCGACTTCGAGAAAGGATCATCGAAGTGGGGGATAAAGTTGAACGTGAAGAATCCGGCGAACAAGACTGGGAAGTTGTATGTCATGTTTCTGTCATGTTGGCACATATTCTCAAATGTTGTTCAGACTATGTTGATAGATCCTGGACAATTCCGAGTTATCAATGAACTTTTACAGAAGGAATGTAAGAACAAAGGTCGGATCGAAACATTAACATTTGCTGCCACGGCTAGTAGTTAGGATACACTCACGGATGAAACGATACGAATCTATGTACTATTAAAAATTTGCTTTTCATTACAACACCACCTTCAATTACATACTATGTCCAGCTTAATCTACAAGTTCACGTCTCTTAGAATCAAAGGACGAACAACCGTTCCCCAATTGTCATCCCACGTATTCCACATCTGTGAACTTTCAGTTTTAGATTCAAAAGGAGGTTGTGTTGCATGAGAATCGTGTAATGGTGTAGTGGAAGCCTTGGCGGTATCCGTAAGCGAACTTCTGAGAGTACGCAACGAAGGCGAATCTGGGAAAGAGTCGAAAAGATACTGCACAAAATATCAAACAATTTTTAAGAACATGATACAAGCAAGCAAACCTGCAATTGTTGAGCCAACTGGTGCGAGTCGTCAAATGTAAGACCGTTTTTCCCGTCCCTAACAAGTTCAGGCAGACTATCAGGGCTTTCGTGAGTAGTGATAAAATTGCACAGCGAAAGTGCAACATACCATTTAAACTTTAGAGCACAAACAGGTAATCCACAGCCGAACATATCCACAACTTTCATAGGAAGATCGAGGGCCGAGGAGCTGGAATGAAGACAAACTCCCAGATCAGCAGAGCCTGACGATGGCTTGAATAAGATATATGATTAAAAGTTGCCATTGCGCACCGAGCAAAATAGGATAGTCTTCAGCTTCAAGCCATATACTGATACATCTCACCCACTTCCATGATTCTTGTAATTTTCCCACTTCGGACATGTATTTGTCTTTCAATGGACCTTTGCCAGTGAGAATAACCAGTAGCTTGGGCAGTCGGTTATCACCGCTATCATTCGATTCCTCTGCGTACTCATTGTACATCTTAAGAGCATCCAAAAGTATACCAAAATCTTCGTCTGGAGTCCAGGACGTACTAGAAACGAGGAGAGCGGGTCTATCCAACCTTAACGAAGGTGAATTGAGTTCAGAATATGTTGAGGTGTGAGCTGAAAACATCGTAAGTTTTGGACCCCTTCAGTATGTAGAAGCCATCAATTTACATCGTCCTTTAATCTCGGTAAATGCAGTAGAATACGGTGGCGATGAATCTGGCAAAAACTCGTGCAACACCGCATTGGATGTTAGAACAGGCTGCAGCTTTCTAAAGAGCTTTTGGGATAATTATTCATATCGCAACTGCCGAAAATTGCGATTCCTTACTTCATGTTCTTCTTGTGAAGATGATCGGTGGAAATGACGAGGTGGGCGATCATATAAGATCTCCTTGTGCCCTCTAATGAATGGGCATGAATACATGTCCGTAGAATACTTGGGGAAAGATACGCACTGTAAATCCCACTCATTTACAAGGAAGTCACGCATAGCCCTCGTAACAAATAAGTGCGCATACGCGGTCTTTCCAAACTTTCCTTCAATCCTGGTACGGAAGTGAGCGCAGCGTTGAAGTCTGTAAATGCGACATCCATACCATTTGTATATGCGGACGAACGGATGCTTATTTCCAAGTTTGAGAGCAAGAATAGTGTAACCAAGGTTGTGCCAGTCGATTATGACCTTACTTCCTCTTATATAGGAAACGAGTTGCGCAATTACCAGCGTAGGAATACTAGGCGGATTCTAAGTCGAGTCGCATAAGCATGAAAGACTACTGATATCAAGAGACGATACTGCACCTGGACAAGAATGAATTCTGGAGGCACTTCGATCTCGACAAGGAGCACCCACAGGATCGATATAATTTCGTACAATACCTTAACTGGCGCAGCAAAAATAAACGGAAGCCTCTTAGCTATCCTCGGTGGTTCACGAAGATATCGTAGTTGAACTTTAGGTAAACGTTCCAAGGAAGGAATAGGTCTTGACCCTGCCTCGTTCAATATAATGTATTTCGTCCCGGGAAAACGGTAGCGCACCTCCATATGCAACAACATCTGTTACAAACTCGTTCTCGGCAAAACTCTGAGCATGGTACATCATGCGAGGACTACGTCCGATATCGCCCAAGACCAAAATGGCCACTGTACGTAGAGAATGGCGATTTGTTGGGCGAAAAAAGGAAAACAAAAAGGACACAAGCGATATTATAAGAATAGTGGAGGCAGCATGAGGGATATATTCCAGGAGTTTGGTGAAGGCCATCGCAGTGACGGTCGAAGGCAAGCAGGGCAAGGTATACCAAATTAGGCAATAGTGTATACATTGGTCAGCAGCACTAAATTGCCCTGGTCGGGGATAGCTGATCCATGCACTCTACCATGTCCTCCTCTTTCTTCCTGCGTCCCAGACCCCTCCGTTTCCCCATCTCTTCCTTCAATGCAGCTACCCGTGCTCTCACAAGACCCATCTCCAACCTGCCCCGACCACGAGCAACCCTGTCGTCCCCGCTTGCTCTGCGGAAGCCCCAGATGACCTCCACCCCCAATGTCCAGTCAAGTACTTGCAATTTCCTCCCAATTTTGCTCTATTTTAACCACTCCAGCAGCGAGGTCAATGTTTATTCAAACTGAAACTACCCCCAATGAGGACTCTCTAAAGTTTATTCCTGGTGTTCCAGTCATGGGGGATGGTACCGCCGAATTCCTGGACACTCGTTCTGCCCTGTCATCTCCCCTCGCTATCCGTCTGATGGGCGTTGAAGGCGTCTCAGCCATATTCTACGGACCGGACTTTGTTACCGTCTCAAAAGATTCAGAAAACCCATGGACCATAGTGAAGCCCGAGATATACTCCATATTAATGGAGTTCTTCTCCTCTGGTCAATCACTATTCCGAAGTCAGGAGGAAAGGGATGCAGCGGGACCTCAAGATACCCGAATTCTCGATACTGACTCAGAAACAGTGGCGATGATTAAGGAGTTATTGGAGACCCGGGTCAGACCTGCCATCATGGAAGACGGAGGCGACATTGAGTATCGCGGATTTGACGAAAGCGACGGTCTAGTCAAGGTAAAGCTAAAAGGAAGTTGTAGAGGTTGCGATTCAAGTAGTGTCACACTCAAGAGCGGAATAGAACGGATGCTTATGCATTATATCCCAGAGGTAAAGGGAGTAGAACAGGTGCGTTGACAAGCCTTCGTTCGTGTCTAAAGCATTGTCTGAGGAGAGCTAGGTTCTGGATCAGGAGGAAGAAATTGCTTTAAATGAATTTTCAAAACTGGAGAAAAAACTGGCAGAAAAGGAAGGAAAGCAAGATTCCGTGTAAGGACTGACTTGCTCACGAATGCCTTGGAAATTGACGTGGGCTCCAGCTTGGCACAATACATGTCAATATAGCTGCTGTAGACATTAACCTGGGTACCAGGATATGATGGCGGAGTACTTGTGGTTATTGCTTTAATGTTTAGGAGCTGTGGTAGGTTCTAGCGGAAGGTTGGGTGCAATTAATTAATAAATGCAACAGACAGCAATACTTATGTACTCGATGTTAGAACTACTTTAACTTACAGACTTTGCTGACTCCATGTATTGAACTATTATTATCTGATATACATCATATCACTTGACCCAGTCACCTGACGCCTATTGCTCCGATATAATCATTAGTCGGAGTCCTGCGACTTCCAGCGATCCTCGTCCTCATGATATCTGGTCTCTAGACATTCCTGCATTCCTCATTTAACCATCGTTTGTATACTGTATTAGTGTTTATTGCTGTGGTCTGCGCTATGGTTAGTCGCAACCACTCCTATATATTAACTTGTCCAATTTCACCTGCGACATTATAGGTTTATGTGAACAACAAGAAATTTGCTTGGTGTTTATATTACATACTCTTACTTCTTTCAGGCCCATTGTTAACTTAATTCTAGTGAATCTTGTATAAAGGGTCACCGATCCTCCTCCTGCCACCACACAGATCGACCATTATTCGAGATCAAGAAGAAAGGTCGTCCAGTCTCCCAATGCGACAAGTGCAGGGAACTACGTCAGTCCAAAAAGGTTCACTCAAAATGTACTTGTAATCCGAAGAATGATCCTGCAACGAAGGAACTAGTCAATTTGGTCACCGGGCAAAAGTGTAAGTACGTTTCGTTGTCTTCCATCTATTCAACCCTAAGGAAGAGTTCATATCAGCGAGACGCTTTATTCCTATTGTGCCTGCGCTACCTAATGGTCTTAAAGATGCATTAACGACGTCCGATGAAAGTTCATTGGGCGCCATTGACGTGCGGCAGAAGGGTTGGCTTATTTTCTTAACTTACAATATATGAGAGCTGATATGTCCAAACAGTGGATACTTTGCTAAACCCATGCAATTGTAAGAACCTTTGGAAATGTCGATGTAATAGATCTCAGTCTACTACTTCTGCCCCAAGCGAGCCATTTAATCAAGACCTTAATGCTCTGGCCAACGCCGCTGTTTTGCAATGCTGCCAGGCTCCGACTTTCGAGTCACCTTCAGAGGGTAATGAAAATCCTAAGAAGCATCACAACTCGCGACCACGTAGTCCATTCTCCTATAAGCGAACGAAGTCTTCCGCGGTTGTTTCGTCTACTTCATGGTTTATTCCCCATTCGGGGCTAGAGCTGCCTCCAATACACATGGCTTATAACCTTACGCCAGGATCAAGTCAGGGCTTTGTCGATACTGACTGTGCTGTTATGCCACCGATGAGCACAATCAAATCGTTAGCCGGAACAGGATGTACATGTGGTGTCCTATGCGCTTGCCCTGGATGCGCAGAGCATCGAACAAATGAAGCAGACAACGATGAACCTAGAGCTACTCAACTCAGGGATTGTGCAGACGGATGCACGCAGTGCATCGATCATAGTCTAAGAGCGTTGCCGGGCACAGAGCCTAACTACACAAGTCCGATCGATATGTTTTTTGCCACAATGGCTGCTATTCCACCGCCTCCAACGATGCGCGGTCCAGGAGGTGTTTCCCTAGTAAAATTACCGAAACTTGAGTGCTGCGGTGGACAGTGCGGGTGTCCAAACGGTCGTTGCTCCTGCAATACTGCTTGCGTTGGTTGCTGTCTTGAGGAAGAAAGGGAAGTATCTCTGCAGGCTTCATTGCAAATAATAGATACGCCGCAGCAAAGTACACACATAATACGGAGTTGCTGTGCCGAAAAATCGTAACCGTTTTGTTTGTAATTTTATTTCTCTATGTACGTGTTTGAATTATGAATCTAGATTGTACAACTGACTCTGATATTTGTACATAGAACCGGCTTAAACAACTACACGGGAGATTTAGCATACTCATGTACATAATTTATACGCTATTAAAGTAGTCAGAAATGAATATTTCATATCTGAGGAAAGTTCTTACGTATCATCTGAACGATAGATCGCAATAAATGTTTGTTAGTAAATTATAGAAAATACTGGTGGAAGTCTGAAACCAACCATCATAATGAAAGCGGGTCTGTCCAGATGAATTGATGAGAAGCTCTGGCAAATGTATATAAAAAAAGCTCACTTTCTTAGGGTTTTCTGGGGCATGACGAACATATCTGTCGTTATCTACTGGTCTGAAACAAATTATCACGCCTATTCTACGCATTATAGATTGCGACATCATACCGTTCCTTTTTCTGTAAACGACTTCAGTAGCTAAATATATAAAGCCAGATTTTGAACAAACCTTGCAGGAAGCCAGCATACTTTGCAAGGTAACACAGACAGCTACCACACTCAGTACAGGTGACCATTCATTTCCTAGGATTGAAGCGCAAATCTGCAGAAGGGTGGAAGCCAAACTTTATGACGAGTAAAATTTGCCATTGAGTATATGTACATACATGACCATTCGAATAAACATGCTACATTTCAAGTAAGGCATTGTGTTTATAACGAGAGTAAGACTTACCGGATGTATTGGCGCCTCCCGCCCATCCGTTACAACAAATTGTACGGCAGGAGAAGATATTGGATATTCCGGTTCGAATCGAAACTGAAGAGTATACACTTCTCCCTGAGGACCGAATTCAGTATGCAAAACATAGTTATATCTGTTATCTGCCGTGTAAAGATACCTGATACAACGATTCACCCATAACTTCAATTGTGAACCACCAGGTGGCGAAGTCATCCGCTTTAATCAAATTGATACCTTGGAACAGGAGCGAAGTTTGGCTGTTCATCCAAGAAATATTACAGAAAATTCAGCTTACCGACCGGACACCCTTCGGTTTGAATCTCTTTTAACTCTTTTGCAAGCCGTCTGGCGGATATGGATGCCATCGAGAAGAAAAGTGTGTAATAACACGTAGGATATGAGGCAGAAATCTACAGCAATTGTCGTGCAGAAAGCCGTTAGAGTTTGAACAGATACTATAGATCAAGCAGTGAAATATTGTCGATGTCAATATTCAGTACGACATGAGAGTCTTGAGTCTGAGCCTTGAGGGCGTCGAAGAATCGTGATGTCACGTGATATCACATAGTACTAAAGGGTTACATGTAAGTACATGTAATAGTTAAAAGCCCTTGGTAAATAAATCCAAATACAGAAATTTGCTTTATCAACACGATCCTTTCTTCTTCCGTTTTCTTCAACATGTATCCCCACTTTAGAGTCACCTGTTCTCCTGTTTTATTCAGAAGGAGCCTACAGGCGCTCGTGGGGACGTAGATTGACTTCCATTCATGCTACGTTGCTATTGATCGATATCCTTGCCAATATCGCTCACTTGCAGCCTGGCAAGATACATTATTTTAGTATCTACATATGCGTATTGATATTTTTTACCTTATGTTACTCGTAAATCTAAAAATTATCTAATAACTTCAATCATCTATTTTGAAGTTACACAATTGTTAAACGTTAGAACTTCATTCGCACCCCATGCCATCTACTTGGAGTCGCAGGTTAAATTTGACGTTCAACTTGTTACTTCAAAGCTTCAAGCTCAAGCTTCAAGTTGAAGTACTCCGTACCTTGTAAAATCACATGACGTCTCGGATCACTTATAACGGTACAAGCCCTGCTTTCGCTGGGATGAGTGCGAGTTAGGGGCAATCCTCGGCATCTAACTTGTTGTTTGGCCAGACTATATGCAAATACAATGGCATGCAGATTTCCACGTAGTTATCCAACTAATTACATACTAGCCTACTACACTTAGTGAAAAAAATTGGAATGGACTTCGCTCACGAGTCACCACAACTTGAAATCGAAACGAGCGTATTTTCTTTGAAGTGAGCCACCCTTCTGATACCACCCATGTCGACCATGCTTTCCGCAGGTATTCGCGCTTCACGACCAGTCTATCAACTGGGTCCTCGTCCTTCTAGGATTGCATCGATAATACATTCATTAGGGAACATCTTTCAACGAGTGAACAACTTGTACTTATGTCTACTTGTTTCTCTTTGGGTCCAGAGAGCTTGAGGAGGTATGTAGAGTTTATACCTTGTCGGGACTCATTTAGCTTCCGAAAAACTTAATTTTTTTAAGTACCATTACATATATGGTCACAATGACCAATAGTATAAAAACTACAGCTGGATTACACAAAGGACGAACTGGAACGAAAACATGACGATCTACGCAAATCTATCACATTTCCCGGAACTCCTTTGGAATGTCGGCAAAGGCTGCCATACCAACTCCTAATATTCCTAGCCTTTGAATGCATGTCGTCGTATGACGATACATGGTTTCAAGTGCTGGACGAACAGGCCGACCTTGAGATCCTTCGATTCCATAGATTAGGAGATATGTTTTACGATGCTGAAGTCAAAGCTTACTCAATATCATTTGGTTTACTTCGTTCGCAAGAGTAACTCTAGCCTGATGGCCAACTACTTCAGAAGTAGCTCCGCCGACTTCCAGAGGATTCTCCCAAGCCACAATTCCGAAAGTTTGTTTGAATAGTTGTTGCACTTCGGCTCGCTCATCCATTTTAAAATCATCCTGTAGAGTCTGACCGTAAGAAATAGCGTTATTCAAAGCAGCTTCATAATGCTCTGCCATAGCAATAGCACTTGAGCTGTCCACTGTCAAAGGCATCACAGGGCCATGCATACTGGTTCTTGATTGAGGTGCCGTTGTTGTAGCTGGTGATCCCAAAAACATGGAATCTTCATCTACATCCATTCCCATTACGTCCTCATCCATCCAGTTACTTCCATCCGAAGACGAGAGGTTGTAAGGTGGCTCGTACATCTGGCTTGAAGGCTCTTGATTAGACACAAGACGTTTCTTCATTTCAGTCGTCTCTAAGATAAGCTCAACAAATTTCCTACACCGTAGCTTGAAAAACATAATTCCACTATCCGTCTCGAGAACATCTGAATAATGCTCTCGTATCATTTCGACAGCCGCATCGATATCACCACAACTGATGGATTTCACAATGCTAGTTCTTCTTTCGATGTCGTTTTCGATGCCATCAAGATTGCGCCGATCGCATGAACCTGAATCACTCATTTCGACGTCACGATCGTCCTTGGAAACCGAGGGTTTGTCTTGTTTCTGAAATGCACGGGCTGTTTTTGCATAACCATGATGGACCAGATAAGATAGAACAAGTTGATTTATGATAGCTCCTGAGTCTTCTGTGGTGACTGAATGGCTTGCTTCGTTCTTGGCTTGTAATCCCCCCTTTAGAACAGCGCTGTCAACAGGTGTACGAAGAATTGTAGACCATGTATCGCTGTAACGTCGTCGGACGTGATAATCGATATCGTATTTGAATGGATCGTGACCAAAGTTGGCACGAACTGATTCCCCGGTATGTTGTATTCCAACGGAAGGATATAAGTCAATATCTTTCCCAACGTTTTCAAATACGTCACCTAAAACCACATTTCTTAAGATTTGATTGGAAAGAGGAATAAAAGTATAGGTTCATACCAATTAGAACACCGTTCTTCGTGAAGAATGCCTTGTTAGTAGTAAAATCTATGCCACAGCCAACAACATCCCCAGCTGAGAAAGAGTTATGAATACGACGTCATTCATGAGCTCAAATATATACCTCCATAGGTAGGACCATAGGGCGTCCCATTGCGTTCCGTGGCAAAGGAGCAACCATCGTCTCCATGATATCCCCAAGAATTAGGCTCCCAGCCAGGCAGGCGTGAATATTTTACACCACCCCAATGAAGCTGTGTGAATATCAGTAGTTTAGCAAGTCTGATCCCAAGCTAACTAACCCAACACTAATGTGACTAAAACAGGCTGATAAGTAGTTTAGCGACGACACACATTCTTATGGCTTACCCCTTGATTCTTTTCCGATAATCTCCACTTCATAGTAATATATGCCACAAGCATGGGGGATTGGGGCCGCAGTTCTCGCTGCAGCCGCATCTTTTTCTCCGGTACAAGACGAACCTACGAAAAATTTAGAGAAATACCGATAAATATACAGTCTTACAAACTCATATAAATCAACTCCCGTCCGTCTGAAGACACAGAGAGATTTGCATTTCGGTGTTCTTCGCTCCAACGAGCAGGCAGTTTCAAACAACCTTCCAGTGGTACCGTGCTGGATGAAATGGGATGAACATGTTGAGGAGGAAGGCTAGCATTACTGTCGTCATCACTGTCGACGGAGGGCGACATTGCTGGCACAAAGCCTTGTGAATGCCGGGGAATATCCGTCTTATGACTAGATTCCACTTGTAGCATATTCCTCAGTACAGAATGATCAAGGTAGGATGGTCGAGGGAAAGGTGCGGGGGACATCTGTGGTAGGGTGTGCTGATTTTCAGCTGTTCTTGGAGCATTACCTGATGTATTGAATCTCCGGCTGGACATCGAAGAAGGGCAAACCATATCTCCGTGAACAAGCTCTGTGCCGCTACGGATTACGCGAGGTTCAAAGGATGAGCCCCATTGAGACCCTGGTCGCCCATGCACACTGGAGGACAATGAAAGGGAACGTGCTGCTGGGCGTGTAGCGGGCGAAATAGAAGGACCCATGGCAGTTGCTCTGGATCCATGAATGCCTTGAGACCTATGGGATTCTGGAATGGGAATAGGACGATTGGACACCGGGTGAGTGATAGGGAAACGAGATCTGGAGGGAAGAGGGATAGATATGACGGATTCGATGTTGCGAGCAGAAGAAAGGGTAGGACTGCGTGGAAGGGAAATGCTGGAGGACCTGGAAGGGCGCGTAGTCATGATGGAAGTCGGGAAGGAGGAATGGATTCAGTGGAGCATGCACATGCGTGGCTACTAACTAGCAAGGATTGGTGAGCTGGAGGCTAACAGACATGTTATTATCAGGATCACTCACCGCAGAACTACAGAATAGTATAAGCTGGTTAGAGATGTGAAGTAGTAATAGTAACTTTAGTACACTAGCTAGTAGTACTAGTAAGTAAACTGCAATATAGTAGTAGCCAAGTAATACTAATAAGTATAATATTACATAATTATTACATCACGTGCACCACTTGCCCCCGCGATGTACTTACGCGTCCGTACACTCCTTGTCCTCTTCCACAAGTACCTCAGTATCAGAAACAATGGTATCTTTTCTTTCTTTCTTTCTTTACATGCCATCCTATTAACCCCTTCCCTCTCAACAGGAGCCATCCATGCGCATAGTGCCCGCCCAGCCCACCAAGTCCGCTTCCGTCAGTGATACCGCGAATTCCCTCGGACTGCACGACACTCTCCAGTATGGTCCTTTAAGCCTTTCCGCTCAAGTTAAGTCAGAAGGGGTCTCAAGGATCGGTTGAACAATGTCAGTCTTATTCCAGCTATTGTCCTGATACAACCACTCAACGATCGATGCTGCCAGTGGGAAGAAACTCAGGACAATGTTAGGCTTACTCTTCAGCGAAATATCTACGGAATGCATGCCCCTATGCGCTTGTTAATGGAACGAAAGATCGTAATGGCTGTTAGTCCCAACATCATGGCAGTTTTTACTGTTGACTTTATCTGCTTTCCAGGGTTCCCATCTTCCCGTTATGCCTCAGTCCAATCTTCATCTCGACATCCTCATGGGACGCGACGAACTCATAGATACTGCCGATATATTCCTCGGTAAGAAAATGTGATATCTCTATCTTGCTTAACTTAAAGTATTAATCTAGGTGCCGACGGCGCGCCTATCGACTTACATCGGGAAATGGAGAAAAGAACTCGCATGTAATTGTAGCTTCGCGCAATATATTATCATAATCATGTGTATTTGTAAAGAGGTTGCGGCACATGGGCCATCCAGAATCGCTTTCTGGCACATCATCGTTAGTCTATCCAGGGTGTGGTTAGAGGCTTCACATTCTCGCATTTGAAAATGCCTTCCTCTACAACTATACGCGCACTTCCAACACATCCTTCTAAAAGCGGTATACCAGCGAACGCGTATGATCCACATATCCAGATCCCAGGCAAACTGTTATCAGAGATGCGTCCAGCTCCCTGCGAAGGTCCTAGCCCACTCGACCTCGCTCTATACCCCCGCCACCATCGTCGATCTTCCTCTACGTACAAGGCTTTCAACGCATCTTTAGCTTCCATCGTCAACACTGCACGCTCCAATTTTGCAATGCTCAGCACAGATGCATCCAAAGGAGGTATAATGGGATTTGTAGTTTGATAAACTGGTGGCAAAAGCTTGGGGTAATTTTTGGGGTGGTTTAGAATGTGAGTAGCCATGGTATATGTAGCGTCCACGCAAATCGGAGGGGGTATTCCACTTCCTTTCCTCTTGGCATCCAGGTGCGTGACTAGATTCAAATCACGCCGGTCCATAGCATTGTTTGGCAGAAGTGACGGATCGGTGTGATTAACAACAATGGTAGTACAGTACTTGAAGGCCTTCAAACAATAGATTTGCTGCTCGATTGCGGATACATGTGCGACGTTTGATTTAGATGGAAGAGATGTTGCATATGATGCAAGTAGTGGGATAGCTCTATTCGCCTGTGTTGCAAATATGATATGATGAAAATCAGTGTGCACCTGAGTTCCAGAAGGTGTGTCACATTCAATCGTTACAAGACTTGTGTCTTCAATGCTGGCTTGGATCGATGTAATATGAGAGGAAGTATGGATGTGTTTCAGTCCGACAGTAAGCTGAGCGACCACATCACGTACTCCATTACTAACAACGTAGTGATGAGTTCCAAAAGTTAACCAGATATAATCTACCAAAAATCTTTCAGCATTATAATGGATACAGTAAGACTCCAACTCACCAAGAAATTCTTCTGCTGGATGTCCGACGATATCAGCTGCGGGTGCTGTGCATACGGCTGAGAATAGTGGAATCAATATCTTCGTGGTATATTCAATCCATAGTGTGTCCAATCCAAGTAAGGCAGAGATATATCCCTTAGGTGTAGTTGCGCTCATCCATTCGCCAAACGTAAGTTTGTTATGCTTAGTTGAGCGCCATGCCGGTACCGAATAAAATAGCATCCTGAGATAGCAGAACACTAGGATCAGTGTCGTAAATAAAAATATTACAGTTGAATATAATTCGACGAAGAAGTTCGATGCCTGAAACTTTCTTCGAGTAGACTGTATCAGTGAAGATGGTATGCTAACACCAGCGCGTCCAGACGACCCATTGTAAATCATGGATGTGTGCAGCTTGATCTTGTTATCGTCACTGCCTGGTGCAATGGAAGAGAAAGAATATGAGAAATCAGCCTGACGAAACGATACGCCTAGATACTTGTACAACTTGATGAGTTGGGGATAATAACCTGCCACAAAAGGAAATAAAAAACACATATGCCAAATATCAGCCCGTTCTTACCACCTTGAAATGACCTCATTGGAACGTCAATCCGCTGATATTCGTTTGATTTTGGAATAGGAAGAGAAACGGAAGCAGAATCCATCCCTATTGTTGGAGACTGTCAAGGCCATGTTCAGTATCGGGGCTGGCAGTATCATCAAATGAAAAGTACTTACCTTTTCAAACACATGAACCTCAAACTGCGTACCGCCAGACTCCAAAGGTTGAGCCAACAAATATGCTGCAGTTAAGCCAGCAAGTCCACTGCCCACAACGGCAACCTTGATAGTGCATTCTTTAGGCATGTTTCTCTCCGTTGTGCTGTTATAAATCTGGAGCACATTTAGTTCCATTTAACTAAACCTCGTGAAAAGGCTCGCCCAAGCCTCACCCTAACGAAAGTTCTTCCCTCCACAAAGAATGTCTGGCGTGATAATGATCAGGAATATGTGCTAGTAATACAAGTAGCCCTTTGGTCCACCTTTGGTATTGTCTGGTAGTCCTTCGAGTTCGGAATGCTGGTCTTGGGAAAATATCAAACGTTTCTCAGCCACTGTAACTGAGTTACACATCTGCATCACGCACCATGTCGGATACGATCGTTAGCCGAAACTGAAATTTAACCGGGATTGTCCAGGTGCCAGGGAATGTTTTGGTGCCTCCCAACCCCTTGCATCTGGCGGAAAGAATATACTTACAGTGCGTACGGAGTGCAAAAGTGGATGACTTCCCGCAAGGATCTGGCGTAGTCTGACGACGCCAGATTTTCAAACTCCTGTTTTTGCCTCGCTGACGCCAGACCGTAAGGTAGCTGTCCATTGGCTTCAGATGGATTCAGAAGAGCAATAGACTATGATAGAGTAGGCGAGACCAGGAGGGAGAGGAAGGGAAGCGGACAAAATGGAGATACCGGTCGAGATGAGCCATGTGGAAATGTCACATAGCCGAGTAAACATACCTTTTGGGGACATCTGGAGGCTTTTCGAAAGCTTTCGCAAGTCTGGCGGAGGGGCCTCGCCAGATGTTCATGTCTGGCACAGTCTGACGGTGCTCAAGAATTTGAAATTCATCTCGGCAACTCGGCGCGCCCATGTCTGGCGACGTTAGACTGTGCCAGATTCTTACGGGAAGTCATCCACACTCCTGGCTGCCGACTTTTTTGCCGTTCGCAAAATCCATTCAAATTCGAGTCCGCAGGGCCGCACTGGCTAGCGCCACTAATAAAAGTAGTACTGATATGGCAATGCCTAAAGTGCCTGTGATCTTCGCTTTTCCTTTTATAACACTAATGCCAATCAAGAACGATTGCCTCGACATCGTCGACGATTGAGTAGGAGCAGCCAGGGGAGATGTTCATCTAGCTAGGTGAGCACCTCAGCACCTCCAATGTTACATGGTGTTGCGCAAACACCCATGTAAGGTCGCGAGATAGGTATATTCAAGGTATATTAATGTGAAAAGGAAAACTACTTATTAGCAGATCATCAATGCATATTCCTCAAGCTAAAGGTTATGGCCACACCGATAAATATATAAGCACCAAAACAAATATCATTAATCCACCCGTCTGCGTTTCTCTTCACGGGAATCATTACCAAATCTCTCTCGAGACCGGGATCGTCGACGATATTGTCTCTTAGATTCAGTATAGCTAAGCCGTCTCGAAGGTGACCTCGACCGCGATCCTGTCCTTCGCGAGCTATGGTAATCGGATGCACGATCAGGATGACTATAGTAATTGCCACGACGTTCGTACTCCCTGTGGCCATTTTCCTCCCGACGATTATTCCAGCCCCGTTGGTCATGTTCACGCTTCACAGAAGACGACTGAAGTACTCTGGTGGAATCTCGTTGATGCATAGGAAGGTCTTTTAGCTGGGGACAATCTAAATAATATAAAATGAGCGTCCAGGTCCGTATAAAATACTGATATTCGTGCCTTTTTTCAAGTGTGGGCCCCCACAATTAAAACAACCAGGTGGTGTATCAGAGGTTTTGGGTGGGTTTGCGCCACCAGCTGTCACAGTAGTATCTTGGTCCAACAAATGGGTATATTTGGTGCGGCTACGCTTTCCAAAATTTTTAACTTGCATGACCTTTGGAAGCAATGAAACATCGACAGTTGACTCCGTAGCTTCAGTGTAATCATGTCTTTTTAAAATCTCTTCATCCTACAGCAGATCATCAGTCTCTCGGATAGGAAAAGAAATAAGAAACACCAACTTGGTGGAATGCGCCTTTGTGCCAGTATTTCTGCAAAAATTTCTGCTGCCCTTTGGGCTTTTCTTCTCGCAATTTCTGGGCTCTTTCTAAATCCTCCTTCAGTCGCTGCTCCTCTGGCATCGCCCTTCGTCTCTCTACTTCCTCCCGCTCTTGCTCACGACGAATTTCTTCTTCCTTTTCTTCTTTTATTCTAGCCAGTTCGCGTAACCGCCAAGCCTCAAATTCGCCTTCAGGATCCAATCCGTCTGTGTCATCTACATCAGGCACCAACTCCTCCTTCTCCTCTATGTCGACTTTAGCAAAAAATCGGAATATAAACATAAAACTCACTCACTTTCCGCGAGCTCCCGCTTGATACTTTCTGCAACCATATCATGACTTTGTTTACGTCGTTCCTCGGCCTCCAACTCTTTTCTCCTTAGGGCTTCCTCCGTTTCCTGCGCCAAAGCTTCCCTTTCCGCGATTGTAGCTCGTGCACGTCTATATCAGATAAATAAACAAAAGGACAGATGTATTTAGAAAGATCCAACTGACTTGGGAACGAACACAGGACGAAATTGCTGTTGTGGTGTTTCGTCTTCGTCTGATTCAGTTTCGTACTCACTTGACTATGCGGCATAAGATAAATGTATATTATAAAATACCACGATATGCTCACCTCTCCCGCACTGTCTGGTTTTCTTGCTTCCTCTGATTCCTCCTCGTCGGAATCTACTCAAAAGAGTCAGACTTGTTAGTGTCGAATGAGCCTAGTGTGAATACCTTCATCTTCTTCGTATTCTTCCAATGCAGTTCTTCCTGACTCCTCTCTACCAGCCACGATTACCTTGCCTTCTTTGGAGACACTAACATCCTTCAAGGAAACATTCATTGACTTCGATTTTTGTATTCCAGCACGTAGTGGAATATCACCATCATCATTGTTTTCATAGTCCTGAACGATATCTTGATTCCCTTCTACAAGAATGTCGCCGTTTTCTTGCAATCCTTCCTCAATATCTGAATCCGATTCCACCTCTGCAACGCCTTTAGGAGCCTTTCCTTTCCAATAGCGTGCAGCTGGCCTGGGGAGCCTGGGAGCTTGTTTCCGTATGGTAGACATAATACTCCAAATTTAGAGGAAGCTAGAACAGTATAGATGTATAAATTGGGCACGGTAGAGCTGATCTGTGGAAGGGTAAGAAGCAGTAAGTAGTACCGAGGCCAGTGTTACTTAATGCAAACTTAATGACGACGTCCATAATCGTTAGTGTAAGTACATTGGTCAGCAAGACGAAGCCCTTGGTTGCAAACAAACGCAACTTGTAACACATGAATATTTGAATTCAACACATAAATATTGTATAAATATGTATTTAATTAGATTATTATACAAGTCCTAATACAACAGTTGCTCTGAAACTACGCGCCCTGCTATTGCGACTCGGCTTCATCGAGATAGCGCCTTCAGGCAAAATCTCGATGTATTCTTCAGCACGTAGTGAACTGGACTTCCAACCCCAACTTTGGCTAACCGAGAAAACATCAGGTGCACTAGTGAAACGCGTCTGAGTTGATCCAGTGGCGCTGGCACAGCTAATGGTAAAGTATGCAGAAATCTGCGGTCTGGGATCGCGATACGGCTGAGGAGGAGCAGTCGGAGTTGAGGTAGAAAGAAATGAACTGGAAGAATTAGAAGTTGAAGATGAAGACGGGGGGGAACCTGTAATTGGAGTAGATGAACGAAATGGATTAATAGAAGTAACTAGCGGGGTCGCACTCCGAGATAAAGTAATTGTAGCAGGTGAGCGTTGCTGAACACTAGGGGATGATGATACTAAAGAAGGTAGAGAAGGTCCACGGCTTCGTAGACTAGGCTCTGCACCAGAAGACCTGTCCTCATTTAAAGTAGGACTAGGTGCACTGGCAGCAGGAATAGGATCCACAGTGGATTGCCGATGGAGGTAGATACCCAGCTGTGTTTGATTTTTCTTCTTCACAACCTGGATATAGATGTTGAAAAGACTGCCTGCATACCATACAGTATGTGAATGTAATCGTGACTTCTCCTTCAGCAAGTCCAGGTCCCAGAACTCAACAGCAAATCGATACGGGGGGTAAGGAGACCAGCGCACAGTACCTTCAGGATCCGATTGGATACAAGAATCCGCCGTGTAAGGAGATGAAAGAAGCCCAAAAAAGTTGGCTTCGGATGTGGAAACTTTGGACATAGCATTTGTCCGCGGATTGATAGTGCCTCTTTCTGAGTTCTGGGGGCAAGCGGTGATTGCAAAAGCGTCGCAGCGAACAAATCCTCCATGGAAGGAGGTAGGTTGTTCTGGTTTGCGCGCGCATGCAACCCGCCATCGCCAATGCGAAGAGAAGAGTCACCAGGCACAGCAAAATATTGGCTGGACTGAATTTCATCGGATGCTCCTAGTTCTCCTGTTGAAGGTTTCTTGGATAGAATGCCAGCTGTGGTTACCGTTACACCTAATTCTTTGTCACGAGGAGGAGGGGAAGATGGTATCGCTTGTGAAGCACCTGTGGTATAAAACGAAGTCGTCGGTCGATATGTTATCTGATTGCGGAAGATAGAGTGCTTCCAATGAGCATCTTGCATCACCGCCAATTGGACATAAGGACGTTGCGTAGTTGGTGATATATCGTTAGCAATGGCCATGAGTTCTTCAAATGTCTGCAAAGCTCGAACATTAGATTGAGACATCACCGAATGCCAAATAACGAACCATATTCATATAATAGATGGCCCTGGAGAACATGTTGCTCCATATTTCTTCTTCACTTTCCAGGATCCCGTCTTTCCTACGTAACTCGACGACCGATCGTGCAAATTCATATCTCTCTCTTTCCCCCCTTATGAAAAGGGTATCTGCAGAGACGAGAGCAGCTATCCATACCGGAGTAAGTCCTCCGCGACGCCAAATCAGTGGCACTTTAGACAAGAGCTCCGGTTCAGCACCAAGTGGATTGATATCGATAGTGGACGAGGTGGTGGGCAAAGTTTGTGCACGCTTTCTAGATAATATGGGACGGTTTTCTTTATCACCTGCTCCGCCATCCTCGAGAAGAAACATATCAGTAGCCCATCGAGCAAGCCAACAGGCACATGCCTCTCCGATTTTGTCGGAGAGCGCACCATAATGATACGATGGATGGCTCTCTTCTTGTTCGTCGTCTGAGGAGTTGGTGGAGTCACAGTATGTCGAATGAGATATAGCTTTCTCGACATCGCCTTCAAGTTTGGAGTTTGACACATCCGACGAAGATGCCGCTGCAGATGGGGATATGTATTCGGGAACAATCTGTGCAACGTTTTCCAGTCCAGTAGCAGCTGTAGGTTCCTCTGCAGAGGAAGATGGAATTGGACGACCGAGGGCGAAATTAAGGTATGGAATAACGGTAAAAGGACCGACGGTAGATAGGATGAGATGGAGCGCCTGAGAAGCTACTGAGGGAATGGACAGATAGATGGAAGTTGCTAAAAGGGATAAGAGGAACCGGGGTGTAGCAAGATGGTGACTGGGGGGGAGGGGAGGATCAATGAAGTCGGACTGGTGAAAGGGGGCGTGAGAGGTTGAGAGGTGGAAGGAACGAGGCTTGGGGGAATATGGAGGGGCGGACCTCCGCCATAGAGTCTCGAGATGCATAATCTGAGAGATAACATAAATATAGATTATAGATGTGAATGGTGGGGAGAAATGGGGCAACTCACTCGAAGGCTAGAAGCTGTGTTAGCAGAGTGAAGACAAGAACTTAAGGGAGACTGACCTGCACGTGTTATGTTTCGATCGTCAAAGCGGATGTGGATCTCTTCAGGAGCACGAGTAGAGCTTGCGCTGGAAGACTCGCTGAACCCTGCGGTGAAGAGGGAACGGAAGAAGCCCTGTGTGGGGAGAGAGAGGTAAATCAGGGGCGAGAGCTCGTATGAAAATACTTACAGATTGTATGAGGACGACGCGATGAAGATTGTAGATGGCGGTCCAAGAGCCAAGGACACGAAGGGCGACGTCGGCGGTTCTGCCCTGGAGAAAGGAGGAATATAGATGGGACTGGATGTCGAGATGGGAAGGGGGTATGGAGAGAGGAGAGGACATGGACAAGTGGGAAAGCTAGCGACTCTTGCTCAAGGATCGGGCATCTGTTTTGTATTGGGAGACTGTCCGGGATCAAATGGGCGTGTCGTGGCCGAGGTGGGGTCGATGATGATCATATTATTATTTCATTACTAGTATTATTACAACAGCCATTATTATTATTATTATTACAACTACTATTATTACTATAACTAGTATTATTACAGCTACTATTATTACTACAACTACTATTATTACTATTACTACAACTACCATTAGATTCTATTATCATACTATTGTCACTACTACAACTAATATTATTAATATCGCACCTCTACATGGCTTACTCTCAACCACATCCTCGACTCTCAGTCCTCTCCACATCCTCCCAGTCCTCCGCCGAACATCTCTCCCCAACCACAACCTCAACACGCTTCTCTCTTCCTTCAGCCCCCTCCATCCAATCCACCCTTGCAAAGTCCTCCCTCCCAAACCGTCCTAACATCTACGATAGGAATCTCAACAAGACTCGCATAGCCGAAGTCTCTGCCTCAGCCTATGCCTTTCTCTTTTCAGAACTCGTCCAATACACTCAAAGCCGTGTCAGCGGTATCAATGACCTTGAGCGCAGGTTCGTCCCGGCCTTTCCTTCCCTTCCCTCTCCTGACCCACTTTCCAGATTGAATACCCTCGGATACCGAGTTGGCACACGCGTTCTCGAACTCATGTCATGGCGAGCCGAGGCATCCTCCAAAACCCCGAAGCGCGAAATACGCTTCTTGCCCGCCCTCATGTCAATACATACCCAATTATGGAAGGCTGTCTTCGGAAAACCTGCAGACGCCATAGAAAAGAGCGTAGAAAATGCTGACGAGTGTCCGTCCGTCTTTCCCACTTTCCCTTCGATCTCACATTCATCCTCTAATTTCCAGACATGATTATTGACAATGATCCTCCCTTTGAGCGACATATTTCCGTACCGCGAGATATGAGTCAACTCAGCTGCTCATCCTTTACAGCCGGTATAGTAGAGGCTGTTTTAGATGGACTGGGTTTTGTATGTACATCTCCACGACCGCGTCGTGTTAAATACTTACCATCTGAATAGCCTGCTAGAGTGACCGCCCACAACACTCCCAACTCACAGTATCCCACTCGCACAACAATCCTCATCAAGCTAGAAAAATCAGTGCTAGAACGAGAAGATCTTCTAAAGCAGTGATGCTTATAGTTGCTTTATCCATTCTATAGCCAATTTCAATTTCCACCACCAAGTGCACGATAATGATGTATCAGATATGTCACTTACTGTTATGTACTTGGGTGCATAAGGATCGGTCATTTCATGTGACTGATTGTTACTATGTTACGGTCATCTTTTCTTTATCGCCCATAAGAGCATATTATAATACGTATCATGCCATAGCGCTGTTAACTTTCTCTGGCATTGCGATGGTAAACATCGGTAGCATTCACATTTCTCCTGCTCTTATTAACACTTCTTGTGCTTGGTCTTCCGATTTGCAACAGCTGCAAGACCTGTATGATTCCCCATATACGGGAGCCGTTACCACGCGAACTGCAACAACTGCTGGGTATAGAGAGAATGAATCCAATACTGTACGATTCCCCCGTTCCCCTGTGACTGTATTCGTATTACGACACATAATAGGTTACCTTTGCCACAGAATCACTGACAACTTTGAACTCTTTCGGATACTCGCCCTATTCCCTTGCAATCTATCTTGAATGGGTCGAGCAAGTGTTGACCTCCTCAAAGAACTCTACCAATACCAAGCCGTTCATCGTTAGTATAACGGCATCAGATCCCAGCACTTTGCAATCTATGGTCGCTTCAATTCAAGAACTTCGTCGCAGACTAGGTGACATACCAGACTCCCAGACACGCATGCACTTTTCCCGCATCGCTATAGAACTCAATACGTCATGCCCGAACATTCCAAACGCGTCTCCGTCTGGCTATGTGTTTGGTGCATTGCTTCCTATGCTCAAAGTGTTTATGGAAGAGCATGCAAAGGATAATTCACTAACAATCGGACTTAAATTACCACCTTTCGTTTACAAAGAACAGTTCACTGCCGTCCTCGATGTTACAGATTCAATCTCTTATATGGGAGAATCGACGGGATGCCCTATTTCATTCTTCACGTGTACAAACACGCTCGGAAACTCCTTGCTCTTCTCCGAACAAGGAGATTCCGTAGATGATCGAGCTTAGTTTGCGCTTCCCACCGCAGTTGGAGGACTCGCAGGCGATTTGCTTCATCCGTTGGCACTAGGCAACGTTTACACGTTCAGCCAATTATTGCAAAATCACAAGAAATTAAAGAATATAGTGATAATTGGCGCGGGAGGCGTTACATCCAAAGAAGCAGCCAAAAGGATGAAGAAGGCTGGAGCTGCTGTTGTTGGCTGCGCAACTCTTTTCGGGCGGATGGGTATTTGTGCGTTCGAAGCTTTAGGGACGACCTAGCATTTACATAGACTATATACAGTACGAACATGGTCAATTGAACTCATTGTCAGTTCTTTGCCTTCGTACATTATTCTTCATAACGAAACGTAAACATCATGTAGTCTAGTTTAGGGAAGGGTACAAATCATGCTGAGAATACGGCATAGAATGTGGATAATAGTGAGTTTCTATTGAAGAAGGGTAAGGTGAGTTGTCTATAGGTGATGACGTTGTTGAACCAAGGTCGTAAAAAAAAGGTTCCGACTGCATAGGAGGGATAAGCGAATTCATACAATGCTTGTCTTCGGGAACATATGTCCCAGGCGGTGAAAAGAAAGGCGGGTGAGCAATCTCTCGCGAGTTTAGCGCATTATTGCCACTATTTGCGTCCGCTTGGACTTGATCAGAGTGTAAATCCAACCCACAATAGGCACTATTAAATGGATAGTTATGCTAAGATAAAATAAATGTCAGACTTTTCAAGACATGCACCGAAATTCGGAGTCTGGACACACCAGTGATAATAAATGTTCAGGATTACTTGCAGGAGGAAGGAGAGGGCTCAGAAAGACCGGACACTCTGCCTCGCACTGAGAAGAAATAGCAGCAGGTATGGGCTTATTTATTCCGAGTGATGATCGTGAAGTCTCGGACTGACTCGCCTCTCTCTTCGCTGCGGCAATGGGTGGACGTTCATGCCCCATCAAAACAGAGGGAGAAGCAATTGAGCTAATACTCTTCACTGCGTTGACGAGTTCTTCTCCTTGCTTCCCCGACATCAGGAGCTCTGCGACCCGTTGACAACGTAAGAGCTCTTCCGCGCCATTGCGTTTGACATTCCTTCGCGTGGGAGGCTTAGAACGAGTACTAGGGCAAAAGCGATAGCCCGGGTATCTCTGTAGATGCTCCAGTTTCTCATCTTCTGCTTTTCTTCGCCATACATCCTTTTCTGACTCGGACATTTGGTTCCAAATATGACCTACTATGCGACTTATATGCCTATGGTCGTGCTCTATGTTGCGCCCAATTTTCTGGCCAGCTGCAAATTCGGACCTGAAAATCATAAATGCATTGCGAGGACGCGGAATATGATTGGGATCCAGGGAACGAGACCTAGCAGCGCGTATAAGGGGCGTTGACAAAGATACTTCAGTAGTAAAGCTAGCTGGACGTGCACGGCGGGAATTGCCACTGCGTAGCAATGCAGGCTCCGAAGGCTCATCCGTTTGTGTATAGTCATATACGGAGAAGAAATGGCTCTGTGCAGGAAGGGAATGGTTGACCAGATCTAGAGACGAACTCTGATGACGTATGGAAGTACTTTGATCTGCATGAAAGTGAACTTTGAAGAGGTGGCTACAGAATGAACTTCTCACCATGAAAAAACTGGAGCTCATTCTGAAGACTGCTCATGAAGGATATGCGAAACACAGACGTACATGGCAGTTGTGGGTGGTCCCTAGGCTTTATATTTCCTGGAAATGCTAAGGAGCTGGCCAGGGTGATGGGCGAAAGCGATTCTACTCATCCTTTCAGGAAGTCACCCTTGCTAATATCACATCTCAGATTGCAGATCCTAACAGATCGGTCCATATTTGGCATTTTCCTCCGAATGCCAAACATGCCATAGCGTTCCCTCCTTTTCTGTCACATCCGAGATTGCACACTGATTACAAGTGATTACACCGTACTTATAGGGACTCCGGGAGTCGGGACGCGCGGCAAAATCCACTTTCAAGGAACAATGAAAACAAACGAAAAACATGTATCGTCTACATAATAACATATGCGCATAGCATGCTTTAACTTTCCAGCAACAGGATTACTCTTACCACGTTAATTCACTGGCTGCCATTACAGCTACTCACTGAGCACCGCTCAGTCAAATACATGGGGATAAGGTTGTGGAAGCGGGGTCGCATTCCATCGTGGCCTGTCCAGCTCTCTTTCATACCGTGACGTCGGGCGAGGAGAATCGGCTAGCTCGTCATACGCCGTACCTGATAGGCGACGACGAGATGTCTTTAAACGATTCAAAACCTAGGTATGCTACAATTAAGTTATATTATAATTTGTATGTGAATATGCTATTACCTTTTCGTAAAAAGAAATTTCCCCGTCCAAGTGATCTAATGTCAGCGCATGAAACTCGTCTAGCTTTTGCTGATGGTAAACCTCCATTTCGGCCATGGTGGTATTGAGAACCGTCTCACAACGTGACAAAACACCTTCTTCCGTAGACTGACGTTTGCGGGGGCTCAACAACAGCAATACGACTACAATATTAAAGAATTACCTGTCCCGTATTCAATATGGTAGCTCTGTATCTGGATAATGTAGATTCGTGCGTTGCAACTACTCCCTGATGAAAGTGAAATATTAATTCAGATTCGTACACAGCAACCAACCTCATAGATGCGGTCAGGATGTGCCATTTTTTTCAAATATTCATGGGTAGCTAGCTGGGTCCTCCGGGCCTGAAAATATGGTAAAAACAGAATTATAGATAAGGCGGAAGGTGATGGTATTACATGATCATCATATAGGTCGGCAACACTGTGAAGGGATTCAGCTGTTAATTGAATACCTTTAGAAAGCTTTAAACATTCTGGCATGTATGTGATGAGAGGGGATGAAACCTTATAAATGTCAGAGATACCTTTACATCCCTCTCGCCAACACCAAGTATTCAACGTTAAATCTTTTTCCGGATCAAATGCAGCTGAGCTTTCGCGTACAACTCTTTGGAAATTTTCCCTTGTAACAGCTCGCGAATTTAAGCTGGGTGTGATCAACGACAATAAGGAATAGGATAATAAGCGTTCTGCCTTTGACATTTCTGGATTTCGCATCAGAAGACAATGAGTACGCCACGGAAATGTCCTGACCAATTCTAGCGTCTCTGATGTTGCTAAATATATTCCGTATGCACTGAATTCCTAGACTGTTGGCTTTAATATGAGCGTGAAAACCTTTTTCTGCCGCTTCAGCATCCTGTACGTCAATGTTGAAAGCAGGATGATATACATTGGCAAAGAAGGATGCACCGATGGATGGGAGTGACGAATGCTTAGCTAAATAGCTATGCCACTCCTATAAATAAACATGTATTCAGCTTCCCAGTAAAAGCATGGATGAGTTAAACTCACGCTATCATTATCACAACTTAGAAAATGTGTGAATATGTCTGCATATCTAATCACAGGATGGCCAGCTAGCTTTTCGAGATAGCGTTCAAGATCACCCCTTCTAGCTTCAATAAAATCCTTGGACTCCTTCCCAGTATATTGTTTCTCTGGAAGAGGAGGAAGCGCAATCGCAGGTAACCTGCGCAAGAGTATGGTGTTCAATAAATTAAAGTGGGAAAATCGACGGTATACTGTAAGATGATACGACCCAAGGACTTTGGAACTATCGCATTGAAAAAAAGTTGTAATGGTGTACATTATAAAGGAATTTGTACCAGCAATACGCTTTTCGGGTGAATGTACAAGAATTTTGATTGCGGGAATCTTTTCTGTCCATGCTGGCCCGACGTCAATATAATGGCGGTCCACCTCATTACTCGATTTGCTGCTTCCCTCGATTTGAGAGTCGGAGGTGCTGCCTCTTTCATGGGTGGTCTTCTCGCTTCGCGTTTTTCCAATTTCGCATTCAGCACCGATGTCGGAAGTCTCCGACAAAATCCATGCTTCCGCTCCACTCGTAACAAAGTTCGAGAAACGATTGAGGGATTTACCGCCCAGAATACTTTGTCTAAAGCTTGGAAATGCAAACGCACGAATCCATTCTGATGTAGTAGTTTGTAGTAAAATAGAACGTGACAAGGAGGAAGCAATATTCCCAGGCGAACTACTGAGAGGATCGTCCACAGGAGAGGATTTTGACGATGCCTGGGATGGTGACGTTTCTGACGCATTTTGAACTACAGCAGAATGGCGGGAATTATGTATATACTGGATATGAAGCAAGTCGTCAATATAACTTTACAGGAGTGCATCATACACGACAGGAATCAACGGAAGGACATACTGTATAATAATTTACAGGAAGCAATCCAATTTCACCGCTGCCTAAGGTGCGTACGAGGCTCCGACCCTCGCCAATGTTTTCTTGCAAGACATTTAATTCATCACCGGCTTCCAGCTTGCTTAATTCTTGAAATTTAACTTGACCAGCGAATGGATATATGGCCCATGCGGTCTGCCCTCGGTGGTGCACGTCGACTTCAATCACATCGCCTGACAGCATACGGTGATTTGAAATACTTTCGGGTGAATTTTGGATTGTCATGACTCCTTGTGAAAGTGAAGGTTCGGGTTTACTAGTCCAAGCAACGGAAGTGTTAAGCCCCACATCGAACTCGTGTGGTTGAGGAGGAAGTCTGTCGTTCATATCAGCCATATGATTTACGGTTCTAGGCAGTGTAGCCTCCATGAAAATGAATGGATGAACTGAAATGATTAACGATTAATGAAGCTTTGAAGCTTGAAGTATTCAAGACAAGTAAGTATCCTGTACAGTGTACTAGTAAGTACTTACTGCAGCGTGAGCGGCGGGTCCGTGGGGAAGCTAGTTTCAGTCACCGTCGCGGCCCGAGACCAATGATGAGCGCTAGCGCCAGTGAGCATCGACTGCAAACTTACTACATGGCTACGTTCATTTAACTTGTATCTAACAAATCTTTCGCTACTGTAATTACCAATAAAGTCCAACTGCGTGTTCTACAGCTTTCTGCGTGGTATCAGCCACATCACCAAACAGCTGAATATACAAAAGACTAATAGTAATACAGTTGGACAGTGGACGCCTGTGGACGCGCTTGCTTGGCGGTTGCATTGTGCAACTTGGTTACAACACGCATGTGACTCGTGGTCTCTTGAGGTATCATATAAGTACTTATTACTACATAAAGTATAAGTATAAGTACCTTACTGAGAAGATAAGCATCCACCTAAGGGAGGTTAGTAGCGCCATCAAACAAAACATTTAACCACGCCGCAAGACGAAGACCCTGTTTTGCGATCTGTGTTTCAACCTGTTCGTCAGTATGAGGTCAGCATTTTTCTAAAAATTCTATGAAACATAAATATTTCGCTTACAATTGGGATAGCATTCGTGTAATAGCTTGTTGTACATAGATCTGCTCCGGAAGAATAATTAAACACAAACGACTGGAACCCCCGGAACATCAGCGCGTTAAAATCAAAAGCACAGTAACAATGTTTTAAACATACACAGTCCAACGAGTTAGCATCCTTTGCCCATACAAGAGGGCATTCAAGCGGTGTGATAGCGCGCGGACGGAAAAGGCCAGTGACATCGTCCTGGACTGTGCGGCGTCGACTAGCTTGTCTCGTAGTTGAAGTGCAAGACAACCAGAAAGGTGCGAGAGAGGCGTAAGAGCCGGACTTCATGTATATATATAAGTAAATATTGATCGGTAAGAAAGTAACTTATGTCTGACTTTAATTCGTGCACCGAGCGTGTTGGCCCAGGTGGTTACGGAATTTTCATAGTTTGCAGAGAGAAGTTTGTTGATCATCCCAGAATCTGTAGCAGTTCGTTCACTAAGCCGCCTCATATCTGCAATACAACATCACCATACCCCATAGCTTGAAAGGAAACCGTCAAAAGATGCAAATTATAAGGTCCTTGCATGTCTTACAGAATGAAGGTTTGTGGTGGATCCACTGCATTTAACGTTAATTCCATTTCCGCCTTCCTCCACAGCTTCCACATGCAGTGGTTGGCCTATATCTCCTATGAACTACCGCGGTAAACTCCTGTCAAACTATGACAGGGAAAAGCGAAGTAGAATACGAACATGATCTGTGGAACGTTGGCAAGGCAGTGTATTCGTCTGAGTTCAAGATTCAGACGCTACAGATGATGAGGACCGAAAGCGTACCGAGAAATTTTAAGGCTTCCTGACGTTGAGAGGTAGACAAAGAAGCATCAACTACTCGGGTTGTATAGTTGGCAATTGCAGTCACTATTTTAGTTTGACATCATTTGCTCAGTCAAACATATCAACGATTTCGCACATAAATAGTACGTACAGATACACTTCCCGTTGACACAGTCCCTTGATTCAGAGACTGAACAAGAATTAGGTGGATTGTCTGTAAGATGCGAGGGTTTCAACGGTAGCCAAGCAGAATACACAGGAGGTATCTAGTACCTTCTGCATCGACATAATGTAATGTAGATGACCTGAAGAGGTAAGGTAGTATTAAGATAATATTAATAGTAGATAGAAGACCGTTAACGATTACCATGCATATGCAGAACTAGACTTGATATCATCTGCCCACTTATTTAGAATTTAAAAATATATCAGTATACTTCATAGTAAACAAGTGGTTAAAAATGGTAAGTTAGTTCCATATACACACCGTTGCTGCAGGTCCGAGGGACTGGGAATAGGTGGGACCGAGAGAGGATGTAACAAACGCCAATGCTTTGGGAGAAAGGAACTATTAGTCGTATATGTCAATTTTCTGAATTTCTTCGAACGCATCCCATTACCTGCATGGCCACATATCTGTACGAATAAAGTTAATGAAGTGCGATAACAACAAAAAGACGCAAGAAGATTCAACAAACCCAACAGCTTGGTGTCCGTTGGCTCCCCATCCTAAGGCTGGGGTTGAAACAAAAGCAAGGGACAGTGCAGTTACAAAGAAGCGTCTAGCTGTGTGCATATTCGTAAATGACACAGAAAAACGCGAACGTCATAAGCCTTTTATGTGAGTCATTATAAGCGCCAGGAAGGACGAGGAAGGATTGACAGTGTACCCATTAAGTCATGGAAAATATGGAGGTATTATCAGCTGCGTGGAGTGCTGTGTGGAGCGATGTGCAACCGCAAAGCTTATCGCATTGAGATAACATGAGAAGCACATCGAAAATCATACATTTTAGCTTCCGGTGCTCATTGCCATGCGGGGAAGCACTCCTGATAGTCAATTTCGATCTGAGCCATATGGTGCCCAACATACATACTTCGTCAATCACTACTGTCTTCAACTTCGATATAGCATGATGCGTTCCTGAGAGGCAAACATTCCATACTGCAGTACTAATTCAACGTGGGTTCAATATCAAAAAGACATGCTGCATACGTATTACGAACGCTACGCGTTTGGTTTTATTCACCATCATCACCTTTCTCAGCTGAACTGCCTAACCCCCCCATTAAATCAGCCATGAAATTGGGATCGAGTTGATATATAGCATGTAGGTCAAAGGATGAATCATCTGTTGAGGGATGAGAAACGTCTGGCTTGGAAGAAGCAACTTCGGGTGTATGAGATGAGGTTGAGAAAGTCATCATATGTCCGGAAGCAAGATTGGGCTGATCCACGACCGCCATCTCATCTGTCTTCTTCAATGGTTCAGAGTTAGATGTGAGAGAGGAAAATAGATCGGAGGGGGTATTTCCGAGATTCATTTTCTCAGGTATAGTTTCGGGTTTCATACTCTTACCCCCAGCTACATCAGAAGAAAATAGGTCTTCAACATTGGCTGTTAGAGTTGGGGCCATATCATTGTCCGAAGCGTCGCCGAAGAGATCTGACATATTGGACATATCCATATCGAGGTCAAGCTCAATCGGTTTGTCAGATGTATCCCCTGCTACCGGCTGCGAAGACATCGATTTTATGTTGGTGGATTTCAGTTCATTGTTCTCTGGAATGCCTGATAAATCGATATCAACTGTTCTATCTGGCCCTTGACTAGATGCACTGACGAAAGCGGCCATTAGATCAGCAGGAAATTCATCAGGACCGACAGCGCGCGCAGATTTAGGGGCTAAAGTTACAGGGGAAGCAAGACCACTTGAAAACATAGAGATATCATCCGCAGCCAGACGAAGCGCAGATGGAGATAAATCGAGTTTAGGTGGCAGAGTAGGCCTATTGAGAGATGATATCGATATGGCGGAAGGTCGACGACCCAGTGGAACGGAAGACAACGTCGACTTTGGGGGAGCTAAGGGTTGTTGGGATACCTCTGCATGAGACTCGAGGCTGATAATGGCGTTATCTGCTACTACAGCGGGCGGAGCCATAGAGTCCCGTAAGCGACTAGCTTCGGCGGCAATTGTTCTCTCTTTTCGCGAAAGGTCGCGTCGCAAGACAGCTATCGCACGTAGCTGTCAGTAAGTGATTAATCGCATTAGTACATGCTTACGGTAAAAAATATGAATGTACCAACCAACTGAGATTCAATAGAGTCACACAATTGATCGTATTTTTCAATTTCGCGCCCAAGTGCAGCTGTTACAGACTGGGGTGGCTTGAAAGCTTGATTTTGGATACCTCTAATGAATATTAAGCCTTCGTAGTATACTTAGCGGGTTAAGTAACATACAGCCTACGCGTGTCAGCATAGAAGCTATAGACTTGACCGACTTTAACCACCACATTCTGCATGAATAATGAGATAAATCACACAAGTAGCGATGTAAATTTGCTCGCCTTAAGACACGACGTAAGGCAGATAATTTCGGACTCGAGTAGTGGAGGGGACAAGTTAGGTACGGGAGGAGGAGGCATCGCTTTTGAATCTAGCAGCCTCATTGGAGATGTATGGTAAAGTAGATATTATCGCAGCGCACTTACCCATTTTCCCTGGGCCCCAACACTTATTCAAATACGCACGAAGCAAGTAAAATGTTCAGGTAGAAAATAACAGTATGCAAGTTATGGTGTTATCCTGTGGTATTTCGTGCTGCAGGAGCTGTCAGCTGGCTGGAGCAGTAAGATAGTCCAATAGAGGTGTAACAACAGTTTATACCGGAGGGCCGATCTGCCTAGTCCGGAAGCCGAACCGTCTAAAACGAGATCACGCTGGCGTCACATGACTGGCGTGGGGGTATCTCGTCGATAGACGGTCCGGTAAAATTGGTCAAGTTTGAAACGGGCGTCCCTTACGCGCGTGCGACGCGCCCACTTCCCTCGCTCGCTCACTCAATATAACTGTTCCTCTCTTGTCCCTTCTGTTCTCCACACAAGCATACTTCCCCACACTTTGAAGAATACCCTTAAATGTCTAATTACACCAGAAAAACCATCAAAAGCACACCAAACAACGTAACAAGGCCAGTACAGGTACAGAAACTGTATCTTCCTTTGCTCCCTCTTCCTCTACGCAGACATGAGCCCTTGCCAAGCATCTATGGAACGATTAGATGACCTCTAAATCGAGACTATCACACCCAAATCAACAGATATCATTGTGCTTACCAGCATAAAAAATGCTCACAGACACTATACCGCCTTAAGACTACTAGAATGTAATATATCGCATTCAACTTCAGCAAGACTTCGTGAAAATCTTTCTTGTACAATTCACTGCGATACATCTGAAACTCTTCGTTTTTTCAACCAGAAGTGCTGTACCCATAATAATGTCAAAAGCACTCGTCTTAAATAAGTCTAAAACCTCTGAGACCTTCGTAGCATACCGAGATTGGCTCCCATTTTGCTTCATATATAATACAGCAATGCTAGGTGTAAGCAGTGCAAGTTGTCGCTGTCAGTCTCTAGCTGACTCAAATTTAGCTACTGAACGTACCTGAGGTTTTACAATGGCCCATCCTCAACAAATAGATCCATTTCACCACTGCCCAACATTCCCTAAATGGCTAGACGCCCCAGCCTACTTGAGTCCGAGTTGATATGCTTGTGCCGGCCTCGTTACGCCGGTTGAGGTGCTTTTGTTGGTCTTCTTGGTGTAAATAGGTGTTTGAGGGTATTATTCAAAGTTTGGAGAAGCCAACGGGCGTAGAGAACGCTGGGGACAAGGGGAGGAACAAGTATATTGAGGGAGCGAGCGAGGGAAGTAGGCGCGTAAGGGACGCCTGTTTCAAACTTGACCAATTTTACCGGACCGTCTATCGACGAGATACCCCCACGCCAGTCATGTGACGCCAGCGTGATCTCGTTTTAGACGGTTCGGCTTCCGGACTACGATCTGCCTATCCCGGGAACGAGATCACACTTTTTGTCACGTGAGGACGCGTGGCCTACTCGTTGACAGGCAGACCGGTAAAACTCGTTGAGGTTTTGGTGTAGCGTTCCCTACCCAAGTGCTCCTCCCTCCCTCATGTACAATATACCCTATTCTTCTTCAACATACATACAGTATTAGTTCCTGTATATATTATAGAGAAAATATTAGGTGTAATAGTGGAAAAAGGAGTAGTGCATGAGCTCTGAATTGAAACCAGTACAATACTTAATACTGCCATAGTGGGCTGTTACATTATTACCTCAAATATTTTACAATATTTTCATGATATTTCAACATTTCAACCTCACATAGATCTTATGAATCCTTAGATGTTTTTGATGTCCTAGTCAGGTCCCACAGTGGGGGACAGAGGTGGGACAGCGTAAGGAACACAAAATGTCAACGAGTTTAACCGGACCGTCTATCGACGAGATACCCCCACGCCAGTCATGTGACGCCAGCGTGTTCTCGTCTTAGACGGTTCGGCTTCCGGACTATACGCTCAAGCGCTCAAGCTAAGTACAAGCTCAAGAGCTCACTAGCTCAGCGCTCATTACTTAGCACGCTACTCGCTACGCAGTACTTCACCTTCTATTATATTTATTACACCCCTGCTTAATCTCTGCCACCGCGGCTACCTGTGTTAATGGTCTCCAGATAACCTGACTTCTGTTTCTTCAGCAATACCTATATCGCATCGGATAGTTTTGGTCTGTTCACTAATTCCGTGCTCCTTTTTGACTCATCTACATCTTTTTATTCTAGTAAGTACACAGTACTATGGCGGAAATTGAATCAGGATCTAGCATTACCATCCATCAGTACCCTTTTGTCCCTGTGAGTATACTCAAACAATACAATAAGTACTCTCTCACAAAGAAAACTAGAGACGCATCCGTCACATAACGTCCATCCAAATACGCAATTTAACGCCCTTTCCAGTTCGGGACTCTTTCACCTCAGCTTTATCAAAGCCCATTGAAATAAGCCAGTTAAATTCCGGTGGGCAAATTCCGTACGTCGATGTGGCCTCGCCTAAGAAACGTTTACGGAAGCTGTCGAGTGATTCAGCTCCTCAAGCCAGTCGACGAGATAGGATTCACGATGATGAACTCACCCTGCACTTAAGCGGGAGGAGAGTTAGACCTCGTTCCCATTCTTCTCAGTCTAGAATGGTTATAGCGGATCGCCCCCAAGTAGTTCTGACGATTTGGATTCCTCGTTCAATTCCTTTACCTCAAAATATATGGCACGGCCTCGTACAACGTCCATGAATTCTCTAGTCCCCTTACGTCTCTCAGAATTATCTAAAGAAATATCCTCTCTTTCTGCGTTATTGCTAGACACATCACAGGGTTCATTAGAGAGCATAATCAGCTCGCGCCTAGTGGAAACTTTTCTGTCTATTGATATCCTACCTTCATCCAATCGGGTCGTTACTTCGAGGCATCGAGAAGTACTTGTCACAGAAACCATTCGCGAACCAACTAAACGCCTTGTTTCATTAGGCCGCCATGGAAGGCGACCTCACAATACCCCAAAATCTTCTAGTGGTCATGTAGAAGATGATATTCCTGATTATCTTTCACCGATCCATATTCCGTCAACAAATCCTATGTTCCCTATTGATGTTCGCTCTGGCCGTGACATATCTCCTTGGATAGATATAAATGGAAGGTCACTTGATATTAAATTATGGGGAAGACGGCCTTCCCTAGGTGACGCATCTACTTTACGGCCCAGAGTTGCTGAACATCGTAAAGGGCTTAATCGGACAGATGCTGGATGGGTCGTACTTGGTTGTTGGGATGTGGATTTAGATGAATTGCGCGAACTCCCAGAAAATGTAAGATGCTTAACCATCATTTAGTCATCTAAGTAATGCTTATCATTGATATATATAGTGTTCCGATTATTCAGATCTTCCGTCAAATAGCCTTGTAATTACACTATCACCTCCCGGCAAAACTTTCTACTATCCAGAATCTGGTTCAACTGCCTTCCATTCAGCTCTGCATAACAATGGATATACTTCTGACCCTGAGTTCCGATCTCAGGCACTTGTGCGAGAATTTGCGGCTTCTTCCCTAATTTCAACCTCCCAATATAGCACACGAGAGCAAGATACAATTGACTGCTCAGAGGGTCATGCGAAGAGCGCTAGTTGGCAGGATATCTTTAAGTCAGAATATCCAACAGTTTTTTGGGTTATCTTCTGACAAAGTGACAGACTTGTATCTACCCAATCTTGTGTTGTGGACACCAACAAATCCTTGTTAGCAGTTGTGGATGAGATCGGTACATTAATACGCAACGAAAAAAAAATATTGCTGGTGAGTTCATTTTTCAGTTTTTCTCAGTTCTGAAAATTTCCTTATGGCTCAAACAAGCGACGGGATATGTCATTGCGCGAGTCGCGCATTCAAGGGTTGAAATTAAATGTTTTCGAAGTTTTGGAAGAGTCGTCAAAGCGTGAGTCCCCATGCCATGCCATTGTCATTATTACGTACTTATATGTCATCAGTTAAGACACGGTTACAATCACGTACAACACGACTTCAACAGCGACGTAGTCTTCTTGACCTTGCAAAGAAACAAGTTACATGCGCACAGAATTCTACATGCAGAATTGCACAGTGCGTAAGTGATCAAAGGTTAGGCGTTGCTGTTCATGGAAGAATATGTATGTTTATGAGGTGTAGACAAAATCTATTGCTACTGCGCTCAAATTTCGCGCCTCTTCGGGTGTCACTTATTACCATCTTATCCAACATCTTCCCGATCGAGTTGTCGTCGCCTCCTGATCTTCTTTATACAATTTTGAATGCTCCATTACCAATACCTGGAGGTCCAACAGATCCTGCACCTCCGCTAATGCTCCCCGAACATAAGGAAGTGACCGAAGATACTGTTGCCACTGCGCTAGGCTATGTAGCACAAGTTTTACGATTGATATCAACGTACACGGCTCGAGATTTGCTATATCCAGTTACTTATGTAGGAAGCCGGAGCCTTATCCGGGATGATATTTCAGCAATGGTTGGACCACGAATGTTGGTAATAACTTTATGATTGGTAATTATATACTGATGATGCTTCAGGTTTCCATTGTTTTCTGTCGGTGTTGATACATATCGCTTTGAATACGGTGTATTCCTCTTGAATAAAAACATCGAAATGGTTTGTTTGTCTGTCAAAAGTATACTGATTGCTAATTTTTATTCAGTTAATGATAGAACGGGAGTTGCGAGCATTAGATATGCGTCACACTCTTCCGAATCTTAAAAATCTTCTACTCACGTTAAGCCACGGCCAAGGCGCAACGTTACGGTGCGTCAATAGACTTGCCAAGTTTGTTGATTTGCAGAGTTTTCTAATGCAAATGTAACAGAACAACACGTATACCAGATTCACCTAAACTGGATCCTCGAGATATGAATAATCGTCCTCATCTTCAGGACCCTGCACTTCTGCAGACAGCAGAAGATAGGCCGACAGTGTCTGACGACAGTGATCCAATCACTTCTACGACACCGGTGGCTGGTGGGTCCGGGAAGTTAAGGCTTCTTGGCTTAGGGCCTTTTGCAGATTTCCTCCGTTCTCGCCCATTGTCTACGCGGACATTTACCAGTGCGTCGAAATATTACAGTGGTACCACAGTGCAAGAAGGACCCGAAGGGAATTCTAGTCTAGATCTTGACGAAGACCAAAAGACTATCCAGGCATCTCCACGCGAAGCTGCGGATAATGGTGATCAAGTCATGCAAGGATCACCCATTCAGTCACTTAATCTAGAGACTAGTTGAAATACGTGGTTCCTTCCCGGCATGTTGTTTCGCTGAGGACCCATTGATGGTGCAATACATATTTGAGCCTGTCCTGGCCTGTCCTACATGGCGAAGATCAGTCGTCGCTAATTCTATATGGTGACGGTCATACTGATGAGGGCTCAATTGTGAGTAATAGTTTGACCCAATGATGTAGTGCAATTATGTAAGGGGGTATGGAATTCTGGATTCCAGCGAGTGCTAGTCCAGCACTTAAATTAGAATGTGGCACAGTTAGAGTATTTATGCCTATTAATCATCCATTATTAATATACAATAGGTTTGGCATTGATTTACATAGGAGGCAACACTGGACTACTTTTCATGAAGGAAAATAGTGGAGGCGACATAAGTTTGTAAGCGGCACGGAGAAATGGCGCCAAAAGCATGAAGCGGGAGTACAGTTACGGATAATTCTACTACTTGTACCATTGCGGTTGCGGATAGAATAAGTAAAGCGGTGGACAGCGATGTCAAGAGTGCTTAGGGTGCTAAAATGAGCTGTGGGCGAGGGAAGTGTGAAGACAGTGAAATGTGGAAAAGTTTTCAAGGGTTATGCGCCAGAAACCGGAGTTGAAAAATTTGGAGGACATTGCCGATGTTTAGAGTTCAGGGACTAAAACGTACGTGCTTCTGCCACCAATACTTATATTTCAACAAGCCTTGCCACTCTCAACTTGTCTCAACCATTCTCTCCTGTTTCTATTTTTCAAACTGGAGTATTAAAAGGGTTTGCGAGTCTTTTCTTTTCTCGTTCGTCCGCTCATATATACTGTATACAGTCCGGAATCAAGCTTTGTAACAACAGTCCTTTAGAGACGCTCGAATTGCAGGCGTGTCATCTTCCTCCAGTTCTCTCTCTTCCAGCTAACATGCATACAGGATTCCCACTTGTGCATTTAGGAACTCTTTCTATCTCCTTCGACTCCTTCTCTTGTTTTTCTGTCGTTCACAGTCCCCATCTTCTTGACTTCACATCAATATGAATAGTCCATTGGAACGTATCTTACCAGCTTCTACTGATAGTCATTCCCCGTCCAGCGAGAGAAAGCAAAGTCCGCCTGCCTTTTTGGATCTTGCTGCCTCAGTATGTTGTTTATGCTTAATCTCCTTTCACATCTCATAACCAAGATGTAGGCGGGAAGGTTGGGAAGTAATATGCCTGATATGTCAGCAGTACGTTCTTACCTTGCTGTATTTGTCTTTTCCTTCCAACAACTTTGCCACAGCGTGTCGAATTGAAACGCTTAGAGCACGAGCGACAACGTGCTCTTCAGCGTAAAATGTTTGAAGACCAGATGCGTGCACTGGAGCAAAAGCAAGCACAAGAGCTTCTTAGTATCCCTTACGACCCATCTGCAAATGGGAATGGAGGAATCCAACATCTTGCCGTTTCTGCACCCACCACACCACCACGCGTCAATGCACAACTTAATGGAGAGGCATACGGTCCTGGGTCTACTGCTCGGCTTTCGGTGGATGTGGAATCCCTTTCAAAGGCTGTCGGGTCTGTAGCTGATAAACGCAAGTCTGTTGCTTATGCGCCAATTGTTAGCCTCTCGCCCGATCTTGCAACAGTTCAGGGAAGTAGCGGATTTTCCCGTTCAGCCGGAGCAAAGAGTATGCCAGCCAGCCGCCGCACATCTGCCAGTAGTCATGATGATGAACTTGCTGGCCACCTTCAAGGTCTATCTCTGGCAGGTGAACGTTCTGTCCGTGCTTCTCCGGTACCCGCCCCTGTTACGGCTTCTATCTTGCTTCGTGGAAGTAGTCGCTATGACGAAGACGAAGGGGCCCGTTATGCTAGCACGTACAATGCTGGTATGATGCTGGACGAGCAACTAGACCAAGAGATGCATAGTATGTGACCAAAATATGATTCTTAAATCAAGTCGAGGATATATATTACATTTACAGATGCCATGAAGAATTTGCCAACCTCTGACGAGGATAAGTACGGGAACAATTATCAGGGAAAGGTATTAACAAGTCTATTGATTAAATAGAAAGTCACTAACGAAAAGTTAAAAAGATATCGACCTCTTCCGCTGCATTGGATCTTGCGCATATTTCGCAGACATCGCCCCGCACGCATTTTGCCCGAACACCAGAAATCCGGGATAAATCATCGGAATGGCCCCAGTTCACGTCGTCACGTCCAGATAATCATTCCTCGAGAGGTGATCGCCGCACAGTTACCAATCCAAATCTGACATTGTCTGCACCAACGGAGGAACTAACGGGCAAGTCACATGGAGCTAATGTTATGGGCGGTACCACCTCCCTTGTGCAGCAAACGTCGCAAAGCTCGAACCAGTCTCTTACCCCGGGATCTCGTCGTGGTTCACCTCATAACTTCATCGATAGTTTATCTGCTGCAACACGATCGGTCCCCACTACACCACTAGGACTTTCAAGTACAACTGCCCATTTACTTAAAACCCCCGGGACTCCAATGACTCCTGAACTTCATGGACGAATTGGAACTCCTGCTTCACATCAAGGAAATAATGACATAGCCGTTAACTCAGGGGACTTACAAGCATCCTTGTCTCGAGTACCTTCCAGTACCTTTGACAATAGTCCTCTCAATTTCGGTTCAGTTCCATCAAATAGTCGTGATGACGTACGTTTTGTGTATCTGGTATTTCTCACACATTGAATTTCTTCTATAGTATGGCGTCGATGGAGTGTATGCCCTCGCAGAAGCAACCGAGGCTGGTAGGTACAATGCATACGGTTTTGAAGCATCTGCGCGTGGAGGAGTAAATCACAATTCGGGATCTGTTAACGGGGCTAGTGGGTTGTATCAACATAATGCAAACCGTTACGGCCTCGGCTTGGCGCGAGGTCCTGATCATAAATTGAATGGTCTGCATGGAACAAAACACAAACGCGGTGATATTGATCGCGAATGTGAGTATTTTAATCAACTATAGTCGATCTATCGTTTACAATGGTTATTTTTTTAGTCAATCGATTCGCAGGAACTCGTCTTGAAGATCTTCAAGGAGAGATCCCGGCTCTGTGCAAAGATCAACATGGCTGCCGCTACCTTCAGAAAAAGTTGGAAGAAGGGGTTCCCGAACATCGAGATATGATTTTCCGGGAGACATTTGGCCATTTTGCTGAGTTAATGACCGGTAAGCTTTTGTGCTTGTAAAGAAGTTCTTCTGTGCCGACGCTTTATAGATCCATTCGGCAACTATCTGTGCCAGAAGCTTTTGGAGTATTCGACAGATGACCAGCGTAATATAATTTGTGAATCCGTAGCACAGGATCTCGTCAATATCTCTCTTAACATGCATGGTACACGAGCTGTCCAAAAAATGATTGACTTTCTATCTACAAGAAGGCAGGCAAGTCCATTCAGCGTCCCTTCTCACCTATCACACTTACAGGGAGCAGCAGACTGATCTTAGATACAATACTCAGATCCATTCAATTATTGTGGCACTAAGCCTCCATGTGGTGGTACTCATCAAGGACTTGAACGGCAACCATGTCATTCAAAAATGTCTAAATAAGCTTGCACCTGAGGACAACCAGGTATATCATTTTGTCCGATACTTACTGAAAATCATGTTGACTCTGTGTAGTTCATTTATAATGCAGTGGCAGCGAACTGTGTTGAGGTGGCTACTCATCGTCATGGTTGTTGCGTGCTTCAACGCTGCATTGACCACGCCTCGGATCACCAGCGAATCCAGTTGGTTAACGAAATAACTTATAATGCACTTACTTTAGTTCAAGACCCCTATGGAAATTATGTGAGTCATATGATTTCATTCAGCCGCTTAACTGACTTGCGCAAACGAAGGTTGTGCAATATATCTTGGATCTCAATGATAATCGATTTAGCGATGCTGTTATTAGGCAATTTGCTGGAAATGTCTGTGCTCTCTCTGTACAGAAATTCAGTTCGAATGTCATTGAAAAGGTGTAGTAATTTTGTTCGACCTTTTATTATCACAATATCAATGTCTTCTCAGTGTATTCGTGTAGCTGAACATAGTACACGCAAAATGCTTATTGACGAGTTGCTCAATCGTACTCGTCTGGAAAAGCTATTGCGAGACTCCTATGGAAATTACTGTGTTCAGGTAAGTACCTTCAATCCCGTGTTTGACATTCTTAATGACAAATACCTCTTTTAAGACTGCCTTGGATTACGCAGAACCAACTCAGCGTGTGCTTCTTGTGGAAGGAATCCGACCAGTTTTGCCGCTGATTCGCAATACACCTTATGGGAAGCGTATTCAAAACAAGCTTCAGCGTGAACAAATGGACCATTTTGGCGGATATAGCTCGCAGACGCTCGTTAATATGTCCCTTAACACTCAGGGATCTGGTCGTCATTTAGTCCAAGGCTTAAACGCTAACCCGCTGACCGATGTCTACGGTGGTCCGAATGGATTATATCCTATGCAAAGTCAGCCTTCATTTACCCAGCATCTTACTCCTCAGATGCACGCATTACAGCCTCAATCTATTGACGGATACGTTCTTCAAGGAAATTCGCCTCACAACCAAAGTCACAGTTCATTTTCTGGTGCTTCATTTGCTGGCGTTGGTCCTTTTAATGGTGCTACCCTTACTAGCTCACTCAGTGACCCATATCAACGCTCGTCCTTCGGGTATGGGATGTAATGCAATCAATATATCTATCCTTCATTTTGGTCGACCATTTTCAATTCTTCAACCTACGGACATTATCTTCCTTTTAATCGACCTGCGTGTTCCCCGCGCATTGTGTTCCTATACCACTCAAAATCGTTTACATTATCAGCTGTTGCAATGGTTTCATCTACTTGTGCGATTGCCCTACAAAGTGGCTCTCGTATGACAATTCTGCATTGTATTTTGCACCCGCATATCCTCTATTGTTTTATGTTTTCAAACAACTACTACTTCCCTTTATATTTACCCACCCATTTGTACAGGTTATTTGCTCATTTGACTCTTTCTAACTCGGTTGTCTGTCTAATAGTATCCTCGTCGCAGCACTATTTGCCAATGCCTGTCATTCTGTAGTTATCCATCACATCTGTATAAAGTCGTTAATTAGATATTAAACAAGGAGGTCTCTTTGGATTTGTTACACCGCACGGCCTCTTGGTGCAAATGACTTTTAGTCAAGACTTCAGATAAGATAGGCAGACGGTGAAGTACTGAATAGTAATTGAATTCTTACGGGTGAAGTGATGTTAATCACAGGCCATACATAGCAGAAGAGCAAATAAGTAGTGGATGAGTCCCAGGTCCCAGCGTAGCTATCATCACTATACCGACTTACAAGACTTACAAGTTAGTATTTAATACACTATCCGGAGCCATAATTCGGACTTTGATGCTTTTCTACCACTCGTGGAATCTTTCTTGGTGTAGTCTTATTCGGCGGCATATTCTCAGACTTCGGAGCCTATATTTTGCCATTGTGACACATAGATACTGGAGGGACTAGCTGTACTTAGGACACTTGATTCGATTCATTTCATCGAGTTCAAGAAGCAGTACTTTTCCCATACAAGAACTCATATTATTCGTCCCTACACAGACCTGCCGGATACATCCAACGTGTAATGTACCATATGAAAAAAGCGCATGACTGCTGGTCAAATATCACCGGTTCTGTAAAAAATATCAATTCCGAGACTAATAGAATTAAGAAATCAAACTTCCGTACCTTAACAAACCCGATAGCAGCAGACTTCTCGCGAAAACATTGACGGCAAAGGTCTAAACCATATTTGCGAATGAGACCTGCCTGGTGGGCACAGTGGCGACTGTGCAAAAGAGAACCACATTCGCATTAGGCGGAATTGGAAATGATGCATCACGTACCATTGGCGACTACCCTTCCCATACTTCCTAGGATGCGAGAACCAGACAGCGTCGTGTGTCATTTTTAAAGGTTTGAACGAGACGTTTGTACGGCACAATGAATACTTTCAGAGATGTTACAGTTCGAGATATGGCTTATGTAATCTATATAGGACTGAAATTAGGTTTGGTCTCCGAATTAATTGACAAAGAAGTCACGTGATTCAAATCGTTCTGTGTAACGCATCACATGCGTGACTAATAGGCAAAGTTTTGTATCTGATGTTGTCTCAGGCTCCTAAAACCAGCACTCTCGTATCTCGCAACAACCTCCTTAGGTAAACAAGGGCAAATATTTGCTTAAGGCAAATAAACCTAAGGAGGTTGTGCTCGATAGAGCGGCTGGCATAAGTGGTCACCGAAGTTTCCCCGTGGACCCTTTCCATCAACAGGGAAATCGACGGCGGGGCACGCCACATTCCCACCTCATACCTATGTACTCGCGCCCATGAACACCAATTATCTACCATTATTTGAGCCTCATACTCTCCGTGTACTTATTCTCAAACACACAAATAGTTTAATTTTGGTCTTTCTTTGTTGATTGCAGTAATAGTATTTGTATTATGAAATAATAAAATATACTGGATGTGTCAAAATTCATCAGGAAATTCTCCACCGGCTAAATTAGTAAAGTTAGCCAAATTTAGAGATAATTAGTGTATCTAAGTTAAAGGTAGTCAGATTTAGAGATTATTAGTGTATTTAAGTTAATATAAGGTACGATGTATCTAATATGTACAAAATATGTACTAGATTTAGCTAATTTGAGCTAATGTGAAAATATTAAGATAATAAAGTATTGGGTTAGGACAGAATAAGTGTTTCTAAGTAAAGGGAATACTAATACATCCCTAAAATGTATTATGTTCAACTTAATTTGACTACCATTAGTGTTATGTGTAAATCACTTTGAATTTCATCAAGTACATGGTTTTTATGGAAACTATTATCTATACTACTTCTAAGTAGGTTGTCAGTAGGTTGTAGTACTTAGTAGTTGTTAGTTAAACTCTGTAATTTACGTACATAATTTATGGAGGAGAGATATAAAGAGTGAGTACTTAATGCCAATTGAACTTGTCAATGTGTCAACGCATCACCCGGGGAGTGACGAGTTGACACTGGACAGGATTTCGTTTGTCATTTCAAACTCCGTTCGCACCGGTCTAATCCAGTCATGTGACATGTTGGATTTGCCACATTGTCATCAACATGTAAACGTGTCGGCATAGCTCTTCGGAGCCTGAATTCAACTTGAACCAAATCTTACCGCTTGCCAATTCTTGCTTCCCTCCCTCTGCCGTCCTCTTGCCCCTCCTGCCTATCTGCTCCTCTTCCCTCTTCCCCTTTATGACATATACAAGCTTGTCTTCACCTCTTGCTCATGTTGACGTCGATTTTCATCCTCAAAGCCTGCTCTTCTGCCTCTGTCACCATGGCTGACTCCACCTCTGCCCGTACTCCACCTCTGCCCGTACTCCACCTTTGCCCACAGGACCACATCTGGAACCACGTTGGGGGATTTCAGTGTACGTTTACTCGAACTCTGCCCGCCCTTTCTGAAATGGAATCCACCTAGATGTGTTTTGGCTGCTTTCTGCCAGCACCCCTTTAACGTGCTCATTCCCTCAGACCACATCCTACTCCTCACCTTTTTGCCTTGAATTTTTTTGCCCACTATCTGATACATACGCTCCTCTTTGCTCACTACCCTTTGCTTTCATTAGACTGTTCAAAAACTTCTGCGTTCTCGGCTTTCTTTTGAAGTTCACCATATGTTTCTGGTTGTTTTGTATGTAAGTACCTCCTCTTTTTCATTTCCTTGGTTCACAAATAACAACTAGCACTCATCATGTTTATAGACTTGTGATTTGGTGTACTGGGTGTATAAGGTATGTTATATGTTTTATGATTGAGAGTGCACATGTTAGGGTACATGTTATGTTGGTTATTGAAGGGGTGCTTTGTATATGTCTTAGTTATGTTAGTCAGTACATAGTTCATGTATCTAGTAGTGCATTCAATGTTAATGATTTCTATTGTTTATTTATGAAACAACATGTCAGATAACCAATTAATTCAGTGCTAAAACATTCTTTAATAATGCTTATTCTTGAAAATATGTTGAAATATGGTGGAAAAAGTTGAAATTAGGTAAAATTAGGTGAATCAAAGTAAAAATAAGGAGGGGGCCAATCCTAATTTGCCTAAAACAACTTATAGACCTTAATTTTGCTTAATTTTGCTTTAATTGCCTTTAAATTGTTATTCATTGCTTATATATGCTTTACTGCAGTTATTTCTCCTAATCATGTATGTTAGGTATTTCCTGATGTCAACTTACCGGCCTACATATACTTATATGAGTTGAAGTGAAGGATAAAAAATAAAGCAGGTACTGTTGGATATGCAAACGCCTCCAAGTTTGACTCGTGCTCCTGTTTTTCATTAGACCATGCCCACTTGTATTCACTCAGCAGCCACCACCTCACCACCAAGGTCATATGCTCATCACACAGCAAGGTAATATATTGTATATATTGTATCTCTCTATGTTTCACTATACCACCATGTTTTATTCTAATACTTTATTATCTTGTACTGTTGCTGTGCTGCACAGCACACTCTGTGCCACACACATTCCCTCCTATGTAGTTTACTCCTTTATCTAGGAGTAAAGGACTCATAATGTATGTTAATTACTCTAGGTTTTCTTCAGGTACTACAGTGTGTACTCCACATACAGTTAAACAACAGCCAAATAAGTGAATGCTGGTTAGCTGAAAGGCTCGGGCCTCAGGCTTCAAAGCTTCATATACATACTGTATTTTAAAAGGTAAGTACTTTCATCAATCACACTTGTAAGTCTATGAAAGGCAAGTACTTACTGCAGTCAACAAAGAAAGACCAAAATTAAACTATTTGTGCGTTTGAGAATAAGTACATGGAGAGTATGAGGCTCAAATAATGGTAGATAATTGGTGTTCATGGGCGCGAGTACATAGGTATGAGGTGGGAATGTGGCGTGCCCCGCCGTCGATTTCCCTGTTGATGGAAAGGGTCCACGGGGAAACTTCGGTGACCACTTATGCCAGCCGCTCTATCGAGCACAACCTCCTTAGGTTTATTTGCCTTAAGCAAATATTTGCCCTTGTTTACCTAAGGAGGTTGTTGCGAGATACGAGAGTGCTGGTTTTAGGAGCCTGGATGTTGTCTAGTTGTAATACTTAGGCTCAGTTCGGATACAAGAATACGGGCGTATTATCGTCATATTTTTAATTTGATGGGAATACCATCAAAGACCCTGGCCTTGGTAAGATGCTAACGTAAGAGTCAGTTCAAAATAATATGGTCGTATTTTCAGTTTGATGAGAATGCCATCAAAGTCCCAGGGTCCATTTTTGGTAAAGCCGCGCTACCGACTGATTTGTGCCAACGGCGCCAATTGACAGAGCTCTGTCACTTCACCTTTCCCTTCAACACCGTTGCTGCTCTTCATCCTCCCACTCACCTTCTCCTGACCAAGTCCAGCTTACCACTTTGAATATATACTGTATCATAGCCTGTTGTGTGTTTTTTCATGCATGACAAAATGTATTACATGTGCTAATCTCAATTGAATTCCAATAAACAATGCTTTTGAGCCTTGCATATACTATGATGTGCTCAATGGTGAGCACTAGTGAGCACACATCTCTTTTATTTTTAGCCCAGCTATTATTTATTTTACTTTTAATTCTCATACATATGTCATGTAGTATATAGTGCACATATTAGTGCAATGAGTGGGAGGAAGAGGAAGAGCAGCGTTGATGGGAAAAGTGAAGTGACAGAGCTCTGTCAATTGGCGCCGTCGGCACAAATCAGTCGGTAGCGCGGCTTTACCAAAAATGGACCCTGGGACTTTGATGGCATTCTCGTCAAACTGAAAATACGACCATATTATTTTGAACTGACTCTTACGTTAGCATCTTACCAAAGCCAGGGTCTTTGATGGTATTCCCATCAAATTAAAAATACGACGATAATACGCCCGTATTCTTGTATCCGAACTGAGCCTTATTACTTAGCACTTAGAAGCAAATAAGCCAATATAAGGAGTGATGCTACACTTAAACTTAAGTTACTGCACTAAGTACTAGCTAGCAGTCTAAGCGACTGTATCTAGAACGAGAGCAAATTGTTCGTTGAAAGGTATTTTGATCACTTATACTTAGTCAATAAAGGATACTAAACGACCTCTTCATTCTACTGCAAAAAAACGTAAGAAAAGAACGTCACGGTCTAGCTTCTAAGTACTATTAATATGAGTTTTGTTCAAGATGGTAGCCAGAAAGTCGACGTTGGGAATCCCAGAAATAGTTACAATGCTTGGAGAACCTGCTATGGTTACATATATATGAATACCCACTGAAAATGTGTAGAAATGGAACTTTCCTTGTTGTTTTGCAGCTGCCATACTTGATACGCGAGGTGTGCCAGGAGTCCGGTTTCGTGTCTCGAACAGCGGATATAACGATCCTTCTTTACAAACACCGCATACTGTCGAGATCAATGGCATAAATGTTAACCACATCTAATTTGAATATGTATCTGCGCACCAACTTCCTCGGGTCGGATAGACTTGCTAAATCTCCCGTAGCTAGCGAAGATCTAATGAAGTTGTTGTAAATCAAAATATATATCTTAACTTACATTTTCGAACAATTTTTGCATTCTAAGATGATGATGGTGATAATGATGAGACTGGGGCAAATAATATTTTATGGTGAGTTACTCACCCCATCGAAACGGATACGTTATTTCGTAAGTATGTCGTGTCTAAAATGGTATGTTATAGAAATAGAGCACACCAGTAAAACGGGCTCACTGATATTTTAATTTCGACGTGACGATTCATGACCCGTAGTGCCCTTTTCAAGTTTCAACGGAATGAATAATGAGAATACAATGGAGAGATTCTCGGATAAGTACGCACCAGTTTTTCCAAAGCTTGCCATGACTCTCTTTCAAATTTTTGTCAATTATCCAGCATGCCAAATGACACATTTCGTGTGAAAGTGTATTCCTGATCCTTTCTGCAGGCAAGTAAGTAATGGTAAGTCTTCAGAAATGTTCTATAGATTCACCGTCGCAATCTAAGATTTTTTCAGCTAATTCAATTTCAGTTGTTTGCGAGCCATCTCGGGAGCTAAGGAATCCAATTAATTGAGCAAATCTAGTGCATACAGAGGCACATGCGACTGTACCGGTGCCACTTTGCACGTCCGGCCGTAGAAAGAAGACGCTTGTTCCAAACAAGCTTCGTATCTCGCGGAAGCTCATTCGCAAAGACGTCTCTATTAAGTTCGTCGAATAGTTTCTGTGCATATTGTCTGCGTCTCGTCTCTTCCTCTGTGTATTTCACTTTTTTACTTGAATGGCCAACAGGCGGCGCATTCTTCCGCTCACTTCTAGGGGGTATAAGCTTCCGGGAAGTTGAGGATGTACCTGTTATATGGTGATATAATACCTGTTATCCGTTACCGTTGTAAATAATCACCTGCAGTAACGATAGGCTTTCTTCCTCTGTGAGGGTCATTCCTGTGGATAAACTAGCTGCAACAGAATGCAAGTCTAAACTGAGTCTGCGTACAGTAATAATATTGCATCGTCGTCATCATCACTCTCGATTATCGGTGGACGTGTAGTTTTGCGGCTTTTCTGAGCAGGAGGGACTATCTCGACAGAGCTATCTGAAAGTTCGATAACTTCGCCGCATGGCGGTGGCTGGAAAGAACGCTCCTTGCGACTGTTTGCCTTAGGCGTGGATACCGTATTAAGAGGGCTGGACAAAGTTTGCGACTTCGCATACGCTGCAAGGCACGAAATGATGAGATAATGCGAAAGAATCCCTAGATAGGGATTAGTACCAGGAATGCCACTAGATAATACAATAATACCGTCAGTCAAAATGGTTCGGGGGGGAACAAATATTTAGTACTTACTTCAGACTCTCCTCGTCGGAAGATATTTCAATGACTTCTAACCCACTCAATGCAGGCCTAGTAATGCTGTTGAGTTGAAAGTTGGCGGCAACAAGTTCAAAGTGAAATGCTTTGAGTATCTCTTACAAGAGTATTTCTTCTTCGCTATCGGGAACAATATCACAAAAAGAAGTTCTTTGCATTGCCAGTGCCATTTGGTGATACTTGGAGTATAAAATTTGTAAGGAACGGAATTGAACGGGAAGGTGTGCGTACAAATTAAGTAGTACTAGTACTTAGTCTAAGTCTCAAAGTTAAACAACGAGCGCGTTCTCGTCATGTGACCGTTAACCAGCTTCAAGCGCCACAGTTGATCACTGTCAATGTCAGTGTCACAATAGATCACACAGGAGTCACACTATTAAAGTAATTGTTTAAGTGTGTATACAATTATAAAGACCATATTTTAACTGTACAGTCCCGGCTACCTGTCGCTAGATATCTGTCCATGTAGCGAAGCTTTTCCGCAGGTTTCGTGTGTCCATTGGTAACTAAAGTCGAGTGCTGCATACTCGTACGATTATAAACCTGGATTGAACTTGATGGTATACATATATATATGAGAAAGAGAAAGAATACTAACCTTTATTCCGTTATCACCTGCTGCAGCTACAATTTTCCTGGTATCAAACTGCAAAGCCGTAACAGCGTGATCGTATTTGATAGTCTCAAATATGCCACCTGTACGAAGATCCCATACCTAATTACAATATATAAGAATGTTTGTTCATGTTAATGCCAGAACATACCTTTATAGTTTTGTCAAGACTACCACTAGCGATGTGAATTTCATCGAACTGAAGACACGTCACAGGTCCAGTATGCCCCAGTAAAGTTCGATGAGCTTGACCAGTACGCACTAGCAATATGTTAAGACCTAAAAATGTTGTAATAATATTATGCGTACTGTCCCACATGCGAACCGCGCCATCCCCGCTGCCGCTCACAAGACCATATCCCCAGAACTGTACGCCACCGACAAATTCGTTGTACATATCCCAGCTTCCGTCTGCGCGAGGGGGTGTTGGAATGGCAAAAGTTCCAGCTGCAGCTGCAGCACCAGTAAAAAGATGACTTGGTAAGGCTGCTCCAGGAATTGATGATGATGCATGAGATATAGCCCATAAAATATCCATAGTCATAACGCATTGTCCAGTAGTCAAATCCCACTGTCTTAGAGTTTTGTCCGATGCACCGGTAACCTTGCACTCAGGTTAAAATCCGCAACAAATATATTACGACAGGTACACACCAGACACTGATCCTCAAAGTATAACGCAGTAACAGCCTTCGTGTGTCCTTCCAAGGCTTTGACGAGAGGACCTATGGATGCTTTATTTGTCTCCGTTGAAGGTTTTCGGTTTTTAATCCACTCTTTTTCCTCATCATCTTCATCTTCCTCGGCAACATCACTGAGAGCAACGAATTCATCGTCTGCCCATTCGTCATCGTCGACCTTTCGAAGATCCCATACATTGATATTGCCATCTTCGCTTCCTGTTAGGCAAACGTGATCTTCTACCTGCATACATTTGATTGCTCCTTTATGGCCCTTTAGTCGACCAATTTCTCTACCCGACAAAAGGTCCCACACGCGGAGATCTGAATCATCTTGTGAAGCCGTGACTAGCGTCCCATATGGCTCAGAGAAGTCTAACGCTGTTATAGCAGAGCCGTGGTTATCCAAAGTCTGCGGTTTCTTTTGTTGGCATTGGCAATAACATCACTACGAAATAAACTAACCATGAATGCAACGCCAGGGGGGAGTTCATCATGCTCGGAGGGGAGGAAAGCTGGTCCTACAATATTTTCGAATTCAAGCTGACGAAAGAGGCGGCCAAACGCAGCGTACCTTTCTTCCTTCGAGAGCTGTAAAGAGGATGCGCATGATCTGTATCATGTAATCGTACCGTAGATTGTTCAAATTGGATCCGCTCCTTCACGCCTTCTACTGTATACATAACGTCAATATAGCGTCCAAAGAAACCTATTAGAACACTAACATTCGTCGTCAAGTTCCAACTCATCTTCTTGCAACTTGAGAAGGTCGGCCTCCAGCTTTGCGCGTATTGTGTCCAAAGCTTCAATCTTATGTGTAATTTCGGCGATTTCATTATTAATGAGGCTCTAATTGCTCTAAAATGAGTTGGATCTGGGCAGGAACACACAGGAAACCATACCCTTCGGACATGAAGATTTTCTTTATCACGTTGAATTTCCTTTGTCTGCCGTGTGAGTTCCTCCTTTCCAAGCTTCTTAGATGTACTCAAGCTTTCACGCGTGCGCCTTTTGAACCTTCGTGCCGAATCTGCTGGAGAGACCGAATGTGCGTCATCCTCACTACAGGAAATTTGATCTTCATATTCATCTTCGTCCATCATTAAGCCTCTAGCAGCCATTCCGAGCCTCTTGAGCCCAAGTCGTGGAGTGTTCACTGTTCTGGTTCGCCTCCTTCGTGACCGACTCTGGTCAGCGCTGGGAATGGTGGCGTTGAATCCTCGAAGAAGGCTAACATCGGAAGCAACTCCCTCTGGCTCTGGAACCTCCGCTTCAAGGAGTTCATCTGTCGCTTCCACTATTTGTAAGTCGCGAGATGTCATCCGCCGTGAACCGAGTCCAAGCTTGAGGGGGGCACGCCCTAGAGTTGCAAAATCCAGACGAGAGCCAGATATACGGCTAGTCCCAAGAGAAGAATTTGATCTAGATGAAATGGTTGCAGCAGAAGTCATCATACGAGGAGTCATAATCACTGGAGCTACTATAGGATTGTTAGCAGTGAGAGGCGTAGAGCAAGTAGGAGACAAACGATCGGATAGAATCCTTGTAGAGTCTGTCTTTTTGTGTGTAAATGGAGCAAGGAAAGCTTTTTGTACAAGCTCGAGTTTACTGGGCCCATTGGGAGGCAGGTTGTTGGGTGTTGGGTCTGTAGACGAATGAGCAGCACGTTTTGATTCTCCAGATGGCCTGCTGGAGCTGGCACTCATGCTGAGCAGGAGATGTCCAGAAACGAGGCGGTGAAATAGAGGTAGAAGGAATGGAGGGTCCTCAGTGCTCGTAAGTAGTGAGTTTGCAGTCGCTTTCAGCAGCAGTTACCTGCCCGGACGGCGGAGAATAACTTTTGGAACAGGCGCCGGTCGATCCGACTTGCAATATATTCCCACGACAATTCTCGGCTCTAATTTACGCATCATAAGCATGCATTACTTGAAGTTTACTTCAACTTTCAGACTTTCAAGCTCAAGGTCAACTTGTTTTCATTCGTGAAAATAATAACAATACATCTATTTGACTAGCTCCACCCCAAGTCAACGACCAACTCCAAGCCATAGCGCCGCAAATCATAGTCTTTGCGAACAAAAGACAACCCATGCTCATCGTCGGGCATCGTCTCTCCGTGACTCTCTTGTGTCGGTATTTTTATCGAGCTACTGTGGCTCGCTGTATCGTCCGTTGAAGCACTCAATGAAACAAATAACCCAGGCAGAGATATCACTTTGCGCAGATTGAAAGAAGGGAGTCGACCCCATGAATTCCAAGAATCCGAGAAACCAAGCTTGGAAGAATCATCGGATGCAGCCATGCTCAGTTGAACTGTGTCTGACGCTTCTGCATTAGATACACTGACCGCTTCGCTCCCGTCCGACGCATCCGAAACCCCGCTGCCAGGTTGATGCTCCAATTCAGCCTTCAATTTCTGAACACTAGCATGCTCCCAGTTGGATATATTGAACGGTTCGAAGAAGTTTCCGGCAGAAAAGTCGCACCAGCAACGATCCACCGCTCGTATGACAGTTGGGAATGGGCGGGGATAGTCGGGGGCTAGAGAGGCCCGGAGAGCATCAGCAAAAGTGGAGATATTGGTTGACCAGGGTATCGAAAGAGGTGTGTCCAATGGAAAGGGCTGCCAGTAGCAAGATGATATGAAAAGCGTTGTAAGTAGGACGATACAATAGAAGCTAAGAGAAAAGGATAGGTTAGGCAATGATCGATGTTACGAATAGGAAAAGTAACGGACCATGGTTTTGCATGCAGTGTCAAGGAGAAGAGAAACAATAACAAGAAATAGGGAGATGCAGTAGGAATGGGGAGCAAGAGGAGAGGAGAAACCAGCGTGTACACCTTGAGCAGCCGATGCACGTCAGAGATATGGATTCATACCAGGGAAACGGCGTACCACATAGCTGTTTAAACGTTCAGTAGAGCGTAGATTCAGCGCCGACAGCAAGTGGGACGTCAGGCGCGAGGAATCCTTGAGAACCTTAGCGAATTCTTCGAGATCCGGACATTGCCGCAGATGATCCTCACACGCCGTGAACTTTCTGGAGGGTTCGACCCTTCCTATAAGTATATTCCTCTCTTCCTCAACACCTGTTCACCCCATTCTCTTTCACTTTCGCCACACCCTCAACGCCATGATTCAGCACCCAGAAGTTCTTTGGGCTCAACGCAGCTCCGAGTCAGATGACGCTAAGGTTCGTACATTCTCCCTTGTCGTTCGTTTTCGCGATCTAATCAACGCGTCTCGTGAAGAACGCCCTCTTTATAACTGTAAATCTCCCCGACGTACAAGAGTCCTCTTTGGTTTACAGCCTCACCCCGACTTCGATATCTTTTAAGACCAAGGCCGGCGAGTATGTTTATAGTCCCTTTTTTTGCTTCTTTTCTTTATCTGATCTTGTCACAGTGAATCAAAGGGCATTGCAGAAAAAGAGTACGCTTTCGATATCGATTTTTATGCCGAAGTCGATCCGGAGGTATGCATCTGACAAATTTCAATGATCGTATTGCTGATGCCTCAAATTCTTAAAATTTATCAGCTTTCCTCAAAGCGATTAACCTCACGCTCGTTCTATCTTGTCCTTCGCAAGAAAGAGAAGAAGGCAGAGTATTGGCCACGTCTAACAAAGGAAAAGGTCAAAAACGCATTCATCAAGACCGATTTTAGCAAATGGGTGGACGAGGATGAACAAGAGGGTACTGAGAACCCAGGAGTCGATGAAGACATGGAAGGTATGGAGGGAATGGGTGGTATGGGCGGTATGGGTGGCATGGGTGGCATGGGTGGAATGGGTGGAATGGGCGGCATGGGTGGAATGGGTGGAATGGGCGGCATGGGCGGCATGGACTTCGAAAAGGTGATTTTTGCTTTTGCTTGTATCGTCTCCGATCTGATTAACTTTTGTGCAGATGATGGCGCAGATGGGTGGTGCTGGTGGTCTTAATGCTGGTGGTCCATCGGAATCAGGTCCTGAGGAAGGCGAGTCCGATGACGATGATGATGGTCCACCTCCTCTTGAAGAAGCTGAATCAAAATAATTTGCTAATGGGTGACCTTAGTTCTTAATACCACCGTTTATCGTTGTTGTACCTGTAATACCAAATGCAGTGCGCTGTCAATCACAACTCTCCGTGAAGATATCTACGCTGTCTATTGCAATTTACATTTTATAGTTGACGTTGATTCCATATACATACATGAATACTAACTTCACATCAATGTGATTTCAATGCCGGTACTTATTTTGCTGACTTTCACTCTAGTTATATATATATTACGCGTTGCGATGCTCAATACTTTGGACGTACTTACTTCGTTAAGTCGTCCACTACATAGTCGGGGCTGGCATCTGATCCGAGAAGAACGTGTCTGGCTGTAGAGGTACAAACTGCAAGTGTAGTGGAGCCAGCTGCCCGACCAGACTTCAGACCCGAAACTGCATCTTCTACCACAAGGCCTAAAAATGGGAGGTCAGCGCATACATGTGAACCCAATATAAGTATATTCACATTTTTTGGCCTCTACTCCACAAGTGGAAGCCCCGGATAAATAGGGATCGGGATGTGGTTTTCCGCGAGAGACATCGTTCGACGTAATGAATGGTAAAGAAGGGAGTGGCACTCCTGCACATTCTAACGCGCGAGGAGCGTATTTATTGGAAGCTGTGACGTGAGTTTATACTACTACTCGTTACTTTATAATAGGAGTATTCGCACCAGATGTAACAATTGTCCAAGGGATCGAAGAATCATTGAGCTGGGAATAATAGATTGATGAAGGGTAACCGAATGGTGCTGTAAACTACGAACTTGTGAGAGAAGCTCAACCACACCAGGAAGAATCAAAGGGCCGCCTTGTATGACTTCATCTTCAAATCGGTCTACTTCTCGCTGTACAATAAAGCGAGTAGCATATTTTTCGCTTTCAAAATCAGTGGATGGTTCGTCATACCAGTAACTCGGCCTCATCTTCAATTCCACAGTACTCTTTGAGCGTATCATATAATCGTCTCCCGTGAGTAGCGTGAGCGATAGTTAATGAATCACCCAGGCGATAGTCTTTTGCAAAGGTGTTCCAAGCTTTTAATACCCCAGGAGTTGAGTCTATAAGCGTGCTGTGATGTGTAGGACAAGCGCAGTAAGTAACCTGAGAGAAAACTGCCACAACGACCGGCAACAGACCCATCCATGTCGAACAAAATCTAAGCATCAGGTTTGCATCAGGTGCAACGGGTCGTATCACAGTATCAGCGACGGCCAACAGTTTCACGATTAATATAGTCTCACAGCATCAACATTAAAGACGATTGGCGCCATTAGCTTGTTGGACAAGTAGCCAGCTGCCAGAGGTTGGGTAAATATGAAATATGGAAAATAAAAGAGCGTAAATGATTGGATTGCTTAAGTACATCCATGGGCGGGCCGGGATTCGGCAACTCGGGCCTATGAAGCTCTTGGCTTATGAATCTGATTGCTCGAATCCGATGCGTTCAATTCTAGTCTCTAACTCACGTTCAGCAAATATCTGGAGTCCTCGACAATATTGCCATTGGCTACTGCAGCAAACTTGTGCCTGACATGACCATCTTCTCAGAACGCTAGGATCAACGCTAGATTTCCTTATTTTTAGCAACTCTCTCTTGGTTCTCTCCTGCCCGCTGTCCCCGATTGGTCTCCGCAATGTCTCCGAGTTAAAATTATCCTGGATGTGGTTGCCACTTGCCACTACGAGACGATGTCAACTGTTCACAGGACCAGTACGTGGTTACCTCCTCGTCCAATCCTCGTCGGTATCCAGGGCACAGTCTTGTGTGCTAATTTTATGCATCAGCTCCAATGGCAGATGCGGGTCTATACAAATATTGTGATAATTATAACATCGTTGCAAACGGCTTTACGGCGGTTGCAAACGTCCTACATCCATGTACGTAGCCCACAGAATAGCACGCTCCGTGTGTTGTTCTCGTTGCACGCCAAATGTTTTTCAACCACCCCAGTCGGAATTCTATGATACGCGTGCTCTCTGCCCTCGTTATGACCGGAGTTTCCAGCTTCGGGCGTCCAAAATTGTAACCACATTTGTTACTTGCGCCCAAGATAGATCATTATATGTTAAATATAGATGACAGTTCTCCCAGCACGTCGTCGCTATCCCAGGGTCTCCAGGATGCTATAAATTGTCCACCAACTGCAATCTGTCCCCATTCCCCTTGCCTTTCTTATTCTCGCTCTTTCCAAGCTTTGCGATCCGGGATCGTTTTCGCGGCTAGTCCTGCATTTTCGACGTCTTGACCTGGTGCTCATCTTTCTACCACCTTCCTTTTCTTACACATTCGTAATCCTTTCTTTCTCCATCTCCCCTCTTTAAACACCAACATGAAGGCTGCATCTGTACTTCTTCTTCTCGCAATGTCTTTAGTGGCTTCTGCAGCTCCACCACCAAATACGCAAAACAAAGGTGGATTTGGCGGACAGAACAGAGGGGCAGCCGCTGGGAATGTTGCTAAAGGAGGCAATACCAACAACAACGCCAATAAAGGTAACGCTGCTTCCAACAAAGGCGTAGGTACATTATTATCACAACATAATATGCTACTAACCTTTGCATATAGGGCGCTGCAGCTGGTGCGGCTACTGGTGCGGCCGCAGGGGCTGCAGGCAACGCTGCAAACAGTACAGCTGCAGGAGCTTCAGGCAACGCTGCAAACAATACAGCTGCAGGAACTTCGGGCAACGCTGCAAACAGCACAGCTCAGAGCACTGCAGCTGGAAATAACAATGCCAGCAGTGGATCGGCTGCTGGAAGTGCTAATGCTACAGCTACCTCTGACCCACAGTCATCGCTTAGTAGGTATTTAATTCGGTATGGGTGATGTAACGCTGAAAGCTGGTTAGCGCTTGATCCCAAGGTAATTGCAACTGGGTTCGCTAATAATGGGCAAGATGTACCAGAAGCAGGTGGGTGTAACATTTATGTTTATCTGGTAACTGCGGTTCTCATGAGATTTAGGCCAAGTTGCTTCGTTGACGTCGACAAATAATTTCATTAACTTCTGCCTCACGGTGCCCAACCTTCCCATTACCAACGGCCAACAGATTACCTCCGGCTCTTGTAATCCAGCGCCCATGGGTTCTATCCCTTCTTCCGATAACATGCCTTCTGCAAAGTTCCAAAATCCCAAGAACGGTGACACCATCCAGGCCAACACTGCCTTTACCATTGAGATGGCAATCAGTAACATGCAGACTGGGTTTTTCGTCAATGCTGCGGAGAATTACTTTGCAGGTAAATTGCGCTCGCATAGCCACAGTTATGGAACGTTTTATTTAACCCTTCCTCAGCACCTCAACAATTGAATGCGCAAGGACAAATTCAAGGACACTCACATGTTGTAGTGGAAACTCTTGATTCATTGGCTCAAACAACCCCCACCAATCCCAAGAATTTCGCATTCTTCAAAGGTTTAAACGCTGCTGCTCAAAACGGTGTTTTGACAGCTGACGTTACGAGTGGACTTCCTGCTGGCGTTTACAAGCTCTCTTCTATCAATACGGCTGCCAACCACCAACCGGTCTTGGTACCAATTGCTCAGCATGGCTCGTTAGACGATGCAGTTTATGTACGTGCGCGCTATTATTTAAGTCTACTGCAGATACTTACCAAGATTTACCAGTTCACCGTAACTGACGATGGACAAGCAGCGGCAGCTGGAGTGAGTTATCTGCTATTTTATTTACTTACCAACTAACTGGTTGTTTTAGGGCGCAGCAGCAGCAAATAATGGAACAGCTGCTGCAGGTGCCGCAGGCAGTTCTGCTGCAAGCAGTGCCCAGACTGCTGCTGCCAGTGTATGTATCAATTACGGAACACTTCGTTGTTAAGAATGCTGATAGTCGTGTTAATACAGGCTACCGCCGCCGCCGCTAATGGAAAAGTACCTGTAAACGGCGCCAACGGTGCGAAGGCGGCACCCGCTCCTGCGAAAGGAAAGGTACCTGCTAATGGTGCTAATGGAGCGAAGGCTGCACCCGTAAGCATGAGTTGATTATATATTATATATGATGACTGAAGTACTTCCTGAAGGTACAAGGAAACAACAGAAACAGGAGGTTCTTAAAAGTCACCAACTGAAGCTGTAACGGGTGCATATTTTGAGTCGACAATTTAGAACACTCAAGAAGTCTTCGTTCTTATTTATAATCTTCGTTATAATAGGGGGGTTTGAGACACGAATGGAGGGTGGCTCATTTCATAGTTATTAGTTTTGTAAGTAGTTAGGTTGGCCAGGCCGACGATTTATGCATTGGATTTGAGCGACTATTTATGGAAAGGGATGATTCTGTAAGAGATTGACTCGCTGTTACCAGACGGGCCCTTAACTTCGGTGCAATCTGGTGCAATCCTGCTGCTAGCAGGAGCCAGTCAACAACATTATATTCCTGTAGTTAGTCGCAACCGGGGATAATGACTCTATGGTCTCTTGCAAGTTGCAAACTTGCAACAGTTTGAGCTTGTCTTCATAACAAGTCCAGCGGAAGATATTTTCTCGTAGATTTAGGGGTATTTTTATATGCAACGTGAGATTACGGTTTAAACATCGTTATAGCAATAAGTGCATTGCCACTAAACTACTCCCGTTGTTGAGCGTGGCGTAAACGTTCGACCTCCCACCGGGATTTCATGAGCTGGAAACCTTCGGACTTCGATCGAATACTGACAGCAGGCGCCAGCATTTGCATGTGGGCTGCCTGAAGATAAGGAGGTATAAGAGTGTCACTCCGAATAACCTGAAAAACGTTTAACACCATTAAAGCAAGGATCGAAATAAATAAGCTGACCGATCCTATAGCGAGAAAGAAAGAGAAGGTAGCAGCGCTGCTTAGCATGTATTGTGAAAGCGTTGCCAAGAAACCACGAGGACCAGCGCCTCCCCTTGTTTGAACAGAAAATCAGAACTAGAACATGAGAAGTGAGAGCAACTCACCTGATGATGCTCCAGGAACCAAAAATGAAGCCAATTGTCAGCCCTACACCTCCGCCCATGACTGCACCCATCCTAGAGGTAGGTTTAACATCGTATTTTCATTAAGGAAGTTGAGAAATGTTCACGACATACTTAACTGGAAAATGAAAATTGTCAGAGCGATCAGAAACCAACCGTGGAGGAACGCACGCTTTTGCCATACTGAAGGTCCTTCTGGGAGATGAGAGGTAGGCACTGGAGGCATTCTCAGATGACTATATGTGAGGTCTGTATATCTCCGAGTCCTTAAGCTAAGTTTCAAAGTTTAAGTAAGTAGCTGTAACAGCCGTGAATTATTTGGACGCGACCAGAGCAAGTACTCAAGCTTAGGCACGTGATTTCAATGTGTATTCCGTACTATTAGTATTACTAGTGCGTAGTGAGAGCATCGCCGAACAATTCATCCCAGGTTCGCTCATTATATGCCACGACCGCCGTCTTTTCCTCGTGCGCAACAGGCACAAATTAGTATGCTGTACTTGCTTTGTAACGTGCATCTCAAGCTCATCGGTATACATAGTTCGTGCAAACCAACGAGATCTATTTCATGTATTTTCATTAAGAGAGCAAAGTGAAAGCGTTGCCCGCTCGTGGCTAGGTGAGGTTTGCTAGAGATTTTATGTCTAATCCATGCATAAGGTTAAACAGACTTTCAAATAGGAACGAGGTGGCTACATCGATGGGGCGCAGAACTAGATGTCTTGGTGAAACTCGTATATTATGGAATAACAACCGGTCGTGGTAACGTCCTTTCCTTTTTTTTGATTTTCATTATCATTGAATGAATAATTTACTAAGCTACACAAACATTAGGAGAAGAGTACACCGATATCTGGCAATATTCCGTCCTCGATGAATTGACACCTCCGAATAGCAGAATACGTTTCTTCCTCGTTGTGTTTTCAACGTTTCCGAGGTATTTGTCTAAGAAGCTTACACATGGTGTCTCTTCTCAAAGTGGATACCTAAACCTTTCCCACCGGCTCCAAGCAGTATCCAATTGGCTGGAGGTTATTAGTGAAATTAATCTTGCGGTGTTCTATTTGAAGGGATCGTATTATGACTTGACGAAGAGAATCATGAAAATCCAGCATGTGCGTATTTGTAATGCCCTATTTTGTTTTCACTAATGCATATGTCAAGTTATCGTCGGTTCCTCAAGATCCACATACTCATCCGCCCTCTTACTCATTACTAGGAATTATGATTCTCGTTAGGCTTACATATAGATTTCTAAATGCATTTTATCCCTCGAAGGAAAGGAACATTGCTGAACCACGAAGTGATCTGCATACAGTTTTGTTGGATGACAGGCCCGTCTCTTATATTAGAGACGCTTCAGAGTTGGAAGAGGAAATTGTCAAGTCCGCAGAATACGATGAAGGGTCCGCTCTCGACCTAAAGATGATCCAGTCGACACAGCGCGGATCTCGGAACTGCACTTTGTGCCTTGAGGAAAGAACATTTACTTCCGCAACGGAATGTGGACACCTTTTTGCTGGAATTGTATAGTTGGGTGGGGGCGAGAAAAGGTACGTAGTTCATTTTGAACATAATATATGATTAAACTCTGCGCTCTGTTAAGCCTGAATGCCCTCTATGTCGTCAAACACTGAACTTAGGGCGACTGTTGCCGATCCACAATTTGTAAAGAGGAGCACCCTTCCCTTTCACGCTCAGAATGCGTGAAAACTTCGTATTCACGCCTATAAACGTTTGGAATATCATAGGGCGTCATGTATACTATTCTTATGTCAAATTTTGAGACCATTCGGCAATAATTACCGAATTTAAACCCAATTATCCATCCATTGGACATATAAATGCACAGAGATGTATTTCAGTACCTAGCAAAGTTTCACAGTGATAGCGTAAACAGAAAAAGTGGAAATGCGGATTTATTAAGATTTCAAACTCTCGATACGATATCAAACTCTTGTTACATGATAGTACCGCTCACGATACTTGCTGTATAAGAGTGATATTGTCACCCTTCAGAAGGATCCGTCCTGCTGAGTGTAAAAATGATAAACCTAGGGAGTCTGCAACATACATACCTAATTCCCTTCTCGGTTTTGCATCCTTAACAAAGACCTCAGCAGCATCATCTATCACGATGTTCATGAATTCATCAAATCCCTGACATTGTTATCAAAAAGTCAATAAAGAGTCGGCACTAACTCATATATGAAAAGACATACGATTATTCTACCTTCAATGCGCATCTCAATGTTATCGTACAACCATATAACAACCTTTGTTCTCTATGGACAAAAAGTGAGACTATAAAACAGAAAGCGCCACGAAATCTACACACTTGCTGGAGATTTTTGAATATTACATTCTTCATTCGAATGAAATAAGTTGTTAATATAATTGAAATAAGTGCAACACCTACGATGGGCTGAACCATTACACGCTGTTGGCGACCCGACATCTTGAATAGTGATCTTTGAAGGAAAAGAGCGTAAAGAGATTGTGCGTGTGGAAGGGAAGAGTGAAGCTTAGGCTAAGACTGTGCGCGCTTATTTCGACGGAAGGTCAGCTTAGGTAAGCTGCTCAACCTTGGAAGCACATGGCTTGAATGTTCACTGTCACTTGTTTAAAAGTTGTTTGCCAACGCGTCTTAGTCTGTAAACAGTAAAGTACCCTACAAGTACGTTGGCAACCATTCCTTTCGCTCAGTATGGAGGTCAGTGCTCTTTTAAACGTGTCATCTCTATTTCAAATTCTGTTCTTATAGGTGGTCTCTCCATCCAATTCTTCGACAGCAGCAGCTGTTACGTTCATTACCTTCGTGCAGGACCTGAAAAAGAAGACAAAAGCATGGGGTCCTATGATTGAGCTTTGCGCTAACGGAGAAAAGACACTTGAAAGATTCAGATACCAGTTCCCGGACGATTGGCTTTACAGTGATCAGCTTAGAGGGGAATGGAGTGCTTACAATGAAATATTGAAGAGGAAGAACGATTCTATTCAGGAGCAACTGTGTAAGCCTATTAGAAACACAACTTATACGTACACTGTCTGACTAAGTCCTTCACAGCGGGCCTGCAACTCAAGATTGTCGCAGAAGACAAAATTGTAGAAAATAAGATTACCGATATTCTACAGGAATGGGAAGCTACGCGCCCTGTGCAAGGGAGCTTGCGTGCGGATACTGCCATGAACACCATCAATGTATTTGAAGGGAAGCTCAACCGTGTACAAGAGGAGTACGATCTTGTATGCAGAGCAAAGGAGGCTTTGGATTTGGAACTGACACGCCACACGCGATTGGAACCGGTGTTCGAGGAACTACGTGATCTGAAAGCTGTCTGGACCGCACTGTCCGGAATTTGGAGTCAGATGCATGAACTTCGTGAACTTGCTTGGGCAACTGTGCAGCCGAGGAAGCTAAGACAGCAACTAGATGCGTTACTTAGTTCGACCAAGGAGATGCCTACGCGAATGAGGCAGTATGCTGCATTTGAATACGTGCAGGATGTATTAAGAGGGTTGTTAAAGTCCAACACCATTGTATCTGAGCTGAAGTCTGAGGCTCTGAAAGATCGTCACTGGAAGCAGCTATTCAGGGTGTTAAAGTCGCCTTCTCAAATCAGTTTACCCCTGTGGGTTTCGCTCACGTTACACGCATAGAGATACCTTCTAATATGAATCACAGAATGACTCTTGGCCATGTCTACGACATGGATTTAAAGAGGAACGAAACATCGATCAAGGAAGTGATCATTCAAGCTCAAGGAGAAGTCAGTATCATTGCTTTCGAGTCTTTTTTGAAACTTAACAACATAATGACAGATGGCACTAGAAGAATACATCAAGCAGGTTAAGGAAATATGGAGCAATTATACTCTTGACTTGGTTAACTACCAGAATAAATGTAGACTTATCAGGTACGAAAAAGAAGCCTTATATGCCACGGTGCTGACAGTAAGGGTTAGAGGATGGGATGATCTCTTTAACAAGTGTAGTGAGAACCTCAACTCACTCACAGCTATGAAGTTGTCACCGTATTACAAAGGTCTTGCACATTCCATCTCTTAACTGGCTGAATATTTACCTTTTGTCAGTCTTTGAGGAGGAAGCTGGTGCATGGGAAGAGAAGCTTAACAGAATCCATGTTTTATTTGGTAACTTTTACTTCCTGATCTGTGTACTTTCATCATATCAACAATTCCGCAGATGTATGGATTGATGTCCAACGACAATGGGTGTATCTGGAAGGAATTTTCTCTGGAAGTGCAGATATTAAGCACCTACTTCCAGTGGAAAGTGCGCGATTTCAAAATATCAATGCTGAATTTCTTGCCGTGATGAAGAAAGTCTACAAGTCACCATTTGTCGTTGACGTTTTAAATATTCAAGGGATTCAGAAAAGTCTGGAACGTCTTGCCGATTTACTCAATAAGATACAAAAAGCACTCGGCGAATACCTTGAGAGAGAGCGATCGTCCTTTCCGCGTTTTTACTTTGTCGGAGACGAAGATCTCCTGGAGATTATTGGCAACAGCAAGGACATCCTTCGCATCATGAAGCATTTGAAGAAAATGTTTGCAGGGATTTCAACAGTAATGCTTGACGAAGAATTGACCCAGATACAAGGCATGGCCTCAAGGGAAGGAGAAGAGGTCACATTTTCCGAGCCGATCATGCTAAAGGATTTTCCTAAGATCAATGATTGGCTGGCGAAAATTGAATATATGATGCGCGTGTCCCTCGCAGATCTATTGGTGCAGGCGTTATCGGAACTCCAGACCTTTTATGGCACTGGATCTCTAGTTATTGAACAGCTGATGGAATGGATGGAGAAATATCCTGCTCAGCTTGTGACATTGGCCATTCAAGTAGCATGGACCACCGCTGTGGAAAGTTCCTTAGAAACATCGCAGGCACCAGACAATGCATTGGAAACTATCCATCAAGCTTTAGATATACTCGCCGATATCGTCCTGAAGGAGCTGACCCCGGTGACTCGTCGAAAGTGCGAGCACTTAATCACCGAGCTAGTGCACCAACGTGATGTTACGCGAACCCTCATTCAACAGCAGGTGCTGGACACCAGAAGTTTTTCCTGGTTATATCAGATGAGATTTTATTTAGACAAAAACGCTGAAACTCCTTTAGATCGTCTGGCCATCAAGGTCGCCGATGCTGCCTTTCCGTATGGTTGGGAATACCTTGGGGTACCCGATCGCTTAGTACAAACGCCTCTTACAGATCGAGTGTATATGACATTAACTCAAGCGCTGGATAATCAGCTAGGAGGTGCGCCCTTCGGGCCAGCAGGCACTGGTGCGTGATCTGTATAGATTATTCTGCCGTGGTATTAATTACTTTAATGAATTGCTCAGGGAAAACCGAATCCGTCAAGGCTCTGGGCGTTCAGTTGGGTCGCTTTGTTCTGGTGTTTTGTTGTGATGAAACATTTGATTTCCAAGCAATGGGACGTATATTCGTTGGCCTTTGTCAAGTAGGAGCGTGGGGGTGTTTCGATGAGTTCAACCGGCTCGAAGAACGTATCCTAAGCGCAGTTTCTCAACAAGTTCAAACCATTCAACAAGGTTTAGTATCACTTGTAAAGAATCCTAACACAGAGATTGAGTTAGTTGGAAAAAGCTTGAAAATCAATAAGAACATTGGTTTGTAGATTTCTACAACTTTAATTGTGGACATCCACTTAAACTGAAGGAAACTAGGTATTTTTATTACAACCAATCCAAATTATGCTGGCCGCTCTCAACTGCCACCCAATTTAACGAAGTTGTTCAGGCCGTACGCTTACTTTCTACGGTCTTGATTTTACTTCAGCTGACTTTATTTATACCTAGAATGGCCATGACACGCCCCGACAGAGAATTGATCGCGCAAGTTATGCTGTTCTCTCAAGGTTTCAGAACTGCGGAGTCGCTGGCCTCCAAAATTGTTCCGTTCTTCAATCTTTGCGATGAGCAGTTGTCTCCGCAGCCACATTATGATTTCGGACTTCGTGCACTTAAAGCTGTATTAGCAAGCGCTGGTATTTTAAAGCGCGAGCGTTTGCAGAACGCTCGATCTGATTCAAGTGATGGAGAAAGTTCTCTCGGTCTCTCAGACTCTATGTCTGAACAAATTATTGTCATCCAAAGCGTCACGGAGACTATTGTCCCAAAGCTGGTTGCTGACGATGTTCCGCTTCTTACAAGGTTCTTGCTTCCTTCTTGACACGTGTTATATTTATTGATCTGTTTCTAGTCTCCTTGCTGATGTCTTCCCTGGCGTAGATTATATGCCTGTAGATTTGGATGCGCTTCGAGCGGAAATTCTCAAAGTCTGCACCGAACGTCGCTTGGAGGACGGTGATCGATGGATTGCGAAAATTCTCCAATTGTACCAGATCCAGAAAATTCAGCATGGTCTAATGATGGTTGGACCTTCTGGGACTGGGAAGACGAATGCTTGGCGTGTTCTTCTTTCTGCTCTCGAGCGCCTTGATGGCATCGAAGGAGTATCCTATGTGATTGACCCGAAGGCCATGCACAAGGATGCTCTGTATGGAACATTAGATCCCACAACTCGAGAATGGACTGATGGTTTATTCACTCATATTTTGCGAAAAATTGTCGATGATGTACGTGGCGAAAGTGGGAAACGGCATTGGATCATATTCGACGGAGATGTTGATCCTGAATGGGTAGAAAATTTGAATAGGTCAGTATTAACGAGAAATTCTGAGATAGCTTTATTAACGCAGACAATTTCGCAGTGTTTTAGATGATAACAAACTTCTGACACTTCCAAACGGTGAACGTCTAAACCTTCCTCCGAACGTTCGTATTATGTTTGAAGTGGAGCATCTCAAGTATGCAACACTTGCAACCGTTAGTCGTTGTGGCATGATTTGGTTCAGCGAAGATATTGTAGAACCCTCGATGGTGTACCGCAACTATCTATCCACTCTTGCGGCCATACCACTGGATGCTGACGATGAAGACGCTACGGAGGTACTGACGCGACGCGTTGACGTTTCGGATAGTGTGGTTTCTGCCAATCTCGACACCCAGCGACAAATTGCTGCAATTTTAGAGCGCTACTTCGCAGATGGTGATTTGGTTAGCTCGGCATTGAAATACGCAGAATCTATGGAGCATATTATGGATTTCACCGCAACAAGGGCCCTCAACACTTTATTTTCTCTCATCAATAAAACTGTTCGCAATGTTATTGAATATAACCTTCAACATCCAGACTTTCCTCTGACGCCAGAACGAGTTGAACAGTACGTTACGAAGCGATTGTTGGTCAGCACCATTTGGGCGTTTTCTGGTGATTCAAAGCTCGATCTTCGAGCTGAACTGGGAGATTTCCTGAGGAACCGCACTGGAATAGATCTTCCTCCTCTAGCCGCTGGGAGCTCTCTCATCGATTATGATGTTCAAGTGTCGAACGGCGAATGGATTTCTTGGCAATCAAGGGTGCCTGTCGTTGAAATTGAGGCACATGCTGTAACTGCTTCAGACGTAGTCGTCCCGACAATGGATACCGTCCGCCATGAAGAAGTGTTATATTCGTGGCTTTCAGAGCATAAGCCACTCATGCTCTGCGGACCACCAGGCTCAGGAAAGACGATGACGTTATTTAGTGCATTACGAAAGCTTCCAGACATGGAAGTCGTCGGTCTGAATTTCTCAAGTGCAACAACTCCTGAATTGATTTTGAAAACGTTCGAGCAGTACTGTGAGTATAGAAAAACTCCTAATGGCGTCATTCTCGCTCCTCTGCAGATCGGACGCTGGCTCGTTGTTTTCTGCGACGAAATCAATCTACCTGCAGCGGATAAATATGGAACTCAGCGTGTTATATCATTTATTCGCCAGCTCGTTGAAAGCGGTGGATATTGGCGAGCCAACGATATGGCCTGGGTTAAACTGGAGAGAATCCAGTTTGTTGGCGCTTGCAATCCACCTACTGATCCTGGACGAGTTCCACTCAGCCACCGATTTTTACGTCATGCTCCCCTTGTTATGGTTGATTATCCAGGGGAGATTTCGCTGAAACAAATTTATGGAACGTACAACCGAGCACTCTTGAAAGTTGTTCCCAACCTACGTGCATATGCTGATCCTCTTACAGATGCTATGGTGTCATTTTATCTTGCTTCCCAGCGGCGTTTTACAACTGATGTGCAGGCTCATTATGTCTACAGCCCTCGAGAACTCACCCGTTGGGTTAGAGGTATTTATGAAGCTATCCGACCCCTTGAAATCCTTCCTGTAGAGGGGCTGGTTCGTGTTTGGGCTCACGAAGCCCTTAGACTATTCCAAGACCGACTTGTGACAGAGGAAGAACGTCTTTGGACCGATGAACATATAGACGCTGCTGCCATGGAGCACTTTCCCACAATCAATCGCGACGAAGCATTGTCTCGGCCAGTCCTATTTTCAAATTGGACATCAAAACACTATATTCCTGTCGACAGAGAAACCCTTAGGGAATATACGAAAGCTCGATTACGCATATTCTATGAAGAAGAACTCGACGTACCGCTCGTTTTATTCAACGATGTGTTGGACCACGTTCTGCGTATTGATCGAGTCTTCAGACAGATCCAAGGTCATCTGTTGCTTATCGGTGTAAGCGGAAGCGGAAAGGTATTATTGTTATATAACTTCTTTTTCGTGACACTGATGCCTCATAGACCACCCTGTCGCGATTCGTTGCCTGGATGAATGGCCTTAGTATTTTCCAGATCAAAGTGTCTAACAAGTACACTGGAGATGATTTCGATGAAGATTTGCGTACTGTACTACGAAGAGCTGGCTGTAAAGGGGAAAAGATTTGCTTCATAATGGACGAGTCAAATGTGCTAGATTCTGGTTTCTTGGAGCGTATGAACACCCTTCTCGCCAACGCTGAAGTACCGGGTCTTTTTGAAGGGGATGAACACGCGTCCCTAATGACAGCCTGTAAAGAAGGTTCTCAGCGAGATGGCCTTATGCTCGATTCTCCTGAAGAATTGTATCGGTGGTTTACGCAGCAGGTTGCCAAAAATTTGCATGTGGTATTCACCATGAATCCTCCGGAAAATGGCCTAGCATCCCGAGCCGCTACATCGCCGGCTTTGTTCAACCGCTGCGTTTTGGATTGGTTTGGAGATTGGTCTGATCAAGCTTTCTATCAGGTCGGCATGGAGTTTACGCAAACTCTGGACCTGGACCTTCCGTCGTATAGTCCACCAGCAAGTTTCCCAATCATTTATAGGGGGCTTTCCCTGCCTCCTATTCACAGAACTGCTGTTGTTAATGCATTAGTCTACGTCCACACCTCTCTCCATCAGATAAATCAAAGGCTGAGTCGCAGGCAAGGCCGTTACAACTATGTTACGCCAAGGCACTATTTGGATTTGTAAGTTTATTCCCTTCACGCATTTAAAGCGACTCTAATCGTTTGTAGTATTAACCACTATGTGCGCCTCTACACGGAAAAGCGGGACGAACTCGAAGAACAACAGCGACATCTTCATGTGGGTTTGGATAAGCTCCGAGATACTGTTACGCAGGTAGAAGAATTAAGGAAAAGTCTTGCCATTAAACGGTCGCAGTTGGAAGCAAAGGATGCGGAAGCCAATGAAAAACTAAAAAGGATGGTTGCGGACCAGCAAGAAGCAGAGCAAAAGAAATCGGCATCTATTGAAATACAGGCTGCTCTCGTGGAGCAAGATCGCCATATCGAGCAACGACGTGCTGTAGTGATGGCTGACCTTGCAGATGCAGAGCCTGCAGTTCTTGACGCACAGGCTGCTGTAAGCAATATTAAACGTCAACACCTTCAAGAAGTTCGAACAATGGCAAATCCACCAGAGGCAGTTAAACTTGCCATGGAATCTGTATGCACTATCCTAGGCCATAAGATTGATAGCTGGCGCACCGTTCAAGGCATCATTCGTCGAGACGACTTCATTCAGCGGATCGTCAATTTCGACACTAATAGTCAGTTGACCAAACAGCTACGCGATATAATGAATAGAGACTTTCTGTCTCGACCGTCTTACAACTTCGAAACTGTTCAAAGAGCTAGTAGAGCGTGCGGTCCGCTCGTCAAGTGGGTCATCGCCCAGGTTAAGTTTTCAGAAATACTGGACAAAGTGGAACCGTTGAGGAATGAAGTGCAGTCATTGGAACAACAAGCAGAAACAACAAAGAAGCAAGCCGGTGCAATCATTCAGATGATTGGTGAATTGGAAAAAGATTGCCAAATACAAAGATGAATACGCACTTCTGATCAGTGAAACACAGGCCATTAAATCCGAGATGGAGAGGGTCCAAAGTAAAGTCAATCGTAGCATGAAACTGCTAGAAAGTTTGTCTTCAGAGAGGGGTCGGTGGGAAGCAGGGAGTCGTACATTTGAAGCAGAAATGTCTACAATCGTTGGAGATGTGCTACTTTCTGCTGCATTTCTGGCTTACGGCGGTTTCTTTGATCAGCATTACCGCGAAGTAATGTGGCAAGACTGGACCAACCACTTATTGGAAGCAAATATTAAGTTCAAGCCTGAACTTTCATTCACAGAATACCTTTCCACTGCTGATGACCGCCTTAGCTGGCAATCAAAGTCTTTACCGGCGGATAACCTTACCACTGAAAATGCTATTATGTTGAAGCGATTCAATCGGTATCCTTTAATCATTGATCCAACTGGCCAGGCTACCACCTTCCTCCTAAATGAGTACAAGGACCGCAAAATCACGGTCACGAGTTTCCTAGATGAGGCATTCCTAAAGGTTCTGGAAAGTGCTTTACGTTTTGGAAACCCTTTGTTGATTCAGGATGTTGAACATCTCGATCCCATTCTAAATGCTGTTCTTAACAAAGAAATCAGGCGAACGGGGGGGCGAGTTTTGATCAGACTCGGTAATCAGGACATTGACTTCTCTCCTTCATTCACAATGTTCTTATCTACGAGGGATCCGTCCGTAGAATTTTCTCCGGATGTATGCAGCCGTGTCACGTTCGTCAACTTCACCATGACAAGAAGTAGCTTGCAAAGTCAGTCTCTCGATCAGGTATTGAAGGTTGAACGACCTGACACAGAGCGCAAACGAACGGACTTGATGAAAGTTCAAGGGGAATTCCGTCTTCGACTCAGGACCTTGGAAAAACTGCTCCTGCAAGCGCTCAACGAATCTACAGGAAACATTCTAGATGATGATAAAGTTATTGATACTTTAGAGACGTTGAAACGGGAGGCAGCTGAAATTACCAGAAAAGTTGAAGAGACCGATTTAGTAATGAGGGAAGTTGAGCAAGTGACATCTGAATACCTGCCTTTAGCGCAGGCATGCAGTTCGGTCTTCTTTGTTCTGGAACAGCTGAATCTTGTAAATCATTTCTATCAATTCTCTCTTCGGTTCTTCTTGGATATTTTCGACTATGTCCTTCATCATAATCCTAACCTCAAGAATGTTACCGATTATAATATTCGCCGCCAAATTCTCCTCAAAGATCTATTCCTTGTGGTCTACAAACGCACATCTCGTGCTCTTTTATACCGTGATCATTTAATGCTCGCAATGTTGCTATCACAGGTCAAACTTCGCGGTGCAGAAGAAATAGGAGACGAACTCGAGTTCTTGCTAGAAAGTGCCGATACCATAGCTCCTACTACGATCCAATTGCCGCAGCTTTCTATGTTGTCACCTGATCAGGCATTGAGGTTGGGACATTATTCAAAGTATCCCATCTTCAAGCCGGTTTTATCACATATAACAGAGCATGATAGCGAATGGGTTCAGTTCCTTGAGTCAACCGCTCCGGAACAATGTGTGCCCATTCCATGGGATGCCAGTACTCGTAAGTTTTGAAAAACTACTTCCGAATCTTTCTGACCTGTTGTTATGTAGCAATTCTGGAGGCCATCCGCTCCTTACTTCTTGTTAAATGCTTTAGGCCAGATAGGTTATTGCAATCAACAGCAATGTTTATCAAGACTGTCTTCGAGATAGATCTCTCTGCGGAATCAAGTTACGATCTAGGCTCCATTGTTGCACATGAAATTCCTGCTGCGACTCCTATTGCACTAGTATCTGTTCCAGGGTACGATGCTAGTTATCGAGTGGAAAACCTTGTTAAAATCACAAGCGCTCGATCCACGTCTGTCGCTATGGGCTCACAAGAAGGTTTCACATTAGCCGATCAGGCCATTGCAGCAGCTTCTCGACAGGGTACATGGGTTTTGTTGAAGAATGTTCACCTTGCACCGTCTTGGCTGGGACAACTGGAGAAAAAGCTTCAAACCTTAACTCCACATCCTAACTTCCGATTATTCTTGACGATGGAAGCCAACCCGTCAATCCCAGTAAACATTCTTCGTCAATCTCGTCTCATAATGAATGAGCCACCTCCTGGTATTAAGGCTAACCTCCTTGACTCGTTGCGCTCTATTCCACCACAAAGACTTTCTCAAGGTCCAGCTGAGAAAGTAAGGTTATATTTCCTTCTAGCATGGTTCCACGCAGTTGTCCAGGAGCGTCTTCGCTATTCTCCACTTGGGTGGAGTAAAACATACGACTTTAACGATTCAGACATGGCATCTGCTTTCACTACCATTGATACTTGGTTAATTGGTGCTTCAAGGGGTCGAACAAATATTGACCCCGCAACAATTCCATGGGACGCCCTTAGAGCGTTACTAAAGCAATCCATATACGGAGGTCGAGTTGATAGTGATTTCGATCAACGTATTCTGGATGCCTTTGTCGATGCTCTATTCACGCCAAAGGCTTATAACGTTGACTTTAACTTGGTTCCCACCGTATCTGGCAACACGGTGCTCAGTGCACCGGATGGCACAAAGATGGAGCATTTCATGTCATGGGTTGGTTCTTTGCCAGACCGCGAACCTCCGTCATGGCTCAGCCTACCACCGACTGCCGAACGTGTAATTGCTATCGCCCAAGGTAAAACCATGATTTCATTCCCTAATTTATAACAAATAATCATGTTTGTTGGCAGGAAACGAACTCCTTGGCAAACTTCGCAAGATGCGAATGTTGGCTGACGACGATGACGAAGTCGCTTCTACTAGCTCCAAGTCACAGACTTCACAACAACCCGCTTGGATGAGGACTCTCTTTGAACGCTGTCGAGAATGGCTGGAGCAACTACCCTCGGTGAGTAGATTATCAATCTTTGATTACGCCTTACTCATAGCGACCATATCTCAAGGCCTTCAATACACTTGCCAAGCAGTCCGGAGATCAAGATCCTCTCTATCGCCTGTTTGTGCGAGAAGGGGAAATTGGACAAAGGTTACTCTCCCAAGTCCGGAAAGACCTTAACGACATTGTCAAGGTTTGCCAAGGGGAATTAAAACAAACAAACCACTTACGGACTCTCATGAGTGCATTAACTAAAGGTGATATTAATATACAAGTTTATATTCCTCCTAATCCATTTGCCTTAGGGACGATTCCTGATCACTGGAGACGCTACAAAGTGGATAAGTCGATGGCAGTTTCCGGATGGATTGCAAGCCTTGCACGTCGATTGACTCAGCTTGATCATATTGCCAGTTTAGATGGACTTAACGATGTGGAAGTTTGGTTGGGAGGGTTATTTTTCCCAGAAGCTTATATAACAGCAACAAGACAGGCGGTGGCACACAGGAAGAAATGGAGTCTAGAAACTTTGAGCCTCAGGCTTGATATTGAGCGTGTTAATGACCCCAGTGCTTTCATCATCGATGGTGAGTTTCTTGTCACTTCCTACCACCTATATATGACCTCTGACCTCTGCACTAGGATTGGTGCTAGAAGGTGCTTCTTGGACCGGGGAGAAACTAGCTCTGAATGACGGTGAATCCATTAGATTGGGTTCCTCGCAGCTTCGCTGGGTTCAGTCAGACGAATCACGGGAAGGACTGGTGAACTTGCCGGTGTACTTGAACAATGACCGAAGCGATGTACTGTTTACAGTGGACCTACCTTTTGACAGTGGTGCGAGGTCATTAGTTGCAATGAGAGCTGTCTGCTTGACGGCGGCTGGATGATGAGTGCCCATCCTTTTTATGATACCAGTGCATAGTAATTAAATGATGTTACCAATTTATGTATTTAATATTTCACCCTCGATAATGGAAAGTTTTGTAGGATTACTTGGGATGTATGTAGGTACTTCATTCGGGGAGATACTACTATACTACTGTACGGGTTCTGTTATGATTTCTGTACTACGCTACCCCGGTGACTTTTAGGACTTTCCAGTCGATTTCTACCTTCTTTGTATTAAATATTTCGCGAACATCTTCGGCGATTTTCTCAAAATTGTGGGTTGCAAGGGCTAGTATTGTAGGGCCGGCACCAGAGAGGCAAATGCCTAGAAGACCAGGGTGCGTTGCAGGCGTGATTGAAGTTGTGACTTGCGGAAGTCCAGGGATCTGAGATAACATCGCGTAAGAAACGGATATCGATACAACAAGGTATGGTCACGTACGAGCTCCTTTCTATATGGTTGATGTATCCGATCCTTCATCGCCTCGTATATTAGATTTGGATCGGGTGGAGACTGAGCAAGGGCAGTTGTCAGGACAGCTAACCGCTGGAGGTTGAATATCTACAGTCGATGAAAGATCAGGGAGATATATAGGGTAGATAATCTAGCCAGAGACACATACAACGTCCTTGCGGGAGTAATGAGTAGGTAGAACACCTCTAGCCTTCGCAGTGCTTAATTCAAATCTGGGTATAATGGCAACAGCGTGAATGGCATCTGACCAACCAAAGCGGACGTAGTGACCAATACCGAGGGGAGGAATGGGAGGATTAAGACCCCAGTCTTCGCCTGCATCCTCTGGATATTCGGGAAGAACCTCACTAAGAGGTACACTTGCTGCCTCACTGGCAGTGTCATCGAGCTCCTTCAAGTAGGAGCCGACGAAGCCGCCGACTAAAGCAGCGGTGACGTTGTCTGGATGACGTTCGACCATGAGTGCAAAGTCCAGTAACCTTTCGGTTGAGAGATCCAGTTGGCCAAGTTCATTTCCCAGAAGTACACCGGCAATGACAGCTGCGCCGGAAGATCCTAGGCCGCGTCCGAAAGGAATTTCATTATCAACATGAATCTTGAGATGGGAAGGAAACCAGCGAATTGTATGGCATCGCAGGACATAGAGAGCAACGCGGGTTGTGAGGTTTTTATATGCGTCGAGAGGACTTCGCCTGCGCCTTCTCCTGAATATGTTATAGATGGGGCCACATAGGTGTCGCTCGGAGGAGTTAGGGGGAAAGAGACAGTTAAGGTGCAAAATAAGGAAAGGGAGAGGCCGACGACGTCGAAACCTGGGCCAATGTTAGCAGAAGTAGCTGGCACGCGGATGGAGAACTGGCGCAGAGACATTGAAAGGCTGGCTGCCCCTATTAGTAAGTGAGACGATAATCCAACCGCGTTGTTTGGCGACGGAGATGTAGGCATTGATCTCAAACACTATGTATTATTATGTAATAATATGTATTACGTAATTTACCGCATTATTTGGCGACGGAGATGTAGGCATTGATACCAAACATTATGTATTATGTAATATACTATAATCAAATGTATCCAAGTAACGCGTCAAATAGATTGATTTGAACTGCCATCCACTTCCTTCTTGTCTCTTGTCTTCTCTCCTGTCCTTTCATTCCCCTCTCTCCTGGCGCTGGACGCCCGGCATGTTATCCACTCTGATATCCACGCCAGTCGTCCTGCTCCTCCTGCATCTGTCTTTTGCCATCCTCGCAGCTCCTTCTTTCCGTGCTAGAAACCTCACTGCCCTGACGCCTGGCTTGGACCTGCCTATCACTATCTCTAGAGGTTCTCGCGTCTATAGACGTGGCGATGTCACCGGCTCAATAGGATTAGGGAACAATGCTGACTTGTAGGTTGCTTGTAGGGCACACTTGTCGTACTTTATCCGGAATATTGACTACCTATCACGATATTGCTTGTAGATTGTACACGGTTCCTATTGAACTTGGAAACAAGGTTTTCGCCGTGAATATTGGTTTGTGCTTCAACTAAACTGCTACCGCAAACTGTTGACACTTACTGCTAAACTAGACACCGGATCGAGTGATTTATGGGTCGTATCAGATCAATGTCAGACAGGCTCATGCCAGGGCTCCGACGTTACACGCTATCCGAACACTTCCTTTCAGCCAGCTGGCGCGGATGTCTCCATGTTTTATGGCGATTCAACGACAGGAACGCATGCTTCTGGGAGTGTGGGCTTGGATACAATTTCAGTGGCCGGAGTAGCCATGACACAACAGGCATTCGGTTTAATCAATGACACCAATAACGACGTTGTTCAGTTTGACACTGCAGGTATTTTTGGCCTGGGATTTCCAAGTGGGAGGTGTGTACTTCGTGTCACTTTGGCGAGTTTGATCAAATATTTTATCCACTAGTAAAATTCAAGAGTCTGTTGTCATCGCCAAGGTCATCTTTGCCACATATCACATGCCCCAGAGATCTAAATTCACAAACGCAGACAGGTCCTATCGAAAGTACTGACGATTTTATCACCTCTACTTACACCAGCGGTCCACTCATGGCAAGGATTGCCATGACCAATGCGCTTGAGGTGCCAATGTATACGGTATAGTGCCATCTCTTAGTTCTTGTATAAATATACATTTGCTGAAATCTCATTAGATTACCCTGCAACGCAGTACCATCGACATTGGAGGCACCGGATCATTGACAATAGGAAAACTTCCTGATAATGTTAATAATTCTTCCTTGACATGGGTTCCTGTCCGCTTGTACAGCCCGGAGGAAGGAGGGTTAGAGCCTCCCAAGTTCGCTCCGTCTGAGGTGCGGATGTTAACTATTTCCCAGAGTGGATTAACTCACTCGTCCCTTTAGATTTATCCATTGTGCGTATTATAGCGACTCTGTCGCTTTTGTAACTAAGGAAAACTAGTCGCTGGGAAATAAACATCGATGCTGTGTTCCTTGATGGACAACAACTCTCTGACTCTGCCATCCCCGCGAAGGATGGTGTAGATTCAAACCGAGTTTCTGCACTAATCGATACAGTGAGTGTTGGATGCTACTTTTATCCACTCTCCTTATGTCTTCAATAGGGGAATTCTATTCTCCGTGGTCCCAAGGATGTCGTAAACAATATCCTTTCTAAGGTGTCGTCCGCCTTTGATTCTAGTTCAGAGTCTGTACCCATAATGCCGTGTGCCATACCACGGACATTATCATTTCAAATTGGTGGAAAGGTGATAGCATTACGTTACGTCTGAGACACCTTGTTGATAATCGACAGGTTTTTCCTATCGACCCTCGTGACTTTATTGGTCAACATACCAAAGGCGACGCAACAACATGCGTGGCTGACAACTTAGTTGCAACAGATCCGCCGAATATTGGAGCATTGTTTCGCTGGAGCTTGGGTGCTCCATTTTTTCGTTCGTGCGTACACACGTCCACTAACAAAATGGGAGTCTGATCGGAATCTTCGTAGAAACCTGGTCGCTTTTCACTACGGCAATCTTACACATCCGTCAGTGGATCCTCCTCGAATCGGTATACTTTCCATGGTTCCCTCCAATGCAGATGATCTACTCAAACAAGCAGTTACTGACGCTTTAAATGATGGAGGCGATTTCGAAGGTAATGTCTTCGCTTTATCGATAAATTTATTGGTTAATATGTTAATATTTGAACATGTTCAGAGACGATGGTGATAGCTCCGACCGAGAGCGCTGCGGCAGAAACACAAATAACAGTGTCTGAGGTGTCTGAAACTGTTGCGGTGACATCAACAGCAATTTCAGCAGCATCGACTACAACATTACCTGCTACACCAACGCGGACGCTATCTTTACAACCAACTACTATATCTACCATGAATACACCAAGTAACTTCGATAAAAATGCCGGAAGCTCTCCGCTGAACTTGTCTCACCTGCTGAGCTTTTGGATAGTCACTTTTTGTACATTTTTGCTCGCTCTTTAATCCAATTCGGTATAAAACCACAGCTGCCGAGTGACATCCTAGTACATATTCATTATTATGCATTCGTAGGCGTTCAGATCGAATGTAAAGTAGTTAACTAATTACAATAATAAAAAAACCTGGGAACCAAATAATACTGCAATCAAAAAAGAATCCGCTATCGTGCAGCAGGAGTTGCAGGCGTAGATGGCTGAGCTTGATATTGCCCGTAGTATTGCTGTTGAGCCACAGGAGCTGTAGTTACGGAGGGTGAATAAGGCTGTAGTGCACTTCCCTGCTGGGCATTCTTCAAGTGAGAGGGAAGTGTTGGAGTGACGACGGAGGATTGTTGAGCCCCCTGTCCATATTGCCATGTCGCTGTGGCCTGTTGCGGAACTACCTTGTTGACTGCAACAGTGTTAGCGACAGCGGGCGTTCTTGGAGCTGTGGGAGGAGGCGTAGCCGTTCCTCCGGTACCACTAAAGAAGCTGGCGTATGCAGAAACAGGTTGTGGTGTGCCACAACCCGAAGCAGCAGCAGCAGCCGATGCTGCAGCCACCTGTGCTGGGTATTGAGTATACCAGTTTGAGTACGCTGCATACGGTTGTTGGTTCGTAGCCATATAGGATTGGGCCCCAGAAGCTGCGGCAGCGGCAGCGCCGGTGTAACTCTGTTGGCCATAATATGATGAATGTTGTTGGCCAGCTGGAGTTACATATCCCTGGTAAAAGGAACCTGTCTGGCCGGGTTTGTACGTTGTATACGGTGTTGCCGTGACAGAGGGAGCCCGGTATGGCGTTCCGGCCTGAGGTTGACCTGGGGTATATGTGTAAGGATACACGGCGTAGGGTTGTGTTACAGGTGCTGGGGTGGTGGTGGAAGAGGTATCGGGAGGAGGGGAGGCTACCGATGCACTGGCAGGTGTTGGAGTAGAACGAACTTTTACTGTTGAGTCATCACGAAGAGCGACAGCACGCGCAGGCGATAATGTACCGTGCCAGCCTGATGAGGGCTCCAAAGCCAAAGAACGATGTAGTTTCCGAAGGACGGAAGGAGGGGGGAATATTGTAGATGGTTCGGCGGAAGCGGTACGTGGTCGTAAGGAAGACAACACCGTCAATGATTCAAGGATGTTTTGAGCTGCACGTAGCAAATAAGATGCGTGAATAGCTAGACTAGAACAAAAGGGATTAACATACCGGTCTCCCACTCCTCTGATCCTTCTGCGACGCTAGCATCACTACCTTCTTTGGATAATCTCTTGAATTGAAGCTCTTCGAGCCTGATGAGAGCGCGGTGATTCTTGTCGAGAAGTTTCTGAACGGCATTTTCAAGCTCCAAGTTGCCAAGTGCGGACTTGAATGATGCAGCGTCATCATCCGAAAGGAGACTATGCAGATCGGGTTCTGACTGCTCATTATTGGCAGCGGCAAGGGAGGGGTCGATGGAGGAGGGAGGTGCATCATCTACAATATCGGCGCCGTTGACTTGGACGATATAACCTGAGCCTTCTAGAGCTTCTCTCCTGGCAGCGAAATATTCACGCCTGCGCAGCTCCTTGTGGAAGAGAATAAGACCGAGATCCCTTCTTCCAACGAGCTCCATGTCGTGGTCAAAGGCAGGGGCAAAACTGGACCAGGGGCCATAGTCTAGAAACTTTGCGGTGGTCAACTGTCTCTGAGTGGGAAGAGTCTTTGTGGGGCCCAGGGAGCGGGTATGGTAAGAGGCCAAGGTGGGGATGGAGGAGGGAGAGAAAGAAGAGGAGGGGGAGGGGAGGACGACGGCAAGCTCTGCATGTGCAGTGGAAAGGTCGGTGATGCGGTGAGAGAGATCTGGTGTGGAGGGATCTGAATTGGTGGAAGACCAGTAGTCGCCAGAAGGGAGATGCTGGACGAGGGCGTACTTGCGAGCTGGAGAGCGCGAGGGGATTTTGGAGAAAGGGAAGGGCTGGAGGGTTGTGGGGACTTGAGGATGGACTCTGTGTCGAGAGGGATGGAAAGGGAGCTGCAAGAGGCCTGGTGGAGGAGGTCGAGGGCAAGGTTGCAGAAGCGGAGCTGCTGAGCGGCGGTGGGGGAGACGCGTGAGCGAGGAAGGGAGGAAATGGGGCGGAGGTGGAGTATGGCATCCTGTGGAGAGGGGAAGAGTAAAGAGTAAGGAAAGCGAATGGAAGGACAGAAGGCGAGATACCTTGATGACGGAGAGAGGGTGCTGGGCGGGGTGCTGGAGAAGGGAGCTGAGAGACGACGAGGAATGCGGGGACGCGAGGTCGGCGGGGAGAGGAAAGACGCGGTCTAGAAGCCCCTGGGTGTCGGTGCTGGGAGAGGTGAGTGGGTTGGGAGGGGGAGAGAGGGGGAGAGAGAAATACCGTCTGAGGACAGCAAGTATTTTGGACGCATGGTGCTGGGGAAGAAAGGCGGGGTGGGTGGCCGAGTGGGTGCGCTGGAGCTTGGCGGGGTGGGCGGGGAGGGCGGCGTCGTGTGGCGGAGGAGAGTCGTTGCGCTTGCGCTTCTTTTGTGCTTGTAGGTCGTGTTCACCAACGGCAGAGGAGCGAGTAGCGCGTGCCATGGAAATCGACGAGCGCAGGTAAAGACAAACCACCAATCAATCAAATTTTATTTTATTTCTCTTTATTTATTTATTCATTATTTATTTCCGAGTGCCACTCCCGTTCATCTCTTGTCCTTCCCTCTTCCTCCCTCTTCCTCTCTTCCTCTCTTCCTTCAAATCCCCCATCCCGCCTCCCCCACATGTCTCCCATCCTCAGGGCCGCCCTCCGCTCCAAGCCTGCCAATGGTCATGCCGCCTTCATCCCCCACATCCGCAAGCTCGTCTTTGAGTACTGCGACAACTGGCCCTCTTCCCAAAACACCCGCTCCTTTCTCCGAGCTCACCTCCGTGACCTTGCTGCTCGCAATCCCCATGTCGAGGTCGTCGTCAAGCAGCGCAACCACAAGGAACCCATCGTCCGCGGCTTCTATGGTGCGTCTCTCCTCTCCCCTTCAGCTCCCCCGTGCCCATCTCCCTCCCTAGCAAACAACAGAGACAAGGTCATTCCCCTGCAGAAATTGGAGGTCACTGGCATCCAGCAGAAGGTTCAGCTCCTGCTCGACGCTTCTGGCGCAAAGATAAAACCCCTCAAGCGTCGCCCTGTCGAGAGCACCACCGAAGCCGCAAGAGGCATCTGGAGCGGTCTTCACGCAGACCGTCCAACTCTCTAATCACATTCTCACTCCCCCCCATTAATATCATACCTTCATCTCCTTCTGGTTACTTCGCTACATATCCCTGGCTCAGACTCATGTGTTGATGCAAAATGTAATGTACAATTTCGCGTTCTATCACGTGATCACCATACCTCGCCGCCCCTTAGGCTTTAGGCTTTCGTACAATACAGGATCGCCACCGCTTCCTGCTACTCGCCCAGGCAGCACTCTAATGCTACATTACTATTACGCTTTCCCTTGCATAATCACGCCTGACCACGACGCGCAGAATGAGGGCAATCTCTCCCTTCTCATCATTCCATCAGTCCCCACACGTGTAAGTCGCGAGGTATTAGGTACTGCACCCTGTTCCCTCCCCAATATCATTTGCCGGAAGAACCTTTTCCTCTCCTCTCCACTTTTCCTTTAAGCTTTCCCTGCTTGCTCTGCACTTGCGTGACATCCTTTTCTTTCTTTCCCTCTCACTCACTCTTTCATCCCTCCCTCCCTCTTTCTCTCTTCCCATTCCCTCAATGTTCTCTGTGAGCCCTTTTTCTCACTTCACCTTTCAAGCATGTTCTCAGCTTCATGTTTCAGAATTGGGCAGCTTCGAGTTCCACCTCTTCTTTGTCCTTGGATGACCTTGGTTGGCTGGCGGCGAGTGCTCTCATTGATCTCCCTACCCTTGTACGTCGCCCGAATCATGTATGATGACTCCATTACTTCAAAATAAATAACGTATTTTCTCAGCCATCTCCCAGATCTTCCGTAGTCTATGCCGAGTCCAGTTCTCCTCGAGATTCTCAGCTGACGGCTCAGAGTTCAACCTCTAGCTTCCAATCGGCACTTGAAGAGCAACATGGCTCTCATTACAGAAGTACACAACTGACCGATACCGAACCAGTGGAAACAGTAAGCCCAGTCTCGTCCACGCTGTGTGAGGTGCCTGTTGCCTGTTGCAGTTGTCTAACCCATTGTTTCCCCTTTGCAGACTTCGCCGCCTTCCTTAGACTTGTCTTTGTCAAATGCACTAACACCCGCAACCCCTGTCAAGTCTCGCCGCTTCTCTCCTTCTACGCCGCACTTACCTTCTCCCCCTCTCACGCCTCCTCATCGTGTCTCACCGTCCCCATCTCCAGCTCCTCGTTCACCCGTTCGTACTGAATGGATTTATCGTCAACCTAGAACCCCACCTCGCTCCCATCCACAGCATGCGAGTCCGACCCCCTCACTGTCTCGTCCAAGTTCTCGGCCCCGTCCGCCGACAGGCTACCATTCTCCCCCAGCTCTAACTCGGCCAAGATCCAATTCCAGCATGCGCAGCACAGGGTCAATTCCAAACAGCAGATATGTCGACCGTCATCGTTCGCAGCGGAGTTCAGCTTCCAACACAGTTCCACCTCCGTTCTGGTCGACCATTCTGCGGCCCCGATCACGCTCGGAGAGATCAATTCCTTCTCTCAAATCTATTCCCTCTCAGTCACAGATCGATTTTACTCCTGCGCCATCGACTATCATATCCGCGGCTTTATCCTCTTCAACGACTTCTTCGTCGTTATCATCCGCTTCAGACCCCTTTAAAGCCGATTCTGCTGATATTCGGCCGCCTTCAGTGGCATCCACGGTCTCCACAGCGTCTTTGTCAACAGCGACCTCTTCTTCACGACCAGAGACTCCTACTTTTCCTGCTTTTGTTCCCTCTTCTTACAACAACTCGGTTCGACCTCGCTATCAGCGGCGCCGTGCTACCGATCCCAGTTATAGCCACCCGCCTGCTCCCCTGTCTGCTTCATGTCCCCCCTCAAAGTCTATTTTAACCCGTGCTTCGTCTATATCCACTAAGAATTCATCTTCGACAGCCGCTTCCAAATCTGTAAAATTTGTCGATATGCCTACAGTGCATTACGCAAGTACTGGCTACCGGGACTTGCACACGTCGAGCAACACGTATCTAGAACGCACTGAAACTAGTCTCAATATGGGACTTGATGTTGACAGCATGGATGTCGACGCTGATAGCCAATTATTGGAAAACGTAGACAATTCGCATCCAGACGAATGTGACCGTGAGCTCCAATGTTCCACGCCTACTCCAGAAAAAGAACGAGCAAAAGGTTTAAGGCGGCTCGTTATGATGTCCAAAAAAATATCTGCTGTGTCTTCTCCGTACTCTCGCCCGACTATATCTGGCCCTTATGCACTGGGAGCGTTACCCAATTCTCCCCCGGCATCGCTGCCGCCGGCATTGCGCTCTACTGCCTCACTCAAGTCGCAGTCAAGCAAGTATAGCAAGAGCACTGGTAATGGCACGGTTACAGGTGTCCCATTGCGGGCAGCGCCATCATTGGAGAGCTTTCGTAGCGTGAAGAGCACCGGTGGCAAGAGTGTGCGCAGCTTGGGTAGCGTAAAAAGTGATGCTGGTACTCGTGGTTTCAGAGCCTGGCTAAGCCGCGTAATCGCTGGCGGGAAGTCCTTGTGATATTTATTTATTGTGACTTCATTCTTGAACCCTAGTGGTTTGTAAACTCATGGGACATGGGACAGTTGTCATTTTTGGAAAACTTGACGAATAGTACCCTTGGTTGAACCGAGAAGGCTGGATAATTTACCACTAAGTTAGAATGACGATATACAAGCAGATAACGATTCGATTTTAGCGGCAGGCCACTTTTTAAACTTGCAGTGATTGAATCATTCGGATTGTACATTTATTTCAAAGAATATTTTTACGCATTTGAATCACGTGTACTATGTAAGGAACTACTGAGTCACACCGGTCCTTTGTACAGTACTAGTCCCTTGTACACTGCCCATTTTATCGAGACAGATTGCTTCCACATTAATTTTTGCATCATTTATAATAAGAAAAATATGTGTACTCTTAGTTTACCTACTTTTTTAAAGAGTTGTAGGTGTGGATGTTCTGATATGTTAAATTTACTGTCTTTTCCGAAATTTCATGAGATCTGTGACATGGAAGGGCCTTGTCACAGACCCTGATCAGGGGATGTTAGCCGATGTCAGTCACAATTCGCTAGTACATGTCACATAAAGTGTGACACTGTACAAAGGAGTGGTGTTGAGCCGAAATGTCCAAAAACAAGTATAAAACATATAGCAGCTTCATTTCTTACTTTTATATCCTTAAACTTTGCACACAAGTGCTAATATGTGCTACAAATATTTCTGTGTTTTTAAATTTAAATTTAATGGCATAAATGAAACACAAATGTAAAATCAAAATTGGGTGTACAAAGGACCGGTTGATCTCAGTATAGTGAATGTACGCTGCCGTCTAGGTCCTAAACCCTTCAGCAAAGTAAGGCGGGAACAGGACTGACATCCAACAACGAATCGCTCTCTCACGCAAAACCACCTCTGCGCCTCCTCGAAAGCTATTAGGCACCCTTAGCGAGAGGAAAGTATCCTTCAAAGCCTCGCTCGTCGTAATGATTTGTAGAAAACGGCAAGGATAGAAGAATTGACGTGTTGAGAGAAGCGAAGGAACGCGAAAATTCGCTTTTTATATAATACTGATCGGCAAATACCGATTGTTTGGCGAGCAGAGAATCAAGATCCCATTCATATGTGCTTACAACTGCCCTCGAGTCGCGACCCCCAGCTGCTACCTACTCATATAGGTATATATCCTTGTCTTAGTGAGCTGCCTATTCTTATTCCTTCATTTCGCCCTCAGTTGAATGTATCTAGGTTGTAATTCATTGTTACTACCATATATCCAACAGCTATCTCTTCGTATAAGCAGCATACATGGACACTTCTCAACAGTCGGAATATCGACAAACTTCTCCTGATGTACAGGTCGCCTACAACCACTTCAGACAGTTTAGGCGAGACCTCCTGGAGCTTTCTGATAATCTTCATGCTCGTATTGTAGCGGAGGAGAACTTTATAGGGCCTGGACATGAAGCTATTGTGCTAACGGAGCCGTTGGAGGATGCTAGTCCAGAGAGTCAAGACTCTTCCGTAGATAATGCTAGGTCTCGTAACAACAGAACATTATCTCATCCTGTGAGTTTATCCTCACCTCTCATGGCAACGCGTCCGCCTTCGCGCCGACCAATGGCAGAGTCTCACTTGCGACGTACCCGAGACCTGGATCCAGACGATCCTAACACACTTCTCGGGAGACGTGTTGCTGCTCGGGTCGCAGCAAGCGCCGATCATCAACCTTCACAATCTTTGGACCGCTCTCCGCCAAATCCACCCTCTGAAAACACTCTGTTCTCGCAACAAAGGTTGGGTCCCGACGAGTTATCAGGCAATCAGGCGGATACAGGACATAACGATCATTCATTTGCGCATCGCAGAACTATACTATCATCTCAAGCTCTCTTCGCAGCAAGGGCACCTATTCAATCTCAGAGTCCTCCAGAAACCCAGAGATCTGGAACTGAATATTCAGCTCGACAACAAACACAATTTGATCGCCCGGATAGATTGTCTCTTTTGTCTAATTTTTCTGTTCAAAATTTCTCCACTCCTCGATCCGGTACCCTCATAAGACCTTTGATTTTTGAAGAACCTGCGAGCTACGTCGATCAAGATTCTTTACAGTATTCGTCCACACTGGATCCGCTTGTAGAAGATGAAATTTCTACAAGGAGCTACATCGTACATAGGAGACTGAATGCTGACGGCGAGGAATACGTGCACAACATAAACTTGCACTGGAATGAGGGTAAATTCAGCTGCATCAATCTATAGCAATGGTAACTAACCATATATTCTTATTAAGATACGAGTTCAATGAATGCAAATGATGTTCATGGTCAGCAACCTCGAATACCCAATGCAGCAGGTACAGACCTACAAGATCATAGTGTAAGGCGACGGGGTGGGGTTAGTCGAACTACTCTTTATAGTCGAACACTGCAACGAAACTTATTTTGATCTAGCACGACTAGATCCAGATGGGAACGAAATCTCCGTGAATGAAGAACAATCAGAACGTTTACGCGCCACATATAGGACACGTGCGCTGCAGCGAACTCGAGAAGCTGTTGCTATTGATGAAAATCGTGAAGATTGTTTCGATGAATGGGAAGAATTGGACTGTAACTATAATGCTCGGTTCAGTTCTGCTGAAGCATTATATCGAAGAAACAGCTCTTACAGTGGGGAACAAGGGCTTAGACTGTTCGCTCCTGCTCCGTTTCGTCCCAGTCCTCTTCCAATGCCTCTAACGCAAATGATTGATTGTGAAGCATCAAACACAGGGCCACCGGAAAATGATTTCGTTTTATTTCTTCCAAATACTGCAGCCTTAGCTGGCAGGTAGCTGTTGGGAATGATCATTGTCTACATTACACTACATATAGTATTTTCTAAAAAACTTTGATACCTTTAGTAACTTGTATTATATTATACATCCTGTATATTCGGCAATATCAATAATGTCACTGTCGTTACGCTGAATGAGTTTCCGGCTTGCGGCGTATCCATTTTTTTAGCACTGTTTCGTCTCCTGTAATGCAAAAGGTGGGAATAATGCACGCCACTAAAAGTGCAGCCGATAACAAGCAAAGAGCTGTCCATCCGTGTTTTACGCGATCATAAAGCTGATCAATTCATAAGAATCCTTTCTACTACGAGGTTCAGTATAAACATACCTGACCGCCAACGACAGGACCCACTAGAAATAGAAATTAGATAAATCCCAACAGATAAAACGGATGTAACAGACCTGCATTTCCAATTCCATACGCCAGGTTAAATGCACCGTACACATGTGCATCTACAACATATCGAGCAATGAGAATACATACAAATGTGAAATCAATCGATGCCTTACAACCAACACCTTCAATTTGGCGTGATGTTGCTGCAAGTTCAGCAGTTAATGGAGAAATTGTTCCTGATGTAAAGAAACCTAGTATAGAAATAATATTTTTCAATAACAGGTAGCAGCGTAGTCGTCTGCAATTGATCTGCACAGTGTAAACTCACTTTGTAGGGCAAAAGAAGCAATAAATAGTGCCAGTGGGCCCTTAACGCATATCACGATCCACCACGGAACCGAGAGGGCAAGACATAGCACAGTAATAATTCCAGTCCCGATGCGATCTGAAAGATATCCAGACAGTGGTGAAGCTAAGCGAAAGGCAATGAAATCTGTGAGAAACAAAAATGCCATTTTTACTGATGAATACTTGCATATAAATGTGGGTATTACGGCTGCAAAAAATGAGACCGACTTTACCAGGACCGAGTCCCCAAATCTCCTGAAGGCGTAGTGGTAATGTAGGTTCTAGAGTGGTGAATACAACACTACGGAATTTAACATTGAGCAGACTTTATCATTGTGCTCAGGAAAGGAAACTTGCCCGTATACTAGAGTCGTTGCGATAGCAACCATGGCCCTGGAAGATTTTGCGAGCAATACCATGACAGAAATGAAAGAAACATGACTAGGATCCGAAGATCCAATAGCAAGGGCTGATTCACGGTTGTTCGGTGTTGCTTCACAAACTATGGTTTTGTTCTCCGTGCTCTCAGTGGAGTGATTTTGCTGTGAAGAGTCCTTCTTCTCAATAACAAGAAGTCGTCCAGTAAGATCTACAGCAGTGATGCATAGACCAAATATAAAAGGACCTCGATATCCAAAATGATTATAGATTGCACCTCCAATAGGCGGACCAATTACCATCCTGATTCATTGAACAACGTAATATTCATGCAAGTATTATTGAAAGCCTACCCTATTGATAACCCTGTCATAGCCAAACCTAGCTGTCCTATTAAAATTAGTATGTTATCTTGGCTATCAATGACCTACCAACTCACTACCAACGAGATTTTCTGGGACAGAATCACATCTGCGTCTCGCTGATAAATAAAAGCAGTGTACGACTGTTAAATACTCACAGCAAAGCCAATCCGACGACCCAAACCATCGATGATCCAATGCCTTGGAAAACACGAGCAATGCACATCACAATAAACATAGGTGCTTCCATAAGCATGACCTGTGATCCTACAAGTATACTTAATCCCAACACAAGAGGCCATCGCCTTGCTTGGTACTTTTCAGAAAACCAAGCAATTGGAATTGTCGCTTTGAAGCTATTGTAAATCATCTTACAATGATATCATTTAACTGCAAAACTTACAAGATACGAGTCCCCTGACTAAAGAATAAAATACAGCCACTATCATGTTTTGTCCAAAAGTACTGAACAGCTGAGAACGCACGTATGCAAATAACAGCCATCCAGCTAAGGAGGACACATCATTGTATCCTAGTGCCTCAAGATGGAATGGCATTACAGGAATGATAATTGAATATACCAGGAGGTCCGTGGCGATTCCTACGCAGGTTGAGTAGTCATAATGATATTAAAAGAAACAATAATCGTACCTAGACCAACCACTAACGTAGCAAAAGAATAAGAGGATCTCCACTTGAATCCTGCTGGCAAGGACTTAAGAGAGTGACCATGACTATGTGCGCCGCAGGCATCTCTAGCAGAATCAGTAACTAAAGGCATGAAAAAGCGACACAAAGTTTCGCAACGTAGATATGGTAACAAGTCTGAATTGAGCTCTGAATCTGATAAACTTATTAGGAACTTACATAAGGAATAACATATGCAACCATGATACGGTCTTCAATTTCATACTCCAAACAGAACTCTACCGTTAAAGTTCATCAAGGCGAAGTGGGTGAAATCCACACACGAAATAATACGGTATACGACGTGCTCCAGTTACTCGCTATCATCATCATCATCATCCTCACTACTGTACTCCTCTGCTTCATCATCGATAAACCCATTTAGTGAACTTTCTTCATCACTATCTTCCTCATCCTCTTCGTCCTCTTCGTCGTCGTCATCATTATCTACTCCTAATTCAACATCCTCTATGCTTCCTTCATCATCACCGCGCTCAACATCAACTTCATCTACTTGCATATCTTCCCCTTCACTCGATTCACTCTCGCCTTCTACATAATGATTTACTTGCTTCCCTTGAGAAGCAGAAGCCAGCTTCTTTTGCCTGGGAGCCAAGGCAGTCGGGGCGCTAGAAGTCCTCATTTCGATCTGAGAAAGTACCATGTCTAATCGACCGTTCAACGAAAGCAAGCTTTCATGGAGGCTCAGACGAGATGTCAATGTTGCATGTAATCCGGCTAAACGAGCAACGAGATCGGGTATCTGTTCATATTTAAATTAAACGCATCTCTCAACATTGTAGAGTAACTTACCGCCATCAAGTGTCCTGCATGAATGATGAGGACGGCTTTCACCCACGTGATTAAGCCCATTCCTCTTTGTGCACTTGCGCCGCCTCCCCTTCCCTTCATATTCCCCGCCCTGGAACCACGGCTCAAACGTTCAACGCAAGCAGTTACCAACGGTATAACCAACTGTGGGGGCAGAAGACGAACTGTATTTTGGATTAGCGTTACGTCTGAATGTGCCAAACACGTCTCCAAGAGCCGCGCATCGTTGGAATGCAATGCTTGAATTAATGTCCGGGTGAGCGAATTAACAGGAGCAGCATTCAATTCCTGTTGCGCCTTCTTTCCAGACGATTTCAACTTATCTGTGCCAAGTTCATCATCACTGTCCGATATTCGGGGAAGATCTGTCGAAGATATCGTTGCCAGACGTTGTCCGAGGGACATTTCTGCCAGATCGACTTCGAGTTCGCCCTCCACGTCTTGAATGTCATCAGCCTCTTCACCATGTCCAATGGCAAGACCGGAGCCAACGGCTAATGAAGAGGATTCGTTGTAGCGGTTCTGAATGGGACCCTTTACCGACGTGTAGTTAGCACTGAAGGAAAGTAGCATCCATATAATATATACTTACCGTTTGCGATTCTGACAACGCACCGTCCTGAACATCGTTCAAGGTAACATGTTGAATGAAATTGCCAGCATCGTCCAAGTATGGCTAAGACCAGTTAACATGGAAAGCAAGAGGTGCATTGCCACAGAACAACTTACGACAACATCAAAGACAGGTCGAACTCCCTTTACAAGCCTTGCCACCCGAATGGACCCTACTCCATCAGGGGTAAATGCAATGGAAACAACATGGGTATTGGATGCTACATCCTTCGCAGATGCAGCTATGGTAGAGTCGGGTGACAGCGTTGAGACTTTTGCCTGAGATTGTTCCGGAAGAGAAAATATCGATACTTTTCCAGATGAAGAGAGGGTGGCGAGTGCATGGTTTTTGTTAGATTGTAACTTGTCGGAAAGTGCGAACTCTCGAGCTTCGGAATCGAGGGGAATCGATGCAATGGGCTTTTCGGTGGCAGTTGAGGATGTTCCCGCTTTCCATAGGTATAAGCATCGGTCATTCTCAGCCATAGAGACAAAACGCGAAGATGACGTCTCCCAGCGCAAATATTTTATTGATGATGCGTGCCCCGTGTATGATGCAAGTGTGGTTGGTTTCATGTCAACACCCTCTATTTGGTTTGAAACGAGATGGATTTGATGACGAGCGAGGAGAACATCAACGGATGGCTGGTCATCGGATGAGACGGGTCTGCATGCCATGGCGGTATATGGAATATGGTCGTCCCCCTTCCAATTGCGCAGAAACTCGTTCCGTTGTAGATCCCACAGACGGACAACGCCGTCGGCACCAGATGTCCAGAGCATAGAGGCATTTCCGGACGGAGAACAAGAAATTGCAAGGATGGGGGAAGTGCTGGTGGGGTGGGCAAGTGTGCGGACAATCTTTCCGTGAGAGGGGGACAAAATGGAGACAGAGCCATCGGTGAGGCCCAGAGCGAGGAGATTAGAATGGAGGGGAGGAACGGAATCTGGTGAGAGGATGCTTCCGCGCTTTTTTCTCTTTTTTTTGCTCGGCTGAGATTCCTGGGGATCAGGGTTGGTAGAATTGAGGTCGACGGGGACCCAGACAAGAGAGGAGACGCGGGCGTCAGAGAAGACATGCTCTACAATGGAGTGGGAGGCGACAGCATCGTAGACGCGGAGTCTGTGTTTGTCGACAGAAAGGGAGACGAGGGCGAAGAGGTGGGCATCGGGGGAGAAGGCGGAGAGGATGGCGGGGCGGGAGAGGTCTTGGACGGGGGGCTGTGAGATGAGGGAAGTGGCGACGGGCTGCTGGGCCCTTTTTGCACGGGCCTTTTTTGATGTTGTTGGGGACATGAAAGAAGACGAGCGGACAAGAAATCTTTAGTTTTCTTTTAAATGATCACGTGCACAGATAAGATAATGCTGCTGTACACACTCCAATCAAACTACTAAACAACATTGCTATTGTCCCGCTAACTCTTCTTCTTATTCTTGTTGTCCCCGCCACCTTTCTTGTTCTCCTCCCCATCTCTTATTCTCCTCTTGTCCTCCACCCCCTTAAATACCACCCCCTCCCTCTTCTTCTCATCACCAGACATGCTCAACTATATCCAGGTCAGCACTCCGTCTCCCCCTCCTGCCAGCTACTCACCACCACCCCTCTCCGCTAGCTCGAGAAATTAGGTCACTCCTGCCTTTCCTTCTCCCCGTCCTCCCAGCTAATTCTTCTCCTTTAGGCGAAGGAACTTATGCCACCGTCTACAAAGTCTGCTCTCATTTCTCACCCGCTCCGCCGCCCGCTCACCTTCGTGCATACAGGGACGATCAAAGACCACTAACGAAGTCGTCGCCCTCAAAGAGATCCATTTGGATGCTGAAGAGGGTACTCCATCCACCGCCATCCGTGAGATCTCTCTTATGAAGGAACTCAAGCACGTCAATATCGTCAGACTACACGATGTCATACACACCGAAACAAAGCTTATTCTCATTTTCGAATACTGCGAACAAGATCTAAAGAAGTACATGGATCAGCATGGAGACCGTGGCGCCCTCGATCCAAATACAGTCCAGAGCTTCATGTACCAATTGCTTAAAGGAACAGCTTTCTGTCACGAAAATCAGGTTCTCCATCGCGATCTCAAACCTCAAAATCTCCTCATAAATCGAAAAGGCGAGTTAAAACTTGGCGATTTTGGTTTAGCCCGTGCCTTTGGCGTTCCTGTAAACACATTCTCCAATGAAGTATGTTCCGCAGCTTACATTTCGTACATCCACCTATACCGACTCAAAACATTTTAATTCTAGGTCGTTACCTTGTGGTACCGTGCTCCAGACGTTCTACTCGGTTCCCGTACCTACAGCACTTCCATTGACGTCTGGTCATGTGGCTGCATATTTGCTGAGATGATTTCAGGCGTTCCACTATTCAGAGGTCGAGATAACCAGGATCAGCTCCTTCACATTATGAGGGTCGTAGGAACGCCCACAGATGTCCAGTTCCAAAAGATGTTCAAGGACACGGTATGCTTCCCATCCAACTTTCCTTTTCATCACACTCAACAAATCCCGCTCGCCTTAGCCCGAGATTTCATTGACAAACAAATCTTTCCCCCGTTATCCGAAGATGTCTTTACAACAAGTTATACCAAAAGCATCCCCACAAGGTACGTATATAATCCGTTCGCCTCCGCCTCTAGTTCTTATCTCCAGCGCAAGCCATTGATCTATTGGAACGACTACTGAAATTCGACCCGCGGAGCTATATCCCGCTTCCGATGCCCTATCGCATCCTTATTTTGCCAATCTTGCCAATCCCACATCATTTGGTATGAACTCTCAAAGTAATATGCCTCCGCCTTCCTTCAACTTTCCTCATCCACACGGTCATCAACCACATCATCAGCAACAACCTCATCCATCTCAATATCCCCCTCAGCAACCCATATATGGTCAGCCTCATTATCAACCTGTCGATCCTGCTGCTGCCGCGGCCCATGCCGCTCACGCCCGTGCACATGCGCAGCCAATGAACCAAGCAGGACAAGCTCCCTACCCTGCTCCTGGTGGTCAGTACGGCGCACAATATCGCTAAAAGTATTTCGACTCGTATATGATTACATCACCGATCTCTTTTTGCATTTCAAGTAGCCTGGAACTGCAGGATCTTTGTACATGAGTTACATTTCCAATGGTATAAAACGAGGATATCAAATTATGAGACATGTATTTCCTTATGGACCCTTAATTAAATTATATAACAATGATAAGCTGAATGTCCTCCTTGAAATGGTTGCAGATGTTACATATCCAATACTTAGACAATTCAGGTAACCGGAGGTTGCCCAAACATAGAGAGAAGTGAGGTAAGATCGGCTAAGTAAGCTAGCATCAGCAGACACTATCTTCACCATGCCAAGTCAACATACCTTTCTTTAGTGGTTTACTAAAGAATGCATTCATCCCAGCACTCAAACATAGTTGCTTCGTGGAGTCTTGACAATCGGCACTCAAAGCGACGACTGAAAAGCAAAAAAAGCTTAATTCAGTCCCTGGATATTGCAACATGAACATACTTGGCAAGATTGTGGGAGTCTTTCGCTTATCTTCAAGTAGACGCAGCCGTTTCGCAGCCTCCACTCCGTCGCAAATAGGCATGTCTATAATGTGGATCAATCATAAGTGATGATAGAATCTAGAAGCTCAATTCGTAGCTTACGATGGTCGAAAAGAGCAACGCTGAAGTATCCCGGTTCATGAGCTTCCCATTCTGAAGCATTCATTAGTAATATTCACTTGTTGAAGTGCCCGACTTATTACCCGCTATGGCTTCTTCTCCGTTACTAGTGGCTGTCACCTTTAGATGGTAACGTTCCAATTGCCTAACCAACAAGTTTTGTGCAATCGGGTTATCTACCATTTATAAGTAATCTTATCGTCACAGGCCTAGAATACCTCACCTTCTGCAATCAAAACATTTCCGTAAAGCGTGCGTTGAGCAGCAGCCAAATCCTCCAGTGCCTTCGTTACATCCGATGTATGTTTAGAAGATATGGTATTTGGTAAATTTTGAGGCCAGCTAGAGTCTGAAGCATTCGAAGTGTCCTCGGTGGTTTAGTCATCTTTACTACACCTGGTATGTTGCTATTTCCAAATATAGCCTCTCCTGAGCGACTAGTTGTCGGGGTATAAAGATGTATGACCTTCGTTTCTCGCAGAGAATTGCGTCCTAGTCCATGAATAAATTGGGATAGCTCATGAGCATGAGTCTCTGATTGATCATCAAGTATAACGAAGTCCAATGGAAGCTCCGAACTTGAATAGGATCCAAGTTGAGACTGCGCTTCTTGTATCGTTGACACTAGTTTAATTTGAAATCCCGTGAACATCGAGCTCAAAAAAGCAAGAGTGGCATCAGATGCTGAGCATACTAGAATACGTAAGGGCCGAGGAGACATTAACACAGATCTAAGATTCTGTAAATCCTGCGCAGCCTTCAGCAGATATTAACATGAATGACTACAAAAGTATTGTTGTCTATATTCACCTTGCGCGTCTCCTCAGAATCAAATACCTTTACTGGAATTGTGAACCAGAACATAGAACCGATGTTAAGTTCGGAATGAACGCCAATAGCACCTCCCATGAGTTTGACCAGTTGTCGTGAAATAGAAAGGCCTAGTCCAGTCCCTCCAAAACGGCGAGTAGACGAATTCTACACATGTATGTTAATGCTATGAGAACACAGGTAATTGAATTTATACGACGTACATCTGCCTGCTGGAACGGCACGAATAAAAGGTCGACATCACTGGCAGAAAGACCAATTCCTGTATCCCTGTTGATAAAAATATGAGAACTATGACCCCATGAACGTGCGAGTTAACAAACTGTATATCAAATCTTAGTTGTACTTCACCGTTCGGTGGGGAAACATTTGTATCCAGTGAACACACAACGCGTACATAACCGGAGGCAGTGAATTTCACCGCATTTCCGATAAGGTTCATCAGCACTAAGAAATATAGGTTCATGAAATTTATTAGTAAAAACATTAAATCCTACTATTACCTTGACGAATGCGAGCATAATCGGCAAATACCCCTATTTCGGTGCCAGATAAGTTGTGATGTGTATAGACAAGTTGTCTGTCAACAGAGCACGCACATGATGGGACGTCCGGTTCAATATTGAATGACAGATCGAGCTTCTTGGCAGCCATGGGGAGTAATAACTCCATGCAGTCCTGATATGTACAATTTAGAGCTGTACAGCAAGATAGTAACCTACTTACAGCTATTATGTTCTGAAGAAGGTTGCAGTTAGAAAAGCACAGATCGTGTATTGACCTCTTACCTCGACTAGGAACCCGCTTGGCTCCAATTTAACGGCTAATAACGATATCAGTGGATGAAGACCGAATATACATAGTAGAATCACCAGATGCTTCCAGCTTACTATAATCTAGGATAGAGTCGATGATCTGCATGGTTTATCGTGTTTAGCCAAACCAAAAAGATTATTAAGGAATAAATGGGTATACCTTTAGTAATAGTTCACAAGATTGTTTGGCCGTTTGAACTAGCGATAAACTTCAGCATCGGAATGCAAGCTTGTGTAGCATAACATTTACCAATTTCGCTTTGTCCAGGATTCAACTCCGTCCCACTCAGAAGATCAAGAAGACCGTAAAACGAGCTATAGGATATGTTAATTACCATATAAACTACTGAAAGAAAGTCTACCTGAAGGGGGTCCTCAACTCGTGGCTCATCGAGGCAAGAAAGTTACTTTTTATCTGGTCGAGACATTCAATATCCCCAAAAGCAAATAAAACAGTAAGGTGCACCTTCGTAGCTTTAAGAGCGTCTTCACGGCTTTTCCGCGCTGCTTCAAGAGCATCTCGCTGAGTAGCTATCATCTTTAAATTTTCTCGAGTTCCTGCCTGTACAGACCTAAATAATAGTGCATTTGCTATACTAATGCTGGCTTGTTGACAAAGCAGCGTCAAAATCGTGACCGTATTTTGTGAAAAGGGATACCGGGAAGCGAAATAGACAGCACCGAATGTTTGTCCGCGGTTGCTAAAGATAGGAAGACACAGCACAGAACGATGGAGAGTCTGACCCGCCTCAGAAGAAAAGCGTGAATCCAAAGATGCATCATCGTAGCAAATGCGTTCCTTGGAGTTTAGTGCTGGAATATGATAGTCAGTTGTATACACTGAGTTCAGCGACAACGCGCACGAACTGTATTGGATGATGGCTTTTTGTAAAGGGTCCGCAATTGTGCGAATTGACTTGGGGTTTCTGCTATGACATTAGTTTCATAAACCAGGTGTTTAAATATCCCTTACTCATGAACCTGACATGGCTCAGGCGGAACCATGCTCGTGGCTACGGTATAATCCCCTGCCTCCCGCGCAATAACAACTATAGATTTTCAGATAACATCTAAAAGGCGCCCGTCGAAACTGCATACCACATGTATTCTGGGATCCGGAAGTTTCTGGAAGAACTTATTGTTAGCAAAGAACGATGTAACTAAGTCGGTAAAAGTTTGCACACCAGTCGCGATTTCCGTAAGTCGTTGTAAAGCTATATGTACAGTGAGTTGTTTAAGAAATATACGTACGTTGACCACAAAGCGTACCAGACGACAAGTTTATATCACTGGAGATATCTTTACTCCACTTTAGGATAGCAGCGAGGTCTGTTGCGCTCAACGTGGATTCTTGATCATCAGGGGAATTGTGCCTAGTCATTTGCGATGACAATGAATTGGTCCCAACAGCAGTCATTTCAGTCTGCACCGCAACATCGGAAGAGAATATTGGACGCTTTAAAGGCAGAAGTGACCTTACACCAACCACAGCTGTAAGATGGTTTCTGGACAAAGGTTAGATACATCGGTGATCATCCTTGGAAAGGCTTACACTATTCCTTGCGCGCCCCATTGAGCTTGCCTAGAAATACCGCGTCGCTGAAGCTCACTGCCAAGACCTTCAACGCCGCATCTTACAAAATGCGATCCTTGCTGTAAAACATCAATAACTGAATTAAAAAAGTAGAAATGGCTTACGAGGAACAGAGCAAATCCCTCCTCTAATAACCAGTCATTATTTACCGCTAGTCTGCAATACTCATTAGCGATTGGATAACTAACTGTATATTTAACGGTTTTGCTCTCACTTCACTGCCACGTCATACAACTTAAATGCATCCGGACTTCCCTTCAAAGCAGCCATTTCTGCGTCCTTCGAAACGTTAGCAACGAAATGAAAATTAAAACAGATTGATTGAATATTTACCACAATAGCTACCCATGTACTTGCATTGATAGGACTTGGAGATGACCACCTATGGCGATTATTATCTAAAAAGTTGAAGACAGGATAACAACATACTTCCTGATATAGCCTTGATTAGCCCTGATTTGAGCCAGGTATGTAGATTTGCGGTCTTCTGACATGGGACCTTTCCTCAAGCACGCTATCATAGCCAAGCTATGAAAGAACAAGGCATAACGCACATGTCGATGACTACTGAAAATATTAAGAAATATGTGAATGTTCATAGGAGCGGCACACACTTGGGATGGATATCCCTAGTCTGGTAAACATAAAACCCAAGAGATGCAGCTTCTTCGATATATCCAACGCAGAAATAGGAAGCGACCTCGAAATCCAGGAGATAAGTTGCATAAAATGAAAGGTAGAAAAGTGTAACTACCTTGTACGAGTTATACCTCAGGTGTACGTCACAATTAGGCAAGAGAATGGAGAGTTTGGAATCTCACTCACCAATTCAGCACCAACGATACATTTCCCGATGATTCATGAATCTGCTCCAAAATTCACTCTCTACAAAATTGTCGGTGTCGAATAGTGTTTGCATATCTCGTGCAAGTGTATACCCTCCAAGCACACGGACGCAGTTAAGCACGCCAGTGGCCAAGATCGCACATTCAGCGCCTGGTGCCCATAACTGCACATCACTCAAGCACTAATAGGACACATATAAAGAAGTCGGCAGATGATGTAGAATGTTATAGCTCACCTCTTCTGCTGCTACAACCAATTCACTGACTAAGGGATTTATCAATTAAATTCCATTGCAGGGAACATAATATAATACGTTGCTTACGATGATTGCATAAATAAAGTTTGTTTACAATGGTATGTATACTGGCAAAACTTGTATAAACGCTACGAAAAATTGTAAGTTCTAATGTTCACTACAGGCTAAGGACTGTACTCACCGGTCTCCAGCAGTATTTCCATATTTAATAGCTTCCTCCAGTTTGGGCAAGTTCGACCTGATATGTACGCTATCAAACCCAGAAACCAGTGCGCAATACAAAAGGTTAGCACGACTGTGTAACATAGCATCAATAAAGCCAAGTATCAGTATAATTACAACGACATTCACCATTTTTCTCCCATGCTTCCGTGCCGAGCTGCAATGCGAAGAGCAAGCTTCCCTAGGTCTGCGGAGAATCGATATAACTCTCTTCGTTCTGCAGCAGCTGTTGGAATGTTTATCGTGGTGTATATATTAATGATAAAGACTGACCTCCAAGCGCCCAAAAAAAACCCAACGCAGTACCAGGAGCCATACCAGACCTGTCTCAGAATCAACATCCAAATTTTAAACATTTGTTAAGCCAAATTATAATACCGCAACGCAAGTTGAATGGTCTGCACAAACTCTGAAATGAGATAATATTCACTGAGTAGATACGAAAGGATTCACCGTTAACCCGATGACATCCGCAAAAGCAAACGGTGACGGGCTCCAATACGCATTTATACCTAATGTTACGAATAAGCTTAGGATCCCTGAATGGCGGAAAAGACTTGCCGGCATCATTGAGCAGTGACACAGCAAGTTCTATTCTTTTATCTGTTGTTCGTGGTATCGCCATTATCTCATCAAATCCAACAGCCAATATCTCGTTTTTTACTTGTTCAAACATTGCATCGGCTTGTCGCCTAGTCGGGGAAGCATTGATATCAATTCCGAGCAACTTCAGTGCATACAGTGTATCGCTCAGAGCATCTGAAAAATTACTGCGCGACCAATGATTACGAGAACGTAAGCGTAGAAGATTACTCCTGTGCTCCGGATCTTCAGCGTGCTCGTAACATTCTTTTATGATGTCGTCTGACGTGGAATATTCGCCTGCAAAACCTTTGAGATGAACAGTTGGAGAAGAGAAGCCAATACCGAACCTTTCCAAGTGTATAACCTGAATTACATAAAAATTTATATGGCTGTTGACACATAAAAATGAAACTCACGCAGCGAGACGCGACATGATGTTAAGTGTGCGCGCCGGTTTATCTATCCAGCGATACTCGCTTAGAAGGGTCCTTGCACTAACGAAGGAACGAATGGAGAGCTAATTACATAATTGAGAGAGTGACGGTTCCAATAAGATGTGCGACACTACCTCGTGAGCACCCCTTGCCCAAGCAGATTCTCCAGCATCGATGAGAACCTCAAGTAATTCCTCCTTCTTTGGATGGTCTTGCAGAAGGGAGAGACATCTACCAGAACATGAGCAAGCATGACACAACACTAAAGAATTGCGACCTTTTGGCATGTTCTGCTATCCGGTAAACATCCACCGGTGTTTCATGTAGCATAATAAGAATGATCTAAGCTCTGGTAAGCGCCAAGCAAGAGAGCAGAATAATTGAAACGTCTTACCCTAAACGACATCTTTGCAATAACTTCAGGCGGAAGTGCTTCTGCTTCCGCTTGAGCAGCTTGTCGGTACCTGTCATGTGCAAAGCTGCACATATCCCTGGCTCTTTGTATTAACCAGCCCTCCGACAACGCAAATTGAAGACCCCGCATCGACCCTCGGGTGTTATTTCCGCCGCTGTCACGCAAATTTGAGACGGCTTTGTGAAGATTCCACATCTCATCTACTTCATCTTCACTTCCACTACCGCCACTTGAGTCTTCCCAATCCATCATGAGGGCCACCTCAGTTACTTTGAACCTATACGACCCTAGATGTGAGCTCGAATTTAACACCTATAAAACTTGGCTCTTACGTCTCGCCAAAAAATGCTGCCCAGATAAGATACTTCCTAGTTTCTTCTGGAAGTTCACGCATATGTGATATCAGGAAACTAAGGTCTGTTGGATCTGTCATTTTTTGGTTCGTTGTACTTTTCTCAATGACATTCATGTCATAGCTATAAAAGAGTATCAAAATACGGTCAGAGGTAGACAAAAGATGGCACTTACGTCCAGTAATTGTGATCCCAGTCAAAATTAATCTGATAGTTAAATATTAAGTACAAATACTCTATCTCTGGCAAACAACGTACAAAATGCTGCCGTTGCAGTGTCATAAGAATGTTACGCGCAGAGAATGCGTTACCAGCGGAAGAAGCAAACACAAACCGCGATAGCGAAATACAGTCTTCTTTGTTTCGATGCAACGTTTTAGATACGAGGGAAGAGATGGCACCATATGTCAATGGTTCAACAGTGATCCACGTAGGTCTCGATCTGTTTGCAAACATGGCCCGAACTCTTTCAACGATTTCGCTGTGAAAATAAGTAAGAAAAAACTTAAAAGTTTGGTTAATATCCCTACGGCTTATCAGAGCGTAAGGTTGCAAAAATAAGCTAAGATACAAGTCGGTTAAGAGGATCTTTACGAATAAGGATCTACTCGCCATTCGACTTCTTGAGTTCAATAACGCGGAAACCAAATCAAGTGACCTATATAAATCAAGCTTGAATATTGTATATTCATGAAGGTAAAATATACCAACGAATCATCGGCTTCGTGGAGATCATCGAGAAAGAGTGCAAAAGTCGGGTCTCAGCAATCACAGAAAATACGCTTTCCACCAGCGATTGGAACCTGGCTCTTAGTTCACGAGTACTAAGTGGATCTTGGGGAGCGTCTAAGACAATATCAAAGAGAGCCAGCACATCTTGTAGTTCGGGAGTCCCCTGATAAAGAAGAGGTACGTTGTGAAGCTGAGGACCTAGGCGCTCGCGTAGTGCCATGACGAAGCGGTGTAGGTCTGTGTGAAATACCATTAGCTGTCGTAGCACTGCTGAAAGACACCCTAACTATTGAAAAAAGAATTACATTGATATAATCGTTCATTCTTAGCGAAAACACTCACCAACGCAGCAAAAGGCGCCGAGTCTGCGTTCTGAAATTTCGCTTGACCCCATAATCCATGTGCTTGGTTACGTTAATAGGACATCACATTATCACTGCGGCAAAGTACTCACAACGCCATTTTGCTTGGTTTGCCAGAACCATAGAGCTCTTTCCAATTCTAAAACTTCGATTTAGTACAGTTAAAATAACGATAATCTAAGAAAGCAAACCCTGGCGGTCCAACCACTAGTATAGCTTGTGTTCGTGAAAGGCGCGTTCGAGTTCTAAGAGCTACACGACGTAGGCCATCTCCTGACTGCACAGAAGGGCTCATAGACACTGACAGAGAGTGCTCATAAGTAGGGGACGCCCGCGGCGACGTAATTCCAACACTGGACTCGCATGTCAGTAAATCGGGGTGCAATGACTCACTCGATGATGTAACCGAATCACTGTGATCATCTGCAGTTGTTCCAACGCTAGCATCTTGAGCCATTGTCCCGTTTGAAGACACAGCGATGTATCCCTTCGAAGCGGCAAAATGTCTTGAGAAGCTAGTAGAAACATTGCGCACTGCGTACTAGTTGAGAGAAGACAAAAATACCAACGACTAACGAATACGTACCAACATTTCGAATAGTTTCGAGTTCTTTTTCACGTCCGAACTGTCACAGTATAAGTATGTGAAAAACGCGAAGATATCGCTGACGTACCAAGGCGATTGGAATAGTAAATTCCATAAACCTATCCTCCAAAGCAATTTCGAAAGGCGGAATGAGCTACATAGGTCAATAACAGATATAAATGGAAATGGAAAAACAGGTACTCACTTCGCTTTCTTCCGAAGATGACGAGACAGTAGCAAGAAGCCTTCTTTGGCATTCCAAAAGGTCTGTTTTCAGGCCATGCGCACTTTGATACCTTGTATCAGGACTCTTACACAACATCTGTAAAATACCCGATGTCATTAATTTTGCTGTCATGTTTAGAATAAAGACACACTTTGTCTATTATAGAGGCTAGAACCTGAGGAACATCGCGCCGAACTTCATGCACTGGCATGGGCCGCTTCTGCACAATAGCATGCAATAGTTCCAACGGCCCTCCTTCAAAAGGCATCTGACCACGGCCGACAAGTAATGTCCAAAACAAAATACCAAGGGAATATATATCAGTGCGATGGTCTTGAGTCATCGTCTCTATACTACCGGTCTGTTCAGGAGCAAGGTAGCATAGAGCTTCCTTAACTTTGAGCTTTTCTATCTCCTCGTACGCACGTAGCACCAGTGAGGATGGAGAGCCATAGTTCTCCAACGATATGGCTCTATTTCCGAAATGTACAAAACGTACCAGCCCAGAATGAGAGTTGAGATGAAAAGCATTTGCACGAACTGTGCGAAACGTTAGATGGGAATGACTATTCAAGGGGATTAGACTGTACCTTCACGATGTATAACTCCAGCCCTGAAGCTGTAAGCACGAATATAAACAGCATGTGTCTGCAGAAGGACTCACTTGTGAAGTATTTCCAGACAGTGCGTGGCTTGAATGGCAAATCTGTGGGAGCTAGTCAGTGGAATCCTAAATGGGTATAAAAAAACGACGGACTCGAGGAATGAGGCCAAGTCCATGACATCGAACGCTTCCATTTCTTCCGTTAGGTCAAGATTTTCTGCAGCGATCATGTATACATCTTCTCGAGATGAGGGGGGCCTCGCTCTTTGCCAATCTGCCAACAAGAGATCATTGACCTTGGAAGGCGGAAGGTAACGTCCCAACAGATTTAAGCCTGGATGGGCTAATAGAAGAACTACACAATCACCATGCTCTCTGGATATCTTGAAAAAATCGATCATTCTAAGCGCTGTGCTGTATCCATCAAAGATTTGCGACAATTTGCTGAGTCTTGAATAAATGTACATCAGCTCCTATTTCACAGCACCGCAATAAGACCTAAGCATACACATGCGCTTCGCGTTCCAAACACATCGAGCCATTTGACTGGGCTGGGGCAATCTTAGCAATCATTTGAACCATCTTTCAGACTATTTCCCTCCGCAAGCACAGTCATACTGCCAGTATCTTGCCAGGAGGTGGCCTAGGGGAATTAAGCGCAAAAGAAATGTCGAGTTGGTAGCACGTACCTTCTCAAAGGTATATCCTGGAATGGAGAGGATTCCATCTTTGAAGTAAAGGTTGGGAAAGGTCGGTTGACCAAATTTCCGCTTCATGGACTTGCGGTTTTCTAGCGGAGGCCGAACCGGTCGTCCTGGGTCAGTATCTGCCACGATGAAATGCTATAAGGCAGAACCAGAAGAGAGAGAAGACGGATGGGAAGTCGCAGAGGCAAATGGTCAGTGGAGCACAACTTGGGTGATGCGAACCCACGGTAAGTAATTCCGCTTGTCCCTGGAGTGATTGTGGGTTATCTCTTTTCAAGCACCGTGTGTAGCATCTTCCATCTCACTGACGTCATATCCCCGAAAATTTTAATGATTTCACTGGTTGCACTTTACTCGTGCCGCTGCACATGTCCACAAGAATAGCCCACTAGGCATCCATTTAAAAATACGATTACATGCATTCAAGAGCAAAAAGAAATAAGAGCAAGACCGGTGTACAGGCACGAAGTAAACAAGCTACTACATTACGAGGTCACTGTATGAAAATCACTTAGTTATCAATAACGTTGGATATCAAGAACTACGCACTGTAGCTGGCGGGGTCAATATGATCAGGCAACTCCGGCACTGCAACCTCGAATCGTGACTGGATGGCTGCCATGACCTGTTGATCACTATCAGAGGATACGAACGTAATCGCCAACCCCTTGGTGCCAAAACGGCCAGCACGACTGCACATTGCAATTAGCAGGTAGCTCATTGTTGAGAAATTAGCACGCACCCAACACGATGCAAATAACTGTCGGCGTCCGGAGGGCAATCGTAATTGATGACGATGTTCACACGTTCGACGTCAATACCACGTCCGAAAATATCTGTTGCAACAAGTATACGCTTTTCGAACGCTTTAAAAGCAGTATACCGGTTGATACTGTACTACTGCGTAAACACGCAACCCACTGAAAAGCAACAAGAGACAACCACTTACCGTTCTTCCTGCTGAAGACCAGAGTGGATACTAATACTAGGGAAATTGCACGAAACAAGCAGTTTGTCCAACTCAATGGCACGAGCCACAGATTTCACAAATATCACAACCTTCACGGGTCCATTAAAATAAGAAATTAAAGAGAAAAAAACTCATAACATACCTGATTGAATTCTAGCGTATCCAGTAGTTCGTTCAGCTTCCTATTCTTGCCAACCTCCTCGAGTTTAACATAATGTTGTTGCAATCCATGCAGAGTGAGCTTCGTTTCATCATCTACAAAAATTTCCAGAGGCTATTGATTGATAGATGAATGAATGTCATATCCCGTAGAAGCAAACATAATACACACATTCGCCATAAACTTCTTGCACGTCGCGCGGATTTCCTTCGCCAGAGTTGCACTGAACATCATGACTTGCTTGTGATGAGGTGTTGAACGGAAGATTTCTTGAACGTCACGGCGCATGTCTATGAGTGGTGGCGCGATTAGATGCGGTCGTCGAAACAGTCGGGAAGAAAGAATAAGTAAAAAAAAACCACAGCGCAGTAATATGGGGCTTAGAAAGTCCAGCATCCGCAATGTAGAAAAGGCAACAGAAGGCTGAGATCTTCAGGAATTCCGGTCATCTGAGTTTCTTCACTCGACAAAATCATTGCTTTCCACCCAAACTTCAACCAATAACCACCTCAGGATATGCCAATCGCGGCACCACACAGGCGCATGAAGTAGCCGAAGAAGATAACGTGCCACCAAAAGGCCGTGGTAACGATGAATAAAAAATGATGGGACGATTGGGGACCTTGAAACGCGAGACTAACCAAGCTGTTCTAGCATTTTGTCGCACTCGTCTAGAACAAAGTGCTTCACATTTTTGCAATCCAAAACCTTGTCTCTGGCGAGGGCGTTTAACCGACCGGGTGTTGCGACGACGATATGAGGGCATCTGGCCTTGTCTCGCAGGATTTCTGCATCCTTGGCTACGGGAGTACCACCATAAAATGTGCTAACGCGCACATCAGGCATGTATTTGGCGAAACGGGTGTATTCGTTTTTTATTTGGAAGGCAAGTTCTCGAGTGTGACAAAGCACCAGAACAGATACCTCCCCGTTGACAGGCTCCAGCTGCTGGAGCGTGGCAAGAACGAACACTGCCGTCTTTCCATGTCCCGATTTGGCCTGGCACAGCACATCCATTCCGAGAACAGCCTGAGGAATACACTCTTGTTGAACTGTATACGACATTTAGATCGAAAGTGACTTTAAGAAAAATGCTTTGTTCACCTTCTGATGGATGCTCAAAGCCGAGGTCACTGATGGCACGGAGGAGCTCAGGTTTCAGTAAGAAATCCCTATCATTGTGTGTAAGCATTGACAGCAGAGCTGGAACAGAGAAGTGTCTGAATACCTGAAACCCGTCGAATGGATTCCGGAGAAGTTTTTCTTGTCCTTTTCGCCTTCCCCTTCGCCGCCTGCAGTTGGGGCACCGTTCGTTCCCGAAGGTGCTGCACTGCCGTTGGGGACAATGTCATGTTCATCCTCGTAGTCGATGAGATCCTCGTTGTCATGTGCACTCATTATGAAGTTAGGGAAAATCACTAGAAAGACGAAGTGGAGAATGTGGTTGTTGAAGTGGAAGCGTCAAATGCTAGTCACAAATTGTGCTGTGGTTTGGATGTGTTGCTTTGACCAAACAAGTAACAGCCTCTTGGTTTTCCTACGCACGGACCCTTCAACCTTGCTTCAACCATTGCTGCAATCGAGTCACCGCATTTCCTATTAACTGTGATACGTTGGCCTATTTAGAACCATTAATCATAGTTAATAATTCACCGTCGTCCGCGCGTTTTCAATACCGGTGGCATCTCAATTTTCAATGATAATAATTATCCACATGTTTACCAGTTAAAATTTTATAACACCGGTATTAATGATATTAAGTCTTGATCAACTCACTTGGAAAATAAGTAATATTTTCTCCAATCTTTCAAGCTCGGCAGCATACGCATGCACAGTGTAGTAATGATAAATTTGAAGTGATTAATACATAATTATGTGTCCGCTTTCGCGGCAAATTTGCATATCTGAAAGAACTTTGCAGCTGATAGAAGTGGCTTCTGAATCTTATGGTACCTGTCTGATTGGGGTATCCGTCTAAAGACGCGAATCCTTATACTATCCTTAGCTGCTTAACAATGCGTTGGGGTTGCGTCGGGCTGGTTTCAGCTTGTAATTTATTTGCTAAAAATAACCAACAAACGACCTTACATGCGGATGTTGCAAGTTATTATAGGGCAATGGGCTGCAGCCTGTTATGAAGACAGCCCTGTTGTATTTCGGAGCAAGCTGGTAGAGTTTCCAAATCAGCACATGAAATGATATAGGTATCCTTTAACTGTTATGCCACCAAGATATAGCTCCAGCAGATGCCAGAAGTCCAGTTTGCGAAACTCCGATATCTCCGAATAGATACTGTATGTAATTTGATGGCCGAAGTTGCATCATTATGTTGGGCTTACAATTTCCATTTGAGGATACTCTATAGAGTCTACACACGAGTGCTCAACGAGATTCAGAACATATTATCAACAGCACCCAGTTAGAACGAGGCATCGCACTGGAATATATAACTGGGCTTGCTTTCTTCCTGAGGTACCAAATACCCCGCGGTGCTTGCTGAAGAACGCCATTTATTATGCCCGGTTATCCTTTCTGGTAAGTGATGGGAAATTTTAGATATTTTCCATGCATGCTTTGCTCATTGCATTCACAGGCTTGGAGGTCAGTATGCTTCGCTTCGCAACTATTTCGAACCAAGGTCTCAGTCTTATGCATGCTTAAATAGGAGTAGCAGCCTCCCGTGAGCTTACCATTTTGCTTTTCCTAATACTTAGCTTCGCTCAATTCATCTACTTGAAATCCCAGTGGCTGCATGCTGCACACATCCCTTAGATGTAACAAAAGTGTATGAAATTAGTAACCTCATAACACCATTCTGATTCCTTTTTAGGCGAATGCAGACGTTGGACTCTGTCGGTGGTTCAAACCGACCTTCAACTATCACTGTTATACGTACCTCCGTTAGACAGTCTGGTTTCTTCAGTCTTTATACTGGATTGAGTGCGTCTATCATGCGACAAATGTCTTACTCCCTTGTTCGCCTGGGGACCTACGAAAAAATGAAAGCGCACATCACCAAAGATGGTCACCCGTCAACTCTCAAGCTGGTACTTGCCGCAAGTCTGGCTGGCGGCCTGGGTGGTGTTGCAGGAAATCCAGCAGGTTCATATGAAATATTGTCCATATAATATTTCCTCAACATCTATTTAGATATCTTATTGATTAGGATGACAAGTGATTCAGTACGGCCACCAGACAAACGTTATGGATATTCAAATGCTATCACCGGATTGATAAGTCTTATAAGAGAGGAAGGAATTCAGGGTCTCACCCGTGGTTTGGGGACAAATACGGTACGGAACAGTCGTGGTGCTCATATTGCATTCGGAGCTGAATTGTATGTTTAGTTTAGAGCTGTGTTAATGACGGTACGTATTTAATTCCGCTTCATAGACTCCTAACAATAGTCTTTCTAGGCTTCTCAAGTGGGATCGTAAGCTTTTCTCTGCAGTGTTTAATGTACAGTCCTCTATTTCTTTCTTTAGGTATGATTATTTCAAGTCCAAGCTACTGAATAAGACGTTGCCTATTGTTAACCATACATTACACGATGGTCTTGGTCTCCATCTAATAGCAAGTTGCCTCGCTGGAACAGTGGCGACAAGTAAGAAGTCATGTCTTAATCGAAAATAATATAATTAACCTACTGCTTATATAGCCGTTTGTTCGCCCGCAGATGTTTTGAGGTCGCGTCTAATGGCTTCAGTAAGATTTCGTATGGTATCCGATATGATGTATCTCACTATTACTTTAGTCTTCTAACGCATCTTTCGCTTCCGTTTTATCCCATTCTTTTAGAGAAGAAGGAGTGAAGGTTCTTTTTAAAGGATGGACTCCGGCTTTCATTCGCCTTGGGCCAAATACAGTCCTTATGTTTGTTTTCTACGAGGTATGCGTCTGCACGCTTATTTCAAGATCAATTAACCAAGTACGAATATTTAGCAAATTAAGGCGGCCTGGGCAAGAGCAGCGCCTAGATAGATCTTACAATACATTTATGGCATATAGTGTCGGTATCCATATATCACATCATTTACTATAAGTACTCTTATACCTCCAGAGAAGGCGATACCTGTACATATAGAATTTCAAATACCACTTCTTATTAATCACATGTCGGAAGCTTAGTTGAATGAAAACCCCTCCATTGGCTACAAGAATTTAGTTATGTTGCAGTGTAGACCACGATTTTGTCCAAGTCGGCAGCATAAGCTGTATAGTATTTTAGTTAGTGTGGAAGGTGAACATAGTTAAGTATGTGGATCATACTATTCTGGTTGGAAGAAACTGTAATTGTGTTCAAACCACTACGCAGTGGGAGCTTGACAGGAACCGACAAAATAACGTGACCACCACCGGTATTGGGCTGATCGACGAGAATCGAAGAACCACCGTTCACACTAAATTATTTGCCTAGCTTAGCTGCCAAGAAAATGTGCGAGACAAAAAGCTGCGCTCGCCTAATTGTAGTATTTCTCCATGTTGAATCGCCTGGCGGGAACAAGGTGCATGGTGTATCAGCAATTAATCGGCCCATACTAAGCTAAGTGTATGAGATCTCACCATTCGCATAGTACAGTGAAATCCACTGCGATGTACCTATGCCTTGGACGTTGTTTATCGTGACAGTACCACCATTTCCTAATAAATCCAACCGATTAATGGCTAAGCAATATTGCCAATGGTAGAATGTGTACCAAGGTATCCGACTGCCTTACCACCAGAGAATGAACCATCCGACAGGATGGTTGCAGAGCCGCCGATAGTACCTTGCTCAGCTTCGTACGTTGTACCTGTAGCAACGGAATATGTTCCAGAGTTAAGATTCAAACTCCACACGTCAGCTGCCACGATCTGGGGGTTTCCACTACTCCAGCTGAGCGGAAACCATATGTAACGACTACTACCCAGAAGCGAGGGGCGCCAGCGATCTCCCATATATATGGCAAAGTCATTAATGGATAAGTCATACGCATTTTGAGAGAAGTATGTTCGTACTGCTTGTGGGGCGATATCAGCTTGTGAAGACCAAGGGCCAGCTAAAGACTAGTGAAGTGAGCATGTAACATCAAATAGTGTACTTTTAAAGCTTACAGAAGCAGTGAAAAATTTGTTAGGGTTAGGATCCCATCCACTGGTATGTGATGCAAATAAGTAGTATATCTAAGCAAACATGAATGGTTAGGTTTGGACAAGATATGCATGAATCTGACATACCCCGTTTCTCTTGACGATTCCGGGTGCTTCTAGAGTAGAGCCTAGTGCAGGCTTTCGGTAAAGCGAAATACTGAAAAACGAAAATAATCATACCGGATAAGACACTCGTTTGAGATACGACGTTATAGTAATTAGAGTCCAGCTTGGAAATCTTGAAATTCTGATTATTGTCAGAGGCGTAGAGAAGATACGCAGTTTGAGCAGCTAAGAGAATATTTAAAGTCAGTATTTTAATGCATTTTTAGACATCTTACCATCATCTGCGCGATCGTTCAGTACTAGGCTCCAAGAAGAATCTAAGACTCTGGGTTTACGTACCATCTTGATAAAGGCCCATGTCACGGGAGTCCGCCCCTAGAGGCTTAAAACTTGACTTAAATGCGTAGGGACCACATGGACTTTGGGCAGTAGCGACACCAACTTGCGCTGCTCCGTAGCTGGTGAAATGATTTAGACATGCAACAATGGTAACGAGCTATTCTTTACTTGGATGTATCAGCGTGGAACCACATTACATATTCCGACGTCTGACGAAGGGATGATCAGGTGAATAATAATTTACAGGTATTACAAGAATACGTACTGCTTTGTTAAACAACACTAGAATCCAAATGAATTGATAAATGAAATATATACATCCGAGAGGATGTACATACCTTTGGGTCGCTCTACGATGTTAGAGGCGGATATCATTGTGCCACTCACAGGGGTTAGAGCATCGTTCTGACGTGACCATGATACTAGATCATTAGACTGGTGTTTAAGGTTGTAAGGCTGATATTTGAGGGCAGAAAAATGAATGAACCTCACCGAGTAGCAAGAAACAGCTTTAAATAGCCCACTATTATGCGACTTGTCTTCTCCGAACCAGTAGAAGGTAGACCCGACCTGAAAAAATTATAGGATATTCGTCTACATGCCTTCAAAGCAGCGTGGAAAGATACCTTCAGCAATCCACCACCGTGGGCCTGAATGATATTTCCACTAGTGTCCGTCCATGTAGCTCCCGGTACGATGACCGCAGCACGTGCCAACAGAAATAGCAAAAATACTGTCGCAAAAGCGCAGATCCGAGATGGCATGAATAAAATCAACATCACGATATACAACTATGCATTGTCATTCCTTTATATACTCCACGGGCAGACAGGATTTATCGCGGATAAAAGCCCCATTCACGGGCGAATTCCGGTTTATTTGTGACTGCAAGAATACTTTGAGATATCGTCAGGTGTCAGGTGAAGGTGCGTATAGTGCAAATGAAGTCTTCTGAAGTTCTGTGACCTTACGCACAGTTACTGGGATACTTCGATGAACCGTTACGGGCCGCTAAATACTAGTAAATAACAAAACTCCCGAAGCATTGTTGGGCGGTATCTGGCAGTTGATACTTCAAGACAGCGCGTCTGGAAGAATCCTTGAGTGATAGCGTAGTCCGCACATCATATCTCAGACAATATTGCAGCCAATGAAGATATACTTGAGTATGCTCCCGGTGTGATGTGCTCGAGACTCGAGTTGGGCCCTGGCCTTTGAAGAACAAGTAAGTATACTGAGTAGGGGAGCAGCGGGTGCTCCAATATTAAGTACTAAGTATTTGCAGACTTGCAGTAGTCACTCGGTCAATGATTGAGAAAGGGTATGTACAATGTACTTACTTGCAATGTACTGTAAATTAAAATAGATAATAAATCAAAAGAGACGGGAGCGCGTGATCGGTAGCCGGTAATTAACATACTTAAACCTTGCCCAAACCCGTACTTTTACAGAAGTACTACTTTTCTTCTCTCTCCGCTTACCCTTCGTCTGCGTTCAAGCGGGTTACCTTCATGGAGGCCTTTCAGTTATTGTCCAGGGGAGGAGCAAAGTTCGACAAGCACCGTTTCAACAACGATGTGACACTTTTTAAGGCGAGAGAATAACTCGCTACTTTTATATTTCGAGCTGAACGCGTACAATGCTAGAATCCTAAGCCTGTTAAACCTCTCGAAATTGCTTCAGAATCTGATTCAGCACTACCCTCCGAATTGGATTTCTTCAAATATGCACAGAGTGCAACCCCCGGTAAAAGGAAAGCGGACCAAGAAGGAGGTCAGATAGAGGGTAAAAAGAGGCGGATTCAGACGGAAGATGGAAATGACAGAGGGACACTGGACGAGGATGAAACATCTCGGCGCTCGCACCCAGTTAAAACGAAGGGTTCTGATGTCCCTCAGCACATTGATACTTTTTTGGCATTAGGGGGACGCTACTTTATTCCTCCGCAACTTCTATCTAACTTGGATACTAATGGATACACGCAACCAACTAGTATTCAATGTTATGCTATACCCATATTACTTGAGGTAAAAATGGTTATTAAATTGTTCTCCTATACTCTAATATTGTGAATTCTTCCAGTCTCGAGATCTTGCTGCCATATCTCCGACAGGCACAGGGAAAACTCTCGCTTACTTATTTTCATTACTATCGATGTTGCAAGCTCCAGCAAGTACACAAGGTCAACAACAATCTGGTGCCCGTGCAGTAGTCCTTGCACCTACCCGTGAATTGGCCCATCAGATACACAATGAATGTTTAAAACTTGCACAGGGACGGAAATGGAAAATAGTTTTGTTTAGCAAGGCAACCGCGAATACGCTCTCCGATAATAGTGTTAGAAACAAAGTAGGCAAGTTCGTTTTCTATTGCAGATTGTGCTATGTATTCATCAAATTACAGATATTATCATTAGTACGCCACTGCGTCTAGTTGCATCAGTTCGCTCCGGAAATCTGGAACTAAATAAGTAAGTAATTGCAACACAACATTTAGTTTTGTAATAACTATATTTTACAGCGTTCGCCACCTAGTATTGGACGAGGCAGATAGGATGCTTGATTCTGAATTTTTGCCCCAAGTACAAGAGATTCTTGAGGCGTGCACTCATCCAGATTTACAGAAGGCGCTGTTTAGCGCCACCCTCCCTGCGGGAATCGAGAAAACGGCAATGAGTGTATTACGAAATCCAATACGTATTGTGGTCGGACTGAAGTTAGTGCTTGCTTTGTACATACTTTGATGTCACCCTAACACCATTTTTAGAGACACACCACTTCCTCTCATCGCACAGTCATTAACATATGTTGCTGACGATCAGTCAAAACTTCCAAGTTTACTGACATATCTCGTACAACCATATAATCCTCCTATTCTCATGTTTACCTCTTCTCAACCTCGTGCAACTTCCCTTGCGGAAGAGCTTATCTTGAACGGAATTTCCAATGTTGATTGCCTTCATGCAGGCATGACTCATAAGGAGCGAGAAGATGCTATTACACGTATGCGAAAAGGCGAGACGTGGATTATGGTCAGTACGGAAGTAATGGCCCGAGGAATGGATTTCAAGGGAGTAAGAGAAGTTATTAACTACGATTTCCCAACTAGCATACAGAGCTACATCCATCGGATAGGTAAGCTGTGATTCATTTCCTTCCCTTTTTTAACCGTCATGAATATATACTGCGCAGGACGTACGGGGCGAGCAGGTAGAGAAGGGAAAGCTGTGACATTCTTCACGGACGACGATGCGCCTTACCTTAAATCGTGAACGGCCTTTTCTCTGTACATTATGCAGGACCAATCTAACCCATTATGTTCCAGCATCGCTAACGTCATCCTACAATCTGGATCTACGGTACCTGAATGGATACATAAACTACCCAAACCTTCCAAAATAAAGAAAAAATCTATGGGCAAGGTAAAACGACCCGACACCGTTAATTCCGCTCGCAAAGTAGGGCGTCGTGATGCGATTAAAAAAAGGTTGCTACCTTTTATCTGTCATTCTTTTGGCTTCATGAAGCTGATCTTTTGCCAGAGATATGATAGTAGCCTCGAAGCGTCACAAATACGTAGGAAAGGAGACCAGCATCTGAGAACCGCTTCGCTGTTTCACCCTACACGTAGCAGACTGATATTTCATTCAATTCGAATTTTCTTTTTCGCTGGTTTAATTGGTTCCGTAGCAACGTCCCAAGAGGTACTGGTTTCTTTCAGCCACTTTAGGCATTCCTCTCTACCGTGCTCTGGGTGGTCCAGCTGCCATTCGATGATGCGGTTCATGGCTTCCGTAACCCAAGGTCCAGCCTTTAGGCCCACGACTTCGACGACTTCCTTGCCCTGATTCCTTTTACTTAGTAAATAATGAGGGCATACTGTTTCATATTACTTACATTCAAAACTGGCTTCATATTCCCTGCATCCACTAGGTTCAACTCGCTTATACGCTGAACAAATGCATTATAAGAATTGATTAACTCGACAGACAAACAATCTGTGTAAGAAGGTTAGTTGAATTCCAGTCCATTAATTTAGAATGCGGTACCATCGACTACATTACCGTTTTTATTAAAGTATTGTACCAGTTCTTGTACAAGTGAAAATAAGACAGAGCCAGTCCAGTGAGCACCAGCATTATGATTATGAACAGACTTTTCTCTCAAAAGAGTGCCTAATGAAGGCGTTGATAAAACCTCGTCATACATGTCCATTATTCCACTCACCAATTGCAACGCGCTCAGACGGAGAAGCATTTTTGAGTCGTCGCGGTATCAAATCCGCAGCTTCAAATAAAAGGGGAATGCCATCAGCGTAATGGTTTTGTCTTCCCAATTTTAAAGAGTCTTTGATCGCTAGTTCAATATCATTAACAGATCTTTTAACTTTGACGTGAGATATTCTTCCTCGAAGAGGTGTCAATACAGACGCAAGAAAGAGTCGAGAGCGATATGATTGCTGCTGTTCAGTGTGGTCCAGGAGTATAGGATGGACCGCAGGCAAATGAATGTCCAATCGATCTAGTAAGGTAGCAAGAATTGAAGCGGCAACAAAGGCCGATGTAGAACTGTGAGGACGCGGTAAGCGTTCTCCCTCAGGAAGCACGCAAAAGATAGACTCGTAAAGGTCCAACTCATGAATCAATTTTATAGCAAGAAGGGGATCTCGACCTTGAGAAAATGCAACAACTTAGAAAAGTAATCAAATAACTGAAATTAACTTACCTTTCATCATTTTTGTGAGTTCCTCTCCACATCTCTCTCTTGCAACTTTAGACTTTAGCGCGTCCTTGAAAAAGCTCATAATGAAATAAATAAAGGAAGAAAGAAGGATACCGACTTGAATAGATCTCATTTTCACCGCAGCTTTAATGTCTTCAACCATGTCAAAGCCAAAACGACTAGAGAACCTCACGCAGCGAAGCACTCTCAGAGGATCATCCATAAATGTTTCCATGGGGTTTAGGGGAGTTCTTATTATACCCTTCTTCAAGTCATCGAGTCCCTGTATGCACCCAAATAAGAACAGATGAATAGCAAGGGAAATAATAAAATACTTTTCCCGTGAAATCCTCAATAGCACGAGTGTGTACGTTATAAAAGAGTGCATTGATGGTTATATCTCTTCGCATTGCATCTTGAGCTGGAGTGCCAAATGACTGCAGATTTTAGTATTGTCATGAAAAAGAACAGAAGATCCGATTTTACACACTATTTCAGAGGGTATTCTGCTGTCATTTGTATATTCTTCACTGCGTAGATTTACAAGATCGATGTCGAGATTGAATATTTTGAAGGTGGCAGTTTCGAGATGTTTAGACTGTTCGGGATTTTGGGCAATCTTCCCAATTGCTCCCATGGAAATACCGTGGGTGTTTGTAAAGTCAGCCAGATGCTCTGCAAAGGTAAGACCCATCATGTTGCTCAAGGCAACATCTATGTCGTTGCATTGGGAGCCTAGCAGCTGGGTCAAACAATGAAGAGCGCAAAGAAAAATGGAGAAAGGGGGGGTTACCTTGTCTCTGACCCAGCCGCCTGCTATCCTACATGTGACGGAGACCGCCTTTTCCTGCAATAAGTACTTAGTGCAGTCATCGAGAAGGCTGCAGATTCGATCCTCAGCGTCTGTGAGTTGTATTTTCATATCGGCTGGAATGGGGACTCTGGTGGACATTGAGGATGCAGATCTTGCTCGAAGAAAGACGAGTGGTTTGGGGAGAATGTAGAATGGGCGGATAAGCATATGTATTGGAGGATCTGCAGCTTTGAGTTAGACGGTGCTAATTTAATACAAGTCGGTATATTTCGGATATTGCCGGGTTATACTCCCACGCACAAGTGTTGAGGAGGAGTTATTTTGAATGCAGGCCGCGACATCGAGCATCAGTCAAGCTCATCGTAGAGAACAGCGCACAACAGGCACACAACGCATCCTGCTGCCAACTCCCTCGCCCCGTACCATTTGTTCCCCTTCATTCATTAGTCTCCTTTCCCTCCTCTCCTCTCCTCTCCTCTCCTCTCCCTCGATGGGAAACGTTACCAGTTGCTGCCAATCTTGCTGTGCGTCTCTCCTTTTCTTCTCGCAAACTTCACTCACCCTCCTCCAGTTCAGGGGAGCAAGTCCCAGTCTTACGAGCCGCTTCTTCTAGAAAACGAGAGAGAGGCTGTCGCCGACTTGCTGCAGTATCTTGAGAGTATGCCACACTTTCCACTCGCTCTCTGTTACACGCACCCATATTCATCCATTCGTACTTCTTCCGTAGATCGCACGTCCACCAACTTTTTCACAGGCTCTCCCTTATTAGCACTCACTACGCTCTCTTTTTCCGACAATGTTGACCTTCAACGAAGCGCAGCACTTGCTTTCGCAGAAATTACAGAGAAAGAAGTTCGGCCAGTTGGCAGAGATACGCTCGACCCGATCCTGTTTCTTCTCAGCAGCCATGACACTGAAGTTCAGCGTGCGGCGAGTGCCGCCCTAGGTAATCTGGCCGTCAATAGTACGTCATAAATCATACGTTGTGGTGCTTACTGTCGCAGTATATTGACCCCAGTTTTAAAGCTGATAACAAACTTCTCATCGTTAAACTCGGTGGCTTGGAGCCTCTCATACGCCAGATGCTCAGTCCAAATGTCGAAGTACAATGTAATGCTGTGGGTTGTGTGACCAACCTAGCGACACATGGTTTGTCAAATTTCATTGCACAGTTCACATTATCTTCATTCGCATTTCTTTTATCCAGACGATAATAAGACGAAGATAGCTAAGTCAGGTGCTCTTGTCCCCCTAACTCGTCTAGCACGATCAAAAGATATGCGAGTTCAACGTAACGCTACCGGTGCCCTGCTCAACATGACGCACTCTGGTGAACTTTGTTGTATGCATCTTCTCTATATTCCATTAATAATCCACATCTTTAGATGAGAACAGACAACAACTCGTTAACGCCGGTGCTATTCCAGTTCTAGTGAGCTTGCTGAACTCCCCGGATACAGATGTACAATACTATTGTACAACAGCTCTCAGTAACATTGCTGTAGACGGTTGGTTTATAGGACTAATTTTTTGTAACATTTTACTGAAATTTATTGAAGGAGCAAATCGCAAGAAACTGGCACAAACAGAGCCCAAGTTGGTAGCCAGCCTGGTGAATCTCATGGATAGTTCAAGCTTGAAAGTTCAGTGTCAGGCAGCATTGGCTCTTCGTAATTTAGCAAGTGACGGTAAGACATTCAAATATAAGCAAAGATTCTGGTTCTGACAGCCGGATAAAGAAAAATATCAGTTGGAAATCGTGAAGGCTGACGGTCTCCAGTCATTACTTCGTCTATTGCAATCAACGTACCTCCCTCTTATCCTTTCGTCCGCCGCGTGTGTCCGCAACGTTTCCATTCATCCTCAGAATGAATCTCCGATCATCGAGTCTGGTTTCCTGCAACCTCTCATTAATCTTCTTTCATTCAAAGATAATGAAGAAGTTCAGTGCCACGCGATATCTACACTCAGAAATCTCGCTGCAAGTTCTGAAAAGAACAAAACTGCAATTGTCAAGGCAGGCGCAGTACAGTCCATTAAAGAATTAGTTCTTGAGGTGCCTATCAATGTACAAAGCGAAATGACAGCTTGCGTCGCTGTGTTAGCATTGAGCGGTGAGTGACTTTGTTAAGTATTGCCCAAACATGTAGTAGGTGATACTGAACATATGTTTAGATGATTTGAAAGGACAGCTGCTAGAGATGGGTATCTGCGAAGTTCTTATACCTTTGACCAATTCATCTAGCTCCGAAGTACAAGGCAATAGCGCTGCTGCGTTGGGCAATCTTTCTTCAAAGGGTATGTATATACTTGTATTTATGTGTAGATAATTAACAAATTATCTGTTCTTCTAGATGGTCGTGGTACTGCGGATGATTATTCTGCATTTAATGATGTGTGGGATAAGCCTGAAGGGGGAATGCACCGATATCTTTATAGATTCTTAACTAGTCCTGATGCAACATTCCAACATATCGCTGTATGGACTATTGTTCAGCTCCTGGAATCTGGTGGTAAGTGGTACATGATTTTCGACGGCTTTATTCATAATCTCTGATGGGCTAAAATTCTGTAGACCCCCAGCTCATTAGTAACATACGCAGCTCTAGTCTTTTAGTTCCCAATATTCGAAATCTTGCCATTTCGCGCACATCTTCTCCCGCTTCTTTTGATGGAACACCTCAATCCCATGGATCGCGACATTCTTATCAGGAGACCGAAACTGGCGATGGGCAAGGAGAAATCCAGTTACTTTCTCGCCGTATCTTGGAGTTTGTTGATGGGGATATTGACGGACTATTATCGTCGAGCGTTGCGGGCTCGCATGTTCAGCCTGGATCATCTGTTGGAAGCTCTAATCGTGACCACGAGGAACTGAGGCGCAGTGTTCGTGAGGCCTTTGCACCTGGCTCACATCGTTGATGTGCATGCAGCGTTGTAGCCTTGCTCGCGCAACGGACTTTTTGATTATGATCCCTCTTTTAGGCTGCTTAGTTGAGGCTTGCTCTTTGTATACCTGTTTTATTGGCTTTTAGGCACTCTTATTATTATGTCGTTCTTTACAGATTTTCTTTACAGTTGTCCTTGCAAATTCATGCTAGGTTCCTCCGTTACCTCCTATCAATTCCAGTATCTTTTACCACTAATCCAAAGTATGATTTAGTTTGTGGTGATGATTATAACTTATATACTGGTCTGAACCATGGTCAATGCTCCGCAGGACCGCAGCGCTACTAAATATATCAGCGAAGTCTGTATCGGAATATTTACTGTCGGGCTCCCTGAGAAAAACAACGCAGCGAGTCCTAGAATAACTTGACTCTTGGGAACGCTGGTCTAGCTGCTTGGCTACGAGGTAGAACGGGGAATGTAGCAGCGGTGGGTAGAGTGTAATCGATACTAGTTACTAAATGGGTCATGTAAAAGGTGCTGGCCTCGTGTTTTCAACATGTCCTGGGTCTTTGACTCTGACCAATCCTTGGTGGATCGGCTAGTAAGGTGTTACTGGAGTAATAGACTGGAGAAGCCTAGAGAGCGAGGCTATGTCTGAGCTGTCTGAGGTTGCTTGGGAGCTGCGTGCCACGTCTGACCCTCGCGGTGGACAATGGAGGAGCGATAATAACTTACATAGGGGTGTTGTGATGAGCTCCTATTCATAGCCTTCTTTATTCGTCCGCTTCGTTGTTTTTCAAGTTTCAGCCGGTTCGCACCTCACTCACTGTTCTTTCTTTCCTTCCTTCTTTCTTTCTATCTTTACTTCTTCCCTCCTCTCCCCACTTCTTGCATCCTTGGGCTGCGCCTACATCTCTTTCTCCTGCGTTACACTTGTATTCTATCTGTCCTCTATTATTCTCAAGTTATGAATCCCTTGCCTACACATCTTATTCTCTATCTCGTCCTCCTCCTTGGCGCAGTATATCCTTCTGAAGCAAACATCTTTCCGGACACTATCAAGAGGGCTCACAAAACTTCAGTTCGTCGTACTCACAGCCTTGCGCGTGATCTGCGCGTGGCGTTTGGTGGTATCCTCGTACCGAGGGATACGTCTTCTCTTAATTCTGCGAAGCCTGTGGTTTATTGCAAGCCCGGTAGGCAGGGAGTTCTAGGTGGCGATACTGGCGGGAGCTCTGGGGCGGGACAAACAGGAAATAGCAGCTCCACAGCTTCGTCAACAACTGCAAGTGGACACCCCGCTGCGAGCGGGTCAAAGACAGCATCTTCGTCTGCATCCAGTAGTATCTCTTCGTCCGCATCCAGTAGCAGTTCCACTGGATCATCTTCCCCGTGGAAGTTGCAACAGACATATGTGAGTGCATTCGCTACTTTCTTTCATGCATCTTTCAATAGTATTTAGGCAGGTAACAGCTTCTTCGATGGATGGTCCTTCTTTACTGGCGATGATCCAACTCACGGTGATTGCTCTCGCTAACGATGCTTTGTGATAGCTAATGCTTCCCATAGGGGTCGTGGACTATGTGGACGAAAATACTGCAGTACGTTGCCATGATATTAGAGAAATATATTAATCTCATTTTTGTTGTACTGCCAGCGAGCGAACGGCTTATTAGAAACTAATGACCAAGGAAATGCCGTTATGCGAGTCGAGACTACACCAAACGTTTCTGGAAATAGGCAAAGCGTACGAATTACAACTAATTTTCAGTTCAACGGTGGTTTGGTTATTATGGATTCTGTTCACATGCCGACAGGTTGTGGCACTTGGCCGTGAGTATATAAATTAGTTTCACAGAACGCGATGTCACTAACGCTTTCGGGTTTGTTAGCGCTTTCTGGACCAATGGTCCTAACTGGCCAGCTGGAGGTGAAATCGATATTGTGGAAGGTGTTCATGATTACACGAACAATCAAGCTACAATTCATACGAATGTCGGGTGCACGCTTGCTAGCAGTGATCAGCGAACTCTTTCAATATCTGGAAATGTGATCGGCGGGACCGATTGTGCTGCGTTAACAACAGGAAATCAAGGGTGCGGCATTCGTGCAAGTACCAGCAACTCATTTGGATCGGGTTTCAATGACAACGGAGGTGGGACATATGCCAGTAAGTTTGTACCTTTACATGGCAAGTTTCTTTCTGAGTTGTCCTTGGAAATAGTGAAATGGGATACCAGCGGCATCGCCGTATATTTTTTTCGCGTGGATCAGAACCGACTGACATTACAAATCAAACCCCTCAGCCCGACTCATGGGGTACCGCTCAAGCAAGATGGCCTGCTACTTCCTGCGACCCTTTCCAATTCTTCAACAGTCATCATGCTATTTTTGATACTACGCTATGGTAGGATATTATGTTCTTTCTGCTGCAGTTATATTGAAAGCATGCGATGCAGCGGTGATTGGGCCGGCGGCGTTTGGAGTACAGCTGGGATTCCAGGACAGGACACCAGCTGCCAGCAAATAACCGGATTCTCTACGTGCGAAGCATTTGTACAAGCCAATGGTGCCTCTTTTAACGAATCATGTTAGTAAAGCTTCCTACTTGGTAGTGTTTTTGGAATGACTGACAATTCAATAGATTGGGAAGTGAAAAGTGTTAAGATTTACCAGCTACAAAGCTGAGTGCCGACAGTTTCATTCAGGTTTTTGTGTAGCAAATATTCGGAGAATTTAGGTTGCGAATAGAAATATTTGAGAAATATATCATTGTTATCTTTGCGAGATCGCGTTCTCCCTTATCTACCCAATTACAGTGTTAAGGTATAATTACTTATATTCTTGCAGTAAGATTGATTAACTGAATACTGAATTGTTCAAATACAATCGCCAAATATACTTAACTACGCTCGATTTCCCTTTTTCTTCTTGTTTACCACTTTAAAGCCCCACTCTGATTGAGGTGCTTTGGGAGCGGCTTTTACAACGTCGGCAATTGACACTGGTTTTGATGATACCTTCCCAGCTGCACTAGCTACTTTAGAGCGCGTAGCATTGTCGGCCTTTCGCTTGCTCACGAACTCGGATGCAAATCGTCTGCCATCCAGTATAGTGCTGTTTGCATAGATCAAGTCAGAAATAAGTTCAAGTGTGGACGCGTCTGGATCCATTGGGAAGGACAGAAGCATGGACATAATCTCCTCAACTGCAATAATTTGTTAGTTTAGCATGAAGTAGAAAAGTATAAGTATAACATGTAATTTTTGCTTACCATTAACAGAGCTATTAAGTCCCTTTAAAGTATCACTCAACCACTTCAAAAAGTCGTGAGAAGGGGAAACCATTTGCTCCTCAGTCTTTACTGTCGACGCCGGAGGTTTCGGCGCAGGGTTTAAAGTTGGCCTACTTACTGGCGCAGCAGAAGATCGGGTAACAGTGATTCCCGCTGAAGGTGTTGCGACAGCGACCGGCCGGGACGGTAGCGTGGCCACTCCTGTAAGAGACGACTTCCCATTAGGGCCAACGGTGGTCCATGCACCGCCCGTAGCTGGGGCAGACGACACAATCTACAACGAACAGTAAGTCCAAGGCACCCGTAAACTGATTTGCAAAGCTCACTTTATTGGTAGATTCCGCGTAGGCTCTCCTAGCTGTTGCAGCTGCCACAGTTTCTTTCGCTGCAAGCTTCTTCCGTCGCTCTTCCTCCTCCTGAATTTCCTTCATCGTTTTTTTGGCCACAGGAGCTTTGACGGCGTTTGTCCAAACTGGGGTCACCGTCGGTTGAGGAACAGATGGGGAGACTTCCTTCGGCGTTGATGTAGCCCGCGCACCAGCCTGTGAAGTAGGCAGACCCCAGGATGCGGTAAACAGCTGTATATCTTCTTTGGACTCTGCAGCAGCTACACGCGAGAGGCGCTCGCGTTCTCTTTCCGCAGTTTTCTTTGCATCAGCCTTTCTCGCTTCAGCTTCTTGGATTTCCCGCAAGCTAATGGTACCTCCAGAAACTTTCTTTGAATCATCTTCTTTTGCCCATGGAGCTTTTTGAGCAGGTATAGGTGGCGTATTACTTTCAACAGGAGACTCGGTAGTTTTATGAGAAGCATCCTCAATCAAGACCTGGGTGGTTTTACCTTTAGATCTTTCTGTCCTGGAAGGTACTGGGTCAGGTTCAGACTGAACTGAAGCCGGCACCTCGACAACTTGTTCCGGCTCTACCGTTCCAACGAAAATGGATGGCGTTGACGAGATATTTTCTTCCTCCTTGGTAGAATGTGTGGAAGCAGCAATGATTTCACTATTTACACCTGGTTGTTCTACCCATGTCTCTTCCACAATACCTTGAGAAGAGGCTAGCCACGGGGAAGATTCCTTGGTTTGTGAAGATGACCTAGGAGACTGAGGAGTACGGTTCCATGGAGAAGGTTGAGAGGGAGGAACAGTTGTGGAAGGAATGATGATCGTATTGGCGGCTGTAGGATGAGCGCTTTCGAAAGGCCCAGGCCTACGAATTTGAGGTTCTACAGTGGCAGTCCATGGCGCTTGTGAATTTGTAGGGAGTGATGCTGCACTTTGAGTAGCAGCTTGGGCATTGAACGGAGAACTGGTCGAGTTGTATTGCTGCGGGGGCAAGGCGTGAACAGGGGAATGAGGATATTGTTGATCCTGCTGCATGATGCTCTGGTCAATACTTCCAAATGTCGCATACGACGAAGCATGTTGATTCATGATTGAACTAACACCATTGTAATGCATCGTCGAGGGGAAACCATTTCCAACATCACTATCATTCCGGTTGTTTGAATAAGTTTCATTTACAGAAGGTATTGCTGAGCCGGATGCGAATGACGAAAATGAAATAGCTTCGCTCTGATCAAAGCCTGGCGTCAATTGTCGGGGTTGATTCCAAGGTCCAGTAGATGAGTTATGCTGGTTGGTGTAGCTGTACACATCCATTGCGGAACCCCTGACAATATTGCCGTACGAAGTAGCTCTTACGTCTAAGGTAGGATCCGCAAATACTCCTCTCCGGACACCGAATGGTGATGTAACATCCATCCCTGGGGCGAATGCACTCACTCGTCCGATACCTGATGGGTCTGGCGAAAAATATGGATTGGTATTTGTACCCGCTCTACCACCGAATCCCGACGGTTCTGGAGATTCTCCAAACCGTCCTGTACCTAGAGAAGATGATGGGGATTCCGAATGATTTGAGCCATTGCTCAGATAGGAATCCAAGGTAGAACTGCGCAAATTGCGAACGGGAGCTGGTTGGTATGGGTCACCGAAAACATTTTGATCAGAAGACACAAAGGTTTGCATAGGGGAACCATTTTGACGACCTAATCCGGGTGGTACAACTGGAACAATCGGAGAAAGAAAGATTCTATCACCTCCCGCACGATGGACTAATTCTTCAACAGTCATCCATTGTGTATCGAGATGCGTACGCTTCATTGGAAGATCGAGAGTAAAGTATCCTTCGTCATACCACTTCTGCATTACATCAGCGCAGAAAGGACCTTTAAATACAAAAATTAACGAAATTTGAGTCTCAAATACTGTAGTACAAACCTTGTATTTGACCAGATGGATCCTTGTAAGACCATTCGACAGCACCAAGATCCTGAAAACCAGGATGAGGGCCAGCAGAACGCGGTGATCCAGGTCGAGAGCTTGCAGATCCGACTGGTTCAGATGAAATAGATAGGTGAGCTAGCTCTGTAGTAACATTATTTGAATCATGTCCCTGTGTGTGCCCATTTCCATCAGCGAGCGATTGTGCCTCGTGATTAGTGACTACTGTTGGATCAAGTGTCATTAAATGTTGAGATCTATGACCGTTCTCATCCTCTTCCTTTTCTTCAAGAATGCCGGCAACCTTCTCATCTATATAATTTTCAACGCCATCCCCACTACCTCCTGCACCTGTTTGCTTTACCGAGGTTTCAGATGTACGTCTCCTTGAAGACCATGATTCCCCAGTATTGAGTACACCATCAAAACTGGGTGTGTATCCAACACGTGTTCGGGGCGATGGAAGCCCACTATCGCGAGGAGACATCAAAGGAGCCTGCAGGCTAGATAAAGATTGCTTGCGTGGAACCGCCGCAGTAGTAGAGTCTTTACAATGAAGCACGAATAAAACGGGGTGAGTGGCATAAGCGGCTGTCTAATGGATCGCAATATTCACCTGAACTCTCTCGGCGTTTCAGGGCACCAAACCTCTCTCTAAGCGGGCTCCCTGCGTTAGAGGAAGTGTTATGATTTAAACGAGGCCGCTCAGCGCCCAACGAATTTGTATTCAAAGGTGAAAGATAGTCAGTAGACTGGCGTCTACGAAGATCTGAGTTGAGAGGGCCCGAAAAAAGCTGGATTGTAATGAGAATGAATAGAAAAGCTAAGAAGCAGAGGCTTCAGCCGACCTTTTTTCTGCTTCACTTAGTTCACGGACTCCAATTGGGTCGGAGCCTATTTCGCGGACAACACCCTCCCACCTTTCGACTTCCAAACCGAGTCCCCCTTTGCCACCGCCCTCCTTATAAATTCTAAGGAGCTCTTCCTTTGAGTATCGGAAAGGGTGTGCTTCATCGCGCATTTCAGGATGAGTACAAGGCGGGACAGAAGAAAGGAGGGCCGAATATGTAGAAGTAGCAGACGTAGGAGGTGGGGACGGAGGCTGTTGGGAAGACCGGGCGAGAGGCTGGTGCTTGGTGCGCATCCACTCAGGGCCAAAATGCATTGTAGTGGTAGACATTGTTGTGTTAGATGGTTGTTGTCTGTAAAAGAACAGAAAGCTGGAAAGATGACAGGAGCTAAGAGGGCAGCAGTAAGTAGTGCTAGTGGATACTTGCAAACCCTTTGAAAATTCAAGTGCGGCAGTTATGTCACATACCTGTCACATCCACTGTCACACTTCGGAATTGAAAAATCGAAAATATTTCAATCCACAGCCTATACACAAGTACTGTACTCAAATTTTAATTTTCTCCAAGCTTCCATTGTAGAATCATATTAACAATTAATAATATCCAACATGTATCCAGTAATTATGTGCGGCGTACAGTGAGATACATAGTTACCACTGATCAGTTCATTTTCACTCTCCACACCGAGGTCGGAAGTGCTGCAAGGGAGTAAAATCAGACCGATGTTTATTCGCAACTTATAACTACTTACCTTGTAGTTTTCTTGCCGTAGGAACGATGAATGCAATCAAGAATATAATCCCGAACGTCATGCATATTGCGGACACAATATAATATCCGTCTTGCTCCGTAACACAGGTTCCTCCGATATCCTTGCAAATTGCCTTTCCATGGTCCGACACACATTCTGCAGCTGAAAGCACAATAAATACGAGTAAAACATATATACACCGTAGGACGTACCTTTTACTGCAACTTCAAGACCTGCACCGGAAACTTTGCAGGTTGCAACACTGAATAAATCAACCCCTGAAAAACACAGTAAACGGCAAGCCCTTTCATTGTAAATCATTGCAAACTAATACCTTTTAACACAAACCACTTAGGCCAGGTGCCCCCCATATTCGTGAAGGTATTTAGCAACTAAGTAAAGATTAAAAGGCTTTCTATCTGATAACATATAAGGAACTAACCGTCATGTACGTCCCTCCGATTAGGGGATCTGACACGCGGGTATGAAAAGCCGAGATACCAACAAACTGAACTGTCCTACAGCCCGAAAAATATGGTGAGAGAAAACACTTTGCGCAGTGTATGAACTTACGATGCGAAAGATGATAGAACAGTATGGATAATAAGGAAAACAAAAAAGCCGGTTGAAATAGGTGGCGTAGGGAACCAGTATACAATCAATGTTGCAACCAATGTAAGTCCAATTCGAGGCCAAAATGCATAAATCCACGGACGGAGTGGGCGATCACCCCGGGACCATTTTGCAGCCAACCACCCGCCTGCAATCTGGAATGGGAAGTCAATGAGAACTGCGATTGCAAGATCCTCTCTTCTAAAGCCCTTTTCCACCATCTTGAGAGAGCTTGCTGCTTCATTTGCTGCGAAACCAACTTTTGCAAAAAGGTGCACGATAATCAGAAGCTGCACATCTACAATGCTGGTAAAATCAACAGCTCGTAATCTACTACGATATCGACTTACGCTTCAGCTTACATATCGACCAAATAGTCTTGTATACGCCTTTGATGCTCATATCCGCTTCCGTCGCAGGTTCCTTATCCTAGATTTCTGTTAAGATTGTATAAGAATGCAAAAAATCTACAAACTTCTTTCTTGAAAAAGAGCAGCCACAGAGTAACGGCGTAGCAAACAATACTCCAGAAGCGTAAGTATCCGCTTAGAGTGAGGCGTGGTACGCCCCACTTCTCGCTATAAACATAATCTGAGTTTCAAAATGTTAGCTTGTACAAATGGCACGCACGCAAAAGTTTCACTATTGAAGGCGAGAAACACTGTAAAAGACGCAAAAAATCCCGTGTTAAGGCCAATAGTTTGACAAGTTGACGCGTACGAAAGACACTCTTGCGACAAAAGAGTTAACGCCCATCCTGGAAGTATATAAGCATAACAATCACCGAACTTAAATCGTAAATATACCGTCAACTGCAATATCTTGTGTTGCAGAAAGGGTTACGAGAAGTGTAAAGATAGTGGTGAGTTCAGCAACATTGTTGCCAGGCTGTAGATGCAAATGTTTACAACCACAAGCTGAATTCACTTTTCCAGAGACTTACATCATCAAGCAACTTTTGAACATTAAGTGAAATATAAAGCATTAGGCTTCCAACGATAAACTGCATAGGAACAATCCATGACTTCCGGCGACCGACGGACTTGAAGAACACAGAGTCTACAATAGGTGACCATAGTAATTTAAGCGAATATGGATAACTTGAAAGCGCGAAAGTTGCAAGTTGTGAATAAGACAAATGCTCCTTCAAAAGGAATGGAATAGATCCTAAGAAAGTCACTTCCCCGCACCACATAAATAAAATAGAACAAGCTCACCAAGGGCAAGTCCTAGCTATAGGCATCAACACAATTAGCTCGTAATCTCAATACTAGTATTAAGTACACTGTACCGGAACGCCTTGAATTAAATCTGAAACCTCAAGAGCAATTAATAACGCGTCATACAACATGATGTTACTCACATAAGACACAGAGCAACACCATTGACCGTTTATCCTTGGCTGAAATGGGACGTTTCGCGTCGCTTGCTGCTTCTCCATTCAAGAGAGTAAGTTCGATATCCTCACTTCCATCTTCAAGACGGCCAGTCCTGGGGGTACGCGGCGTTCGAGGAAGGATATGAATGCTGCTCAATGACGAAGACACTGCCATTGAATCCCCGTCTCGTGTGCTTCTCATAGCCTTCGTTGCCTTTGAAGTATACGAGTTTCTCTGCTCGTCGCTTGTGCTTGGTTTCGACTTCGTTATTTTTTTACGTCTTAAAGGCATATAATGAAGAATGAAGAATACCAGGTCGATCCAGAAACGTGCTTTGGTATAGTCTTGGTCGTTGATGCTCAAAGCGGCTATTATAACTTCAAAGGGCTTGCTGGCAATTGTTTTGATTCGGAGCGTTGAATTCGGACGTCGATACAAACACAGCCACCTTCATGTAAGTTACCTGTCAATTCCGAGTCAATAATACTTAAGTATACTTACTGTACTGTGCCAATACTTCGGTACTACATAATACTATGTAGAGACGTATTGCGTGCAACTTTTCTATTATGTATCATATGTAGTGCCAATGTAAGGTAAGACTAAAAATAAATAGCTAGAGCCAGGGAAATCCGAAATAAGTCTTTATGTTACGTTGTGTGCTAGTACAACAATGCTGGCACTAAGTGTATGTGATGTGAGGTATAATAATGGTTACTGTAGCTACCGCAAAGCTCGATTACAAGTTACGCGTTTCTCCTTGGTGTTAGCCTAAGACGACATCCATCTTTCGGGAAAAGAGTTGCAATAATGCTATAGTTCGGTCAGACTAAGTCGTCAAAGAGAATAGCTTAGAACTTACTCGACTTCATTACTGTCAGGCGTGATCTCGTGTTCAAAGCTAAACATTACTGACGCCGTAGCAAGAACCAGAGCAATATTCATGCATGCATACTCTAGTCCAATACACTTGTGAGGACCGCTACCAAAAACGAGATAATTCTTCGGATTGGCATTTGCCGGCCCCTCAGTATCCAACCATCGTTCAGGGTAGAAAGAGTCGGGTTCGGGATAGACATTGGGATCATGTAAGGAGTTGTAGAATGAAGGGATAACCATGCTGTTTGCGGGAACGGTATAATCTTTCGAAATGGGAAATGGCTTCGTGCATTTGTAAGGAACCTTTGAGTTCGAGTAAGATGATTAACTGCAAACAAATTGAGATTAGACCAACCATTGTAACAGGGGGCACAACACGCATGCTCTCTTTCACCACAGCCTGTAAATAAACCATTTGGTCCAGCATGTCTAGTGTCAAAGGCTTGTCATAATTGCCTTGACGAACACGATCCTGTTCCTGCTGAACCTTTGACATGACTTCGGGGTGGTCTGCTAAATGCTGGAATCCATAAATGAGGCCGCTGCTCATAGCATCCTGAGAAGCAAAAAGGAAAGAGAAGACAACCATTGCCATCTCCTTATCGCTAAATTCACGCCGCCCCTTATAACTGGGTTCAGCAAGAATTTGTACCCATTGGTCCAACATGCATTCGGGTTCGGCCCCGTTGGCCATAGCTATCTTGCTGTTATGAGCAGCAAGTTCAAGCCAGTACATGGCTGCTTTCCGGGCCTGGATAGCCTTATATACCTTAGTTCCAGGGAGAGCAAAAGGGAAGTTAACCAGCTCTAATGACTGGGTAATAAACCAGTACTTGTCATTGATCTCCAGAGCAGCATGTTCGGGGATGTGGTTTCCACAAAAAACGCGAAGAGAAGTATCCATGTTCATATGTCGAGCGGTCATCATAATGGGATGAGCCTTGGGGTCATTAGCTGCCTTGGAAAGCCATTGATTGAGATGCTTGCGAGCAATCGTTTCTTGAATGCTGGTGTAGATGCTATGTTGAAGCGTAGTCAATATATGAAAACGATATAAAATGGATGAGGCCTACCCAAGTGCCTTGCGAGTGAACAGGGCATTTAAACCACGCCTATATTCAACATGCTCCTTACCAGTTAGAAACACCCTATAAAACTGATATTAGTCACGTGACATTCCGAAATGTTAACAAAACCGTTCACCAATTTTCGGGCAGAAGAACTTGTTTCGCGGAATGAACCAGGCAAGGTTCTGCATATCTAGGAGAATTGAGGATCTTGCGAGAATACTCATTTGATGAAGCCATGACGATAAAGCTAAGGACGGATAAATTTATAAACTGGAAGATTAGTAAAGGTGAGTTAGCATACATGTTAAAAACGCTGATAGCGCTGAGGGCGCCCGAATCCCATTGCTTCTTATATCCGTCCATGGTGGGATAGAGAGAGTTGAGGAATTTACCGATAAGAGGAATTGTCAATGGGTCTCCAGGAAGGTGGCGTTTTTTTAGGCGATAAACAGCCTGCTCAAGTATTAAAAGGGAGGCTACAATGGCGAGGGTGGTATAGAGCCATGAGGAAGATTGACCCTTGGGAATGAGGAAGGAAGGGAGAGAAAAACTGTAGAGAGGAGGTTGGGAAGTGGAGGAAGGGATTGAGGCGGAGGCTGAACGATCCAATATGTTGAAGGCCATGGGGGGGGAGGGTCCGTATGCAAGGGACTACCTGAGAAGTAGACTGTCTACCTTGCTTTCTATAATAACTGGCCCAGCCGACGAGAAATCCCAGAATTAAAACATGAACTGATTTTCTTTTTCTCAGCCAATCGCCTCTTGGGAATATTGCGGACTCTGCCGACTTGCCGACAGAGCTCTCGTCGAGTCGTCGTAGGCTGCCAGTCTAGTAGGCCTAGTCACCATCCAGCTGACTACCTTTCTAATTTATTAGCCACCACATAAACTGCCCGGCGCCATTTCCTTGAATTACTTATTCAGTGGCAAGTGCTTCCAATCCTAATGAGAGCGGGGGCAGACCTGTTCCATCGTGACTCAGGCTCAGCGCTCATATGTCATCTGCCATCGCCCTTGGTTAATCCCTGTTTTCGTTGGCGTTACATAGTCCATATCGAAATTGACATTGTGCGCAGTTGCAAGCATTCTGGAGTCTGTACTGTAAGAACCTCCAGGGATCAAGGCTACTTCAATTCTTCATAGCCATCTCACGTCATATCTGGAGCTTCAATACTATTAGTATTATCACTCGAAGCTACATTCTTTCCCGGGAAGGCATGACGCCCATACTCCTCCCCTACGTCATGACTTCCATCCCTATAAAGGCTCTGGCTATCCGTACTGCTCAAATCATACATACCACTACTTTTCTATCATGTTCCGCACTGCAGCATCTTCCGTGTCTTCTCAGATCCTTCGGGGCCCCATCCTCTCACGTTCTTTCCATGTTAGTCCCGCTGCACGAAAGACTGTCACAGAAAAAGTCTCAGAAGTCGCAGACAAGGTTGGTTGCTGCTCCTGACTAATCCGGCATTCTGTGCTGATCGACTTGAACAGGTGAATAAGAAAGTTGGGAAGGGGCTAGCCTCCGCTATTGAAACAGGGGAGAAGGCAACTAACGTCGCAAAGGAGAAAATAGGTAAGAGTTATACTATGTCTCCTAAGCGCTGAGTAAAATTAAGATCTTGACATTAGGTGCTTCTGCAGAGGAGACTAAACATAAGGCACAGGAAGCAGGTCAATATGCTGAGCATAAAGCCAACCAAGTTCGTAACATCTGAGTGTGTCTAATGATGCAATGCTCTAATCGTTAAACACAGGCCACTACAGGGGCTCGAGAAGCGAAGAAAGACGTCGAGCAGGAGCTTCGAAAGTGAAGAGTTGTGTATATAATGTTATATTATTGCGATCGGCATCTGTAAACTAGTATAGCAAGCATATTCATTTATTGGCATTTTTTGCATGGACTAGCTATTTACCACGCTTTTGCCTGTACTAAGCCGGAATGACTCAGCAGCTGTACTGCTACTCTGATTCATCAACCTCAACGCGCTTACATAAGCATTAATATATTGATATTGATATTGATATTATATAAACAAATGTGTCAAATTTCCTCTGAACGGCGAAAGGAAGTACAACTTCTCCCGATCTCGACTTTCTAAATATCTATGTCCTGGCAGATTTCAAAAAGTATTCCCAACCAGCTCTTTTCATGGCGTGCTCGCCATTCTTCCATCCACCGGCTTGCAAGGTCTTATACCGTCAATTACGAATCTAAGTATGCTGAAAAACTAAAGCAAAAAGCACAACAGTGAGAATACTATATACATTGTATGTCGCTGAGTTTTTAATCCCAGTTGTCCTTGAAGGGAAGGCATGAGTATTTCAGAACTAAAGACCAAAGTGAAAAGAGAAGAGGAGGAGCGTCGCAAGAAACGTATCGAGGAAACGGCAGTACTCTTAAGCACGAAAGCACAAACATCTGCCACAAAAGCGTCTTATTCCTCATCTGTTGCAACTCCGCCTGGGATAAAGGAACGTAAAGATAGCTCCCCTGTGAAGGTTGTTTTAAAATGTAGTTGTGTCGTGGTCTTTTCATTGACAAATTATCTCAGCCTTTGTCTACTATCCTTAACCTTCCTCGTCTTTTATCATCACCTCACACACCTGACCAGATTTCAGCACTCTGGAATGCGTATCACGTATCACGGTCTGGAGGAACTGGGCGAGGCTACGTCTGCGCGACTATTCCTATCGACCTCTACCAGAGGATGTCCAAAGTTGCGCAGCGTTATCCTGCATTTGTAGTGCCTCTATCTCGTACGAAGGATACTTCCGCAGAATCCCAGGATGAAAATGATACCGCGTATGAATTTTATTATCTTCAGTGGAATTTCCACGATTCCCCGTCTGTCCCAAGCGCTACCGAAGACCCATTTCTAAAACCCTCCCAGCATTCCACCTCCCCAAATCCCCCACTTTCGACGATCTTATTAACGCCATTACAAGAGTTCAAGCTGCGCAATTCTTTTGCGACCCCCTACCTTGTGTTTACTCATTACACGGATTTAGTCTCTACCCACGGTGTAGTACTTCTCAGAGGAGAAATAACGCCATCTTCCGCTGCCTCAACAACCAACATATCAAATTACATGTTAGGTCAAGAAGATGCTCACAGACTCTGCTTGGCCATACAGAAGTTTTATCTCTGGAATGTTGATGATGTAGACGGCACAATAAATGATTCACTAGAAAGCAAGCTATTGCAAACTTTCCACGAGCGGCCCGAAGATTTCAAATGGGAGGAATTGCTGCGAACGATGGGGGAATCATCCATTTTGTAAATACATAATATTTGTATGCGCATACTTACAGTAATAAAAACATTCTGCGGTGCTGTAATATATTGCGTGTGGCACTCAAGGGTCAGCACCAAAAGTACTTGATGTTACCGTCTAATGTATGTACTTTTTCTAAGGGTATGTACACACGTGCATACATATTTCATATCTAAGTCATGAACTGAGGGGTCTGTGACCAGCTTCCTGCATGAATGGCTTCCTTTTCTAAATTCGCTATAACATCCCCTACCTCCCCTTCGTCTTCTAGTCGCATCTCAACCATCTCACGTTCGTACGTCCTCCCGAAAGCCTCCACAAGTGCGGGTATTTCAGCTGTGACACTGACGTTCTTGTTTACGGCAGTCTCGACTGAACCTGCTTTCACGCCATCCAGTCCACAGGCTACAATTTTATCAAACCACGGAAGAGGCTTGCGAGTGATATTCAAAGCAAACCCATGAGAAGTCAAGCGATGTCGGATCTGGACACCGATGCTGGCAATCTTCGTAGTGGGATCAAGAAATACGCCCGTGTGCTCAGAGGGAAAGTGAGAAATATCATGAGTTTCCTTGAGGTACAGTCGTAGCATCTTCTCCATACGACAAACATAATCTCGAGCTCCCATGGTTGGATCATAACGAGACATGTCGAGTAAAGGATATCCAACGATTTGTCCAGGACCATGATATGTCAGCTGGCCGCCTCTAGTTGCAATAACAAAATCTGCGCCTATTCCTTTTAAGCGAATGCGCTCATCTGTGGTAGAATCTTCTGTCTGGCGACGGCCTGCGGTGTACACGGGACGATGCTGGAGTAAAAGAAGGTAGTCTCTATGCGTTGAATCTCGGCGGAGAGCATGTTGAATTTGGTGTATTGTTTCCTGGACCTTTAGAGTATGTGTATATGGCAACGGAACCCGAAAGAAGTGGTATACAACAGGAGGAAGGGACATGAATACAGTACGAAGATTGCCAATGCGGACGCCTCGCCAGGTGCCGAGTTCAGTCGAGTATTATTTGGTTTTAATTGGCGATGCTCTCAGATGCAAACAAGAACACCGGCGATCGGGAAGTCCAAGTTTAATGTAAACGGTATTGCGTGATTAGATTAGAAGCTGAAGTTGTCCTTGGTCCTTGGATACAGAGATGCCCCTCTTGGACGTTTGAATTTGAGCATCGGCCGAAATGCTTCCATTACATATCAACTTCACACTTTTGTATACAGTAACATATGACATCCGCACATTACAATTGTCGGAGGAGTTGAGGGGGGATGGCAATCGATATCGAATGCTGCGATTGCTAACGGAAAGATGCGGTGGGCCAGCTTGGACTAGTTTCTTCATCGTCCTCATACCGGTTGACAGAGGAAATGTGCCTAGGCGTTATTTGACTTTCATTTCTTGCTCTCAATCCAAGCCCTGCGTGGTTGTGTCAAATATTGTTTATTTTGTACTTAGTGGCGAGTTGATCATGTGGATAATCAAATAATGGATCGCCGCGTCGGGACCGCGCTAACGATCTTTGGCCTGGATTGGAGGCGGTGGCTGATAAGACACTGAGTGCTCATTGGATGCTGGGTTTGCCTTTGCAGCCTCGCATAGCTGGACGAAGAAGAAGAACTGAAAAGATGAAGATGCAATGGCCGATGGTTACTCAAAAACTACAGTCGAATATGATTGATGGATGGGGTGAATTTGACATAGGTATTCAGCAATGGGGGTGGAGGTTGGTGGAGGAAGTTGGCCGCGTTGCCTTGTGGAATTGACTTCATCCGAACGAGTGACACTGATAACGAGCCATCATGCTGTCCTGTCACTCGCAAAGATAATCACCCATTCCGGCTCTCTTAGGCGCTGACTGTTCCCGACACAAAACTTGTTCTCCACAAGTCTACGCTTCTTCTCCTCTCTCGCCCCCTCCCCTTATCTTCTCTCCCCCTGCCTCCTCCTTATCATTCTACTATCCTTATAACATATGCCCAAGGGGTTTCCTCTGCATTCTCTTCTTCGTCGTATGTTTTCTTCCACTCTCCTTTCTCTCTCTGTTCACACTATATACTCCACAGGTGCTGACGCCAACCAGTAAATGCCCTCCTTCACTTCGGATCACCCTCTCTGATTTCTCTCTGTGTAGATTTGATCGTGGGGATGTATCCTTCATAGTCGTCGCGGGTGCCATGGTCTTCCTCATGGTTCCTGGTCTCGGTATGCCTTGCAAACAAACCCACATTTTCCGTTACTGAACCGTTCATTCAGCTTTCCTTTATTCCGGTCTTTCTCGCCGAAAAAGCGCGTGTGGGTTATCACCATGCCTCTCCTTTGCTTTTTTTTGATTTCCTCGTTTATGCAGTGTCTTTGATCTGGGCCGTCGTTGCCAGTAATGCTGTCGTTATTTTCCACTGGTATTTTTGGGGATACTCGCTCGCATTTTCCTCTACCGCTACCAACGGCTTTATTGGAAATCTAAGAAATTTCGGCCTCATGAAAGTCAATGCAGACCCGTCTCCGGGTTCACCGCTCATACCCGAAATTCTTTACAGTTTCTTCCAAATGGAATTCGCATGCGTAACAGCTGCCATTTTGATGGGTGGTCTTGCGGAACGTGGAAGAGTGTTCCCCGCCATGGTATTTACTTTCATTTGGGTTACGCTTGTCTATTGCCCTCTGGCCTGTTGGGCTTGGAGCACTCATGGTTGGGCATTTGAATGGGGAGTCTTAGATTTTGCTGGTCAGTCCACTTCTTTCGTATCTGCCATTTTAGTTTTGATCCTATCGGAATATTGCTCGTAGGTGGTGGACCTGTCGAAATCGGAAGTGGTGTTGGTGGTCTGGCCTTTTCCTGGGTTCTGGGAAGACGTCAAGAACGAGAATTACTCAACTTCAGACCGCATAACGTTTCGCTTGTTGGACTTGGAAGTATGTTCAGTTTCGTTATGTATGTAGATATAATCATAGCTCAATTTTGTGCCGCATAGCTTCTTTGCTATGGTTTGGTTGGATTGGATTTAATGGTGGCAGCGCATTCGGTGCAAATATTCGTGCAATCTTCGCTATCTGGAATACTATGATTGCTGCTGCATTCGCAGGTATGGTCTGGTGCTTGCTTGACTATCGCATTGAACGACATTGGAGTATGGTTGGTCTTTGCTCTGGAACCATTGCGGGTCTAGTCGCTGCTACTCCTTCATCCGGTTATCTTCATCCGTGGTCTTCCGTCGTCGTTGGTGTTCTTTCAGGTGCTTTGTGTAATTTTGCTACAAAAGGTATGTGCTTGTATCATGTATATATGTCTATAAGATTTCTCATGGAAAATAGTTAAATTTATTGTTGGAATTGACGATGCCCTCGATTTATTCGCTGAGCACGCCGTTGGCGGAATTGTCGGCCTTTTCTTGAATGGATTTTTCGCTTCAGGAACCATTATAGCTATGGATGATATCAATCTCGGTGTTCCGGGTGGCTGGGTTGATCACAATTGGAAACAACTCTACAAGCAGTTTGCTTACATCTGCGCAACTTGCGCGTATACCTTTGTTATGACTGCGCTGATTGCGAAAGGAGTGGATCTAATTCCTGGCTTACAGCTGCGCAGCACTTTTGAAGCTGAGCGGTTAGGCATGGACGAAGTGGAAGTGAGTAGTAATTCGTGAACTTCTTTGCTTCTTAGACTTAATTACCTTTTACTTAGATTGGCGAATTTGCAAGCGATTATATTGAAATCCGTCGTGATGTTACTGATGGCAGGTGGCTGTCTGATCTTTCCGAATCGAAGAAAGGTTATTATGAAGCACCAGTTGCTGCTGGCGATCGCCATGGTCGACCTGATCTGGAGCTGCATCACAGTGGCCATGAGGCTAATGGTAATGGTGTGAATGGGGTGGCTGGTGATGGCGCCCTTGAAACGATAGCTGAAAAACCCGAAAGCGGTCCAATTCCTGCGTGATCCTGCTTCTGATACCTTCACTTTCTGTAGTAAAACTACTCGTATCATGTTCTGGCTCTTGCATATTTGCATAATTTCCACAGGCTGCACGTTATTTTGGATTTAATCTAGCCGACATATATCCTATCGCGCCTGGTATATACTTTCCATGTACTACTGTATATCATTTATCAGCAATCCCATCCTAACACGAAGTCTTGTTGCACTAGTGGGAAGGGTAAATCTTCGTCTTTCGCGGATGGTGACAGGGCAGCTCCGCAGATACCAATGCCGAACTTCTCATTTAAGAGCAGGTCCACAACATTTCTTGAAGCTATCGTTTCCGTCTCCATTGTTGATATGAACCTATAATCAACTTAACATAAAGAAAACCACGTTAGTATTGACTCACGGTTCGAAAGCGTTTACATAGTAAAACCCATCGTCAAGTTTCACCGGGGGGAATGAAGAAGTAGGCGGAAGCTCAGGATAAGCTTTCCACTGAGCGACTTGTTAATTACTCATAAACATGTAATACAGATATCACGTACTTCTTTGCGATATACCCATCCAATCTGGCTATTAAAGAGTTTATCCAGCCACTCGTCGCTAATTCGCTTTTTCGAAAATATTTTCACGGCCCACTCTCCTTCACGCACTAATCCATGGTATGAAATTGAGTTGAACTCGGGTTCCTTTCCACCTTTCCGTGCACCTTCATGAGTGGTTAGCATCATTTTGGGGGGTTCAGAAGTAGGAGGAAGCTTGAAGTAATTCGAGTTCATGCTAGGAGACGCCGTGGTTAAGAGTGTGACATGAAGATGTACATAAGGTTGCTCGGGAACAAGTTCAGCTAAGTCTGTAGGAAGCGAAATGTTGGTGAAGTGGAATGGAGCAGCTAATATGACTGCTTTATATTCAGTGGTACCACGTTCGCTTCGAACCACCCAGTCGGTAGAGGATGATTTTCGTGATATCGCATGAACCTTCAAAAGAGTGTTAGACAGAAGGTATGTTCTTTAAGACTATATATTGCGCTTACGGGAGTCTTAAGAAAGATATTTGCTTTAGATCGTCGCAAGAACTGCTCGAATAGCTGGAAATTACCCCCCTTGATTCCGACTGAGCCAGAGGCGGCCATAGAGCATGCACCTTCCAGTGCGTGTATTTTATCGACGTTCTGTCGAGGAAGATTAGCTGTGCATGTTAAATGTTCTCAAGGTAGGATTCCAACTAACTTGACCGTAGTTCACTCGCGTGGCGGCTTCTACAACCTCATGAGCATACTTTTCAGACACACCTTGGGATAAAAGGTGTTCGGACATTGTTCTTGTGACAAGTGGACGCCAACCAAGCGTTTCAGCCAAATGTGAAAGGTTGTCCCATCGAGGTGTGTCGGAAGAATACAAAGTAAGGAATGTATTTATCATATTGGAGACACTGGCAACACAGGACTTAGCAAGCTGACAGTGTGAATATTCATGAAAATTATCATACAACGATTCGGTTTTTCTAGGGGCGCTTATTCCATATCTCCAAAGAATTCTCAAAGTGTCCCACCAACTTCCACCGAACTGAAAGTTTATTTGAAATTCAATAAAATATCTGTTAATGCTAACAACGTACCGATAATAGAAGCTGTTCGCCGTCCCAAATACCTGCCGCATAATCCTCCCCGCTAAAATCTCTACGGGTCAAATTAAATTCCTCTGAGGCTCTCCAGAGATTCTTATTTGCTTGTACAAAGATGGATGCACCAAGTTCAAGCTCAGGTAGACTTGTGTTTCCATAAGGATAAACTATAGTACTTCCTAGAGTCGCAAATACAGGCGTAATTAGCATATGCACGCAATTGAAAATTTAACGATTGGATTGCAACTTACTGCCACCAATGTATTCCTCTCTGTCATAAACGTCAATATCCACATCCACGCCGAATCTCTCCTTGGCTTTTGAGATCCAAAATGCAGCAGAGCTTCCACCGGCACCAGCGCCTATAATAGCAATGCGAGGGGTGGCAGGTGGCTCTGTAACCACTGAAGAAGAAGGAACCGAGGATTTGAAAAAGGGAATTTGGAAGGGAAACTGAAATGCAGAAGCGACTTGAACAGTAAGAGCAAGTAGAACGGAAGTCTTCATATCAAATTGCTACAAAGCTTGAACGATAGCCACTGGTCTATTGCAATTGCTTAGTTGCAGTTGGCGTACAAAAGAAGTGCGTCGCAATGTTGGGTTTGTGCAAGTTGCAACACAGCCACCAGGTATATTGATGTGTGTGTCTATATGCTTCAGTATTTCGACTTGTGTGCACTGCGCACCAGTGTGCAGTACATACCTAGTCTTATAAGGTTGACATGGTTGCTGCCAGTAACATACCTGTCGGAATCGTTCCGTGGTTTAGCCCGAATATAGCATAAGGTCTGGTACAGAACTCGGGACCACCGTCCAAGTATGTACTATGGTGCTGCCGCAGTGACCGGTGCCGTTGACAACTTCAAACCGTATCTACATAAACAATATTTTCTCATCTCTCTTCTCTTTCTCCATCTTCCCACTGTCCTCTCTTGAAAATGCCCTGCAAATCTACCACCATCTTCAGTATACCTGTCGAATTGGCTCAGCGTATTCTGACCTTTTGTCACCCATGGGATGTTGCTTCCTTCTCAAGATCATCTCATTTAGCTTACAATCTCGTCTATCATCCTACTGATCAGTATCTATGGCGCCAACTCTTCCTTGCATATCCATTTGACAATCCATTGAAACTTCTTGAATATCGGCGCAAAGCCAACCTTCGTTGTCCAACCGTTCTAAATTGGAAGGCCAATCTCATCTCCCGTCTCAGAGCTCAGCTCATAGCCTCCAACCCATCTTCTTCCGAAAGTGATATCCTTTCTGCCATAACACTCTTTATTTCTATAGTTCATTCAGTCGCTCCACCTTTCGAGAGCAAATCTTCCGTCGATGATTCCTATGACTTACAATGGCTAATAACTGTTTTTCGGACCAGTCGTATACTGGATCACTCCTTCTCCTCGACTGAGGTCACCCGACTTCAATCTCAGTTAAGGAGCTATTTAGCACTATCTCTGGATGATAATAGAGACCTTAAAACCAGGAATCGCTTAAAGGAACGACGAAACAAGAGTAGAGGTTTCGTATATGATCTACGCAATTATAACTCTGAAAATAACTGGGGGCCTTACTTTTCCGATGGAAATATCAACTGGGTACATGTCGAACATCTTATCAATGTTGTGCTAATGAATCTCGACGAATTACCTGGAGCCTGGACAAATACTAGACCACCTCTTGGTCTTCCAGCTACCAGACCTTATTCGGCACCTGGTTCATACCAAGCTCATGACTGGGCTGGCGTTGAAGGTGTGTGGCGGCGAAAATATTATCCCGAATTTACTTTAAATTGTTGGATAGGAACGTGGAGGAGATACGTGTGCTTTATGGACTATCGGTATGGCATATTCTCTACTGTATCGTGACGGTTGATCATTCTAATATGCTTCGCGTTAGTGATTTGTTTGGTTAGTGTCTTGTCTTCAAAAGCATAATTTGCATAAACATCATTGATCTCACTTTCAACTAACGTCAGCATTCAATGTATGTCTCCTTATTTTCGACGCGTTTCAGGGGTTCTGACCATTATAGTACTCTGATTTGGCTGACGGTCCTCGTCATCCGAGGTTCTTCGAAGATCCACGATTTCGCGAGGCTACACGCTTAATCGAGGTGAAATTGCGGCTCCTACCAACTGCTCAACGTACACGATTTTATAACCAAATCATTGACGGCGAATCCCCGCTAGCCGAGCTTTATCCTCCTTTATACTTCGTTGGATCATCCAAAGGTGTAAACGGGAATGAAGCCGTCGTAGAGGGATTCGTTCAAATGGCCAAGGATGGGAAACCTCGTTGGCAGTTTGTGAGTATATCTCCGATCTTTCAATTTAACCGTAGGCTTAGTCTTTTTTAGATGTCTATCTATGACAACAGCCCACAATGGAGGTAAGCGACCATTAAGTATCCGAAATAAACAACTAAGTATTTATTACTCGAAAGTTCGAATGGCGTGCAAATTGGTGAAGTTGGAAGTGGCATGGGTGTTGTGGGAGTCTGGACAACAACTATTCATGATCAAGGTATAGTGTTACCAACGCTGCCACTATACGCATAACAGAACTGTTCTTTCTTTTACCAGGCGATCCTGTTGGTGAGTAGAAAGCGAAGCTTCTAAACATATATATAATACTTCTCTCAGGTCCATTCTGGCTTTGGAAAGTCGAAGATGACTCCCCTGAACACGTTATGGAATATACATAACGTTACTCTGAAACTGGGGTTATGCTTATACTCGTTTACGAGAATGGTTGGACTGTGATATACTTATAACATATACTTTTTCGGGCAACTATTTTTAACGTTACAATGTATTCTTAAAAAAATTGACAAGCCTCTCGTACACATCTTCGTATCTGAAAACTATGTATTAAGTTCGAAATCATTTACAAGAATAAATAGATGCATACTCTTTTTTGTTTTCGGTGTCTTTAAGATCACCTCTTGCAGCAGCCCATCCATGGAACCTTAATGAAAAAATTTAGTCGACAATAATTCAGAAGCAGCAGATAGCTAGGGTTAACCCACATGTTATCATAACTTTTATGGTCATTCTTCGAAGCAAAGGCATTTTTGCTAAGAATGTCGACAATAGCGTTGTACTATTATTTATATTGTCAATAAATTGTCAAAGAGAACACTAGGTAAACACATGATACCAACTTCATGAATTGGTTCATCCTTAGAGACATAAAGGGCAAATGGAATGACAAGTTCTTTCGCATCTTCCCCATAAAGCATTCTTTATTTGGTTAGTCAGTTACTTGCGAGGATACTGAGGATGGGGTCAACATCATTTGCTTACGCGGGGTGAACGATAGCGGCAGAGGAGAATGGGGTGTCCTTCCCCGAAGAGGAGATAACAACCTTGCCACCTATGATACCAGGGATGACATGGATTAGCAGCTCTTTATTTTAATGAACGGACCGCGTTTGACATACCCCAACAGAAGCCGTAGACTCCTACATTTTTAACACCCTGTGACTTGAGGAATTTACCGAAAGCAACAAGCTTTTTCACCGTCTTGGAGGGGTTAGCGGTGCCTCCGAAGAACTCCTGAATAGCCTGCTTATCTTCTTCAGTTTTAGGAGGATACTTAGAGTAAGGAAAAGGAGGGTCCGGCTCAAAGAAATCGGGCATATATACGGGAGTATTTAAAGTGGATGCGATGATGTCTGCTCCTTGTTGCGTCTGCGGGAAGTACCTGGTACGTATTTAGCGGGAATAAGCAGTGGTCGACGCAGATGATAGAGATAAAGATACCCGAAGATATCAAAGACGCAGACGATAGCTTTGTCTGCGCACTCGCTGGGGCCGGTGCGGTAGACTTTATTAAAGCTAGCATAGGACTTGAAGGTGCCTTTGGGAGTGTAGTCTGACTGCACAGGAGGGATAGTGCAGCAGGCCTTGTTGGTGTTGTGAATAAGAGGTGCTGAGGTCGACATGGGTACTCTTGTAGTACGGAGATGATGGAAGAGCGTTCTGAGGCGCGTTATCATTGGTGATCGTATGCTTAGCGCCTATATGAGGTCAATGACAGTTTAAAAGTGGGCCGATTGCAGTTATATACGCTGCGGCTGCTGTGGTTCTTTCCAAAGCACCGTCCTGCATGAAATAAGCGGTATACTTATCAATCAAAAGTTGCTTGCAAGCTCGACATGGGAATAAGCGCCGTGGGCCGTGACATCATATTCACTGTCCCGATGAGAAACATTTCACGTGATCAACCGTTTTCCTACTATTTAAACTTCAACATCTCAGGATCAAAGTTTCTTCTCATTTTTCAACTCCCCCCAAGCAGCTCTCGTTCTTGCGAAAGCAACTCTTTTCTTCGTTGCAAAGGGGTATTCGCTGTAGGGACAGATCAAATTAGAGTTCAATTAAGCCGGAGCTTTTCCCAATGCGTATCGTATCCATCGTACTTCGGTGGAATGGGCTAAGCTTGACTATGCGACTCAAACACCTATTACTTGCCTATTACTGCAATCACAAATATGTTTATTCGTTTGATCATAATCCAGTAGCAATATTCATGTACACTATCCAATATCCCTTTACAACTTTAAAAAATCACGAAGCACTGTTGTCCTAATGGCGTCGTCGAGCGAGCCATGTGCTGGAGAAGAGGTAAATGACTGCAACCACATATTCCATAATGGCAGACATAACAAGGAAAGGTATCCAGTCGCCAGTGACTGGGTTGAAGCGTGCTAGAGTGGGATTGGGGGATGGGGTGTTTCCAAAGATATCAGAAGACGACCAAGCAGCGAGCACGGCATACGCTACCCGAACGCCGAGGAAAGGAAGTGCTGTAGACACTCCCCACATAACCTATGATCGAAATAAGACGATACCAATACATTGAACAAGAACATGACGCATTGCTCACCTGGCGGCGGTAGCTTCGCATATGCCAGCGGTATGTCCAAGCCCCAAACGTCACCAAAACAAGAGCGATGTATAGTCCTACATAAACACCAGCACCAACCCTACGCAAGATGAGCGCAGTGTTTGCAGCGCCGGGCTGTATATGCGTGCCAAGGATTCCACCAGGGATTAATACACCAAGAGCGACGAGACCAAGTAAGCCAAAAAGTCTGAAAATGATAGAAATTCGAGGAACTTCGCTGTACGAATGCTGCCCACTAACAGCGATGCGATAAGTGGTTGGGTACAGAACAGATTTGGATGATAAATTATGACATACGCCATTCCAAGAAAACCAAGAGTGGACAACATTAGAAGCGCTAATGCAGCAGCTTGGATGGTGTAGGCACCAACGAAGAGGTCGATGTTAGCGGGTCGTAGCTCGGCAGCTACAGTCAGTGCTCCTCCAGCAATACGAGCTGAAGATGCTGATTAGAACAAGGATGAGCTGGAAAGAAGCGTCGAAATACCCAGAGAGAAGATAAATAGGAAGAACCATCCTGCGTCGCGGCGGAAGGCATAGCGGAACACGAGAAATATAGTGAGGAAGGCGATAGGGACATAGAAAGCTATTTGGGCAGCGGCTATTTTGCCGCGAACATCGAGAGAGGGCATGTGGGTATCGCAAGAGAATCGTTGGGGTCGTAAGGAGCGAGGAGAAGATAGAGACGTGAAGAAGAGAAGAGGGGTATCCAGTCCTGCAGTTGGCGTTTCAGCAATGTTCGACTTGCACCTGATCAATATGAACGCGCCCATCCCGGGGCTCTTTCCTAAAAAGGAAAATATGAAAATACGAACTATATTTTATTTTCGAAATCATGATTATCCAGCGACCGCCATGCGCCTGCCTCGTCGTGTGCCCTGGGCTTCCACTGCCGAGCTCGACCAGCTCTGCTCCTGGATATTCGCCGACGACACTGATCTCAACTCAAGGCAGCTTGCTATCCACCGTGTAGGTCCGTTGCCCCCTTGCCCATTCCTCCGTCTCCTCACTGCTCTCACCAGCTGTCTGCTTGGAAGGCAATCACTGCTCTGCCGCATGCGCTTGAGTCAACCCTTGCCCTGCTTGTGGCATCCATCCACGATAACTCCAGCGCCACTTCTTTTCCTTCAACCTTTGCCTTGAGACACGCATATGCCGCTGCCATCATTAGACTCGTCAATGGCCTTGTTGATCCTCTTCAGCTCGGTGCCTATGCACGCTCCATAGCTGCAATCGCTGCTCAGCTTGGTCTTCCCGCATACCTCGTCGAATTACGCCATGCTGCAACCCACGAAGAGCTTCCAAGTATCGAGCTACTGCGTGAGGCATCGAGACAGGTGATCATAATAAATGTTTTCTTGATAAAGCGGCTAAATTATTGTTCTAGTCCTTAACGTGGTTATTGAACAACTATTTCCTTCCCCTTATCAATCCTTCTACCGCACCACAATCAAACCTTGCTCCCCTACGTCCTCTGTCTCCAATACTTAAAGAATACAAAGTGCTTCTGAAAATTATAACCCGCGATGCTTCTCTGCGATCCCAGTATAAGCAAGACATAGCATCAGTTCTGAAGAGCGTTGAGAGGTGGATAGCGGAAGCTAAAGTCGCCGCAAATGTTGAGGTGGATGGCGTTGGATGGATGGAAGATTTGCCCGCGTATGAGGAAGTAGATATCAAGGAAAGATGGGCACTGAGGCGATTATGCAATGCTTTGTTAGAAAAAGGTGCTTTGGTCCCTCTGTCAAAAAGGTGCGTCGCACACTTTTGTTCCAGGTATGTTCTGTTCACATTCAACGTTTAGGAAACGTGTATTCCCCCCCGACGCTTTCTTACCACCAGCATTCACCGTCCAACTATGGGCACCTCTTCTCAAGCATATACAGCTGCTTCATAGTGATTTTGGTGTTGTGTTGACCAGTGCAATTATCTCTATTCTCTCAGGCGATCGCGTTTCCCGTTCACTTCCTGGGGAAGCACCAACTATTAATTCCGATCCAAGTTTCGACTTTTGTCTCGCCCGGTGGGTTATGTGGGTCGTCACTGTGTCTGAAGAAACGTCAAAAGATAGTGATTTGCGGAAAGAAGTCATAATGAAATTGATGCAGGCCATGGGTCATAGAATTGGAGATTCTTCGTCTGGATATAAAGCGTATGTTTCAGGTGGATGTCTTGGGCAGCATCGTTTAATGTGTATACATTTCTAGCGCGATTATCTTACTTCAATCCCTGTGTGCAGACGATGAAAAACTTAAAACTGCTATATCGTTTCTTCAGCATCCTTCCAGTCATACGCCTCAGGTCAGTCTCGCCTACGTTGGATGGATTCCCATCATATTGACAGTTACTATAGGGTTGGAACTCTGAGAATATTTTCGTGATGGAGGAACGACTAAAAGCATTGCTTACAGCACCCAGTATTGTAAAGGACACAACGATGCACGTGCCTGTACCACCGTCAGATATCTCCAGTATTGATGTAGTGGGCTGGCGTCTCGTTGACCAGCGATCTTCTTGGAAGCCTTGTCCGGTTGGTGTATACATTTCCGGATAATCTTATGAATGATATTGCATGGTAGTATAAGTCATTAAAACACTAGTCTGAAGATAGATAACTGCTACACATGTCCCAAAGAAATTACGAAGAACGAAAACATCAACGTTGTCAAATTCAAGTATTGTCTGCGAATCCTTTGTCCCGGCTACCTGGTTTACGAGCCATAGCAGGACGGCGAGGCTCAATAAGGAAAGAAGGACCTTCCGAAGGGATTGATAGTGCTGTATCACTTCGACCATCACTTCCGGTATGGCTTCGAGAATCCACGGTACTATTGGACAGCAAATCCGTTCGAGATGGTGCAACGCCTTCTGGGTATCTCGGTGGTAACTCGACAACTTGTGTACCATCTTCATGGTAAACAGTGACGGGCGCCCTTCCACTATCATGATGCACAACATAAACTGCACCTTGACCTTGCTGTCGACCTTGAGATGAACCTGCAGACAAATCGTGGCTAGAACTTGGTCTAGTGGTTCCACCAGGACTCGTAGGAAGTTGTCCATGTTCTCCTGGTAGCATGAATGGTTCCACTGTATATGTGGACTTCAACGAGTTATCCACAACAGCACTTGTGGAAGGAACCGGCCTGTAGTCGGCTACTGCGCTGGACATGGGATGTCCGTAAGTGGTACCTTGCGGTGATCCTGGAGGAGAGCCAGAGAAATCCAAGAGGACGCCTCTTCGTTGCCTTTTCCTCCGGCACTTCAGAAGAATGAAGGCTGAAACTGCACCTAATAATGATCCAACCACCAGCCCACCAACACCCGAGCCTATTGCGACGACTGGTTTAATGGATTTAGATTGTCTATGACAATGGAGTTAGCTGTGTTTCCTTGTCAAGAGAGAGATCCCTACTGATTTATTTCATCGGCACTTAGGCAAACAGTGGGTCCTCCGCCCCCGCTGTGTAATAACCCGTTGGACCACACATTTCCTGCGGAATCTGCCAAGCTAACGAAGAACGGAGATGCCCACGAGAGGCTGACAGTCCAGTTGATGGCTTTCATATCATTTCCAGTGATGTTATAAGGAGGGTGCAAGGCAGGAGCTACCTAGGGTCGTTTGAGAATTTAGTGTCTATGGATAACGGTATATACATTACCGTCATTGTGTAAGGGGGGGTACCGTTCTTAGGAGTCAACGATATGTCTGTGCACTACGTTAGAAGGCGGCCCTTCAGAGTCTGAAAGCAGGACAGGAAAAGTAAAGGTTACCTGATCTATCCAGCCATACTGCGACATCGGACCGTTGTCAACTTCAGCATCCACATTCAGAATGGGTTGGAAGGTAATGTTTGTACATTGTGGAGTTGATTCTGCAGAAATCATGGTGTACGTTGCTTGGCATCCCCCAGTATTACCATTCTTATCAAACTTGAAGAAAAGGAATTAAAACTCGTTTTCGTTTCAACGAAATGTTAAATGCGTTACCATGCAAATTTGGTACTGTGTTCACGTTAGGAGAATGTTGGCATAGATAGTGTTGAAACTCACCAATGTGCCCGGGGCGAAAGGAACTTGCCAATCCTATGGTGTGGTGAAACCAATGATAAAATGCATGGAATGGTATAGATGGAATACATACAAAGCTCAAGCCACTCCCAGCAGGAATAATGAAAGGTACGTTGAATGCCCTGGACAGTATGAAATTTAAGCCGGTACTAATAGGAAAAGATGCCATACGACGTGTATACTTGAAGGTAGTAGGGTGATACGGGATTGGGACTAATAATAAGCATGAGCAACGTATCGCACACATGAAGGCGAGGAAGACATACCCAGTAGCTGTACTTCGTTCCCATTTAATGTTGATCGTGTCGCATTGCTCTAAGGAAAGGTTAGAAAAGACGGCATGAGCCACTTGACAATTGTAACGTGCTTGTTACTGGTACTGTGAACGGTTGCAAGGGATCATTGTAGTCGAAAAAGAAAGACTAGGACAAAAGTAAGGACAAAAGTATTAAAATTTGGGTATGTCGAAACTTCCTACCTGCTCAAGGAAAGGCGTCAGAGCAGCACGGGTGAAAGAGAGGTATGTTAGAGAGAATAGACAGAGATGGAGAAAGAAGGGCATGCTGACAAGAGCAGCCAGAGACAAAAGAAGGATCAGAGAGGAGAGGACAGATGGCGGGGAGGATGGCAGTGCAGAGATGGTATGTGTATGGTCGACACCGTCAGGGTCCAGATGACAGGTGCCGTGTTGGGGGAGAGGGAGTGGGAGAAAAGAGGCAGAGGAAATATGAAAGGTCGGGTACCGAGCATGGGCTGAGTTACGACATGATTGTATGTAGAATTTATTTTTTATTTTTATTTTTAATGAATTGTGTTGAGCGGAGGAAAGCAGCTGGTTGTAAGTACATTGTACCTGCATAATGCGCGTTGAATCAACAAACAATGATCGCCGCTGTTCCCGAGATTTGAGATTTGAGATAAGATTAATCTAATCTAGATGATGATGACACAGCTCGGCCCGTCCTGCCTCTTCGCAGCTTACTCGTCCTCACTCCGCTTCGCTCTCTACGCCCACCTCTTCTCCCCTCCACCTTGCTCTCATACACCCACCTCTTCTCCCCTTATGAAGCTCTCCAATCCTCTCCCCCAGCCCCTTCCCAAGGAATGCTCCAAGGCCGCAAAGATATGTATGTCTCTTCGCCTCTAGTCCCCGCCAATCCTCACATCGTCCAGTCAGGTCCTTCGTCGACAGTGCGAACAACGGTCTGGACGGCATTATTCCCCGTTCTGTCCTTGAAAATGCCAAGGGTTTTGCCATATTCACCGTCTTCAAGGCTGGCTTCGTCTTTTCTGCCCGTGCTGGAAGTGGCATCGTCATTGCAAAGCTAGATGATGGTTGTGCGTATCCTGCTTCCTCTACATATTTTCCCTTTACAATCCTCTCCCCAGCATGGTCTGCTCCCAGTGCAATCGGGACTGCTGGTGTTGGTTTTGGCGGACAGGCCGGTGCAGAAATGACCGACTTTCTCGTCGTACTCAATTCACGGGCGGTATGTTGCTCCACATTCTTCATATGTCCGTCTTTCTCAATCATAACTTACTTCCAGGCCGTCGTAAGTAAATTCGGTAGTTCGTTATAATGCTGCGAAACTTCATATTCGCTTAGAGGTCTTTTATGGCCGCCGGCTCACTTACACTGGGTGGCAATATGAGTATTGCTCTCGGCCCTCTGGGTCGAAATGGTGAAGCGACGGGTGCTCTCAATACTAGTGGTCGTGTTGCAGCAATGTGCGCTTATCTTGTAGATTTTATGCTCGCCTAATGCTTCTGCTCTGACAGGTATTCCTATTCCAAAACCCGTGGACTTTTTGGAGGCGTTTCCTTGGAAGGATCGGTCATTATGGAAAGACAGGACGCAAATGTTCAAGCGTACAACTCCCCAGTCACTGCCAGGCTGCTCCTGGGAGGCATGGTTGATCCTCCAGCTTGGACGGCAGCTTTGATTAAAACCCTAGAAACCTGCACTGGTATGCCTGGAACGAGGGAGTGGATTCACGATGATGCAGATCGCACTCCCGGCGGTTCATATGCTTTCAGCGGCGTGTCCAATGCGGATGTTCCTTCGGGTACATCCTCACCTAGCTCAAGTTCCCCATCTTTCCTTCGCAAGAAAAAGAAAGAAAAGACAGAGTTCCCGCCTACATCTTGGGGCACTACTACTGACTCTGGTTCATACTTCACTGATGCCCCACCTAAAACGCATATGCGCAATTTCACTTGGGATCCTGCCAGTTCCACATCTGCTAACTTCGAGACCAAATTCGAATCAGACTTTGTTCCAGATCTAGAACCCCGTAGTAGTTCTCGCTATAGCGGGTCAACATTTTCAAACAGAGATTCGCTAGTAGATTTACATAACCCCTTTTCGACCTCTTCCCGGGCTCATGTTGCGCGTTCTAGTTCCATGAGTGTCACTACGTCGACACAGCAACAACGTTTTGAAAGTTTTGAGGATGACCAAGGTGATGATCCCCTGACCTCTTCGAGCAGGGATCGTAGTGCTTCCTGGTCCCCTCACCTCATTAGACCAAAGCCCGAGCTAAGTAAACCACTCTTACCACACGAAGGTGTAGCTCGTGCAATTGCTATGTATAATTTCCAAGCTGTTGAGGTAGGTTTCCCTTCCCCTGTTACTAAACAATATATTCACCCTGAGATTTTCTTAGTCCGGCGATTTGTCGTTTTCCAAGGGAGATGTTATTATCATAACGAAGAAAAGCGATAGTAACGATGATTGGTAAGACTGAACATTAAAATTAGTTTTCTGGATGCTGATGAGGTCATGCAGGTGGACAGGAAAATTAAACGGCCACACCGGTATATTTCCCGCCAACTTCGTAGAAGTGGTATAGCTAGCTACATGCCTTACCTCAGAATGCATATAATTTCAGATCTAATGATTCATTCTTATTTCATACTGTATAGTAAGCTATGATAGCTTCTTCATTATCCATTTCGTCACTGCAGGCGTCCTTGGTGCTTTCTTGGCCATACCAGGAAAGTACGCGGGGGTGAGCTTCCACCCTGATAGAGTACTCAGTATTGGTTTTTAATAGCGGATAATATGTATATATGGAATGCATACTTGGAGGGGTCAAAGTTCAAAACCTGCAACGCATCAAGGCTTGTGGCTCTGGAAAGTGCCACATAGGCTATTGCTGTCTGAGAATTAGGTCACTGTAAACATGATAACATTCACCTTGCCCCCTTTCAAAGACTCTCTTCAAGTCAACCTTAACTCGCTGAAGTGTCTGGCCCTGTGACTTGTGGACGCTAAGTGCGTAAGCCAAAATAATTGGTACCTTACGCAAAAACAATGAAATTTTTACTCCCTTCGGCAGATGAAAGCATACATACTTGCTCACGACATGCCTCTATTTTCCCATCGGCATTCAAAATAGTAAATTGTCGAGGTATCATCAACATTTCCCTGTCATTTGTAAACTTGACTACTGGCCACACTGAGCCTTCATACTCGACCGCAGAGCTGTCATCATTTGATGTACCGAGCCACGATCGAGACTCTGAATTGGCAGTGTTGCAATTAGAGATATACTCCTTACGGACATCAGAAGTTGACGCAAAACGTGTCACGATTCCAAGACTGCCATTAACAAGTTCGCCTTGAATGATATTCTATAAACAAATGTGATATGCATGGAGGGTATTAATAACAAACTGATGAACACCTACCTTTATTAACATAACTTGGGCTCCCACTTTCAGGGTGATACTTATCGGGGAAATGAGGCGTTCGAGTAAACGATTCATTTGATCGGTTGTCACAACCCGACCATTTGAATCATAACCAGAGGAATCAAGAGCTATATATGTGCGGCTTTCACCTGGGAGAGCTCGAAGACGTGACTGATTTGCATTTTCTACTTCTGCCCGAGTTGAAAAACTAAAAAAAAAAAAAAAAAACATGTAAGAGACTCCGAGTTCATCATAAAATACTACTTGCATTTCAGTAGGTTGAATCCCATCGTTGTACGTCACGTTGCGCGAAAGATTGCGGAAGAGATTCTCTGTGTGAGAATCTACCTTTCCGAACCGTAGCGAATTAAGAGCATCGACAAATACTTAGTAGTCAGATAATCAGTTAATAATAATAAAATTTGAATCATGAAAGTATACCTTTGTCTTTCTGACGAAAAACCTGGTTCAAGGTCACAGGTGATTCGATACATCTATTCCAGGAATTGGAATCAAAAACAAATACAGGGTCAATATTCTGCCCCTTTATATCTCTGCCAGTAACCGGTGGAAGTTGGCAGAAATCACCAGAAAGGATGAGCTACATACAAGCAACAAATGAGTATAGAATGCTACTGAAAGCAAGAAACATTTAACTTGTATTCCGCCAAACGGACGATCGTCTCGTCGCAGCAATCTTGCTAGCTCTTCCTACTGCAACTTCATTACTGCTCTAATCAAATGAGGCTCCGATCAGACGCACCAATTTATCGAACAAATTTCCGTCAATCATGGATACTACATAAAACATTAGAAATGCAGTTAATGCATACTCTTATCACCAACATACTTTCATCAATAATAAGAGAACGAACTCTCCTCCATCTTTGAAGAACATCCAGAAGCTTTTTCTGGCCAATTATTTTTCCATAGAGCTTCTCGACTGATTCTTGTCCAAGTCCAATTCCTGCCCAAGAGTGTAATGTTGTTCCACTGATATTAACTGCCGCAATTCCTGTTGAAGCTGTAATACCAAGTCCTGGGGAGCCGGGCCCTCCAAGGGTACGCACAACCTCCCGCAGGAGAACAGACTTGCCTGTCCCTAAATGACGCTCGGATATTACGAGTTGCATCAATATACGGGTCTGACTTACCAGCTGATCCAGTAAAAAAAATATTCTTCCCCTCTTTTACACGATTTAAAACACCATTTTGTCCAACGGACAGCTTTACAGGTGGGTCCCAGTCAAATGGAATATACCCATCACCTCCTTCATTATCAAATGATGGTTCTTCGGTACTATGAGACATTGTGATGTCTGGTATTGAATCAAAGGAAAAGAGTGGCGCTGCATTCCCCGTAATGTGAACTGTTAAACGCCGAAGATCGCAACTTGTAACTACATACTGGATAGCTGTTCCTCAGACATTTCGAGTGTAGAGGAAACTTGTTCACTACAAGACGTAGATTTCGTGGTAGTATGAGACATAGTCTTGACTACTAAGGACGAAGATGACTTTGATTCGGAAGAGGTTGCCGTCGTAGATACTGAATTCACCACACATAGACCGGGTTGTGAATAACCGATGCAGCACTAAAGATCGTACATAAACATACTGGATAGCCATTCTTCAGCCATTTCACGTGTAGCAAAACTTCGATGAATTGCTCCGGGATAACGAGTTACCTAACAAAGGACATCGTACATGAATATTTACATGCTCTGCTAAAATCATCAGACCTTCTCCTTGCACTGTACCAATAGTGTCAATTGATAAGTAACAGCAGTAGAGAGTAAAGGCTGTCCACCTCCTCCCATGTTGTGTAGATTTTAGGTCCATCGCGTCCGACCTTCACCGCGTAGTATTTTGTTTTGCTTGATTTTGGCATGGAATACGCGTTCTACGGCTGTCGATTGGCTTCATAATTGTACAGGTATATGTTAACCTAAAATAACAGGCATAGCATCACTTTCGCAAGTACTTACTTTCTGTTGGACTTAGTACTATGTGCACTGTTAAAGCAAGCACATGGAAGTTGAAGATGAAGTCGGACTCGCCGCGGTAGGCTACTGAGTCTGCGCCCTACCGCCGACCGGCCGGTAGTTGACCGGTTAGTATGCACGCGTTTTATACCTTTCCACAACCTTTCAAGCATTCCATTTTGATTTATTATGCCAAAGGAAGTTTCTGCAAAATATTATGCTGTAATAAATGGCAGGGATGGCTCAAAAATATATACTAATTTGCACGAGGTAAAGTGCACTATAACACTACTCTTTTCTTGTCATACTTATAGGTGTCTTGAATTTCTATCGTAATGGAATCCGGGTCCCAGTACCTAAACGCGGTACGCTTTCTGCTTTTACTGTATTAATTTTCGCTGTGCATCTGACCAGAATGGTGACATTTCTGAAGACCACATATCATATCGCAGCAAGTGGGAAATCCTTTAACACATATCAAGATGCCCAGCGATGGCTGGATTCCAGGACATTAACACCGATAATTGAATCTCGTCAGGACCATTCCCCATATGGGTTATATAACCAATATTAACCATATACTTATGAATATCTAGCAGGTCCAAGCTTGGTATCGTCAGGTTCAACGCCGCGTTCCCCTCGAAGTTCAAGCTATCCATCTAATTCACGGCACGACAACCTACAGAAAAGTTCAAGATATGTAGACATCGGAATACAATGCGAATCACTACATTCACATGATGTGCACCCGCCAAATGTCCATGTAACAACTCTTTCTACTAAGCTTGTTCCTGCTCGACCTAGAGCTAAGGAAGTTCACGGTATGCAAGTCGGGGTGAAACTATCTGGAGAACAATTAGCGGTACTTAATATGGTAGATACTGGATATAACGTTTTCTTCACCGGGCCAGCTGGTACTCATACTAATCGTATAAGTGATGGTATGAAACTAACGTTTTCCAAGGTACCGGGAAGTCTGTTCTTCTACGGGAGATTATCTATCATCTCAGAAACAGTAAAAAAGGTTGTGTAGCTGTCACAGCCCCTACAGGTATCGCTGGAATCAACATCGGAGGATCCACCATTCATTCGTGGGCCGGCATTGGGCTGGGAAAAGAAAAGGTCGAGGTGCTTGCTGAAAGAATTATCGCATCAAAGAAGCTGCGCAAACGGTGGTTGGAAACAAACGTCCTTGTAATAGATGAAAGTGAGTACCTGTCATTAACTCACGAAATATTCGTTAGGACTCTAATAACTTAGTATCAATGCTGGACGGGATACTATTTGACAAACTAGTAAGTGTCTCTGTAATTTATGTTCGAACTACGATATAACTCAGCATAGGAAAATATTGGACGAGTCGTTCGAGATAATGAGAGACCGTTCGGAGGTATTCAGGTATATATATTCTCATTGGCGTATACAGTTCTTCCTCAGAAGTAATCAGTTGATTCTCTGCGGGGACTTTTTCCAACTACCACCGGTACCCGATAAAAGCCACAACCATCAAATGCCTTCTACATTTGCATTCGATGCTGAGTCCTGGCCAAAATGTATCTCAAGGCCAGTTTTCCTCAACCAGGTTTTCAGACAGAAAGACGACAGTGCGGCGTTTATTTTGATATTGCTGATGTGACACCACTCAATTACATTCTTTATCCGTTTTAAAGCCTTTGTATCTCTTCTAACATCTATTCGACATGGAAATTTGACAAGTCAGCACATCCATATCCTAGATTCGTTGGTGCGGCCCCTTCATTATGATGATGGAATTGAGCCAACCCAATTGTATGTGAACTCCTTATGTCTTATTGCTTTGCAGTTCTCATTCATTCTTTTTTTTCAATAGATTTCCTCGGAGGAATCAAGTTGAAGAGTGCAATAATGAACATTTAAATGATCTTGAAGGCGATGCAATGACGTATAACTCCATGGATTCCGCAGGGTGGGATGTATACCGGGAACCTATATCCAAAGCCGCTGCTGAAACTCTTTTGGACCGTTTGATTGCTCCGTCGACAATCGCGCTAAAGGTTAATTTCATCTATAAATAGCTGCAGTGTATTGAATTAACTATTTAGGTCGGAGCGCAAGTCATGTTGATCGTTGTAAGAAAATCCTTTCTGAAGTAAAATAAAAATGGCCTGCTAATTCAAAGATAGAATATTGAACCTGGGGCTCTTGTGAATGGTAGCATAGGAAAAGTTATTGAGTTTCTAACTCACCGTGAAGCTATTGAACGTTCCATACGAATTGTTGACCCTAACAGCCGCAGTGGAGACACGGGGGGAGGGCCAGAGGATAAAGTCCCCAAGGTCCCTTCTGAGCCCAGATCTTTTGATGATAGCCGTGTCTTTGAGAAACACGAAAAATGGCCTCTAGTACAGTTTCCGAACGGTTCAACTCTCCTTTGCTCTGCGATGCCATTTTCAGTTCAGGGTTTCATGGGAAATGTCGAAGCGCTTCGAATACAGGTGCCTTTAATACTTGCATGGGCATTATCAATTCATAAATCTCAAGGACAAACGTTGAGTCGCGTTAAGGTCGATTTATCAAGAGCATTTGAAAGCGGACAAGGTTAGTGTTTCGGCCCAGATGTTGAACCCAAATTAAATCCCTTCGGATAGCGTATGTTGCCCTATCTAGAGCAACTTCATTGGAAGGGCTTGAATTAACCAAATTCGACCCATCAACGTACGATGCCTTGTCTGATCGCGTTGCAAGATATACTTACGAGCGTTACAGTATTAGACCTCATGTCCGTGTCGTAGCTTGGCACTCTGAATGTATCGCAAAGAAGCAAGGTGTGTCAATCGAAGAAGAGATGGACTCGGAGGAGGCAATTTCACAGTTTTGGAATAATACTCCTTAACCTGATTTGAATGTAGTGTACAAAATTTATTGCTAGTTCATACATATAATGCTAATTGGATGTACGAGTATCATACAAGTATGAAGAAGTCATCCGCCTGTCCTAGAAGGAAAGGCTTCACTAAGCGGTGGCTTTGCGTTTTCATTCGGAGGAATAAACTGAGTCTGAGAGGAGTGTGAAACAGTGCGACTATGGATTGGGAACGCTTCGGGAAGTAATGAATGTTCTGAGTCATCCGTGAGAAAGGAACCAGTTTCCAATACGATGGATGAGGTTGAAGGAGAAGGAGGCAGGGGTGCGTCAGCAACTGAAGCTTCCTGACCAGAAGGCGGAGCAAGGTCAAAACGCCTTGCAGTCGGAGATTGAATACGCGATGAAGGATGAATACTTCCAGCAGGTCGTGCAGGAAGACGAGGAGTAAAATCTACAGAAGTAGGAAATGATACAGAATCACTGGGAGGCGGGGGTAAGGAAGAAACTTTGGTGGTTTTGGAGCCGTAAGTAATTGCTGGAATGGGTTCACCAACTGGTGTCGGTGGCAAAGGGGGCGAATGTTGTCCGGTATTATCATCAAAAAGAACTTGTGCATTTATAATGAGATCTTCCATAAGAGAATCCTATATAAAGACATTAGATCTGGTTGATAATCATAAATGCGGAATAATAACCTTGTGAGATTGAACAGACAAAAGTGCTTCGCCACCCTTGGGCATTTCATCTTCCCCGAAAATCACACCTCCAAACACAATGGCAAGATTCTTCGGATCCATTTTGTTTCTCTCGCTGTGAGCTGCTACTCGCCATAAATGCTCTACAGCTGCTTTCAGAGTTGCTTGGTGAACAGCTGGAAGTCTTCTCATCTTCGAACGCAGCAGCAAGAAGTTATTTGTTGAATGCTCGCCTAACAAAGACGTTAGCTACAGAGTATTATAAAAGTGCCAGGATATACCCAGATTCTCGCTATGTTGGATACGATCTTGAAGCGGGAACTTGAAAACAGGTTCTGGTAGTTCCCGCAGATACAGCTGACGCCGGTCAGTTCTGTGAACAACCCAGCAGCTGGATTAGTCACCATACCTTAAGCAAAGACGCAACAGCATATACATCATCTTTTCGTGGATCAAATTGGAATTTGTCTTCATCTTTCTCGATTGCGTGTTGCAACTACCAAAAGGATATCAGCTATTATTTCCGTTAATAAGGACAGAGAACTAACTGCTTGCACAACAGCGTGCCTTCCAGAAACCTTAAAAAGGATTTATATGTCAATGCAATACATTGTCGTAACAGTAACCTTACCCTGTATATCCCCTCACTGTCCAACCCTCGTTTATCGATCTCTTCAATACAAATTCTAATGATCTTGGGTATATCGCCTTCTTGCAATCCTTTAGAGGTAGCGTAGTCCACCAAGCTAAAGCCAAATATAAGATCATTGCATGACCCCACTTGGCCATGCTGGTATAAAATGGGATCAGGGATTGCGGAAGCAAGCGAGCGAGGTATATGGTCCTTCAGTCTGGCAACATCTTTCTCTGGAGAAATCTTATCGACAACAGATCTGGCGTGGGAGGCTAGCTGAGTTTGTGTGGTGCTAGTAGCACTGAATACACCTGGACATTAGTCCAATAAAATATACGTTGAAGGAATGACCAACATCATATTGTCAGTATATTTTTCAAGCGATTTCCTAACAGTTTGGGATGATTCCACAACAAACATTTCCAAGCTCTGGATTGTTTCTTAACTCGTTTATATACAGAAGTAGTCAGATTTCCTACCTTGTATCCACTCTCGAGAATTTTTGTTCTCCGCAATCTGAGTGTTTCGAGCCAATGGACACCCTTCCGATATTCTCGGTCTAGCCAAGTAAGTACTTTATAAAAAGCAAAAGGAAGATCATACCAGCTTCATCTGCATCTCTTTTGGCTCGTACTGTGCGAAGAGCCTGGTTCTCGCGACCCCCAAGAGAATCTTTCACAGAGCCACTCTTATCAAGAAACCCGATTAACTGATTGAGCTGCTTTTTTCCTGAATACTGTGTGAAAAGTGGCGTTATGAGTATGGCAACATACACGAACCTTGATGGGCTAAATCAGAGAACGCCGTTGAAGACGATGGCGAACGGTTTCGAACGCCGGGAGCGCTACCAGATGAAGGACGCCTGTCCAGGGCCCGAAGCGGCTGAGGCGCTGTAACAACAGGACGTGTTGGGTTTGAAGGACTTGGTCTAGATACACCGAGGCCGGGATAGTTGTGATTGTCCTGTGTGGCGGTGGAAGACGATGGAACAGGACTTGGTTGTGCAGCAGCAGCTTTCTTTTGTTCCTACATCTGTGTATAAGTATATATATCCACTAGAGGCATTAAAAAGGAAGGTATACTTCAACATCTTGAAATTTCTTGGTATACTTCGACTTGAGCTTAGGTAGCATAGTTTCTGCATACTCGTTATAGGCTGCCCCTGATTCTTTAAGGTCTTCCTTAATGCGTTTACGAGTGCGTTCTTGTGTTTCCTGGTAAGAACCTGACAGTTATAGTGGTTCAAATATTCTATAAAGGCGACTCAAACGAACCTTCAAGGCCGTGAGGGGATTGATGACATCGGTGGTAAGTGTAGCACAGAATGCGTTTCTAGTCTGAGCCTCTGATGGAGACATAAATCGGGGCCAGAAAATCAAGATGTGAAGACTAACCTCGGTCGACATTTTCAAGAACCTCACTCCAAGCGCTTCTCGTTGTGCTCAATTCACTCCGCTCATCGAGCGACGCGTCTACGGACTTCATCCTCTTGTAAAGCTTTCGAAGGGAATCGACACTGACATTGGCAGTGTTCAAAAAGCACTTCGGCGATGAGTTTAAGGAAGACTCACTAATTATCCTCTATTCGTTTCCTAGTGCAAGCATGATCAATGAACGATGGGACGCAGCGACTGGATTACGCACCGTTCCTGAAAGAATACGAGATAAGAATCATTCAGAAAGCGCAGCTGGGTGTCAAAGAGGGGGATAGGCCCTTGAGCAGAACTGACGGCGCCCTCGGAGAAGGAGGGTCTGGAGGACTGAGGGGGGTCCATTGCGATTGGGGAGAAAGATGTGGACTAGAATCACTAGAGTGATAAGGGTCGCAGCAGTAGATGGAAGGACAGGGTATCGGGGAGATGTAGTGGGCGTGATATTGTGAGGGATATGAGTGGATGTGGGACCTGTAGGCTCTTCGGCGTGCTTGCAACTAACTCGCCTGCCAGTGCACTGTGCCCTCAGCACCTCCGCAATTGGCAGTATGTTTGGAATCTCGTCCATATTTGGACCATTATGTCACATCACGCTCCTCAACTTTCAACCATCAGTTGTCACATGTCACACTTCACAGTCACACCGCAATTCCTTCCAAGTTGAAGCAGGTTGAAGCTACACTATAGTGAAGTTCCAGCGTTGTCAGAGCGCTTGAATAACAATCAACAAGGGACATCCCTGCTACATATCCTTGCGTATTATTACTCGTGATTCCAGCCATGAATGCACATGGCCCAAAGGGCGGAACCGAAGCTCAGGGTCAACTGACTGATAATCAATCCCGACGCATGGGAGCAGCGTGAACAGTCGAAGCTTGGTGATAAAAGAGTAGTGCATGAGTCGTATATGTATATGAGGGGCGATGGCAGGTCGTGGACGGGATACAGGACAGATGTGCATTTGTCCAATGCCAGGCTGCAAGGAGGAGTAGTCCATACGAGTCCACACTCACCTACATTCACTGAACCTGGCTATTAATAGTCGATCGCGCGAGCACATGGGTTCGTATTTCGTGGATCAACTTGGATCAATTGTCCGCTTCATTGTCACCATCATCCCATCCCTTTACAAACCCTTACGTACCACCCCCTTGTTTTCCTATCTCTCCCTCCTTCTCTCTACTGCGCACTTCTTGCTTGCCAAGTTGGAGTCCAACCTTCACTCACAATGGCGTCCAGTATGACTGGCCACGCTCAAGTTCCTTTGCACCCGCTGTTCACTCTCTTAAAACCTCCCAAGGAAGTGTGCGTACTATTCCTGTGTACCCAGAAATATTGCTCATTTTCAAACAGAATTTGGGCCAACTCCCTTCTTATTCCATTTTATGCCACACTTGCCTCTGTGGTCATACTCCTAATCCACCTCATTCTCTCGTCAGGTCCTGTGCAGAAGTTTTTTACACGCATATTTTCACGGGCGTCCTCTCCTCATGAGTCGGAAAGTGGCACGGACACCAACACTGCAACAAGCTCTCAAAGTTTGGCGTCCGATGTCGACCGACATATTAAACTCCATGGTGGCAAAACTATCTTCGCCTTTAGAATGGTTCGCTTCCTATCTTGCCTTGTTCTCTTAGGCTTTTCGATCACTTCCGCAATCATTGACGACACAGCCGATGAACGTCATCACTCGACGCCCGCATTTTTGTCGAGTTGGACGAAGAAGCATAAACGTTCCGGACAGCGTGGTCCTGCACTGTCCTCTGGGGAATGGGTGGATTTAGCCCTGTGCTTGACATATGTATGTTACTGTCGAATCATTTGTACTGTAGTTCTGGACTTACCAATCGCATCTTAGTTATATGCATTACTTCTAGCTCTGGTATCAGTAGCTTCGAAGCCCCGATGGAGTAAAGTGGCCATTCGACATCTTAATGTTCTCTTGCTTGCTACATTTGTGGTTTACTTTTATCGCAACATATTCCCTTTTGCAACATTCAACAAGGTGTCCTTGGACCGGTCGGAGGGTGGCTTCTATGGGGCAAGGTGGTAGCACTCTTTTTGGAGCGGTTGTTGTTCCACTCTTCATACCTCGACAATATGTACCAGTTGACCCTAAGGTATGTTCCAACATACTGTCCTGCCATACTCACTATCGTTACCAATAACTTCGCTGCTCAGAACCCGATGGATATCCCTAATCCCGAACAGACCGCCCCGTTGTTTTCTTTAGCTGTATATTCATTCCTGGACCCCATTGTTTTTCTGGCGTACAGGGTTCCTCATTTGGCGTACGATCAACTGCCTCCATTGGCAGACTATGATTATGCTCAGAACCTTGTGGCCAGAAGTTTTCCGGTGAATAGCAGCTTAAATCTCTCAACTTTTGCATACTTATATATTTAGCACCTGGACACTTTCTCCGGTGCCAGCCGTCGTCATATTTTCTTTGGGATTATGCGCGTCTTTCGTCGGGAATATATAATGTTAGGTTTAATGCTCACTATCCAAGTGTTTTCGAGCTTCGCCTCACCCCTTGGAATCAATCGATTGTTGAAGTAAGCATATTCATGCCAGCACGATTGAATTTTTAAATTTGTGTGTTGCATTCAGATACCTTGAGACTGGCGGTGCTGGCACAACAATAAGACCTTGGTTATGGATCCTCAGCCTTTTCCTCGGGCCAACCGTTTCCTCAGTTACTTGGCAGTGGTACATATTCGTTGCGGTATGTGGAGTGCTACTAACATACATGCATGGCTAACGAACGGCTAGACTGGTACTATGGTGCGGACGGAAGGGATCATCACACAGCTTATCTTTGAGCATTCTTTGCGCATTCGAATGAAAGCCGAAACAACGTCGGAATCATCTGATACTGTCCGAAGTACTGTTTCTGAAGCTACGACACCTGATTCTGTCTCTTTATCTGAAAATCAAGGCGATGGCTCAACTAGCGAAGAAGACACTCTTCACTCTCACGGAGCTACAGAATCTACTATCGTTCAAACAGGATCGCCTAGTATCAAGTCAGCTAGCGATGATGGAAAGCCGCAAAGCTCGCCCAAGTCGCATTCCAGTGCCAGCAATCTTGTCGGAAAGATAAACAACCTTGCCACAACAGATTTAGGCAACATTGTGGATTCTCGGGACTTCCTTCTAGTTGTGTTATACATTCCACTACAGATTACCCTTTGCATAATTTTCCTATATGCTATCCTTGGTTGGAGGTAGGTTGTATATCGAGTACCTCTGTTCAATGAACTAAACGGATGTTAAGCGCATTTGTCGGCCTTGCTGTTATCTTGATACTGTTCCCAGCCCCAGGTTATGTTGCCAAACTCGTGCAAGATGTTCAAGTTCAGAGAATGAAGAAAACCGATGGACGTGTAGAAACTGTGACCGAAAGTCTGTTTTTCCCTCTCTGCATGTTCTTTTTTATACTTAACAGCTGCTGTAGCAATGAATGTTCTACGCATGGTTAAGTTGTTTGGCTGGGAAAGCAAGATGAATGAGAAGATCTCTGATAAGAGACAGGAAGAACTGCTTTGGATTTGGAGACGACAAATGCTTGATCTTGCTAATGGAGTTTTAAAGTGAGTACATTGGTCATTTTTAAAACTCTGATGTCTCACCTCCGCCTAGTTTCATCATTCCTATTTGCGTTATGTTGACAACTTATTCCACTTTGTAAGAATTATCCATTCATCCTTCTTTAGACACCACTGACGAGATGGCAGTGTTAGTCCAAACTCCAGCTGCTATTTCTTTATGTTTCATAAACTCATATACTTGATAGACGGTTGTTATGAAGCGCGAGCTGAGTGCATCGATCGTGTTCAGCTCCATGTCAGTTTTCGACATGTTGCGTGATCAATTGCACATGGTATTCTTCTTTGTTGGACAAGCTGTCACAGGAAAAGTGTCATTGGATCGAATAAGTGATTTCCTTCGTAATGTATGTTTTCTATATTGCAATTTATTTTTACTGATATTAACCATGTCTCTCTCATAGACAGAACTTTTAGATTCCTTCTCAAAAAAGGATACGTTGGATCCATTTATGTATGAATCCCTTCCGAACAACAGTGAGATAGGTTTCCGGGATGCGACTTTCGTCTGGTCAAGCGATGCAGATGGAACTCTTACTCCTTCGAAGCGAAAGTTCTTGTTAAAAGTAGACGGTGAAATATTATTTACTCATGGTGCAATAAACCTTGTCGTGGGACCAACTGGATGCGGCAAGACTTCTCTTCTCATGGCCTTGCTTGGTACGTGAATTATGACTATACTTCTTGACAGCTGTAGTGATGATATATAGGTGAAATGCATTACATACCTGCTGGGCCTCACTCATGGTTCAACTTACCTCGTTATGGTGGCGTTGCGTATGCTGCGCAGGAATCATGGGTACAGAATGAAACTATTAAGGTTAGCATTATGCATCTTCCAAGGCGAAATTGCTCAAAGTCATTCCTTCATCATAGGAAAATATCCTGTTTGGATCCCCGTTCGATGAAGGTCGTTACAATAAGGTTATATATCAATGCTGTCTGGACCGCGACCTTGAATTGTTCGAAGCCGGAGACCGAACAGAAGTTGGGGAGAAAGGATTAACTCTCAGTGGTGGACAGAAGGCCAGGATCACGCTTGCAAGGGCTGTTTACTCCCAAGCACAGATTCTTCTTCTTGATGATGTTTTGGCTGCATTGGAGTAAGTGCTCTTTTATTTTATTTTAGAAAAACATTTTTTTTTGCCAACCTGACCTACTTTTCTAAGTGTACACACTGCAAAATGGATCGTCGAGAAATGCTTTGCCGGAGACTTAATTAAAGGGCGTACGGTGCTACTCGTTGTAAGTTGAGATTTACTTATATTTCCAACTCATCGTTAAGCACAATTACGTAGACTCACAACGTAGCCATGGCACGTCCTGTCGCAAGCTTTATAGTTTCAATGGGATCAGACGGCCGAATCTTATCGCATGGAAGCCTTGCTGAAACAGTTAAACAAGATAAATTGCTGGCAAGAGAACTAGAGCAGGATCAAGCAGTGATTGACAAGGCTGGACAAGAAATAGATGATTCCGCCGCATCCAAAGTTGTACCGCCCAAGGTTGATGGGAAGCTCATCGTCGCGGAGGAGATAGAAGAGGGGTGAGTATATGTCGAGTTTTAGCTAATGAATGAAGCTTACGTTTTATGATAGCCATGTTGGTTGGGAAGCCCGTACGTATATAGCACTATAATAATAGTGCATAAGCTGACCGCAATTAGTGAGAATGTATTTTGCTGGTTTAGGCGGAAATCATCCTGTAGTTTTCTTCATCGCCTTTGTACTTGGACTTGCGATTGCGGAAATCTTTGGAGCAATCCAAACATGGTATCTTGGATACTGGGCTTCCCAATATACCGACCACTCCGCATCTGAGGTTCCAGTTCTCTAGTTAGTCTCTTTTCTCAATTTCTAGTGTTTGAAATGTGTCGCTAACGATAGTTGGCAGCTATCTCGGCGTATATGGTTCGTGCACTTGGCACACGTATAACGTAGTAATATTTAACACTGACTAAAACTCGCGTTTGCACAGGAGCACTATTACTGGGATCATCGATCATTTACTCCGTATCATATACAGTGTATATGTTCGGAGCCATAAGGGCTTCAAAGACAATTCATCAGCAACTTATCGAATCTGTGTTGGGCACTACATTAAGGTATCTGTCCAGCTATAGTGTGGTGCTAAGCTAAGTTGCTAATTAGTACTCAGATGGCTTGACACTACACCGATTTCCCGTGTGATCACTCGCTGCACTCAGGATATAAGAGCCGGTAAGTCAGAATTAAATATGCCAATGTTCGGATATCTAAAGTTATTTGTAGTTGACGGTCCGATATCGAGCGGGCTTTGGTACTTATCAGGGATGACAATGACGATGATGGTCAAATTTGGTGCAGTAATATCGATGACACCTGTCTTTGTATTCCCCGGGATACTAGTTGCTGCCTTGGGAGGTTGGTGTGGTCAGATCTATATCGCAGCGCAACTATCAGTTAAGCGTGAAATGTCCAACGTTAAGGCGCCTGTTCTGGGCCAGTAAGTGTTCTGATTTATTGTTTTATACAATTGTGTTTCATGGTGCTTTAGTTTTGGAGCAGCGATAGCCGGCCTCAGTGAGTTGTTCTTTAATCACATATTGCAGCAAGCTGACACAAAGTACTTTATAGCCTCCATTCGTGCTTATGGAGCACAACAACAGTTCATTACAGAATCATTGAATCGCATCGACCGATACACGCGAGCTGCAAGGACTTTCTATAATTTAAACCGCTGGATCTGCATACGCATCGACGCCATGGGCGGACTCTTCGCGGCTTCCTTGGCTGTATATCTTGTGTACTTTCAAAATCATACTGCCTCAAACACCGGATTTTCTCTGAACATGGCAAGTGAGTGACTCTAGATGCTTTCTATCTGCAATTGCCAATATTTCTCGTTTGAAGTTGGGTTTAGCGGCATGATACTATGGTGGGTTCGAGTATTAAATGATTTCGAGGTGCAAGGTATGGTTATTACTTTTCTGTCTGTACCCAACTCATAACGTCACACTTTAGGAAATAGGTATGTGGCTACACATCTGACTTAACAAAATGATTCATATCAAATGCATAGCTTGGAACGCATTAAAGGCTATATCGATATTGAAAAAGAACTGAAGCCTTCAATGAGTGGGATCCCTCCTGCATTTTGGCCCAGTAGTGGAAAGGTTGAGGTGAAAAGTTTAAGCGCCAGATATTCGCTGGACGGTCCAAAAGTACTCCACGATCTGACATTCAACATCAGATCCGGTGAAAGAATCGGAGTCGGTAAGTAGTGGTTTTGCATTGCTGTGGTGCATGCATTTAATCTTATGCTTTCTGCGTGATTATAGTTGGAAGGACAGGATCAGGAAAGGTTGCATTACTATTCGCTATTTTTGTCGCCATTCCCGCTGAGATAATTTCATCAGAGTTCTCTAACCCTTTCTCTTTTACGCTGCATTTTCACAGATGGTGACGTATACTACGATGGCATTAATACGAAATCGCTCAATCTTGATGCATTGCGTTCAAATATTACAATTATTCCCCAAGTCGTAAGCTAGAGAAGTTCTCTGACCAATGTTATCATTCAAACTAACATTTTTATGGCGCAGCCTGAACTACTCAGCGGCACATTGCGCCAGAACTTGGATCCTTTCCAACAACATGATGACGCTGTGCTGAATGATGCGTTACGTTCTGCTGGGCTTTTTGCGCTTCAAACTGACATGGACGAGGGAAAGATAACACTTGACACTGCTATATCCAGCGGAGGGGGCAACTTGTCCGTGGGACAGCGCCAAATCCTTGCTCTCGCAAGAGCCATTGTTAGGGAAGCAAACTTCTGATTTTGGACGAAGGTGCGTTCTAAATTCCTGTTGCTCAAAAGTAGACTAACACAATTTTGTATATTTAGCTACTTCTGCAATTGGTGGGCTTGAACATGAGTATACTGTTTGCGATGACTAACTTCCGTTCCTAGACCATAAAACAGATTCCGTCATACAGTCATCGCTTCGCAATGAACTTGGCTCAGATGTTACCATCATTACAATTGCTCATCGACTCCATACTATTATGGATTCCGATAAAATAGTGCGTAGACCTCACTGACTTATCAATTTATTTATTTATTTCACATACAGATTGTACTGGATGCTGGACGAATTGTGAGTGGATAAAACATTGAACCAATAGCTACAGAAGATCGATCTAACTATATTGCTAGGTTGAATACGACAGTCCTAAACAGCTTTTACAAAAGAACGATGGAAAATTACGTGCACTGGTAGAAGAATCGGGAGATAAAGAAACCCTCTATGCAATGGCAGCTAACAGTCAATAGATATTGCCACTAAACATATGATGTTGTCGATTTTCAAAAGGAAAATACCAATTCATGTACAGCATATAAGGAGATTCTACAAATATAATCAATTATTTATAGGATTTTTTTTTCAAATGACAAGTCCTGTAATCGTTACTATCGCAACATGTGAAGTCAGACCCTTCGGTAAGGGGGTTCGGGATCACGTCCGTTACGTGGTGGTACATAGTCGCGAGCAGGAGCACGAGCAGGGGGGGGAATGGGTGCAGCCGAAGGACTTCCTGAGTAGCCATTGGCAGGATAATCATAGGCAGGGCGAGGACTCTCTGATCTTCTCCTGGCGGCTAACTGTGAGACAAAAATTCTAGTAATTAAAATATGTAGCACTTGCCTATATCGTGTTGCAGGAGGTTCAGCGCTCATTCGGGATGTGTACTCGGCAGGATATCGGGCAGGAGGTGGAGAGACAGGCCTGCCACGGTAATCGGGATAATCACTGTGAGAGGCAAGGTAAGCTCAATTGAAACACCAGTGAATATCAGACGATTTTACCGAGCTGGAGCTGGAGCTGGTGGAGGCAATCGATCGTAATCATCTCGCACCCTGGGAGGTGTTCTAGCTCTGCTACTGCTAGTAGCAGGCGGTGGATATGGTGGATATCTTTCGCCGGAGCGCCGTTCATAACGATCGTATGTAGCAGGTGGTGGTGCACCATAACTACGATATGCAGAGTCGGGCGGAGGATAACGACCTCTGTAATCAGCAGGAGGATAACGGTCGCGATCGTTTACAGAACCTCGACGGTAATCATCATAATCACGAACTCGATCAGCGGGCGGTGCAGGATAATCACGATAGCCTCTAGGAGACGGTGGCCTTCTGAAGTCACGAGGAGGAGCAGAGTAGTCATAGCGCGCATCCCGAGGGGGGTAACGCGGCGGGAACTCGTCGCGAGCCGGAGGCAAAGACCTAGAATAGTCCCGTTGAATACGGTCAATCAATGGTGGATCATAGTTTGAGCGGCGATGTGCACTATTGCAAGATTTAGTGAGCAAATAATTATGTATCAAAATAAACCAGTACATACGCTCCTGGATGATTCGGACATTCCCTGTATTTTTTTAGTAACTAGACAACTACCCTAAGACAAGACGAATCCTACCTTGCCCAATGACCCATTTGCCCGCACTTGAAGCAGGCACCAGGATCACCAGCATATTTTGCGGTTCTTCCTCCCCCATGAGAAATTTCAACTCTTATCTTGTTGCCCATGAAGAATCCTTCATGATACTTTGCAACGCTTTCTTCTGCTGCCTCTTTGCTGTCAAATTCCTTTGATACCACCATTATTCATTGCACATACTCATGTAAGAGTTAACAAGCATTAAACTTACCACAAACCCATATCCTACTCTAGATAAAGAACAAAGTCAGTACCTGTCGAAATGGGGTAGCACGGCACTCACTTCAATTCGATATTAATGATATTTCCAATTTTCCCAAAACAGTTTTGCAAGTCCTCCTCACGGGTGTGTTCGGGTAAGCCACCAATGTAGACTTTGTTCGGCTGCGCAGCAGAAAGTAAACACCAGTCGAGACACAGAGAAACAAAGAACTTTGTTCAGAGCCCCGAGATGAGAACAGCCTCCAACGAAGCGGCATAAAGATGAACAAGACTACGAAAGAGAAGCTCAAAGATGAGGTAGCCCAGCATCGGAATGCCAAACCATATTTTATAAACATTATTCGGGGACGTTTCTCTTTGAACGTGCAAGCAGGAGACAGACAGACAGAAAAGACCTAAGCACCTTGCGTTGTTTCTCGCGGTAGGAGTCGACCTTGCTACCAGTAGCGCCCACATCGCCCACGCTCGCACCACGCGAATAATCTTGGTTTTCAGGATCCTGACCAACATCTCGATCGTCCACAGGCAGAGACGTTCCATTAGCAGGTTGCCCATTGCCTCCTGGACCCATGCCCTGTTCTTCCTGAACACCCCAGCTGCTGGGGTGCAGGGAGTCGTCGACGACGTTCGGAACGGCGGCCATTCAGATAGAAGAAGCCTAAGGATTAAGAGTGTAGGGCAGAGGAAAGCTCACCAGGAACGATAATGGTTCGCAGAAAGCGTTGCAGCCGTATTCAAATGTTCAACGGTCTGAAATTTATTATTTTAAAACTCCGACAAACGCAAGACAAACAGGCCCGTGCGTTGAACGTTCCTCCGCATTCCGAGCTCGAGGTTCCGAGAGCTCCATCGCGCGACGGAATGTATATATTGAAATTAAGAGTAGACTACATGCTAAAACAATGTCCAAAACTTATATAACGAGTCCACGGATATGTCCCTTCAGGCAGTACTTAATAGGTATGTAGTAGCTAGAATCCTGAATCCGAAGTCCGCACAGCAATTCTTTCATGCAAGAGTAAAAAATGCGCTTGCTGCAGAGATAAAAGCCATGACCCCCATTCCAACAACTGCATTTGTATCAGCTACGAGCTTCACGCCTCCACTGCTGCTTGATCCTCCAGAGGAAGCCGAGCTTCCACCGCTAGATTGTACAGTATTGCTGCCAGTAGGAGCAGCGGACGGCGTAAAAGTTGCTGATGGGCTTGAAACGCATGAGCTCGCAGCAGCCGTAGCAGACGTTTTAGAAAGGGGGTTAACGGTCCCGTTACCAGCGAACAAGCAAGCTTGACTATTACGGTTATTAATTTCATAGTACTCGCTCATAACATATGAGACCTTAATGGCTGTTGCAAAGATTAAGCAAACACTACATCCATTTAGACGGAGAAAAATACGCACTGGGATCACATCCTGATACACGGCCATAAGTACCCGCTGTTCCATTACTGCCGATGTCGTCGCATGATCCGCCCGCCTGGCCGAGTAGACTGCAGCCAGTGTTAAGGAGCTCGCCGACAATAGCAGTATAGTTTGACGTAGCCGGAGTAAATTGGCAACTTAATGCACTCTCGAGGCAGTCGCAGGCGGATTCATTAGGCGTCGGAGGGATTGTGTTGGAAGCAAGCCATGTCGAATTCGCAGTGGGACAAGCAGGGAAAGATGCAGCAGTGACGGAGCTCTGGGGAGGATCATTGGGGGGCGAAAGTTGAGTGTACTGAGTCTTGAGCCTGTCGAAGTCATCGCTAGTTGTCACAGTCTTGCTGTCATCGGATATGGTAACCAAGCCAAACTGCCCTTGAGCGCTGGTGGCAGGGAAGTAGGAGAAGGCAATGCCACCAGACCAGACTGGGGACATTTGAGAACTGAAGAGGGATGCCGATTCGGTCCACAGGCGAGGAGGCGATGTAATGCAACCAAACTCGCTGAAGTAAGCGGCAACGTTATAACCTGCATAGTCCCCAAAAGTATGGGCATAGGAGGATTCAAAGCTAGAGTCACCACACCACTCGCTAAGCCACAAGTCAGTATGTTGACATGGTAATCAGGACCCTTATAATACGTACTAATCATTCAAACCGTAAAGATCAATGGCAGTGGCGCCAGAGTTGCTTCCTGAAGGATCACAGGAGAGGAAGTTGGCGAGAGCGACCCTCCAGTTGGAATCGCCGTTGATAGCAGCATAACCAACAAGAGCGGATGAACTCTTTGATGTGCTAAGATGAGCGGTGAACTAGTTTAGTGATTTATCCACTGGAATATCAAATACACTCTTACAGGTAGGCACGAATATCGCGAGCAGCAGCCTTCACATAGGGAGCAGCACCTGTGGAATTCTGGACGACAACCTCATTGCCAACATTGTAGGCCAAAACATTATCATACTTGCTAAAAGCGTCGATAGTGGCAGTGTATTCGTCGAGAAGATTGGTGGACCAGGTAGGAACGGTACGGTCAATAGAACCATTAAGGGGTAAAGCAAGATCGATACTAGAAGAAGCGAGCGGGACACTTTGAGTCAGATAAAGAAATTAGAATGCGGGGGCGGAACTTGCATGGTATATATACCGGCATCACTGAAGGTCTTCATGCAGTCATCGTGATTCAAAGAAGAGTTGACGCTGTAAACGCGAATGGTATTGATTTGGAGTTGCTGAAGGATAGGGAGATCGCGAGAGCAAGCGTCGGGAATAGCGAGAGGGTCAATGAAGCTGGAAGGTTCGCCGAAGCTGTTGTCATCGGACTGGACGACGACACCTAGGGGGCGGATAATTAGGTAAATAGAGGAAAGCGGGGTAATGGGACGAGACCTTGTTCTTGATATGCAATACCCTTGATGTAGAACCTGGAGCCGTCGTCGGAGTAGAGGTAGCGACCAACACGCGATACCTTGGGAATGGCGAGTACGTTGGGCACGAGGAAGGCTGCGGCTGCAGCTAAGAGCGCGGAGGCTCTCAGGTTGGATATCATGGGGGGGGGGGAAGAAAAGAAAGGACAAAGGAAAGGTGAAGGGAAGGTGGAAGATGTTCTGAAGGAGAGGAGGGGAGGAAGGAAAGGGCAGCAAGAAAAAGAAAGCAGTGGGAACAAGAACAGCCGCAGAGGTTTGCTTGGTTTGACTCAACTGTCCGCACCACTCTGTCGGTCAATCAATCCCGCACTCGCTTCCACGCCAATTCAACAATCCTCCCCTGAACCAGTTTACTTGATACCTGAAGGCCTGAAGGCTGCTACCACTCCCGTCCGCAGTCTTTCTTACGTCACTCGCACCCCACGTTTACCATCCGTGGGTTTGCTCTTTGCACTACACTCCGGATCATCTCTCCGTCCCCCGTAAATATCGTATAATGTCCCAGTCGTTAATAATAGTCAATACATCTTAAGATAATATCGTTCGTTAGATAGCTATACTACGAGATCTCTAGTGCGTGATAGCCATAATCGTTTTTCTTTCGTTTCGTCTGAGATGGCCTGCCATCCCCTTCATCCGCGGTACGTGCAACAACTGAAACACCGTGTTAGCCATGAAGAACAAATACACAAGCTCGCTCCACACACCTGATCATGTAGGGTACAATCGACACGATGAGACATGCAAACGCAGCCCATGCCATAAATAAACCCGGCCCTGCAGACACCTCAATTCCAAGCGGAACCGTTCCCTCCGGCTGCACTTGTAGAAGTAAGTCATTCAATGCTGCCGTCTTGTTGACTAGTACTGTCCAAATAGCTGCACCAATCAACAGAAGAATACTCCCCGCAATGGCGAAAATGGACGATACAAAGAAGGTAAGGTTATTCTTGGCAATTCCACTACAAATGAACTGCATTTAGTATCACCCGATGGCAATGAGAAAAAAGAAACCAACGTGATAAATGCAATGCCAGCAGCTATTGTTCCAAGTAGGAGCATCCAGTAGGCAGCTTTGGAAGATTGACCAAGATATTTGGTGTCACGAATGGTGATATTCGTTGGAAGTAAATTAACCGTGATTCTACGATAATTATCAGGCATATCGGATATCATGGCGTCGAATGGTTTGAATTGTTCTCCAATAGTATGATTGCCACATGTTCCATTCTTTTGGTCGACGTAACCACAGTGAGCGTAGAGACCAAACTCGTAAAATGAACGTAATCCGGCGCTCTCTCCAAGTGGAGCAGACGCGTTGGTGGTATAAAGGTTAGTGATTGGGTCTGGAATGGCTGCCTGAAGCGCATCACTGAAGAAACTTGAGTGAGTAGCGGTGCCGAAGTCGAAGGAGTAAAATCGCACCCGTAGCCAGAAACATTGAGTTTAGCCTGAACAATGTTCGTTATTTTTAACATAATAAAAAGAAATAAAACTGCTAACAAAGTATATTCCCCGAGGAACAGTGGAAGTATTTATTTGGCCGACCTGCGAAAGAAAGAAATCAGACGGGAGGAAAATAGATTAAAGTGGATGCGTTCTACATGAACAAAGATCATTAGAAGCAAGGAAGCAAATCTGGAGACGCAGATGACGGTAATCAGACATAGCTAATAGCATAGAAAAGATAGATATTATTACGAAAGAATAGATGCAAAGCCGACACATAGTTCTCCGCGCATTGAAGTTTAGATTGAAGAACAGGGAAGATGGGTATGAATGGACAGCCAGCTTGTATCAAGCAGCACTCGTGGTATATCAGTGGTATATCAAAATGAAAATCCAGAGTTGCAAGAGGAAGAAACGAGATACGACAGGTAGTACGCCGACACCTACAGCTAATAAGCACCACAGCAGCTCAGAGTGAACGTGTTAAAGGCGTGCAACTGCTGACTAATCCAATATGCGTGCGGAGAGAATGACGCGGACTGCAAGTGCTGAATTAGGCAAGCCGCAAACGGGTTAAGCAGCAGCTCTACTCATTCACTCCACCAGCTCGTACTGTCGCTCTCTTTTCTCTCTCTTCTCTTTTACTTCTCTTGCATACTGGGATAATATTGCTCGCTGTATAGTATTTGTTCATTTTCATTATATCCTTCCCTACCATGTCCAAGGAGCCTCACATACAGCCTGTCTTTCTCAATCCTGCCACCGCTCCTACTGTCGACACGTCTCCAAACTCTCTTGGACTCAAACACGAGGACACAAAGGATTCTGGAAATGCTCCCTCAGATAGCCGAATAAAGCGCCTCTCAAATGTTGTCGTCGATAGACTCAGTCGCAGCGTCAGTGGAAAGTCTACCAGCCCAGGCCTTCCTGCACTTCCCCGTTCTCGTATGTTCAGCCTTACTCGCAAAACCAGAGCTCGTCCAAGCCAGTCTGATAACGAAGATGGTACTTACTTTCATTTCCATATCCTGCGTATTTTTATCTTGCTTCATTCTCCAGATAGGACCCCTACATCGCCACCATCCGGCACGCCGGTAGATTCAGCTATGATTAAGTCAAACATATCAAAGTCTACCATCTTGCCCGCAGACGACTCTCCATTCATTGTACCTCCCTCTCCACCCCTCCGTCCTTCATTGTCGCCTTTTCGAGGAGATGGTTCTGTATGTTTGCACTATCGCTGTGATTGCTTTTCCGCTAATGTGACTTAGATGCGTGCAGGAACTCAGACTCTCATTCAAGCCTTACAAGCACTGCCATGGGCAGAAATTGATAATGATGACGAGGCAACGGGACATGAGCTCGGGCCAATTGACTCGGATAGTGACGACCAAGCTGAAGTCAAGGGTGCGTCATTATAATCCTTTTTTTCTACCTAACTGCTAAACATATTGTTATAGCGGAACACATGTCCTCTTCCATTCACGCCATTCACAGGCCAGTTGCTCGCTCTCGGAAACTTAGCGTGACTGATCATAAAGCACGCGAGCTATCCATACGGCATCATGTAGCTGAAGAGGATGATTTATCTCATGAGGACCCGCTATCTGAGGGAGAGGCATCTCATGAAGACTTCGAAGAAGATACCCCCCGGCCGTCTGATGCTCGACCTTCTCATATCCAGCATAAATCATTTCCGACCACGCAAGTTCAGGGTGCCCAGGTGAACTCTTTTAAATTTATGAACACACGTACAGGAAGTATGGCTACCGTCCGCCTTCATCGTAGAGCAAGACTTGCCGAGAAGTTGAGGGATGTGTTCGAATTAGACGGAATCACGGAGGTTTGGGCAGGTAAATGTCCGATGATTATGCTCTCACTTCAAATTAAACACTTTTCTTCAGAAATGCCTTGTTGGCTACTGCGCTCAGTTTGTAGGTTTAATCCTTTGTTGTGTTTTGTCCCATATTTAACAACACTTTATCGCGCAGTGCTACAGGGTTACATGTATTTGACTAATTCTTATCTGTGCTTTTTTGCGCATATGCCTTCTAGAGAGGTGAGCATTTATACCTCATTATCATTTAGATCTTAATGCTCTTTCAGGATCAAGTGTTGAAGTCGGGTTCATTGAATAAGAAGGCCCAACGTACCAAGAGGTGGATTAAACATTGGTTTGTGTTGAAGAACGACGCATTGTCGTGGTATCAATCTTCTTCGGTATGTAAATTTAAAAACTGTAGCGCAAAATTAGGTGATGAATGGCGCGTTGTCTAGGACCCTTATTTTCCCCATGGAATTATCGACTTGCGCTACGCTATATCTTGTGAACCAGTAGGGGAGAAAGAGTTTCGCGTCAGAACTCATCAAAAGTCGGTGACCCTGGGAGCGGACTCTGTGCCTTCTCGCGATGAATGGGTGAAAGCTATACGCAAGGTAATATTTAAGGCACAGAATATGGGCGATAGCGTGAAGGCATGTATCACACTTGCCTTTCCTTTCTCGTATTTAAATTTTTTATAGATTGCAATTCCTTACCCTGCCATTCTTGACGTTGAAAGATCATCTGCCATGGATTTCAGCGAAACAATAGAGGTCAAAGTGGTAGACAAGGAAGAACATTTTTCTGTAGACTCATACTTCTTCGCCTACTTTCACAATCTGCCAGCTGCATTAGAGAAGATTCGTGACGCTCTGAATACCCACCGTACTATGGACGAGAAGGAGGCATCACAGATAGTTCTTGATACCACCGTATCTCGTACCTATTCTGCACCCATTTCCGCCATTAGTCCTTCATTAACAACCGATTCCAACTCTAACAAGCCTATTTCAACCTTCCGTTTGTCATCCTTATTGCGCCCGTTCTCGGATACCATATCGTTGGGCCGGACAGGATCAGCGCCTAGTGCCCCTCAGGACTCGCCTTTAGATGCGGACGACTACACGCATATATCACGACAAACTAATACATTCATCCCCCTTACCACGTCACCGAGGCCCATCGATGAGAAAGGAGAGCCTTCTGGTATTCTAAGATCTTCAAATCAACAACAATCAACTTCTGAGCACACGTACCCGCCATCCACTTCCACTTCCTTGACTTTACCTAATCATTCTTCATTAAGCAGAGAGAACAGTAATTCCTGGAGCGTTGGCGTCCCTTCCTGGCTGAAATCTCGAAGAGTATTTGGTGGATCAGCCAGTAATGATCTGGTCTCGACCTGCGAAGTTAGAGAGATGTATTCTTCTACCAGTTTTAACTTATCTCCCGCTCCCACCAGTCGCTCTAGCGGATTTGGAGATATGGCCTTCAGTGTACTTGAATCGCCTGATACCTCAGTTGACATGGAAACTGCTGAGAAGTTCCGAGCCACCTTTGCCTATGACGAGAAAGAAGCTTTACTTGGTCGTAAGTCTAGCATAATACCTCGGTCACCATTTTATATATATATACTTGTTTAGACTTTCCTGGCTACATATATCGCCTTCTTCCGGTCTATGGCAGACTTTATATTTCAACTAATTTTTTCTGCTTCAAGTCGTCGGGCCCTCTAGCATCTAGGACTAGGGTCCGTAATTATTCACCTCTATTATAAGCATACTAACATTCATACAGATGACCCTTCCAATTCGTGATATTCTTGCTGTCGAAAAGTCGAAAGCATCACGATTTGGGCATCACGGTCTTATTATTATTGTGAAAGGTCATGAAGAGTTATTCTTTGAGTTTGGGGACGCAGATAAGCGTGAAGCATTTGTCAGACTTCTTGAGCAGCAGATGGAAGATGTACGGAAGCGACTTGCCACTGGCGATGCTGGTATGACCTCGCCAGGAAAGCGTGAGGCTCTCATCCTTGAAGAATTTGAGGCGTCAACTTCCATTGGAAATTCTGAGTCTGCGCCTGCTCCTGAAAGCATGTCCGATTCTTTACCAGCTGTTATGTTCACCTCAGCTTCGTCCACGTTTTTAACGTTCAAACCTAGCAATTCTCTCCATTTTACATTTCTAACAATAGGATCACGCGGAGACGTACAGCCATATATAGCGCTTGCGAAAGGGCTGATGGCTGATGGTCACAAGTGCAGAATTGCGACGCATGGAGAATTCCAGGAATGGATTGAGTCTGTGAGTGCGACAAGCTTGACATTAATCTCATTTTATTTATCGCGATGTAGCATGGAATTGAGTTCGGCTACGTTGGTGGCGATCCAGCAGAATTAATGAGAATATGCGTGGAGAACGGAACATTTACCGTTTCGTTCTTGAAGGAAGGCCTCCAGAAGGTTCGTTCCTTACAGTAATGCGCCAACTAGTCTGATATCTTCATAATAGTTTAGAGGATGGGTCGACGATTTATTAAAGACTTCTTGGGAAGCTTGTCAAGGAACCGATATTCTAGTTGAAAGTCCAAGTGCAATGGGAGGTTATCATATTGCAGAAGCACTTGCCATTCCTTACTTTAGAGCATTTACTATGACATGGACTCGTACTAGGTAATTATTTCATTATTGTAACCAGTTCAGTTACTAATCCTTTTTGTAGAGCGTATCCTCACGCATTCGCTGTCCCCGAAAGAAAAGTACGTTCCTATATATATAATGATGATGTAATTGTTAATATAATGTTCCAGATGGGTGGTAGCTATAATTATATGGTAAGTATAGTTTTTTTTGTCGTCCAGTGGTCTGTCTTACCGCTGGTACCCAGTCCTACGTGATGTTTGATCAAGTGTTCTGGCGCGCTATTGCAGGCCAAATCAATAGATGGCGTCGCAATGTTCTGAATCTTGAGTCGACTAGCCTCGACAAAATGGAGCCTCATAAAATTCCATTTTTATACAACTTTAGTCCGCATGTAGTACCCCCTCCTCTTGATTGGCCCGAATGGATACGTATCACTGGTTTGTAACCTTCCTCACAAATAATACTTGTGACTCATTGTTTCTTCATAGGCTATTGGTTCTTGGATGATGCAGAAGTTAGCGCCAAGAAATGGACTCCTCCTGAAGACCTCGTGAAATTCATCGATGATGCCCATGCAAAGGGGAAGAAAGTGGTTTACATTGGCTTTGGAAGTATCGTCGTCTCTGATCCCAAGGCAATGACACAATGTGTTATTCAAGCAGTCATTCAAAGTGGTGTATATGCTATATTGTCGAAGGGGTGGTCCGACCGCCTGCATGTGAAGGCAGGGGATGCTTCGGAACCTGAAGAACCACTTCCAGATCAAATATATGCTATATCTTCTGTGCCTCACGACTGGTTATTTAGAAGAATTGATGCTGCTTGTCACCACGGAGGAGCCGGCACTACAGGAGCAAGTCTCAGAGGTACATATAGTGTACTGCTTTTGAAAAAATGCTTACATATCCTTAGCTGGCATTCCAACTATAATTCGCCCATTTTTTGGCGATCAGTTTTTCTGGGCAGACCGAGTCGAAGCCCTTGGCGTTGGTTCTGGGGTTCGGAAACTTACGATAAGCTCTTTAACAGAAGCTTTAACTGCGGCAACCACAGACATTAAGCAGGTCGAGCGTGCCAAACTTATTGGCGAGCAAATTAGAGCGGTTAGCCCCTCCTTTTCGGTAATTCTTTGCGATTATAATGGTCTCCTTTAGGAAAATGGTGTTGCAACCGCCATTGAATCTATATATAGGGATCTTGAATACGCCCGGTCGCTAATAAAGCGTAATAAGACAGAAGACGTGGGTAGTGGTACTGACGATGAAGCATATACAGAGCATGCGACAATACGAAACTCTAATCAGCCTCTCCAAGCGAGTTCCCCTGTAGGTTCATACAGCTCTGCAGGCTCCGGGCGTGGTGCTCCCAGCGAGGATTGGAGTGTCATCTCTGATCAGGAAGATCGTCGATCTTCCGTGAGCTCACGTCATAGCGAAGGACGTTCCGCTAAGGACAAACGTACGAGTTTTACTGCTGCGGTGTTGTCCGTCTTACCCGATTCCCTTGTATTAGGGTCTCCCCGGCGTCGATCCTTGTCTACATCTTCACAATCTTAATGCTCTATTTAGCATATTGCTACGTTATCTGGTTGATGCTTTTGGCATGTATATATCTTAATAGAAGACATAAGCATGATGATGCATATATATTGTATTGCTATTGTTACATAGATTTATCATTGTAATGTTCGTCGAATACACCCTTACTGAATTGACCAAAAGTAACAGATGGTGATAAATGCCGATCCGTATTGGGCTGCATGAATAGTGCGAATGTTTCCCTCGATATTTTTTCTGTATCCAGTTCACCGCCAACTCTAACACAATGAGGGGTAGCACGTAGTTTTCCGCCAGTGGCGATCTCCAATGCCTGTCCGGTCTGAAATGCTAGACAATCTACCGGAATTGATACCTTCGTTAATTCATTCCCTCTGTTTCTAATGTACAACCCGGAAGAAGGTGAGGGGGAAGACACGATCGTGGGTGACTTTCCGTTCTCATCACGAATGTACATCGCCTGGCCAGACTTGTTGAAATGCGAAACAGTTGTAATAAAATTGACTTACAGAACATAGACCTGTCAGCAGGGAATGATCCAAATGAAACCCACACCAGCTATCTACAGGTTCGTCTTCAGATAACGTCGTTCCAGGTGGGGGTGGAAAATAGTGCAACAAGCGCGCTTTTGTAGTTTGAGATGTTCCAATTAAATCAGGCAAAGATATACTTGAGTCCGAAAACCGAGGAAGTGCTATAAAATCCCAATCAATATAATACTAGCTCGATGCATTAATCGAAAATGTTACTTACCGAACGGTTGGCAAGCAGTAGCAAGTTCACATCCAATCTTGAAAATGAAACTGAAATATATTGATAAGAGTAGAGGTGGGTGGGTGAATACGCTTACTGTCCAAGATCTTTGAATGCATCCTCAAACCCCTCGACTTCCACTTCGTCCTTCGTTGGCCCTTTGATGCGCTGTTAGCATCATTACAGTATCGGAGCGTTTAAACCAACAAATGTTGCACCCATAATATTCAGGATACTCGTCCAGTTCCTTCGCAGACACACTAGGTTGATCGAGAACAGGGTTGGCATAGTATGATCCTTTCAAGAGATCTACCCCCAAAAATGAATTCAACATCAAAAAATAATTCGATAAAATTTAGTTGGATACTCACCAGGTTTTCCGTTCATGATTTCCTTCAGTACCGCATCAGCCAGAAAGCACGTTCAAGGCTGGAGCATACCTTTCCATGAGACCAGCCAAAACTAGACGACAATATTAATATTAATATTTACCACTACGAGAAATAACTACCTGTATCGACTTCGGGGATCGACATACTTTTCGCGTATTCCCTCGTCCAAACTAGCGAATTTATAGGCAAGTTTAAGAAGGCGTTCCCGATACGCAGTATAAACGTGTGGTAGATCTCGAATAATGATAATCCCCAATGATTTGGGATGTGAGCCAAATGCCTCCTCTGTATCAGGACAATATCAGGATTCAGCACGTCAACATGTGAATTTTCTGCGTTGTAGAACACTCACCAATCGCAGGACCTAGTGAGGAAGGCGATGATACGAGAGTAGGATAGGATATTGTTACTGCACCCTCAGCGGTGTATTGGACAGGCTGTATTGGACGGCTTAAGTTTCTTGCCATCTTCTGAACTAAATAATGCTGCTGGAGACTGAATCATCAATGTCTTTCATGCAAAGAAATTTTGTTGCATACTTACATGGCACTTATGTCAAGTATTTTTGAAAGTCGCAAGCTATCATATATCAGTACTGTTGATAATACTTACCACAGATGAAGCGTGCAGTCTGCAGAATGTAGCTACATCGTGAGAATTTTCAATTCTAATTTACTTCCTAAAACGGATGGGGAAGAGCTTACTCGTAGTAACCTACAGAAAGTAACGTAGTATGTAGATACAAACTAGCTGACCTTTGATTAGTGTTGTTCCGGACTGATCTGAAGTGAAGTGAAACTGGCCTACACAACTTGTCTATGCGCTAACGAAGAAGTTTAAGTTCGTTCTAATACATTCTAATTTATTGAGACGAAGATAAGCACTAGATGCGCTTCCTACGCATTACCTAACTGGTCCCACAGTTCTCCTAGTGTCGCTTCATGTAAAGCATTCCGTAAAGCACTGCCTGAGTCGTCGATGGAATGGAGAAATCGAAGTAATTCTCGACAAAGCTGCCAGTCCTTTCCTTCTAAGGCACTCTTTAGCAAGCGGATTACTTCCCCATGGTCTTCTTCTAGCTGCTCAAGGTTATGAAGAACGAGTAGGTATGATCCCGCGGTTCGCAAACGTTGTGAAGCGAGGCACAACTGTTCGCATATACTCAGAATCATCACTTTCAAGAAGGTAACGACGACGCACCTCGAATAATGACTTAGGATTGCCCACCACATCGAAAAGCCGTCGCCAGTGAGTGACTTCTATTTTCCGTGCGCATCCGACAACAACATCCAGTGAAACTTCAAAATGATCCAGAAACTCGATGACCGTAGGCAAGATGGATTCTGGATTTTGATGTTGGTCCTCAACTGGACTAGCGCTGTTTCCATTGCTCAGCATCGTCGATTCTATTTCGACAACGGTATGCAAAAGTATTTCTAGTGCATGTGCAAAGAAGACCAAGCTTTTGTAGTGTGAAGCAAATTGAACTGCTTCCTTGACCTGTTGTGCATGGAGATGATATAGGAGTATATGCTGCAAGAATAGATGCGACTGAAAACATATTTTAGACCAATTTGAGAGACAAAAGGCTGGATACTAACGCTTGTAGCATGCCTAAACATAACAAAAGGTAGGTTGAACCTTGTAACAGCTTCATGTTCGGCACCAATAATTATTCCTTTATCCATTAGGACAGCTATAGGTACAAGCAATCAGGACTTTAGCATCTCCATATTGGTGAAAAGTCCATACACAGAGGATAAAAGTCTAGAGGTATGTTGACACTCTCCGGGACATTTCGAAGGGGCTTCTCTTGCTGGGTATGTGATGCCTCTATTGCTAGTGCATTGAGCCATACACGCATACCCTGCGAATCATATGCCCATAAAGAGTTTTCTAAAGATCCTATACCTCGCAAATGTATCCAGCAGAACTCGATGCGTTCAGCAAAAATCTGCATATCGTACTTGACTTCTTGCTCTGCTGACTGAAGGGACTCGTCATTTTTTTAAAGTACGGATAAAGCAGTTTTACCTTTCGTGGTCGCAAAAGAATCAACTGCCCTCCCACCACCATAAGAACCGTTGCTACTGCAAGATCATCTACTGGATCTCCTAGCTCTGGCGAGAAAAATTAGTACACAGCATGTAAGGTAAGATATGAAGAAATACCCTTTTGAGCCGTAGGTATCATCCAGCTGAGCATTCGAACTGCACTTGGGGCTGCAATGATACCGGTAAATGTGATTGCGCCACACAAATGAAGTTTAATAGAATCCGCCGTTGGGACGATCAAATAATGATGGAGGGTATTATCCACAGTATATACCAGTAGCGAATTATCAACTAGAGAAAGGATAACCACTGGAGACGTTAGAATTTCACGATGCAAGATATTTTGACTTGTCAACTCCATATCTCTGGAGTAGAGTCGTATCTACATGCCCACGGATTAGCAATACGGTATTCAGATGTAAGATGCAACATACTTGATATGATTTAGATACCTCCACTGCTGCAATAAGGACATGATGAAACCAAACCAAACCTCCTCTCACAACGAAAGCCTGCTCTTGCTGTTCATCAGCAAAGAGTTTCCATCTTCCAGATGTAGAGCTATAGTGTATTAGTCCTTTCCGACCGGCAACAGCGATAAGCCTCCCGTCGCTACTCAAAGAAGAATAGCGAATTGGCCAATTGACAGACAGATATCTTTGAGGGATCTATCCCACATTAGAGACCCTACGGTTACAACGGTTCAGAACAGGAGGCATACCTTGATGTGCTGCCATACATCAGACTCGGGGTTAATGACACTCATATCTGGCTGGTCAGCACCTCGATAGACGAGAGCACGATCGTCCATTTGCAGGAAAGCGTATCGTGTATTATCCTAATACAAAACCAAGTCAAGCACCCAAATGAAAACATTCTCGGGACTTACTGGCGAATGCTGGCCTGTGGTTGCGCTTTTCGCAAAAGGTATGACGAATAGTTGGCCGTCACCGTCTAAATGTCACCGTAAGTTACATACAGCGGCTAGATAAGAGAATACTCACCTGTATTGGTGGAATTTGATAAAACCACAAGTTCAAAATTCCCGGGTGCCCAAAACTTTAGGGAAATATGTAAATACAACCCCAACTTCAAAAAATAACACATCTAACCAGAGCCTTCACACCATACATAAATATGTCCTGGAATCTAAAAAGATGTAAGATTGATAACTTCAAGAAGAAATAAGAACTCATACTTGATTCCGTCTACAGAATCCTCTATCCCGAAAGCGGATGCCAGACATCGACCGCCGACACTAACAATTCCCCAACCATGCTTCCAACCAACCGCCAGGACATATCCATCTGAACTCCATTCAAGAGCACATACTTCTCCAGTTTCTTTATTATATGGATTGGGAATCTGTATATTTTGCGGTTTCGGCATGACACCCTCTTGCGTCGGGAAATTGGAAAATTCCAATCGGCCGCTACCATAAGCGTCAGCAGCAGGAAGCCATTCGGAAACGTAGACTCGCCTGCGAGTTCCTATTGCAATTAGAGAAAACTTGGCATTGATACCCATGCGAGTTGCGTATCTAGGTTCTTCGTAAACTTTACGATCTTGTTCATATGTCAGTTCATCTGGATCTATGCGACGTTGCTTTTGCACCCATCGAGGAATTTCGAATGTATGCACACAAGTCCCTTGCCATAACAGACCAGCCTCAATTTCTTCTGTGTTATTCTCTTGCTGTATAGCTGATATTAAAGATCAAATGCAAGCATAGAAAAGGAGGCGCGTTTACCTTGCCGGTTGAAACATCAACGTCAGATGAACTCGGATATGCTTCAAGATCTTTAGCCAGTTGAACAAGATAACCCCTCCCATCTGACGTTATCCATGTCTCTCCCCCCATGACGCGGGAGTACACGATATCGTCAACAGAAACTTTCCGTGAATTAGTTAGAATCTTACGTCCCATAAAGACGTCGCAACCGCACCATCTGGCTCCACGATCCAAGGAAAATCTTCCTCATTCAAAATCCAAGTGTCATATGCCATAGGTGGTTTAACTGGTCCTTCTGAATCCTCCGCTTCACCGGCAGGCCAGGGCATGCGCTGGATAGTCGGTGGATTCTTGGTAGAGAACATGAGGTGATGTCTACGAGGAGACACGCTGCACGTCTGTGAGGCTTTCGTAATTAATGACAAGAGAGATCCGACCTAAAAAGAGTGCCCTCGACACGGATTACGCCCTCAAAATGCAGTCCGACGGCTTGTAAGGGTACACCTTCTCCAGGACCAGCCAAGAAGCTACGTTGAGCATTGATTGGCAAGACTGGTGAGTTATAAACAGTTTCTTCTGGTTTATATTCAACGATTACAAGGACAAGATGTGAATGTGATGTCTGCAAGTGAAATGAGATCCAGCGAAGAAGTGCATTCGCAACAGCACCAACCTGTATTACGATTCTTTTCCCGTCCGGAGACCACCATGCATTTACATTTTCTCCGTGTTCAAGGATCGAGGCGGGAGTTCGGGATAGAAAGGCCAAAATTGTTGTTGGCTAGCAATAGAATGAAATAGTTGGTTCATATACAGGTGTGAGGGGACGCTTGCTTACCCGAACCAACCAGAGGGCAACCCCATTCCTGGTGAGCGTACAAAAGAGAGACTTTCGAGGACCCTGAGAGAGAGCGATAACGGGCTCTGAGGAAATGTTAGGTAGTGGAGGAATGGTGGCAAGGCGGCGGGATGTAGAGGTTGGGAAATACATGGAGGACTGAGGCCTGAGGGGTATGTTGCAGAACGGTAGCTTTCGCAAGGCTTTTGTTAAGATAATTCAAGGACAAAAGTCATATTCCAGATGGTATGGGAGACAGTAGGATAGTAGTAGTCGTGCTATCTGAAAGTACATTCTCAGAGTCAAGGGTTCTCATCGGCAACTACGTGTCGCGACTTTCGCGGGATTCGGAAGACGCGCTACACACTACCGGAACACCCACACTCATCTCAGCTTTAGAGGGTCTTGCTGCATTACTTATGTAAATTACTACTGTTACACGGAGGAATAACAAAATAAGTCGAATGCACGGAAGCACTCAATAGATTATATATATCATGCGAAACAACCATGCAAAGCCGGGATCACATACAAGTACAATAGTCCTAAGTCTGGTCAATATTTAGGTGGACGGAGGCTGCAACCATGACCTAAATTTTGTCCAAGCTGTTCTTTTTGGATGATCGTCCCTTTGTTCTTGGTGCATGTGGTCAGAAGGAGGAGACATCATCAATGAAGGAACATCCGCCCCGAGCGTCATGGGCTGCAGTCGTGACTGGCGGATAAGGTTGAGCATGAGCGACACGCCTTCACGAGACTAATTATAAAAAATTAGTGTCCACTAGAAGTACATGAGTATGGAATAAAAAACGTACACGCTGCACATTGGCTTTGAAGCGTGAAAGTCCATGGTTCTCAATCCGTTTTGTTAGGCCCCATCCGAAACCGGAGACTATGCGAGCCTCGGTGTGTTGCAGAGTTTGACTAGTTAGACTGATTAGTGGTAGAACGGTAGAGTAATAAAAAGACCTACCCTCCGGGAGTTTGTCGAAAGGAAACAGACTCCTCAACCTGCATTACCTTGACGTGGTCGAGATTACGGGTGGAGCACTTTACGACTTTCCCATATGGATCAACTTCGCTCTCTTCAATAACCCATGACTCTGCGCGCTGCATGATGCCCTTTGGAAACCACCTTGGAAGATTACCTCGTTTGAGGATGAGGCGCGTCGTTACGAGAGTACCGGAAGGCGTTTGTGCACGAGAGATGACATCGCAGGAGATGACATGGGATGCGTAAGGGTTGGGGTAGCGAAGAAAGTAGGCAAGAGAGACGATGGACCAGGGATCGCTGTGTTGTGGTCGGAGGTGGAAGAGGAGAGGGAGAGAGCAGGACGTACTCGTACAAGAAGGATTGGGAGAAGAACTTCATGGGCAACGATCCCGAATAAGAAAGGACGATGGCGCAATGGCCGAGAAGTAGACAGGAAAGCGGGAAGGTAGTGCAGCAGACGGGGAGGAGGGGGATGAGAGAATGGAGAGAGGCTGGTGGGAATGGATGGATAAGTAGTGTAATAATATTTAGTATTATATTCTAATAGCAATTACTATTAGTATTATTTACACCAATATTCACACGCCTACTAGCAATCATAGCTCTCGTCCCAGACCATCCCATCTCTTTCCACGAACACCCGCAGCCCGTCGTGCCCAGGCCGCACCCACAGACCTCGCTCTTTCCCTACTATCTCAGCCCCAGCCTTCTCCATCCCCGTCAGCTCCTCCTCCTTCTTCTCCATTCCTCCTATAATCTCTCCTATTGTAATGTATTCCTCGTGCGACACCTCATGTCCAAACCCTGTTAGATATGTCCGACTTCCGTTCATCCGTCTCGCCATCTCGATCGACTCTCCCAGTCCAACGTGAGACGTGTGTGCTCGCAGTCGCAGGCAATCTAGTACAACCATCGGCAGCCTCCTGCTGTCGCTGCTACTTCTTCGCTCCAACACCGCCCAGACTTCCTCTGGAATGTGCGAAACATCGGATATATATGCTACCTGGTCGCGTATCTTGAATCCGTACGACAGATATGGATGGATCTTCTCTTCTTCCCCGCATGTCCTCCCACCATCACTTACATCAACACTCCCCTGTAGAGTCATCGTTTTCTTCACCGGCGTAGGCGGCAGTGTTGTATCTGGTGTGCTTACGCACCCGGCAGGTGGTGCTGCCGAGAACACTCTGCCATGGTGTACTATCAAATATTATATTATTATTATTATTATTATTCTCCCCTCTCAGTAAGCCAATACGGGTCTTACCAGCAAATGGCGTAATATCTATTCCAGTGTCCTGAATCTCAAATGGTACTCGATCATCGAACAGATGCCATTTAAACTCGGGTACCTATGGAGAAAAAAAAAAACGATCGTAAGCTTTGTCATGCACTTCAAAAGACCATAAATAAAAGCTACTTGCATCTCCACCACCTGATGCATACTCTTTTGAAACGAGGTATGGAAACGATCTTTGAACTTCTGAAAATGTTTCTTGCGATACGTACACATCGATATGGGACTGAACAACACCCCGGAGTGTCCATCCTGATAAAATTTATTAATTTCAATTCCATATAAGAAGGGTTTCTTGCCTCTAAGATCATCTAGCCCATTCATAGCTTTACAGCTCATGTTAACAAGTTGAAATAGGAACATAGAAAGTGTGCTCACCATCCGCGTGCGCGTGAGTAATAAGCAATGCATCTATTCTCCTCAGCCCGTACTTGGGGAACCACTCTACAGCAGCTGCTTGAAAGTTCTTTCCAGCATCGATGACGATCGTTCTAAGAGGCTTGACAACCAGTCCGCTAATGCACCAGCCCAAATCTAGCACTTACATTTGCCGCCCGTCCTTCGCCTCTGTACGCAACGCTACACTAGTATTCCTGCGAATGTTCTTTTTCCCTTCCGGCGTCAATGTCGACAAACACGTTTTACAGGGTATCATATCTGGCAATCGAGTTAAGCAGTCAACATGTGGAAGACTCGAAGATGTCCCAGTTCCAAGAAATATGAGTTCGAGTTTGGGACTCGAAGGAGTGGGTGACGTTGCAACAACCATTTAGTGGATCGGTATGAAGTGCTCGATAATGGGTAATAATGCAAGAACGTGTGGGTGCAGCAGTTATATGAGGTCTGGACGAGCGTGTGGGTAGGATAATTGGTATCTAATGGAGGAAGGTAGGTCCCGAGGCTGTACAGCGATGGTCCAGCAAAGTTGTTATGAAAGTGCTGGCACAAAGATAAAGTGATGGCCGCGAATAATCCAATTAACTTGATAAATATAGTACAGTCTGAATGGGTTCTGCACGGATAATTGGAGGTGGCTTTGAGTCGACTGAGGGCTGTCAGGGGCTGTCGCTACGGTCGACTCGGATGCACAAATGTTCCAAAGAAGAAAAAACATGACATCAGCCCTGCGAGTAATTTTAGCACTCGTGCCACGTGGTCTTCGGAACGGCACTCGACTTAATCACCGGCCACTCGCGGACATCGCATCGTACTCCGCACCTATCTTCTCTCGTTCAAGCATCCAAGCACCAGTACATTTGGCTCGCTAAACTATATCATAGGTAAAAATAGCCTTATACCCCATCTGTCTAGCATGAGACTTTCGTCTTTTGAAAAGCTGCTCCTATTTCGTGAAGACTGGGTGGGGGCCGTGAATAAGCGACACTCAGCAAGTCAAAAAATGTAACTCACTCGAAACGACATCTTCATCCTGAACTTGGTGCGCTAGACTAACCTTCTGTGCGTGCGGTGCAAATTTGCTGGATTTACCCTATGTAATGTCTAATTAACGCTACCCGAACATCAAATGTGGATGCAGTACGTACCCTAGTACTGATGTTAGGACTCGGTATTGATGCTCAGATATAAGAAAATACATACCATACTAATCCATACCGGAAGTTTGCCGCTAGCGATCTATGTATGCCGTTACAAACGTCCTGTGTTATTTTTGCTCGTTAGTAATGAGCAATGAGCAGAAGCCTAAAATCTATTGTAAGCACCTCGATCGTAGCACCCTTACGAAGGCATATAGGATCAGCTAGGTCAGGATGAGCCCCCCTCTTTTTTGTGTAGATCTTGACGAGACGTAGTTCTTCCCATATTCTGTCAATCAAGTAATCCAGACTTGATGTGGTTAAATTTAGCTAAGATATCCGGTTGTAAAACGAACATTTGCGTACTTGAGATCTAATTCGCAACTAATGACCACCGTATTTGGCTGCCGGGCTAGCTTATCCACTTGCTCAAGACTAATTGCATCTACCTTGTTATAGACATCTAAAGGGTAAATTTAGTTGTACAATATGAGGACATAAATGCAGTAAAAACTGACATAGGCAGGGCATATACTTCCTGGTTCCAATTAGAACATCAATGAACTCGTCGATTGTGATCTGTGATAGACTAAATAAACAATAATGATTCGTGGAGATGGCGCAAAATACTTACATCTTCTCGTATCATTACATCGCAATTGTGTAATTTGTCTATAGAAATGGTAGTGTCAAACTACGGATATAAAAAGTAACGGATATACATACAACTGGCCAATATCGTGCGTATTGTCTTTTCATCAGTTTTTGTAAGTTTGACTGTCGTATTAAACGTAATCTGGTTTAGGATTCAGTAATAGCTGGACACATAGCTCGCATATCACTAACGCCTCCAGTGGTTCTTTTCTTGAAAACGACATCTGGTTTCGCTTTGTTAAGTCTTATTCCAACAGCATCGAGTTCAATCTCAAGAAGTCGCCGCTGTTCTTCGGACTTTGTTGCATCCAACATTATTAATATAAGGTCAGCAGTTTTAGCAGCTTGAACGCGATCAGCGAAAATTGAATAAGGATAAGCCCGGAAAACATACTTGACACTACCTGGCGACCTCGCCCACGGCCTTGGCTGGCGCCCTCCACAATTCCTGGAAGATCGAGAAGTTGTATACGGGCTCCTTTGTATTCGATTACCCCAGGGATAGCCTGGAAGATCGATGAGGATGTGTACAGCGACATGAACGAGAAAAGTCATGAAGAGCAACTAACCGTCAAAGTTGTAAATTCGTATGCAGCTGCTTCAGATGCAGTATGGGTTGTTTTACTTAGCAATGTAGACTTGAATTATATGGAATCCGTTACAGTTAGTGCATAATACATGGCCAAGAAAAAGTAGGCTTACCTTTCCAACCGAAGGAAACCCAATTAACGCTACACGAGCATCTCCTGACTTCTGAACATCGAAACCGACTCCAGCAGGACCGGATTTTGTCGCGGGCTCCAACAACTGCGCACGATAGCGAGCAAGCTTCGCTTTCAACAGCCCGAGATGATACTCCGTGGCCTACTTGTCGTCAAGTTAGCGCGAATCTTTATGCATACTAGCCCGACAGCTGACCTTATTCTTCTGAGCTATAAGAGAGGATGAGCTATATTACCAAAATATACATCGCTCATATGCTTACTTCGGGCCATTTCCTCTGTACGATAGTTGAGCACATTATTGAATTCAAGCTCTAGTGAAGTCGGACAGTCGGCGCACCCTCAATCTCTTTAATCTAGGATTGTGTAAGCGATTTCAGTTAGACATGGGCGATGGCCATACCTTTTCTACGACACCCATGTTGACTAGACACTACTGGAATATAGCTAATAGTAAGAGGAGTATAAAGGTTGAACGTTGAGGGAGAGGAAGTTGAGAAGAAGTTGAGGCCCGAGGGAGATCTAATTGCCAGAATACTCTAGATAACAAGTATAACCTTACAATAGGGTTGGATGCTATAATCCTCCCTGCTCGATACCTTACGGTGTCGGTTGACTAGGACTCTTGAGTTGTTCCCGTAACTTCACCTCAGGATCAGCTTGTTCTCGCCGAGTCTTACAGTCGTCACATATCGAATCCAATCATCTCTGATACAGTGCCTGGCACTGTGTGCATTAATTACCCTCCCTTTTAATTGCTAATTTCCCGGTTTTGGTATGCGACGACACGCACCGACTCTCTATACTCACCAGGAGAAGGACGTCAGCGATGACAGTGATATCCAGAACCACTGGGATGTCAATCCACGTCCATATACCTCTTCGCAACTGACACAAACATCGACCTCAAGCAGGCTGTCTCGCATCTCCAAATCTCGCGCCGGTGCTGTTAACCCGCACGTTTCGCATTCATATAGTGCCCCATCTCATAAGCACCCAGACATATATAATCAATTTCTCAAACGATATAGATCTTCGCATGATGAAGAATCGGATGACCCGAGAAACGATCCAGACAGTCACTATATTCAATATGGGCGTGGCGCGAATTTAGTTGACGCAGGGGATGTGAGTGATGACGAAGAGCTTGGTCGAATTTCCCTTGCAGCAGAAGACGGAAATATTGAATTTACCAGGGTCGATACCGAATTACTTCAGCCTGCTTCTGGAGAGGAGAAGGAGCGACTCGAATGGCGCACTATGCTGGAGTCTGTTCTAAAGGGTGACGTCCTTAAATCAGAGAAATCCCGCCAAAATCCCCAAGGCGACAAAGATGATGATCCTCGCGCATACTTTTGGATATACATTCGAGCCAAGTTCAATGGACGCTCAGCTGAAGAGGAAAAGAGAAAAATAGAGGAAAAGAGAATGCGTTTAGTAGACTCAGTTATTCAAGAAATTCTGAACTTTCGAGTACAAAGAGAAGATGGAAATTCCGAAGATATCAATACCGTCGCTCTTCGACAGGTTATATCCGTTCTTCGTCGACTTGAAGTGGCCCAATCACTTTATCCTAACTTGAAAGCATTTTATTTGGATAAACCCCTTGCGGCTGAAGGTGCATTTCAGGCTCGGTGCGACGCACTGAATACATGGTCTACTGTCCTTCTATCGCTTAAGCACCATTTTTCACTACTTCGTCGATGGACGGGAAGTGATACGCTTGATGTCAATCAGCCTAACACCAGCAATGAAATCCCGATAGGGATGTCCACTTCTAAGAACACCAGTAACGGTTCTAATTTAGCGAATGAATTAACTGACGGGACGAGCTTTGTTGAAAGGCTTCTAAAAGAAGAATCTATGCAACGGACTTTCGAAAAAGGATTTCTTGTTACAGTTCATTCATTTCTGGGGACTGCTCGAGATGCCCAGGTCAATTTGTCGCCCCTCTTTAAGGCGATGAATCTACCTTCGTTTGTAAACGAGTTGGTTCCACTCATCTCTTTTCCTACGAGGCTTTCTCAAGCTGGTCTTCGTCTTCGCTTGGACTATGTCCGGAAGCTAAAAGACCCTGACTTACTTATTATTGACCAAATGACTGAAGACTTGAAGATTAGCATTGGGCTCGCCTGTACATTGAAACGCCAGTATGAGGCTTTCCTTGCTCCGGATCCAGATGGTAATTGGAACCTTCCACAGTGTATCAGTGAAGACTACGATACCACTATATTGGAAGGATTAACTAATTTTTTTAAGTTAATACACTGGAAGTTGAAGAGCGGTCCAAAAGGAATTTATTTCAAGGAAACAGATGTTTTGGAAGCTCAGTGGGCCACCTTTAACGACGTCAGTTTAACTGCAGCAGGGGGGTCGTGTTTAGTAGCAGAACAATTATGGTACGTCTCTCCGCGCGATTACACCAATACAAACTGAAAACCCCTTTGAATTTCTAGCTCCTTGACCAATAAACTTATGGTTCGCGTGACTAACTACTTTGATACGCAAGTTCGCGTACCGAAAGGTGATGAGCATTTCGGAGAAAGTTCGGTAAATGTTGGAATTTCAACATTTCAGTCACATATGCTTGAGGGTCCGTTTTCATCTACGCGCAAGATGACAGATGAGCAACTTATTGGCTGGTACGGAAAGATTCTTGACAGTGTTCGTTTGCGGTACCGGAAACTTCAACGCTTTGCTAGGTATAGAGATTATATATGTGGTTATTTGGTTACTGAAATTCGCATCCGCTAGGGTTATCACTCAACGATTTAGTAATTCTGCAGAATATAGTCTCGAAGACATTCCACTGGATCATTTTATTGCGCATTTGATTGCTTCCGGGCATTTCCTTGTTATACTCAGTCAATGGAAGAAGATGGAGTGTATATCATTGCACCAAATTCGCTATTTGACCGGCCAGACTCTATACGTCGCATTTTGACCGAAGCGTTTCATGTGGACGAAATTACTACCGATGACGGAATTAGAATTGCTGGTCACAGCGAATTTCTTGGACTCGAGGATGACGATTCGCGGTATTTACTTGTGCTAGCTCCGCAAACACACTTTCTTTGGAATGGGCGAATATTGGTTCTTCCGACTCCTAAAATAAATCTAGACATGAAAGAAGGCCGTGTGCGTCTCGTCGCAGACGGGCCTCAACGGAGGTTAAGCCTCGCCAAACAAATATTTGAAGGGATATTTACCCCGCTAGATGAGGATGGTCTACCGACTGAGATGGATTCTGGGGTTGGGCCTTTGACTTGCCTTACAGATCTACAGGCCCATTTGCCAACGGTCAATAGGGAGCTTCGCAAAATAGCGCGCTCAACTAACAAACTTGCTGAATCCATCGTAGAATCCGTCCACCATGTGAGAGATTCGCTACGGATGGCCAACGGATGCCAAGAGTTACTTGAGAACTGGTATCTGTTCGCATCAGAGCACGGACAACACGCCAAAAGGTTTATGGAACGAGGCACTTTGTATAAATTCAATCGGCTCCTCATCAAGCTGGCAATTTCCTGGGTGTCATTTATATGCGATGACTGTGATCCCACTGACCGCAAGACATTCAAATGGGCTGTAAACGCGCTCGAATTCACATACCAGCGTACATGGAATATTCTTCAGTTACCAGAAGAACAATTTGAAATGCTTCGTCATAAAGTAGCAAGCTGTATGACTCTATTGATCAGTCATTTCGATATCTTAGGGGCTAAATCAACACTCGAGGCGAGAAGGGAAAAGGAAAAGCAAGAAGAGCTTCTGCGGCAACGCGCAACGGACTCTCGTATGGACGAAGACGAAGATTTTTCAGCTGCAATAACATCTGATCCTGATGGTATCCTTGCATACACAGATTCAAGTACTCGGATGTTCTGGGAAAAGACTTCAAAATCCCTTTCAGAATTGGAAGCAACTCGAAAGGTTGCTGGCACTAAACAAATCATGCTAGGTAGAGTTCTCGATGACGAAAAGCCCGAGGATAGAACACTTGTATTCTTAGCTTCGTCGTCTTCTAACGTGTCTATACGATGGCAACAAGGAAGGTTCATTGGTGCAGGCGCATTCGGCTCCGTTTATCTCGCTGTTAATTTGGACTCGGGGTCATTAATGGCGGTGAAAGAGATCAAATTTCAAGAGCTGTCTGGACTACCCAACCTGTATTCACAAATTAAAGATGAACTCAGTGTAATGGAAATGCTGCATCATCCTAACGTTGTCGAATACTATGGCATTGAAGTTCACCGTGATAAAGTTTACATTTTCGAGGAGTATTGCCAAGGAGGAAGTTTGGCTGCCCTTTTGGAACATGGTAGGATCGAAGATGAAGGTATAATCCAGGTTTATACATTGCAGATGCTCGAAGGTTTAGCATACCTGCACTCAAAAGGGGTTGTACACAGAGACATTAAACCAGACAGTAAGTCCTATAGTATAATTTTTTGCGGAAAGACGGTTCTAATTATTGTAGATATTCTTCTTGACCATATGGGTGTCATTAAGTTCGTTGACTTTGGAGCGGCGAAAATTCTGGCAAAAAACCACCGGACAATGCAACGATCCCGTAGAGCTGCAGACTTATCTGCTTTCAATGGAACATCGAATCCAATGAACTTGGCTGCCATGAGCAACGGGCTGACTGGAACACCGATGTATATGTCGCCGGAGGTTATCAAAAACGACAAACGCGGAAGGCACGGAGCTATGGATATCTGGTCTCTAGGATGCGTTGTTCTGGAATTTGCGACAGGAAAAAAGCCTTGGAGTAATTTAGATAATGAGTGGTAAGTGAAGCGAAAATTGCCCTTAAGTATAATGTTTAACCGGCTTACAGGGCAATCATGTTCCATATTGGCGTAGCCACTCAACATCCACCTTTGCCAGAACCTGGACAATTGAGTGACATAGGCATTAATTTCATTAAGCAATGTCTAACAATCGACCCTGTGAAGCGTCCTACGGCTGTTGAACTGATGGACCATCCATGGATGTTAGAGTTTAGAGAAGCTTTGCGAAGTTACGAAGAAGCTGAGATGGCAACACGACCTCCTGCACATATGCCGTCGGAAGAAACATATGAGAATGCCTCGGTTGCGCGCCAGGCAGCTATTATACAGGAGAAGGAGATCGAAGATATCATGCGCGAGTCACCAACAAATACACCTTCAGATCCATCCCCAAACGCTGAGGATCCAGCTGATACTTTAATGTAACATATTTACTTGTTTTTGCTTCACTGGAACAATACTGTAGCTTGTAGCATAGCTCCCTAAGCACTCTGTAGTACACGCCGTCGGTATAATTAAAGTTGTATACCATTGTAAAACAGTAGTGGAAAGGATACACAAGTAAGTCTAGCAAGTACTTACATATCTTGGTCACTCGATGACCCATCGCTTTTTTTCGATTTGCTGATAGTTAGTGGGGGAGCCATTTCCGGTGCTCTGACGATAGGAAAGATAACTACTGTAGCTCGATGAACTTTCCGCATGTCGATGATTACTACTACGCTGCAAAGAACTGTCCTGAGTTGTAGTATCATTTAATTGCCTTGTGAGAGCAAGAGGCGGAGGCGATATGCTTATATCACGCGAACTTTCGAAGGGTTCAGCCGATGTGTTGAAAAATCGTGGGCCACGCACGGATCCTGAGAAGTCAGGACCATTGGCCTGTATGCCGAATGTCACAGAAAAGGTGGGGATGGGCTTCTCATTGGAAGGGAAATCCACCTTTTCTATATCGCGCGAAGCACCATCATATATGTAAGGGGCTTCGTTTGGTAGGGTTTGCTGTCCGCCAACTTTCACAGATGAGTTCAGTTACATCACCACATGTAATATGGTCGGTCACATACGATATCGTAATAGTCCCTTCCCGAAGTTGAACCGGCAAACGACGCCCAGAAGAAACGACATCAATGTCAAGGATACCGATGCCACGGCCATAATCGAGAAAAACCGCCAGGTAAGAAAAGTCCAACGGAATGTGGTGGAAAAAAACATAACACCCCAGCCGCCAAGGTAGAGGATAGATAGTGTTAAGAAGAAAAACATGGGTAGTCTCAGTTCACGGCGAACAGCGAACCACCCCGCCATTAACCAAGGAACTAACAACTGTAGCTTCTGATTAACATCCGTTCCGTTTGAAGGTTAGACATCAATGCTTACTGCCAATGTGATAAATGAAGTGACTTTATATAATATGTTGAAATCTACGACGTCTCCAATGGCACTGTTAAAGAGCTGGTCCACCCAAAGAGACACAGTTACCGCCATGAAAAAAAGGGAAAGTTGAATTGCGATTGATAGGCTGAGAACAAACATATATATTCTGTTTATTGTCAGTGAAGCTCCAACGCGCTTGAATGTTTGCCATCCGAAAAGCTTAGCATGATAGCGTTAACGCAATTATAAACGGATAACAGTATGACTCACCTTTACAAGTTTCCAGGTCAAAATAGCGGACAACACCAAGGCAAATACATTCAGAGCCAAACTCGGGATCTCCGCATTTTTACGCGCGTTCCAATAATGTGGCAAAAGGTTGGTGCCTTTGCAAGCTCCATTTGTGATGACTTTATTGAAGTTAGCGCGGAAATCAGCGGTATGAGAAATCTGAAATCCGGCCCAAGCTGTTGCCATAACATGAGTTAGAAGAGATGCGAAGATATGGGGGATCGATTCGTTCAAGAGGGCTACAATGGACATGCCAAGGACCCAGAATTGGAACGCAATAAAGACAATATCTTCACGCTTCGTGTTGTCAAGCCTATGATTACAGCACAATATTAATGAGTTCTATTGGAAAGAGTGAATCATCTGCCGAGCATACGTACACCGATGAAGGCCAATTTAAAGCCCATAAACAACTAGAATCTAATGTGGCGGTTTCATGTCCTTCACCACTAATGTTCACTTTGACTTGAGCTCCATCACGAAATACGGAAATTTGCCAATCGTCACGCTTGTGCAAAACCTATCCGAGTCAGCTGCAATGACTTGTTGAATTGAGATGAACGACCACATACTGATATGCTTGCACGTTCCCTTTCATCTTTGCCATCCTCACCATCATCGCTACTCTCCTCTTCATCATCACTACCAATACTGTCCTCGTTATCTTCATCGTCTTTATCATTCCCGTCGGCCGGAGCTGCAGAGCCGTTTAACCTGTCAGAATTCCCACCAGCTCTGCCAGTAGAGGTAGGTACAGATGGGACAAAGACAGTGATAGTTTCCCGTATGGTAGAGGTGGTGCGCGTTGTCTGGCTCAATGGCGTAGCTGAAATGCCGAAGTTCCCATCTCTGCTGGCAGCAGGTGTGGGTGTTGTCTGAGCTGAACCGATTTGAGTAGAAGAGGGAAGCAAGTCGTAGATCGCGCTTGTTGCCTCAGAAGTGTTGGAACCTTCCTGCCATACAACTGGACACTGATCCACAGACACGTCGAGAGGGACCCAATTGCACAGGCGTAAGGTGGATCCGCTCTGGAGAAACGGAAAACTTCCATTATATGTCCCGGCCTGTTCAACAATATCATTCAAAAGGGTGGCGGCGCCCTCGTTGATAGTGAAAGCTTTTATCTGCAGAGATAGCTGGATAACGAAATGGCAAACAGAGAAAATGAAATATGCAAGGGTGAGACGGGAGAATGTCAGACGAGACCACTGAATATGCAAGACTTAGCATTGGGCATCGTAGTCAGAAATCATCACTTACAACAAGGCTTGTACCTGAATAGAAAGACGAAACGACCCAAAGCTGCCTGGCGTGCATGGTAACGGACCACCGGGGTGAATACGAATGAAATTGAAGAGCCACTAGGGCTGACGACGACCAGGTCGGAGAGAATAGTAGATGTAAGGAACGTTAACTGAGGAATAAGAGATGAAAGAAAGAAAAGAGAAGAAAGGTTGGTTGGCGTTAGGTTGCAACCTGCAACTTGGGTGACGATCAACGAGCACCGTATGTTGCATCAATGATTTCTCTCCACGTTATTTATTTATTTATTTAACTTTGTATGTCCATTGTAGTTCCCGCGTCTACATTTCATCAAATACCGCCGCATCACTTCATACTACCATGAATTCTACATTTTGGGCTTCTTTTCGTGTATCCTTTAGTATTCAAATATCAATATACCAATATCCAATATTCAATATTCAACGTCAACGCTAAACCTCACGAAATCATCTCCTATAAGCAACTACAAGAATACTTCCCAAGTTCAAACCACCCCACCGGTACAAACTACCATTCGAACCCGTTGCCAAGTTACCGACTTCGAGTCGCGGAGCATTCTCAATATCATCAATACATTTCTACAATTAGTAAGTTCGTACATAAGTAAATTGCTCTTATGTTTGATACCAATGCCGATCAGGTTCCACAAACAAGGTTACGTTTCTCTCCTCCGTTTCATCCGCTGGTATGGCACAATTTCCCCTCCAAGAAGACATGTGAACCCTCTGAACTTGAATTAAGCCTTCACGCTCCAAGTGACCAAGCACTTCGATCACTTCTTGTCTATCATATATCGAGCGCAATCTCCAGCGTAATTCCGTCTACCAGATACTCGTCAAAATGTTAGAGAGACATTCAACATGGTAAAACCAACCTGTGAGATCCCGGGTCTAAATACGACTGTACTCATCACAGCCCGCACTGCTGCTTCCCAGAAATCGGTCACTTTCCTTCCTTCGATATCCAGCCACCGCCTGGGAAAGATTCGCATCACCGGTTTCTCCGAAATCAATACTGTCCAGTGCCTTGCGTATGTTGCAGATATAAGTTTTATAGTCGAATAACCCACCCAGAAAAGCAATGGGATTTCGCATTCTGTCATGCGCTGGATTAATGAGGGGGCCTGACCGCCTGACGTATCCTAAAGATATGTCAACGACAATACCGGTGATAATGCACTTCATACCCCTCACCATAAGATCTTTTTTGCGAATACCATCTTCACCTGCATTTCGGATATCCTCCAGGAGTTTTATAGCTAAGCTCTTTGCCTCTGAATTTAAGGTGGCAAGTAAGGCAGATAGTTCAATACTTAGGCAGGCCATGCAGTCCACCACTCCTTCCTCACTGAGTAACCGACAACATGCTGGTTCATTGCTGCTAGTCATACTATGCTCCGTAGAATAAATTGTCGGTGGCAGGTCGCCATTATCAACAGCCTGTACCGGTGAGCTTGGAATGAGGTTTGCTTGCAGGAGAATAAAATTGTGTCGAAGGCGCAATATTAAATCGAACGAAAATATCGCACTCGATTTGGTCGTCATCTAAGTAGTCGTAAACAATGACCAGTACTAAATATAGAAAGAGCAATATATGTACCTGCTTTCTTGCTATTCCAGTCAAGCGAGGGACGCGCACTCTGGGGGTGAGTCGTATCCACTTTAAACTCAACCTAGAGCCATGCGTGGGTAGTCAGAGACAAACGGCTACGGCTACATAAAGTTGTTTCTCTTACCAGGTTATCTGACACGAGCTGTATCAATGCAGCACTGTCCCCGTCTGTTGCCGTGAAAGGCCATTCACGCCAGTTATGATCAGCCAATGCCAGATCATCCAGTGCCACGGCATCCTGGTACACGTCCCGAGACATAATCCCACCAATTGCGTTTTGATTACTGTCATAACGATATGAATTGATACAGAATGTATGACTAACTGATACCCACTTTTCCGAGACTTTAAGCTGTCGACCAGGTTGCTGTCTCTGAGGATCCCTGTGGGATTTGGATAATATACCTTTACCCAGCAGATTTTTGGTTGCAATTGCAACATTGCCTTCCCCTACACTGCGTAATAACAGAGATGCACGTTCAGGGTGATAAACTTCGGGGGGCATACCCATTACCATCTATTATAGCATTAGGAAAGATAAGCAGTAGTGACGGAAGTTATGTATCACCTTTAACGCAGCCTCTGCAATCACCAGTGCATCAGGATGCGACTCTGTTGATGACATATATGAATCGTCGGCGAATTTTGTAAAAGGCTGGCGTTGCGCGCGTTTCTCGCGTCCTTCCTCCACACTAGCATTCCACATGAAGTCCCATGTCGGTGCATTTAAACCTGACTCTGTCAATTCGAAGCCAGCGAACAACCTATCGATGGAGACAGGGATAGTTGCGCCTGAAGGTTCCGTGGGCTCGACAAACCCAACGCGACTTTTTAATTAAAAAATATTAGTGAAAAGCGCCGTTCCACATGCAAAAACTCACAGTGCGTTTTTGTCGACATGTTTCCGGAGGAAATCCACGTGTTGTATTAAATCGAAATTGGAGGTACTTTGCGGATCGTCATCTGGAAGCAGTGTAGTTCCCCTGTATCTTGTCCACAGATCATACCATTTATCCTCCAGGCGAGCCAAGTACGTTTCGTTCCCTGGCGTATCTTTAATGTGTGATAACCGTTGGCGCACAGTATTACGTGGAACTGCCGGAAACACTTGCTCGAAGGCAGCCCAATCTAATCGAGGCAAACCTCTGCATCTTGCTTTAATGATAGCAGAAGCGTCTCGTGCAAGTTCATCATACTCTCGATTCCATTGAAACCGTGTTCTACGAGGACTTTTTGTTTCTTCCGAGCAAGATAGTCAACAACAGGCGAAATGGATTTGAATAATGAAATAGTCATACCTACGGACTCATCTTTCCGTCCTCGTTTTCGACGCGATTTTTCTTTCAAAGGAGCAGTAAGGGGTGCTTGGCGCTCTACCAAACTTCGGATCGATGGTTCAGATGGATTAATCGCAGGACCCGGCACCATTACAGCAGGTCCAGGGAAAGCTCTCATGGTGGCGGTCCTTTTTCCGGAAAATTTGAGCACCTTTTTGGCAGCAAGGTCTGCTTCTCGCACGGCATTGACGATTTCACTCTCCCATTTGTTGGTGTCTTGAGTAGATCCTGACTGAAGAAAGCGTTTTTTCACCCTTCCCAATCGAATAGCATGTGGGCCTTCCATCTGCTTTGGATAGATCCTTTGCAGTAAAGTATCCCATTCTTGCTCGCGATGAAGTCGTGCTTCTTCCGCCTTTCTTGCAAGGGCTACTCTCGTTTCTTCGGCACGCCTTGCTTTCTTCTTTGAAGCATCTTTTGAGCGTTTCCTTGCGTTTTCTAATTCCACCTGAATCTTCTCCCGTGTCACCGTGTAATAACTCTCCACTGCTTTCTGAGGTGCACTGGTAACCCAGCATATTTTTGTCATGAGCGTTACTCGACTTTCAGCAACCTGTTGTAGAGGAGTATCACCTGTAGTAACATCAACGAACTGCCGTAAATACTGCATTTGATGCCATGTAAGGATGTATTCAGGGTTCCATGACACTGATCGACGAAGTGATCGACCGATACTAACGTTGGGTGCAGCAGAGTTGGAGTTGGGAAATTCCTCGAAGCCCAAGGATACGGAAGATAAATGAGGATTAGTACATGCATCTCGAAGGGCATTCCAATACCTAATACCGTCATCGCAGATTTTAAGTGGCATTTCTTTCCAAAATGGAGGATTATTTTCAGATTCAGCCCATATATGAACAGGTGCGGCCTCTTTGAAATACCAGTATGCAGGAGCCGAGATAGGAGCGCTGACAGCCCACCCATCGATGCTAGCCTTATCAAAAGCACTTGGATAATCACCATTCCTTTCACATGTAATCCAGGGCATTGCTGATTCAGATGGTCGTAGCGGAACGACAAGCTGAAGCAACCTCAGGGTTTCCATTATATCTAGAAAACGGGACCGCGCGCGAGAACGCCCAATTTGTAACTTTGAGTGGATGTGAGGAGGAAGATCGCGAACGAGAGTCTGGTGACCATTAGGGATGCGAAAAATCGCGTTAAATCCTCATCATGCGTCAGGGAGGATACTAAGGAACAATACAGATCAAGCGGTAGGTCATGACAGAAGAAGGCAAGATCAACTATCCTCTTTTCCTTAGACACGATGTTGGATGACTGAGTAGGTGTTTCGAATACTCTAAGCATCGATAAATGTAGCTCACGAGCTCGAACAGCTTTCCCAACGATAAATCCGTACATCTGCCCAAGCGTCGTACGTTCCGCAAGAAGAACTTCTCTGATGGTTGCATCGTCGTACTTGAAGAGTTGATCAGCTCGCGCTATATTTTTACTCCACCGCTCTCTTCTATCGTTACTGGGATGCTCGAGTTGCAAAAGTTGGAGAGGTAAAGCACCTCTAGAAGACGATGTCGGATCCGCACCGTATTCCACACATTCGTCAATTTTCACAAATGACCCAAGTTGGGGAGGCGGCGGCTGCACACCACGTGCAAGCTCTGCAAGGAAAGAATTCAGTTTAGAGTCCTCGATATCTGGCAAGTAAGCGACGCATGTTTGTCGAACAACGCCCGTATGAGTAGTCATACTTGCTTTTACTTGCTTAATACGCCCCTGTTGTTCAAGATTATTCAAGGTCTTGGTTGCAGTTCTTTTATCAGTTCTGGTACCAACAGGAGCACTTGTCGGCTCTCCTGCTTTAGCAAGAGCCTCTATCAAGGCAGTGTGAGCGTCAAAGAATTCCTTGGTTTGAATGTTGACGATGCCTCCCAGATCTTGAATGACATGCCAGAGTTCGTTTTCCCGACGTAAATGCGAAACATTTATCCTTGTGCCTTTCATAGAAATTTCAGAGTTCCATTCTGCAGTAGAGGATACTGCAATGTCGCTACTTTGCACTGACTCTGAAGCCTATAATAGCATCATTGTAAGCATCGGGCCATGGAATACAACATGGCTGAGTTTACCTCCAGAAGGCTGATATCAGGTTGTTCTAAAGTCATTACTGCGAGGGATTCAGGAATGACTATATTATCTGTAATTGTTGCGGTGTTTGGGGCGACTGTTGCTGACGCACTACTAGCATCCCAGGCTGTGCGCTGTAGATCCTGTGTTCCTTCTGCACGGATGTTTGGTGCGAGACATTCGTGACCCGAGGAAGTTGTGCGAACAATTTCAGGTCTAGATTCAATCCCAAGAGAATGAGATAAAGAACTCGATATAATAATGTTGCTATCTTCTGGTAAGAGTGTGGTAACCGGGACAGTGGAACCGTGAGAATCTTCGCCATGTACGTTATGGTTATTCGTAGCGTTCTGTCCACTATCCCCTACATCTGAAGTCATGGCCACATCGAGTATAGAGTTGGCTATATCATTTTTTTCTGAATTTATCGCAAATGCAATGAGCTGCTCTGAGTTCCTGGTGTCGGTTTGCATTCCAGACACGAGATCGCCAGTTCTCGGCATCTTCGCGCTCGAAATCTTCTGGGACTTAGGTGGACGACCGCGTCTTTTTTTAACGGGAGGAATAGGTTCTACAACATGGATTAGGCAGAATGGGGCAGCATAACTAAGGAAAAGCGAACCTTTCTGAACGAGAGTTGTTTGTTCGGCGGATAACAGGCGGTGTTTCTTAGAGCGAGGATGTGTCCCCTCTTCCTGTGATTTTTTTACCTCTAAATTGTCAGAACTTCCCTTCAGTTCCTCTCTTTTTCGTTTTTTGGAGGATCGACTGTCCTCCAAGACAACACCAACTTCTTCAACTACACGTTTTCTAGGCCTACCTTGTTTAATACTACCATCGGGTAGGATTGGATTTTTTGGAGGGTGCTTCCTTTGTTTAGTGCCGTACTTTTCCTTTTCTTTATCTTTGAAAGTATCTTGATAACGAAAAAGGGAATCTGAATCATCGTAAAATAGTTCTTCGTCAACCTGAAGAAAATCCCCAACGCCAGTGAACTTTACATCAGAGTAACCAGCAGAGGACTTGTCGAGCCCCTCTTTAGCAATAAGCGACCGATAAGCAGCGACGGTATAGTATCGATGTCGGCGCTCTCTCCCACTAGTTTCCATCAATCCTGCAATTCCGAGGTCACTGAGATGAGAAGGAGGAGGATATTTATCTGCCCGAGTGAGCAGAAGTTCGATTGTCCGCTTATCGAATTGACCCAATGCCGCAGAAAGTTCCTGGTAAAAAATGTTTAATCCAGCTGCAGATTGATTATAGCGCGACTAGCTTACGTTCAACGTCATCCCTGTAGTACCAGACTCGTTTAACAGATCGGCGATCTGCCTGTGAATTGTGACGTTCATTTTCACCCCGCTTTGATCCCCTGAAAAAGAAAGAAGATAAAAAATCTGAGAAGGAGGCACACATATTACATACCAAGTCCGACTTTATCCTCGTCATCCCCATCTGCGGTAACTACATCGCCATCTTGTGCAGACCTTTCCCCTGAAACCAGACGAAAACACTTGACTGAAGCATTTCCCGACTTCTTCTTGCTGCTTGGGACAACAACTTTCTCAATAACACCTTGTTGTATTAACTCACGAATACGACTCTGAAAGAATCTACGATCGGTTTTCGTAGGATTTGAGAACCCCTGAGATATGAATGAATAAAGCACCGAGAAGCGAAACATCAAACTTACAAGAGTTATGAGCATATTATTAGATGCATGTATATTATTTTTGGATGCTTTCAAAAGCTTCACTACGCGAGCACGAATGAGGGGCAAGCTTGATAGATGGCGTGCATCTATAGGAGAAAAGTCGAGTACTGAAGCATCAACGTTTACTGAATCATCCTCTCCAACTCCATCCGCATCGAGCGGACCCAGTCTCCTCTCTGAGCCTTCTGCTTGCGTCTCTTCATCTCTAATAGCCTTCCAAGACGGATTTCTCTCAAAAAAATATTTATGAATGCAAAAATGTGTTCCGACGCCGCCCCGTCGAACCTTAACACTACAGTCATGAGAAAAATTGGTCAACAGTGTATTGAGTAATATCAGTAGAGCTTACACAAGATCCAGTTCTGTTAGTTGCCTGACTAGGTAGAAACAAGTCTTTTGGTCGTATTTCGACTGCTGTCCTAGGCCAACAACTGTGACACCGTTATCCCTTCCACGAGTAATAATTTGAAGTGCTGAATAAACCATGGGACTGAGCTTTGCGAACTGGAGAAAAGCAGTTAACTTTCATGAATAACGAAGTAGTTTCGTACTTACCCGAATATGGGAGCCTGTAATGGCAGCGTAGATTGCATCAGGATCCAATGCGATTCGAAGCTTACTACCATATTCGTAGGTTAGATCATCGAGTGTTCGTGTCTTCGCATTGGGAACAGGCTCTAGCTCTGGTGGTTTTGTTTCGACTTGCTCTTCTCCTCTTGCCTTTGCTTTACGCTTAGCGCTAATTTGAGGCGCTATCCATACCTCGGACGTCAAGATGTCGGGGATTAACCCCACCCGGACCGTTGGATGTTGAACCACCAAGGACCACACAAACCCATAAAACGCGTCATCTGGGTTCTGAGCAAGAGAAGTGTTGGATCGAGAATAGAATTCAATAATAAAATCTTTCAGTCGCGAGACACTACATCCTAAACAAAATAGTCAGTGCTACTATGTGAGAAGACAAGCTGGCCTAAAGTTGGCTTGCCAACAGTAGGAGTCGAACCCTCGGAATGGGGGTTTCGAGAACATTATCACATGATAGGTGAAAAAACGTACCGAGGTCACCATCGAACGCCAGTTCACGCAAGCAGTGATGGAGCAATTCATCCATGTTATGATTTGAATGACCTTTGGGCCACGGCTTGCCACTGGTGTGCTTAAGTCTGATTAATTACAATAATATCATCGATTAGATCAACATCACATATGTATATGTCTTGCGCACCTTCAAGCTATCTTTATTAAGATTGAGACATATAAGCAAGGAAGACAGTAACTTAAACTGAGACGTTTAAATGTTCGTATCTTTTAGTGTGATAAGACCAAGGCATTAGTGCATTATGCGGTATTAGTTCCAAGATTTTTGATTATCAATACGGTCAAGTCACGTGACAATAAATCGACATTCCGCGTTGCTCAATGGAAAAGGTGTCATCGATTCATCCTTTGTAACTTGTGAATATAGTATATACCCAAAATCATGCTGCATTCGATGAATTAAATACAAGGCAGCACAGTGCTGTTTTGAAATAGTATCCATCCACGTTCTATTATCATTCATCTGTAATAAATGTAATGAAATACATATGCTATGCAAGGGGTTATAATGGTCATGAGGGTAGTAATACGTCCGAGTCGGCTTGCGCCAACGGGTTTTAAAAGTCTAAGCTTCCACTTTCTATATCATTTAATCCATGCAAGTGAACAGTAAAACTCTTAGGATATAGTTCTTTGACGTTCCTCTCTGAGCGTCCGAAGGACGTCCGTGAAGGCGAGTTTTCCTAATTGTGCGTTTTGTTCAAATCGTTGAACAAGCCATTTCTCGAGACCATCCGCCGCAGAACGCCATAAAGCCATACGCGCTTGGATTTCAGCCGTCTGAGAAAACGAGGTTCGATGAGATGACGATGGGCGGTATCGAATTTGTTCGTAACACGAAGCAAATTGGGACAATGAGAGGTTAACGGATGTAATAGTGGCGTCTTGAGTAGAAGGATCGACAAATGATATTTCACGAACGAAAGCGTCTTCAGATCCGCCGAATATCTATGAAGAGATGTCGGGCATTAGCTACACCTCACAAGAGAATCAGGAGTATAAATGCACCTTAACTATCCAAGCTGGAGCCTTCTGCTTACATCCCAATATTCTCTCCGTGCGAATGATACCTGTCTCTGGGTCGACGGAACGGTCTACTACATCGACGCTGATAACATGCGAACATTTTGGATTGGGATATTTGCGCCACATTCCAATCACAACATGGGACCATGGGTGCCTAGAGAATGTAGTATAAGCAGACCAAATCGATTTGTACCGAGAGCGACCAGTTACTCGTAGTTATGTGATTGAGAAAAGAAGTGCATTTGAGTGATATTTAATTAAGCGGTAAAGGACTGATAGTACAAGTATAAGGAAGAGAGTGTGATCTAGCAGAGACCTGGGGAGGCCGCCTTGGAGAGCGGAGAAACGGTGGAGAAGAGGAGCGGATGTGAAATTTCCCCTGTATCGGCTATAACCGGGGGTTGCCGAAGGGCTACGCGGAAAGTCTTCCCACGGGCCACGATCCGATGCAGGAGCGATTTCAGAATCTGAATCACATGCTGACATTTAAAGTACTACGTAGCTTGACTCGGTCTCACCGAAGGCACTAAAATTATACATACATATACCAAACATATATAGCACAATTAACTATATAACTTATAAGTAGAATACTCAATCTTACTGATCCCTTTCGTCCGCCAATAGTTTCAACTCGGCCAATCGAGCTTTCATCTTCGGACTGAAAAAACAATGAGCTTTACGGAGCTTGGATATTCGTAAATAAGTAGCCTTACACTTCAAGTAGTTTAGCTTCTAAATTCTGCTTTTCTTCTTGCAGCGCAAGGCGCTTCTCCGCGTCGAGTTTTGTGCTAGTACCGTCGTGACTACATAAATTCAGGAGCCTTCAAGTCTAGAAATCGCTTACAAGACATAGCCTCCTTGACCATCATAATGTAGAATTAATGCATGGTATTTCCATAGGGAGGGTCTATGGGACACTGTTAAAAGAGTGATACCCAACTTGGTTGCGTGTTCCATCATCAGTCCTTCAATATCAGTGGGAACTAGTGAGGTCGCTTCATCTAAAACTGCATACTGTAAAGTGGTCAAATAATGTAGCTGAGGAAATAACTATAATTATACCTTTGGTTTATGGTAGAACAGTCTCGCCCATGCAATTTTTTGTTGATCTCCACCGCTAAGTGCCTCCCTCCATTCTCTAGCAGAGTCCCATCCACCTTCCCTTTCAACAATACCCTCCATCTGCAATATGGATAAAATCTGTAACAAGTCGTCGTCACTGACATCACCTGCAATATTCAATTGTCGTTCACCGGATTGGATAGTCGAAAGTAGAAAAAAACTTACGAGCTTCCATTTCCGCCTTCGAGTGAGGATATATGACTTGGTCACGGAGAGTACCAAGCGATAGATACGGTCGTTGCGGGATTAAGATGAACTGTGAAGATGGTGGTTTACGTACAATGCCACCATACACAGGCCAGAGTCCCCCGAGAATCCTAAACAATGACGACTTTCCACATCCTGAAGTTGATATCAGCAATGAAAAAAATTGGGAATGTAATTCGTATTACCATTTGGACCAACTATCAGCAGGTGTTCCTATAAACATGTAAGGGAGGGAAATTATTAGTATAGCAAGGCACCTACCCCAGGCTTGACATGGAAACTCAAGCTTTTGACTAAAATATCGCCGTTGGGCGTCACGATCGGGACACTTTCGAACTGAATTTCTTCAGACTCGACAATTTCACCTCGTCCCCGAAGAACTATTCATAACTTAGTCGTTTTAGCAAAAGAGTTGGACAGGGTTAAGCCTACTTTCCGCGTTCTCCTCAGTGCTCGCACTGCTAACCAAAGCTTTCTCGAACTTCCCACCCCGAACATCGCGCATGGTATCTAGTAACAAAGAAACTCGTGCAGTGTAACCCGCAAGTTCAGACAAATCCTTGTATGAATACATAACGCGCCCGAAAGCATCTGGAAGGCGTACCAATTAAGAATCATAGCATCATATCAAAGTAGACTGAGCATAAACGTACCAGAAGAAGAAAGCAGTAAGCGGCGATTAGTTACAAATCCTGTTGATGGAGTACATTGAGAGACATCATCAATAACTTTAAATAGCGTAGCAATCACGGTACCTTCAGTACGTCCGCCAAGGTCTGCACTGCTTACACCAGGAATCTTGACAAATACGGGAATAGCACACAGTACTAACTGTATCACAACAAATAAGCGACCGATAAGAAGGAATATGACTATCGATAAAACATACACCAAAGCTACCCCAAAGCCATTTGATGATGCCTTCCTCGATGCAACCAAACCACCATCGGCGGTCGAGAACGTTATTCTCATGCTGAACAACGCTTGCATATTCTCTGTCCACAAGAAGCTTCTCTGTATCTTCTCCACCAAAGAATGCTACTTCCTCAGAAAATTCGGCCAATCGAGAATGTGTATGCCTAAGGGATCCAGATAGCTGAGCAGAGAGAGCTGTATACATCCCGAAAGGTGGTGTGAGATAACGCACTGCAAAATCAAGTACTTGTATGAGTCAAGCGTATGTCAGAGTAAACTTTTAAGCTCATACATAGGAAAGCAGTTGAGTTTACGAGGACGGTAAGTCCAAAAAGGCCTTCAGCTCCGACATTCTGGGACAGTTGATAGTTGTAGAGAATTACGTCAAGAATAGGCTTTGCAAGATTGGAGTATATAGCTGCAAGATGCGTAGAGAAGCGCTGAATATCGTGCGTTATCATTCTGAAATAAGCATTGTAAGTGTTGGCTAAGTATAATCCAGAGCACATATCTTAATACGAACTGGTCGGGATTCTTGATTCGGTCGTCCAAGTTTGCTGCAGAAGATATTAGAACAGAACACACGTCGTGGCATGAAGAATACCCACATATCTTATAGTACACTTTTCCACCCTGCCCCTCGCCCTCCTGACCAAGGTATTGCTTCATGACTTCCTCTGTCAGGCGCGTCCGATAGGCAATGGCCAGTTTGTTTTGAACGTAGCTTAGCCAGCTATTGGTCCACGTAGCGGGAATGGCGACGATGAGCCATCTGAGGATATTCCAAAAGAATTGCAGAGGCTGAACTCGCACTAAGCTTGCCACAATCCTACTCTCAGATTAAAATTAAAAACTTGACCAAAGTTCTAAAAAACCCACTTCCCGTCCAATGCCGCAACATACAACGATATTATTGTCCTGAATATCAGAAGACTGGAATGCATCAAAATCAAAAGAGCCTCTTTCGAGCGAATGCTAGGTATCACAATGCGCAAAATATGAGACAGTCGTTGATAAAACAAAGCATCAACCTAAGTAAATAATTTGTGAAACAATGCGAGTCAATTCTGCAGCGATGGACATACGGCGACTCGGGCTGGCTTTGCCTGTTCTACATCTTGCTCGCCTTTCGAGGTAGACTTTTTCTTCTTACTAAAATTTGCGGATGACGAAGGGCGACCGGATCCTGATAGGGAACGGTAAGAGGAGCCGAGAACCCATAAAATGAATACGGTATTGAGGCATCGTTGAATGAGAGGTCTGTGAGAAGCGTAAGAAGCGGCGAATCGTGTGAGACGGTCTTTGTTGAACTGCGAATGAAGAAAGGAGAGAGATGACATGGTCATTCTAGCACAAGTTACAAGAGACACATCAACGACACGGGTATATCGTAAAAGAATAGATTCGGAACGTGCGCGTGAAGCTTTGAAGAGCTGGGGTAGAGGCATTTGCCATGTGATTTGGCGATACATACAATATACTATCCACGTGCTATGCTAAAGCGCTAAAGTTCTACTCAATCAGATTAGATCCATCATACCAATCTTCCTTCTTTCCTTGCCTGCTCAACCCATTCCACTACCGATGTCCAGTCCTTGACCCTCCATAAAGACGCCCCCTTTGGTATCACCAACCTTTCCTCTTTCCAAAATTCTTTCCCCCCGCATGCTTTTAGTCGTCGATCAAATGACATTTCCTCGCAAGCGTCCCCGGATCCACACACTCTTTGATTCCACTGATAATTTCCAAATAGCAGAACTGGCGTCGGCTTGGAAGATGTAATTACTTGCAGAGCATTTTCGGCAGAGTCATCAATCAGTAAAATTGCACCCAAGTCAACGCAAACCTAATCCAGATCATGTAAGTACCTCGACTGAGAGGACTAGCAAGCTTTCCGTACCTGTGCTTTGCTAAGTTTTGTTACTACTTCATGTCCAGTTTTATGGGCATCTTTAAACTGCCCTGTGCATATTATGCTATCAAAAATACCTGTGTTATTATAGTAACGATATCAAGTAAGCAATCTAATAGCTCGCTCTTGCTGTGAGACATACCTGGAAAATGTCGGTCCACCCACTTCCAGCTTTCGTCTGCGTGATCTTCAGCCCTTGCAGTGACAATTATAAGTTTGTATCCCATGTCCCGTAATCTCCGTACACCCTCATAAGCTCCAGGTACGGAGTCAGATTGGTATATAACATCTGTTGCATAGAATTGTTTGACTTTATCAAACGTTTCTGTCAGTGATCCCCACATCGGATTCTATATGCGATTATTTTCAGTTTATTCCCCCTCAGCAATTGGTGGGAGATACCTTCCAATAGTAATAATCTAAACGTGTCTCACCATTTTAATACTAGAAGAAAAATACAATGAGATGATTTGCCAGTACTCACAATAGAAGTCTGCGAGTGTCATACTGGTTCCAAAGGTGTCATTGTGCCCTGAATAAATGAATCTATAACATCAATTTCTTATAGAGCACGAAGCTTACATTTAGCTACAATCGCGTTTGTTTGACTGAGAACATCATCCAAATCTATGGCAATAATCGGGTGTGATATGGATGGCGAAACTCCCGTCAGCTTTTCCAGAGCAGCATGTTCCGAATCTAAGTCATTCGCAGATATAATTTTGGACTGCTCGAAAGGATCTTCCTTTTCTACAGATGGTGATTCCAATTCGAGTTTTGAAGCTGCTACTGACATTATCGTTGTCGTACACATGTACGATGTTCACTGATGTTCAACCGAGAAACAAGAACCAATACTTACATAATTGTCGCTGACGGCTCTGTTTGGTTACGCTGGCTGCAGTGGGGCTGCGTTCCCGTTGTTCCCGCAAGTTGAAAATTAATGCTCAGCACTGATAAATCAGTAAATGCTTTTGAAATGCTTAGATAAAAAAGTTATTTTACATAAGTAACACTACAGGTAAAATACATAACACGAACAAGGGTATACAGTAAAGTATGTTTCATGCTCATACAACTTGGGTTGCCTGATATCACATATACTTGAGTGCATCGTCATGGAATAAACTAAATGCGCACACCTTTCCACTTGACACATCATATACCCAGCCAGTTACATTTGTCTCTGTTAGAATGAGCTCATGTTTCTTAAGATATTCAACATCGGATTTGGTGCTCTCTTCTAGATGGCCAAATTCTAAAAAATCGATCTTATCAACGGCCTCGGCAACAGCAGCATTATTGGATGCAGCATTCTTCACAATTCCTCTCAATTGTTCGGTAGTGAATGTGAGCATGCCGCAGTCAGTGTGGTGAAAGACCGCCACTTCTCTCGTTCCCAACAAGCGCTGCGAAATCACAATACTTCGAAGGGCGTCTCTTCTATAAAAATAAGTCAGAGTGGATTAATATATAAATAAGGCGCTTTCACTCACGCCGAACCGCCTGCGTTGCGAATAACATGCGCCTCACCAAGCTCAATTCCAAGGGAGGCAGCTGGGCTATTTTATCGGCATTGATAAATAAAATATATTGCACGGATGAAAATGACCACACTGACTCAATACGGGCATCCATACAGGTCACTTATAAGTAAGAGAATATCAGTTGAATGTTGAACGGAGATCGACACAGAAGGTTCCTTACCTACGGTCAATTTTTTAGACGGAGGCAAAGACAAATGCCCCTTATCAAAGGCGGCGACGTAAGCCTCGTTTTTCTTCAGAAATTCCTGCTGAGCAGACATGCAATAAAGAGATAACAAGGGAGAACAGACTGGTAGTACTTCATACCTGCAGTCCATTTATGTATCACTCCAGTACTGCAGCTGTAGTGTGAGATACTAACTTGTACTACGATTCCTCATCCTGACGCACAATTGCGCAATAAATTAACCCGCTTTCGACAATGACCAGGAGAAACCGATTAGGAAGAAAGAAGATCAACTAAGATGAATTGGTCCTTGGCGTCCCTAATCCAAGGCATGCATGTACGTTGCTTTTAAGTATACTTAAGGTGGATTACTATAGGGAAGTGGAACAGGAGTGCAGTGGATAGCTACACCGCCACCCGGTCGATCATACAGTTAGCACGTTACATAATTCAGTAGTAAGTACTCAGTAACTAGTACTATACGATACTCACTACGAACTCCGCCATGTCTCAATCTATCGAGCAAATTGCAAATCTTTTAACTAGACCAAGTCTTGATCAGTCAAACCAAAAGGCAGTGCAATATCTTGATAATAACTTTCACTCCTTTGACCAGCTTGAGGAGTTGGAATTACTTGTACTCGACGCCCAACGATGTCATGAAGAACTGCAGTTCAATGTACGCATGAATGTGCATGCTTTTTTCAAAACAAATACTTACTGCTATCTTCGTATTTGCCAAACCAGGTAGGAAGCTCCCAGTCTCGTATAAACATCCTGCTCTTGGAAGCTACAGACAGAGCACAGAGATACGCCAATTCTGCCCAAGAATTGTCTCTATTTCGCCACTCCCTCGCAGATGATATTTCAGAGTTGCCCAGCGAACTAGTATCTGTGATGTCCGACGGAGACTTAAACCCTACCCTCTTGGAGGACATAGAGACTTTGCACAGAAACCTCAAGGAGCTCGAGAATGTTAAAGACTATGTGATGGTTATTGAACATGCATTGAAATCAAGGTATGTACTGTTAACTACTACTACAGTGAACATGATTAAGAACGTTGCCTATTCGGTATCTAGCGAGTCTTCTGTGAATCAGGTACGGACAGAACCTACCGTATCGCTGTCCTCCATTCAAGAATATGAAGCACTGCATAATTTTGTGACAAGGGTTTCTGATGCGTGCTCAAATACTGAGGATAGTGACAGTAAACAAACAGTACACCTGGTGGACTTCCTTGAAAAGGTAAGAGATAAATGCTGGATAGATATCAAGGGATATCTATCTAGGTACGTCTATTGGTCTACTCATTGTACAGTAAACACGTTTTAATACGGCCCTCTCGATGTTCAGCCAGTTGTCGTCTGCGGCCGAGCAATTGGGTTGGCCTATGCAAATGAATTACATTACCGCATCAACGAAGGATAAGGAAGCATTCAATTCCGCCTTCTTTAATCTTCTAAAACTGCAATCACTGTGAGGTGCACTAATTGACATCATTTCTACTGAAACTTAACAGATGTATATAGTAGCAGAAAGTTTCTTAAAGAGAACACTTTAAACAACGAAGTCATGCAGGGTTTATATCCGATTCAGGCCATTGTTCAGCCGTTGTCGCTGCGCTTTAAATATCATTTTGAAGGCTCTCGCCAGACAAATAGGCTCGATAAGGTTTATTTTAAAACATTGTCTCTTTATTTGGAAATTCAATCATTTACTTACATAGCCCGAATGGTATTTTGAACATGTATTAAACGCAGTACATGAGCACCGGACTTTTATGGAGGTCGTGGTTCAAAGACTTCTTTCGTCGACAGAATACAAGCATATAGATGCATGGGTATGTGCTTTATTAGCTTATTGCGAGTCGAGACTCATATTCAAGCATTATTTGGTAGCGAGAATTCACGAACTTGCTACTTCTTCTCCTCACAAGAAAGCTGAAGAGGACGATTCCTTCCATGCTCTCTCGACCGTCACTTTTGGCACATACCATATATCAATCGCTCTCCTTTGATGCTTCACTTACTGAGGAAGGCTTCACGCTGAAAAATACTTCTGCGTGGGGAATGGGTGGCAATAACGACGAGAATTGGTCCGGAATCAGCGAATATATTCTTGGTCACCATCAATGGTTTGATGCGTGGCTCGCTGGAGAGCAAAAATGTATGTTCTCACTTCAGCCCGTATTTCCCTGACATTGAAGCTTTCTTTCAGTTGTTGAAGATCAGTACAATGACATAATCAATGCATCAGATGCTTGGATGGTTGCGGATGACGAAGCTGACAGTGAATCTGGGTTCCAGTCTTTGAAAACTACCAATTCAGCGCGCAGAATCAAAACTTTGATAGAACAGATTACAGGTTTGTATTTATGTTCATTATTGACAGTAGTCGTTCGGATGAACTTCATCTTTGCATAGATCGGTATTCACCTCTGCCCCATGCCGCACAGAAAGTTCGCTTTCTCAATGGAATCCAGCTACCCCTCTTGTCCTCGTATCATACCCGAATATCTTCCTCGTTAGATGCTTTCGAGGCACTATCTTCGGCCTTTATACGTGCCGTTCCGGGCTCTCTTTCAATAGGATTTGGGAATAATCATGAAGGAGCTGTTCATGTTGACACAGGAAAACTGACAAGCGGTGTTGAGGGTGTTCAGCGCCTGTGCAAAGCTTTGCTAAGCGCAGCGTTTTTATCACAGTCCATGAAGGGCTGGGCTGACGAATCTGTGAGTATAGACTACGTCATTGTTCACATACACTCATTTTCATATTAGTTCTTTCTCGAACTTTGGACAGAGCTGTGTTTTAATCCTTCGATGAGAAATGTTGTAGATGAAAACCCACTTCTCCCCACCCCCCCGATCGCCAGCTACGATGACGTTCCTCATGATAGTATTTTCGACACGATGATAGAAAGATATGATAAGGCGACACGTCGTGCAGAGGAAATGATCATGCAACAAATATGCGGTGAAATTGAACACAACCTAAAGGCTCACCTTAATGCCTCAACGACGTAGGTTTATTTGCTGTTATATAAACATGATAATTTCACTCAAGTGATTTGTAGAAACAAGGCGGATGAACAAGAAGTCCACGAAATTGCGCTGTCTCAAACGCTTTTGGGACCTATTGCGCTTCTTTCTTCCCATCTCAACTACATACGTTTAACGCTCCCGCTATCTATATTTACCATTCTCTACAGGCGATTATCTTCGCGCCTAGCGGATCACATCATACAGCGGCAAATTCTGTACAGAGGCAGCTTTGACCTACGAGAAGGCAAGATAATGCGGGCTGAATGCGAGTTGTGGGTTGAGACATGTCATGCTGTCTTGCAGGGTAGTCTTGGTGGAGGTAAGCAGCGCGTAGAGGCTCCCTGGGCCAAGCTTTTGCAGGCTGCTCGACTCGTCGGAACTGAAGGTGAAGCGTGGAATGAGGTAGTTGATGCTACGTTTAGTGTTCAAAGCGAGGAGACATGGGAGAATATTATGCTAAAAACTGTAGGCATAACCGAGTTGGATAGACAGGAGACGGCAAACGTGCTAAAACGCCGTGTAGATTGTGCACCATGATACTAGTAGTCCTTGTCAATGCCTTTTATTTTATGAATTCCCGTAACCCCAATACGACATTGGAAAGCAAAGCAATGAGCAAATATATATGTAAACCAGCGACACAAAACACGAATGGAAAACGTTAGAACTATTTTGTTACATGACCCTCAATGTCCAGCCGTGAAGTCCTCCTTCGGCAGCTGCAGCCACTTGGGCGGCAGCCAACCAACCAGTATCAATATTTCCTGCAGTTCCATTTGGGGGTGCCATGCCACCCAGATCCATAGTATGGAAGACGTTCTCGCATGCAATGGTGCGGCCTGAATGATACCCAACGCCATCAGAAGCGCGGATAAAAAGCAAAGGAAGGCTTCGACCAGCAATACCAGGTGGCGGCGGTGGGCCTACAGAGCCATTCCTGCCTTCGCCATCGGGAGTCTGTCTATTACTTCTGGATGCATCACCGGCAGGGTTTGGTAAGGCATCATCTTCGAGAGCTTTCATCACGTCAGCCAAAGGAGGCATTTCAACGATGACAATGGTGTGTAGAGGTCCCGAAGGGATATATCTCGGTGAGGCGGAGGTTGGAGTAGTTGCAGTTGCATCAGACGGACCACCTGGGTCGACGGGGGGACCTGTAAGTTGTTGGAGAAATGGTGATATGGCGGTCAGTGGACCTGGTGGAGTAGCTTGGTAGACTCGTAACTGAAGGGGACCAAGATTGCCTAGATAAACATCGAGAGGAGTCTGCAAACGAGTGGTTGGATGTTCGTAGAAGAAATTAGACACAGTCAACTCGACAGAATGGTTAGCCGGTCGATAAATAGGTGCTGTAAAGAGAGTTGGGAAAGGGGTAATAGGCTGTTCGGGTATATTGTTGCTTTGACCGAAAGCGTCGAAGAACGTATATTGGAATTTAGCTTGAGATTAAAAGTTAGACCAAAGAATGTAACACAAAAGAAGGGGGCGCGCACAGATTCCGACGATTGTCCAACATAAATAATCATCAACTTCATCAGAAATGACACGAACCCCATCTCGCATCTCGTCGCGGATGCGAGGCGACTGGAACAGTAAGGGGTGGGTACCACCTTGCGTTGACATTCCCGGGGCAGGGGGAGCCACAACCCCCGGTGTTCCGGGAATCGGACCGGCGGCGGAGAGATAATGGCGGGTTCCATCTGGGTTGACGCGCTGAAGTGCAATCTTCTGCATTTGACTAACGGGACCGCCATCTTCGGCTGACACGCGTCCCTTGTCTACTTTACGAATCACAAGAGGAGAAGTGGAAATACCAGAATGGGTGTCTGAAAGGACGATTTCACAACCATATGTAACAGGCTGGGGACCAGCTGGCATCATGTCATGAGCAATTGGAAAGAAAAGAGAGAATCAATCAATTGAAGAAGCGCGGCACGTCATATGACACTCACCAATTGGAGCATTATCAGCAGGTCGGCGCACGACATTGACGTTGAATGCAGACCACGCAACATTGCTCGCGCACAACTGAGCGTGGTCAATGGTCATATACTTTGTGCGGACGGTCTGGGAGTTGATGCGATTGAAAAGAGAAACAGGGCCTCCAGCGAGAATGCAGGACGAGATGTTCCGTGTTTTGGCGGTCTTCTTGGATGGTTTGGAAATGATAGTCACTGGAGCAGAATCAAAGGAAGCCCAGACGCGACCGCTCGGTGGATCGGCGCCTTCCGCAGTGAGAGAAGGCGGGGGAGGTTCAGCAATGTCGAGAGACAACTGGAAGCTTTTGGCCTTGGAGGTGCTCGTCACGTGTAAGAATTTGAAGCTGGCGGTCATGTTGTTGTCAAGGGGGGCCTTTTGCTCGAAGGAACGCTCGCCGTTCTCGGAGACGACGGCCATGGAGAGCTGTTGAGTGCGCATATGCCATACGGGACCCTCAATGTGGACAACGGGGGGCGGACAGAGGAAGCGCTTCTCGCTGCCATAGGACTTTTGTGCAACTGCAGCATGCAGACAGATGACGGTGGTCATGGGCATGACGCGTGCGGGATCATGGGAGACATGGTCGCGTACGATGCGTCGAATCTTGTTGTGGGGATCTTCCGAGTCAGTTTCATCGAGCTTGCGCTTGCCTGTAGAAGGCTGGGAAGTGACACGGTAAGGGACGCGACGGAGAAGGGACAGGAGGAGGAGAGTGGGCTGACCTGTGGTACGAGGGGGGCAGCTGGAGGGGCCTCGTGCTGCTGGGGCTGGGGCTGGTTGGACCACTGGCGGGAGCCATTGGAGGGAGCGGGGTCAGTGGTGGCTGTAGCTGCGAGGATGCTCTGGAGAGAGGGAGAGGAGGAAGCGGGGGCAGGGATCTGGAGAGGGGGAGGGGCAGGGGGATCTGGAGAGGGGTCTGGAGGAGGGGGGGCAGAGTGGGGGGGAGGGGGAGGAGGAGGAGGGGAAGGGGGAGAGTGGTTTGGAGTGTGGTGGTCGGTGTGCGGGGAAGGGGAAGGGGCGGTGGTGGTGAGGGTGTGTGGCTGTGGAGAGGGGGAGGGCTGGTGTGTGTCGAGGGAGAGAAGGGGTAGCGGGGAGGAGGGCTGTTGGGGCTCAGTCTGTGGATCGGAGACGGAGGCCATCTGGAGAGGGTGATTGAACAGGAAAGGATGGTGGGCCATGGACATTATAGGCGTGAGAGGCAAAGATCTCACGACCGCTGGTAAACGAGGACAAGTTGCACCAAATAGTTTCTTACGCCGTCACCGCTGCCAGCCCGGCCGCTGTCACCAGTCTAGTCACCTAGTCAGTCAGTGATCCTAGTCCTGCGTCTCTTGCTTAGCCTTGGGAACTCCCAAGTCCTAGTGGGAAAATAAACACGCCGACGTGGGAGTATTCTTTCCTTTGTCCCACCCTCTGTCTTATAAACATCCCATGTCCCCGGTCACCACCCCCTCTCTGGGGTCCCTCTTCTATTTCCTCAATACAATTTAATATTTCCCGTCTTCCCTCGCCTTTCTCCGGATTTCATTTTCCCAGTCCCCGTCCTCATCTCCCCTTATCCCACCCACCTATCAACCACCCCAGTCCTAGCTTGTCTTCCTCCCGTATCGCTTCCCCCGTTGCCTTCTCTTCTCCTCCAAACAGCCCAATCTCCCCCTTCCCCTCCTCCATCCCCTCCCCCCCCCCCTTCCCCCTCCTCTCCCTCTTTGTAGTCGTATCCTCCCCGTAGCCACTGCCATGCCCCTTCCTCCGTCCTCAGCGATGCGGGGAAGAATCCCCTTAGATTGAATGCCTCTTCCTTTTCTACCCGTCCACTCTGTACCAATACCCCACGTCTTGTACCCGTAGTACCAGTACTAGTATTTATCCCGCCTTTCCGCCTTTCTTCTCGCCCCAGCTCTTGATGAGACACTGAACGTGCCATGCTGCATGGACCCACCAGTCCTGTTATCGTGCGCGGTGCCGATTTTGATCGTTGCATCCTTTATTCCCGGTAAGGTGTGATAGAGTTCAAAAGTCGTTTTACTCCTCTTCTCCCCCTTGCTAATTTATACTTCTCCAACCGCTGCTCGACCCCTCTAGAGACCCTTCGGCCTTTTACGCCCCAATGTCGTTAGTCCATCTATTTGTTTGCCTTGAATGATGTCAACCCGTGTTCACCTGAGCAATCTTAGACCCAGATCGACCTTAAGCTTCGCCTGCCGTAGACCCTTGTCTGGCTGCATTCACCTAACTTACAATTCAACATGACCGCATCTTCTCCATCCAATTCTTACAATCACGTAACAAAAAAAATCTTTACCAACAAACTAATCCATCCAGTACCTATACATGTCAACGAAATGCTGTAGTCCAAATGCAAAAAAGAACGAAAAATTAGTACTATGCTGGTTCTATAAGTAGTAACGGTGGTTCGGTATCTAATGAAAACGAACGTGACAAAAAAAAAAAAAGTTTGTCCAATAGACGTCCAAAAAATGTTCATGTAAACATAGGCCAAGGCGTGAATAACGCGGTCGTGGTTGTCCATCTTTCTTAACTCAAGTAGTCCCTGCTCTTACGACGAGACTGACTAGACTTCACCCCCTCAGCATCAGGGAAGGGAACTCCATCCGACTTACGCACACGCGAATCCCGTTTGCTCCCGCTCGCGACGCCACCATGATCGGGCTTCACTCCCATCTCCATGTCTTGCTGGTATTTCTGCCAGTCTTCTACCTTGAGGGTCGACAGCCGTTTCGATGACATCCCCGTCGACCCTATCTTATCAGCGCTCAACGACCGCGAGTGGCGACTTTGTCGCTGTTCACCCCCTCGCTTTCCTCGCTCACCGTCGGATAGGTCCTCAGACTTTTTCCGCTTCTCAAGTGCAGCGGCTTTCTCCGCTTGTCTTTTCGTTACAGCTTCTCGTTCTAGTGCCTTAGATCGCTCCCACCGCTGCCGTGCAGCCTCGACATCCGCATGTTCTTTCTCAGCTTGCGTCAAAGGAGCCTGAAGGTCCCTCATTTTCTCTCGATGCCTCTCATTGAGCTCCTCAAACGTGCGAGTCCTTGCGGACGAAGGATGTTGCGGTGTGGGCGCAACGATGGGTGCAGTCGGTCGGCGTGGAGGAAGAATTGTCACAGGAGCATTCCCTCCAGGTGCATTTTTCTTCTCCCGCGTCAACTTGGCTAGCGGGACATCCTCAGACGAATCTGTACTTGCCATCCCGAAACCAAGCGCACTCTCTCGTTTCCGTCGTTTACTCAGAGCTTCGTGGACAGCAGGTGGAATGGGAATCCTAGGGTTAGGCGGATGAATGGGCGTAGTGGCAATAGGAGCAGTGACACCAGAAGGAGGTTGCAATAGTTTGCGCTCTTGAATGTATGTGTCCCAATCATCGTCTCTAAGGGGTGCACTGGTAGGACGGCTTATAGGTTCTCCCTGTAGCGGGCTACCAGCACGGCCTATATTCAAAAGTTCCATTGAGTACACCCTGGCACGAGGGTCGACCTCTCTTGGAGGTCGTGCATGAGAAGAAGGGGGGAAGAGCGCGCCATTGGCATCCAAGCTTAATGTTCGCCTGGACGTCAGTGACGGTCGACGAGATTGATCAGATGATGATGAACCAGGGCCAGGAGTCTCAGATTTTAGAGCATCAAGAGATCTGCGAATAGTTTGTATTTCCTGAAGAAGCTCTTCTTTTCGCCTGAGGTCTTCGAGATTAGCAGCCGTAGAAGGTTGAAGTGGCTTGACATGCGCCTCTCCGTCCTTCGCAATGAAACTCGAGGGAACATCTTCCTGAATGCCTAGTCCAAGATCTAAAGCTGGAAGCGCACCAGGACCTTGAAGGTGCCTTGCAGCCCTCCTGACCTCTTCATCTGGCACGGGGGCGGCTTTAAAGTCCGACAACCCAGACAAGTGGCGCGTGCGACCCTCTTCTGCCAAAGTAAAAGAAGACCGATGTTCACCAGAAGGAGACGCTGAGCCATCTCTATCTTTCATCAAAGGTATACTGGAAAATCCGCTATCCTTTCTTCCATGCTTCGACAACGTTGGATGTTCCTTCTCCCATGCCTCACGCTCCATGTCGACTTCTCTAAAGCGGTTAGATGCCTGTAACTCAGCTTCTTCATCTTTCTTTTTCGTTTCCTCAGCAATTTCGTGAAGTTTTCGTTGAAGGACTTTAAGAATCCGCAGTTGAACAGCAGCACCCATGAGAGAAACGGCACCGATGAGGCCCAGCTCGATCTGCATGGTCTGAGAAACGGGGAATTGGATTCCGTTTGTTGTATACTTTGGAAACATGGATGTGAAACCAATGTTCCAAATGTAAAACTTGTAGCTCACGATTAGTTATTGTAATGTCAGAAAATTGTTGGGCATTACCTCTTTCAGCCCAGCGGTGGTGAAACAGTCAACACCGAGCATGAATGCAGAAGAGCCCACGACCGAAGTTGAAATGAGGAGGATGTGATAATGAATCTTTCGATCATGTCAGATACTTTTTGCAATCCCACGAACCTTAGACATACCTTCGGGAATGTGCATAGTGTAAACCCAATAACAGCACAGCCTAGCAAAGGCGTTACTTACTTTTCATATAAAAGTAACAGCAAAATGGGGACTTGCCGATGTAGAGAATCCAGCGGAAGCCTATGGCTTTAATGACTCCGCCATTTTGAAAACATTGTATCCATAACGCAACCGCGAAACCACCCCATGCGCCAATACCGTATCTCGCGGCCTTCCAAAAAAATATGGCTATCGCCCCTCCTGCAATCCCAGCAATCGAAGAGGCCAAAACGAACATTCCTCTAAGTGTTTTGCTTGGTGGATTGATCGAAGGCAGGACACCAAACTTGAGAATGAGAACAGCACAAACGAGCGATAGGGTATAGAATCCGATCAAAAAGAAGGACGTCCTGGGAAAAGAGTATGAGACACAAATCAGAAATAGCAACGTAGGAGGTGGACACGTACCATCTGTTCTTGTGGCCCCAAAATGCGGAGGGTAGACCAGTTATGATAAGAATTGCCCCTAGGACACCGAATGCTGGATCGAGTTTAGTGTCCTTTGTTTGAGCGTCAGAATGAGGGCTGAAAACGAATTTGATGGAAATAACGTACCAGTACATTAGAATCCGGGGTAGGAGTAGCCGAAGCGGATGCCGTCTGAGAAGCTGAGGTAGTGGTAGAGGACGACTCTGAATGCGTAGGTGTCAAAGTATAGGTGACATTGGAAACTACAGGGATAACAGTGGTTAACTGAGTGGGTCGATTTCCTGAGCGAGTTGCAATGGTGACAGTGGTTGAAAAGGTGGTGGTCGAAAGAGAAATAGAAAAGGAGCTTGTCGAAGTTGGCTGCTGGCTAGAAGGTAAAGTGGATGAGGATGCTGAGGTAGTAGTCTGTGGAAATGCAAGGGGCAACAGGGAAATGCCTGCGAGGGTACAACAAACAAATGAGAGTCGCATACTGGAGGGAGATGCAAGAGAAGGGAGGGCAGAAGAGAGATGGTATTGTAGGCTAGATCGCTCAGCAAGGTTGCATAATCCAGGTGGGTGTGTGATGTATCGTGGGCTGAATGATAAGCAAGGAAGTGAAGTAGCCGAGAATGGGGACTGAAATAAGGATACGAAGGAAGTTTAAATAGGAGAGAAGCCCGGCACGCAGAGGAAACGCAGGAAGAAAGCAGGAACGGTGGTGAAAGCGGATGGGATTGCTATCGCGCAAACGAAGGGATGGGAGAAGAGGAGAGCAGGGGGAGAGGAGAGAAGAGAGGAGAGGAGAGGAGAGAAGGGATGGAGTGCCAGCGAAGAGGAAGGGAAAGAGGAAGAGAAGGGGGAAACGAATACTTTAAGGTTGTGAATTAACTCGGTGCAAATTGAAAGGTCGTGAAGAGGACGACTTACGGGAGCAGTGGCGAAGATTACAGCGAGGACTGCAGAATGTACAGGTTGGTTAACTGGTTACTAGTGAAAGTAACGCGAAATGAATGAGCTCAATGCTGGCACTGTCACTGGCAGGCCAACCGCAACGGAGACTTGAGCCCGAAGGCAATCGGAACAAGACTCGAGAAGGTCAATAATCCGCCTGAAACCGTTTTCTGCTGCAAACCGTGCACCCGATCGAGCGGCAGACCGTGCAGGCTATCCGCTACATTCCACCCAACATACAACGTAAGTACTCGCGACGCCATTGGCATATGTGTTCTCCCCACCCATTCCCTCTCCCAGCCAATCACACCCCGTCGCCACATCACCCGCTTACCTCAACCCCGCATCTCTCCCAGCAACCACCTGCAATCACTCCCTGACTCCAAGTACTATCCCACCACCTGTATCTTCTCCGAGGAGTAACCCTAACCGACTAATACTTACGTATCACATTATCTACCCGATACCTGCTCTACTGCTTATTATTATGTACGTACATTAAATCTATAAAAAAAATTAAAAAAAAACCAAGTAATATTCTACTTGTCAATCAAAGTGTTCAAACCGTACTGGCTTGACCTTGATCTCGTTCAGTATCCTCACCATTTTCGATGCATCTGTCACCACAGTCTTCTTCTCACCCTCATCCACCGCCTTCTCTATATCATCCTTCTCCTCCAATATCGTAATCACCTTTCCTCCCCTGCCAAATCGCCCAACGCGTCCTGCAACGTGCAAGTATGCATCCACAGATCGACCTGTAACCTTTGGTCCTTCCGGCATTCCCAAAACAAACACATGGGTCATCTCCGGAAGGTCCAACCCTCGCGTAGTTGCCAGTGTCGCCACAAGCAACACCGGGTTTTCTTCCACCGTTTCAGCCCCCCTCAGCAAGTGTGAGCGCCCTTTGTCGATAGCCTTTAAGTCCAACCCACACGCATTCACCCCCATTTCACGTAACTCGAACACAGCACGCTGTACAGGTGAAGACGATGGAAGCACGAGAAGTGCGATCGACGGCACATCAAGTGCAAATGCCGTAGCAATAGCTTCCAGTGCATTCGGATTGAATGGAGATGGCGTATTGATAAATTCTAGTACCCAGCACATCAGTATTGGTATCACTCAAAATTTTGCGGAAAGAAATACACACTCGCAACAAGTTTGGGATCTATATCGTTTTCCGGTTCGAATGGCTCCGACGCTCCAAAAATTGATTCAGACGTAATGGCCTCTCCTTGTCCTTCCACATTCTCCGTTTTTGCCTCAATCGCCCCCGTAACATTTCTAATAATGTTGTCCGACACTAGGAGCACTGAATGCTTAATACCTTGACCTCCGAGGGAACTGTTAGCTGAATCTTCTTCTCCCACTAAAACAGGCTTTTCGGGCACCGAAGAAGTCTGGGATGTCTGCGCAGGCCGCTCTTGGCCTCTAATTTTTACAAGATTGTCCCTGTTTAGCCATCCACTTTCTTCAAACAAGTAGTTCTTAAGTCCCGCCCGAAGCGTGGCGCTCGACAAGATCAACTGCGGTGACGGTGGATATGCGGTCGAGCTAGATTGCTGCACGGAGGTTCTCTGGTATTGTGCGAGGCCAGGCTCATCACGCCGTCGCTGGTTAACATCCTTGCGTCCAGAGTATATAATGTCAAGCAGCAGCCTTGTTTCTCCAGGGTGTGCCTTTATTTTTTGAGCTGACTTACGATGAGCAGGCATAAATGTCCTTGAAAGATCCTTTTTCGGCAATGTTTCTATTAGGTAGTCGACTTCGTCCACGACGACGCTAGAGAGACGCGACAGTTGTAATGCAGACGAATCTTCTTTGTATATGTCCATGACTGCAGTAGGTGTCCCAATGAGGATGTGCGGCACATCTGACTGCAGCGCCTGAATTCCGTGCGAAAGATGTTTGCTTCCATCCCGTACTAACACTTGCGCTATAGAATTTAAAGATGACATAGCAGAGCCTGTTTGAGTAGCAAGTAACATTCGTTCAATCCAATGGAGCAACTGGTACGCCAAATCACGATGAGGAACCAATACCAGAGATGTTATATGACGTTGTTCGCGAGATATCTTGCCTTTGATAAATTTTGACTTTAGACGTGGTTTATTTAAAAGTGCAAGAATGAGTCCAAAGGACCTAAACGGAACAGTATTTAAGCAATGGCAGTTTGTATTATCAGAGAAATACTTACTTTCCGGAGCCTGTCTGATCCCTTAACAGTACATCTTTATTGCCCAGTATCGCTGGTATAAATTGTGTTTGCGTTTGAGTGGGGGATTTCACGTTTGGAAACGCTTTTCGGAGGGAATCTATGATGGGAGGGTGAAGGCCCAAATCTTCAAATGTAATACGAGAAGGGCTGTCCGAGTGGGAATTCTTTGAAATCCCGTCTGAATAGACCACCGCACTGCGGCTTATATGACGCGCATGTTTAACTGGCGGCCATGCCCTGCAACACTGTTGTTGGTGGCAGAACCTGGTGAGCGTTAAGAAGAAAGAGGTCATAAAGTCACGAAATTTAAAGCACTGTGATTCTGAAGGATTGATGCCGTTAACAGACCTTATGTCATCACATTGCTAACGCCACTCCGTTGCTCTCAGCTTCTTATGCCCCAACCTTCATAATATGGGTGGAAGTCAATCGACTCCAAAGATCACTGCTCAGGACAAGGCGATATTAGAGTCAGTACTACATGAACTGCATCCGTTTGTTTTACCAACAATTTCAGCCTTAAGCTACAACGTGATAAACTTAAGCAGTACCAGAAGAATGTGAGCGGATTGTCTCCACTCAAAGGCATTATTTCTCAACCAGTTCAGATTCAAGCTATCCTAGATAGGGAACATGTAATTGCTAAGTCTCATTTGGAAGCTGGCCGGAAGGATCGTGCCATGATTGCGCTACGAAGACGGAAGTATCAGCAAAGCTTACTTGAAAAAACCTATGGACAATTAGAGAATCTTGAACAACTAGTATGTTTTTACCATCTTTTCGTTATGAGACTCTGATGATTGTCTGCAGGTGTCCACTATTGAATTCTCGCTCGTCGAAGTCTCCGTGCTCCATGGACTTAAACAGGGAAATGAGGTTCTGAAGGAAATTCATAAAGAGTTGAATGCTGAGAGTGTTGAGAAACTCCTTGAAGAGACCGCAGAAGCCAGAGAGTATCAAAGAGTGCGGAGTTTATTAAATTTCGTGCTTTAAGGTTACTGACGCGTTCAAAGGAAATTGGGGAGATGTTGTCCAACACGCTAACGTTAGATGAGGAAGATGCTGTACAAGAGGAGCTACGGGCTCTTCAAGAGGATATTGTGCGTAACTCTCTAAGGAATTATGCATAACTCTTAAATCATTTGAATATTAGGAGGTCCAGGGTTCTCGAGACATAACACTTCCTAGCGTCCCGACGAAAGACCCTGTTATATCTGAGCCGGCAGTACATGGTGAGTCCAAAATGTTCGAAATCTCCTCTGACGGTACTTCTAAAGTGTGCACAGAACTACGAAGTAAAGATGCAGCTCGAGAAAGAGTAGCAGTACCAGTCTAGTCAGCGGAATCAGGGTATACCCTATTTTACAGTAGTAAATCTCATTTACACATGTACTTAAGCTATGTAATATAAACAGTAAAATTTTATTTTATCACCACCCTTCAAAATCTCCAAATCCAGTCTTGCGCTTCTTTGTTTCAGAAGCACCAGTCATGACTGATTGCACAGGTCTTTTCAAATTAAGATACTTGCCAACACCGCCAGTGCCAGCATTGCTTCCAGGCGAGGCATTTCCGCTTCCAACTTTCTCTCCAAACCAGTTAATTTCATCTTTTTTCTCCGGAATGCTTGTTGCCCGACCAGACTCTGTTTCCGCTTTTCTAGCCAACTTCTTTGCGAGGCGCATTTTATATTCTTCAAAAGGATCCTGGTAGCTGTACACAATCGTGAAAATCAGAAATAAAATATACTATCGCAAGCTAACGTACATAACGACCTGTGTAATTCGAACAGCTTTTGCAGGCCTTTCGGTGCCAGATTTAACGGGTATATTTTCAAGAGCATCTAAAACATCCTCTCCACCTACAAGCTTGCCAAACACAGTGTGTTTGTTGTCAAGGTGAGGAGTAGCTTTGAATGTAACATAAAACTGGGACCTGAATAAATTATGCAATGTGTCAATTATAACATTCGAGCATAATCATATTTACCCGTTGGTATTGGCCCCTTTGTTTGCCATTGCAACAGCGCCGCGACCATCATGTTTAGCCGCGTTCTTCATGTCATGCTCGTCACGAAATGGAGTGCCCCAGTAGGATTCACCTCCGGAGCCTGTTCCCGATGGATCGCCAGTCTGAACCTTTATTCACAACATTAATGTAAAAAATCAAGAACAGCCGCGTAGTGTTTACCATAAACCCAGGAACGAGACGATGAAAGAGACAGTTATCATATTTACCAGTCCTCGCTAACATCAAAAAGTTGTAACAAGTCTTGGGCGCCTTAATGAAATGTTACTACTGCAAATTGCTTAAGAGTATAAAAAGCGAACCTTCTCACAAAAGAGTTCCAGGTTCAGACTTCCGCCTAATGAAGTAATCACACGAACGTACGCACGTCGCTTTCCGATGTCCTTTTCCTTTCCTTTTCCTTTCAGGGGTTTAGAAATTTCTTCAAACATCAACTCTTCCTGGAGGACAATTAGAGTAAATTTTGGCAGAAAAGAGAAAATAATACCTCATCCCAAAGCAATTTTGAGCTGGCGCTTTGTGGATCGACAGAGGTGGATGTTAGAGATGCACCCGGCAGTCCACTGGAATACGGTGATATATTCCCTAAAGCAAATTCTAAGTTCATATTAAATAGGAGCAGAATGAGAAATCATACAGGGTACATCAGCTTTAGACTTGAGCGACGTAATAGCAGGACTTTGTGGTTTAGCGATGACAGTCTTGTCAGATGTCGCAGTCTGCTTAGAAGTCACGGGCAGAGCGGGAACAGAAGCTGAAGGAAGTCCATGCGGGTTTTGTAGGGTGATGACATCTTGCCTACAAAAATGAGAAGCCGACCAGGTGTTGCAAGGAATGAATATACACCAACTTTTTGAACGGAATATCGGCCACTAAATCTCTACCACCTTTAATGCTCTCTGCTAAATAGACATTTCCAGTCGTTGCAACAGCAACAATATGGGAATGTTCATTGAAAGGTTTGAACGATATTGGATCGTGTATCTCTCCGGTTGCTTCCTTGCGGGAGTAATGGAGTGTTACAAGATCCGCAGGGGCTAGTGGCTCTTTTGTAATCGGGTGGGTGTTATTGTGTTGTCTAGGATAAGTTGATGGTATAAGAGTAAATCTTGAGATGTATATATTATAACGTACTTCAGCCAAGGAATGATATTAACCAAGTCAAATACTGTTCCTGTTCCATCGGAGTTTCTTGAACAAACAGGATGGTTAAATGGTTGAAAAGAGAGTGCACAGCAGTCGAAAGGAGTTGTTGCTCCAGGATGTGGCGCTTCCTGTTTACTTGACAGAGGATGCTAAACAAAACATGGGACGGATATTGGATTAATGAAACATACGCTTTATAACCGGTGGAAGAGGAATGTGATCCAAAGTAACCAGCATGTTCAGCGTGTGTAATGTAGAGCTTGTCAGAATTCCCATGGCCCATGTTTAGAAAGAGTACTTATGTATAGAGAGAAAGAGAGAAAGTCGACAGCGTTGGGATCAAGTAGATACCAAGTTGGCAGTAGGTTGATTATGTAAGTTGTAGCATATATATGTAGACGCGTTATTGATACCAGAAGGATCAACCAAACAAAGGCTTTAACGCGTGTGGAATGTTTGTGGAGTTGAACGCGCTTCGTTCCCATATGCTTCCACGTGCTATCAGAGCTACGAAAGTAGTGTTGCTTGACGTCCTTCCTTCCATTTATTACCGTAATTTGGGGAGTGCGTCCAAATCTATTGGAAATGCTCCCCCGCTCATTCCACCAGCTGTCACGAAGAAAATCAAGAAGCAAATCCCAGTTCTGAATTCAAGGAAAGATGCAAAACCACTTCGTGCTGCAGACACTGCACTTTTCAATCAGACCTTGGTCATAATCCGCCGAGCTGTAGCTGATGAAGACATTGCAAGTGCAATGAAATGTCTTTTTGTACTAAAGGACAAAGGACTTCTTCACTTCATCCCTCGCTTGGATCGGAGGGGAGTCTCGGAGCTTATTCGAGTTACATCTCCGAAACTGGATATATCTTCTTCCCAATGGAAAATGGCCGAAGAAATCGCGTTGTTGACAGCTACGGACAATGAGATGGGTGGACTAATATGGTGCTTGCTTGCGTACATCAAAATGAGGGAGCCTGATGCTGCCATTTCTTTATACGACAGATTCATACATCAATGTAATGTGCAGGATACACTTAAGGAGAAGGCTGCAGAGGAAGAAATTGGAGAGACGTCATTTGAACGAACAGATACCAGCGCCGAACACGATAAAATATCACTGCTTCTCGCTATTATTACAGCGCATGCTATGAAAGACTCTTTCTGGGAAGCACTCTCTACCTATCTCGCGTCTCCCGTACGCTTTCGCCGCAACATGACGGAAAAATATCTGCAAAGCTTAAAGCATAACCCAAGTCTACATGACAAAGTAAAAATGTTCATGGAAAGACTTGAAACTGCACGTTGGGTTGCGCGGCCGTTGGCACTTACCAAGCAAATACGAAATCTAGCAGAAACTCGGTCTACGCTGCAGCTGAAAATTCTCTACAAAGGCATCATCAATGGCTGCTCTGGACCTGATGCTTTCATAGCGGGCGATGAAACTTGTATTGATGACTCTAAGCCGATAGCTCTGAATACAATTGTATGGACAGCCTTCATATCGGCCTTCTTAAAATGCGAAAGTCGAGATTTAGCTGGAAGAGTTTGGGACGATCAAAAGAAACTCGGGCTAAAGCCTACTGTTTCTATGTGGACCGCCGTTTTGGACGCATATGAAGGCGCAGGGGCTACCACCGACGCTATTGCTGCTTGGAATATGATGAAATCGCAGGGGATAGAGCCAGATGCTCTTGCATATCGGGCTATCATCTCAGCCCTATTCAGATGCCACAATGCCAATGACGCGTTTACACGATTCCAAGAATTCCAACAAAAATGCCAGACTAGTTCGTCAGAGGCGCAGGTATTGACCGTATACAATACGGTCATTAGTGGTTTATTATGGGAATTGAAAGGACATGAAGCTAAAGCGCTGCTGCAAATGATGCGCGAGAAGGGACCAACGCCAGATATAGTTACCTACAACACGTTTTTGCGATTCTATGCGCGACGGCTGGACTTCAGGTCCCTCGCTGATATTGTGAACAAGATGGCGGATGCCAAGATAACAGGAGACGTGTTTACGTTCTCGACAATTCTATCTGGGCTTCTGAAAGCAGGTAAAAAGGACGCTCCGGAGTTAGTGCTCCAGCTTATGAAGAAACAAGGAGTCCAACCCAACATTGCAACCTATACTGCTATAGTAACGCAGCAAATGCGGGAACATAAGGAGGAGAATCTTCACAGCGCATTTCGTTTAATTCAGATAATGGAGAAAGAACCTGGATTAGAACCAAACGAAGTAACATATACTGCCGTCTTGAGCGGGGTATGTCGCGGTGGTTGGCTATCAGCACAAAAGTCGAGGCAATGGAGAGATCAAATTATAGAACGCATGAAACATCGAGGAGTGCTGTTTGGATTGCCCACATACCACACAGTGCTGGAGTCTAGTCTATATTCGTCAGAAGGTGAAGGACTGCGAGAGGCTATGGCATGTTACGAAGAAATGAAGGAGCGACAGATACAGTTCATGGATAAAACATGGTATATTATTTTATCAGGATTGATGCACCGAGATGAATGGGATCTTGCGGGAGACGTAGTGCATGATATGGAGGAGTCGGGATATTCACCTAAAGAACGTTCGCTCCGTAAGCTAATAGAGAAGGTGAAGCAGACCGAAAGATAGCCTTGTAGATATATTACATACTTTATTCTGCAATACAATATACAGCAGATTAATGGAGAACGGGCAGATGATTAAGATGACTTGGACGGTGTGCCAAAGAAGAACTGCTTTCCAAGGCCGACTTGCAGATAGCGTGAATAGGCTGCAGCGGTTGAAAGATCAGTAGGACGAAGGCGTGAAGGACACGTGAGCAACATACCCCAATAACTCCACTTCCTCCCAAGCCATTTGCCGAAGAAGGGCAAGAGCACGATAGACACAAGTTGCTGAAGCTGTTTGAGACTCTCCTCCCACTCCTGTTGAGCGAGACGATATTCTTCGTCCTCTGAGTCGTGGGAGGAGGTGGAAATATCGTCCAGAGAAATGTCTGAGCGAGGCATTGAGGACGGTGATGGCGGTTCGGAGGTAAGATGCAGCGAGGAGTGCCGCTGATGGGATGACGGCAGTACATACTACTGTGCAAGTTAGATTTCAGCGGCAACCCCGGAAAAGGTTGGACCAGCTCACTCGCCGTCCTCCTCGCTTGCTCATTCCACTCCCTCTTTCTTCTATACCCCCACATGCACCATGGCAGACCCACCCCACAGTCCTTCGCCCTCTCGCCGCCTCGTTGGCCAGCCGCTGCTCTATACCCTTTCCATATTCATTAGTTTGGGTGTGTTCCTCGTAAGCCCTCTTCTTGTCCTTCGCCAGTAGGTGGTTGAACTGCTCGCCCTCTCAGTTTGGATATGATCAAGGGTAATGTTCCTTAACTTCCTGGTTGTCGTTGGTCTCATGTCTATCACAGTGTTATGAGCGGGATTATCACTGGTCCCTACTTCCGAAAATATTTTGGCTATCCTACTGCTCTCGAAGTGGGGACTATGGTCGCGGTTTTGGAGATAGGCGCATTCGGTGGGATTCTATGTTTTGCCCTTACAACTCAAGCTAACACATACATATTCACGGTCCCAGTGACATCCCTCGCCTCCGGTCGCGTCGGCGACGTTGTTGGTCGCAGGGGTACACTTCTCTTTGGTGCAGTAATTTTCACCATTGGGGGAGCTATTCAAACATTCTCAGTCGGCTTCTGGAGCATGATCATTGGGCGGATAGTTAGTGGATTTGGCGTTGGTCTGCTTTCGTTCGTCCACCATTTGGTTTCGATTCTCTCTGCTAATCATTTCGTGAATGTAGAACTATTGTCCCCATATACCAGAGTGAAATATCACCCCCGAATCATGTATGTGTATGCTAACTACTCTACACATCTAACTGACCGAAAGTAGCGTGGCGCACTTGCTTGCATGGAATTCACGGGGAATATCGTCGGTTACGCGTCATCAGTCGTGCGTCTTCTTCGATTGTACAAAGTTTTGGTGCTCAAAGTCACCAGTGGATCGATTACTTTTGTTCATTTATAAACTCAGACCTGTCTTGGAGAATACCACTCTTCATGCAGTGTGTTATTGGATTTATTTTAGTCGGAGGCTCGCTTATTATTCCAGAAAGCCCACGGTACGTTGTCATGATTTGGTAAAGTGTGGAATCGCTTACTCACTTTTGTAGTTGGCTTATTGACACAGACAAGGAGGAGGAAGGACTCCGTGTCATTGCCGATCTTCACGGCGGAGATTTAAGCGATCCGGTTGCCTTGGCTGAATACGCAGAAATTAAAGATAAAGTTAGGGAAGAGGTTCGTAGTTCTCAGTCTGTTTATATTCATGGTTTAACACCACTTATTTAGCGTGAGTCTGGTGAAGAGAGGTCGTACAGTGTGATGTGGAAGAAATACAAACGTCGTGTTTTACTCGCAATGTCTTCACAGGCGTTTGCCCAACTTGTAAGTCATACATCTATCTATACATAACGAGAGATATCTGATTTATAAACTTATAAACTTAAAGAATGGAATTAATGGTACTGTATTGCTGTACTATTTTATAAAATTTGCGACTAAACTGGTGGCACAGTAATTTCATACTACGCTCGTGGGTTTATTTCTTTCCATCTTACAAGCTGATTTACTGTAATATCACAATAGCTCGCGTTTTCGAACGTAGGTCAATATCAGTGTATTGTGATAACTTACTGACTGTTATGCAGAAGCAGGATGGATTGGTCGACAAGCTATCTTGATGACTGGAATTAATGCCATAATTTACGTTTTGAGCACATTGCCGCCGTGAGTAATTATTGCTTCGTATATATTTATATACCTACTTTATGCAGGTGGATACTTGTCGACCGCTGGGGGCGTCGAGCTATTTTATTATCAGGAGCCGTTGTGGTGAGTGCTGTGTCGCTGGCTTTATTTCTCCTTTCTTAGTTATTTGACAGATGGCTGCATCTTTAGTAGCTACTGGATGGTGGATGTACGTCGACGTCCCGGCTACACCGAATGCTGTAGTAATATGTGTCATTATATTCAATGCTGCTTTTGGATTCAGGTAGGAAATATAAAACTACACGCTTAAAGACCCCTCTGAATATCTTTCTACTAGCTGGGGACCCATTCCCTGGCTTTACCCGCCTGAGGTTAGTCATTTATGTTTATTTAGTCAGCATTTTGGTTTACCCTGCATAGATTATGCCCCTCACTTTCCGAGCCAAGGGTGTATCGCTTTCAACTGCCACTAACTGGGCGTTTAATTGGATTGTCGGTGAAATAACACCATACCTTCAAGAGTTGATCGAATGGCGACTATACCCTATGCATGGATTCTTTTGTGTGTGTAGCTTTATATTGGGTATGTCCTACAGTATTTAGTCAGCTATTCCCGAGCTTATCATTCCATAGTATATTTCCGTAAGTATAATTTAGCGTCCAATTTGTTACGCTTTGATCCATATATGATGCAGTCTATCCTGAAACCAAAGGGGTTCCCTTGGAGGAAATGGATTATGTGTTCGGTGAAGGTGCGTATGCCTGTTGATCACTACCTTTCAATGTATAATAAAAAGCTACAGAGGAACGTGAGGAACGCCTGGACAACGAATCGGAAGTAACTTCGTTAATATCAAACAGATCACCGACTCGCGTCGCCACCAGCTCTCGACCAAGTCGTGCAGAAAGGGGAGATGGTTGGCTACGACGCCTTTTTCAGCCAAATGAAGTGCGCTCTAGATACGAGGCTATCGAAGATGGCAATTAGTGCCAAACGGATCCCACGCCGCTCTGGAATTTAAGGAATTTGCGGATTCTTGTTTTCCTTTCCTACCGAAGAGATTTATAGTCTACGTTGTCTTGTATTACGTCTGAGTAACTTTCGGATTTTAAACCATCTATTTAATGATTTGTAATACAATGAGACACTTAACCTTGTCTGATTAGAGGCTTCTACCAGGACAGTTCAAAAGATGCACGGAAGATAGCTTTCATCAGAGTTTTCGTTGCAGCGTAATCACGTACATAACAGAGCATACAACAGTAGTAAGTATGTGCTACAGCCGTATTTTAGTCATAGTCATTATATCCTGAGATTCTTCGAAATTGACCATTGATAATCGTATCAGGTACAGGAATGGTATAGTTCCCGAAGCAGTCAAAGTCAAAGTCGACTTCTTCAATGCGCTGCTGCATTGATTTGATGAAAGTCTGCAGTTCGCACAAACCATCCTTATTTGATTTACATCCTTTGATACCGGTCAGGGGAAGGACGGCGTCGTTCAAAATCCAGCGAATATGCGTTGGAGTTTTAGAAGTAGGGCAAGAGAGGACTTGACCGACCAAGTTTGTTGCAAAAGGAGCAATTTGATTTACAAAGTATGTCTAATATATAAAGAATGTAAGCCTCGGAGCGCCGTACAGTGAACAGTGAGCATACCTGGTGTTTGGGGATATGATCGACAGGCAGCGGACCGTTGGCTGCCAAGCTTGTGAAGTTCATTGCAACAAGAACTTGTGACGATAGTTTAATCATAAGCGAGAGATTAAACTCGACAAACTTACTTGAGGAAATTACGGTATCGTGACTAGCATCAACATAAATGGATTGATTTAGAGGGAATGTGATGCTATTATTGACAAGTGTGACATTGAAAGTAGAGCTAGCTGTGGTGAGAGGCGTTTGGGTAAGACGCGACACGAGTTCTTCAACATATCCAATGCCTGCGCACTGGCGGCAGGGTTGCCTGGACCACTTCCATACCAGAAATCAAGATCTGAACACAGGCCATTAAAAATCTGAAATTAATTCAAGGGATATGCACAACATACCAAACCAGTATTCAAAGCCTTTCCATTCTTCCTCTGTGAACAGATCGCAAAATGACGAGAACCCAAGAGCGACGGTCTAAATGATGATGGACAATCAAACGACAAAACAACATAGCCAGCTCGAACATACCTCATAGGCGCATAGCTGTTGCATAGCTACGAGATCTGAGATCTGAAGGTCTATTCCCTTCAAGAAAGGCTGTAAACGTTTCAAGGCTGATTTCAGGTAGACGGCTTGCCCAATTGCTGCTCTGAACGGAACCAAAGGCCCCTATATCGTTATTGGCATTGTCACATTGGAAATAGGGAGCAAGTGTGTTATTGAACCCTGTTCCTCAATTACGATAAGTTGATGATAGTCTTGCTGGTAGCTTTGAACGCCAAAAAAGCCCGCTGAAAAGTGAAGACTAATACTGGAGATGAACGAACAAGATGATGCAAGAAGGTAAATGCTTACGCAGAGTCGAACATACGAGCTAAATTGGCTCTCATGTTAATGACAAGGAAAAAAGACAAATGCATGCAGTCCTACCTTCTGAAGTTGTACGGAATACCGGGAGTTCCTTGAGGTCCTTGAGCAGCTCACCTAAAAAGAGTTTCATTAATAAAAATATTGATGCACCAATTATGCAACTTGCCATATTTTACCCTGAAACCCACACCAAGATTAAAGCTGAACCGGTATCAGATTACTTTGCGAAATGATGAAAATGTAAATATTTCGCTTACAGCTGAGAACGACCGTAGGGAGTCAAAATCTCAGCACCAAGCCTGAATTTCCAACTATTAAGGAAGCTAAGAGGGCCTGAAGCAGAGAAGCCTTTCCCTGCTGCAGCTGTATGGATGGTCTTACCGAAGCCGGGAGCAGCTGCGCCTTCAGCTGGATATCTGGCGCCATGACGATGCAAGAGATGGACTTGAGTGAGCTCGCAACCATCAGGAATGAGAGGAGAGGCGTCAGGCAAGCCAAAGGATTCGACACTCTGCAAGGGACTCAAACTTCCCCAGTGGTGCGTAACATCGAACTCTGAGCTCTTTGCGTCAGAAGCGTCCGGTTTTACGAGAGGAAAGATGGAGTCGACAGAAGCAAAAGCGGGCGCAGTGGCGATGGCTTCAGCTTCGTCTCCAGCTACGGGGAGAATGAGAATGGAGATATGTGTGAGAGGAAGAAAAGGACATACTGGGAGTTGGACCGGGAAAGCCGACGTGACTGGCGTCGGGGAAGAAAGATTGGACGTCAGTAAGAGTGGCATTAGGGGGCGGGAAAACAGCGGTAGAAGTTGAGCCAGCAAAGGAGGATGCACTGTTATGAGCAGCAGCCAAGACGCTGGGAAGGAGAGATAAGAGAAGGAGGAAGGCGGAGGGGGGCATGCGAGGATCGTCAGAGGGTGGGCGGTGGGCAAAGAAAACAGAATAATGTTGAGCATATTTATAAGTTTATATAGTGGAGTAAGTGAATGGTATGAGAGCGAATTCAAAGAGAGATGTGTTACAGATGGTGATCAGAAAAGAGAGCAGCAGCAGGAGCGATGATAAAAATAGACTAAGCGTTGTCCGCACCATGCGATCCCGTTTGATCACTACCAAATCATCGTGCTGCTGCCTGCAGCTCAAGCTCACCCTCACCCTCAGGAATATCGTCGACGTCCGCTGCACTGTAGCATTATATATTATTATGTTAGCATACAACTAGAATAGCATCCAATATCCAACTGAATCTAACTCATCTAATTAAACGGTCCTTGACGCTGGGTAATCCACGATCATCCCCGCTTCCCCACTCACACTGATAAGTAGTCTGACGTCTCCCCCGCCCCCTCCACCCTCTCCTCTCTCTTTTTTCCCATCCCTCCCTCTCCCTTTGTGATGCTGCCATCGATCTCTGCTAATGATTACTAGATCCTTGCGACTTCCGTCCGTTCGTTCGCCTTTCAAACCGCGGTCCACAGCATCCTACCATGACTATGTCAGAGTTGCAGCGAAAGGTCCCCTCTTCTTCTTTCTTTCCCCCCCTTTCCACCAGTCCTCATTTCCCGCAAACAAATAGGTGGAATTATCAGAGTTCCTTTGGCATCTCCCCAGGTCATAGGCGTCGCCAACGCCCGAGGAAACAGGAGGTGCCTCCCCCAGCTTGCTTTTCCTTCGCCCTTCACCCCCCTGAACTAAATCTACTCATTCTATATCCAGCCAACAAGAGGATTTTTATGCCTATGTTTCCCTTTCTCTCAATCCAGAAGAACTGCGTCTAAGCGTCAAAAAAGCGCATGGTGTAGATTGGAATCCAGAGCCAGCAAGCCATGCGCTGGCGAAGGAAGTTCTCTTTGTCGGCATATATGATGGGTACGTCTCCTGCTCATATCCTGTACATCGTTAATACCGGGAATCTATCTGTATTTCTGTAGCCATGGAGGGTCTGCCGTTTCACAATACCTTCGTCAAGAATTACATGGTCTCTTTGAATCCGTGAACAAGTCTGACATACCCGAGCTCTACGAATGGATCAAGCACATTGGTGGATACTTTAAGCGCTTCAAGGGCGGCGCCTTGACTCCGTGGATTCAAGATCCGAAGGCTGCAGGTCCATTAGATTTGGAAGCTCGCGCAACCCAGGCGTTCTTTGAAGCAAGTACATTTTCTAATACTTTGCTTCACACTAACATTTTACCATCAAGGTTGACCGCAATCTATCAGTTGATAAGGTCTCGCAAACGTGTGGTGCGACAGCTTCTGTTGCTATATTACAACCTTTGGATGTCCCTTCAGTGGGCTTTTTTTCTGCTGAAAAGCTTGCACTGACCGTAGCACACTGTGGGTATGTACTCGTCCCTTATCTTCTCATATCCCGCTTACAGGTAATTCTCTAGCGATACCCGTGTTCTGCTATGCTCTACTAATGGAGGTGAGGTCTTTCTTATGACCGAAAATCACCACGCGGATGCCCGCGTAGAAAGTATAAGGCTACGCCGCATGATGGGCTCCTCGCTTATCACTGACTCTTTTGGGGAATCTCGGTGAGTCTAAGACTGAAGGGTGTGGCATGAAACTTTGCTGAGTGTTTGCTAGTTGGATGGGTGCACTTGTAAATACCAGATGGTGGGCTTCTTTCTAGCATTAACCTCGCTGCCTTTTTCTGACAACCTATTTCCAGTTTAGGCGACCTCCGATATAAACGATTTGGAGTAACACCAGAACCAGAGGTTAGGACGAAATTACTGAATGGTTTGCTCATTTTGTCTCTTTTCATCACATCTCATGGAATGAATGCAAAACGTAGGTAAAGAATGGGCATACATGGTCCTAGTGTCCGATGGGGTATCTTCCATGCTATCAGACGAAGAAGTTGTAGACCTTGCACGCAATGCCCCCAACCCCAAAGTTGCAGCAGATCGCATATTGTCGTTTGCGGAGGAACTTGGAGGGGAAGACAATGCAACCGCCATAGTCGTTCCTCTGGCTGGGTGGGGCAATATTCAAGGGCCAGACAAGACAAAAGACCTCCGGGAATATCGACGAAGACAAGCAGGTATGATTTCAGTTTTATATTCTCATCAAAACTCACGTCATGTTAGTGGGATCTGAACGGCAACGACGAATGTGAACACTATGTTATGTCAATCGATAGGTCATGTAAATTAGTTTATACCCTTTAATCATATTTGCGCAGCAGCATGCCCATCCGCACGAGGATCTGATCCTGCGGCCCACACTGTCTTCCCAGACTTGTCGTTTATTTTCTGGATCACCTGACCACGACCCATCATTCCTCTGGCAAACCCACTGACGATACGTGCATCATGCCCCATATCTATGAGAAAGTGAACATTGAAGTGGAAAGAGAGAAAAAACATGCATTAGATGCATACCACGGAGTTTCTGTACCGTATCTATCGGTATGCCGTCTTCGAAGTAAACTTCGCTGTTGGCATCGCCAGCTGCCCCCGGCGCTTTGTTATCAGTTTCAGGCATGCCAGGAGAAATGCAAAAGCGAGGTGCGTCCACTGCTGCTTGAGGCGTAAATCCCCGCAACATGTTTAGGAGTACTTGTACGTGGCCTTGCGGCTTGCAATCCCATACGATTAGGTGACGCATCCTAGAATATTCAAGATACGCGTGCTAACCTGCATATAACCACCCATCACTCCATAGCTGAGGAACAAGTCATCTCCTCTCAACGCCAAAGCGGGGATGATAGTGTGGTATGGCCGTTTACCTCCCTATCAGACATCAATGTCTTCATCGGAACCTTTGCATCGTCCTTCCGAACGCACCTTCAATGCATTCGGGTGCATTTCGTCGAGGACAAACCCATTTCCGCGGTTTTGCAATGTAAATCCGCAATTCTTAGGGATAGCTGAGAATTTTATCAGCTCGTAAATGAACATGGTAGACGTCGTGGCCCATACCTCCGGTGCCAAAGCCAGCATAGTTGCTCTGGATGTAACTGCAAGCGTTTCCCCATTGATCGGTAACTGAAAAATATACAGTATCGGAGGAGTTCACCGGATTGCCCTGTTGTACGTGATAAACAACCATATATGGCTGTAAGGTTTTCATCTCTTACGTGGACAACTTTAGGATTAGTTTTAGTAGGGTTAAATAACTTTGCTCTTGAAGCTAGATACTCCTGTATGTGTGCCGTTACTACAGTTCTAGAATAGCTAGAATTTCCTAACCTTGCTCAACAATTCGTCGACGGGTATATGTTCCACCTCTGGATCTGTAACATACCATTGACTATCCGCAAATGCTAGTCTGTTACATGTGTACGTATCAGTAGGACAGATAAAATCATGGCTACGCTAACTTGCCGAAGAGCTTCGACTAGAACATGAAGATATTCCGCAGAATTATGTTCCATATCAAGAAGAGGTCTTGTTAAACCCTGCTCTTGTATATTTTCGATGATACCCAGAGCGAGTAAGGCAGTAATGCCTTTGCATAGGCCTATAAGCACTATTTATAGGGTACGTTTATTGCCACAAACCTTGACCGTTCGGTGGACACTGATTTTGGGTAAGTAAGAAGATCCTTGAAAAATAATTACGTAGAAGGCACCTCATATACAGTGACTTCTTTTGCGTAGGTATATTTGATGGGTTCCACAAATGTAGACGCGTGCTCAGCCAGGTCTTCAAGTTCCATTACACCACCTTTGCTTTGGACAACGTCAACGATGGCTTGCGCAATTCTCCCTTTGTAATAGCCATCCCTCCCTTTTGTCACGAGCTCGCGAAACGTTTGCGCAAGATAGGGCATCTTCATAATTTCCCCCGGTAGAGGCGCTTTCCCGTTCAGAAGCATCTCATCCCCGTTGGGGGAAGCATTCTTGATCAAATCCTACATGATTCTTCCAGTTAGCCAGTCAACACACTTCGATGCACAATAGGACTTGCCTCGGAGCGCTGCCACTATAACATAGATAGCAATCATAAGTAAAATCAGTGGTTAGGAGGCTGTTGTGACATACCGAATAGCTGTTTATCTCCGTCACTGGAACCCTGTCAACCATTACTACTTTCTGGTATACCACAAAAATAATGATAGACATACCCTTCTTCAGCAAGCCGTATTGCAGGATCGAACACATCTGCAATTGTAACATTCCCGCTACCGAAGTGTTCGATGGTATCTAGCCAAGCGGCGGCAGCACCTAAAAGGCCTCAGTATGCATGTCAGCATGGCCCCTTTGAGTACACACCCGGCACGGTAACAGAATTCAAATCGTTCAGTGGAATACGCCCACTCATTCCCCTCTGCTTAGCATAATCAATAGTAAGCTTCTTTGGTGACCTCCCTGAACCATTCAGTGCTTTCACTGTCTTTGATTTTGCATCGTAAAATAAACAAAATGCATCTCTAAGCAAGCATGCTGATGGTCAAATAAAGCCTTTGCATGGGCGACAAAGTCAACTCACCCTCCCACACCGCAGCAGCTGGGTTCTGTCACGTTGAGCGCTGCTGAAGTAGCGACAGCCGCATCCGCTGAAAAAACAACCGAAGTTGAGGGCGATTACGATTTTCTGTGTCTGCATGATACGCGTACCTGCATTACCCCCCTTCCGCAGAATCTCAAGACCAGCTTCAGTGGCGAGAGATTGAGACGAAGAAACGATCCCCTTTGTGCCATATACGACCGATCTTCGACTAGGAAAGCGCTCCAACACCAGCTGAGGACGCTCAACTTTGGACCAGTCAATTTTTACTGGGAACGTCATTTCAAAGGGCTATGGCGGTCTAAGGTGATTTACTAATGCAGGGCACGAGTTAATTAAGTCCATGCTGGGGAGCAAGTATTTAAATAAATAAGTAGACTAAGTAGCCTCGGATTGCCGTTATCCCGTGTAGTCTTGACTTGGGAAAGAGTGGAAGATGGAATGGTCACGATGGCGCGATAGAAGACGATAAACCACAAAAAGAAACGCTATCCCATGAAATATAGAGGCAGCGCATGCTTGTGGGTACCTGTTTCTGATGTGTCCTCATGCGCGGGATAAAGTTTGCATTGTGCAAGTCACAAATGTGTTTGATCCGCCAGCCTCATTCCATATCCGATTTCCACTCTACTTATTAGTTAATACGACTAGCCATGTCTCAACTCGCTATAAAGTTGCAGCAAGTATCTGCCGAATTCCAAAAGCTACAAGCCGATCTATCTAAAGCCGTCGACGCGCGCCAAAAGCTGGAAGCTCAATTTTCAGAGAATGAATTAGTGAAAAAGGTGCAACTATTTGCAATCGTCTAGATCGTACCTCCAACATTGAACAACGGCGCCGTGACTCAGGAATTCGCACAATTGACTCAGGACAATGTCGTTTTTAAGCAAATCGGGCCTGTTCTGGTGAAGCAGGATCAGGACGAAGCGAAGAGCAATGTCGAAACGCGATTGAATTTCATCAAGGGAGAAATGTCCGTCTTCATAATTGTCTTGCTTGGCTCTTTGCCAATCGTTGACTATAAAACTAGTAAAAGGGTGGAGGGGCAAATAAAGGACATTGAATCGAAGCAAGAAAAGAAAAAACAAGAGGTCAGTCAGAATTAAGGAGTTTCTATATGTTCATAGAATTTACAAGATATCTACCATAGCTCATCGAAATACAAAGCGCCCTCCAAGCTCAACAACAACCGGCATCCGCAAGCGCACCCTAATCACCATCTTCCTACCAGTAATATTTTGGTCGCGTCGTATGACAGTAGAGGGTATGTATAAAGGTTGCACCGTAATTGAAATGGAAGTGGGAAAGTGGGATCCATGAAATCAGTCTAGGATTCATTGGGAGTTGACATCTGCTGCGCTTGTAGGGTCCGAGCTCGCGCAATTTCATGTTCTGTCTCTGGACTTTTCAGAATTTCCTCCAGCGTGAATCTCTTGAGAGCCGAGATGGGTCGGCAGTTGCGAATTACTACAATGTCATCTTGTCGGAGCTCTGAAAAACAGTTAGTATGGGAGTTGTATTTTAAGTAAATGATCATACTATTAGTCTCGTCGTGGACGAGGTACTTCTTGCTCCTCTCGATGCGCTGGAGGGATGTGAGAAGCACATTGTCATTCAAAGAATTGAGGAGCGCACCTTTCCGGTGATTTTGTGAGTAACCCAGCGAGAGACAGTAACCGTCGCTGTTTTGTTCATGAAGCCAGCCTTGGTGACGATTCCTTTGAAAGCCATGGGAGGCATGTTGGCGGCAAGTACTAGTGTAGTGAGTACGGTGAAACGGGAATTCGCGTCTTGAGTCCACGATAATTTGTCCAGAATTTGTCCGGAAAGCTTTCAGACATCGTGGGAATTTCGCCTATGACCACTTTAACTTTTAACATGAATAATATACGTCTAAATAAAAAAAATCGTGTATTTCTACGGCAATGTCATGTATAACGTCTACACAATGGTAAAAAGTTGTCAATTTTTATGGTACCGCACTGCTATCACGTAGTTAATCTTCAGTAGGACAGTATTTGGATTTTCGGCGAAGGGTGGGACCATATCTTGGGAACAATATCTAAACTTCACTCCAAGAAAAATGACCTCAAGGAGTACATACCTCATCAGAAATAATGGTATCGGTATCATTACTATGGCTAAAAACCCAAGTACGGATGAAGCCCATCGGGGATTCAGTGCATTATACATGTCAGATGCAAACAACTGTAATAAAGATTAGGCCACATGCCTTGCACACAAACAACCAAAGGACTCACAGGGAATGCTGCTCCAAACAAGCTTCTGATAACTGTACTAGAAGCTAGTGCTGATGCTGCAACAGAGAGATATGCATCGACAATATAGTTAAAGAGGCTTAACTATTTATTAAATGAGATAAATTTATCAGAGGTCGCATAACAGACGCACGAATATGAGCTGAATAGAAAATCCCATGAGTAATCCAGACATGAGTGGTGCCCAGAATGAAATTTGCGGGAATGAAGTCCACCTAATAGAAAGTGTTAGTCAATGATCACCGAATATATCAAAACACATACGCAAACCAAAAGAAAGAAATAGCAAATAGAGGACCCGCAAGTAGGCACATATGGAGTCGGAACTCAGGTGGAACTGGGTGAGGAGCACATCTTTTGGCCTCTTGTTCGTATTGTGGATTATAAACGAGAACATGCTAAACAAGACGTTGGATGCGATAATTTTGTCTCATAGAAATAATGACGCACCAGTATAACTGCCAATGTCCCACCAATAGGAATAGGAAGAAACATAAGCCCAGATATACCAGCGTTGAATCCATGTGCTTGCGTAAAGACGATCGGGTAAGCTTCGAATAGTAAGTATAAACATCCATAGACGAACTGTATAACACACTATTAGAGGATAATATATTTTTGTGATGCGAAAACATCTTACACTCATATACAAAGTTAACGAAATAAGCATAGGCTCTTGGAAGAGTATAGCAAAAGGTCTAGCCACCACGTGCTCTACTCTCTTGACAACAGAAACATCTTCTCTCTCTAAAGGTGCGTAGTATTTAGAATCTCCTGTCTCCTGACGCTTTCGTTTTGCTCCCTCAATAAGCAAGACCGGTCTGATACTGATCAGCAACCAAAACCAGAATGACATATGTGACCTACACATAGGTCTCTGAGATTGTGAATATGATCATTAACCAACATACGCCCGCCTGGTTCGAGTGAGCATATGAAATTATCAAAGTACACCAGTAACTACTCACGAACATAGCCAGCACCCAAAATGTCCATCTCCAAGAAGTATTGTCCCCGATGAAACCAGCTACGGTGGGACCTAAGGCTGGGCCTGCGAAAGGGGCCACAGTAAACACTGCCAACGCCTTCCCTCGCGTCTCGGCGTCCCAAATGTCTGCTATTAATGCCCTATAAGCGGAAAAGCAAATCAATTTGGTTTACCGCTGGTAAGCAGTAAGCTATTACCTACCCTGAATTTGTCAACGGCGCTGCGGCGAAAACCCCACCAAGGAAACGAAATATTAAGATGGAGGCAGTATTTTTGGACAGAGCTGCTCCAACTTGAAAACACTGTCATATGAGGGAATTAGGCAACGTTTACAAAAGGCAGGCAATGTTTATTTCATACCGCGTATAAAAAGAAAGGGTATATGAATATTGGTCGTCGACCGTATTGTTCTGACAGTGGCCCCCACAATATAGGCCTATCCAATTGCTGGTTTAATCAAGAAAGATACCGGACGTTCACATACAATACTTACCCTATACAGTATCCACATATAAAGAGAGATAAAGTTAACACGCCAAGTTTTTCTGACATGCCAAACTCCTTTACTAGTTGCGCAAAAATGCCTGAGGCTACACAACAAATTGAACAGTCAGTTCTCATAACCGAATATTTTAAGCGGAAATCGTACGAGAAGAACTCGCAAACGTTCTAAATGTTGATTTCAGTGACATGAAGAGTCTTTGTATGCCTCACCAACTCACGCATTTAGAACAAGGAAGCCACTCGCCAAAGTCAAGTACCACCTCTTACGGCGTGACCAATTCTACTTAAAGGGCTAAGGAGTTAAAATCACAACCGACCGACAAACTTTGGTGGGTTGAAAGAAGAAATACGTTACCTGTGGATTCGTAGGATCATCAATGTCAAGAGTGACAAGGTAGGGGTCGAAACTGCCTTTCTCGTCGTCAACAATGAGAGTATTTACGGTGGGCGTACGGCTTTGTTCGTCAACAGTGGATGTAGAAGAAGCCTCATGTTGAAGGGGTGTCATTACAGGGCAGCCAACAGTAAAAGTAGGGAATAGCAGAACAAGGGGGGCATTGAATAGGTGGACATGCTCTTGATAAGACGTCTGAACCAAGGCATGCGGATAAGTACCGAAAGCGGAGGAATGGGGTGAATGCTCTTCCGCGAAGCGGAGGAAGAGGATCATCAGATACATGGAGAGCAAACGGAGATGGTTTTGAAGGAGTTTGAAAGTAAAATTTGAAGGTGGGGGTGAAGGTGCAGGATTAAACAGATAGGAGGACGAAGACAATGCATATGGGGCATAGCTGCAAAAACACGAAATCAGGGGATAGCTTAGTTCAGACTGACAGAGTTGGGGGAAGGAGAGAGAGATTGGGAGAGACGGTGGAAGGATACCGGCAACGCGATCACGAGGCGCATCAAGGTACACCTGCGATCGAATGGGGGACCGTGACTCTGCGTTCACCTTTCGTGAACTCATTCTTTGAAATGGACTTCACTGAAATTTACAAGCAATCAGCCTCTCTCGTGTCCTTCAGTCCTGGTGCTCACTTCATTCTTACCGCCGTGCAGGACAGAGTCATCGTCAGAAGGACCGACACCTTCCAAATCACCCGCACTTGGCAAGTCGACCCGTCTCCATCTCCAACCCACGCTGCTCTCGTTTCAAAGTCAAATACAACGAAACAGAAATTAATCGCACAATCTTCTGCAAATGTTCCGGCCGAAGCCTATGTTACTCATCTCGGCTGGTCCTGCGACTCCGAATACATCCTAGCTGCCTGCGCTCGAAGGGGCGTCGTTCATTTGTATAAGCTAAGAGAAGAGGAGTGGTCTGGTCGCATAGACTGCGGTGTCGAAGGTAGCAGCGCTTCCTACATAACTCATATGCCGCCAACTTTAACGTTCGGAAAGGCCTTGTGAAAGCAGAGTGGGCTCCTGATGGGCGTACAGTGCTGTGCTTTTCGGAATGGGGTGTAAGTTGGACAGCTCGAGTCTAGCGGACTTCAATTGAAGCAATATCAGCTTCGTACTACGCTGTGGTCTCTCGTAACTGGAGCAGCAACTTATATTCAGTATCCTGTCCATCCAGACAGAGGCAAGTCTCGTTCATTATATGGAGTGTTCTCTTATTCGTCTTCTAGGATATGGTTTTCGATCAGACGGACGTTATTTTGTATTGGCTGAACGGCACAAATCAAAGGAAACGATTGGGATATATGATGCTTCAGAATCTTACAAGCTTGTTAGAGTGCGTTTCGACTAGTTTCTCAGATGCTCATTGCACCTGATGTATTCTTCAGCATTTCCCGCTTTCCACTTCATGTTTGGGATCTCTCTCACTTTCACCAAACGGAAACTATCTTGCCGTTTGGGAAGGTTCTCTTGAGGTAATGATGGTGTTGTACCGTGTGTTAACATATCTCACTACTCTCTGTGAAGTACAAGTTGTATATCGTGACGTTAGCAGGAACGACAGTAGTTTCATTTTCCCCAGAACCCGATCCCGGTTTTGGAATACGATGTGTGTCCTGGAGTCCCAACGGAATGATGGTGGCTGTCGGTGGCTGGGATGATAAGGCGAGTTTTACCATGTCTATTCCTTAGCTATACTAATAAAGACGTCACAGGTTTTCATCCTCGATAACCTCAGCTGGTCAGCAGTTGCCACATTAGAACTTGGCTCTAAGATCCCAGCTTCTACTGTAGGTCACAGTTCTTCTGCTCTTCGTCGTTGTGTGGTTTATATGGCAATAGAATGTATGGAGAGAGCCGTCAAAATGGCTTGAAGCTACAGAAGGCCGTGGTTTTTTGTCCTGTCGGTATCCCTACATTCCACTGAACCACATGGGAAGCTAAGACGTGTAATGCTAGATGAACGCCTTCAGGGCTCGCAGTCGATCCCGATATTGCGTAGCGATCATTCGAAGGCCTATCCAAAGAGCGGAGTTATTCAACTGGAATGGAACACGACAGGAGCATGCTGCTTGTCCGATTTGGTAAACTTATTCTAGGACATCCGTGTCCTTGCTATTTACTTACCCCTCGCCCATCGCAGAAAATTCGCCCAATGCTGTTCATATATTCGATTTTCCCTCACCGAAGGAGAGGTTTATGCCTAAACTTCGGACCCTACTTCTTCACTCTGAGCCTGTGTTACATGCGCGGTGGAATCCAGTGCGGAAAGGAAGCCTTGCTCTATGCTCTGGTATGCAAAGTGTGTATATTTGGAGTGATGAGTGGGTTGGGGAAGGAGGCAAAGAGGAAGAGATGGCAGAGTGCATTGGCGTCCCTGCACGTAAGAGACTGCTTCTTTGCCTGATGGCCAAATGCTAAACCCCAACAATAGGCAAATTCGAGACACGAGATATCAAATGGGCTCCAGATGGGAAGGGATTCATCCTTATCGGAAAGGACCAATTCTGTTGTGCATTTGAAGTCCAAGAAGAAGAGGCTGAGGTATCGTGATGCGTCATCACCCACTGTTAAAGCTTGTAAGCATCTATATTTCATATTGTACTAATATCATGTATCTTGCACTTTCATTCGAGAGTTTGTTACACAAAAGACCTAATAAAGGTACTTTACACTTCGCAATTTTACCACCAAAACTACTTGGAGACTTGTTCAACCCAGGCAGCCAAATCAGAGTTGACTTGGTCCTTCGCCTCGAGAATGACCCAGTGTGCTGCGTCGTATTCCTTGATCACTGCATTGCTGCAGAACTGTTGCATAGTAGCCTGACCGACAGGAGCCATGGCGACAACATCCTGCTTACAGGCACCAAAGAAGGTAGGCTTAGAGACAGGGTACTTTTCTTGGGGAATAGCTAAGATGTGAATCATTAGATAACACACTCCCGGAAGTATATGAACAAGAGTATACTTTTAGAGTCTTCAAGGTCGACAGTAGAAGTCAACACCTTGTACCAAGTGAAAGGACCAGCAAGGCCATTGGAGAGAAGAGCATGTTTATGATTTTTTATTTCCTGTCCAGGATAAGTAGCTGATCATAGCACGTAAGTAAATCGACATTACCTCTTCAGAGAGATACGAAGCGATGTCGGTATGTTTATTGCTTTCGATCCAAGCCCTAGTTGCGCCAGTCTCCGTCACGTTCGGAACCCAAAGACTAGAATCGTTGGCAAATAGGAGTGAAAAGAAAGAATCAAACTAATTTAAGTGGGCTATAAGTAAATGTCTAAAGAAAAGAAAGAGGCAATGAAACTGACATTCTTCTCACAGAGGGCAACAGCGTCCTCATCGGAAAAGAATGACCAATAGCCGAAGACTTCGCGGCCAAAGGCCTTCTTCACCTGGATATTTGAAAAGTAAGTGCACATACTCGACTGAAGGAAAGATGTAAAGTCGCACATGCTCCTTGAGGGTGTCGTAAGGCAGAATGGGGTTGGGAGCAACGTAGCTAACGGCAAAGAAGGCAAATGCAACGAAGCGGTCTGCGTACAAGTTAGCCAGACGACTAGCGACCTTGCTGCCCCAGTCGTGACCGACTGCAATAACGCGATCGGAGATATCCTCTGAATCAAGAACGTCTACGACATCCTTTGCGATGAGAGTCACTGCGTACAGGGCAGGGTCAGAGGGCTTGTCAGTTCCTCCATAGCCAAGCAGATCAGGGACTATAATGCCATAGCTCTTGCTCTGGAAGAAAGCAACCTGATGGCGCCAGTCGTAAGAAGTAGACGGGAAGCCGTGAAGGAAGAGCAGAGTTGGCTTTCCAGCAGCAGGCTTGGAGAAATAATAGTTATAAGCAAGACCGCGAGAGGTAGTAAACTTTTTGTAGAGAGAGGAATCCATGGCAGAGAAAGATGTGTGGTGGGAGATAGCGGAGAGTGGTGGGCGTTTTATACCGCGCTGGCGAGGCTATGAAGCGGGGAACGTGACCGAGAAGTGGTTGACAGCGGCGGACGATGGGAGGTGGTGGAGCTCCATATGGGCGGGGAGTAGGTAAATGGAAGAGAAGGATGGGACATGGTAGAGACGCGAAGTATTCGATGGTTGCAGCACAGACGACGAGACGATAACCTACAAGGACTGGGAGAAAGGACGCGGGGCACGCTGACAGCCTGCAATGACAAAGTCACGTGCATTTCCATTACGCACGCTTCCGGCAGCTTAGGTAATCAGGTGAGGACGCATGTCAGCCAAAGTCAGCCCGTCCGACGGCGAAAACCAAAATTCGTGATTTTTCTCGTACTTCAGGAATTTCGCTGGTCTCGGATTCAGCCTTGGACTCTCCTCATATCCTCCCTCTTCGCTCCTTCTCCCATGCTATCTCGCTCCCTCAGGTCTGCCTCCCTCTTCCCCCCGCGCAGGTTTCTTCTTCGCTCCTCACTCAGACCTTACGCCTCACAAGTTCCGAATCCTCCAAATCCAAATAACCAACAGGAGAACAATCCCAAAGGAAAGGAGAAAGAACAGGATGCCTCATTAGATCAGGAATCTCATCCCCATCCTAACAAGTCCACCCCTCCTCCGAAGCCCGATATTCCCAAAGCTCTCGAGGGCTTTTTCCAGCAATACCAACAACAGCAGAAGGCTTCACAGCCCAAGCAAGAGTCCTCAGAGCCCAACTCATCACGTAACTCCTCCGACAAGGGCAAGAAACCTCCCCCGCCTCCTCCAGGCGGTGGTGGCTTCTCCAATAACCAGCTAGCAATCATGCTTGCTTCCGCCCTTGCATACCTTACCTACTCAAATTCTGTTGCTTCTCATACACGAGAGATAACATGGCAAGAGTTCCGCACAGCATTCCTCGATAAAGGTCTCGTCGAGAAACTGACTGTCGTCAACAACCACAAGGTTCGCGTCAGTCTCCATCCAAATGCCGCTGCTACCCTTGGCTCTCCCGGCGATTTCTATTTCTCAATAGGAAGCGTCGACGCATTCGAGCGCAAGCTCGATGAAGCTCAACACGAGCTTGCAATTCCCAGCCACGAGCGCATACCTGTTGCATACCAGGACGAGATATCTACCATCTCTGCCCTACTCAACTTTGCTCCCACCGTTCTCATGATTGGATTCCTCTACTGGATAACTCGTCGTGGATCCAGCGGTTCAAGCGGCGGCATCTTTAACATAGGAAAGAGCCGCGCCAGACTCTTTAACAAGGACACCGACGTCAAGGTCAAGTTCAAGGACGTTGCCGGCATGGACGAGGCAAAGGAAGAAATCATGGAGTTTGTCAAATTCCTAAAGGACCCCGCCAAATACGAGAAACTCGGTGCCAAAATCCCTAGAGGTGCCATTCTCTCGGGCCCTCCTGGAACAGGCAAGACCCTCCTTGCAAAGGCTACCGCCGGCGAAGCTTCCGTCCCTTTCTTATCTGTCTCTGGCTCCGAGTTCGTAGAGATGTTTGTTGGTGTAGGCTCATCTCGTGTGCGCGATCTATTTGCATCAGCAAAGAAGAATGCCCCTTGTATCATCTTCGTTGATGAAATTGATGCCATTGGGAAGTCCCGTTCCAAAGCCGGCGGTTTTGGTGGCGGCAACGATGAGCGTGAATCAACCCTTAACCAGTTGCTCGTGGAGATGGACGGCTTCGGAACAAATGAACATATCGTTGTTCTGGCAGGTACAAATAGACCTGATGTCCTTGATCCCGCTCTCATGCGTCCCGGTCGATTTGACCGGCATATTGCCATCGACCGACCCGATGTTTCGGGCAGAAAGGGTATCTTCAAGGTTCACCTCCGCCCTTTGCGACTAGAAGCAAGTCTTGCAAGAGAGTATGAATCCCTAGCACAGAAATTGGCCGTCTTAACGCCTGGATTTTCCGGTGCTGATATTGCCAACGTCTGCAATGAGGCTGCTCTTCACGCCGCTCGAAGGGGCGGGGAATCAGTTACCTCACATGATTTTGACACAGCTATCGAGAGGGTAATTGTCGGTCTCGAGAAGAAGAGTAGGGTTCTCAGTCCAGAGGAGAAGAAGACGGTGGCGTATCATGAAGCTGGACACGCTATTTGCGGCTGGTTCCTGGAACATGCTGACCCTTGCTGAAAGTTAGCATCATCCCTAGAGGGGCAGGCGCACTGGGCTACGCACAGGTATGTATTGCTAATTTTCCTAATTTATTTTTGTACTCATTTTTTCCTACAGTATCTTCCCCCTGACCGGTACCTGCTTTCCACGCCCCAGATGCTGGATAGGATTTGTATGACCCTCGGCGGTCGAGTATCTGAAGAGATCTTCTTCGGGCGGAAAACATCACAACAGGCGCTCAGGATGATCTTCAGAAGATCACTCGAATGGCTTTCGAGGCATGTGCTAACTATGGTATGAATGACGTCATTGGTCCGGTCAGCTACGGAGGGGATCGTGCTGCAAAGGAAGGTCCAACCAAACCATTCAGCGAGAAGACTGCGGAAATGCTCGATTTCGAAGTGCGAAAGATGATTACAACTGCATATGAACGTACGCGGAATCTACTTACCAAGCATCGGGAAGATGTAGAGAAGGTCGCAAAACTGTTGCTCGACAAGGAAGTTATCACGCGGTAAGTATTCGCTCTATTATTATTAAGCCCTCCCATTCACCCATTGGTTAGCGAGGATATGATCAACCTGCTTGGGAAACGACCATTTACCGGACGCTCAGATGATATGGACAAGTGGCTCGATGAGAACCGCGGGGAGAAGAGTGCACCCCCACCGTTGGAGTCGCCTCCATCTTCCGATGTTGACGATGCCTTGAATACACCTGGAATGGCCCCTGCAGCCAAATCATTAGACGATGACAGAATATTGTGATAGTTACGTTTAGATGTGGATCATTTTGCGTTGGTCATATCCTTTGTATTTTATCTAATTGCAATACGCAGCCATTCATTTCACGAGCGTAATGGTACTTAAGTCGGGCATTGTTACATTAAGTATAATACAAACCATAGTAACTTTGTGTTAGTAGATATATCTGAACCCGCTCCAAGCATCCCCTTTGTCTATCTTTGCTGCCAAAACACTTTCATAATGGCCATTGTTCGGATCAGCAAACTTGTTTTCCACACCATCAATTACTTCGTCTCGCTCGCCTCGTTCGCGTCGCATGTTTTCGCGCCGGAGCAGGATAGCAAATGTAGCTGAGCAGATAAATCCTATAGCGATATAAGCAAGCACAATACCGTGACCAAGTCGATAAAATGGCCGGTCATTAGCTCGATACTATTGTAATGAAAATATCAATCATATATTATATGCATCGAAATGCAGTGAAAACCTACGATGTTTGTCGTGACCGCACCATTGATGTTTCCGAACCCAATCGCCATGCCCAACGTAACACTCCTTTTATACGTGCCTTCTACGTTTCCGGCAACCCATGCTACAGAGTTAGCTAGAAAGAAGAGTTAGCACTCGCAAAAGCATAAATTATACATTGGACATACGGATGGTCGGGTATATGGCACTTCATTCGTCTGTCAGACATCTAATGTATACAGTGTCGCTTGTAAACGTACCTAACAGCTAGATAAACAGCAAAGTACGACAGTCCAGGTGTCCGAGAAATGATTAGAATAATATAAGCTGCTAGCCCTATCTCAAGAAGTCAGTACAGCTGGTTAATACCCAACATAGCGCGTGCCACACCAACGCCGAAAAGTGCACTAGCAACCATAAGAATGATTAACGATTCCTCAATCCCAAGAGAAATCGAGTATTAACGCACAGATTAATATAAGCCCTTTTGCCAATACGGTCTCCAAAATAACCAATGACGCAAGTCATGATACAGCCCCATACATAAACGGGGACAGATAAAAGGTTCGCCTGGGTGGCAGAAAATCCTAGCTACATGATTTACGTTAAGCCCCTAGCATGTAGAAGTGCATTATGATCCAACCTGATTAATAATGGATGGTGTAAAAAGAGAAAATGCATAGAGGGGCCCATCGCTATTAACATGTCAGATTACCCCGAACATGAAAAGTTGTGGAAACATACAAGCCCATGTATATACCCACTAAAACTCGTCAGGAACATTTTAAATAGTGCAAATGACAGGAATAACGTACTAGCGATCCAAGTTTTCCAATCCGATAAACTTTGCCATACGTATTTCATTCTGAACTGCTCTCCCGCAGCACTAAACTGGGAGTCAACTTGTAGCCGCCGTATAACAAAAACCTCTGTGCAAGCTATTGAACTCTGCAAAGAGAAATTGAAGGTGTCAGACGTACGTTCTTCTTTTGTCAAGAACTTTGCATTATCAGGAAAATCCTGAATTAGCCAGAAGGAAGCAAAAGATGCCAAAATGGTTGTTAAGCCTTCCAAGATGAAAATCCACTGCCAGCCTGCATGGTGTCAAACAATATAGTCGGTGAAGTTATTTGTTAACACCCACCGGCTTTGCCGCCTATGCCATCCATTTTTGCGATTGCAGCAGCCAGCAGGCCGCCTAGAAAGATCAATAACGGTGCATATGGAAAGATAATTAAAAAGTCCTACTGAAAGCTCCCGCGACAGTTGCAGAAGAAAAGAACAAAGCAATCTTGAAGCCCATCTCAGATCGCTTATACCAGCTGCGATTATAAATACTACGCTGGTGACTTTATCCCGATAGAAAGACGTACCTAGAAATGTAATAAACAATGCCCGGATACATTCCAGCTTCTGTCAAACCTAACAGGACTCGAACGGCTAAGAAGCGCGAATGTGAGCGCCGTCCTTAAAATATCACACACACTACGTACTGACGAGCCCACCAAAGTCACGTATCACTCCGTGCAATGTCTATGCATAAACTTTTAATGAAGCTTCTGTCTGATAGTGTTGATGATGGACCCACCATGACGACACCCCATAAGAAAATCATCGTTGATAGCCATATGGATGGCCGAAGGCGGCGCAAGAGAACGTTACTAGCAGGCTAAACGAAAAAGGACAATGAACTAGCGTCTAAACCACAAGGCGATGCATGTACCTCAAACAGTGAATATGGAAAAAAGAACACCGTAAGCGCTATGAGATATTGGCGATCGGTGATCCCAAGGTCAGTTTCCAAGCGATAGAGCTACTCAAGAAGATAAATGAACATAGCTGCTGCGTATTGTAAAGCAGTTCACCTTTGCATTGCCGATGCTTCCTCTGTCGAGGAAGTTGAGAAGATAAAGGACAGAAAGCCAGGGAATAACGTGTAAATCAATTCTTCGCATCAGCTTCCGTTCGTCAATCCCGGAGGTATCGACTTCAGGACAATAATGGCTGTCGGTACTAGCTTCGTTGCTGACAATTTCTTGTATGCTGTCCTGGTGGTCATCGAGTGAGTCAGTTTTTGCCATGCTGGTCGTCGGGTAGGTTATGATGTATTAAGTTTGCAACGTTTACTATATATATGGAGTCCGCACTAGATTTTCGATTTTCGATTTACGCCTTCTTTTCCACGACAGTTTCCCGATAACATGGAAAGAATTCTATCTGAAGAACACGGCGATTAGCTTACGAATGGCAGGTATGATGGCCGATTGATCCTAGACAAGCAAGCGCTTAGCGAGGAGGTCATTTGCACACGGAACCCCTTTTATACATCAACTAACAGAAGTAACGCAGAACGAGCTTTCCGAATAACCCTGAAATATTTTTATGCATCGTAAATCAGCATCCAGGGCATTTGGAATTCGATACAGTCCTGAACTCCATCCCTATGTACCGCCGGCAAGCACCCTGCTTTGTGTGGTCTGTGCCGTAGGCTATCCATTTATGGAAACGAAATACTGACAGTACACATCTGTACACATTCGGATTGTCGCAGGGGGTCTAAAGGGGTGATGAGAATGGCGCTTTCTCTCTCCCGAAAATGCATTTTTATTTATTTTCTTCAATAGTTCGACGTATAGGGGGTCTCTTACCTGTTTCTACCCGCTCACTCTTAATCCTAGAGACAAATAAATGTGAGCATTCTCTGTTGTGCTCGTACAAATCGCAAGCGGATGTATGGGAAGATCTCCGGCGGGCAACGTCCACTTTATCGACTCAACCATGATAGCAACGGAGATTGCCAGTGCCTATGGTTTTAAAATAAAAATTTGAGTAGATAATTGCATACTTTTGTCCAGAAAACATACCACGGACAGAGAACAGGTGGCCTATGCAAGGGCCTGTCGGTACACGTCCGTTCCAATAATACTTTCGATGCTGAGCAGCGCTTGCTTCAGCCATTTCTTGACTATCTCTGTCTCTAGCCCCGTAACTCTGACCACAGCACCTTTCCCATTTTGTATAGCACTGAAAGACCAAATCAAATCAGCAGGAGACTTGGTCTTGAAAACTGTTATTCTGCTATATGAAGTTTCTAGCTCGTTAATAGTGTCTTGCACTTTGGGGCCACATAAAAGCACCATTGCATAACATGCATATGGTGCCAATCTGTCGCATAAAGTCCGTATGGGTATATTAGGCATTGGCATTGTGTCTTGTAGGAGCATCACGTCCTTGGCAGCCCTTGTCCCCCCAACGAATACCTCGTTGACGCTATAATAACGAGAGAAAGCCCACTCCTCTCCCAGGGTTTTACGGCCCGAAGTAATCCAGTCTAGTAACACCAAAGACGCGTCTTCTGCGAGATCAAAGCGCTGTATCTGATTATAAGATGCATCCTTAAAGCAAGTAACTGGATCTGGAAGCAGAAAAAGTGCGCTTTCCCGTGCCACAACGTAATGCATGTTTTGGATGGTCAGCGAAGCAGGGGTGGTAAATTTATTGTTGTGGGTGTTGGGGGGTTGTGTAGATGAAAGGCGTTGCCCTGTGCGCGTCTTGAAAACTTTCGTCGAGCCCTAGCGACATGGCTGATCCACAATATGCAAATAAGGTTCCATCGAGACTGACCTGCGAGAGCACAACTAGATTTGCACCAGGCTGTACATCAACAGAAAGCTTGACCCTATCTCCTCCCACCAGACCGCCTCCATAGGATAAAACGTAGGCAACGGCGACCCTATCTTGGGATATACGAGGTGACAGAAGCTTGAGCGGATATGTGGCTGAAAGCTCTGAGAAGATAGCCTTTGTGCCGTACAAAGAGACTGAGATGCGCCCACCGCCGGCATGAATCTTATTGATCGATTGGGATTGTTGGTACAACAAACTCATCTGTTGTTCGAGAAGGCGGGAGATGAAGAACTGGGTCACCTCAAATCACCTCTGCTGGAAAGCGCAACGTAGTTAATTAACCGGATGAACAGACATCAAATACCCAAATATAAATTAAGTAGATAAGAGATAACAATCCAAAATACTTGAAACATGTTTGTCATTTGCATATTTACGAGAGAAAATCCATTACAAGCAAACCAAAGGAGCGTGTAGACAGATGCAACAATCTGTTAAAAATGGGAAAGCAATAAGGATGCACGTGAATACTGAAACGAGGTGGGGGATTATGGGGGATAGCCAAAAATAAAGGCAAATACAGCGAAAGTCAAAAAGTCATGGGGCAATTATGTGAATAAAGGACTATACACGCCGCAGCGAACTAATAGGTGAGGAATGTAAAGGACGATGTGTGTATGCATGGGTACCAGAAATGGCATAACGGGGGGAAGAATAAATCTTCAGTACTTGCGGGTTGCAAGTGCCCTGATTTCATAGAGGCACGAACGATCAGGTCCAGAGAACACATCGTGTTTCGAAAGACTGGATTTCCATCCCTTCATTTCTACACGGTGTCTTTCCTCGGCGAGACGGCAAGCTGCTATAAACTCGTCGTCTACATCACCAACGACCATGGAAGCGCGTGAACCACGGTCACTTCCGGACTCTGAAATTGTGCGTGTGCGGCTTCGAGCAGGGCTAGGAGCTTCCATGCACACATTTGAGGAAGAGTTGGAGTTGGCACATGATGTATTTGAACTTCCAGCATCGGAGACGCAATGCTGGTTTGCACGAATTGTTCCACTCTTGGTTTCCCAAGGATCACCGTCTTCTTCGTCATCCGCGAGGTTGGCAAATACATCCGGCTCGTCTTCATCCGGTGGTAATGTTGATATCCAGCACATACGCGCAGGGTCAAATATCATGTTTCCCACTATCCGTGCCCCAGAAGCAAATGAACCAATGGGTGAGCCAATCGATGAGCCGGTAAGGTGAGTGATGAGGGCGGGTCGGGTAGATGTTCCGACTGCGGCATCGAAATCCCGGAGAACTTGGTCATTACCCTCCCAGCGAAGGGTTTGTGGGTTCCATTTCATGTCGCCCACCACTGTTACATATTTGGATTAGAAACAGTAATCCATTTTTAGACATGACAGATATGGTACCTCTGGGAGCACTGGAACCGCCTAGGTTTCGAATTAAGGTGGGCTTGCGTCGTGTAGCGGGTGAGGAAATATCCTTCTTCTTCTTTTTTGGAAGAGGCTCAGGTGGACTGGCGGGTTTGGAAGGGAACTCTATGCGAGTGGCAACCCGTCGAAGAGTGTTGGTTGAAGGAGTCAAGGCCGGCGCAGTTTCTAACAAAGTCGGGTTAGCTACAGGCCACTCGGAAAGAAAGTACAAAAGAATGGTTACCATTAACTATGGAGCCGTCCCGTTTACCCTTCTTCCTTACTGTCCCCTTCTCGGCTGGTTTTTCAGCGACCTTGGAAGCATACGTCGCACCGGGGATGCGATTACCGTAGCCTTTAGGCTGTACACGGAATTTGGCCTCCTTTTCGCGGTCGGCAGGTAGATCCTCAATGGCATCCAGCTCTGTGCCGTCGCCATACATCCGTTGTCGTTTGGGCTTCCGTAGTATTTTGGGAGCCAGTGAAGGGGGAGGAGCGGCTGCCGCTGTGCGTGCAGCTGCACGTAGTGACAAACTGGACGGTGGCCTGGGTGGCAAAGGCGATGTCGAGCGCATTGATGAGGCGGGTGCAGGTGCAGCAGGGCCTGACGCCGAGGAGCCGAATAGTTGCGAGAGTGCGGGTCTTGATTTTAGCCGCGACTGAGTAGGCATGGTGAGACGGAGAGCGGCGGGATTGGACGAGGGTGTGGAAGGACGTGTAGGGGGGACCTTGAAGTCTTGTAGGCGGCTGGTGGAGCTTTTGTGCGATTTGGCACGAGAGGCGGCTGTAGGCTCCTCATACCGTGCTGGCCTTGGGATGCCGGAGGAAGTTGAGCTCGAGGCTTGACCCGATTCAATGAGAGACGACAGTGAGGCCTTTCGAGTGAGGTTGCGGGCGGATGCAGGGGGAGATGCGGGTTTGAGACCTGTATGCGACTTTTGGCCACGGAGACTGCCTGGTTTCGGGGCAAGGAAGGTGCTGGATGCGGAGGGCGAAGGGGATGGAGAGGCAGCGGAGGAGAAGGGCTGATAAGATTGCAGTGTTTGCGAGCGCGATGGCGGTCGGAGGGGCGGTGAGGGCGACAATCGAATTTTCTGAAGCTGGCGCGTTGAAGAGGGCGGGGGGTTGGTGGGGGACTTTGCTCGGTCTGATTTGAGGCGGGAGGGGGTCGCAAGGATGAGGGACGGGCCGGGGGTATGCTGTTACTCCGACTGAATAGACGCGGGTAGTTGCTGTGGGAATTTGTTAATAGACGGCTGGGACTGAGATCGACGTCGTCCTCGATAACGAGGCCCATCTCAAAATCTGATTCTGGATCCGGACTTGCAGCCTTGGGTATGGTGGGATTGTGTTGGGCCTTCTTCTTGAGATCGAGGATCTTGTTCAATTGGCGAGAGCCTTGTCCGGACTCGAAGAGGCCGGTGGGAAGAACGAGGCCATCAAGGTCGTCGTCGTCGTCATCGGGCTCTGCCTCTGATTCGGGCATAAAGATAGAAGAGGCGGCAGAGGTAGTGTTGGAAGAGGGGGAAGTGTCGGCAAAGCCGAGTGTGGAGTAGGCGTCTGAGGACTGGGACGAGGAGGTATGGTCCTTGTCCCAGGATTCGATCGAGTTCTTTGAGGATCTGTGGTTTAGGGAGATGGGGGCGAGAGAGAGCTGAGTGAGATCCTCTGGAAGGGCAAAGGCATCCTCAAAGTCGTCGTCGAAGGAGGTAGAGGGGGCAGTTGGAGCGGGAGTGGATGTTTTGATGGTGGCGGAGTTGTCGTCATCGAGAGCGGCAGCCTTGATGGTGGATACGCCGTCGTCGTCGTCGTCGTCTGTGTCCTGGAGGGGGAGGGGGGGTCTTATGGTGAAGAGCTGGGGGGACCTGGGGGACCTTGCGGAGAGGGCGGCGAAGGGGTTGAGACGAAGGGGGGCGCGGGAGGATGGGGAAGGGACGTCGAGCTGAAGATCCCAGTCTTGGTCGTCGTCGTCCCTGTCGTCTGGGGCATGGAGGGGGACGCCGTCTGGAAGATCGAAGTCTGCGTCTGTCCATTCTTCGCGGGGAAGGACGAGGGTGGGGGCGGGGATGGTGTTCATGGTGCGGGGGGAGTGGGTGGTGGGCGGTGGGCGGTGGGCGGTGGTGGTGATGATGGTGATGGTGGTTGGTGGAAGAGATGAGTGGCGGTGGTGAAAGTATCAGGAGTTGGGCATTCTGTCTGTTCTTGAGGTCAGCGCAGGAGACAAGAGTGGGTGAGATACCACAACTCTCCCCGTGGGAACACCCGCCTCGTGTTACTAAACAATTATTATTTGTACTTTCTTTTATTTGCACACTAACTAATAATTAGTACGGCTGAAGCCGACGCAACTCCCGCGCATTGTCCTCGATTTCATCCATCTCCCCGCCCGACGACCTGTCTCCCTCTCCCTCTCCCTCTCCCTCCTCCTCCCCCTCCCCTGTCTCCCCTTCCCACCCCTCCAGCGCCTCGTCCAGTCCACGGCGCAGCCGTATCCCCCGCTCTGCCATCGTGTCGCCCAGCGCCCGCAGCTCGTCTCCTCTGAATACCCGCCGCAGAGGCCCAAACGCCAGTAGATACAACTCTGTAATCATCTTACAATTCATCTTCTTGTTATTGTTCGTGGACACGTACCTTTCACCAGTGGACATTCTCCCACCGCTCGGAACAGCAGCTTCTTGGCACGCTCATATGCCCCAGCTCGCACCTCGAATTCAATGTACAGTCGCCAGATCACGCTGCTCCCCCGCGTCCTGCTTCCTCCGTCAGTACAATCAAACACAAACTTGCACCAGGTCCCCACCTTTCAGTCTCCACAGCAGCAGCAAGCCCACTTCGCGTCCTTTCCACTTCTCCCATCCACCGCCCCTTCTCCCACCCCGCTATCCACACCTCCTCCACTCGCCGCGCCACATCCTTCATCTCTCCTCCACCCAGCATTCCTCGCACCCGTCCCCACACCCCTTCCCCCCTTTCCCCCTCCAGGAATATCCCCAGAATCACAGAGTTGCTCGGATATTCCTCCAGTCCCCGTTCCACCCGTTCTCGCAGTATACTCCGCCGCATTGCATTCTTCAGCGTCCGTCCGTGGTGATACCCCACCAGCAACGACCCAACCGTCAGGCTCTCGTGTGCAACACTCCCAATGTCCTCTGAAAGGTATCCATCCATCTCCAACAACGCGCTCTCAATATCCTCCGACACCAGCAACTCCAACAGCACCCTCAGCTTGATCCACCCCTCTCGGTCTTTCCAACTCCTCTCGCCCTCGATCGCATCCTCCAGCATTCGTTTCCCTCGCAGTACCACCACCCCACCGCCCTTGCCATCCAGATCGACCGACCGCAACACCACATTTAACGCCACCTCCCTCTGCCCGGCCAACCATTCCATTTCCGCCCAACTCCACCACAACTGCGATATCCATGCCTGCTTGCGATTTGGCTTCGCCGCAACCAGCACCGCTTGATACACCTTCCTCGCCTCATCCAACTTCCCCCGCATTCGTTCAAGATCCGCGTGCGCTTTCCAGTGTGCAAGTGAATCTCTTGCCGTCGCCAACAATTCTTTCGACCGTCGTACAGCCCTAGACTTGCCCTCAACATCAAGCTGACACGAGAACAACATACCACTCACCCTTTCAACCCCACAGCCGATTCAAACGCCAATGCTAGTGTATCCCACTCCCCATCCCCATCCCCACTTCGCAACTGCGCAAACACCCGTCTCACCAACCCCTCGTCCAAGCTTGCCAAGTCACTCCGATTCCAAATCCCCTTTTCACCACCAGGTCCTATATCCAACGGTCCCCTTACTCCCAAGCCCCAACACTTCACCGGCCCAAAGCTGTTTTCGTACTCCTTTTCCCGTCCAATGACTGTTCCAGCAGTCGCATCCGTCAGTAACGGAACCTTCGGCGAAGCCTCAGGGAACATCATGTTTAGATAGCTTGGTCGAACGAGGTAGCCTTTGCTCCATCGGTCGTCCCAGTTGAGGTCGCGCGAAGTTGAGAGTGATGAAACAAACCCAGGCACTTCTAAACCCAATATCGATAACCAAGCGATGCGGAAGGCCTCCTTCATCCGCGGCGACGCCGAGGTGAGCATTAACACTCTGATGTCTGCGAACAAGACTGTCGAGTACGGATCCGAGTCTACTTGCTCATCTGTCGATCGCATAGGCATACAGCTGCATCGATCACCTTCCGCTTCTTCTGCTGCCCATTGCCGGTAGGGATCCAGGTCCACAATTTGATTGGGCTTTGTTCCCGACCTAGACATCTGTACCTCTGGCTTGTCAGTGGAGTACCAATGTGACCACCCCCTTGCACCTTCCTCTCCTAGTCGTGGAACTTCTGCTTCCCAAAATTCCTCGAGTTCATCCAGAACCTGTTCCTTGGGCGCATTACACAACGCCCGAGGTATTTGAAAAGATCTGCATCCCGTAAGTTAGTGTACAGCCTGGTCAACCTAAATACGTACAGCTCTGCCTGCGCCTGAAACATTGCCATCGCTCTTTCCAGAAAGCCTGCAACATCGTGAATCCAAGTAAGCTGAGAGCGTTATAACCTTTCCTACCAGCATTCTGGAAAGCTACTGCAATCCGCCAAAAGCTGCGTAGCTTTGCAGTTTCACCTTCTTCATCATTTTCAAATGCTTCCATAGCTCTTGTTCCATCCCGTACTACCCCCTCTACCCCTTCGCTGCCAACCCTAATTCTCCATTCTAGCCACTCCATCCATATCTCTACCCCGCCAACCTTCAGCGCATCCTCCCACTCTGCCCGCAGCTTGCTTTCGTGCCATATCTCCTCACCAGCTTTCAGATATTTCAATCGCAATTGCTTTGATGAAGAATTCAGGGGGTGTGCAGAAAGTGCGCGTGAGAGAATCGACACTGATATTTCAGAGCGCGCTTTTGTTGCATTCTTGGATGTCACTGGTATAGTAGATAGACTATGTGTCAGTAAGTGAAGCCACTTCTCCACCGCCGAAGGTTCGAGCGAGAGATCATTTTCGAGTGATTTGAGAGTTTCTTGAAGAGATGTCAAGACAAGTTCACCAGATTCTTCATCCGAACTGAGGTCATCTTTTTCGTCGCCAGAAGACTGTTCAGAGTCCGAATTGTCATTTCCTCTAGTAATCGAGCGGTAGGAATCTTCCGGGTTGGGTTGACCACGGCGAGAGGGTAATCGAATGAAGCCGTCCACTTCTTCGTATCTCGTTGATGCGTCTGAATGAAGTATTCGTCGTGTCGGCGGGGCATTCAGCAAGGATCGCGAGCCAGAGTCGGTGAGACCAGATACCTGGAATTGATGGATGAGCATCACATGCCAGTATATGTATGCATTCTCACCTTCCAACGAGAGCGCAGTCCTATTTCAATGCCCTTCCCTGTCCTCTTGTATGCCGTCCAAATATTTGGTAGTCCCAATATCCGCCTGCCGCCTTTGCTTTCATTAGATGTCACCTGGAACAATATCATGGCACCATACCCTCCACAAGGCGGTATTTGGGGACGTCTCCAGCATGCAAGCCGCCATAGATGATATTCAATGGATCTCCTTTTCTATCAGAATAGAAGAAACGATGCGAGTCCTCCGAGTCGATATCTACAGGTCGCTTGGGGCTGGCGTCGTAGCGTCGAGATTCATCGTGCCGAGAACGATGTCTATCCTTATCTTTACGCCTTTCCTTTTCTCCGGCGCTTTCTTTATCTCTTTTCTTTTCTTTGCCTTTTCTGTGACTATGCTCGCTCTTGGAGGATTTGCGGCTCTGCTCCTGGGTGCGTTCCTCGTTGGATGATTGAGACGTGCGCCCATTTCCAGCGTCGAGTTCAGGAAATGAGGAGAAGGAAGGAGGAAAGGAGGAGAAAGATGGGGCAGACATTGAGAGTATATAAAGGGACGTCTAAGGGTTATAAGTACAGTTCATAGCAGAGTCACCGTGACCGCATGTTAGTTCGTCACGTGGAATGAGCGCGTCAAAGTTGATTATGTCATAATCTATATTTTTTGAAAGAATTAAGCTTAGTAGTACTTGTCTCAAACTTGTCTAAGTCTTTCTTCGAATTCGCTCCTTTTTCTACCACTCTACGACTATAATGCGTCCTCTAACCGAAGAAGAATCCAAAATAGTTTTTACAAAACTAGCCAACTACATCGTTCGTACTGTTTTGTTCATACCTTTTTCGACTAACTTTTTCGGCAGGGCAAGAACTTGGTTCATCTCATCGACCGACCAGACGAGCCCTACTGTTTCCGTCTCCATAAAGATCGCGTATTCTATGTCTCCGAGTCTTCAATGCGCCTTGGCACTTCTATTGCACGACCCAATCTCATAAGTCTTGGAACTTGTTTGGGCAAGTTCAGTAAAAGTGGAAAGTTCAAGCTCCATATCACCGCCCTAGATTATATTGCTCAGTATGCAAAGTACAAGGTATGTAGCTTCTTCCATGTGTTCTTAAATCCTTGCCTGATGTCATGAAGGTGTGGATAAAACCTAACGGCGAGATGCCCTACTTGTACGGGAACCATGTCTTGAAGGCGCATTTGGGACGGATAACGGAGGACACGCCAGAGCACCAAGGCGTGGTAATATATAGCATGAACGACATACCTCTGGTGAGTAGCTTATTTTCTTCATATCATGCGTTTCTAACTCTTTTCGAAGGGCTTCGGTGTGACCTCGCGATCGACCGTTGACACACGGAAACTGGATCCAACAGCTATCATTGTATTCCACCAAGCGTGAGTTGTATACGAATGATACTGGTGCCTTTCTCACAGGATTATAGTGATGTTGGTGAATACTTACGAGACGAAGTGAGCCCTTTCTTTATTTCTCTCATGTTCGATTCTGATGCATTTTTAGGATACGCTATTTTAATTTTATGGAGCTGTATTTTGTTTCTTTTATATTTTATGGGCAACGGTATTGGCACTGCACAAATGGATTTCGCTCCAGCTCCGAAGTGCTCGATTGTGGGGAACTTCACTCATACATAATCATATACTGGGATGGTCTGCTCACAAGGGTAGACCGCATTAAAAGCTTTGTTGAAGGCACAAGCAAGTTCTGTAGAAGTTATACGTATACGTAGTTGTTTATACAGGTATCATTGTACTTACAGAATGTCTTGCATGGATACCACATGACCTCACAAGGATGAAAGGAACAGCAGATATATTCAAGTAAAAGTAGCATGTACAGCGGATTCCGTATCAGCTCCCAATCAGTTCCCTCCCCGTAGAACTGTTGGTCCAAGCGTGCGGGGCTTCATGTTATGCATTACGGCCCGGTAACATACATCTCCCCTCAATAGACCTGCTTATCCTAAAAAAAACTGACATCTCCGAAAAAGAGTGGCGAGCACCGATTAGAAGAGGCGGACAGGCTTGCCCATGGTGGTCTTAATGTGGAGTGACTTCACGTTCTGCCAGTTCTTCTTCAACAAGGAGACAAGGAAGTTGATGCCTATGAAATTGGTGGTAAGAACCATACCCATAGATGAAAAGATGAACGCATACTAAGCATGACGTTGGCAAGGACCTGGTCGTCGGTCATTTGGACGTGGCCAACGGCAACACCCAAGCAGAGAACCTTCTTGAGCTGGAACTTGATGGTCGAGCGGACCTCAGTGATCTTATTGTTGAGATCCTCAGAGTGAGAGACGGGGGTGGGGAACTTTCCAGCTGAGCAAATCGCACTGTGAGCCTCGACAAAAAACATGAGTGACATCCCGCATACCCTTGGAAAGTCCGGGTCCAAGTAAACGAGGAATTTGCTTGATAAGAGCTTCAGACGCAAGGAAAGCATCGTACTTCTTAGCGAGCTTCTTAACAAGCTTCTTGTTCTTGTTAAGCCTGTCACGATGTTGTTAGTATCGTGGGTTACGCTCGCTATCCAGTTGGTACGCACTTCTTCAAGTCATCAACCGACATGTACTCGAGCTCAATTTGCTTAGCACGATCAATGTCAGCGGCGTCGGCAAGAATGCAGATGGACATGCGAGGGCGGGGAACATGGGGAAGTCTGTTGTGATACAGCACAGTCAGCCTGAGCTCAGAAACATTGCACATTCACTCAGAATAGCTTACTTGACAGTTCCAGAGAAACGCTTATCCCTCTGAGGATCGTAGTTCTTGAGACCAATCTGTAATTCGATGGTTTCTACGAAGTTACGCTTTTTTTCGCCGTTTGCTTCGATAAGGAGCTCTTTGACAGAGCCCCGCACGCTTGACACTGAGAGCTTACTACTGCTCTTCTACATTAGAAACACATCAAAGCTATGCAGAAATATACCACTAACCTCATGCTTGATCTTTTGGGTCTTGAGGGGAGTCGTAAATTGCCTTGACGAAGATTTGTCTTCGTAGATTGCTGACAAGGTTCGGTGGCGGATTAGTGCTGTATAGTTGAAGACCACGTGATATATAGTAGATATCTACGTACATAATTATTAATAGAAAATATTTTATAAAAATTATGTAATAAACTCCTCGAATCTTTCAGCCCTGTGAAAGTTCGTGCAAGTGCTTCTCAATTCTAATAAAATATATCAAGGGCCATGGACTATCTGAACGTGGTATTTAGATGATACTTTTTTTTTTTTTTTAAGTCAAGTTTATTGTCTTCGGGGGCGTGCCCTATGTCAGACTTTACATTTGCTGCAATGATCTATTATCTATGACCCGTTCCTCTTTCCTACTCTCCCTTCCTCCTTTTCCCTCCTTTTCCCTTTCGTTTAGGTGTGTTCTGTCGATTAGATGATACTTATACCAAGGCAAGTTACTTTCCTATCACAGTCAAACTTGCCAAAAGTCAGTTCTTTGGATATCTGAATCCTTGAAATATCCAGGACCAGGCACAAGTCGTTGCATTCCACGGCCACCAGATTATGGCTGGTTGCGGTTATAAACGAGACTGTTTGGCTTGGTCATTGAACTGCACTCATATAATAATTGTCAGCCAATAAAGTCCCAATGAATTTCATCCTAAGAAAAACAGGTGTTAGGATGGGTAAAATTTAGTAGTCGTGTTCTTACTTCGTCCAGCTCTATAAGACCGATCATTGTACGCGTTTGTAATTGTCGTTGTAATTGTGTTTCCAGAGTTGGTATTGTTGACGTTGTTCGAGGAATCATTAACGCTGTAGTCACCACTTACAGTCGTGACAGTTATAGTACCACTAGAAGATTGGATATTTGGGAACGAAGGCGGCGAAGGAGAGGCGGTGCTTTGGTCTGAATTAGTCTCGCGGGGTTGGGCACTGTACTGTTCTCTGAACTCTCTGAACTCTCTTAACAGGTCCTCTTGGTTCTTTGCAATCGCTAAGGTAGTATCATGGATCGAAAGGGATACCCTGATCTAGAAATACTCAGCACGGTCGGTCAAGTATATGAAGGGCACATGGGAATAAATACCTGGAAAACATCTTTTGCATGATCAAGCGCTTCTCGACAGTCCTTGACGGCGTCAGAGTCCTGTTGATGTGCCAGCATCCGTCGGTACCACTTTCTTTTATTCTGTTTACTAGTAATCTCGTGGATCGTAAAAGCTTTCCTAAGGAAACAGACTAAATTCCGTATTTAGTGGAGAACAGGTGCAAATGTTTACTCAAGCAACCGGTAGAGGTCGTCTTCAAGATTCTGAGGCATGGGCTTCCATTCCTTGGTCTTAGTGTCTTGATACTGAGTTATTATAATGTAGATGACCTCGAAGGCATCACCGGCAAGACGTTCAAAAAGACTCTTATTCCGATTGCTAGCCTGAGGACGTAAATGGTAAAAATACCAAAGGAATACTGAATAATCAGTGGGGAAGTACCTGTACAGTTTCAAGGCAAACCAAGACTACCCCCGCAACAGCACGCAAGGCTGATATAGGGCAACCAATAGACGCTTCCCTTACAACAAGAAGTATAAGATGTGCGGTATCTGCAGTATTGAGATCATATTGTGGTATTGGCGGGGTAAAATCCTGAGGGAGCTTTTGAACTAGATCCGCGACTTTCTGCAAAAGCCTCTCTCGGGGGGTAGACATCTAGCGGGATGGTCGAGGGGGTGAAGCAAGGGAAATTAGAGCTGGGGGAAGGTCAATGCGAGGCCAGTTAAATAGAGGTGGCAGGAGATGGTTTGGGAAGTGCTGTAGTGTGTACATTATTTACGTATCAAGATAAAGTCGAGGCAGTTGAGCGGCAATTGATAGTAATACACTATTAGTATATACACGTGTCTGTCAACAGCCAAGTATTATTACACGTGTCGTCACGATGGATAGTCTATAATATACTACAGCCAACCTACAGCACTCAATATCAATATTCAATCCAACAGCCTAGCAAGGCTTCATCCAACTCATTCAATGAATCCGTATCAACGCTGGAACGCTCTTCCAGATACTCAACTTACTGCCGACATCGTTCACCAGTCTTTGGGTTCCATTCAAGATGACCTCTGGGCTGCCGCTGCTTGTGCCGACAGAGTACTTGACAATTTTTCTGTTCAGCAGGCTCTGCTCAACGTGGGCTTAGAAAGGACTCATCCTGCCGCAGAGCGGTGTAGAATTGTAATGATATCCCCAACCCCGGCAGAACTTGCCTCTTCCTCCGGTTCCGAACCTTCGCTAGCAGCCTTACTTTCCCACTTCGCATCTGCGCCTATCGACTACCAACTTTGTAAACTGCGGTTAGTACTCCTGAATAGACTTGAGCGCCTCAATACATATGCCGACCTGGAGAAAGCTGTTTCAAGAAATGACGAAGGTGTTGAACAGGAGGAGTTGGACGAGTGGGAAGATGATCCATGGGCAGACGGCGAAACTGACGGGGCGAGTGCTGCACCTAAATTTAAAACAACGCATGTATCACAGCTGCCTATCTCCCTTTCAAGATTTATTCTGACAGATCTGGTGGTATCTGCTTGCGAACTGGCTTCACAAGAATGTCTGGAAGCAGTTCAAATACTCTTTCAACATCACCACAACGACCTTTGGAAATACCGTTTCGCTGTTTTATACAGCATTCCGGAACATATACATCCGTCCCTGTTTCGTGACATTCTTCCATCTTTCGACTATTCATTGAATCGCGAAACTCTTGTCGAACTGCAACAGGTAGCAAATAGAGAGACATTGGTAGATCCAATTGTCGACTCTGCCGTGGCAGAATTTAGTTCGACCAGAGGGGGGCCGTCTGTCGCTTGCCACAGCGACATTATATATGAATGCCATCCAGATTGTCTGTCTGCCGAAGGACTCTCTTCTTGGTACAAAGGCCGCGTCGACAAGATTCTTTCAGCCACAGGAATGGTAGATATTGCTCTTGCAACTATTCAACACGGGGCATCGCAAGGAATACCTCTCCTGGACGAGCTAGGGGAAGAATTGAGCCTGTTGTCTCGACTAGTGTATGATGCACCTCAGGATCATGCGCTGATGGATGATTGGACACTCGATCGGTGGTATTCGATGGGTCCATCTGAAATTATTCGTGCATATCTTGCTCATTCTACCCCAGAGTCACTTTCGCGCGACATATCACGCCTTGTTATGCCATATCTTTTCGTACTGGAGTCCCGCACGGAGAGGTCGGGTACTCTAGATCCTTCTTTATCAACTCGCCTCCTATACGACTATATTTTGTCTGCTCCCCTAAATAATGTTGCTGCTATATTTGAAGCGTCAAAACCGACATTGCCCGCAGCCCAGAGGCTTCTACGAAATGACGAAGATATTGTGCGCCTTGCGCTAGCTTGCCTATATGGAAGCAATAGTTTAGACGAGTGGTCAACCATGAGTCGAATATTTGAATGTCTTCCTGCATGGGACATTTCAAGGGAAGGCGACAATGACGAGGATGCAGCTGAGACCACAATAATGTCGCTTGGCGCATTTGTGAAACCTACTACAGCACACCTTCATTCTGCTGCAAGTGAGCTACTCCTGTTCTTCCAGCCTTTAAGTCTTAAGGCTTTGTCGCGCGCTCTCGACATTCTTGATGTTCATTTGGAATCTGGGGAAATATTTTCTCGTTGGAGTGTTTCTGCTCCCTTGAGATGGTTCCTTCAAAGTAATGCTGATATCAGTGAGCAACGTGCATGGGCAAACCGAATGGCACGTCGGGCTGGTGGCTCGAACGATCTTCTGGATACAGAAGAAGATTGGGAATGGCTTTTAGACGACATGTTGAAGCTTACTGGAAAGGGGGATTCAGGCATTCGAGGGGCTTTTGGTTTACTATCGCGCGACGAGGTGAAGGGTATCTTTTTCGGTGGTCTTTTAAGCACAGGGAGTACGTAAAGTTTCTACATATTCAAAGTTGTAGCTAACTTTGATGGGCAGAGTTTGCTATTGCAGAAGCCATGCTAAGAAAGCTGCATAAAAAGTTGGATCTGACTGACGCTGTTGTTGAAGATATATGCATTACTTGTTCTCGTGAATTTTATGATAATGCAACATCCGGAAATTATAAAATCGGTGACATGAAACTTGCATATGATTGGTAAGTTGTTTACCCATGCGTACAATATCTCATCATTATGCAATATCTAGTTTGAATGTTCCCCGGTCTTCTGAGCGACTTACTAGCGAGAAACAATTTATCGAAGCTACATCGCGAATTTCATCGTTCAATGTTCAATCGAGACCTGGAATACCTATATCTCCTATCGAGATTCGTCTCACAAAGGATCGCCTTTCGCTTATATCTCGAGTGCTCTCAAGCAATATCGATGCATATAAACACACTAAAGTAATTCTCGAACTTGCTTACAAATTGGGGTTCAGTGATGATCCTGTGGCCGAAATCAAGGTACTTGCGATGTTAGCAGATACTGCACTTCAAGCCGAAGACTTTGATCGCGCATACGAGAACAGTGAACGAATGGTTGAAGCTGTTACGAACCTCCGCTCTTCTAATTTGTTGGGTATGGAAGATGCTCGAATTCTGGAAGGCACTGAAGTGTGCTGGATAGCCTGTTTCCAGTTGGGGAGGCAGCCTGAATTCAATGACCTATCAAAGAAGCTTTGGCTATTAGGACGTGCACTAGAATTGTGCCCTTCAGATAAGATTCATGATGTACTCGTTGTATGGAGACGTCTGGAAACCGAAGATATTACTGCTCGTGAAGAACGCTTGACAAGGCAAAGAGAGGGAAAACCGCTAGCCGCTAGCTCTTTGAAAGCGTTCGACTCTTCAATTTCTCAGAACGTTGCGTCCTCCTTGAAAGCCCGGCTCCAGGACTTCCATATGCCATCACCACCATTGTTAAGTACTCCAGATGCAGCTGCACTCGCTAGTAGAACGTTCCGAAGCGTAGCTGCCAACTTCCCTTTTTCAGTAGGACACCGCGGGCGATCACAGCTATCCGATACCGATGAAGACGCGTCGCGTCGCAGTGGGAGTCAGAGGAGAGGGGAAAATGAAGACGTGTCTGTACAGGCTTCCAGAGTGCTATCCAAGGGCATTGGATGGCTTATTGGTGCGGATGACGAGTAGATAGTAACTGGATAGCATCATCCAATTCTCATGCAGTTATTAATTTAGCTTAATAATTGCTAATCGCATTAAGATAGTAAGGAGCGGGTAGGGTAGGGGTGTGGGTAAGGAGTGAACGTTTGAACATCGGAGAATTGAAAGGGGTATAGTGTTGAAAAATTACAACAAAAGAATGAAATGGATAAATGATTAATAAGTAATATATAACAGGGAAAGATGTGAAAAAATGGTTGATGGATCCTAAGAAATGACGAAGGGGAGGGAGTAGGCCTTACATACAAATAGACAAGATGGGGTCAGCGCGAAAACTGAAAATCAATGTTGTACAACGGTCCGTAGTAGATTGTCCTGGAAGGACAATCCTAATCTTCCAATAAACCATCCAAATGCGAACCGAAAACAAGCAGGAAAGCAATAGTATACATCAGATAGCCATGCCAGTAAACCCCGTCCGCGCTCGCGGTCGATTAACGACGCTGGTCGCTTTGAAGGTTGAAGAATGAGCAGCGCCATCAGCACTAGAAATAAATTTCTGGCCCCTGCCGCAGGCTTCGCACCATGAGCCGCTGTTTTCAGCTCGCAGTTCATCTATTTCCGACTGCAAGTCCCTGATCTGCCCCTCAAATTCCCATTTTTGCATTTGCCATGCCTTTTTCGCAGAGACTATCTCTTCTCGAAGAGTTTTAATGATCAACGTTGGATCATCAGATTGTTTATTACTCTTTCGAGAACATGGCGAAACAGGGGATATAATTCCACTGGGGCTTGATGATCTGGGGGTGTCAAGGTCCGTTTCTGAGGGCGAAACCGTATCGCTAGATACAATTCCGTCGAACTGAGCACTGAACAAGGTCGAAACCGGTCTCAATCTTAATGCAGGGAATTCGGAGATATTAGGAGGAGCACTCTGAGGTAATGCCTCTTGGAGACGTGCTCTTCCTTGTGCCTCCAAAGGAAATATCTGGCTCGCATCAGAAGAGCTATACGTGCCTTCCGAAAGACGAGAGAATGGAGATTGAGATTGAGTAGTAATGGATAGCGTAGGAGTACGCTTGGGACTGGAGATGTAACTTAGGGGTTCCTTATCGCCGTCGGCCAACGAGAGACTGGGAACGGGCACTCGTTTGGGCGGAGGCCGGGAGAATTCTTGTGTGGCATAACTTTCTCGCAATGATGGCACTGGAGGCGGTGATGGCGGTTCGTCCTTGTCGTGACCACGGCCAAGCAACCTCATGAAGCCGCTCTTCTTGTGTCTCAAAGACCTGCCAGATCCTTGCTGAGCAATCACAGCCGGCTCCGAGTCGCGCCTATCTAATTTTGGAGCACTCCCTACAATGGTCTGAAGGGCATTCTTCGCTTTAGTGGCACTAATTGACCGCGCACGGGACCGAGAATTAGACACAGAGGTAGGGGATGAATCTAAGCTAGTTACGCCACGAGCATCATCATACCCTGGACTTGGAAAAGGCATGGTGGAGCCGGAGGCGATGGTCGACATTGAAGCTCTAGGGGCGGCGGTCTGGATTATTGGACCACGCGAGTGCTGTGCTCTTGCCTCCTCGAGTGATATGAGAGAGAACCCTGGTGGTGCACCCTTCTGCGTCCATCCATGTAGGTTGCTCACATCTGGAGGTATCGGAGAGACATAAGTATCGTTGGAGTGAACGGGAGCATCATATGCAATATTTCCGGTGCGAGCTGGCATCGGCAAGGAAATTCCCTTCTTTTGAATAGACGATGATCGCTGCTTGGAAGCCAAGGATACTACTGAAGTGTCCGCGGTGACAGTGGAGTGGGCAGCCGATCTCGAAATAGAGCTGTTGGTTGTCGATTCGGTCACAGTGGCAGTAGAATTGCTCCGGGAAATGCCAGGATATGTGATGGGAGAGCGAAGAGATGACCGAGGAGGGGAATCCACTGCATACGAGATAACAAGATCAGGATTTGCATACGGATGGATATCGTCCTCGGAGGAGAGGGAAGATCGTCTGGACATATCGTCATAGCAGGGGTGAGATTCCAAAGGATGCTGTGCAGCAGCATGGGACGGGAAGGAGGATTGAGGGAGGCGAACATCAAGAGGAGAATCCGAAGAGGAGTGGTGAGGCGAAGAAGGCGTGGAGAGGCTCGGGGATTTCGAGCGAACATGAGGAGAAGGATAAATTGCATCGCTACGAGGAACGCGAGCCAACGATGTGGCAGACAGGCTTTCCTGCGCGAGAGCACTGTGCGAAGAAAATGAGGAGAAAGGTACGAGAAAGATAAGGATACCGTACTAGAGGGCTCCTCGAGGGTAGGAAAACTTGGAAGAGGTGGTTTCAAAAGACCTTTTCGGATAAACTTGGGAGTAGGTAGAATCCATGCTTGGTCTGGTAGCGCCACTGGGCCTGGGACTGTCGGAAGAGGTGGAGGGAGAGGCCCTGTGGTGATCCTTGTGCTTGGAAAAAATGGAAGTGCTGAAGAAGGGCCGAGAGGAGGGATGGTCGTCCTGTTGGGGGAGGGATCTTCGTCAAGTTCCCAAGGAGCAGGCGAATGAAAGCGCATTTTGGGGCCAAGAAGACTTATACGGAGGTCTGACTGGGAGTCGGGATCTGGCTGGGGGTAGGAAGAATAGGTGGAGACAAGGGAGGCGCGGGGGTCATGATCGAGGTCGAGCATGCTTGTGTGGTTGTGGGAGGAGTAGTCAGAGGAGGGGGAACAGGCATAATCGGAGTCAGGGAGGAAAGGAGCGTGAGGAGAGGACGGGTGGGAGCAGGAACGAGAGTCGTCTGTGTCTCTGGGCAGAGATAGAGTGGGCATGAGAATAGAAAGAAAGAAGGGGAAGAGTAGAGGAGGATAAAAGGGAAAGGAAGAGAAGAGGAAGAGGAGGAGGAGGAGGAGAGGGAAGAGGGAGGTGGAAGAGAAGGACAGGGATGGGACAGGGTCTGAAGCAAGCCTGAATGTCAAGCGAACACTGGCCACAACCTAACAGGTGCTGATCATCGCATCTCACTTATCAAAAATATAATACTTACTTTTATCACTACTATTTATATATGATATAATATAATACAATATATATTCAAATATATTCAACTCAGACTAGCTCACTCAAAGCTCACTGTTTCTTTTTCTTCGCTGGACGTGATCTATCCTCGATCTAACTCGAACTAAACTTGGACGCCTCGGCTACTCATTCCCTCTAGATTCCCACGCCCCGCCGCCTGCACTCTTACTCGCTTTGCTGCTGCATTTTTGCATTCCTCCTCTCTCGCCATGTCCGACCATCCAGCTTCCATGCTACCCTCCCCAGAGCCACTCCTCTCCCTCGCCTCCTCCTCGAATGGCCGTGTGTCAGGGAAACCATGGAAATTGCAAAAATCTGCAACTGTGTCCGTCCTCTTCATCATTTTTCACATCCATCTTCCCCCCATTCATTCTCTCTTTCTAGCCGATCACATCTTCCTCCTGGCGTAAAAACAACTTCTTGGGAGGCCCGCAAGGAGAAAGAGAAGAAGGCTGTTGCCATCAAGAAGTTGCAAATCGAACTCAAGGACGAGAAACAGGCTGAAATTCAGAGGTGCATTTATTCCTTTTCTCTCTCTTCCCTCTTCCTTATCTTTCTTTTCCCAGGCGCAGAGAAATCACCCTTGAGCGAAAGAACGCCGCCGAGGAGAGGAGGAGAATAGAGGAGGCAAAAGCACAGGTGCTCTTCAACTTGTCCTTTTATCTCATCTACTTATTCCTCCTTCCAAGATGGGTGCAAGGAAAGCTGCTCGCCTTCGTCGCAAAGCCGGTCGCACCAAAAAGATCAACCACTGATCTATCTATTCATCCATTCGTATTTATAGCCCACGCAGAGTTATTTCTTGTAATAATATACCCACAAGTTGTATCTTCACGAACTTATTCATATTAACCGTGCTCTCATTAGGATATATCATATCATACAAATCAAATCAAATCAAATCAGATCCCTACAGACTCCATGATGTATCAACCTCTCCTTCCTGCACAAATGGCTTGTCCAGCCCCACAATCACCCCCTCACACAGTGGGCAGTTGCTTGCTAGTACGTCCTCCAGCTCCACCCTTAGCTTCTCCACCTTTCGCCCTCCATCCTTCTCTACCCCTGCTCTTCGGACGCTCCCCATACCAGGTATCCATTGTGTTGGAGCAGAGACCAACGCAGCCAATGCGTCCGGAACGATCAAATCGCGAAGTCGGTCTCCGGCGGAGATCATGCTTCGCCCCAGTAAGTTCGCCGCTCGAGCACTGGTCTGTAAAGGGTTCCCCAGCGTTCCAAAGTTGGCTGATAATAAAGTTCTTTGTGTCGTGGGCTGTCGTGCAGCACCGTTCATGTTGGGCACCACTGTTGACGGTTTCCCAATGTTGGTCGTCACCAACTGTCCTTTAGGTACACCAGTTCCAGTGTCCTTCGTGAGTTCATTTTGCAACGCAACGATTCTTCGCAACGCATGAGCAGGTAAATATTCCTTCGCCTGAATTAAATATCGAAGACCGTTAGCGCTAGGCTGGTGCAGGAACCTATATGGCTCTCACCAAACTAATCAAACAGTCGGCATGGAACGTATGATGGCACGGGAATACATAGAACTGTCTTGTTAGCAACAGATGAGAACAATGGGAGCACTGCTCTCCTGCGTCAATTGTGATGAATCGGTTCTTAAGAGCAGCGATATCTTGTTTAACGGCCTCTGCAGTTTGCGTTGCTTCGTCCATCTCGCGCTTCAGATCATCAATGTGATTTGAATACCCTTCCAGCGCATGTGCGATCTCTTCCTTGAAATCGTCGATCACGACAAAGTCAGGGAAGAATGGGAGAATATCTTCAATCTTCAACAGGTCTGTGTTCTCAAGGAACTGCATCGCGCTGAAGCAATCATCAGCAGTGATCTACTGTAAACGATCTGAACGTACGTTTTGATATCCTTCTTATCTTGAACAACGTATCGAGCTATCTTCAACCACAACTTCTTCCTCAAAGGCTGATCATCTTCTGGCATATCCGCGTTTACTTTGGCCAGCTCTAGATCCCCCTTCTCAAGAGCCAAATCAACACTGTTTTCCCAGAGACCCATCTTTGAATATATGTGTACGCAAGGTTGTGTGCGTCCAGCTAATTTACATATGCGCAGCGCGTAATCCAAGTCGTAAAAGGGTTTGCCTGTGATTGGGTCTGTCGGCGCAGATGACAGAAATCGCAACAGAGGCCCGTCATCTTCTGCAGGGCTGGCGTAGATGGGTGAAGATGGAGACACGTAAAACGTTATAAGGAGGTTGTGAATTGTCGGAGAGGTATTGTTTTGTTCAAATATGACATGGTTAAGATAACGGACGGCCTGGTTAGGAGACAATGGGTCGCGAGGAGCGTGCTGGAGCTGGAGCAACGATGGAATGAGGCGTATGGGGTCTGCCGTTGGCTGGCGAAGCCAAGAGTCAACAGTTTCTTTCGGTGCTTGACGAATCAACACTGGCCCGAAACGATAATACAATTCAAGATCCGTCTTACAACATCATTAGCCTCATACGAAATAGATGATTCTAAACCTACTTGTCTGTTAATGATATCCAATGCTTTCAACCATTTCTCCTCCAGAACCCAATGTTCTATGACGCGTTCGAAGTCACCAATCACAGTGGCATAATGAAGATACATATCGGTCCTGCCGTGACCTTGAATGAGTTCGTACACTGTGTTCCGGTCCAAGTTACTCTATCACTGTCGAATAAGTTATCAGGAATCAGCATAGCTCTTAAAGCAAACCTTGTATGTTTCGAAGAATTGTTTTAAATCCTCTTCAACAATTAACCGTTCCTGCTGCAGGTTATCTACATCTTGTGACACGGACTCAGCTGCGACAACATCATCAAGTTCATTGCATTTGCTGAGGTAAAACTCCACCAGCCATGTCGCCAACATCATTCGTTGAGTAACATCCTGGAAGCAAATGCGTATTTAGCCTCTATTGGAAACGAACTGGAAAACATACTGTTTTACGGGTTCGCTCCAGCCTGGAAATCAAATACGACCTTAGAGAATCCCGCTCATTTGCATCCAAGAATTTCAGCGCAACTTCTTCAAATGCAGTGGAACACTGGGCATAGCATTGCGCTGCTTGGAAATATTTCCCGGACTTGAATAAATGATCGGCCTGAGCAGCTAGAATTTGATCCCGCTGAACCGCAGTCTGAAGCAAAAGCTTTAGGAACCATTACACTAGTAGAATGCCTAACGTACCTTGGCATATTGCAACGCCACATCGTATTCTTCTTTGGCCTGATATATCTTCCATACATCGCGGTCCTCATTACCGACCACCAGCTCAAAAAGCGATTGATCGGTGTAAACCCAATATGTTTTGCGGACTGGATCGGACACGAGTCCTAATACTTTTTCATTCGGTTTCTGAGAGTTTGTAAGAAAAAGTTTGCTGACCGATCATTAGCTAGCTTACCACAGGAAGTAACTCTTCATGAGTCATTCGGTCGTCAAGATTACATATTCCAATGACGCGGTCTTTAAACAGCAACATAAAATGGAATTCTGTCAATGCCAACGATATTGGGAGTTCAGACGTATAGTCTCCATTTAGCGTTGGATAGGGTAGGAGTTGTGCCGCATCAACGTGATCTTCTGAAGTGGACTCCAAGTTAATTAATCCATGATAGATACCAGAAGCTAGATTAACGCTTTAGAAATAACCATTGGATATTGGAGCAGGCGACGTACAAGTCATCCAAGCCATGCGTTTTGGTATTGAAAGGGCTTGGTCCGGATTTGGTGTGAAGAATTGAAGTTCTGAATGTTGTAATTCGCCAGGAAGCTCGAGTATTTCTGACAAAAAGGATTAATAAGGGGGAAATCACCGAACAGAGCAACCTACTGGGGGCCACGTCCTTGTATCCTGCAAAGAGTACTGAAAATACGCGTCCAACGTCTTCAGACTTCTTATCTACAATCCCTACAAACTGGTATATCCGAGTAGCAGTTGTAACAAGTACCAAAGCTTTCTTTGGATCGGTGGGAAGGTAATAATCAAACTTGATGCCGGTGATGGGATGTCGTTCCGGAAGTGAGAATACAGACTGTAAATAGCGTTCTTGAGACTTGAAAAATTCGTCTGCGGCATCCAAAACAGCCTCGTATATTGTACCATTTCTTGCTCCTATCAGGATTTCCCGCGTTGATGTAGAATGGGAACTAGAAAGAAGTGCCGCCTTATTCCACGCGATGCTCTCAATGACCATCCTAAATCCTTTCAGGGGCCGGGGCTTCTTCCATGTTCTATATAAATACCAATTCTCTCCTTGAGTAGACGTGATGATTATATGGCGACCCGAGGGATCCATGAAGATTTTGTATATGGACATCTCGTTGGGCTTCCCGACAGGAATCTTGATGACGTTGTCGGCATGGGAAAGTTCAATGAGTACTAAGATATTCGACGAAAATCCCATAGCTAACGTGTCTGAGCTGACAGCCATAGACGTTAGCGAGGCAGGGAAAGCGTATTGGACTCTGGCGAGGTCAAATATGGGTGCATCTACACCATCTTCCGACGCGGTATCCTGGCGTTGGCGTCAGTGTCGGAATGGCAATGAACAAAGGGTGGCAAACCATATATTCGTCCTGAGACTCAGCACGGGCATCTGCTAAGCCATACGGTGAGGGTTCAAAACCCTCATAACTTATTTGGGGTAAAGCTACTGGATTTGGGACGGGGGCGGTGGAGGCACCGGGAGCGTGTTCAACATCTGGAGGAAAGTTCAGAAGATAAAAGAAAGAGGCGATGGACTTAGGATGGCATACAGTCGTCGAACATTTATTCCCGTTGGGATTCGGTGGTTGAGGAGAGCAGAGGAGGTTGGAGTGCCGCGTGAGTTCAATAATAATACTATGACTGCACGTGCGCCTGTTCTGCCGCTCTGCGTCCACCTAAGCTTAGCTTCATCCCAGCTGCATATTTTTATCTGTACTCGATATATTACTCTACGCATGCCCTACTGCAATTTCATTCTCGCAGGAGTCTTATCAATCTTCATGACGCTCATCATTTCCGGCCCGTGCTCACTCTGGCGCTGCTTTAGATCATATAAGACCCTCACTTGTCTCTGAGTCTTATCTTCTTTCATCTTCTCTCTTTCATACCCAACTATTCTCAAAATGACTGCTGGACGACCTATGCCGCGGCTTTTCGTCATAAGACATGGTTAGCTTCTGCTTTATGTACTCGTTCTCTCTCGTTTTTAACGTCCACTGGTAGGCGAAACTGAATGGTCACTGAATGGGTCTGTTGAATATTTGCAATATGAACTTTCTTCCTGCTGACTTGTTTTACCTAGGCGCCACGTACGTCTTGATCCAATTTAACCAAGATTTGACATTCGCATTTCTTTAGACCGGGAGAACGGATATACCACTTACCGCTAACGGAGAAGAAAGAGTGAAGAAAGTGGGAGAGAGGTTGGTTGGCAAAGGACGTGAGCGACTTCACCTCAAGCACTCTTTATCAGTTTCTCAGGCGTAGCCTTCCCAGTTATTATCGAGCCAGATAACCTTTGTACCGTTTTCGTCTCACCGCGCATACGCGCGCACAGAACGTTTCATCTTCTTTTCAGTCATGTAGACAATCCCCCACATCATATCCTCTCGGAGGAAGTTCGTGAATGGGACTATGGTATGTGTGTAAATGCGTTTGCATCACAATCTCACTGAAACTCGGCAGGTGAATATGAAGGACTGAGACCAGCAGAAATCAAGAAGATTAGCCCTAATTGGGCTATCTGGAAGGATGGGTTCGTCTGATAGCTCGAAGTGCCTTTAGACTTTCTTATTAGAGAAATTCAGATGCCCAGGCGGTGAATCCGTTGAAGATATGCAGAGTCGGGTGGACATTGTTATTAGCAAGGTTGACCCGGAATCTCATACGCCACTACAGACTGATAACCGGTTTATTTAAAGGTCAAGGAATATCACCGACAGTACGTGGAACAGGGTATCAATACACGGGATGTGGTTATCGTTGCACATGGTCACTTCAGTCGTGTTCTGATAGCACGTTGGATTAATTTTCCTCTTCACCTCGGTAGGAGAAGTTTTCGATTGCCATATATGTTATGCGTTTTCTTACTTCCATTTGTAGGAACTCACTTCAATGTGGAACCAAGCTCTGTAAGCATGATATTCACTGCATAGGTTTCATCGTCTGACCATGAAATGCAGGTAGCCGTTCTTGGATACAATCACAACTCCCTGGAAGAACCTGCTTTGAATGCTCTTAACTTGTTTGCGGTTATTCACTAGAGATGTATACATATGTATGTAGATAGGACGAACGATTATGAATATCAGAAGGGCGCTGCATACCCATTTCAAACAGTAAGATTGGTGAGCTGCAGGAACCGAAAACGAGAGTAGGGAAGAACGAAGGCGGCGACGCGTCCGTTGTCTTGATGTGATTGGCTTAGAACATGGAAGTTTATGGAAGTTTAGCCGAGCGGTCGTTCTTTCCTCTGAGATCTGACCACACCACTTACCCTGGATCTCCTTCATTGTTTGTAATTACCGCGAGTCTCCGACCAGTCTTCACGACTTTATTCCACTCCTTTATCTCGTTATAATGTCAGACCTCGAATCTCACCCTTCCACCGCTGACCCAAATCTAGCTACGGAGGAAGAAACAGCCTCTGACGCCGCCGGGCTTCCTGATTCTGAACACGAGGACGATGCAGCATCTGCCTCTGAGGACAACTCGTTTGAAGACACCGCGCCGCCCGACTCAGATAATGGCCCAGCCACCAATCCTCCTCCTGAGGAGGTCGCTGAGGTAGCCGTCCCTGTTCAGAAGACTCCTACCGCTAGCAAAATATCTGTTGCTTCTAAATTAAAGCCGTCCACCTCATCTAAACAACCTGCTCTGAAGTCAAACGGAGGACCACCTACACCAACCGTCAAAAAGGTCAGCTTCAACGTGTCTGTTTTGCGGCTTAATTTCTAATGTAATCACATATAATTGTAGGTCATCAGCTCCGGCACGTTTGGTTCTGGCACAGTCAAGCCACCTACAGTGAGGACAATGGCTTCAGCACCAACGACCGGAAGATTAGGTTCTTCTACTTCTGCTTCTACCGTAAAGAAGCCCACTCCCACTCCCACTCCCACTCCATCGAATATTGCAAAACCTAATATGTCCTCTCGTGTTCCTCCAAGTCGACGCTCCTCTGTCGTTCCCCCCAAACCGACATCTTCGACTACGTCGAAACCACCCCTGTCTGCATCCACCAGTTCCAAGCCAGCTGCTGCCGACGCTACTTCCCGTGCATCTCTTACGTCACCTACAGGATCTGTTGCATCCCTGAGGTCGGCGGCTGGCGCTGCACGCCCTCGTGCTTCTGTATCGGACGCGGTTAAGAAAGCGCCTCTATCTTCCAGGACAAGCGCCACCCCGACTTCCAAGTCAGCAACCCCTGGGACTAAACCAACTGTCTCCTCCAGGACTACTGCTGCTCCGTCACTTACCAAGTCCAGAGCTACCGGCTCTATCTCATCGATTAGGGAGGTGCAGGAGGACGGTAAGGTAGTGACCGAACTCCAAAAGAAGGTTAGTTCGTAGCGTTTGTTCGCTGTACTGAAAACTAAACATAAGTCAGTTGAGCGAAGCCACAGAAGCGTTGGGCTCAAAGAATGAAGTTGTTGCTGAGTTGGAAGCACAGGTGGATAACCTGAAGTCCTCTTTGCAGAACGCATTATCCGATGCAGAATCGAAGGGTCAGGAAGTGTCGAAATACGAGGAAGCTAAAGCAGCAGTAGAATCTGAGCTGAAACAAACCCAAGAACTCGTTCAACGTTTGCAGGAGGACCAGGCTGGGGTGATGAGGTTTTGGAGAATCTACGCAAAGAGGTATATATTGCTATTTTCCCCCTGTTGATGTTACTTATATTTTATTTATAGTTAGAAGAAGCTAAATTGACATTCGCTGCATCTGCTTCTCTTGTCGAAGAGCTCCAGGGAAAGATGAAAGCACTTGAATCGGATGCAGCGACGGCAACGGCGAAGCTTGAAGAACTCCAGAATAATCACACTACATCTTCTTCTGACGAAGTTGAAGCTGTAGCATCTAGCCGCGAGGCTCTCGAAAAAAGCCAAGCTACCGTAAAGGCTCTTTCGGAAGAGATTGCGGCTTTGAAGATTGCACATACTGCTGCATTGGAGGCTGCTCAAACCAGTATCGATGATTTAGAATCTAGGGCAAACGCTGCATTATCCCTAGAAGAACAACTTGAAGCTCTGAAAATGGAGAAAGCGGAGAACGCTAATAAGATTTCCGAATTAGAGATCGAAATCTTAGAACTGAAAGAGTCGCACGATGGCTTAGAGGACGAACGAGAAAAGCTCTTGAACCGTGTCAAAGCTTTGGAGGAGGAAGTCTCTCAGACATCAGTCTCATTACAGCAGGCCCTCGATGAGAGGAATGCTCAGGAGATTGATCACGCATCTACAGTTCAGGACCTAAACAGTGCACACGCAGATGAGCTTGCTGCTGCTGCTGAGCGTCACGCAGCAGTTGTCGAAGAGTTGGAAGGTTTCAAAGCAGAACTACAATCATCCATCGCGGCGCATGAGCAGTCCAAGCTAGATTGGTCTGCTTCGGATAAAGCTCATGCCGCATCGCTGAACGAAGTGCAAGCGGAAGCAGATAAAAAGTACGCAGAGCTAACTGCCCAACTTGAGAAAGTCACTCAAGAACTCGAGGTATGTTTACTTGATTAGACTGGGGTTTGAATATGAAGATTCTGATAAAATTGAAAGGGACAAGAAGCTCAGTACAATGCCAAAGTGGCTGCTGTGAAAGAGGAGCACGATAAGTTACTCCAGGAAGCCTTCGAACGCGCCAAGGTAAGTATTGCACTGCACCATTTAACGTCTGTCTGACGGCTAGTCACAGCATGAGGCCGGGGAACTACATGCTCAAGAGTTGCAAGCTCTTCGGGCTAGTTCTGCTGCAACCATAGAGCAAATACAGAACGCCAACAAAGGAGCCCTCGAAGATTTAAGGGCGGAGCACGCCGCTGCTCTGGAAAGCGAAGTGATAGACCTCACAAAGGAAATCAATAAGCTGTCGCTCGACCTCAAAGCCACTCAAGATGACTTAAGCAAGTCAAAGGCTGCGTTGGAATCGTCGCGTGCTGATATTTCTTCACTTACTGTACAGCGAGATGAAGCTCGTGCGATCGCCGATGCTATGCCTGTTGCATCCCCTGAGCATGTCGCTGAAGTAGCACGGCTTGCGAGCGAGCTTTCGTATACTAAAGATGATCTCGCGGCCGTTACTGACCAGCTGAGCCTTACGCGGGCCTCCTTAACCGAGATGTCAGATAAGCACACGAGACAACTGGAAGAGGTAGCGAGGACACGCGCTGACGAAGTGCTGAGCCTCCGCTCGACTTACGATCACGAAGTCGGCACACTTGCCGCTCAGAAGTCGGAGCTACTTGTGAAGCTTTCGGACCTGGAGGGCGAGCTTGCAACGGCCAAAGCCAACCTCGCGGCTCAAGCGACACAGCTCAGAAGCAATGGAGCAGGAACACCTGCGGCATCGTCTCCTGGCGTGACCAAGGAGGAATTGCAACGGTTGCATGAGGCTCATAGTCTGAAGATCTATGATCTACAGGCTGAACATGATAGAGCGATCCGAGCGCTGCGAGACGAGATGGAGGCGGCGCAGTCAAAGATCGGAGAGCTGCAGCAAGATATTAGCCGTAAGACGATGGAAATCCAATACCTGGAGCAAGATCAAGACGAAAGTCAAGAGCAAATTACTCGGTATGTTCGATTCTTTCGTTTGAAAGCTTTCATTGGAGGAGTGTGCGCGTTGGCGGTGATTTATGGACTATTTTGATCCACTCATTTAATATTTATTTTACTTTATCTACTGCTGGGGACATTAATTATTGACTGAAACTTCGTTTGGTTTTATGACTGCAGATTGAAAGAAGATCTCGAGACGCTGACAGAAAAGTTCAGCAAGACGTCGGGATAAGGGACTAGCCAGTGGCCACGCGGAGAGCACATTTGGCCCTTGCGGATACCTGACGGATGTACTAGTTTGTGGCTGGGTCTCGTTTCATTTGATCTTCAGATTTCACGTATGCCTGAGTTAGTTTAATAGAAGGTGCATCACTCGTATAATAAGAATAGCTTTACTCATTTACTTTCTTTTTTCTCTAACCCATTCTCATTGGATACCCACTAGGCAGAACGCGCATGTTAATGTCAGCCATAATACATATCATTTTGTGATTTGGAAAAAGCTGCTGATTGTAGTTCATGGGCGCGGAGTCCGGGGCCGGAGGAACGTAGATGCCCCCCGCATTGAGCAAAGAGAAAGATTTATCCGCGCTGGATTACCGCAGGAGCCGCAGAGGCCGCACCCGGCGAACATGATGCAGGAAGCTAGTGATAGTTTATGGGGTGGATGAAATTGAGTGATAATAGTATTTAAGTTAATGTTTGGGACTGAGGGGAGATGGGATATTGGGGACAGGTAGCGGGCGGTGAGAACGGCAGAGGCAGAGGGGAGGAAGAGCGGGAGGGGCTGCCAAGGGAGTGCTGGGTATCGTGCCATGGTAAAGTCCGATCAGAACCGATCACCAAGTTTCCTCCCCTTAACATTTTGTTGAAATCAGGCCAGTCCGTCGACCCTTTTTCGCTCCTCCCTTTTCTTCCTCCTTTCTCTCTTCCATCCTCTCTCCATTCTCTCTCTCTCTCTCTCTCTCAGCTCTCCCTCTCCCTCTCCCTCCCTCCCTCTCTCCTTAATGGGTGTCGTCAAGGAACCTGGCCAAAAGGGCGTCAGCTGGTCCAACATCGCTGTTGGTATGTCCTCCTCCTCCCTTCCTCCCCATTCGTTAACGCCCGCAATCTTCAGGTGGCATAATGAACATGGTATATTCACCACTTCTATCATTTGTTTCGTTCTCACTAAGAACCCTCTCCCACCTTCACCTCCTATTCATCTCTGTATAGTTCGTACGTGTCGTATTTCCGCTTAATATTCTCAATCTGTCTCACTCGCTTCTTTCTTTCAGGAGGCAAGTCTGTCCCGGTTACCCCATACTGTGCATTATATCAACATCACATAGGTTACAACGCTTGGTCAACCCCTGGAGGTCCTGAAGACTCAGATGGCTGCCAACCGCTCCCAATCAATGTGGCAGGCGTGCAGGAGTGTTTGGGCCCGTGGTGGTGTTGTTGGCTTTTACCAAGGACTCATCCCCTGGGTAAGCGCGCAACAGTTTGTTTATTACCTCGCAGTGCACTCATAAGCATACTCGCCAATGTAGGCATGGATCGAAGCTTCCACCAAAGGAGCTGTTCTCGTGTTCGCTGCTTCTGAAGTCGAGACAGCTAGTTTGTCGGCCGGTATCGGTCCTGGCTTCGCTGGCCTATTGGGTGGTATGACTGGAGGTATTGCACAAGCATATGCCACCATGGGTATGTTTCCTTATCCCTGTGTAGTCCCTTCATGCGTCTTATGTGCATTCCAAAGGTTTTACAACTTGTATGAAGACTGTCGAGATTACGCGTCAAAAGACAGCCGCCTCAGGCGTCAAACCACCTTCAACTTGGGCTGTTTTTGGTGAAATATATCGCCGTGAAGGTCTCGCAGGCGTCAACAAGGGTGTTAACGCTGTAGCTGTACGTCAGTGCACAAACTGGGGTTCTCGGTAAGTGATGCCGCCAATGCTTTATCAGTTACTGACACAATCATCTCCTCACACAGTATGGGCTTCGCCCGTCTCGCCGAGTCTGTCATTCGAAAGGCGAAGGGTAAGGCTGAACATGAGAATCTCGGGGCACTAGACAAGATTCTGGCCTCTTCCATTGGTGGTGCGCTGGCTACTTGGAATCAGCCCATTGAAGTTATCCGTGTTGAGATGCAGTCCATGGCTAAAGGCACGGAGAATAAGAATCGCCCAGCCAAGTTGACCATCATGAACACCCTCAAGTTCATCTACCAGGAGAACGGTATCAAGGGTCTATACCGTGGCGTTACTCCCCGTATTGGCCTGGGAATATGGCAAACAGTTTGCATGGTTTCCTTCGCAGACTATGTCAAAGCCTGGTACGTGTTGTGCTATGTTGTGTACCTTTTTCTTACTTGGAGTTTTGTAGGGTGAAAGGGCGGTAATGGGATGATAACGTGAGAGGGGGTTCGAGTACTTTTTATAATGTTATTACTGCATAGACTACCATATTTCGACTATACCCTGCTACATAACACTGCATTTATTGGGAAGCTCGAGCGAGTTCCATTGTCTGAGTTGTGTCCTGTCGTGTCCACTTTCCGATCCTAGTTGTCATCTGGTACGTCACGGGATCATTTGTCGTGGTCCGGGTATATGTATCCTGATTGCCCCAGATAGCCCCAGACTTGATGGCAGTAGGTAAACGGAACCAAATCCGAACCCACCATGTTGCTGTCGCCACAACTATAAATTGCCCTCGTCTTGTTCTAATTATCACCCCTTTCTAACTGTCAACCATGGCCATGGTACCTGCTTCAAAAGGGACGCATCCTTTACTGGTTAAGTACCTCGCGCAGCTTGCGCTGCATCCTCTTCGCACAAAGGCTGTAACGTCAGGTTCGTGACGTGTTCGACGTACCAGCGTAGAACAACTCACAAGATCCTTCTTGCCACAGGAATATTATGTTTTCTACAAGAAGTCCTAGGCAGCAACCTTTCGCATTCCCCTGTTAAGCGTCCTTCTTCCGATGCACCTATTATTGCCCACCTGTTGGTGCGCGCGCGCGTTGACCTTAAAGCTCTGAAGATGGCACTTTATGGTTTCCTTGTATCCGCTCCTCTAAGCCATTATCTCGTCGGGGCATTGCAGAAAGCTTTTGCTGGAAAAACATCACCAAGAGCAAAGGTTGCTCAGATTGTTGCGAACAACTTGGTTGTATCCCCTATTCAAACTATTGGTACGTGTTACAGATATTACGTCAATTTACTACAATACTTACATAGTTATTCAGCATTCCTTGCCTCAATGGCCATAATTAATGGCTCCAAGTCTCTTGAGGATGTTGTTAAGACGGTTAAAGCAGGATTTTTCTCTGTCATCCGAGTCAGTGCTGTATCATCGATCTTTACTTCCCGTGGTTAATGTTTCAGCAGATTTCATGGGTAGTTTCTCCCCTTTCCTTGACAGTTGCTCAAAAGTTCATTCCTATGGAGGTAATCTTATGCATTTATTTGTGTTGAAGTACTTGGTGCTAATGAACACATAGCTCTGGGTTCCTTACTTCAACCTGATTGGATTTGTGATGGGGGTATGAATTACTGCCCAGCATTTGCTGTTTGCTGTGACTTACATTATGCATTTAGACGTATTTCAATATGCGTGTAAAGCAATTGCGCGTGAAGCAACTAAGGAAAGAAGAGGAGAAACGACGAGACAGTGATGGTACCAGGTAAACCAATTTCGATGATTGCTCATTTAAAATTATATCGATGTATGGGATATATAAGTTATATACGTACATGTAAATTAATTCTAGCCCACCCAGGTATCATTGACTATTAAACAAGCACTATCTGATGCGTCCCATTCTTCGACATATCGCCGGACTAGCTTGGAATCAGACTCGGACGACTCGGAAACTGGATTTCTTTTGTCGACATGTGTTTCAAGTCGCCATCCTCCCAGTCCATATGAGCCAGGTCGACAAATCCAGAGCTTTACGCCGATTGCTTGAGATTGCGAGGGGAGCAACGAGCCACGGAAAGTCAAGCGACCAGAATAAGGAGGAGACAGGAGACTACTATTTAGAAAGATGTTAGAAACTAGTGAATTCAAGGAGATAAGGAATGCGAACGATGTTGGGGGATATGTTACCGCAGGATCGAATTTCAGTACGAATTGAGCTGCGTTGATCTGAGAGTAGTTGCGAAGCGTGAATGTAGCTGTAACCTGGTAAGGTCTAAAAAAGAATTGTCAATTGCAAGCCCTCGCAAATAAATGGAAGAATACGAACCCAGTAGAGAAATCATGAGCGGATATTGTTTCTTCATGAGTCGATATAGATATCGGATTCATCTCTTTATTCCATTCACTTTCACGAATGTCATGTAATGCCTCTTTGTTCTCCCGCCGAGTTTCTGCATACATACTCCGCTTAGCTTTAGCATTCTCCGCCTCGTCAATGATATCGTCCAGCGCTGCATCCCCAGCTCCGAGAGTGAGTCCTAACGAGCTAACATATCCTGATCGTTTTGACGTCGAAATTTCCCAGAATACAAGCACATCCACTGCAGAGGGGTGGTATAGTGGAAAAACAAACGGATAAGAATGGACAGGAATATGCGGGTAAGCTTGCTTTGCAGCTTTTGTAGTAAATTCTCGGCGGTGAGTATAAATGAATTGCTGCAAGTGAGTTAGATTCCACCCTGACGATTGTCTGGCCTGATATAAATATTAACTAAATTCAATATCGATATTACTTATGATTTACCTTGTAGATTTGATTACAAGAAAGCACGATGCCAGGAGGAAGTGATGGTGTAGTTTCCTTCCCATGAAGCAACTCGGCAAGCTTTCCTTTGACGAAAGATAATAATCCCGATGAAAAAGCTTCATTTCGCGGTGTAGCTCCAATGACTACATGCGACGCCTGAGATGGGTGCAGTGGATGGCTGCAATTTATGAGCGTATATGTCGACGTAGGAAGGCGAATGAACTTACTCAAAATCCGATGCGACAGAGGAACAACTCCAGCCAGGGCTTATAGTACTGATTTGAGTTAGCTGTAATGAATGAGATGATACATTGCCGATTTCGAGCATTATCCGATATAGATATTCCGAAGAACGACAAGGATTGGCTGTGGCAGCAACATCTAGCAAAGGTTGTACTTCAAATGTTCGCGCCAAGCAAACCATGTGAAACTCAGATTCTGCGGTCTGCTTGAATGTTTCATGAAATGGACTGGGAACAAAAAGAATGCACACACCTCCCTGTAGACAAATAGAATATACAACTCTTGAGCACCGATCTTTTCAGTATGGAAGTTGAAATCAATTTCCATGCTGGCATCAGGTTCAAGTGAGTCGCCTTTCTGAAGAGGAATCCGAAACGGGGCTTGTTGCATTAAGGAGTTTGAATTGTTGAGAATATCGGTATTTGATATCACTAATTTTCGTTAGATCAATAAAATGGCCCATTTGTGCTAAATAGCGATCATGAACTGACTATCGCGACCTTCCTCAAGCCAGATTTCATCTTCTGGGCCAGGAATAGCCCATACCTCTCCAATCTGCGTCAAACCCCCATTAGAAAGCCACAATTTCAGTATTTTCGTTTCACCCTGCATCAGAGCAAGGTGCCCATCTTCTACAAAATTAGCAAAAAGTTTGTTCGTCTGCTGCACAACTTCCACTTTCATTACGACATCGGGAGCATACGTAGCATTTTGTCTTTGTGCTGGTGTATGATGTAGTCTACGTCCACGCTTTGCGAGAGATTCTTTTGAAGGCAGAAGACCTACAAAGTCGTACACTGCATGCGTAATAGCAAGTGTCCCTTGCCGTTTAGCTTTTATTGATACGGGTATCTAATTTCTGTGATAGTATCATTTCCATTTTTTAAAGACTTCCGGCAACTTACTATTCGCGATTCTTGACGTCCCAGCATTATATCAGGAAGGACTTCAACTTCTAGATTCGATTCATCGAGGTCATCCCGATTATCGGTATACCGAGCAATCAGGCTGAAATTCGATAAATTGACCTCCACGTCCAAGGGATTTTCCAAGCCTACATCCACCCAAAACAATTCTAATGGTGGAAATCAGTATTGTTCAGCTAAGCAATAGGCATCATACCTTCGGTCAGTACGTCCCCGTCCCTAGAAAACTCCTCTCTTATTCCCTTGGATTTACAAAACTGCTTCCAGTCAGCCTGTCTTGAGTTCCAAACGTTCACGTCACCATTTCTATCACTTGTAAATCGCACACGGGTTTGTTTGGTGTTACAAAACATAATCGGTAACTGGAAACTGGAAACTACGATTTTTTCCGGCTCAGTGTCCCGAAGATGCTATAAAGTTAGCAAATAAGTTCTTCATGCAGCGATAGATGGCCATACCAAGAATGCCACACGAAAATCATCTAAAAACATATTGTCACTGCCAGCACCGTCACCATCGTCGTCGGTATTGCGAGATACCACTGTGCGCTGTAACATAGACGACGTTCCCCGTAATAGGCCTAGAAATAACTGTATAGAAGCAATAATATCGCCAGTAGTATAGAGTAGTCGTCCTAATGAAATTGTTATTTAGTCCCAGGTGAAGAGTTGGTATAATTACCTAATGGATGGTCAATTCCCGACATGATGGCGTCGAATCCAGAGTGCACGCGCAACTCCCCTTCCGATTCCCAAAATGACGGTGACAACTCTTTGACATTTGGTACGCTACAGAGCTCTCGAGCTTTTCGAAGGAAGTACATTGTCAAAGGTTTCTATTAACGTTGATGTTAATGACGCATGTTCAAGATATAAACCGAATACTGACAATTCCACATTTTTCTAGACGGCTAGCCGCAGATACGTACCATAAAGCTGCACGTCTTTTAGCACCCTTCCGCGCACAAAGGAGTGCTGCATGAGACAGAAGGAGTGCGAATGGAGCTTCTTCAGACTATTTGATACCTCTTTAGTACATGCATTAGCTCATGAGAAGTCGGGACACAAACACTACCGGCAGCAGAAACGAGCCATCGTTCACCTTCCATCGCAGCACTTAAGAAGTCTGAGCTAGCAATCCCTGCTTCCCAGCGAACAGCAAACAATAGGGCACGAAGCTGCGCTTGAGGAGGAGGGTCTCGCATGTTGGGATGTATACCGGAAATGGCGTTGTGTGCATGCAACTGAAGAGCAGGAGACGGTGACAGCAATAACGGAAGTATATCCTATCATAAGTATAGTGAATATGATATGGATAGATATTTGACGTTTCTAAGAAAACTCACAGAGCCTCCTTTGGATTCCTTCCTAAGCGCTTCCCAAACAGTGACTGCCAACTTAAAATCTCCGAGGATTGTAGAAAATTCCGCTAATCGGCGCTGCTGCGACGGCGGAGAAGGCCCTGATGCGGTAGTAGGACTCGCATATTGGGACATCCGACTAGTTACTGACGACACAGAGGAGGATGGCTGGTGCGTGGGAGATGCGACAACAGCAGATGATCCAAACAGTCTACGAGTTGAAGAAAACAAGCGAGACGGCAGACGACGGGTGGACGAGAACTTGAGCAAGATCAACCCGTCGTAAATCTAAAAAGCAAGCTGAAACTCACAGCTTCATTCCATTCTAGAACGCATTTCTCCATCCAGGGGACAAGGCTCATAATGACAAACTCCCGGGTGAAGCGAGCGGTTTGTTGTATATCCCCTTCTTCCATACACAATGTGTTCAGGACCGAAACAGGTGTGCCAGGTCTGTTGAGTGATTCTGGAGGCTCAGTAGAAGTATATGTGGTGGACGAGTCGGGGGGCGGCGGTGGCGGTAAACGGGGTAATAATGCAGGGACGGGAACGGGGGGCGGAGGGGGGCTTGGTAAGTTGAGTGGAAGAAGATATGTATGAAGACCGAACTGCTTTTTGACGGCGTTAAGTAGTGCACCAGACCTAACATAAGTGAGATTGAAATTGTCGAATAAAGATAAACGCCACACACTCTTCGTCTGAAAGTGGCGAGTTCTTAGGGTGTATAATGAGGGTACAACGAATAAAATTTGAATCTACCCATGAAGGAAAATGGATTGTACGCGCATGAAGAGCAGTGATAGCTTGTAGGGGATTAGGTGCGGTAGTAGACACGGCGAAGATAACTACACAGAAAGTAGGTCAGTTGAGAGAAGAATTGAGTCATGTAACATGTACCTGCAACTGGGTGATTCCATCCCTCTGAGATGGACGGTACATGATCGCCTTCGGTGCATCTCCTTAGTTCGTCCCACCACGGTGTCCGTAATGTATCACTGTCGAGGCTCTTCTCTGCATCCTGAACCCACTTGTAGCAACGCTTATTGATTCGCGCAGACATCCAATCGACGGTACGAACGGCGCGTTGCTCTTCGTCCTCCTTACATGCATCTTCGACTTGTTCCAGATCAGAAAATCTTAGTGCAAAAGATGAATGAGGAACAGATGTAAGAGTAGTTGTTCTTGTTGTCACTAAAGTGCGCAAAGTATGTAAGGAGCTGGTATTGGAACAGTATACAAAACATGCCTTGAGGAAGTGGAGAAAACGACTGTAATATTTGCGGTAGGGGGGGCAGCGAGGACGACTCCAGTAAGGTTACTAAATCCTTTGAAGGTAATATACAGACATGAGGGCTGAGGGAAGAGGGAAGGACGGTCATCTGGGGCTAAATAGAAGGGTCGACTGTCGATACGGGATCGGCAGAGGGTTATGGGATGTAGTTGGAATTGAGCATATATCATCAAGTCCTGAGAGAACTCTAAAGAACTTGCTCAAGCAATACTCAAGCGCTCGACGTTCAACGTTCAATGGCTATTTAGCGCCCAACACATCATACGTTTATTACGATTCACTATCTATACTTATTATTATTATTTTTTTTTTTTTTTTTTTTTTTTGTGGAGCTATAGGCTAGTACCTAGCAGTTCGCTAGGCAGGTTGCCAGCTGATGTTGTGGGGTGACCCACTAGAGGAAGAAGTATGGCTCCACTCCAGAGGAAATGCATTTATGCACGTTCTGTGAGGAACAGTGTGGGACTCAGGGAGCAGGGGATGGCTAACATGTGATGGAGGCGCATCAGGCGCCTAATGTTACCTGTCTTGTCCCCAGTGTCTAGGTGTGAGCTCCTTAATACCCACTAAAACCCCTGCATTGGATAGCCAGTTGCTTGGGAGGGTGTTGATAAGTCTGTTTGTGTCAAGAATGTTCTGCCAGGTGTTTTTTACAAGGCTTCGTTTGAGGGCCCGTGTTCCATATGCACGGCTATCTGTGAGGATTCTGTCATGGTTTATACGGGTGTTGATAGTGTTTAGCCACCTGGACTGTATCTCTTTGGATGTGTGTAGTTTGAGGGGATCAGCGGCTTTGCCTATTCGCCATTCACAACGGAGTTTCCAGATAAGGTAAGCCGCTTCAGAAACTAGGATTTGGAAGAGGCGGGTGGGTGCACGTAATGTGTTGCCTTCAGTTGATTTGATTTCTGCCAGTGGTATACCCATGATGAGACCAATAGATACCTGGGGCCATGGGAGGTTTGTTGATTGCCAAGTTGTACGTGCTAGGTCCCAGACACACCCTTGTCCAGAAACTCTGCAGTGGAAGAGAATATGTGTGATGTCTTCAACATCAGCCCCACATTGGGTGCAGGGCATGTGTTGGTCCTTTAGGGGGGTGTGTTCCCAAAATGTGCCAATTTTGTGTGAGTCATGAAGTGTTTTCCATAGGAATATTTTGGCCTTTTTGGTAAGGGTGGTGCTATTTAGAATAGATTTCCATATGTTCTCAGGGGTGGGGCGTGACCCAGTGTTTATTTCAAGGGCATGGGCAGTGGTGTCTATATTGTGTTGTGAGGCTGCACGTTTTTTGGTGGTTTTTCGGCGCTTGATGGCTTTATATAGTTTTGATTGGGTCATGCATGATAGCTTTGCTCCAAGAGACTTGGCCCATTTGCCTTTTGAGAGATCGAGGTGGTCAGGGTGAGGCTTACTTGCTCCCATTGCTGCTAGTTGGTCTGCACCTTCATTACCAGGGTCGCCACTGTGGCCTTTGACTTTCTTGAGGAGGATTATATTGGGGGAGGTTATAAGTGTGACATATAGGGTACGGAGAATGTCAGCATTTTTGATTTCTATAAAGCCATGGTCAGCCCATTCCTGGAGATGGGTGGTTAGGGCATCGATGCAGTATTGTGAGTCACTTATAATCTTGATGATTTTTGTGTTTTGGTTCTGTTGAATACTCAGCAGGATTGCAACTAGTTCTGCTGCATTGTTGGAGGCCAGGGTATGGGGAAGGCGGACTGCAGTATTGTTTGGATGTGCTTCAGCATACCAGAGGCCACTGCCTGCAGATGCACTTGCTGTCCCATTTGCAGAGCAGGATCCATCTGTATAGATGGTAACTGTGTCAGCTGTCCATGGTGTGCGGGGTGTAATATTGTGTTGGTGGGGTGGTGTGATGTTCTTTGTGGAGGCAAATATTCGGATGTGGTTTAGGGGGTTGTCTTGGTGCAGAATGGGGAGGGCATGATGGAAGTCAGGGGGTGGGGCACTGCCTGGGGGGAGAGTTAGTTTAGGAGGGTGAAATCTGACTTTGTAGAGGGGTTCCATTCAGGGCGTAATGTCTTGAGCTTTCTGTTGGCATTAGTACGACATTGTATGGGGTTGGTGCACCCTAGGAGCCGGTCACTAGCACAATGTGGGCAGGTGCAGTTGTATTCATTGATGTGCCCTGCTGCCCAGTTTTTGCTTGCATGAGCAGCCATATCTCCAGTAGACCAAAATTCATGGTTTTTAATATGGCACATGCCAAATTCATCATTGTAAACTTTGTTTCTTTCGTCTATTCTGGCAAGGTGGTACCAGAAGGGCATTGCAAGTTTCATACGGGGAGTAATTTCTGAGGGTGCAAATTTTGCTTCATGGAGTTTTGCAGCCTGTAGCATACGTTGGAGGGACTTAGGAAGGGCCTTGGAGTGTTGGTATATGTCTAGGTCTTGCAGGAGGAAGTTGTGGCATTGTCTGTGCCCAATCCGCCTTCTCACTTCTGCTTTGGCAGCAAGAGCCAGGGTATGGTCAGCTAGTCTTGTCCATGGGGGCGTTGTAGTGGGTTGGGTTCAGTATAGGTTTTGAGTTTCATGAGTTCTATTGCTTCATTCCGGGCTTTGAGATCGAGTAGGTTGTGTCCCCCTTCATCAACAGGGAGCTGTAGAATTGCAATACTGATTGCATTGTATTTCTTTTCACCTTTTTTGTTGTACACAAAGTTGTCAATGAGCTTGGTGAAGTCATTTTGGACATTGCGGGGCATGCCTTGCACCCTGGTTAGGTATTGTGTGTAGCCTCCAACAATGGCAGAGGCTGCTTTGCATCTGCCAATTAGGGTTGGATTGAAGCGTTCCCAGCGGAGGAGGGTGTGTCGGACTTTCTCTAGGGTAGGTTGCCAGATGTCATCTTGGGAGATGTGGTAGCCATAAAAGGCTCCAAGGATGCGAATGGGTTCTTGATCATTGATAATGTGGATGTCATTTGGTATGGGTGTGTGGTGAATGTTTGTGCATCTATTCTGACGTATAGTGGCACGTGTATGTTCATTCCCAAGGGGGATGATGGCAGTCTTTGTGACATTGAATTTAGCTCCAGAGGCTTTGCACCATTGTGTGAGTTCAGCAAGGAGTGTGTGAGTATCATCATTTTCACCAAGGAAGATGGTGGTGTCATCTGCAAAGAGGTTTATTTGGAGAGGGCTAGTAAGCCCTGGGAGATCTAGGCCTGTGATGGTGGATGTTCTTATGCGACTTGCAAGAGATTCAATAGCAATATTGAACAGGAGGCAGGAGAGAGGGTCCCCTTGTCGTACTCCTCTGATGATGAGGTAGCCCAAACCAATAATCCCATTGAGAATAATTTTAGTGTAGGCTCCTGTGTATAGGGCTTTGACTGTCTTTATGAACTCATCTGGGAATCCTAGCTTTTTTAGTGATCTCCATAGGAAGTCATGGTGTATACGGTCATATGCTTTTTCTTGGTCAAGACATACAATAGTCCCAGGTGTATTGGTTGTGTCACAGTGGTGTATAACCAGGTTTATAAGTTCTGTTTGGTCTGTGATGGACCGGTTTTTCATAAAGCCAGCCTGGTCTAGGTGGATGAGGTTTGGAGCAACTGTTGAGAGGCGGTTGGTGAGAGAGCGTGTCATTATTTTATAGTCTGTGTTTAGTACTGTAATGGGGCGGTAGTTTGCTATGGAAGTCTTGTCGTTTTTCTTGTGGATGGGGCACATCCAACCTTCATGGAAGCCAGTGTCTGGCATAACACCGTTCATGCTGATGTCAGTGTATAGGTACTGTAGGATGGCAACAATATCTGGGGAGGGGTTGTCACCTGATCGTGAGGCAATGTGGGTAGCATCAAGCCACTTCCATATTTCAATTGGGATACCATCCAGTCCTGAAGCTTTACCATTGGGGACTGCATTAAGAGCCACTCTTATTTCTCCAGTGGAGAGTCTGGCAGCTAGTTCATCTTTCTTGTGAGGTGGGATCTTTTGTGTAAGATGTGAGAGAGCCTCTTCTGTTGTAGTATACCTCTCAAGGTCATCTAGGTGGTAGTCCATAGAAGATTGTAGGGAGTTATGGTAGTCAGTGGCAATTTCCACCATTTCTTTGGAGTCCATTGTGTATTCAGGCAGGAGGCCTTGTGGGTTTGAGCGGAGGGAGTGGATTGTCTCCCTGGGTTTGTGTTCCTGATTGATGATATAGTCAAATTTACTATTAGTTTCACCTTCAAGGTGGAAGTGAGCTGCAATCTTGTCTTGTTCCCATTTTGTTTGGGTAGCCTGAAGCTTTTTGATGTTGATATCAATGGTGTGTAGTTGGTGTGCAAGTTCCTCAGTGCTGAGGGATTCGGCAAGGGCTAGTGTGGTGGCACGGCGGGTTTCCCACTTTGAGATTTGGATGTTGTGGTGTAGGCCTTGGTTTTTCACAATCTCACCTACCTGAGCAAGAATTTGTTTTTTGAATGATGCCCATAGTGTCTGTATATTGAGTTCAGGTGATCGTGGTTGATCCTGTATGTTTGCAATAGCCATGCTTAGTTCCTGGGCTAGTGTTTGTATGCACTTCTGAGCTCCTTTGTTTTTAGCAATATAAGCTGGGAGAGCCCGTCGCCCTTTTCCAACAAAAGGCTCAGTTGGTGGGATCAGTTGCATGGAGATTAGGAAGTGGTCTGTGAAGATACCTGAGGAGGAGATGTTCCATTCACGGGAGAAGTCGATGAGTTTTTCAGTGGCATATATGCGGTCAATACGTGAGCGAGCAGTAAGTTGGTTGGTGAATGTATAGTCAAGTGAGGTGGGGTTTCCTAGTCTCCATCCATCAAACAGTTTGAAGTGTTCTTTGAGTGTGGTAAAAGTGGGGGGGGCAGTGGAATTTTCCAGTCGTGCAGGTATACGGTCTATGTGTGATTCGACCATATTGAGGTCACCCAAGAGTATGTGCATCTTCCTTCGGGGTCTGTGTATTTGCCAGGCTTCTTGTAGTTCAGTCCAGAAGGCTGTGTTAGCTGGCACATCACCTGAGGGGGCATACACTGCAGCAATGTGTAGCCAGTCATCATTTTTGCGGCGGAGTGATACAGCCATTGCCCGTCCTGGGATGAGTTCTACAAATTCATGTGATTCCCAGTTTACTAGGCCTTTGTGGAGGATAATAGCTATGCCGCCTGTCGTTGATGGGTGGGTTGGGTCAGGGGAGTTTGCTATGAGGAGGAGAGGGTGGGTTTTTTGGATCTGGTGGAGCACTGTATCCGTGATGTGAGTTTCCTGCACAGTCATGATGCCTATGCGGGATTTTCGCATCAGGGCATAGATGTGATTCCACTTGGGACGTGTGGCAGGTTGGCCTCCTCCTCGAATATTCAGACTTGCAATTCGTATTGCAGACCTTGAGTTTTTGAGTTTGTATGCACTGGCATTTGTAGCATGGGTGGTGATGTCATTGAAGTGATCCTCTGAGGGGTGTAGTATATTCCTGCCTGCTTGCGTCCTGGCAGCACTGGTGCTGTTAGACCCATGGCGTAGTAGTGAGCATTGATCCTGATTAGGAGCATGCTCGGGTTGGTGCCGTCCGACCCCCCCGGGGTCATCATTGGAAGATAGAATGGCACCCGGATTCACACTTCCTCTGTCCCCGGGGTTGCGAGTAATCCATGACCAGTTATTCTCATCCGTTGTTGTATGTAATTCATTGGTTGTATTCAGCATTAGTTAAAGTGGGGGGGGTTGTTTCACCGCCTATTACTGGGGTTGGCTTGCACCCACCTTGGAGGATGTCACCCGACGGTGAGGGGTTACTTATCCTTCAAGCCAGTCCCAGGCACTAGGTGCCAGCATGTAGGGTTATGATTCCCTTCATGCTGTAGTTTGGATCAAGATCCGGAGTATATTCACATGGGGGGGGAGGGTGTTTAGGTGGCATGCTTTTGTTATTTAGGAGAGAGGCAGAGGGTAAGTACTTGGTTCCCTTGGAGATCTTGATCCAGTGACAGAGGATTGCCATCTCATATATTAATATTGCATGATGTCAGTCATTAGTGGTTTGCATCTGGTTCTAGCAGGTCTTAGACATATATTCCTTAACTGAGATTGGTGTGGGGGTGTGTGTGTAGTGGAGGTAGGTGGGAATATGCAGATGAGTATTAGAGGAGTAAAGACTGTGTGTTGATGTATACAATCAACGTATTACAGGTGTGTACTATTAATGGTAGCGATTGGTATGGGCAGTGCATAGGTTCGAAGCAATGGGCTTTTGCCATTTGGTGCATCATATCACATGGGCACATCCTGAGTATTGGGGGAGAAGTAAGAATGGTTAATAAGATATGGGGTGGGGGGGTTACCTAAGGTTCATCGGAGGGGGGGTTGTTGTAAGGGAAACTTCCGGTGGACCAGGTCGTGTACGCTAGTAGAGCAAATTTCCAGGAGGCCCATAGCAGGCTCAACATTAGTGCAATGCACGCGCTTTCTAGGAGGATGTGTACGAGGGTGGGAGACACCATTGTCAGAGTGAGATGGGGGAAATGGTGGGGGGAGATGTGTGGTATTTATATTGTTCAGAAGGCGTCAGGGGGGGTAGTGGTTAGCCGGCAGTATAGGAGCGAGGTGCCGGTGCTGGGTACTGTTAGCGATCAATGGTAATTGGTCAGTGATTAAGTACCTAGCTCTTGGTATTTAATTGGTTGTCATTGGTGACCGGTTGGCAGTGGAGTGTTCCTGATTACGTTTCAGTGTTCTTGGATTGTACGTAGCAGGCATGCTACTGTGGTCAATTAGTTGAGCAGTCAATTGGTTTTCTATGTCCAGTACAGTGTGTGGATCAGCAGTGGAGTGTTATGGTGTATTTGATAGTTGGGTCTACTCACATTTCCTGTATGTGTATGAGGCAGTGGGGATGGTTGGGGGATGGGGTAGGTGACAGAGACAGGGTTGTCGTTGCTTGGCAAGGGGTAGGTGACTGACACTGGAAACATCTGATGTAACTGGAATATTGATCTTAGGTGTGATGATATGTCATTTGCGTGATGAAGGTTAGCGGTGCACAGCAGTAAGTCACATGTGTGGCTCATGAAGTACGTCTTAGTTCGAGTGGCAAGCTTGGTAGGCAACTTGTATTTACATTGTATTGAGGGGGGGTGAGAGTTAGGACATATATGTACTGACATGGGGAGCAAGCAGGCGTTGGTAGACTAGGGGAAGGGATGTCTAGGGAGGTATAGTAAATTGTCTATTTGTTAGTAAGTACCTCCTCTACCTCTGTTACCACGGCCCCTGCCTCCACGTCCACCCCGGGCATTTCCTCTTCTTGGTGTAGCTGTGGTACGCACCCATGGGGAGACACGCCAGTCGGGGACTTTAGGAAATGGGCAAAATATCTCCGGGTGTTCTTGGCTAGCGCATATGCTGCACCAGACAATGGAGGCCTGGGTGAGGTTGGCTTTGCCGGCTTTGGTGTGGATGGGGATGAGACGGAGTATGTTGATCCAGGCCTGTTCGCCCTCTAAAGTGGCGGCAGGGCATTCATAAAAAAGAGACCAGTTCGTGCCATCGCGGGGAGTCTCAGTGGATCGGTGGTAGACGAGGAGAGAGTTGATGAAACGGTCCATGAGGGGGGAGAGGTCAACAGTGGGCTCAGACTCTGGGCGGTAGGCGTCATGGTGAGTCATGAGGCAGTCGAGAACAAGAGGGTGGTTGCGGAGGGTGGTGCGGACAGCATTGTGGATTTCCTCCTCAGCACTCTTGGTGAAGGCTGTGGGTTCCAGTCCGCATAGGCGCACAGCAAAGTTGGAGCGGGGGAGGGGAAGTGGTGCTACGAAGACAGTGCCATTAGGGGTGTTCCAGCAATGTTGGCGGAGGAGGAGGGCTTTGTCGACAGAGTGGAGGCTGTGGACGACAAAGAAGACTGGAGGCCTACCATCATAGAATCCAAGGGATCCCCCTGTTCGCGATTTCGGAATGTCGATGTCAAGGGGGCATACTAGTCCATTGATTGTCTGGGCGGTTAGTTCAGATTGAACGACTGCCTGGCGGTCAATGGCGGACATTCTGGGGTAGTCGTAGGCTACCCATGCGAGCACACGGTATTCGTCGAGTGCAGGTTCGAGGAGGTTGCGTTGGAGTTTGTCGAGGACGAGGGCTAGGATGGTCCAGGCATGGAGGCGTACCCGCGGGAATCCCTTCTCGGGGGCACGGGTGAGGTCGGTTCGCAGTGGAGGAACTGGGAGTGGGATGGGAGCTGAGGGTGCATGGGAGGGGGGCGGAGGCTGCGTAGGGGGTTGGCGGCCAGTGGCGTTGGCGTATGTGGGGGGGACACTCTGGCTATGTGACATAGTAGGGGTGGCGATGTTCGAAGGAATTGCGTTGTCAGGGGACTGGTGAGCTGAGGCTGGGGTCGAGAGGTTTCTGTTGCGGATGGCGAGCGCCATGTGGTTGTCGGTGGTTGAGCTGTTGTCCGAAAAAACATTGTCGTCGTCGTTGTGTTGCATTTCGACGTCACCATCTTGGGCAGCGGATGGAGGGTCTGCCTTGTCCAGTCGTGGCTTTTTTGCGGCAGTGGATATTGGGGTGCCAGGCATGCCAGTAGGGAGACGGTCGGGGTGGGTGTTTGTGATATTCGCACGGCGTCGAGGTTTTGAAGGGGATAGGGTGTGTGCGTGAGGTCGTTTTTCTAGTCGTTGAAGTGAGTACGCAGTGGTGGGGGAGGTGGGAGGGGTAGTGGAGACAGTGGGAGAAGGGGGGGCGTTCATTTGCAGAGAGGGGGAGTGTCGTATTGGGGGGGGAGGGTTAAGTAGTATTGGTGGATATGTGGATTCCGATTACGGAGCAGGCATCTGTGTGGGGGTTGGCATGTTGTGTTCCGAGTCGGACATGGCTGGTAAGGGACGTGGCAGCCGCGAGGGAGAGTCTGGTGTCGGAGGGGAGGCAGTCAGGGAGAATGTGCATGGTTGAAGTATCACGTGATCTCAGTGACGCGGCCCATTGGGTTTGTAAGGTTCAGGCAGAGGGGGGGAGGGGAGTGCAGGAGAGAGAGGCAGGCGAGGGCGGAGGGCAGGGTGTGGTGTGGCAAGGGGGCAGTCGTGATTTAAGAAGCTGCCAAGAGCTTGTAATAGCTCGAATGGCTAACACCCGATTGAGACGCTGGGTTGTTGCCTAGTAGTATGGATCCGCACACCGAGGGGACCACCGTTGCGTCTCGCCCTCTTATTGGGAGTTGGTGTGGGAGGGGGCGGCATTGAGCTCGGGGGGCTGAGCAGGTCATCCTAGCCCTCTTTGGAGGGGTCGTCGCTGCATCGGCCGCATGGTGTCCCGCCCTTGCCCCCACTGGCGTGGGAAATCACTTGGTGGTGGTGGTGATGGTTCAAGGGGCCCCCCCTTATTATTATTATCATCCACTCCTATGGTACTAAATATTTCTCCCTTGAAAGTTAGAATCCCCCACCAAAGTCTCCCCCACCAAAGTCTCCCCCACCAAAGTCTCCCCCACCAAAGTCCCCTCCTCCATCGATCAGACCGCCGTCCATAATGTCTCCAAGCAACATCCCTCCTGCAAGACCCCCCAGGATTGGTAACGCCATTCCACCTCCTCCAAATCCACTCCGCCTTCCCATTACCCCCCTCTGTGGGTATGCATACTGAGGTGCTGCGTATTGTTGTTGGTACATCTGCTGAGACGTGGGGTACATTCTCTGTTGTTCCAACTGCTTGAAAGGTTTGTCAGCTGATAGGTAATAGTTAAGTTTGGTGAACACACCATAGCTTGATGTCTCCTTTGCTTCTCCTCAAGGCTGGCAATCGCCTTGTCTTTCATCTTGTCAAAAAATCCCCGTTTCTTCGGTGGGGTGCCAGGTGCTAAAGTGCCTGCTGCTACTTCGGCCTGAGGTGCACTTGCCCTTCCTCCATACGAGTGACGACGCGAATATGCTGGTGGTGGTTCTAATGTACTGTTTGAAGCTTGTGTTCTTGACTTCACCTTGTCCCTGAGATCTGGGTGTTCACGAAGAAATTGATCATCTTCATATGGATGAACCCATATTGAACGTGGCGGAACCGCCTTAGTATCGACCTATGTCGTTTCAATAGGCGGGTATGTAGACGCTAGAAGTCATCGCACTACACTTACATAAAAGACATGGTGGGTTTGTGGATCAACTTGTTCAATCCACCCGTAAGGAAGATGTAAGTTTTCGTCTGATGACTCGGACATGGCAAGTAAAGTGAATGGTACTTACTACTTACTGGCTTTTCTGTTTTATATATAAGACCTATCTGTATACAGTGGTGTCACTCTGCGTCATGTCTCCTAAAGTGGATACTATGCACTGCCATAGAGTGAAGCGCAGTTGCTGCGACGAAGCTCAGTCCCGAAGGCTGTAAAGCACCAACAGAAATAATAAATATATAGTGGTACTAACCTAGCTAGTTGTGTATGCATACCACTGCTAGCAAACGTTGTTCGAAAGAGAGAGATTACATAAGTAGTTATTATTCCAGTGGAAATTGTGAAATAAGTACATGTTCTGTGGCCCACAAACGCAAAGCGGACAAACCCGAACGCGTACGGAACATTCCGAGTTTGTGAGGACATATCCGAGCGTTGCGGAGAAATCCGAGTGTGCACAGCCACTACGCATTTTGGCTTTATCCATGATGTCTGTCTCTGCTGAACTAACCGAATACCATGAAAAGAGGAGTGCATTTATTGAGGATGACCGCTCACTGCGCCGGGAAAGCCAAAGAGCTCATCTGCGTTCTGCGAACGAGCTGAAAGCTGAGGAGATTGTACGGAAGATCCGTGCACAGGAAGCCGAAGGAATTTGGAAAGAGGAGCATCCATATATCCCTCATCCTTTTCCAGGCATGGAGTTTTTGACAGGTATGAGTTATTCGCAAAGAATCCAATATTCATGTGTTTAAGATATCATCTGCAATATTAGGAAGAAGTGTCATAACCAGAACGAAATTGTTTCAAATCTTGAATAAGGTTTTTTAGGCTTTCCATTTGTCAATTTATAAATTCAAATTGTCTCCAGATGCCCAAGGGAGCTTTGCTCCACGCGCATCTTGATGCTACTGTTAACGCTGAATTCTTGTTGGTGAAAGCGCTTCAACAGCCTGCCATCCATGTTCGCGTTCGGCAAGCTTTAACTGCTTCTAACCTAACTTACAATCTTCCAGAATTCCGAGCTCTTCCACAAGAGCAATTACCGAAGAGCGCGAGCTTGACTGACGTGTCATACATTCCTGGCGAATGGGTTTCGCTTAAGAATGCTCGAATGTCGTTCGATTCCAGCTTGGGCGGCCCAGAAGGCTTTGATAAATGGGCTATCGGAGCCATGACGATTAATCCATCAGAGGCATATGGTACTCACAATACTATAACCAAAGTTAGTAATGGATTCATCTTCTTAAAGTCGACGTATTTCCATGTTCCCTACGCGTAGATATGGCAAAAGTTTTCGACTTGTTTTCTGGTGTCTACAGTACGTCTCTAATATTACTTACGACCATCCTTTCCTTACACACACATCTCTCGGTAGGGCTTAATTCGTTTCGAACCCATTTTCTCTGAATATATTCGACAATTCTTCTTGACATCCATAGAAGATGGAATCTCGTACATTGAAGCGCGAATTAACTTTCTCTACAAGCGAGTCTTCCCTATCAACTGTCTTTCAGATCTTCTAATGGAGCTTCAGACACATGTATGGTGCTGATGGGCAGGATAACATTCCACACAGAGAATGGTTGCTCATGTTTGATCGCGTCCAGCGCGAGGTGAAAGAGGAAATGAAAAATCAAGGAAGAGAGGACGAGTTTATTGGCGCAAGGGTGTGTTTCTTCATATTCACACTGAACTCTCTTCTAACTATCGTGGTGTCGGGTTATAGATAATTTATACTACTATTCGTTTCATCACTCCGGAAGAGCTTGAGTGGTACACGGAAGACTGCATTGCACTAAAGAAAGAATTTCCACACCTCATTGCCGGTCAGTACTGTATCTAATGCCTACCCTTTGTTATACTTGAATCATCCATTTAGGTTTCGATCTCGTGGGAGACGAGAATGTGTTAAAGCCAATTATATATTATATTGAACCTCTAATGCGTTTCCGCCACCGCCAGAAAGAGGAAGGTGTTGATATCCCTTTCATCTTCCACGCTGGAGAGACGCTTGGCGACGGTACTGAAGCAGACGTAAACTTATATGATGCGGTATTGTTGGGTACAAAACGAATCGGACACGGGTGTGTATTACATTATTGGTTTATGAGTTTACAATTCATTCATTAATTTAAACTAGATTCTCCATTGTTAAGCACCCTAAACTACTTGATATCTGTCGGGAGAAGAATATTGCTATTGAAGTTTGTCCTATATCGTAGGTGGACTGAATTTATATTAAATCTTGTCTTGTTTAACCCTACCTTTCTTCTAAGAAATGAAATTTTGGTAATTGCTGCGTGTATGTTAAAATGCATACTCTGACGATCGGCCTGTTTAACAGCGTCTGACATCCTCAATGCCGATGCACCCTCTTCCTATCATGCTGAATAATGGAGTACCGGTTGTCCTTTCGTCCGATGACCCAGCAGTCTTCGGCAATATGGGGCTTACATTTGACTTCTTCCAGGTATATGTGGTGTATGTATGTTTGCAGTTTCACCTGACAAGTTTCATCATCTATAGGTGTTGGTTGCCAGTGAGGTTACTGGGCTAAGTACGCTTGCTACCTTTGCTAGGGACAGTATTCAGGTATGTTTAACTTCCTTAGCCTTACAGAGTAGATGACATTGACCACGCGCAGTTCAGCACGCTGAATGACAATGAAAAGAAGCGAGCGTTCGAGCTCTGGGAAACTAAGTGGGAGAAGTTCGTGGAATATATCACTACGGAATGGGATACTGCATAATTGGTCGGGTTGTGTTGATGTCTTGGTGTAGAAAAGAAACTATAGTGGTGTGAATATTCCAAGAGGAATAAATATACGTTGAATAAGGTTGTAAACTTGTAATTCATAGCAGCTTGAAGTGTGTACATTTGTTTGGCATGGCATGTCGATACTTAGGGGACCAGGACAGCAACCAACGCAGTGCCTTTCCCTTTCCTCTCATCTCACCCTCGCTGCTTCCCACTGTTCCGTCGTCGCTCTACATTCTCTTCTCGTCGTGTCAGACGTTGTGCGTGCTGAAAACAAGGTATGTCTCTATAGAAAAGACCTATCCTTCCATCCATCCTCCTCCCCTCACCTTCCTGCCCAACCCTTCTCCATTAGACCACGTACAACCTCATATCCACTCTCGTACACCTTAAAGTCTTTTCCCCACATTTGGCCCCCGCATTCCACCCAATCCATCCAATCCGTCTTGAACTTACAATCTCTAAACTAAATTGGCCATGCCAGACGCTGACTTCAACCGCAAGAGGTCTCGCTCTCCTTCCGACAGTGACCATCAGAAGCAACACAAACGCGCCAACACCGGTGCTCCATCTTTATCGGATGACGCAGCGGCCAAGAGTACGGAATCCGTTTCTCACCCTGACGACGTAGCCATGACCGATTCTTCCACTCCTGCTGCTGCAGACGACAATGTGTCTACATCTCCTTCAAAAAGCAAGGAAGATGTATCAGAATCCAAGTCGGGCGAGTCCTCCTCCGACGAGAAGAAAGACTTCGCAACAACTTCCGCCGACCCTTCCTCCTCCACCTCAGTACCTCCCCCGTCTGCAAACATTCATATGCGCTGCTTGATTGTAACACAAGATGCTTCAATTATTATTGGAAAGGGTGGATCTCATGTCAACGAAATTCGTGAAAAGAGCGGCGCTCGCGTCGTAGTATCGGAAAGTATACCTGGAAACCCCGAGCGTATTTTGAATGTGAGCGGTCCCTTAGACGCTGTCTCCAAGGTACGTAAGAATACGCGCGGCTTTTCGTACAAATGCATCTGATGTTCTTTGTAAGGCATTTGGTTTGATAGTGCGTAGAATTAACGATGAACCATTCGATGTTCCCTCCGTACCTGGCAGTAGAGCGGTAACCATTAAATTCATGATTCCCAACTCAAGGATGGGCTCTGTGATAGGGAAGCAGGGCTCAAAAATTAAGGAGATTCAAGATGCCAGCGGAGCACGGCTGAATGCGAGCGAGGGAATGCTGCCAGGGTCTACGGAGGTAATAACTTCTCTAATTTGCGTATTTCTACTTTACTGATGTATATTTACAGAGAGTACTAAGTGTAGCTGGTGTTGCTGATGCTATTCATATTGCAACTTATTATATCGGAAACATTCTAATTGAAGCTAATGAACGAATGCCGTCTTCCTCTCATTCTAGTTATCGCCCTTCTAGTAACACTCGACGCGGTCCTTCACAAAGCGGATCTTCCTATGTTCCAGGCTACTCGCAGCCTTATGGCCATCCTCCACCTCCGCATAACCCTACTCAACAATTGCAAACACAACAAATTTATATTCCGAATGATTTGGTTGGATGTATCATCGGAAAAGGCGGTAGCAAGATCAACGAAATAAGGCACATGAGTGCAAGTCAGATCAAAATTATGGAGCCTGGTGCTGTTGGCGTTGGAATCAATGGTGCTCCAGCCCCAGCGGGCGGAGAGGGAGAGCGGTTGGTTGTTATTACAGGTCAGCCTGCCAATATTCAAATGGCGGTGCAACTGTTATATCACGTACGTATCTTATCGAACTAACTGAACTGCTTTATTAACATTGATGTGCTGCAGAGGTTGGAGCAAGAGAAGCAAAAACAGCTTAGAGCACAGTCGTCTTCTAACTAATATGAACTCTTGTGGATTAATTCTGTCACTTTAGTAGTAAGCTGGGGATGATTGGAATTCGCACTTTGCCCCAGATCAGTACCGGTTTGGGAAGTTCCGGTCTTGTACTCGTACTTTGATTTTGGCTTGTTCACGCTCGTATATCTCGTACAAATATCTGTTCTATGTCGTGTATGTCGTTCAATGTTTTCGTTTTCATGGTAAATGTTGTTGCAGTGATTTTTTGCAGTAGAAGCAATTCATTTAGCTTCATTACGATCCTGTACTCATACTTCGATTTCTAGCTTGTTCGTGCTTATATATCCCGTATAAAATATATGTTCTGTTTTTATTGTAAATGTTTATTGTATATGGTTGATTAGCTAAGCTACCGGCCGCCCGAGCGCAACCGGTCGCAGCGTCCAACAAAGCGGCAAACAGAGGCAAGCAGAAGTTTTTCGCTGCTCTGCCTCATACCGCATCGACACCCAGCTCGCACAAGCAAGTCCAATTCGCTCATTAAGTAGTCGCTCAGCCCGTAGATATTTTCTTGCCCTCCATCCCTCCCTTAATACATCGCACCTGTCAGACCGTTCCATTATAAATAAGTTTGAAAAATTGAAAGCCTACAGGCCACATAACGGTAAATACTAGCGAATCGTACTCCGGAGTTTCCCGCCCTCCCAGCGGCACACTCCGTTTTGCGTCCAGGGACAGCAAGCTGACCCATACCCCAACCCCCTCAGCTAGTATTTACTCTTGCGTGTGCGAGACATTGTTGGAAGTTAGTATATATTATGAATAAGTCATAGTATTTCTATTATTAATATCAAAGCTTTCTTTTATCGTCATATCGATATATACTATTTATTTATTTATAGGTATGTCGCTGGGATATACTGGATATACTTATATATATGTATATACTCGTTAACCGAAAATACAGCTAGCAATCTCTAACCTGCTTAATACGTATACATGTCTTGAACCAAATATCATGATTTGAATTTACTGGTGTGAGTAAAGAGCAAAATCATCCCCACATAAGTGGCAAACATCAGTCCTACCAAAGATTCACTCCGTATTTAGCTGTCGGGCAGCCATACTGAGAGTTAACAACAGCGTTGAGTTAACTGTGTGATTTTGAGCGTAAACCTGTGATCAGCTCTTCGATTTTCTTCAGCTGATCATCAGGAGACATCTGCAATGCAACAGTTAGTTTACCTTATTGTATCTCAGAACCCAGGCTAATGGACACATACATTGAAGAAAGAATATCTCTTCCGCCTGTGATTTTCATCCATAGCCTGCTGTGTCGCTACGTAGTCAACTAATGCCTGCATGCCTTTGCCAGACAACCTATTAGGTCCTCCTAACCGACGTTGTTTCGTATTCTGTTTCTGGTTATGGTCTTGTACAAAAGTTCTCTTTGGCTGAGAAATGGTCCACCTGGAGTTCGGCCTCGGATCAGACCATTTCATACCTTTCACAACTTCAGGAGAAGTACATTCGGTATGTGGGCCCCAGCCACCTTCAGGAAAACATGGATCCTCCCATGCAGAAATCTCCCGGAGAGTCCAATCGTCTAGGGATACCGTAAATCATCCACTGAACCAAGGTGCCAGAAAAACAATCGTACTCGTATGAGCCATAGCATGCAAAGACTCCAGAAAATCCTCGAGCTTCAATATTTCACCTTTCTCCGCTGCCTCCATCCCTCTAATCCAAAAAGGAACCATATCGTATACATGATCGACATGTAACTGTTGTTCTCTCACTTTTAGTTCTTCAGTGGTCAAAGCTTGATGGTCAGATAGTGGGGTTTGCCAGGCAACAGCATCCTCGGGACATGCAGTCCATCCCCATTCCTGTTCAACTAAATCGTCTGTCCTGCGGTTCATAGATATACCGGACAATGTTGGAGACAAAGACATTGAGCGACACAAATGTAAAAAGCCAGTGAAAGCTAAGGCACTGCGACATCTAGAGCCTTAATATCATACTGGGAAAGATTGAGAACAAATGTTGCTTACCTCGTTCCGAATCAACGACGGCGAAGGAAGAGAAGAATAATCAGTGAACTGACATGGGCTCATGAGCAGACCATTAAGTACTTGTACACGTAGCGACAATTCAGCGAGTTGTATGTGATTAATACAATTGCTTGTAACCAGACGTATTGGTGTAAGTAGTACAAGTTGATGTAAATTGCATTTCGAAATTCGAGCAAATAATAACCTGCTCCCGAAACTAGCTGTACACGTGCCACTACTTTTATTTATAGCTTAGTAACTTAGCAAGTACTAGTACATCATGGTACTTATATAAAATATCGAATAAATATGTAAGAGGTTCAAGACGGTCCCGGAAGTGGATCCACCCATGAGCCGTTGGGCCAGAGGGTAGCCGCCATCGTAAAGTCACCAGCTGTCCCTTGAGATGTGAACTAGACCGGTATTGTGAGAATGAGGTACTTTATAAGCTGATATAGAGCAGAACGCACAGCAAGCCTGAAAAAATGAGGTATCGAGGCATTCAAGGCCGCAAGAGATAAGTTCATGGCGGCGCCAGCATATCTCTGGACGTCATCGACTAATAGTGCAAACCCATCCCAATCCTGAGGAAGTGCATCCCAAAAGATAACTTGGTCAGCCAAAGGTATAGATGAGTTATATGTCGTCGAATTAGTGAGGAATGTCGGCAGAGAAGATCCCAAGGGAGCATCTTGCCGAAGCTATATTTACATGGGTAAGTGTGTTCAATCAAAAGGACGAGTAAGAATCATACGTCAGCAGCAGTCTGTAGGATAGAATCAAAGCCAAAAGCTGCAGCTCCATTCAAAAACATTCCAAGAAGAACACCTTGGTAAATGGCTGATAGTCTCGTAGGAAAAGCTGTTGCTGGAATAAATACCATAGCTATAATATAATGATGGATACGTAGTTCGAGTCCAGGGAGCAGTGCAAGGACGAGAACCAACAATCCGCCAAGAATATACCAGCCGGCATAATAGGGAAGCCATCCTGTTTTGCGAATAACGCGAACTTGATTGATAGCGATGATAACCAGAACAACCAATATAACAACTAATGCGGTAATCCCTCCAGCACGCTTGCCAATGTCAGAAGCAGTGAGACGACTAATTGGAATCTTGTCAAATGTAAGGTTATTGAGGACCCCAACCCAGAACGGCCCAAGGTAAAGGATACACGACTCCAGCGGGGCGTTAGAATATGTAGAGAGCGTGAAGCGAAAGCCAAGTCGCCAGAATGCGTAACATATAAAGAGTGTAGGTAGGAATGTTCCAAAAGCGACATCAAGTCTTGGGGGTGGTCCCTGTGGTTGGGAAAACAGTGCGACGTGCCAAAACCCGATGGACACGATTGACCAGTATAATATGATGTACTTCGGGCGTAGTAAGATAAAGAGCATGCAAGTAATTAATACGTTGAAAGCTAATGCACTATTCCGAAGATCTTCACAATGGTTCAGAGAAGTTGATCCAAGAAACTGAAAGGAAAGTGGGAATATAGTGGGAAAGCCTATCGAAGATAGTCCATTTGCCGTGAAAGGAAGAAAGTCAGTGAAGTTGCCAGTTAACTGAAGGGATCCGCATCCTCCCCTATTGTTTGAAATCACTCCTCTACATTGCACGTTATACTAGAATTATGCTGATGATTGGAATAGTTACTCACGCCTGAACAGCAGCAGCACAAATGAAACTGTCCCCTCTATAGGTATGGTTATCATCGCCACCTCCGACAATCAACGGTTTGAATGCAATCTGTTCATTCCCGACTGTTCTCGAATTTTGAAGAATGACGTTATTGCATTGTGCAGGGCAACGGAACTCGAAAGTTGAATTATCAAACGGTGCACATAGCTGTCCGTCCTGCCCACATCCATTGTTTGCCAACCAATATGTGGCCGTACAGCCAATGAACGAATCAGAGGGGGTCAAAAACGATTGTGCTCTAGCGAAGAATGCGAAGGAAATAATATACGCTGCGCCAAGGAAAAGAAAGATCCAAGGATTTGTTAGTGGTCTAGTATATTTAACGATAGTCGACTCTATACGAATGTTTAGATGTTTCCCAAATAATACGATATTGCGGTTTAGTAATGGTTGAGGAGCTATAAAAAAAGTTAATAGTAAACGCAGTCTACACTGAGCGTTGTCAAGTTAGGTGCACACCTGGCAGGTCCCTCTTGGGCTTTGGACCTCTAATGTAAATAGCAATGCGGCGTATGTGGGTGTATGCTCGAGGATACTTGTCGGCAAACTGTCTTGAAAAACGCGAAAACGGTGTCTGCTGGCGCTGAGGTGGGTCCTCAATCTCAAAGAGACCAACTTGGGTTATCCTGGAAGCTTCATTCGCAAGGCCGTCTTTGAGGATGCTGCGATCATGAACAGATGTAGAGGTTTTACTGGGATTATTTGACCAAGAAGAGCTTGACGGTGTGTCGTTCTGCATCAGGGTGTTTACCGTTAACTGCGAGAGTAAAAGCTCGACAAGCTCAGGACTTTCAGCTGTTCACGGGCATAAAAGGGAGAGAGAGGGAGAATGGCGAAGTGTCCTAAAGTGTGCCCAGTTACGCTTGAAATACCACTCATGGGAAACCCGTGCCGATGTATGCAACCGCCGCGACTGCCAACGTCTTTGACTTGCGCTTCAGGTTTCCTTTGAGTATTTTATGCTCTGCAAATTGTTTTATATCACTAAATAATGTATTTGTAGTAATATTAATTGTAGCCTATTGCTTGCTCGCGGGGTGTGGGGGAGAGTGTGCACGAAGTGCGCACCTCACAACTTGATCATGATCAACTTTCTTCCTGGGAGACCGAGACGAGCGCCGACGGGTGGGTGGGCTCCCAGTTTAGACAGATTTCTTGACCAAGTTGAAAGAATATGTAATTAACCTATTTAATGCTTATATTCTGGGAGTGGCGGGTGGGTGAAAACGTTGAGGGAACCTGTGCGCGAGCGGGATTATGGACCTTCGTCCTTGCCGCACAGGATGGTGGTACGGGAAAAAGGTTGGTCACGTGCCACCTTCCTGCTTGAGTCGAAGACTATATTCTCTCTCTCGGTTCCCTCCAAGCGAGACTTGCCATCTTTGACTTGCGCTTCAGGTTTCCTTTGAGTATTTTATGCTCTGCAAATTGTTTTATATCACTAAATAATGTATTTGTAGTAATATTAATTGTAGCCTATTGCTTGCTCGCGGGGTGTGGGGGAGAGTGTGCACGAAGTGCGCACCTCACAACTTGATCATGATCAACTTTCTTCCTGGGAGACCGAGACGAGCGCCGACACCCATCCATTAGTCTTGACAAAGTCTTGACGCGACGGGCAAGGCTCGGACCCCATAAATTAGGAAAGACTGTCTTTGTTGAATCCACACCGGTTGGTCCTGATTTGGTACTAATATCTGGCTTGTCACTAGTATTGTATAGTATCATATTAGAGTCTGCGTTGTAACTTTAATTGAACCGCGTGTCTATCTCCTGAGTGATCAATACTCGGTTGTAGCTAATATACTCATTAAATATGCTGATCTTTGAACTTTCAGTGACTTATATTAGTTTGCTCTCCAGCTTTATGGGCAAAAGTTGTCACAACGGCTATACAGCTTAGGTAAAGTGTTAACTGACTTGCAGATAGTACTAATAGTGGTATGATACCGCGAAAATTACATTTACAGCACTTTATGCTCCGCAATGCTTGTGTTTAAATCAGACATTCTCATTCGCCTTCTCAAAACTCTGTACGCTATTCACAGGCTGTAGTCTCATTCTCATATCCATCTCCCCCAAGGGACTTACATCAGGGATATGAGAGCGTTTGGGGTGGCAGTGAGTGTGTGTCGCTGAGTGGTGGACAGGCAACTTTTGAAGAGTGTCCATGCGAGATTATGGAATCATGATGTTCTCGTCCTCGATATGTTTCTTCTATCTGCATTTCTTTCTTTGGATGTTTACTGACTACACTATACAGACGAAGTGACTTCAGCACTTGATGCTACCTCGCGCATTCTCGTCTTCGAAGCCATCAAGCACTGGTACTGCGGAAAAACCACCATTGTCATCACGCATGACCTTTCTCCAATCGACAAGGGCGACTTTATGTACGTTATGAAGTCTGGCCATGTCGTCGAGTATGGATACTGTGGAGATCTCAAAGCTGCTTTTTCTTCTTCCTCCCTTGCTTCATCTTTGTCTCTCAATTTGGATCAGGACGAGTATGAGTTCGGGAAGATGCTCGCGTCGCAACAGTGCACTGGTAGCTTTGTCCCCAGAGAAGTTGGCGAAGACGTCTTAATCGACTGGGAAGGGGAATCGGAGGGCAATTCAGAGGATGAAGAAACTGTCGCCTCAAAACTCAAACACCAGAACATCGCCATTCGCCCTCTTACCCTCGGCAACTGGATGTTTGATGTCGTCACTGACCTTACCACTATCAAACCCGAGTCCAACATCTCCAAAAAGCCAGAGAAGAAGAAGCGGGTAACGTATCGCATTTCACGCTGGACACTTTCTTATTCTGAGATCAAGGATCACAGGCCCAGATGGCCATCGAGTATCCAAACTCTCTGACGATTTCAGGATTTTTCGCTATGGTCGTCCTAGAACTGCAATTTACTGCACTGGTGTGATCTTGATTCTCCGGGAATCTGGCTAAGCTTCGAAATTTGACTAGTAGTGTCTGTGCTACTCAGAATATAATTTTCGATTATCTTATATTTCTCTGACTGGTTAGCTGCATCGTTCTCACTGCTCAGCCCCTTGTGTTCAATGTAAATAGTATACTATTCAGCGTGATTGACCTCTTGGTAGAGGTCTCGACTTCTGTTTTTCGACTTTGCTCTATGTTGGGTCTGTGCTCATTTAAAGTTACATTTTTCTTTCTTACTTGATGTCGCGATAGTGGTCAAAAGTGAGGATGATGTCTATTTTATATTCCAAGTTTTCTTTTTGGAATACAAGGGTTGCTTATGCCATCCGTGCGCTACTGATGCGCCATGTTCACTCGGCCGGCGGGATGCCGCATTTGTTATTCCACTGAACACATTTAAACCGGTATTGAAATTTTTATCTTACTTGGTATTTAAGTAGCTTAGCAAGCAGTCGTGCTCTCTTCGGTCATCGCTATCTATTGCGAAGCTGAGGTGAGCAGACTTTATTAGACTTACTTATATTATGTTACTTATTGGCATTACTTATGTAGATTGTATCACTTATAGGTAATGCAATACGATAGTCATCGCTATCTATCGCGACGCTGAGATTATATTACTTATATTCTTAAGTAATGCCAAATCTCTACCACTGGGCAAATTTAATTTGTATGTGGGCTGTGAAATACATCTTGTTAGAGGAAGAGTTGAAGTGATGTGTCCGAGCATTCAAGTTGACTTTGTAAAGTCTGACATCAATTTGACTCGGATGCAGATTTCATGATGGACAAGGTCACCGTGTTATGGTCTATCCTAGTCCTACTGTTGGGAGTCTGAGAAGTCTTTCTTCTAGCTATCCTGATTTTTTCGAGGGGGTTCGTTTGGACTTTCCGCATGATACGAATAACCAATTCATCCGCCACTCCCAAATGTACGACAACTTAGTGGTGCTAGTACTCGTGTTCTATACTAGCCAGTGCCGTGGCTAGCCTGTAGCTTATGCGGGCTTCACCTGTTGATTTGCATAATCATAATTCACAATTTTGTGCTCGCTGAACCAACCCACCTATGATTTGTGCATTACTGGAATCCAAGTATGGAGTGCTATTTGCCCAGTCACACACACAGGTCGCCTGGCCTAATACTAAAAGATACAGATGCTCGATACATATTATCATTGCATATATCTCATTCTAATTGCCTCAATTACCGGACGCAATAAATTGTAGAGTGTACTACTGCAACCATAAATACATATCACTGCAAACGTTAACTGTACCACCCATTGTAGGGTGTATTGCCATGGTCGCGAAGCACATCCCCTGTATTAATACACCATGTGGTGTACTCATTAAGTCGCGGAGTCAGGTTGTACTGTAATCACAAAGATTAAATACTGTAATTCCAAGGCGTAATCCCATACTCGCCAAGTATAACACCATAACTGTAATGTAATCAGATGTATCCACACGGCTAAAAGCACTAGCGTCAATCGCAAACAATATAGAGCTGAAACTACATGGTTAGGAACTATACTTCTGAGCCACCTAGATATACCACAGTTGTAGAGGTCTGACTGCAAGGCGCAGGACTCCTACTGCTGAGATACTGTCACTGCAACTACAGGGAACCAAAACTCAAACTTCAAGACGCGAAGCCACAGCCACAAGGTGTATGCGTGAGTCCATAACCATAAAGTGCAAAGTCACGGACTGCAGCCTGGTGCAAATCCCATATCGAACGACGCAAAGCGATAGCCACAGGGCACAAATTCATATTCGCAGAGCACAAATCTACAGCCCTGTGGCACAAATCTCTAACCGCAGGGAGCACATCCGTATTTGCAAAGGTGCAAGGCTATAGCCATAGGACACAAAACCATAACCACAGGGCACAAATCCATAACCATAGGTCGCAAATCTGTAAACCGCAGGGCGCGAAGCCATAGCTATAGGGGACAGAGCCATAACTGCAAGGGGCAGATCCCAAACGTAAAGGCGCAAATCTGTAACCACACCACGTGAAACCATAGCCATAGGGTAGAAGACTGTAGCCGCAAGGCCCAATGCCATAACCGCATGGTGCCCAGCCAGTAATCACAGGGCGAAATGCCCCCAAAGCGCAACACATAAAGCCATAGACACACCGCGGGGCACGAAGCTGTAATCGCAAGGCGTAAAGCCATAATCGCAGGGCACAAAGCCCAAACTGCAAGGTCCAAAAGTCATAATCGCGGGGCGTAAAGCCATAATCACAAGGCGCATAGCCATAATCGCAGGGCCCAAAGTCATAATCGCGGGACGCATAGCCATAATCGCAGGGCACAACACCCAAACCGCAAGGCACAAGGCCATAACCGCTGGGCGCGAAGCCGTAGCCACATTCTATCACTGCAGGATACATCGCCATAGTCACCAGTTGTAAGGTACTGTAGTACAAGTGACCAGTTTGCCAGACTGCGCAGCTACATACATAAATAAGCATCGCCGTGGCTCCGTCCTTCAGACATTATTTTACATAAATAAAACTTTCTATTACACCAGCTTCGAGGATACGACTATTATCATCTCGAACGCATTCTCATGGACAGTCTTTACTTCTAAATCACATAGGCCCAACTAGGTGGGACATAAATATCCGGAAGTTTTTACTATGAAATCAGCTTAACTCACAGTAATCGTAAATCAAACGAGCCTCGATATCCTCTCCTTTAGGACCCGTGAATTTGACATGGCGAGCGTACCTTCTGTCACCGTTGATGACTTCGACACCCCATGTCTTACGAAGTTTATTACAGCAGATCCTAGTAGTTGAAATGGTGCAGTTCATACCTGGTTGGCAATCCAGGTTGTTCCGCTCTTCGGAGTGTCGCTTTCTACGTAAGACTGAACAACGCCTCGCTCGAGAGTATCCTCTGTCCAATCCCTTTTTAACCACTCTTCATCGAGCTCATCAACCTTGACACGTCGAGATTTCCCGACGACAGCGCCAAATAAATGGTCTTCGTGCTCACGCCCTGTCCAGTCCAAGATTCGCTTTTCACTTGTCCCAGATATGCCGCCCGTGATTGTTTGGTCAATGTCGATGCGTTCTACGTCTATTTCAGAGTCATTATAATGGTTGATATAAAGCGTGATGGTTCCGAGGCTGATTGCTTTCCTCTTGAGCCATCCGACACCTTGGAGTTGTAAAATAGTGTCAGTAGAATCGCTGAGTGACTTGTTCTGTTCAATTCTTCATTAGATGGATTTTTGGTGATTCGGTGAACGGTACCATTGTGAACTTTCCAGAGATATTTGAAATTGTAAAGTTTGCAGGGACAGCCATTATTGACACGAAAAGGAGGTATGAAAGATACGAGATGCGGGGTAATGCGGGGAAGAATGTGGGGAAGCAAGGAGGCTGAATATTGCAATCTTTTGAACGCGAGATTTTATGTTAACTGGTTGTAATCACATGTAAGGTGGATATGTGGACGCAAAGAGTTGAAAAGCGTGGAACCAAGATTTCCAAGGTCAGCGTGCATGGATAGAGGTCACAGGGAGTGGGAGTTAATGCAGACGGTGTATTCAATAAACACATGCATCGACTCTCACTATACTGTTACACATGTACAATACATCTCATCGCCCGTCTTATTTGGGGACAAATAGCGTTATCACTTTCCATACCGCATCTTTCCCTCTCTCCCATGCCTGCGGACCTTTAGCTTCTCTCCTCCAAATTCCACCATGACTCCGTCCTTTGTCCACTCGCACCAAATCCCTATCGATCCAGAAGAAGGCCCTGCGCCTCCTCCCTTTCTGTCAGGCTCTCCTAGGGACTGCACGAATTCCTTTCCAGTACTGCTTGGCGTGACTTCAAAAGCGGCGGGTCTAGATATCACCTTTCCGTCTTTATCATTTACATCAAGTGCAAGTGACAGCACGATCGGAGAAACGGGGAACTGGCTAAAAATCAATTCTGAATTCCGAGACGGTGCAGATTTGGACCGCTCTTGTGAGGGCTTGGGTTTTAGTGGATTATAGATGTCAATGCTATCCAATGACAGCAGTTCGTCCTTTAGTTCGTTATGTTTCAGCCCAGTCGTCGGCTTATATCCCTTTTGAGGCACGAAAAGCAAGCTAAAGCCTATGGGAAAGTAATTGAAGTAAACAGCATCTGGGTACGATTTGATTTCTGGAGATGGGGCATTACTTGCCCCTATGAAAGAATATAGTGCTGATATGTAGTTGGTCAAAGGATCTGATGAAGGGTGAAGGCCCAAAAGACTCCTAATATCTCTACGTATAAGTGGGCTGTCCGACATGATAGTAAAGGTTAAAGGACGTTAAAGCTGGCAGAGTTTCAATCAGTTACTTAGTTGATTATCGCGTCCACGTGACATGATGCATGACAAGAGATCTCAGATTAGGTACATTTTATTTATTAGCATTACATAGTTCTTAGTCCCAACTCTGTCCTGTAACCTGTTGCAATATAAGACCATGGCCTTACTTCTTACATTCATTCATTCCACATTCTTGAGCTTCATTTCCTTCATTCGTCCCTATTCTCCTCATATAATCCCTATCCTGGTTTATGTCTCGTTTTTGCCTTTGATATCTATTCTATCCTTCCTCTCGGGCTTGTTCGTCTGGCAGAACCTAGCAGTGAGCTGGGAAGCTCCCTTATACCTACAATACGGGTATTTACATGCTTACGTGTTTTTGTCAAATACTAAGTCTATCCCAGAGATGGTATACCTCCTTACGCTCTTGCTAGCGTGCCAGACCTTATAGCGTCACAGAGTTACTCTGTTTCTTTACGTCTCGTCGTGCCAATCACAGAATCCAATCTTGGACTCGGAAACTTCATGACGAATCTCGTATTAACGTCAACATCAAACCAAACGTTGTCATCCTCTCGTCGTGCCGTGAGTATCAGTCTTGACAAACGGTGGAATCCATATTAAGCTAACCTTCCAAGGCCATTGTTCTTTCTGAACAGTCTTTCTTTTTCCGAAAGAAAGATACTACTCAAATTTTTATTCCCCTCATTCCTTCTTTTACTCCGATGATGACGAAAGTGTTAGCCAGAGTGGAGATAGGTAGACGTGATGGTTGGACGAGTCTAGGAAGGGTGAAGGCCGCGAATTAAACGTTATTTACGCCCAACTGCGAGGTGTTGCTATTCCCCGTGGCATAAGGTTGGTGATTCAATGTCAACCTGACATTCGTATCGTGGAATATCCTCTCATTTACCTTTTCAGTGGTATCGCAATGCGATTCCCGCTGACAGCTAGCCTGATATCTGGAGCAATATTCTTTGTGATTCTCTCGTGTACAGTGGGACTGTGCATTCTTCCCAAAGTTCTGCCACATTCAAATCTCATAAAGGAAGAAGTTAAGGAAGAAATGGTGTTACCATCTAAACATATCGCCAATGATGTAGAAATGAAGGACTACAATGTTTGTTTCACTATCACTCCCCAAATTCCGGCTACTTACAAATGACGATCAGGTGAAGACTGAAGATCCTAATATGAATACACCCGAGCCATCGCAGGCGCCCCATCCTCTTCGCCGACGCCGTTCAAACCGATTTCAAACCAATTTATCTGACTCCGACAACTAATATTGACTATAGAAGAGTATTGCGTACTTGTATGTTTATGATGCCCATATCATTCGCATTTACTGATGCAATGGAAAGATAATGATTATCCTCGTGACGATACAGGGGTATATGATGCCTTATCAGTTTCAAACGTCTGTGGGCTTCGTCTTACTGTCATCTGTCTTGTCAGTCTTCTCCTCTTCAGGTGTCGAAGAATTCCCTTGTTTAGGTGATTCCGATGTTCCACTCAGGCCCTTGATCAAATCTCCGGCCTCTTCTCCTTCCAACCCAAGTTCTGCTACTAAATCCTTCAACTCATCATCTGTTACAGTCACTCCTTGTAACCCAAAACCCGAAAGCTCTGTACTGACATCGAATGCGCCTTTAATCTTGTTGATTGGGACGCCGGCTTTCTTTCCCCTAAGTGGAGATGATTGTTCGGCGACTATTTTCTTTGTGATATGCTCCGGTGTCATTTGTAGAGGAAGTGCAGCGCCGGGTACACCAACCGGCTTTGCAGGTGGAAGTGGCCGATCCTCATCTACCTTCGGATCCCAGCTTTCATTTAACCGAAGGAATGTTTCCAGCTCGTCATACTCAACTGCCTCTTCACTGGAAAAATCAGGTTGATATGTAGGTACCTATAACGGCTTGCTCACAAGTCAGTGAATGTCTAAGGCTGAATATTAGTACAATAATATCATCGTGTTACATATAATCTGACAGACTTACTCCTGGGAAGCGTCCTCCTACCAAAATACCAGGCAACTGTTGTTTATCTATCCCCGTTATAAGATAAATGAGTTGCACGTTGGTCAGTGCCAATTTATAATCACACCTAGCGGTGCCTTCCGTTTCCAAAGCCGCTTTGCTTCTTCATCGGACGCTAAATCGTACGAGGTGAATGGTATCTTCTTGACTTGTAAAATGCGTAAAATGTATTCTGTGTGCCCAACATTTAAGTGACTGTAAGGTTGCAAAGATGAAAGCGAGGTGGTATTCACCTTGCCGCTGCCTCAATGCAGGTTGTGAAGCTATCGTGGTTAAGAAAATGGATATCGGTGGAGAGGGCATGTCTTGTTTCAGAGGAAGATAGCCGACTCGCGATATCAGGACAAATACTTATGATTTTTTCCATATATGGAATGCGCATGAATGAACGTCCGCCCACACCCACCCTACTTTAAATCTGATCCAATCATCCAAGCTTGATCCAAGCCGTCCAACATCGTGAAAATAATGTCATCCTCAGAAGCTGAACTCAAAGTGCTCGTGGTTTGCTTGGGTATACCAATATTTTATCCTATTCAAACATATATAGCTAACGCGAATATCTCTATAAACAGGGAATATTTGTCGATCACCAATGGGTGAAGCTGTCTTGAAAGACGTAGCCCGGAAGCGTGGACTGGACATCGTAGTCGATAGTTGTGGGACAGCTGGATATCATGTAGGGGAGGAACCCGATGAACGGTAAGTTCTATTGCCGATAATATTAGCCAACCTAATACCAGTTGTTCAGCACAGTGGCTGTATGCAAGAAGGTGATTCAATTATGTATCTACTATGAGTCGCTTGCACACGTAAGTTCTAACTGGTGACTCTTTAGCATGATGTTCCTATTGACAGTCAAGCCCGACAAGTCGCTACATCGGATTTTACACGATTTACGCACATTCTAGCAGCCGATGAGAGTAACTTGCGTAATCTGGAAAATATTAAGCCTTCCAATGCTACTGCGGAGGTTAGGTTATGGGGATCTTATTTGGATGGAAAGCCTATTCCTGATCCTTACTATGGTGGAATGGTAAGTATATTGTCTGTTACGCTATACAGGATACTAAGCATGTTCTTGACATGTTCAGAACGGATTTGAGAAAGTCTTCCAACAGTGTGTTTTGCTCTCAAACGCATTTCTCGACGAAGTACTTGGAAAGAATAAAGCATGAATCCGGATTTGTGACTAGTATTACATGAATGTGCAAAGCGTGATAGTATGGCAAGAAGTCGAGTTTAATGGTGTGTAGGCATATCGACGGTTGCACGGTTTCCAATGGCATCTTGTGCTCTCCAGAGGCTAGTGATAGTCTAACGAGGATTTAGGACACGGATAGCAAACACATGTAATAATGGATTACCTTGTTTTGAGTATAGAAATTGATACCACTCTTTCCATAGAATCCGATGTCTCCCAGAACACTGCCCTGTGGCCGCATGTGTCAATTCTAGCCACCAAAAAGTAACTCATGCTTTTTACCTTATTTCCGCTCCAAGAGAACATTGGAAGTGGGACTGGAATGGGTACATTAATACCTATCTGTCCAACATTTACCTCGGTCTCAAACTTGCGAGCGGTAGCTCCTGACTGCGTGAAGATAGCGGTTCCATTGCCATATCGGTTCACATTGATAACGTCAATAGCATCGTCCAAGTTCTCAGCTCGGAGGACAATCAAGACGGGTCCGAATATCTCCTCTCTTAGAGAACAATGTAAATACACGGTATGAATATGTTATAGAATGTCTTACTTGTAGCATTTCATTGATGTTTCTCCTTCAATTATGGTGGGGCCCACGAAGTTCCCATCAGGATATCCATCGACTTGAATGCCTCGCCCGTCGAGTAAAACCTTGCCTCCTTCCTTCTCCGCAGAGGCAATTAGACTTGTCACCCTTTCCTTGGCAGCGGGTGATATGAGAGGCCCTCTGAACACAAAGCTTTGTAAATGACAACCGACATTAGATTATGTGGAACATACAAGTCCGCCCCCGCTTCGAAGCCACCATCAACACAAAGCTTATTAGCTCGATCAACTAACTCTGGAAGCCACGACTGCGCGTCGCCAACAAGAACCGCTTGTTCGTATGTTAGGCCATGCAGGAAACAACATGATCTAGAACATACCAACGGATACTGCCATACAGCGCTGTCCCGCCGCTGGAGAGTATTAAGCATCGTTAGAGCTGTTCCTAGGTTTAGCTTACCTCCAAAAGCTGCTCCCACAATAGAATTCAAAGCTAGATTCTTGTTTGCTAAACCGATCTTCAGTAAAGTAACAAGGATATTTACAATAATACTAATACCATCGGGCATAAGTACAGCATGGTTTTTGGCTCCTAGGTTAGCCTGTCGTTTATACGGGCTCTTCGTTAGAGTTTATTAGCCAAAATCGCGCGGTTATTTCGCACCTGCACTCGTTTACCATTCTGCGTGCCTCTGATTATAGTTCCACGTATTAGTGTGCGAATTATCGTATAGTAACAAAATGGGACCACCTTTCGTAAATATGTTTTCCAGCACGGTCACCACCTACAAAGCTAATGGCTTTAATTGCTGGGTGGTCACATATGGCGTTCACGGTTGGGACACCTCCATGGATGATATTCAAAACACCATCAGGAAGTCCTATATTAAGATGATTGTTCGTTGTGGGGAACAGGAGGGACTAGTTAGAGCACAGACCTGCCTGCTGACAGAGCTCCGCAATCATCATTGCAGCGCCTGGATCCCTCTCCGATGGCTTCAAAATTAAGGTATTACCGGTAACAGCGGCCATGGGTATTGTCCAAAGAGGAATCATACTAAGTAATCATATGAGCGGAACTATAGGCAGATAAAGGACATCACATTGATAGACTCACGCAGGAAAATTAAACGGTGCAACACTAGCACAAACTCCAAGAGGCACCCTTCGTACTTCTGTATCCATATCCTTGCTGACTGAAGTCCACATCAGAATATTATATAGCAACATTAGAAGCAATGTGTTAAAAACCTTCGATCTTGTCTCCGAGAAGAGTTGATGTGATTCCAGCAGCGGTCTCAACAACTTGCAAACCACGCAGTAAATCTCCATGTGCATCTAATTGGTCATAATAATTAAGCTAGAAACAAGCAACGCGGGACAAACTGATCGAAACTTACCGGCCAGGGTCTTCCCTTGCTCCAAAACAATGCTGTTTGCAATAGCATCTGCATTCTTGCGAAGTAAATGCTGAAGTCTGCATCAATACAGAGTTAATAAATTATGCTATAGAGGAGAAAGGACAGGCGGGTACTCCATGACAAATCTCTGACGGGTGATAATGCTTGTGCGACTCCATGACCTAAATGCGGTTGCAGCAGCATCTACAGCCTGCTTAAACTCCTCGTCTGTAGTCTGCGGAACACGGGACAGGACGGTTTGGGTTGACTAATGAATGTCAGTGAGCTGAAAGCCGGCTGTGGAGCGAGATGAGCAGCTGCTCACCGGGTCATGAAGGTCAAACCAACGCGTTGCCTTGCTTTCGGAAAACTGGCCGGCAATGAAGTTCTTGGTAGTGCCTCCAGTTGCGCTGGTTCCCTGCCAATGGGCCGATATATGTTCTGCTTTGGGGCGAGCAGCTGCGCTGAGTGCCTTGAGATGTGCGGAGGTTGCAAAGGTGCGAACGCAGGGGGGGATGGAAGGGAAGCAGGAGAGAGGCATGGATGTGGATGTGGGGGACAAGAGTGGATGCGGGGTAAGTAAGCGAGACTGGGACGACCCGGAGCCCGGCGGGTAAATAGTTGAAGCAGGCGTGGCAATTACGCGACGGCATCACGTGTGCGAAGTATGTCACAGGGCGTCACAGAGAGTGTCACGGAGAGTCGCGATTTTCTGTTCGGAGAGGCGAGAAGGCCAAGGAGAGGGTGAGCTGGATGCATTCTCCGCCGTCTCCGTCTCTGCTCCTCCTCGCCCTGCCCCTCCCCCCCAATCTGCCAATCCCCAGCCTTTCTCTTCTAATACCCCCATCGTCCAGCTTCTCTTGAGCCTGCTGCTGCCTGCTCTCCTTAAGCTTCGTATGTCTTATGTCTCCATCTCTCTCTTTTCAATCTCTTTATTTTGGCCTTGTCTAACTCTTTTCTCTTTCAACAGAACCCATACTTTACTCGCTTCATACTCCAACGATGAACACGCGCATCCCCCCTCACCCTAATGGCTTCAATTCTCACAACATCGCGTCTACCAGCTCTAGTCCCTATCCTGACTTTCCCTCTATGTCTCAGAATCAGTCCCACTTCCAGGGAAACATGTCAATCCCCCACAGGCTTCAACAACAACCCATTCATAATCAGCACATCCCCCACAATCAATGGCAACCTCCCATGCCTTCCCATTCGCCCTCGCATTCCCATCCGCAACACCATCCTCAGCAGAACTTCAACCACCCCTCATGGTCACATCAAATGCAGCAACAACCATTTCCTCCTGCCATGTCGGGTTTCAATATGTCCTATCTTCCTGCCCAAGTTCTCCAAGACGCTTTATCCATGTCTGCTCCTGTAGAAGCCACCGACGAAATGACGCTTGTCAATGCATTGCTTAGCAGTCGACGTAAAGGTGAAACGTATAAGGATGGCCTTAATAGCTTACATGGCGTGAGTATTCTATTCCTACTGCTTAACCTGCACAAGTTTTGATGATATTTCCCTCCACAGAAAAATGGTCACTCTGCTAGCCTTTGGAAAGATTACTATCTCGACCACAAGGATCGCCTCGATGCCTGGATTGCATCGATTGTTCAGAAGGAAAATAAGTCCACTCCTGTGTCCGTTTCTTCTCCAGCATTTGGACGAGATCCAAACGTAATAGCAGCCGGCTTCAAGGGTTTTCCAAAGTCTTCTGCAAAACCGGCCACTATCAAGAAGCCTTCACCTTCATCCTTCAAAGTCGAACCATCCCCGGCACCTTCCACTGGTTCAGCTCCTCCCAAAGGACGTAAACAGTCTTCTTCAAAGCAATCTACCCCATCCATTCAATTTCCTCCTTCTACGGGTGGTCGTCGCAGTACCATCAACAGTCTCACTGCTCCTGCTCCTGTTTATGGCGATCGTCTTCCTCCTCCCAACGCTGAAATTAAAATTCCCGATCCACCTTCGAGAACTCCAAGTCCTCCGACAAGAATCATACCTCAAGGCAGAGGAAACAAGTATACTCAAGAGGATCGAGACTTCTTCATCAAATTTATCTCGTGGCACTTGAGTAAAAACACGGAATTAACACGGCTGGATCTCTGTAATATGCTCGCGGAAAAGGTGCGCTGTACACTAGTGGGTACTACTCCTAATCAAAACTAAATTCACATATTAGGCCCCGCATCACACGTCTCAGTCTTGGGCTTCGCATTGGTCCAATAACCACGACCTTCCTGACAAGATTCTGGCAGCAGCCCGCGGAGACGAGTATTCCGATGAAGAAGGATCAGAGTCCAGTGAGGAGGAAGAAAAAATTCCTCAACGACGTCGACCCAAGTATCGTGAGTCCAGCACTGAAGGTGAAGAAGAGGAAGAAGAGGATATTGAAGGCGAGTCAAGTGACGATGATGAGCCAATCACAGTATACAAGGAAAGCGAAATGGGCTCCAAAGGAGAACCCTTCACGGAAGCGGACCACTATATTGCCGCTAAGTATATATCTACGTTCCCAGATTGGGAAGAAGCATCTTCAAAGGAAAGATGGGAACCATTTTGCGAGAAGGTAGGGTTTGAGGTGTATCTTGTTGTCATGGTTATTTTACCAGTTGAAACAGCATCCCCAACGTTCCTACAAGTCCTGGACCGAATATTATCGCAGGAATGAGAAGTGTAAGTCCATTTTTCTGTCTCTGTATGATATCACCTGACTTTGCTTTCTGCAGTGATTGGAAAACTTGTACGAAAAATACGAAAGCAGCAGAATAGCCCAACACCTGGATCGCGCCGTGCTTCGACTAATACACTGCATGCTCGCCCTAGTCAGCTACCATCAAAGTCCAAACGCAAGCACGAGTCAGAAGGCGGACCAGAAGAAATGCCTGCTAAACGGGGAAGAGAGGACCACAGGGATTCGTGATCGGTCGAATCGGTTTACGGCTTGCTCTCTTTTTTGGTTTTGTTTGTGAATATATTATTGTTCTTTCATTACTTATGTGGAGTCGTTTGCTGGTTTTCTTATGTTTCTTGGGTCATTATCGCACCCATACATAATGCCTCTGTATAGTACACTACCGACTATTGCTTTGCACTGTATCTTTGAAAACTGCGTCGTTTTTCTATTGGCTATACACGTCAAAGTCATTTATAACGTACATCGTATATCTATTTTCCTTGTTACGCGACGCGTAGCTAAACATAGGAGGCGTTGCGGTGCACGTGCCAGTCAAGATCGATAAAAGCATCTAATTAGTAGGTGCCAGTGAATAGGTGTAGCAACCACTCTCATCTGATCCACAACCATCGACACGACACATATCACTTGTAGGCCATGGACGAAGAATATGATGTGCGTTGCCTTTCTGTGTTTCGAGATTCGCAGATGATGGAAAGTACAACAGGTCATTGTTCTTGGTACTGGCTTGACCGAATGTATCCTCTCCGGACTCTTGTCTGTCGACGGGAAGAAGGTTTTGCACATGGACAGAAATGATTACTACGGAGGTGATAGTGCCAGTCTTAACCTTACCCAGGTCAGGGCTTGAGCGAGGTCTGTGTTCACGTTGGACTTATTCACAACCCCTATAGCTTTACAGGAAGTTCCGCCCTAATCAGTCACCCCCAACTGAGCTCGGTCGCGATCGCGACTATGCTGTTGATCTCGTTCCCAAGTTCATTATTGCCTCAGGAGAACTCACGAAGATCCTTGTTCACACTGACGTTACCCGTTATCTCGAATTCAAACAAATTGCAGGCAGTTTCGTCTATCGCGATGGCAAGATCTCAAAAGTGCCTAGCACCGAGATGGAGGCTGTCAAGAGTCCGTTGATGGGTCTCTTTGAAAAGAGGAGGGCAAAGAAGTTCTTCGAATTCCTGCAGAGCTGGAAGGACGATGACCCAGCCACCCATCAAGGTATTGATCTTGACAAAGATACCATGAAGACTGTTTACGAGAAATTTGGGTTGGAACCTGGAACGCAAGACTTCATCGGACATGCCATGGCGCTTTACCTTGACGATGAGTATGTTCTATTTGTGTTACCTACTAGGTGCATTTCTGAACTCCGCTTCTCAGCTACATCAAGCAATCAGCACGCCCCACATATGAGCGCATTGTCCTCTATACCTCTTCCATGGCTCGTTACGGAAAGTCACCATATATATATCCTTTATATGGTCTTGGAGAACTTCCTCAGTCATTTGCTCGCCTCAGCGCTATTTACGGTGGTACATACATGCTGGATAAACCCATCGACGAAATTGTCACCGACGCGGATGGTAAATTCGTTGGGGTGCGCAGTGGAACAGAGACAGTGAAAGCTAAACAAGTGATTGGTGACCCAAGCTACTTTGGTGCTGGAAAGGAAACTGAAGGAGGGAAGGTTAGAGTTATTGAGGAAGGAAAGGTTGTTCGTGCTATATGTCTACTCAAACATCCTATCCCTGGGACGGAAGATAGCGACAGTTGTCAAATCATCATTCCCCAGAACCAGGTTGGCAGACGGAATGGTGAGTGCATTATATAGTATCATATGATGCTTGTTCTCTTACTTCGCTAGACATATACATCGCGATGGTCTCTTCAACACATAACGTATGCGCCAAGGACATTTATGTTGCCATCGTCAGCACCATCGTCGAGACAGATAGGCCAGAGCAAGAAATCGCACCCGGTCTGAACTTACTTGGGCCTATCTACGAGAAGTGAGCGATTCCGAAGGTTGAATTTATGGTTTAGATCTTAACCTTTTACATTCAGATTCGTTTCCATTACACCTCTCTATACACCAACCTCATCAGGACAGGCTGATAATATATTCATCACTCGTTCATATGACGCTACGTCACACTTTGAGACTGTTGTCGAAGACGTACAGGACGTTTGGAAACGGGTTACGGGCGGGGCATTAGTTTTGAAGAAACGAGAAGAAACAGAGCAATAATAATCCCTCGATACATTCACATGTCCTTTTGTGATGGTCTCGCTCTTTGTATTAATACATGTGTCCATGACAACTTAGGTCAATTGCCACAGGAGATCTAAAAAAATGCATTCATATCGAACTCAGGTACTTGTACATCTTGTTTAGCAGACTTCATTAAATGTCCCAAGCCTGCTTTGCGTGCTAAAAGGTCATTTTCTTCCTTTATTGATGCTAGAGGACGCTCTGGTTGAGGATCTCTCCGCTCAGGCGAGGCCGACCGTGTAGGCGGAAGTGAAGTGAGATCCATGTCGATGACAATTGAAGATCTACGACGAAGTGCCGGTTCCAGAGGGAATATAGGCCGTCGAGTGGTAGATTGCCCTTTGACATTATTGCGTGTCGAAGTGGATGGTCTCTCAAAAGACCAAGATCTAACTAAATCAAGAGCAAGCACTTGGCAGCCTGACAGCTCATTAGAAAATATCTGAAGCAGAAACAGGAAACGTACCCATTCTACAGAATACTCGCGCCATCTGAAGGACAAAGTTAATTCTGCGCGACCCGAAATCTCGCTGGTGCCTTTCACGGCCTGTAGGGTCTTTGAGCGTAACTGCGAAAACAACAAAGCCAAACTAGGATCATCGTAGTGTGGTTCTCCGATTTCAGTCACTTTGATATTAAATGCGGCCGCAATATCAGGCAGGGGTGTCTGAATTATAATTAGCACGCAGCAAAATCCAGAAGTGCAAAAGATGCATGTCATACTAGTAGAATTCTGACTGCAAGGTCTCTGCGATGAAGTAGCCAAAACGCCCAGCTACCTAGCCAACGATTTCCCAGCTCGAATGCAATAGGAAGCACCGTATAAGTGAGAATTTCCTGTAGAATAGGTCCCTCGTTACTGTGTTCCACTACACGGGCAAGCGCAATGGCTAATTGGAAATCTCCAATTTGCCTAATGCAAACATTAACAGCATCTTTCAGAGAATTTCCGAGTAAGAAAAATGCAGCTGAATATTCTTTTATAACAGCAATTAAATGAATTGATTGTTTCGAGAGAAGATGAATCACATACCAAATCGTTGCTTGCTTAAGAGCGCGTATGCATTCTTAAGCGCAGCAGTCCGCCATCTCGGTTGCGTGAAGTCGTTTGCTAAAAACTTGAGCATCATTGCCTGCTCCTTATGCCATGCAGCCTGTCTCCAAAGCCCGTGTACCAACTTTACTTTACCTAGCGCAAAGTAGTATAAAGAGCTTGCCGCAGGGTTACGCGATTCACCTGACATATACTCGTTCCTTGCAATTACTTCCAGCTGTGCTCTCTGATATTCTGAGATATGAATTTGGGACCTGAAATAAAGATATACAAACATACGAGCGATTCTGGAGTATTCAGCCATATCGGGACACCTAAAGCTCGCGCATCGGACCACAACATTTTATCTCCGCATGCTATGGTAGACGCATTCAATAAAAGGTCTTGACTGTCGCTATGAAAAGCCCAAATCATATCACGGTAACGAAGACGCTCTCGTCGTCCACCTTGACGGGGAACTGCGCCGTGTATTGGTGGACCAGATACCTTAGAAATTGCCTTCTGATTGAGTATGTAGAACAATCTCATGGATATGAGGTAGCGAAGGCCATTAGAATCCAATGCTCGCCGTTGTTCGTCTATCTAGAATAAATCTATCAGCAGCGGAAGAAAAAGAAAACAATTCATCCTAACCTCCAATGTTGTCTGAATGAGCACGAGTAGATGGGACTGTTCATTGGAAGTTAGATGGGGGAGTGGGTGCCTCTCCAGTGCTTCAAGTAAACGAATCACTAAAGGGCGAGAGAATTCTTGATCTTCTGTCCTAAAGATGGCTAAGAACGGGTGTAAATATAATGAAGTCCAAATTATACCCACTTTCTATTTGGCATTGATTCATCAAATAAGACATTATATTGTTTTTTATGAGGGCTTATCTTTAAAACATGAGGGAAGAATAATGCACATTGCGGCCATCTGCAAAATGAGAACTTACGAGTTCCTTGGTATAGTCGGAACCTAGAAATTTGTCTATTGGAAGAGGTATCCAGGTATTTTCATGGGGTTTTTCATAAACCCCATCCAAACTGAGAGCTAAATTGACGATAATATCTTTCACAAGTTCAATTTTGTCTACGAAAAAGGGTAAGAACGAAAGCATGGCTTATGAGATTACATACCCCATAGGAGGCACTGGAGAAGCATCTGGGGATGATAATCTTCCAATGGCCCATTTTTTCTAGCAACGTATTCGAAAAGACTATCTTCAGACATCCCCCCCAATTCTAAAGGTCTTTCACCAAATAATGTCATTTGGCGTCCAGCACCTATGAGGAATGATGCCTGTGTCAACCAAATAGAATCACTGATTGGATATGGCGACAAGCTACAGATCGAGAGTCATTGGTTACTGTCAGTGCAAGATAACACGTTGAGCTTACTGTTCAAGATCTATCTTTCGACAAAGATCCCACCCAGGACCTTGATCAAAGTAGGTCATTCGCTGCTGACATAGTATGTTGACATGACGTGAAAAGCCAACTGCAAGTATAGACTGCATATCAGGAGTGGAGCCCCAGTCAAGGTCAAGAACAGGTTCCCTGTTATTCGATAAGCCAAAAAAAAACCCCGAGATAACAACTTTCCTACTCACTTGTACACGTTGCGGTATTCAAAACCCGAGGAAAATTCCGACTCGGTAGAGTCCCATACACTGAGTTCATCACCCTCTACATTTGCGACAACTTGGAGGGATGTCAAGTAGAGAATATGTATGTTATAGCAGAACGTACTGAGTGCGGTCTTCTTTGCAGAACTACAACGTGCCTTCTTGAAACCAGTTCTTCCTGTCCTAACCTGACCTGTACATCTCCATCCCTCGTGTGCTTCTGGTACCCAAAAGGCAAGCTCCCCATTTTCAGAGACACTAAGTAATACATCATGTTCGGTCCACTGCTTTTTACCTTTCCATGCCATTGGATCTACAGGCTGAATGAATTTTGTATGAGTTGATAAAGGCAAGTGATTCTGGGATATGACGCAGAGGCTTGGCTCTATTGCAAGTTCTATAATCAAAAAGTCCGGCGTAATACCAAAGATGTACTCCCTTCCGTCCGACGAAGGGATTGTGAACAAATTCTCGAGCCTAGGCAGGGTGACAGTTTGGGGCGGGGATGTGTGTAGTGTTAAGGAGTCGTTCGATTTTGAATATGTGGCAAATTGACGACCTTCGATACATTGTTAAGATAATCGAGTCTAGATTTCGAGATGTAATCACCTTCATCTAGAACAACAACGAAATCAGCGCCCTTCCAAGAACCTGAATGGACAAGTTGAGTTCCGCTTTCTGCAATTGTCCAGACGTCGCCGGCGCCATCTGTTTTTAACACTGCCACTCCTTTCCCTTCAGGCGTACGAACAAATCTACTAATCTCGGAATCTTCCGCGATAACATGACTTGCGCCTTTTGCAATCTCTTTCAATCCGTCAGCCTGTACATCGAAAAAACTGAGCGGGGAGAGGTCAAAAGAGGCCAATGGAGAAGTCGAGACAATGGTCAGAAGTGTAGAGTGTGAACCAGGGGTTGTGTATAGATGAGTAGGCATGGATGGGAATGTAGACGGGGGAGAGTGCTGAAGAGTGAATTGTGTCAACAGTGTTGGAGGTCTTCGATCTAAATTCTAAGGCAATGTAGATTAGAAATTAGGACAATGGCTCAAGAAATGCGAACTGACGGCAATCGCAGTCACGACAACTGAGCCATCATCGATAATACGCAGGAATAAATCCCAGCCTTCTTGTTTAATCTCTGCGATTCTTCGACCCTTCGCGTCGTTCTGGTCTATATGTTGCTTGAGAACGTTATCCAACACGTTTCCTACGATTTCGCGGTCAAGCCAGAAAATACTGGAGGGTGAGGTCAAGTAACTTGAAGTAACGGAGTACGGTAATGAGGAGAACAAATCAAGCGATGCATGTAGTTGTAGATGGTCAGGAGAATCCAAAACTGGAAGGAATATTCGTAATGTAGAGTCCGAGGTTATAGTATATAAAATTAGATCGTCGCTAAGCCGTCCACACATTGGAATCATCAAAAAAAAATACATATCGATTTGGATGGCTTACCGACTGGACGCTTGGGTGTGGCGCCATGTCAAATTCACGACCGGGCGTGGATGAGGAATGACTTGTGTATATTTTCCGGACGGTGTAGACCATATTCGAACTTCATTTTTCCCCTAATTGATGTTAGGTAGTGGATCCCACAGGGAAAGTAAACTTACAGCAGTCACTGTTGCCATAGACATCAGCGACGGAGCAAAGGAAATTAACGAAGGTGAAACAGTGCTGGAAATGCCAGTTATTTGATCCCGGAAGCCTCGAGACATGAGTACACTTACCGTGATGACCATTTCTTGGACCAGGTTGGAAGGTCATTTTCGAGAACAAGGGTATACACAGATAAGCCCTCTTGGCTGCCAACAGCGAGGAGCCCTGGTTCGCATCAGGCACACCAATATTGACATAAAGCGGAGATACATACCAGCTCGAGTGTCTAAGGCAGTGACTGCATATGTGTCTGGCAGGACAAGAGTTGAGTGGACTCTCCATGTATCGTGTTGCACGCCTGATAAGATCCAGGCTGCTATTCGCGTGCTGGTTGCGGCAACAATCTGTAACCGATTGGCAGCGTTGAATGCGGTGTGTAGTGGAGAGCAAGCGGGGTACATACGAGCTTCATTGCGGAATCAACGACCATGGATGTGATGGGGGCCTTTGTATGGATCATGCCTGGAAAGGCCTCCCAGAAGGCAAGAACGCGAACGAGTGCGAGAGAACGCGCATTTAGAATTACGACAGTATCTGCAGATGGATAGGCCTTGAAAAATGAGGGTTAGGCGCGTGTGCAAGGAAGAGAAGACGGACTATTAGGGATTGGTTAGCGAGAAGAAGAGGGTGGAGAGCGGTGAGGGGGTAGGCAATATAGGAGTGTAGGAGCTGGAGCATGCTGAAGACGGATGACTAGTAGTAGGGTGACATTAGTGGGAAATGTGAGATGCGAGTGAGGCGTGGATGTCGATGTCGATGACGATGAGCAGCAAGCAGCCTACTGTGCCCAACACGTGCCTGCATATAAGCATCTCCTTGTTACATTTACTTACTCTCGTCTCCAACTCGTCTCCTTTTCTTTTCTTTTCCTTGCTTTGCCGTTGTTCAGTTCATTTCACAGTTGTTTCCTCTATTAATCTTTGCTGAACCCATTATAAACGTATTTCCGCTAGCCCATGCGACTGGCCGCTTGCATTCCTTTCGTGCTCGCGGGGGCCTCTCTATCCGCTGTGCATATTTCTCAAGTTTCCTGGCACTCTCAGCCACACTCCCAGTCAACCACTCTTGTTGATGCACTCAACGATGATCCAGACTACACCTCCCTCATTGGCCTCCTTCAACGGGCACGCTTAATTCCGACTCTCAACAAACTCGAAAATGCTACGCTCTTCGCACCGACCAATGACGCAATTAAGAGGCACTCCTCGACCAACTCTCTTTGGAATCTTGCTCTCGATGATTCTGTAACGCTTCCAGATAATATCCGCGAGAAGCTTAGACAACAACTATTTTATCATCTCCTGAATTATTCCCTCCCCGACTTCCCTAATGAACCAGACAACGTCGCAGTTCATAAGACCCTCCATTATCCAAGGAAACCTGTCGATCCCCCAACCAAAGAACCTCCTCCATATCCACCATGGATGCCTGTCCCAGGTGGTACCTTGCGTGGAGAGCCACAGAGGTTACGCGTGTCCGCAAGGGAGCAAGCTCTGTGGGTTGGTACAGATTCTTTCGGAAAAGGCGGCACTGGAATCATTAAAGGTCGAAAAGTCACAGGAAACGGTGTTGTATTAGGGATAGATGATGTCCTTGAACCTCCCTCTGACCTCGGTATGTTGTAGGTCTTCGCCTACTATGAACCGTACTGACCTATGACATATAGCTCGGGTCGTATCTGAGGAAAGCTCAATATCTTACTTTCAGAATATCCTCACTCCAACTATCACAAAATTACTCAATGATACACCAGGACTTACATTGTTTTTGCCTGTTAACTCTGCATGGGACGTTTTGAACCCCTACGAAAGATTATATCTTGAAAGTGAATTTGCTTCCGATGACTTAACCCGCATTTTTGAAATGCACGCTGCCGCTGAGAAACACGTCCGATACTCTGAGTCGTTTGACCCTGGCCTTAACCGTGAGCATATCCTCTTCATTTAACTCAATATATGCGATGAATATGATGCTAATGATACGATAGTAACGACGCTTGATGGTAAGAAGCTTGAAATCGTCACAGCGGACGGCAAGACAAAGGTTTCTGATGGAGTCTTGATACGACCTGATATGTATGCCTCAAACGGTGTACTTCACCTTGTATCCTCCCTCCTGGTTCCCCTGGATGCCTTGAAATTAACACCAGAGAAATACTTGCTTGCGCTTAACTGCACACAATTTGTTTCATTCCTACATTCTGTGAACCTTAAATCCCTCGTCAACGACACCGAAGCGAAGTACACTATACTTGCCCCCCAAGACGATGTTTTCTCTGTGTTTGGCGATGGCGAACTTCCGGAAAAGGGCAGCCCAGAGCTGAAGAAGTTATTACAATATCATTTTATTCCAGGAAAATGGACACCTAAGAAGTTGAGTGATGGGATGCTACTAGAGACCGAGTTGAAAGAAGAGGGTCTTGATAGTGGCAGGCAGGTCTTGAGAGTTCAGGTTACTAGTGGTGATCACAAGAAGTATACTGAGAATGAGAAGACTCTAAGGTTTGCAGGTGCGGGTGTTATTGGAGAACCTGGTGTGTACACTTAACGTTTCTACGATGGTATGGATACTAATGGCATTTTAGTCGAAGTCAATAATACCTTGATTTACTTCATCTCTCGACCTCTTGTTCCTCCTTCTGATCCTCTGCAGACCGCACTGCCATCACTTGATTTATCCGCCTTTTTGGCCGCGGTATTCTCAACATCACAAGCCGAGACACTTCGAACAACTCCCCGAACGTCTTTGTTGATGCCACGTAACCAAGCTTTCAAACGACTAGGGGAGCTTGTAAGTGCACATCTTCTTTCCGCCTCCCCCAAAGATGATCTGGAGAACGTGATCCTTCATCATGCCCTCGACTCAGTGGAGTATGCGCAATCCCTTCAGAATGGGTCTCAGCACACTTTCCCTACTCTCGAAGGTAGTGACTTGAAGATAGAGCGCTTGAAGAATGGCAGTGTGTTCATTTCCCCGAGCGGTGGCTGGGCTGGCATGAAGGCAGAAATATTTCCCAAAGATTTGTTGACCCAGACTGGCGTAATCCATGAACTGTCGGATATCCTCATTCCTCGTTCCGTTGAATTGACTATTGGGAAGTTGATGAAGGCTGCGAAGGGGAGCACCATGGCTACGCTGGTGAACAAGGCTGGCTTTGATTGGATACTGAACGGCACTGCACCCCCAGAAGACTCCAAATGGGCTGATGGGGGTTTGGGAAAGTCAGGGTGGACACTTCTCTGTCCTCCCGATGATGCATTTAAAGGTTACAACTTGACACGTCTGTACGCTAATGCCGAGGCATTGGAGGCGATCGTTATGCAACATCTCATTCCTTCACCACCCAGAACCACCGATTTTTTTGTCGCCCTAGAAGGAGATGCTCTGAACAACAACCAACCAATTTCTCTCGATGATTCGGCAACTTATTCAACCTTGCGCTCCAGCTCGTCGGCTTATGGTGATGTTGTGTTCCAGAAAAGAACAGAAGAGCAACAGTATGTGGTCGGCATTAAGGGTGCGCGTGGGACGGACGGGCAAGCAGACTGGGCGCGTGTATTATCATGGGGCCGATCTACGACCGGAGGTGGCACAGGAGGAGTTATTCAGATTGACCGACTTTTAGCTCCTTACCAACCACCGTGGTGGATTGAGTTCGGGCTGCCAAGTGCAATGGGAGTAATAGGCGTAGCTGTAATTTGTGCATTTTTCTACGGAGTGCGGATTATCTGGAAACGGGACACTACAGAGGCAACGTACGAGCCAGTGGGAGGATTTGGGCGGGATGATGACTCGGAGTCGTAGATAGAGCGTATCATATGAACACGGATGAGGTTGTAGCAATAGTAGTTATTAGTGACCATACATGTATAATATTTATACAAGCATTAGTTTGTAAGTATTCGTTAATATTTTGGACCGTTGTTGTTGGAGTTTGATCGGGTAAAAGTGGACATTTAAGCGAACAGAGTCAATCAATCATGTGAAATGGTCCCAAGGTGATATGCGTCCTTCCCCATTATCCGAACCGGTTCCCCGCTGTCCAACGGCTCCCGAGATCATCTTCAGGCCTGCAAAATAACTTGAAGGGCTATTCCGCTTCACCTTTTCCTTTCTGTCTCTTTCTCTCACTCCTTCCCCACATCCTAAACAATAATGGTGCGTTCTTCATCCTTCCTTTATTCCATTTCCACTCGGGCTCACGATAGTTAGAGCGCTGAAGCACCAGCGGTCGAGGAGACAAAGGTTTCTGCCGCCGACTCCATCAAGTCGTTCATCGCAGGTGGCTTTGGAGGCATCGCTGCTGTCGTTGTCGGTATGCATATATATAATTTGTTCTGCTGCACGTGCTAAATCCAAACTTCGTAGGACATCCTTTCGATCTCACCAAGACAAGGTTGCAAACAGCTGCACCGGGATCCTACGCTGGTGCTATTGACGTCGTCAAGAAAACACTGGCACGGGATGGCGTTTCTGGGTATGTCGAACAGATTTCACCAGATATGGTTTTTGAACTCTTGAACTCGACTATTCTTTTGATCTAGTTTATATCGAGGCATTATTCCTCCCATACTTGGAGTAACACCTATCTTCGCTGTTTCTTTCTGGGTCAGTACCTTATTTCTTTCAAGACAACCCCTCACCTAACTTTATGTTTCGTAGGCATATGATGCTTCCAAGCAGCTCATTTTCGCTCTTACGCCCAACAGGAAATCAGAATCACTCTCAGTTGCTGAGCTCGCCACCGCCGGTTTCTTATCTGCCATTCCTACAACGTTGGTCACTGCACCAGTCGAAAGAGCAAAAGTTCTTCTTCAGGTCCAGGGTCAAGGAGGCGCCGAACAAAAGTACAAGGGTGTTGCGGATGTTCTCAAGCACCTGTACAAAGAGGGCGGCATCAAGAGCATCTTTCGCGGTACTGGAGCGACACTAGCTCGTGACGGGCCTGGAAGTGCTGCGTAAATAACTCTTAATTCCCCTTTGGTTCAGCTTTTTAATTTTTTTTTGTTCTTTTCCCTCGGTTTATAGTTATTTTGCTGCCTATGAAGTAACAAAAAAAGCGTTGACACCTGCAGGGGCTTCGCCTGCCGACCTTAACCTTAGTGCTATCATTGTAGCCGGCGGTACAGCCGGTGTAGCCATGTGGGCATTGGCCATCCCTCCCGACGTATGCTAGCCTGCCAGTATGCATATGATTATTGGTGCTGATTCCATGCGTAACTAGGTTTTGAAATCCAGAATCCAGTCAGCACCAACGGGAACTTACTCAGGCTTAATGGACTGCGCTCGCAAGACAATTGCTAGGGACGGTGTTGCGGCACTCTGGAAAGGCTTTGGGCCAGCAATGGCTAGGGTACGTCTAATCATATTTCTAAATCACCTTTAAACTCATTGTATATATAGGCGTTTCCTGCTAATGCTGCTACTTTCGTGAGTGATATTTTCTTTAAATGATGTTCATATACTAATGGACTTCGAACAGCTTGGTGTTGAGGCATCAAGAAAAGTTCTGGATTCGCTGTTCTGAGAAGGCAGATCGGACAGTTTGATTATAGTATTGCAGTGATGCTAGAGCATTTCCTCGGGTCTTCTGGAGAGTTGATTAGAATACCTTTATACCATAAAATACCAAGAAACTTATTAATTATACCCAATGATATCTACTGGATGGGATGATTTCATGTCGAATCTTCAGGTTCATATATACTAACAATACAAGATATGAAGGTACGTATAATATTATCAGTCTATTTGTAGTTAATTTTATTATCTATTTCCAACTTGAGGGAATTCTGGACACAATGTCCGCCCATTTAGCCAGCCTACCCTCTTCCCAGTGTTCAACATAAGACAAACCGGCACTTCCTCGGCGACCCTCTTCTATCTTCAGCCGCTTCTCTGCGTCACACCAGAATAGCACCCATGATCCCATCCGTAAATGACCCGAGCTGCGCTCGAAATACCACTTGTTCACAGGATTATTCGACCTGCTTCGCCAAACGAGGTCGTAGCCCTCGCCCATCCCACCACGTCCGCCGTTGGGATTAGCAGAGAAGGGATGGCCGAGACCATAAGACTCGTCATGCAAGGCAACCCAGAGGAAGTCGACTGTGCCATCGCCTTGATGACTAGGCAAGACAGCAAACTTGTCAAGATATGCAATTGGAGCTTCGGAAGTGGGAGAGGGTTCGCAGGTAACAATGGCTGCGCCGGCATAGTCACCGGCCACAATGACAAAGTCTAAAGTCTTTTCGAGACGCTTGTAGAACGCATCTTCATCCAACGTTCTTCCGAAAGATTGTTCAAGGAGGTAGTTCAGTTTCTTGCGATCGATCTCGGCAGTAGAGCGAACAACTTGAATGGGAAGACCCCGTCTGAGAAGCGTAGGCGTGTGAGGAGTGAGCTTGCGGTTTCCTTGAAGCAAGGCGTGAGGCAAGCTAGAGCTAACAGCCGGCTTATTGGTGACAAGGTTTGCAATGAGAGAGCTTGGGGACTTGTGAGAGACCATAATGGCTGAGGAGGTGGGGGGCATGTAGGAAAGACATGTGCGGGCCAGATTGAGATTGGAGAGAGCAGTGGGATGAGTATAACGCCAACGTTCATCAAAGGTCTGGCGAATATGTCTATGCTCGGACGTGAGGTTGATCAACAAGTGAGGATATCCCGAACGGGCGTAGGAAGGAACACCTCCGTGACGATCAATGACCATGAGACGCAGCGGGGTGAGGTCAACGTCGTCGTCTGAATCAGCTTTGAGTTGTGCAGATTTGTCGACGGCAGATGCTTCGACCATACCACGAGCAAGGCTAGCGATGACGTCGTTTGCATCTATTCTTACAGAGCGGCAGAAGGAGTCGAGCGCAAACGGAGCAATAACGGGAATTTCGCCTGCATGAAGAGCAGAGCGAATGGGAACAAGGTCCGAAGGGATGGTGTGAGCTTCAGGAGAAGTAAAGTCGCTATTGGGTAGAAGATCTTCGTCGGGCTTAGGGCCTAAGCGGACAACAGGGCCGACAACAGGACGAGCCCGGGCACCATGTTTCTCGAGGCTAGTTACGACACGCATTGTCTCATCTACAATGGCGCTGCGCTCGTCCTGCTCGCCGCGAGGCAGCTCGTCGTTTTCGACGACGATGACGCTCACGAGACCCAACTTTCCGAGGTAGACCATGCCTTTTGTGATGCTGTCGAGCTGGACATCGGTAAAGGGACCTTGGATCTTGACGAGGGCAGTTCTACGGTAAACAGGATTGAGAATAGATGTGACAAAGGGGCTCGGTTTGAGAGGTTCTGTGGGCTCAGCAATGGATATTGAAGGGGACTGCTTTGTATGAAGGGGAGGGGGATCTATGATGAGCTGCGGTGGTTGAGGGTGAGCAGGCTTTGTTTGGGGGCGAAGACCAAATGAAGCAAGATAAGATTTTGTGTCGCGCAAAGAAGGATTAGCACGCAGGATAGAAAGAATGAAGTCCTGATATGAGGGCAGTAAGCGAGTGTACGTAAAGAAGAGAAATGACTCGACTGACATTGTCGGACGGGGGTGCGTCGTCAAGATCTGGGGGAGCAGAGTTGCGTAGGCCACGAACGGTCTGGGAGGGAGGATGGAGAAGGGGTGAGAATAGGAGCAGAGGCGGGGAGGGAGGGAGACTCACTGCGTAGAACGCCTTAAAGGAGTGGTGGGCGGGAGAGTTGCAGGCAGCGGCAAGGAGACGGGAGGAGCGAGTACAGTTTGGAATCATAATGGGGTATGGTGGAGGGGGGGGGTATGTGCAGGTAAAGAGAGAGGAGGGACGGGGTGCATGGGAGGCTTTAAGAGAGTCAACAGTCAACAGGAAGCTGGTTGCTGTAGAGCCGTCGCCTACTGGAAAAACTTTGTTATCTGATAAGATAATCCCAAGCCATCTGATCTCATACAGCACTCGCGAATAGCCCATATCCCTCAGTCAGATGCTGTTCAAAATCCCTCACTTTTCTCCTTCCGCCTCTTCTTTCATTCATTAAATCATTCCTTCTCTCTGCCTCAATTATCCCTCAAGGGCCATCACCTGCCTCGTCCTCCGGCTAAATACATCACCGTCTGCAACTACATCAGCAAAAAACGCGCCATTTCCCTATTGGAATCGATCCCTCCAAATCCCGCATCCAACTCAGACTCCCTGTCTTTTGGCTTGTGGACAGTACCGACCACACGGGTCTTGCATCCTTCACTGAGCAAGCATATTCGCCACCATCTTTATAGCCTCATATAATGTATAATACACGTGCTCGCCTCCACGCTGCAGCCTTCAACAGCACACACCATATCTAGAATGCCAGTAGGTGGTACGAGTTTGACCTGATTTCCGTCTGGCACATATCATCAATATCTGCCTTTCCATATCCACAAGTTTTGGAATTACCCACATCCACAATAAGTATTCCATCTTCACTGCAAAGCGCACTCCAACCATCCTGTCGCTTTATACTTACCGGAATCGACCGTACACGGTACGGTAGCTTTGTTCGAAGCTCTTCTTTAAACAGTTGCCCTCCTTCTAGCACTTCTTCCTCTGTCATAAAACAGGTTTCCCCATCTTCGGGTACATGCGATCTATCTTTTCCCTTCTCCTTTTTTTGCTGTGCATCCAGAAGCGCGCGTCTAAATGCCAATTGATTAAAATCATATAGTAGAATTGAGCATTTCCATTGCACTGGGCTATTGGGTTTAACTCCCCGATAAGCTGTGCTTTGAGGTAGCACATATCTTGAGCCATTAACGTAGCATACATATACGCGTGAATGGTAACTCGGCGATTTTACCATTCGTGTACCTTCAGGTCCCCAGTGCTTCCAATCTACGGCATCATTCGTTTCGCCTGATAAAATGTTATCGATGCAGGCTTGTAAGGTATCGTGAGGCACAAAGTGAACGAAGAGTTGCAGCCTTTCCGAAACCTCAACCCAGAAGCTTGTTACGTAGATTCTATTGTTTCTTGCAATCTGGAAGGGAACACCAAGCTTGGAACCGGATGTCCACAGTGGTGCAGGGTCAGAGCGCAAACTCATATCATGTACTATGGCATCAATATCCAATTTTGGATAGCGAAAGACAAATTTGTTTCTCACGTCGCCAATGCGACGTACTTCTTTGGATTCACGCTCAAAATCTATAATGCGGAGGGTTGGTTCTAGAATATATCCTTCATCCGATGTTTCAAGGACCGATGCCAAAATCTGGGTCGAAGACATGAATACAAAACATCGAACTTCATCACCAACAATATTCTAATGGAGTATTTTGGTTATTGAAGTAGCAGAAATGAATGTAAATTATATGCTTACAAGTTTCAGCTCGCCACTTTTCCAACACAATATTACAAGCTCGTTTTCGCAATTTAAGTTGCCGTTTATAAGAATGCCTATATGGTCTCGCGATATCAAAATACTATAAGAGGCTTGCCTGCTCGAATTTTCTAGGGTATGGCATACGATACCCCAGGTAGGTGCGAGCGGATGTGAGGCTCCAGTAGAGAGAGTACGCAAGTGAATCCGCAGTACACTATGATCGTTCTGGATGTGCCTTATCATGCAACCTGAGCAACAGTATGAGACGAACTCGGTTATTGCATAACGTACGTATCTGGGGTTTCAATCAGTGCAATGAGATCTTGCGAAGCATCAACAGTAAAATCGTGTATGTTGAATTTGAAAGTTTCCTGACCATAGACCCATTGCTGTTGTTTGATAGAACGAAGTTTTGAAGGTAGTTGCACGAATGAAAGATCTCCCGGTGTGCTGTTCTGTGCTAATATATTTCCATACAGCTCCCAGAGACCCCCCCTCTGCATTGATATTTTAATTTCGTCATGCCATAATTCCGTATCCCAAGCGTTTTGGTACTTCTTTAAAAGCAGAAGTCGCTCTGCGATGGAGAGATTGTTATTATTAGATTCCCCATCTTCAGACCCAGACACAGCAAGCTCAATGATATACTGCAAATTTGCAGTGTTTTCAATGATGTTTTGAAGCAAGTGACACACCTATTTGAAGTAGATGAGCGGATTAGGTCGTTTCAGATGGTATGGGCGGCAGAGTGCTGTGAGCCTGTGACGCACGCATTTGCAGACGATAAGAGAGAAAAAATCCAACTTCTCGAGGATTTTGAGTAGTATTTCAGTGGGAAGTGTAATCATTTCTATCATTCTGGTAAAGGATAACTAGAACTATGTACGAGGTGGAGCGCGAGGGTGGGCGGGGTGATGTAATCTCGGGGTTAACGGCGACAACGGCGATTGGGTAGACATGCTTGAAGTTGCAGCCCATCAGCATCTTACGGTTTACCCCAATCTTACCCTTAGCCTCACCTTTCTTTCCTCTTTTCATTATACTTATATACCATTTTTCTCTATAATTTGTTATGACCCGTCAGGAGCGCAGGAGACCAGCGACCAAAGTATTTGTTATAATTCTTCTTGCTTATTCCGGCAATAACTGTGTCGTGAGACTAATACCGCTACAGTTCTATCAACAGGATATAGTCCAGCGAATTGACCGCCCAGAATCCTTTGGAATTGTTGTGGTATGTCGGTATATAACGTTGGGATACATATTCTTCCTCACACTACTGCAATCCCAGCGATGTTGGCATGACGCAGAAGATATACAGCCGGAAGCAGCCCTTGAAGACCCGCTGATGCGACCACTGAAGCATGGAGAAGTTGGCGTCACCTTTATTATGAATGGCGGCGAGCGTGAAATTTTACAAGAATCAGAACTCCGACTTGTTGATCGTACCCTCCAGCCTGGTGACTATTGTAAACGCACTGTCGATGATGTTCGCTCTGCCGTTGTCACCCAGCTCAAGGTCAGGGCACGGCTACAGCACGTAGTTACTGGCGAGAGTTTAGACGGGTGGTATACGGTAAATGACGTTGTTCAGCGGTTGGATGCGGAGGTTGGAGACTATGTCCTTTACGAGGATTGGATTGGCCAGGTGTGTTTTTCGTTCTCATACAGACACCATTCATAGCTAACCGTTCAATAGGTGATAGAGGTTAGCATCATCATATCTTATACAGGCTTTGTCTGAATAATTATTATGACAGGCTTTTGATGAGTCTGTGATAGAAGTTCAGGGAGGTCAGCTCGTTCGATTGCCCGAGCTTGGATCGCGACTCAACGTCGGAGAACAAGGCAGTGTGCGTTTATCGTATTCCTGACATTGTTTCTGCAACTTAACATAACACAGGATATTTTACCTTCCACTGGAGGTGGTATGCAAAACTTAATCGGTTTCTTACTCGGAAATCGACGTTCTGGATTGGATACTGTTATTGCTGTGAAGCATACGGTGTATGCTGTTGCATGGCTTGCCGTTAATCAATCCGTACGAGCTAATAATTTTCGAGCCTCGTATCCGCTGTCTCATTTCGCTGCTATTGGCACAGCTTGAATCACATATCGCGGAGAGTCGGAAGAGACCGCAGCGTTTTTGGTACGGACAGCGTATTGCTGATCTTACTTTGATACGCGGAAAATATGATAGAGAAATGCGAGTCGGGGATCGAGTGCATCTTAAAGACAGTTCGAGTGTGCCATGTTCGCGGCATGGTGTACCTGGAGACGCTGCAGGGTTTTTCTACATACAAATGTTTTTGGTAACGGAAACGGATACGACATTAGATATACTATGGCAGAATGGCACGCACGAACAGATTAATGCGAAGGATGTGATTCCATATTTAAACACAGATGAGTATGATTGTTGGTAAGCGTTCGACTTTTTTATGTTTTAAGAAACAAAGTATTTAATAGACTTCATTTTTCAGGCCTGGTAATTATGTAGTTTGGAAAAACGAGGATGAAAATAAGCCTGCAATTGTTCAGAAAGTGAACGCTAAAGAGCGTACTGCCACAATTCGTTTTCCGGAGACTGGTGTTACCGAGCTTGTATCTGTATTAGAACTTGATCCACATGGAACTTCTGATCCTACGACTGTGGGTACTCTCCCTTCAGAAGATTTAGGTGTTCGACTAGGTGACTACGTCTTCATACATCGGGAAGGTACTACGAATGGTTATGAAAAGCCGCGCGTTCCCCTTATAGGAGAATTAGAGGCTTGGGTTCGTGAAAAGGGGATGCATGATGGACAGTTCGTAGGTTGGAGAAAGATAATGGCAGAACTTGGATCCGATATTGCGAAGAAAAGATGTGAAGGTGGATATGTTGATGGAATAATTAAACAAGTGCCGTCAGAAGACAGGAGTTTGTGGTGGATCGGCGAAGTTACTTCTGTGCGCTTTGAATTCATTTCACACATGCAGGTACTAATTAGCATATAGCTCAATCTGAATGGAACGGTAGAAGTAACACATCCAGACTCCATATCCAAGGTCTACCCTCTTGAGCGACTCACTAGATTGTACGATGGTGTCGACCAACTAGAAGATGATTTGTGGGATGATGAGCTGTCGTCGGAAGATCAGGAATCGTATCCGGATGAAGATCAAGTCTGGTCCATGGATGAGAACGGTGAATGGCGACCTGAAGCATTTGGAGATGAAAACGAGTGGTATAGTTTGGATGAAGGTGATGAGTTTGTTGTTGAAGTCGACGACGATGTGGATGACATGGTGATGAGTGTGGATGTGCCGCCTCCTAATGAACGTCCCGTTCTGGCTAGAGATACAGCTTCTAGGCAAAGTCCACACATGGCAGCCGCTTCTACACCTGCCGTTATGACGGTATCGCACGAATCGTTGGTCGACGAGAATGGAGTATGGAAACGATTCGAAGTACTCTCTGAAGCACCGTCTGATCATGCCTTTTACTCGTCCGTTCCTTCTCAACCCTCGAAACAATTTCTTAGCCGCCTATCAAGAGAGTATCGCATATTAGAAAGCAGTTTGCCTCGTATGTTTTACTATTATTTTCTGTTGCCTGAGAGATGTCAATAAGCTTCCTCTGCAGCTTCTATACTTATACGAGCTTATGAAGACCGTGCAGATTTGCTGCGCTCTTTGATCATCGGGCCTGAGAACACACCTTACGAAGACGCTCCTTTTGTGATAGATTGGATGCTGGATTCTAATTTTCCTAATAGCCCGCCAATAGCGCATTTCCATAGCTGGACTAATGGCAATGGGAGAGGTGGGTCTTTACATATACATTCTCTTTAACTCATGGCTCACGTTAGTTTCAGTCAATCCGTAAGTGCTATCTACACGTAGTCACAAAATACGCGTTAAATATTTCATAGTAATCTATATGAGGAAGGAAAGGTTTGTTTATCAATTTTAGGAACCTGGGCTGGTGATCGAAACGAGACCTGGAGTGCTGCCCGGTCTTCACTGCTTCAAGCCTTGGTGTCAATTCAAGGTTTAGTACTCGTAAAAGAACCGTGAGTCCTATAGCAAGCTATATCGACGTGTGTGTTTTTCTGTCATCTGATTATTTTAGATGGTTTTGCGAGCCAGCTTACGAAAAACTGAGGGGAACTGAAGACGGTATTGTGAACAGGCGAGTATATTAACCACTTTTAGCAATAGTTTACTATCTAACCGGCTATATTTTTCCAGTCGATTATATAGTGAAAAGGCCTATGTGCTGTCGAGAGGTTTTGTGCGGAGAGCGCTTGAAATACCGCTGGGAGGCCTTGATGAAGAGATAAAGTGGTTCTATTATAAGCACCATCGTCTAGATAAAGTTCTTCAGGGTGCACGCAGGCTTATCGAGAAGAGTAAATCTAATCCGGAAATATCAGAGGAGGATCAAGACCTTGCAGTGCCAAGGCTGACGGAGGGCGGCATCATCACATTAGGACGGACGTTAAACAAGCTAGAATCTTTACTAAACGATGAAGACCTATCTATCATATAACAGCAGTTTTATGTATATCTGATATGTATTTTAGCGTAGTACTTTCGTCATGTATTGTATATGACTCCATAATCCTTATTCTGTTATCAAACAATACAGGTAAAGACAACGAACAAGCATGGCATCGCAAGAACCTGCCTGCGGCGACAATTTCTAGGTTATGGTATCATTGCCGAAAGTGAAGAAAAAACGAATATGAAGAATGTGCGGGTATAGAACAGTAGAATACGCGTAAGTTACATGAAAATCAAAATCCTTCCTAGCACTGTTCAAAATGCAAGACGAATAACAAAGAAGACATAATAGATGAAGCAAATAACTCAAGACACACAGCTAGGCTTAACATTCTCCTTTAAAGCTGTTCTTTGGGAAAGTTTGCTTGAAGTCGTCAACCCATGTTGTGAGGTTAGGATTTGTGTAAGCTTCGATATACCTGCGGAGATGATGAGACAGCATGCAAGACAGAGTAAATGAAGAGACGTACTGGTTAATATAGGCCTGCGTAGGGAAATCCTTGGGATCACATCCAATGTTGATAGAATCCGAAGGCTGGTAGACCCGAATCCAGTCGATGCTCATCTTCGTGGGGAATGTCAAATGCTCCAAGTCGACATCTCCGAAGTTGGTTGACATCCCGAGGTTTGTAATGATATACTGACAAATATTTTAGTTGCGAAAAACTACATGTAAGAAAATCAACATACCATTGGTTCCTGGGGAACAGGGCGAGCAGCGATTTCCACCCGAGAATCTGCAGCCATCCCAGGTGCCCTCATTGTCCATGCCTTCTTACCATCAGCAACCCAAGTAATGTAACCGTCATCAAATCCTAATATCGCGTTTCAAAGAGTTACTTCCGGGGAGGGGTATTCTACGAACCTGGTTTATACTCGAATCCGTACACAGATGAGCAGCCGCCTTCAAGCTCGTAGCATTGCTGATCTATATAATGTCAATATTAACACTTGTTCTTAATCAAATGGTACTCACTGGTCTGTGTAACACCAGAGGTTGCCTGTTGGAATACGCCTCCTGTGTAACTATTGAGTTCTGTAATGGTTGTATCTTCGATAACCATGTTATTCGAGACATTAAATGCCCATTCGTAATGGTAATTGAATGGCTATGGTGTTGTTAGTACGTTCGCACATGTAAGTTTCCAAATATCTCGTGACGTACAGCCCATTGTCCTGATTGGGAAACCTCTCCAATACCGCCACTTATTTGAGCCTCAAAGACATCGATCTCGGGAGCTGAGCGGCCAACATAGGTACCATCGGAATGGACGGGACCAGGATGAGATTCACCGGGACAAGTGCATCGCGACAACCGTTGTCCAGGAAGGAATGAGAGAACACCACCATTACCCTTGTCGCCGTCCACGGTAGCCAATTCAGGTAGGCCATTCAGCGTTTGATTGGCCAGTGTGCCAACATCGCAAGCGTCGTAAGTGTAAGGCCACTAGATTTGAAATAAGGATGTTATCTTACGGAAGAGATGTGTGGATTGACATACCATGCCCTCCAAACTGGCACCGTAACCTGCTCTGCCGAGGTTCCCCATTGCCCAAACGGCAGGCCAAAGACCAACAATGTTATTGGCACCCGGGAGTACGACAGAGGCTTCAAGAATGCCGCCAGTGAAACAGAACTTGTTCCATGTGGACATCATGCCTCCTTGGTAGTTGAGGTCGTGGGTTTCCTTTGCAGATAGAGTTATGACGAGCGAGCCATTGGTAGTGGTAATTGCTGCCGGGTCATACCACTCCATGTTGTTGGTCTGTAACAAGTGAGAACGGATACGGGGTGAGGGATGAAGAAAGGCCGTACCTCCCAGTAATGCAGGTCCACTGCTTCCCAATAAGGATCGTCTCCGGGGTAGAATGTACGGCCATCGGTGTTGAACTCGTCGCTGAAGACGAGCTGCATGTCGACGGTGGGGTCATCATAGCCTGGCCTTGTGTAGGCATCCTCGGGAGTCTCGAGGTCTATTAAGCCCCAATTTCCAGCCATTTTGGGAATCTGGGTGAAGGTCAGGATGGATTGGGGGCACGGAGTATATGGGAGCACGAACTTGTCCTGTGGCATTGATGCCGCCGGCATTGAAACCGCCGAATGTTGACTGTTGGCGTGCAGTGTAGTGGTGTACGACGGGGTAAGCGACGCTGAATAAGGTATAAGTTGTGAGTGGCGTGAGGGAGTGTGTGTGGGTATGGGTGATACGAACAAGAGAGCAAGGATAGCGAGTGTGAGAACAAAAATGCAGCCGACATTGGAGAGCCCCCTGAGAGTGAAGATGGTGCCGCCAGCGTCATTTTTTCTGTCTCTGCGAGGGTCTGGATTGTGGAGGTAGTCGTCGGGCTCTTTCTCGGTGAGCGAGAGCTTTGTGCCCCAGGAGAGAGGGTCGGCGGCGAGGGAGTACTGGGGGAGGGTAAGCTCAGGCGGGGGAGGAAAGAAGGAAGGAGGCTACGTGCCTTGTCGGATACGGAGTGGGTGCCAGCGGAGAAACGACTTGCGTTGTTGTTGTAAGGAGAGGGGTCAGCCTGGGGGAGGGGGGTGTGACGGGGTGAAGGAGCGGGGATGAGCTTGGCAAGGGGGAAGCGAGGGAGGAACTCTTACGAGGGAGAGATTGCTTGGCGTGCTCCTCAGCGACGGCGGGGGCTTTGCGAAGTTGGCTTGGATGGCAGGTGGGGGCGGCCTTTGGCTTGGCTGTGGGGAGGGCGGGAGCAGATTGGTGGTGGAGGGTGTGTTCTGCTGGGCCAAGTAGCGGCGATGAGGATCTGAGGCCATTGGGGGGGGGTCTAGGGTCTAAGACTAGAGTACAGGCGACGGGGTATAGACAGGAAATGAAAGAATAAGTAGAGTAAAGAGCGGACAACTGGCACCAGTTAACTAACAACAGACAGTGGAGAAGTGGAGTCTTGAGAACAACAACATACACACTCTCTCTTTTTGTATACCCTTATTTTGAATCTTACATTCTGTCAATCCATCATCTCAGATCTCCCTTCCACTCCTGCCCCTTCCACCAGTCCCAGCACCCCGCCCCCTCCATCACCCAACGACGCTGCTGCACGTTCAACACGCAGCACCCCCGCACCACCACTCCCCGACCCCGGCCCCACCAGCGCCTGCGCCTCCCGCAGCCGCCCCACAATGATCTCATTCGCCTTCGCAACCACCGCCCGGTCCCCTTCTGTGTCCTCCTCTGTCCCATACACCCTCGACAAGAATTCACCTTTCTTCGTCTGGTAGTCCCCCAGCGCTTCTGCAGGGCCCTGTGCAACCAGTCGGTGCGTTGTCCCCGTTGATCCCGATTCGGAACGTGATCCTGTCGTCCCATCATCAACCACACATGACGTACGCTCCAGCCACCGGTCAAGACTCTCGACCGCCGTCTTTGCCTTCTGCGCCCTGTCCCGCTTCGTGGGCCGCCCTTTCTTCCGCCCACCGCTGTCTTCATCCGCTGTCCTCACGCACGAATCCATGTACACCTCCCGCGGCAAACTCCGCGGATTCAGAGCCCCAAGCCGCGATTCTGGTACCATCAGAAAGACCTTTTCCTTCATCAGCCTAGACAGTATGCATTCAATCCGCGGTTGCAATGCCTCAAACTCGGGTGTGATCAGTCCCTCTGGCAGTGCCTTTAAAGATAAAAAATGATCTGGCCTCCAAGTTCATCATTAGTGTTTCATCACCAAAATCTCAGACCCCACCTGTAGCAATTGGTATGTGTGAAACGGAATACAGCGGAGGCGCCGCATTTCTCGGTTGTGTAGAAAAGAATATATACATGCCAAACAACGCTGCAGCTCGACTGAATGGTGCCTCTGTCTTTACTGTTCTTTCTTTCGTTTCGTCTCATCAGAAAGATTCATGTAATGATATAGGATAGACAACGCACCGAGAAACAGTCTGAGTGTAACATCCAAAAATGCTTTCCGTGCTCGGTCATCAAAGACTTTGAAATGCAGCAGCTTCCATCCTTGAGCCTCCCATAGTTCCTTGAACAGCGAAAAGGGCTGCGTCGGCTGAGTTTCAGTGTACTTTTCGTAATATTTTAGAATAAGATTTGTGATGTCGTCACGGAGCGCCTTTACATAGATCGACGACGTGAAATAAGCTGGCTGCAGAATGATCTCTCCGCGCATCGATGTGGGAGCAGGTACAATCGACATTATTTCATGTAATTTTATACAGTGAAGGGTGAGTGTGCGCACTCGCTGCCGCTGATGCCGTCATAAACCAGGTCAAAGTTTGTTTATACTTACACGCGACCCGCTGCCATTTGGTTCCAAATTGTAACTGCCACCATCACGGGCGACGTCTCTTTTTCATTTTATATTTACAAAGTACTTATTATTCCTCTTTGCATATTATTCTATGTCTGTCATCTTTAAAAGACAGAGCAGCATTCGCTGCTTTTTCTGCCACACGTCTTTCCATCTTCCCAAGAATCCACGCAACTTTCGCTGTTCGTCCTGTGGCTGCTGGAATCGTTACAATGACAAGGGCGAAATAATGTCGGATGAGCCCGCGATGCACGATGAGAATCTCAATTCCGGTTCTTTTTCAAAGCGCGGTAGGTCTTCTCATTCTCCCAGACGTCTTCCATACTCATCTCTTCATTCAGCTTCTCCAAGCAAGGACCGCTTACCTACCATGTACGGTCCCGGACCATTCTGCCACAATTGTCAGACCAATCAGATGCTACTCGTCAATCTGCTATCGAATTATTTACCCTCACCTGAAGTCAGATCGTGTCCTTTCATTCCCGCCGAGAATCTTTATAGTTTGACGCGTCGCATGTTTTGTTTTCTAGAGTCCGGATTATGAACGTCGACTTGAAATGTTACCCGAGTACCGCGAATCCCTCCAACAGCGTTATCCTCCTGTATGCGACAACTGTCTACCCGCGGTGGAAGAGGAAATCCGCAAGAAGGATCAGATGGCTAGGGCCAAGGCTTTAGGAGGTTGGCTGCAGCAGAGTAAAGGAAAGGAAAGACAACGACGAGTTTCCGGAACGAATATGGACAGGGAGAAGATTACGATGGAAATGAAGCTGTGGAGAGCGAGAGGCATATTATGGCTAATGTCCTTGGGACTTTCCGTAGTCGGTAGCATTTCAGGTGCGATGCAAACACTTTTTTCGTTCAGACTACTCTAACCAAATTTCAGCTGCGATTGGTTCGCATGTTCTTCGTCCACTGGCATTTGTACAGCCTATATTACCCATTATTGTTTTGTTTTCGCTACTATGGACAGCTTGGGATCCAACATACTCTTCGTTTCGTAAATCACAACTTCAAGGACGAGATGTTCGCGTTAAAGGGAAAAAGGAGTACATTGCACGTCCCTTTCCTTTTTCTTCAACTGACATTGGTCTGATTGCATATGTAGATTCTTCAGATGTTGGCATGGCTCACAAGACTCATCACATCCGTTTTAATTTCTATTTCTTCGTTCAAGTCACATCTAGACTATTTGAATTTACAGCACCCTAATTCTTTCAGAAGCCGCGTCTATTTCAGTGTCATTACTTTTGTCGAGTTCACGGTTCGGCATCTCCTTATCAGGTTTAACTTCTGATTAACACATGTCGATCAGGTTCTTTTGTCGTCGTGTATGATTATTCGACTACAGCATCCTCCAGCAATCCGTCTTATTGATACCAACTCGCACAAGCTTGCGTCTTCACGCTCCGATACCCCCAATCCCGCCACTCGTATGGGCACCCCGAGTGATACTGCATTTCCAACCGCAGTTGATCCTGACATCCTTGCTGGCCTTTCTCTCTCTTCGAAGCCCGTCATCACGCCCACGAAGCCTGTATTTGGGCTTCCATCTTTGCTTGCTTCAGTACCTCCCGTAACCGACAAGGACGAAAACAAGGATGAAATGGATTGGACACCGACCAACGCCGATGGGTCTTCGCCTTCGAAAGGGAAGTATAGGCACAGTGATGACGATGCTTCGTGGCTCCGACCACAACGGTTTTTCGCCCCTGAAAAACCGACGGGACTAGAAGGACTTTTTGAGCGAACTAAACTAGTAGATGACAGCATGGCGGTAGATCAACCCACAAGACCACCAAAAAGCACATTATCAACGTGGAGCTGGTGTCTGATAATCGCAACAATATGTGTACCATTGATAGGGATAGGTACTTATAGAATATGGAGCGTACGACAACGGGTAAACTCGAGTACAAATGCTGATCCAACTGTAACATAAATATATCATAATGTTATCTATCGGATTGCATCCAAGCTTTCCGTGGTTTAGTAACTGTCAACAAATTTACGGTGGCGAACTGAAGCTAATAAATGGTCCTTTTAATAGTTATAAAAGTGCACAGAAAACTATTGTATATGAAACAAAGACTGCCTTGGATATACCAACCATAAGTATCTGGAGCGGGTGTTCATTGAGTAAGACCGTGGCAAAAGGATATCATATTGACTACCGGACAAAAATGGAACAATAAGGCCGAATGTTGAACACCAGCAGCCTTTTAGGTAGTAAGAAAAAAAAGGAGTGTAAATGGTAAATGAATGCCGGCATGAATCCCTTGTTTCCAACAAAAGACTCAAAACCGTTGGCAGCCCCAGCAAGTATGCAGAGGCTAATGGTCGCTATGTTCGGTTGCTCACTCGGTTAGTATCTCGCCGCTCCACCATTGTAGTCGTATACATCGTTGGCACCATACCCGGTCTGATGATGAAGAGGAACACCAGCATCATACCCGCGGTTGAAGCTAGGACCACGAGTGAGTGGCTCATGCATTTGGGGTTGGGGACTGGGACCGCGCGCCAAGTCAGCATATCCGCCTACAGGTGCGAGGCTAGTACCCGCTGTGAAATCATGATCCGGGATAGGCTGAAGGTTATTACCACCATGACCATGATCAGAGAAGTTGTTATAATTAGAATGGCCGGCAGAATGGAAGGAAGAAGCATGGGAAGTTGAACGGTGAACGCCGGGAAGAGCATCATCCTCTGCTTTGGGTTGCCAGTCAATGGGTTGGAGGCGCTCATCGAACTTGGAAGAACGACCAAGCTTCCATTTACGAAAGACGGTCCATAGGATGGCGACACCACCCACAGAAGCAGCAACAGCGATAATGGCTGTCAAAGCGGTGCCTTTAGTTTTTGCAGATGCAGACTGGACCTCGACAGCAGGGGACTCTGAAGCGTCTACGGTGGTAGTCTTGGTGACAATTGCCTTCGAAGTGTGACTGGCAGCGGCCTGCGAAGTAGCAACGTCGGTATTTTCTGCTTGCTGTGTTTCAGCCGCGGCTTGGGCAGTGGTTGTGGTGCTGGTGTTAGCATCGGAAGTGGATGAGGCGGAAGTGGAGCTAGAGGACACGGTTGAAGAAGCTGAACTGGATGTAGATCCAGATGCCGAGGTAGAACCAGACGACTGCATTATTAAACTTTGAAATTAGCACAGAAATAGTCGTAACAATGAATGCATGTACGCACTGCAGAAGACGATGTAGCAGATGACACGGATGCACTGATAGATTCAGAGGCGGAAGAAGTGGTAGAAGCGGAAGTAGCTGCTGAAGAGGTGGATTGGGAAGTGACAGCGGATGACGAAGTACTGCTAGCAGCAGCAGCGACAGACGACGTGGAACTGGAGCTATCGACAGAAGTATCTGGATCACCAGCGGCACCGGCTACAGCACCCTCGCCGCCCAAAAGACCGCCGCTAAAGAGGCCGCCACTGCCACTGGCAGGGAGAGGAGAGCGCTTCTTGACCAAACGCTTGAGGCTGAAATGTTCACGATGATGAAGAGTGTGGTCATTGGCATACACGGGAGACGAGATAGCGAGGAGGAGGGAGAGAGCAAAAAGGAGCGTAAGGGAGAACTTTGCGGAGTTTAGGGAGAACATGCTTGCGGAGACAAAGGGGGGGATGGGGGAGTGCTGGAGGAAGGGACAGGAGAGTAGACGTCGAGTGGAAGTGCAAAGGACAGGGAGAGGAATGAGGATAAGATAGGGAGCCCGCCGGGGGAAGGGAGGAGGTTGAAAGAAGAAAGCAACCAAGGAGAAAAAGATTTTAGTAGGTAGCAACGAACAAATGTCAGGTGAGTGGAGCTTACAGGCTGGTGACAGGCGAACAAGCAGGCGACAGGCGAGATCTACAGCTGGCAGAACAGAGCCAAAAATTGGTCAAACTCAAGCACAGGGAGCAGGGAGCAAGAAGTGTGTAAAGAGCGTAAATGTCGTTGCGCAAAGAATGACTGGGATGGGGAAGGGAGAAGGAGGACAAGGGGACAAAGGGACAAGGGAATAAGGGGGCCTGAAACTCTCATACATACTGTGAGAAATCACCCATTTACATAATGATCTACTCTCCAGCTAAACGGTAAATCAGTCATTCCACAAATAATTAACGCAATACAATAATATCGTCCACAATCCTATCCAAATCGTTCAATACGCAAGATAGTCCATATATCTACCACTACATCCAACACATCCAACATATCACTACTAATTGTGACTCGTCAGCGTCCAGTTGTCCAGAACAACCGACGGCGGCGTAACAAAGTCATTCGCGCTCATCCCCGACCACTGAGGATTGAAAAGCACCTCCAACGTATACGTTCCCTCCGGCAAACTAATCACCAGCACCGTCACTCCAGGGTTGTCTTGATCAGGATCAGGAGGCGTTGGGTCAGTGTCGAACCGCTTCGCAGCCATAGTCGTGAACACAGCTCCGGAAGGCGCATTCAAAATCTGCACCTGCATCTCTTGATTATCCAGACTCAGTGTCGCCGAAGTACCAGACGAGTCGATGACAATGGAAGCATTCGTATGCATCCTCCATTGGATGCCTGCTTGAGCATTGATTTCATCCTGAAGCAGTACTTGCCTTCGCTTATTGAGCATACGCACGCCGCGCTTCACAGATTCACTGCCAAAACATACGTCTTTAGCTTTATGCAACGTTACGATCAACAGCAATCAACTCACGCTTCGAAGTAGGCGCTTGTCAAATCCGCCACCCACAACGCAGTTGAATCATCCGGAATATCCAAAACGGTGCTCGATCCTTGAGTAGTCCCAGAGGAATCATTCCTTACACTGGGAGCAGCTGCAACATTTTGGTTTGCTTGGTTGATCAGAATCGTGTTCTGTCCTTCCGTCATTTTACGGTAGTACTTCCACCGATCACTTCCTTGTGTATCATTGCTGAAGTAATTGGTAGATCTGTAGTCACCAGACCCTAGCTCGCCAGCCCATCGTGTGCCCAGCGCGTCCAGAACAAAGTCTCCTGCATCCAGATCATTATGTGTTTGATGCCCTTGGTTACGTCCAGCCTTGATGGCTACGAATAATGCATTGATATCTGTCCAACTGCTTCTCATTGATGCCCATTGATCCAATTCGTTGTCAAAGAAGTTGTCTAATGCAAGGCCGTCCCAGAATGCTCCACTGACACGGGGATCATACCAGAACATGCTCCAGGGTTCCGCTGCATCTTGTTGCTCGCGTTGGTGCAATGCAAACTGAGGCTGATTGTATTCCATTGCGTAAAGGAACATGCCATTGGCAGTAGTCGAGAACTTGTTAGGGCCATGGTCGCCGTAGTTGAACAAAGAAGTAGGTCCGAAGACGTACATGTGGTAAAGACCGGTCTTGAAGAAGTTGCTATTAGTGTCGAGCAACCCATAATGAGAACCTGTAGCGGTCAACAGAGCGGATGTCATCTCAGCATGACCAGTTGTACCAAAGTACCAATAATTAGCTGTCTCCGTCCAGGTCCCATCATCGACGGTTGCGAAGGCGCAGTTTTGTTTGGCGTTATCCACTGTAAGACCGAGCAACTGTTTGGCAAATCCTGTAGTATCGTCGCCAAGAATGGCGAGCGATCCAACCGTTAATCCAGCGTTACAAACGCAGTTCCAATTGCCGGTGGTATTTGTCCTCCACCACCCCGTAAATATTGTGGGATCGGTATAGGCTGATACACCGAACTGCAGACCATATTTGATCATCGTAGTCCTGATCTGACTTTTTTGCTCATCGGACCACACGTCGTAAAGCCAGTCATATGCAATGCCAAAAGCGGAGGTAAACTCAGCGGTATCGAGAAAGTGGCCAGAGTTCCACTTGTCATCATCTGGGCCAAACGGTGTGCTTCCGTTGCCAGCAGCGTTCTAAAAATGGCTTTTAGCACATAAAAATAAAGCATGTGTATCCAGCACACCTGAAGTTCCAGAAAAGCGCGGTCCACCCATTTGGTATCATTTGTCATACGATAAACATATGCAAATGCTTTGATTCTCATTTTCACTTCACGAGCGTTGTCGAGAATTCCACTATCCCCGTCCAGAAAGTAAGCAACAGGGTCTTTACTGTAATAATCAGTTGCGTTCTGGAATATAGTATCGTTCCAGCCCTTCAGGTATGGGTCGTTCTTGATGAGGGTGGGCAAAGCCTGCCATTTGTAAGATGGGGCAAAAAGTCGGGGACGGTCAGTACGAGTTGTGAGGACATCTGCTGTCTTTGGCTGGAAAGGATCCGCAGGCCAGGTAAGAGCAACGTTATTCGATGAAACAAATGTGGGAGTTGAAAACGCAGCGGTATTAGTCTAAAATTTCAGAAGTGTGAATTTGAGAAGTAGATGGGACACTCAGCGGAAATCACTCACCGTTGAGGGATAAATCGGTACCATATACTCACTGTCGGTAGCAGTTGCAAAGCGGCCGATGGCATTCTTGACGCTGGCTGCAGAGCTAGCCGCAGCTTCCCCTGAAGAAGATCCAGAGCCACTACTGCTGCCCGAGCTGCTGCTGCTACTGGTGTCCTTGCTGGCTCGACTACCGAGAACGCCGCCCAAAACGGCACCGATGATAACTATGATGAGGACGGGAACACCGAACTTGATCCAATTGCTGACGCGCTTCTTGGGGGTATTTTGAGGAGAGATAAAACCCGTAGATTCGTTGTAGTATGGAGCACCGGAGCCATATGGCGAAGCATTATTAGTGGTCCCATTAATGGGATTGTAGTTTGCAGACATGAGGGACAAGAAGGAGAAAGGATAAAGGAGAGACTTGGGCCCACTGGTGGGACGAAAGAGAAAAGGGAGAAATAGTAGGAAAGACTAGTGGTGGAAGGGCGGTTGAGAAGGAAAATGACAGTGGCAAGCTGACAACAAGAAGGTTAAGGAAAAGGAGTGCCCAGCGGAACCAACGGCTGGTTGGCAGGTGGCGTGAGTAACTCGCCAAGCTGATATTACCACCCTATCCTATTTATATCATCCATGGTTCTCGCCCTCGCTACTATGCTAATGTATACAATACATACTGTACTGGAATGTACCTCTCACTCCTCATGACTCATGAGAACTCCTAACTGAAATACATATCACACTAACAACTCGTCCCATTCTCTTTCTAACTGCACCTTTCCATCCGCCAAGCACGTACACTTGCTTCGCCACGATTCTGCGGTGTACCAACGCCGTGCCTCATGTCAATGAAACGCTTCCTTCCTATTCGCGAAGGAAAATACTAGCCGCACCCATTCCTGTACCAATGCACATAGACGTCAGTAGTATCTAAAAAAATCCTATTAGATGTTATGTCTTCGAAAAGTATCACTTCTCACCTTCCCTTGCCGCCTCTGCAGCTCATTAAGGCCTGTGACAATCTGGCGAGCACCTGTGCAACGTAATCATAAAGTACTTTGTCAGTGCTCAACCTAAACGCGACGTCACAGGAGCAACTTATCTAACGGGTGTCCAAATGCAATCGCCCCTCCATTAACATTTATCTAGATGTACAGCAGTGTCAGGTTTCCTTTCGATACAACAATGCAAAACGATCTACCTTTTCGCTGTACCGAGCAAGCCCCTAATCAGCGATGTCTGTTGAAACTGAGGTACGAAATCACGCACATCGGTAGACCGAGAGCTTTCGTAACATAAACGCATTGAGAGGCGAAGGCTTCGTTAATCTATTCAATTTACAACTTAGCGCTCAGAAGACAATATTTGCAAGATTATATCCCCTACTTCAAATAAGTCAACGTCTTGTACCTCAAGGCCAGCATTCTTCAGGGCTAGGGGAATGGCGTACACCGGCCCAATACCCATAACACGAGGAGGAACACCTGTGATATGATTGTCATGGAGGTTTAAAATAAGCGGGTATACATGGAACATACCTGCGACTGCAGTGGTGATGAATTTAGCAAGAGCTTTTAAACCCAGTTCTTCAGCTTTTCTTCTTGTCATCAGGAGTACTGCTGCTGCTCCGTCTGTAATTTGACTCGCATTACCACCAGTAGTAGTTCCATTGCCCCACTGAGGGAACGCAGGTCGAATTTTCTTCAGCGATTCCTTGGTAGTTCCGTATCTTATACCATCATCTTTTTTGATAACCACTTGTTTTTTCTCGTCAGTAGCAGGATCCTTCTGAAACACTGTGAATGGTACGATCTCCTTTTCGAAATAGCCCTTTTTCTCAGCTACTTCAGCCAGTTGAAATGAACGAGCTGCAAACTCATCCTGTTCCTCGCGAGTAACATTGAAGTCAACAGCTACATTTTCGCTTGTCCAACCCATGCGCTCTGAACAATCCTTCGCCGGACCATGACACGAAATTAATTCACTCTGGAGGGGGGCACCCTTGTCTGGACTAGCGGCACATTGGCATGAAGTTAATAATTCATCTAGCCAGGAAAATACGAAAAAAAAACTCACTTTTCAGACATACTCTCAACTCCAATTGCAAGCCCAATCTGGATTTGACCAGTTCTAATTTCATTTGCAATGGTGGTTACTGCCATGAGTCCACTTGAGCAGAATCTGTTGATCGTCTGAACCGGAACAGTATCCGGGAAACCGGCTGCGAGAGCTGCTGAACGAGCGGGATACATAGAGTCGGGAGTTAGCACTGTCCCAACACAAATATCGCCAACTAGACTTGGATCAATTCCGGAGTGGGTAATAGATTGCTGACATGAGCCAGTAATCTTCAACAATTGCAGGAAGTAACTGAAGATGCTGAAAACAGACCTTGTACATTTCCAGCATCAACTCGTCGGTTCTAATGACAGCGTTCCGGGTCAACACTGTGTTGAACAATCAGAACGAATTGCATCCTACCTTGCATCTTTGAAGCCACCTTTCTTAGCTTTGCATAACGGAGAACGAATAGCCATTGTAATAACGACATCATCGGGGTGTTGGCGTTCGAGAGACGAGAGCCCGCCCTCGGCTGCGGTAAAATGAGCAGCAAGTTGTTTAACTCTGTTCATGTTGACCTCGAATTTCGGTTTAGTTAGAGAGAAAGAAGGCGAAGATAAACAAGTTCAGTCCTCAGTAGCCCTCAGTCCATGATTAAGTCAGAGCCTCAGACCCGGAAACGGCAAATGCTGATGCCCGAGCTGGATCAGTTGTGCAAGATCCGAGACGACGAGTGGAGTTCGGAATCGTCCTTGAGTTGTTCGTCGTCGATGTGGAAGATAAGAATGATTAATGAGAGTTTGACGTCTGACTTATATCCTCCAGAATGTTATTTATGCAATATTCTTTGAGCCTGTCACTACTTATGCATACTTGGTCTGAGTGAGTTGCAACAAGTGCCAGTGATTTTCTCACGCTCTTCGTCCGTTCCTCCCGCCGCCCATGAACCTGAACTAAACGTGCTTTGAGCGCCGCAATGACCCACTCTTAACTGCTTACTCCCACTCTATCCGAGTCTATCAAGCACGGCGGGGGCTACGATACCCATGAACAGTGAAAGTCTCAAGCTTGCATTTTCAGTATTTGGGATAGGATGGTATTCCGTGGTATGTTCACTAAGCTTGCTGGGATGTGTCTCGGCGTAGGTGCTTCAGTTCCTCGTCTTTTACCATTCTAACCTCGTCATAGTCGTCGTAGATATCGTTTACGGCCAAAATCACCATATGCCGATGCACCGCCCTCCTCAGTTCCTGGAGTATCTATTCTCAGGCCGTTGAAGGGATTGGATACGAATTTGTACGAGAATCTGGAATCCACATTCAATCAGGAATATGCCAACTACGAAATCATTTTTTCTGTGGCGGATGAAGACGACCAGGCCCTGCCTATTGTGAGAGAGCTCATTACCAAATACCCCAACGTAAATTCGCGTATTATCATAGGTATTAGTTTTTTCTTTGCTTGGTTTGTCGTCGAACCATTCATTGTCATTCTATAGGGGAAGAAATTGTCGGAGTCAACCCCAAAGTTAATAATCTTATTCGTTCATATCGTGCAGCATCCAACGATATACTTTGGGTATTGGATTCCAACATTGTCGTGGACCAGGGTACCTTGGCGAGGTCTGTCGCCCTTCTTGAAGGACCCTCTCCTTCTGCAGTCTCTCGTCCTAGAAAGAGAGTTGCGTTGGTGCACCATGTTCCATTTGCTTTCATAAATGAATCTCAGTTGGGGTCACGGATAGAAGAAGCATTTCTGAACACCACTCATGCCAAAATGTATATTGGAATTAACGCTGTCGCCATCGATTCGTGTGTAGTCGGAAAATCAAATCTGTACAGGCGGTCGGATGTAGAAAGGGTCAATGGATCCTTGAAACCAAGGCGCGACGATCTCAATGGTCCAGAGCCCCTCCATGACACTGGCTTGCATGCTTTTGGTCGATTTCTTGCAGAGGATAACATGATTGCGGGTGCACTCTGGCATGAACTTGACCTTCGTCACGATCTTTCGTGTGATGTCGCTAAAAATGTAGTCGGAAACATGACGTTGTCTGACTACATATCACGTCGCATCCGTTGGATTCGTGTTCGAAAGCACATGGTTCTTGTCCCAACGCTAATTGAACCCTTCACAGAATCTATTTTACTTTCTATGATATTAGCAACAAGCCTGCAATACCTGATCACCGCACCTATATTGTTCGTGTCTGTTGTTCACTTTGGCTTATGGTTGTTTATCGACCTGGATGTATACGCGTCTCTCGCCGGTCATCCCCTCCCCAGATCTGTTGCCCCTCAGTTTCTTGGGGCATGGCTTGCACGGGAGCTTTTAGCCTTCCCTATCTGGTTAGTTGCGATTGTTGGAGACGAAGTGACGTGGAGAGGGCAATCATATAAGGTGCTAAGAAACGGGGAAGTTGAAAAGGTTGCACGTGGAAATAGCTATTCGTACAATTGGATGAAGTGGTTTCGTATCAACCAGAACCAAGATTTTTATCAACGGGTTGGTGAACCCCTTGAAATTTGATAGCTCGGAAGTATGTATGATATGTGGGCATGTGTACTTTTCATATTTGCAGAAGCATATATTACATGTCCAAGAAAAACATGCAGACACATTGTAAGAAATAATCTGGGAATTTATATCTATGTAATTACGCGGTTATACTATACATTATCATTTTACTTCCTGCTATGTAGTAATTGATTCTTCTAAAAACGGAGCATCGCTCCTGTGAGCGTACTGACCGCCCTATCCGCTTCCCATCGCATCTGTCGAAGGATTTTGAAGTTATGCACCATAACGACTTCTTCGAAAAACTGATCCGACCATTGTTCACATACTGCTAGTGCCTCGGGGCGAATACGTAGCCTCTCACCGTCTTCCGTTTGAATGGAGACTACTTCCCCCACTTTATTTTTTTGGCGCTCGTTTGAAAACCAATTCTTTACCTGTTTAAATGCGCTGGATCCTTTTAGTATACAAAACGAATCCAGCAGTAGATGTAAATGCTCACCGGCGGATAATCACCGCCACCAAAACCATCCAGGCTTCACTGGGATACATAGTAATTTCGTCATACACCATGCGAAGCACGAGAAGCTGCCGGTCATTGGCAGGCGAATTATCCAAAGATGGAATTTTGATTGCACGATCCATAAGTTCTTTGCGTTTCGTTTTTAGCTGAGGTGAAGATCGTCTATGTGTTATAGGAGACGCTTTGCGTGGTTTCTTCTTTGAAGAGCGCGTATTATAATGATTTGCGGTGGCAGCAGAAGGTTCTGCACGTGCGATATGATTCGATGAGTTAGAGTGTCGTAGTGGTCCAGATTGAGTACCTGTAGCACTGGACGACCCGGAAAATGATATATGAAGATCTCCCATGGTAGGCCAGCATGCACGGGAGCGACATTCGGAGAAGACGGATGTTCTGGTATCAAGTTGAGCATTAGAGGATTCATAAACTGGTCGTTTTGTTTCTGCAGATGTTGCTAGCTCTGCAAGAAACGCAAGTGAACCATTCTTTGATGTATTTGTCATTATAATCGTGAGGGCGAGACGAAACCTGTTCGAGAATGAAATAAGAGAACGACGTCTAGCGCGTTCAGAGAGAAGAAAAAGAGGAAACCAGATTATGATTCCGTTGAACAGGCACTCCGTTAAATAGCAATAAGAAGTTAAGCGAGAACAAGAATACGGACAGATCCTCCGGGCAGTTAATTGTCTTTGTATTGAAGACAAGATATGTGCTGCATTAACTTGCCAACGGTATTGTTCTTGCCCATGGCAAATATGACAGGCAATGTTACGGGGGATAGTTCGACGATGCCTAAATAAAGACAAAACCTTTGTATTTTAGCCCAGCATTGGAGTACACAGAACAAGGGAAGTGATCAGTAGCCATAGTGTGATACTATGTATGTCGCTTAGGAATGTGGGAACATGCTTCTGGAATAAACATGTACAAGCTGACGGCAACCAATGGGGATGTCTCTCCGCTGGCCCCGTACAGTAGACCCCACAGGTTGTAGGCATACTTAGTACTTGTCCCGGCTGCGCATCTGTCCTATCCACATATTGTCTAGCAAGCTCATTCTGGCTTGTGACTTGAAAAGTCGCCTTGGTCACTACTCATTGGATGTTTGTTTCCTAAGATACAATGGCTGATCAAAGACAGAATATCATCTCCTCCGTGTTCTCTAAACGGAATGCAAGCGGGTCACTCGAAGAAACTTACGTCTCTCATGTTAAAATCTGGGAGGATGCTGGCACTGAGGGTGGAGGGAGGAAGCCGCGATATATACTCCTTTCTCGTATGTTTTGCATGTCTACGTGTCACATCTAGTTCTATTCCAACAAAAGAATCCTAATTAGAGGCCAATAATGGAACTGGATTCATACACAAGTCGAAACTCAATACCAACGGTACATTCTCTGTCGGAAAGACATGGAAGTTGGCAGAGCTTCGAGCTATCCAGGTACTCAATGTACGCGGATCTTATCTGTGCTGACTGTCGATTTGACTATGTTCTCACTAGCCTTTGGCTTTCAATATCACACTTTCGAGGACATATAGATGGCAAACTGAAAACCAAATAGATCAGGCCAACTTTCTGGAGGCATTGATACGTTTGTTTCATACGATTACCCAAGGATCTGCTCCTTTACATCTAGAAGGAATACACGTACCTGATGTTGATCCAGGTGGTAAGATAATTGCCTTTACTCATCCTTTATCGAAACTTAAACTTCAGTCAGAGCAATCATATGCGAGTGTCTATGACTGAATATCCATGATGTTTCAGCACCACCAGCACCACGATCTCCTCGCGTAGTTCGTCCACATACACCTTCCCAAGAATCCGATAACTACCAACGCGGTTCTCCAGTTGCTCCAAGTCCTCTGCGTAATGGCCTGCCTGGAGCTACTTCTAGTATATACTCGACTTCAAATACGGTTGCGAGCTCGTTGCAGAAAGATAGACCTCCATCGATAACCGTTCCTAGTGCATCTGGAAGTCTCCCAACTGTGAAATCCCGTCAGCTGCATGATACTAGTACTAATGGAATCGCAGCCCAAAGCTCTTCTGCAATAACAAATGCGGCCTCCAAAATATCGTCTTATCCACAGGGAAACATGCAGAGTTCATTAAAATCAGATATATCGTCAAAAAATGTTTCTCAAGACAGCACTTTACTTTCTAGTGTGCCAACGAGAACAGCATCTCCCACATCATTGGGAAGACCTCGGAAGATTTCTGCAAGGCCTGGGAATGCTCCTCAATTAACTGAAACACTTTCCGCTCGGAGAGAGCAGAATGCTAGGATTTCCTTTTTTGACCCTACAAATCAAGTAGCAGTTGACCGGCTTCTATCAGGGACTACACTAGATAACCAAGTGGACGCGGATAACGACGAAGCTGACGCTCAGGCCACATTGGCCAGTGTGGAGGAAATGATCGAGGGATATGAGTGGGCCAGTGAGGATGTAATCGGCAGGAAAACGACCAGAGGAGCTGTCGATTTGATTGAAGCTCGTCTTGTCGACGAGCTAACAGCCTTGGAGAAGGTTCGTTATTTTTTCTATCTATTTCTGCGCATGTAATTACTCCATCTATTGTTAGGCGAATGTTCATTCATTCCTAGAATCCGATGACCGCGTATCTTTGGTGATGCAATACATGGATGAAGCAATTGCGGAACTCGACAACATGGATAGTCTTATATCGTCCTACAAGATTCATTTGAGTGTTAGTTACTTTACTTATTCTTTCAAGTTCTTTCTCGGCTCTCTTTTGACTATCAATTTATAGGCAGTCAGCGATGATATATCATTCATTCAATCACAGAATCGAGGCCTTCAAGTCCAAACACAGAATCAGCGAGCTCTGTTGGCCGAGCTTCAGAATCTTTTGGTATGGTCAATCAACTCCTTCTTGAACTTCTTACGAAATATTTCTAGCGGACAGTGCATGTTGACGAAGACGCGTTGGTTACCCTCACACAAGAATCTCTTGAGAAGTCGCAAAGTATACAACGCTTGGAAGAAGCTGCAAGCGAGCTCTACAAAGCATTACAGGCAGGGAGAGAATCAGGTCGGTTAATAACACATATTTTCAAACCTGCTGCTAACCAAGAATAGACATGGCTGCAACGATGGAAAGGCTTCAGGAATATCGAACACACAATTCCCAGTTTTGTAAGAGGATGTTCGACTTCTTAACAATTATGTTTACTGCACAAGTAAGCGACAGTACACTTGGCCAGTTTAAGTGAAATCTTACGGCCCCTAGTCTAAACTACTTCTTGGCGACACAAATGGTTTAACAAAAGCATCAGGCGGTCGGCTTGTTATTGTCCAGCACCAGGATATAGAAACATATTTAGGCAGATATGCAGGATTGATGCTTTACCTAAAGGAAATGGATGAAAGCATTTACGGCCGTCTGTGTGCTGTCAGTGCAGTGTTACATTTTCTCCTCCCTGTATGTACTTACCCACGACTTTTAGGCTTATTTCTCGGCTGCAAGCGAACTACACAGTACTCAAGTAAGGACATTGTTTTCCTCCTATATGATGCTGGTGAAGAAGACAGCGGACGAAGACAACGAGCAAAGTCAGTGCTTCTGCGACGTTTATGATCTAATTGTCTAACCGATCAAATAGGCTTCAGTGCAGCTCCGATTACGGCTACGTCAAAAGGCGTCAGTGGTATTCGACGCGCTGGAACTATTATTCGATCTCCAATAGAAGGTCGCAACAAGGATAAAGACAAGAGTACTCCTGGTGACCTACGGGCATCTGAGGTGAGGTGAATTGCGATAACCTGTAAACAATACCTTATTCAAGAGGGTTTGACAAGGTATTCGGAATGATCCTGGAGCAACTGGCACCTCAGGTATATCAGGAATACGATTTTATCACTGACTTCCTGCAGATCAATGACGCTGCGCTCACGTTTGCGGATTACATGGGTCTCGACAGTTACTTCAGGAGGCAAGCCTCACGCGCTGCTGGATTGAGCCAAACTACACTGAAACTTGTTCGAGGGGCCTTGGATCTTATTTTTGGATTCCTCTCAGGCGACTTAAAAGCATGGGTGGATAATGCTTTATCCAGAGATAGTTTGTAAGTTCTGCATCAATCGGCCCAAAAGCCACTAACCAACTGGCCTATGAAGAGAGGTGATTGGAATGATTGCAACGTTGGAGCGCTTCCAGGCGGAAGCAGAGGAACGTAACAACGAATTCTTTCTCAATGTTCTCGGTAAACAACACCTGCGCCTGAAAGCTACGTTTGACCGTCATATTGTTAGTAATTCATGCAGTTGTATCAAGGCAGTTTAATTGATTCCGTTGCAGAACGACCAGCTAAAGGATATCGAGCAAACGAAACTCACAAGTAAAAAGCGAAAAGGCGCAGTTCATTTCATTAAACATTTCCCAGTTTATGTCAACCGTGTTGAGAATCAGTTAATTGGTGCGGATGGGCTCGACATTCGCACCAATGTTGATGTCGCCTACGAAAAGATTGTTCAGTCTATGTTTGACTCGCTGAAGCAAATGGCCAAACTCGAGGGAGAAGGAGAAGACAAAGGCCAGCTGAATTATCACGTTATTTTGATTGGTATTTTTGCTGTTTATACCCGGGTTACTCTATGTCTGACGTGTTTCCAGAAAACATGCACTACTTTGTTGCAGAAATGTCGAAGCTAGATGTTGTATCTACTGCCACCTTCTCCAAAAAGGCAGAAGCCGTCTATGATGAGAACCTTAGTGCTTATATTAAAATAATTTTCCGTCGACCATTTGGAAAGATTATTGTAGGTATTTCAAATTTCTTTAATGACTGAGTTATCTGAATATTCCCTAGGACTATTTTGAAGGCCTTGACCAACTACTAAAGAGTACACCTGCCAGCGAGATCAACTCCAATGCAGCTTTTAATAAATCTGCACTGAAAAAAGTGATCAAAGAGTACACAGTAAAGGATATGCGTAAGCACGTAGATGTGCTTTTTAGGCGCGTGGAGAAACATTTTACAGAGGCGTCTGAGAAACCGAAGGAAGAAGGTGAAGGAATTACGGCGGGAACGGTGTTAGTTGGAATATGGAAATCCTGTGAAGACGAGCTGTTGAAAATGACACAACAATTCTCAGAGAGGATCTCGCAGTGCTACGGAGATAGTAATTTGTCACTGGACTATACTAAGACAGACATCGAAATAGCGTTCAGAAAACAGCGTATTAGTTCTACCTGATACACCAAGGACTGCTCTATCCCTTTAGTTACCGATGTAATGTTATCTATAAAAATAATCAATATATATTTACGGTCAACATTCAGCTTGCGTTGTCAGAAATGTTGTGGGACAGGGAACGAGGGCGGAGTGCTTTCAGTACCTGCCGGAGTGGACCTTAATGAGGAGCTGGGCGAAGAGGATTGAGATTCGGAGTTGACAAATTGACGGGGTGCTGAAGTGCCATTGGGAGTATTTCTGGAGGAGCCATACGCTTTCCAGATGTTCTTAGTCATCTCACCATCAGCAATAGTTGCTACTAGGCCAGATGGTTGACTCGTGTTGAAGGTCCTCATAGCAATATCACGAAGTTTTAAGATATTTACTTTGAGGAACTGACCAGCATTAGTCCTCATGGCAAGGATGCTTGCATCCAGCTTTTCTCTGTGCTTGACGCAGAACGGTTGGAGGCAGTTGAGATAAACATATGTAGAACCCTGTTAAAGATGGCAATGAGCAGTAAAGGGAAAGGATTGGTAACGTAGGTACATACATCAGTCTGTGGGAGAGATAAGAACAAATAAAATAGCATCTTGAGTTCCCAATAAAACGGAAACCTGTTTAGAGGGTTGTGATAAGGCATACGGACGGGGATAAGGAAAAGAGATGATTTACCAGCTTATAAGCCACTCTGCCACATACTCAAATGCAAGAACAACTGCAAGAACAGACCAGTACATGGACCATTTTCTGAGCTCCGAGTCAGCGAGAGGGCTGGAGGAAAGGGCTTTGACAGTGGTGTAAGCGGGGAGCAAAAAAGCAAACCAAACGCTGAAAGGAAAGATTAGAGATGGAGGCTGGAGTGAAGTGAGGACTCACGTTAGCAAGCGAGACACGATGTACATGAACATTTGGAAGGAATAGGAATGCTGAATGGGAGCTGTGTAGAACTGGCAGAAAGTGAAAGTGCAGCTGCAACGCGTCGAGTCGGAATGCGGCTATAATTAGAATTATTCCCACCAAACATCGATGAAATGGGCGGCATCAGATGACAAAACATGGGAGGCAAACGGAAATTGAATACGACACGTAGCGTGCATTTACCAAGAGCTGGCTCAGCAGCTGGACTGGAGATAGGATGTGATAGGACTAGAATACTTACATACAAATTACAATTTCAAAAATAATAAACTCGTTATTCGAAAGTATTTGGGTCCGCAACGCAGGGTTGCTTGTCGGTGTTTGGTGCCGGAGTGAGTCCCGTGGACGTTGAACCCATCTTTCCCCGCATCCAGCTTCTGTCTTGCCTCTCCTGCTTGTCTTCCACCGCCATCTCCCATGGATCCTGCCCCCTCAGCCCCTCCCCCGCAAATAAAGAAGCAGGAAGACGACGACAAGGAAAAGCGCGAAACAAAACCTGTCGTCAAGACTCTTAACCGCGTTCCTCGTTCGTCTTCTCTTTCCTCCCACCCCCCTTTACTCATATATCTCTTTTCCTTTCAATCTAGGCGCCTGTGTCAGTCTCTTTGCTCTCATACCCTCTGCTTGTGTCTCACACTATCTCCCGTTTTGCTCAGAATGCATGCAGAAAGCAGAAAATGCGCTGTGAGGGCGCGGATAATCCCCCCTGTAGACGCTGTCGCAATACTGGACTGGAATGTCTTTTTGAAAAGCCTTCAAGAGAGGCTACTCTTACTGGTGAAGCTGGGCTGGAGTCAGTCGTCGTCCTTATTCCCCGATTTTGACTGACCGAGCTACCCTCCCAGGCGTATTCGGAGCCTTGAAGCACATGTTGCCGATATTCGCCACACTCAAACAACAATACAGAATACACTAACCGAATTAGTTGCTCATTTACGCGGAGGCGCGTTCAGCGCCAGATCGCCTTCTGCTTATCCACCTTCCTTCCAATCACCAACCATGAATTCCCCAGCAATGTCCACCCCAACCGCCAGTCATCAGCACGTGAACGACATGCATCCCTCTCCATCTGCAGGATCTACTTCATTTACGTCTTCTCATAGTGCCGTTGTTCATGTCCCCACATCCGCATCGCATCCCCCGCGCTCTTCTATCTCAGCCCAAAATTATCAGCCCCCTTCCGCCTCTGCTAGTCAGCCCCACCCTCCGGCAGATGCACATCCGCTTTCTCCTTCTTATGCCAATTATCAGCAGCCAGGACCAAATTTTCATCGAAGTCAATCTTCACAACCCCCTATTTTGCCTCCCTTTTCGAGTTTACCTGCTATGGGTCCTCCTCCCCCTCAACCCGCCAACTTATCATCAATTCGCTACCAAGATCCACACTCAAAGGCTGCTGCCGGAAAATATCCAGCTGGCATGAAGAGACAAGCACCAACGTCTAACGTTACTAGCGCTGATTCATCCGACATAGATGATGATGACAGCGGCGAATTGCCGGCGTCCGGGCTAGTTGCTCCCTGGGAAGTTCTGCGTGGATTGGCTGATGTTGCCATCCAACGTGCAGCAAAGGTATTCCATATTTAGAGCATGCCCTGTTCTCAGTCTGAGTATGTCCTAATCCAGGAAAATGGCGATGGGAATAGTGAACCTCATAGTCGCACCCGAACACCTTCTCCTGAAAGACAGTCCAGGCCTTCAAAAAGAAGAAAGATTCGTCACAAGCTGCCTACTCTCATATTTCCGGACGGTATTATATTTATTTAGCTCGTCCTTGCTTTGTACTTACGATTTTACCTTAGTGGTCACAAAAAGCATTATTCCAGAATCCGAAGCCCGCGATCTCTTTAGAATGTAAGTAATACTTGGCTCTCATGTGCTTATTTATTTATTTTAGTGATCTAGCTTCTATCATGGCTGTTCTACATTTCTGTATGCCCCACGTAATAATCAGCGACAGACCAATACTAAATCAACTGTAGGCCGGTCTTCGATGAAAACACAGATACGTACGATGCACTGCATGAACGTTCCCCTTTTGCCGTAGATTGTATATGTATGGTTGCTGCACGAGTCAGGGATGGTGGAGGTACGTATTGTATAACCAACATCCTCTTGATCTTTATATGAATATAGTTTTTAGGAAAGCCCAGCGAAACCTACAAGCGTTGTCTGGATGAAGTGCATGCTATATCTTGCGCGACCTTATTTACCCCAGTGATGCGCGTAGAAGCTGTGCAATCTATGAGTATGGTTTCGTTTTTATTTGACGATTACCTGTATAATTAAGCGTAATTACAGTACTTGTATCTGGTTGGTCCGACAACGGGTGGCTGAGCGGTGGACATGCTGTCCGTATGGCCATGGAGCTTTGTACGCTGATATAAGCACTCGTTATTCTGATTATACTGAATATTTTGTGACTCTAGCATTACACAAAGCTTGGCCTAAACTTCTCAGACGAATGATGGCCAATAAAACAGACCCCAGTGAAGACCGAGAACTTGTTATAGCATCTAGGACTTGGTTTTGTCTATACTTATTTGAGCACCAGTATGTATGCCCCCTCCAGCTACCTAATCCTCTTTATGACTGCTATATTACAGAATGTCATATGGTACTGGCCGACCAGCCGTTCTCAAGGATGACGAAAGTATTAAAGACTGTCGCCATCTCTTGCGACATCCATTAGCCATTGAAGATGACATGCGACTAGTGTCGACGGTTGAACTCATGGCTCTCAGAGAACGGGTGCACAATGCTATGGCTCCGTATGAGGGTCCCGTGAAGGATGAGCATTTCGAAGCTTTGCGAATAGCGGATGGTCATTTCCGAAGCTGGTATGCGACTTGGGACCAGGCGTTTTCACAGAAATATGAAGATGCAGGTGGGTAGTTGCAAAAAATTCCTAGAACTCCCCTGAGTGCTTTTCCAGCGTTTTATCGTCAGAGTTTGCAGATACAGCAACTTCATGCTGAATTATTTCATAATGCAACGGCTCTCCGCGGGATTGATGGACCGGATGACGTACAAAAGATGCCTCTTGCACAGAAAGAGCTTGCAATCAGGTCCATTCAAATAGCTCGGCAAGGATTGGACATCACAGTTAATTCTCCATCATACCGGGAAGGTATGAAGTATGGTATGCGCATTTACCGTATACAGGCTTTGGGTTGCGCTTAGTCTACCTACAGCTGTTCACTATACTCATGCCACTGCCACATTTGCTGCCACGTTTCTTCTCCGCTTGGCACGCTTGTTGTATGTATTCTACTCTCCGCTTTCTCAGTGCTGATCTAACGGTTTAATAGTCCCAATGACTGTGACATCGTTGATATAAGGAACCAAGTTGAGCGTTTAGCTAATTTGATGTCGGAAAGTGCGTTAAGTTTGTTGTGGTTGAAACTCTAAGCTAATTGAGACTAGTTCCCGGAAAACGATATGCGTTAACTCTCCAGTTGATGCTCAAAAGGTCTAAAAAACGCAAAGCCGGGTCGTCATCCAGATCCCCGAAGACTTCACGAGATCCACAACGACCGTCTGCGATGGTTATTGATCCTTCAAGTGGGTTGCCTCCTCCAGCTCCAGGGTCCCAGCTAAGGGGTCCAGAGCATTTCTCTCCATCGTTTAACATCAGCTACGGCCCAGAAGGTCAAGTCCATGGCAATCATGTCAATGTAGCAGTGCATCACCCACATTCGCAACACCCCACCATGGTACCAGATGCAGAACATATCTGGCAAGGATTTGAGACGACATCAAATGAGCAGCTGCCCGTTTGGATATCAGATCAAAGTTTGGGGGGCAATTCTTTCTCGCAGAATGGAATGAACGCGTTTTTACTGCCCCAGGATTATTTGCCCCCAGCACCACAGATTTGGTGATTCAGGCTAGAGGCATACATTTTTCTTGCGTTGATCTTAACCCTTTTTTGAGGAGAGGGAATTTGAATACATTATAATGATGCTTTGATTGATGATTCTATACCCGCATGTTTGTAAATGTAATTGTATGAAAATGAAACGCATAGTATCATTTGGCATCGTAATTAATATCAAGCGATAATACAGGGTTTGATCTCTCAGTTGTACAGCGCCTCTCATCTGTACACTTGACCAACTCTCGACGTACAGGCATCCGACATAAAAAACACTTGCTCTATGTTATATATTATGATGTAAATGTAGACCGTATAAATTTTTATGCGATCTATGCATGGTACAAGTTGATTAGCGCCTGGTTTTATCGCCGTTTTCCACGCGTAATGCCGCTTAAACGAAGGTGATCAACCCTTGTACTTAGCAACATTGAACGAATCTCACTAAACGTACTGATGTCTATAAATTTATAAGGTAACTAACTAGTGTGTCAAAAACTTATGCGAGTACAGGAACTAATAGAAATGCGATATAAACTATTGTATATACTATATAAGACCATATGATATCTCAAGAACCAAATAGCTGTGCTAGCTCATCCATACGACGCTGTAACAGTTCTGCCTTGGTAGTGGTTTGCCCCAAGGTCATATTAGCAAGTTCAGTCTTCTTCTTCTGTACCTCGAGAAGTCTATCTTCAATAGAATTCTCAATGATGAGCTTAACAGTTGTTACTGGTCGTGTTTGCCCGAGACGATGCTAACAATTGTGAGCCTAGAAAACCCTAGGTAGCGAAATACTTACAATACGGTCAACGGCTTGGTTCTCAACTGCCGGATTCCTAGAACGCAGTTATACATAGAGTTAAAAGAAAGGACGAACCGTCGTACCAGTAAGGATCCATTAAATAGACACGTTGAGCAGCGGTCAAGTTCAACCCTACGCCGCCAGCTTTCAAGCTCACCAACAATACTTCACATGCCGGATCGTATTTGAGGGCATCCATAGCTCGGGTACGGTCGTCTCGTTTCATTGTGCCATCAAGTCGGTCGTAGCGAATACCAGCGAGCTCTAACGCGTCTTCAATTCTATACCATCATCGTAAGTGGACTAAATGATGTACAATAATGACCACTCACTTATCAAGCATACTAGTCCACTGCGAACTTATAAAGATTGTCAGATATCATAGTCTGGCAAAAATATAAATCATATGCGTACAATACCACCGTTTTGACAATACTTTCAGCAAGGTAATTTCCTTGATCATCAACCATTTGTACCTCCAAAGATGCAGGGTCATAATTAACTGAGTGCGGATTTGCCTTTGAAAATTGAACAAGGTCGCCTAAAAGTGATTGAATCTTGGTAGATGGATGAAAGTGATCCAAAGGTAAGCCTTTTTGACGTTTTTCACGCCTTTGAGGTTTTCTTTTCGATCCACCATCAATAAATGCATCCGGTTTTATTTCCACAGCATCGGAAGGCGACAATGCAGTTTGGCAAGCTGAGCAACAACGCATTGTATCAGAAGAAACACTAGGCCATCCAGGACAGATCGAAGCACGATAACATTCTATGCAAAACAAATGCTGACAGCGTGTAAGAATCGGCCGAGGCGACGATGGGCTGTTGGCACGGGTAGGAACTCGAGAATTGTTGCCCTTTGGTTTCCTGCCTTTTTTTGCTGGAGTACCATCGTCCATTCCTTCACCCTGGAGAGACTCATTGGCACAGCAAAGTTCACTGCCACATTCCACACACTGTGTTGTTGCAGCTTCACGAAGAATGGCGAAAATGGCGTATGCCCTGGAAGCGTTAATTCCGTCGCGCGCTATGTCTGTGACGATGTCTTCATATGAGCCTGCATCTTGAGACAGTCCATCCCGACCAAGCTGCTTGCCATCAACAAGCTCAAAGTGATCACATATTTGGCGAAGACGTAATATCTTCTGTAATATCCCGACGTAGTTCTTCATAACTTCATTCTTAGTAGTCAAGTCATTGAACTCTGCCTTGGATTCCGAAAAGAATTGGTCGTAAACCTGTTGTTCCTGCGGGTTGAATTTAAGGTAACGTAGTTCATCTCGGCGCGGAGGTAAGGCCAATATTTTCTGGCCATCATGCGCCTTGGTCTCTTTAGTGCGACGAAGTGTTATGCACTTCATGATTGTTTGAAGTCGAGCGATTCCAAGCGCTTGGCCGAACTTCACAGGGCTACCGATAAATTCTGTCCATACGTTCTTGTCGTCAAATGGATCAAGTCGTAAAAATTTTATCAACGCGAACACATCATCTAGCTTGTTCTGAACAGGTGTGCCAGTTAAACAAAGGCGCCTGTCAGCTACAAGGTCGCAGGACGCTCTGCTGCCCACAGTACTTGTTTCTTTGATAGAGCTATAGAATATGTTAAGGATATTGACTTGGGAATATAATATTATCCACTCACTGTGCCTCATCAAGAACTACCCTGAACCAATGAATACTCTGCAAGGCACTGGGTGTTTCCATCGTCCCCGTAGTTGGAACAAGCCCTGATTTCTTTCGCTTTATTCCCACTTTCTTCGATTTAGCCGATTTAAGTGCCTGGCTCCCGTGTTCATCAACATCCGCACCACCCATCCCATCACTACTACCACCTCCAGTGTCTTCGTCGTCATCCTCAGCAGCTGCGACGGACCTGTTCTGTTTCGAAAACTCGGATGCAAGGGTGGCATACGTAGTTATAACGGCATCGAAGTCGGCGAGAAATGCAGGATCTGGCCTTCGCGCATTTCCATGGTAAATATATACCTTGAGTGGAGTACCTTCTCTAATTCGATGAGGCTTCGTGTCTTGTTGCTTTTCGCCCATACCAGTGAAATGAACAGAACTACACCCCGATAATGCTAGCTGGTTTGAGGTAGGCGCACAGACACCACCCGCCCCCCCAAATACCGTGACTTCACCTCTCCAATGCTCTCTAAACTGGTCTTCCCAGTTCGACACAGTTGAGAGTGGACATATGATCAACGTTGCACGACTCTTAGCTTTGAGACGAGACGCTCTGGTGTATTCGGCCAAAAGCTTTTCTTGAAGTTTGGCGGCCTGAGCCTTAGCTTTCGCAGATAATGACCCTGTCTCTGAGACTTCGGGCATTCCCCATACCGACCCCGAAAACTGTGCTGCCAGAGGGTCAGAGCTCAGCGGTGTCGGGACTGGATCCAACGGTGCAACAGCAAATGCTTTCGCTGACGATAGTGTGGCTGCAATAAGAGATACGCAAGTAATTGTCTTCCCTAGACCCATCTAAACGATTACAGTCAGAATCACTAGGTTGATGAAAACAGAATCAAGCGAACATCATCAGCTAGTATAGCACCTTTCGACTCCCGTGGTTCGTCGTACACTTCTTTCTGGGTAACAATATGAAACCAGGTGACCTGATGGGAGAGAGGATTTCTGCGAAGCTGCCACAAGGAAGAATATTTGCCGTCGGCACCTAGTTTCTCTCTTTCTCTTTCAAGAAGAAACCCAAGAGCTTTTTTTTGATGTGGGTATAAATTTGTGGCAATCTCACAAGCTGTGAGATGTAATGTGCAGCATTTAACATCATTATATTGTAGAAACTGAAGATTGACTTACGAGGTTCTATTTCCGCAAGATCGTCTCCATCCTTCAAACTCTTGAACAATTCATCGACTTGACTTCTCTGAATTTCAACGCTCTTACCAGACGAACCAGGTGTAGACCATCGGGAATTATCTCTAGCGGGGTAGTTCAGGCGATTCGAAGCAAATATAGGGCGGTTATGACCGCCCGGAGGTGGGTTATGTGGATTGTGATAATGGTAATTGGAGAGGCGCTGCAAATCGTAAGGTGGAGATGGATGATCGAGGAACAGACCACAACGCCGCAAGTAATCCCCTACAACTGGAATGTTACCTTTCGGAGTATAAACAAGCATCTGAAGTGACAAGATGGGTAACTAACAGGTTCGCCGTTAGTAAAATGAGCGATAATCTATGTTTTTTTCAACAACACACATTAGGAGGACCCTTGCGTACTTTCGCATCCAAACGTATTAAACCTTTTCCCAACATTGGGCCCAAGGAATTCGCTACCTTTTGTTCAACGACCCCGAATGCTTCGCCGTCGAGTACGTCACCGCTGACCGTCTTGCCTTGAGGTGTCTTTATATGAATTGTCTGAGAACTTCCGGGAATGTTGGGATTATGTTCGTGTTGTAATCTCACGGGAACCCATTCTTCACCTTTTCCTTGAGGCATTAAGTAAGGTACTGGATATAACACAAGTGCAGTGACCATAAGTTGGCCAATGCAGACGGGAGTCTTGGGAGGTAAGTCTGGAGGAATGGGATTAAGTGACTGTTGACTTTGCAGTTGGGGGGGAGGTGGGGATGGAGATGTTGTGAGGTCTATAACATTACGTTCTGATCGTTCGATAGGAAGAAAAGAGGAACTAGGCGATGGTGCAGGAGGAACGGGTGTCGGCGGATTCGGGAGTGAAGGGGGCTGAACCTGGCGCGGACTATAGTTGGCCGAGGACGCTCCAGCAAACGGAGGACGATACGCGGTTTGCATAGAAGAAGGAGAAAATAGGACTGGGGGCTGAGTAGCTGGGTATGGGTCGGAGAATCTAGCGGCGACAAATGGAGACATAGCTGTAGAAGCGGGGAGAGACATTGAAGCAGAGAATGGAGACGGATGGACGGAGACGGATGGGTCAGCGGATTCGGTTCGTTGTCGTTTGGAAGACCTCATAGCTTGATAGGTAGATTCGTCGTCGTCGAGGGTGAGATCAATGTGATTAGAGGGGAAGGCAGGACCCGATGCATGAGTAGCCATGGTATAGCAGAAGACCGGTGGGTATGTGATATAGACTCGGGGTAAGAGGATATCGACTCGGCAACTGACGTGATAGAAAGATGAAGCTGAAGCTTGAAGGGTTTCGTAGCCGAGGTGAAGGCGGCAGACAGGCAGTCTGAGTTGGGCGACGATAATCAGAATCAGACTGACAGTGAGATGGCTGTTGGCAGCGGAGGTCGCTGGCAGAGCGTCACAGTCGCGCAGCACTCGTCTGATGCTGTGAATCTGGTGAATCTGGTGACTGCAGTCTATCCGGGCACCCGAGGCCTCTGGGAGCTGCTGCGAAGGAAAATAACGACGTCTTTCTGCGTCGACCTAAGTACGCGGGCGAACTTCCGGCCACACTCAACCTGATCCTCATCTTTGTCAGCACTCGCTTGGTCAGCCTTGGGTCAGCCATCTCTTCATATGAGAAATTCACCACTGGTATAAGTACATTACTACTCTACATTTAAATGTCCTCCTCCAAATCACCGTCCGAAACCGCAGCATGACTTCGCGTTCACATTCCAGATGGGCATGCCCGGATTTCGCATATTCCGCATCGGTATATTACAAGATCCGTCCATCGTGGTCCATCGGGAATGTGAACGCATTTGCACCTTGATCCAGCATACATACATACCATTGACAAATAGTCTAGGGGTCAGCAAACTATATTATTAGTCATCAAGTCCACCCCATAGCATAATAGGCTTGTCGCGCTGCTTCCTCTTTTGCAACTTGCTTGCTGCTTCCTGTTCCTATCCCCTTCGGTATCCCATTCACTTGGAAGTTGGCCTTGCGTAAGCACTTGCCTTTTGCATTTCAACAAACTTAATAATACTCACCAACACACCGTACTGTCCATTTTCCAGCATGGGACGGTCCACAAAATTCCGGCAGATATTCCACTGTCACTCGCCGTTGCATTGCCGTTTGATTAAACAACGGCAGAAACGATAATCCTGGCTGTGCTGGCGCCAAGGGATTCGGAAAGTGGGGTGGTAGATGTCGCCCAGGAGAGGTTGAGCTATGCGACCCAAATAACATTGTCAATCCTTCCACTGTAGTTTCACTCTTTATTTTCTTCGGAGGTGGAGTCGCATCAACATTCATAGACATAACCATAGCGCTCTGCGACATTGGCTCTGCAGTCTCAATCAATCTGCAAATCCATTCGCGTATATGCACATCTCCTGACTCTGAGTACAGCCCTCCAATATAAGCGTAAAAGATAGACCTTGTTTCCTAATTATTGAATGGGAATCAAAATTATATTCATAAATTAATATGCATCTGGCCTACCTGCGGGGTGTTTAAGGACAGCACAAAGTCAGGATGGCAACGGAGCTTCTTGCGTAAGTTATAGTATGTCACCCAGTCATCTATATTTTCATCAGATAGTATAGAGTCTCTTTCTAGCTGCAGGCAATCATATATCCATATATCAGTCATATAAGAAGCCGAAGCCATACTCAAAGCTTACACATAGCTCATCTGCTCTTAATAATGGCCGTTTCTTGAACAGTACTTCAGTCAATATCGCCTCTAGCGAGGCCTTCCCCAGTTCAGATAGTCGTTCATTATCGCCATAGTCGTCAGAGGTGGTCTTACGCCCTAAAGATCTGTGTGTAAAAACCTCCAGGATAACGTCTCCTGCAATTTTGGGCAATGGAACATTAGCAGCATGAAACGACCGGCCGACTGGTTTCGGATGAGTGCGTTTGAGAATCGACGAGCTTGATGGAGAATGATACCTTGTAGTTAGAGGGTTTGAGTACATGAGAGGCAGCCAGGTGGTGGAGGATCCGTGTGATAATAAGTACTGTCGGCGTTACACTTAATTGACTCGGTGCTTTATTGTAAACACTGATCAACAAATACTTCGTCACAATTGCAAAATATGAAAATATTAATTATCTCGAATGTACTTAACATAAACCGTTAGCAGCTACCACTTTATACTAGTCTCAAGATAGACGCATGTCATAGTCCTACTTAGGATGATTCTTGACGCTTCTTCTTCTTCAAAATCTTCCGCAGAATTTCCACAGTGGTTGTCATACCAGGGTTCTTTTCCAGTCGGTTAATATGACTCACAATGCTGGGTTGCGAGTGCACGTAAGTTTCGGTCAAAACAACTATCTTTATACGAAAAACACACCTGACAGGCCCTTCAAGAACGGCCGGGCAGTCTTTTGCAAGGCTTTGATGAGGGTGTCCTCCACATACAGGACAGGCAGAAAGAGAAATCCTTGCTTTCTTCTTGGAGACTTCGATTGGAGGGGGAGTGAGCATCCGCTTCGAAGAACTGGCGATTGGTATATTCATTGAAGGTTGCTGAGTGGACGGCCCCTGAGCAGGCAGCTGCCCAACACTTGAAATTATAGTTGGAGGCTGTACTCCCGTGAGAGATATCGTTGGAGCACTATATGCAGCAGATGGTGTGACGGTGGTCGAGGGCATTCCACTAATTTCGTCCATCCTTGGTTTCTTCAGTGCGCTTGGATCAGTAACGATACGATTTGGTAAAGGATAAAGAGGTTGGCCAGCAATCAGTTCAAGGTCTCCCCGACGAGCTAATATTTCGTCGATTGCTAGAATCGCAGCACTCTATGATGAAATTATTCATGACAGCGTTCAATCGTATCACACCACACCCAACTCACCCTTTCTTCCCAAGGTTCATCGTCCGCATGCAGTATTAACATTTCTCGAAATTCTGCGAGGTTTTCTGACTGATCAGTCATAAAGCAAGCACCAAATCCACTTCCATGCCGTCCACCACATAGTCCACAATCAAAAACATCAGAACTCTCCGAAATGCCATTAGAAGTAAAAGTGATATTCCCGGTATTGAGTTTCTCGCGTCGCCGGCTTTCTGTAGGCTGGAATTCTTCGTCCACGTCAATTATATCGGAAGCATCACTGTCGGAGTCCATAGCAGAGCCGCGATAAGCAGAACCATCCGACTCAGCTGGCTGAGAGCGACGGCTTTGATTGTCCTTCTTCTTTCCGCTCGCTGCAAACACTTCCTCGACTTGCATCTTGGTCTGACGTCGTATAAGAATCAACCTCCTTCATGCATGAAAGGAATAACATACTTTTGCTATATCAGCAGCTTTCCGCCTGGCTCCACGTCCCGACAAAGCAATTTCTTTGCTTAGCTGTTTATCACGTTCGACGGTAATCATTTGCAGAGTTTGCGCCCAAGAATCGGTTTGATCGTCGTCCCCTACTTCTTCCAAAGCATCTTTTCCGGCTTCCCACACTTTGGCAAACGAAAATGACAACCCTCCTTCCGTTGGTTCCGTGTCCTGATCGCCTTCTTTTTCGGTCTTCTCGATTAGCTTCTCGATATCTTGGTCAGAGTCTATTGATGTTAGTATTAGCACCCATTGCAGTGATAATGAAAATGAAAAGCACATACAAGATATGTCCTTGGATCCTTGATCGAATAAAGCTTGGGCACCGTAAGTAAGAATGGATTGTACATTTTCACCACCGTTCTCTTCGTCATCGTCCATCTTTTGCACGATAAGATGATCTAGAACCAGTTTCTTCTTTCCGATTTGCATGATTCGTTCTGGAAAATGTAAACATTAGATAGTTTGGAAACAGATGTAATTCTATCAATCACCTTCGGCTGATTCTTTCACCATTAACTTGAAAACAAGACACGTTTTTTGTTGTCCATATCTATACGCACGAGCGATAGCCTACAAGATGTTAGCAACTCGTTCCCTGAGTAGTTAAAAACATGGGTGAAGACATACTTGCAAATCCTGTAAATTATCCATCTATTAGTAACTGCTTTAATTTCCAGATTCTTTGCTGACCTGGTGGGGATTGAAATCGGGATCAAAGATTATCACTGTATCTGCACTCTAACAGACGTCTGAGAACGAGCGTGTACTGATAGAGGAAATTCCTTACAAACAGATTGATTCCGACGCCCTATAGAATGTAACCTCAGTATAATCATTTTTGAAGAATAAAGGGATCATACACCAGCTCTTGTTGTGAGAAGATAAATAAAAACGTCGGAACCGGAGCGGTTAAATTCGTCCATTCCTTTCTGGCGTTCGGTACCTTTCGTGTTACCATCCTGCAAGAGCATCAGTACACGTTAATTCAATAAAACTCTTCAAAGATATACCAAACGCAAATATTTATGCCCCTCTCCGCGGAGGAAGTCTTCAATAACATCTAATGCAATGACAAACTGGGTGCAATGACGCTTAAGAACTGAGACTCTAACAACCAAGTGTTGTTTAACATACTTGACTAAATAACAAGACACGATGTCCGCGTTCCTTCAGCTTGGGCAATAGCACTTTCAAGAATCGCAATTTTGCGCTAGCATCAATTAACTTATCGTGGCTTTCCTGAGGCGACAGATTAGAGGGTTCGATATCTTCTGCGTAAAGGTACGGATGCTGCAAGCATCTGTTGTTTTTTTCCGTAAGTAATGTGAGTAGGCAAGACCTGTAAAACCCACTTTCGTAATTGCATCAAAATATTGTTAATGCGACCTTTCGCCGCAAAGCCTGGCAACTTGGAAGACTGAGACAAGTTCTTAAGCAAGTCGGCATTATGACCTAGAATGGTAAGTGGATAACTAAAAGGCCGTGGAAAGAGGACATACTAAGAATTGAACGGTAGACTTCTTTCTGCAATGGTGCCATGGAAACAGGTACAATTACTTCGTTCTACAAAATACGTTAGCCGCGCAATATGATAGTAGGCTGACTTACCTTGGGAGGTAACTGAAGCACCTCACTTTTCACGCGACGTAGGAAGTACGGCCTGAGTCTAGTGTGCAGTTGCTTCACGAGCTCTTCGGTTAGCTCTTCATGCTCCTTTTCTAGCGCTTCCAAATCCTTCCATTCCTCAGGATCGAGGAAGTTCATGAGGTTGAAAAGCTCGCGGATGTTGTTGTTCAGTGGAGTCTGGAGTCTTGTAAGTAATATGTCGTTATCAATAGTAGATCATCAGTATTTCATTACCCCGGTCATAATTATACGGTGGATACTATTCAGTTCGTTCAACTTTTTAAAAAGTAAACTGCTGTCGCTCTTCACTAGAAAGTGTACAATTATCACCAGCTTTCGCGTTAGTAAAAGGGGACTTACGTCTTTGTCCCTCGTCAACGACAAGAACCTACTTAGCTTTAACATCAAAATGATTGACTGTCATGATAGATTTACGTACCTCCCATCTAGGCTGATTTTTGAAAATAGAAAAATCTTGCCCTTTGGTAAGCGTCTCATACGTAGTAACTAGCACATGAAATTTGGCAGGCGTATCGCCCGGACGGGACTTCGAATGAAATAGTTCATACTTTTGAATGATTTCGCGGGCCTTTTTTTCACCATAATACGGGACAACACGCAATTTCGGAGCCCAACGCTCAAATTCTCTCACCCAGTTGGTGATAGTAGAGTTTGGTACGACTACAAGCGCTGGAAATGCTTTCCATTTTTGTGCGATATTTCCAAGAAATGTTGCAATTTGGACCGTTTTACCCTATAGAATAATAATCTCAGAAGTGTAGAATAAATAACCAAATAGACTCACAAGACCCATTTCATCTGCGAGAATACAATGCTGATGCTGCCACCAATTGTTATTGAGCCAATTAAACCCGTCAACCTATAAAAGGGTAAACAAAGGAACTGAAGGAACTGAGCATCAAAATTACTTGGAAGGGCATCAGTTTATATTTCGAATCTTGACCAAGATCAAGGTCCTTTGGATCCTTTAAAACGTATTTTCGATATCCATCCTTCTCCCTCTTATCGAAATGCTGGGCATAATTCCGGCTAAATTTAGGCACAACCACCTCACGCGAGTCAATGTAACGACGGAATGCTGTTAGAAATGCATTGTAACCACTTTCATTGGGAAGAGGAGGAGTGTCCCAGGTGGCTGAAATAACCCCATCAGTCGATGATTTTGTTATGAAACATCCAGTACATACCATCATCATATCCCAAATCAACCCACTTGATAAAGGCCCAGGCCACTAAGTTAGCATTTTCCATCGTCACCTTCTTTTCCATTACTTGTTCCCATTCAATTATAGTCCCAGCAAATTCCAAACTTGGCTGCTCCCCTCTGTCATGCACGGAAGCACGCTCTTCTTCCTGTTGTACTTTGAATGATTTAATACTCAATGATGATACCTTATTATCCTTTTTAGCACCCTTGTTACTCCGCACGTGCAGACGAGTGGCGGGGGCCTGAGGATACCAAAGGACGACGTCGAGAATGCGATCCACAGTCTTCCACGCTGGTGGAATCCTATGCTCAGCATCGGGCATAGATCCACTTGGGAGAACCGGCATCGAATGGGTGACCTTAGATATCGTAGACGACGCTCCTAACTGGAATGATGTATCGCCCCCTTCAGCATCTGTAGCCACCGTGTCATCGATAGGTTCTTGTAATAGCTCCACTTTGGTTCCACCAAGAAGAAAATTTTTGAGCTTCTGGGAACTTGTAGACACTAGCCACATATGAGGGACCCACTCCATTCGCCTGTAACTGCGACCAACCCATTTTACTAAATACTCTCGAGGAAGATTCTCTTTGTAATGAGCAGCATCGCCATCCGCGTATCTTGGTTCATTAGCGTCCGGAGGATATAAACGCCACGCAATGATCTTATCCAATGAATACTGATACGATGAGCAATCAGCGCAAAGCCAACTGGTATCGCGCTGATAATACGTTGCTACTTCTCCAAGTGGTTGCTTGTCATCGAAGCCAGCTGGCCATTGCATATGGGTATAATGAGCCGGTCTCTTGCAAGTAAAGCAACGAAATATTAACTGATGAATATTCTCATCGCCAGAATTCGAGTCTTCGGGAGAAACGGATTTCATGCAACCCATACATACATCAAACTTGTTGCATGCACCTGTAAGAACATTACGACAATGAGTATCCCATAGAAGAAAAGAATAAAAACATTCATACCACAAACGAAATCGGTGATTTCCTGAAAGTCTAAAGCACGTCTTGCTGTTATATCAAAAGATAGCTCTGTGGAAGTTTCATGGTCTTTTTCTTTAATAGCCCTTAGAACTTCATCTCGCTGAACTGCAGCCAGACAGCGCCAATGAGCAGCAACAGGGCAGCGTAGACTAAGTTATGTGCATTTCAGTTGAGGAACGGAAAGAGTTACAATAATGCCATACCATCTGACCCAGCCACCCCAAGACTTGTACGTTTCTTCACTATCCGATTCCTCAAACTCGTCATCTGTACTCTGTTTGCGCTTTTTCTTTTTTCCCTTCGTCTTCAACAGTTTGGCAATAAGCCGGTGGCTAGGTTCCATGTGGCATTTTTCACAGATATCTCGATGTCTCCTCAACGGTATATTTTCTTCGTCTTCAGGGAAAGGATCACCCTCTAATTCAGAAATATCACGGACAGAACCATAGGCGGGAGGTAATGCTTTCTGGATTCTTCGCGTATTAACCTTTTTATTTTCATTCCGCCGACGGTAACCATAGTCGCTGTCGTTCATCTCGCTCCCAGTATCATCCTCATCGTATGGAGATCTAATCCGGACATTTGTAGTCCTTTTATTACGAGTTGAACGACGGAACCCTGCAAGTATTCCATTTCTCGTCGACTCGCTTTCAGAGCCATCAATTACATTTACTCTCTGCGATCGAGTTTTCTTTGGGCTGAATGGCAATTGAGGCCTCGCTTTTGTTCGTTCACTGCGCCTCGTCCTAATGCTAGGTTCACTATAGCTATCACTCTGGACTTCATCTTCGCTTTCAGATTGATCTTCCGTCTGGAACTCATCTTCAGAGTCGGAAATAACGATAATATCCCGAGAGCCGGTATTTCGAGTTGTAGATTTGATATTGGTAATGTTTATCTTCAGTTTGACACGGGAAAACGAATGGACGTAGGACGCAGTCGGATCAAAGTCTTCTAGTGTCCCTCTTTCTTTCTTTCTTTCTATTCGGACAGTTAGTTCGTTTTACATAGCAAGAATAGAGAATATCATCACTGTATATTTCCACAAGTTTAGGGAAGCTTGCAAGTAAATCATCGGCGGGAAACTAGAAATAACGTAAATGTGAGATGTACATTACAAAGGTAAACCAGAAAGACCAGCCTTGTGGGCAGTTCCACCGTCAAAACGCGCGAAGTAATATAACTGTCTGTTTTCTTTATGCTCTCCTATAATCTCATCGATGGGAATGTCAACTTCAGGTGCAAGAGAGCTTTCTTGCAATGGCTTGTATTGCTTCTTCTGAGCAGCAGATAGGAAAGGCGGTGATATGAAAAAGGGAAGTGGCGTGTCGACATTGTCTCGTGTTTTATATCGCGACTTTGAGGTACCAGGACTAGGCTCTGGAGTAAAGAGAAGAACCGGATTTGAAGACGACTCAGACATTAGAAGGCATGAGACGAGGGTTGTTGTGGAAGGGAACCAGAAAAGCTTGACCTCGAGATGGTCGCCTATTGACCCGTGGGAAAATTTCCATACAAAGTAACGCGTATGTATGTACGTGACGCGACGCGTTTGTTTTATAGTAAGTACGAGTAGTTACTAGTAGTACGTATAATATTTTACACAAATTTCAGTGCTTCAGCCTTGTAAGTTGTAACAATTTTTTTTAAAGATACAAAATCGTATAAGTACAATTATTTCTAACAATTTTTATGATTAGTAACTACTTATATAAGTGTTTAAATACTTACCGCTGACTGAAGCCATACATGACATTGCTGCGCCAGCTTCTCACCGTGGTCTACGCAGGAAACCGTTCAACACTAACGCTGAACAGGTGAATGGGTAAAACTCACTTATACAAAAGGCATGAGGAATGTCCTGCTCCCCATGCACAATCTGCAGATTGTCCCGATCTGGATGCATAGAAGTAATGAATCGCCTTTTTTCCTCCCCAACCCAGTCATCTTTTTCTGCATAATAGAACCATAGACGATTCAAATATTGCTGTAGTAAAGAAATATCTAAGGACTTTATATGATCCATTTCATCTGATGCCATAAAGAGCGCTGCTTCTATGCTTGAAGAAGAGTTCAGTAGTATCTGTAAAGTTCTGATCTGTTGGATGGGCCACTCCTTAAAGATCCAACTAAGACATGCCGTTGGCAAAAGATTGGTTAAATATGAGGCTCGAGAGATAATCAATCTTGCCAAAGGAGAAAAAAAAAACTGCGAGCATAAAATATCTAGAGTCAGCGGGAGCATCTCCTATGAAGGTACGAACTTGCAGAAAGGCGTTTGCCGTTAGGTGTTTCCGCGATATTTGATATTGTTGGAAAGAGAAGGAATAGTGCTGATATAGCATCTCCTCTGCATCGAAGAATCTACTTTTCCCGGTTATTAACCTAAGCAAGCTCAGGTAATTGACCCAATAAAATAACTACCTGTAATGAAATCCACGCTCCAACGCTGTGTCCTATCACCACAATTTTTGTTTGATTTGGTAAATTTGTTTTAAGAGCGTCGAAAGCCTCTATCGCACTTTGAACCTGATATGTCAGACCACTGTGTCTGCTATGCATGCGAGCCTCAGGCTCTCGCATAACTCCAGGAGTATGATATATGTGCGAGTGAGCCAAGATTGCCAACTTCCCATTTTCAGCCTTATCGTGAAGGGCCGTCAAAAATGGCGTATAAAAGTCCAGTAGACCTGGATTTCCTACCAAAATAAAAAATTGCTGAACATAAAATTGCTAATACTAAAATCAGTTTCATACCAGGAATAAATAAAATAACAGTAGCAGGAGCTGCCGACTTTTTTTTGGAGGGCCACCAAATAGCATGAGCTGGAGCCAATGGGGGCTGGTGATCAAATATTGCATTGTGAAAGGAAGTGTGTGATTGCATTGTTACCCCCTTATGTACCTTCAGAAACGGCGGCAAGGGATCATCAGGCCCATACATTGCAGGGAACTGGATGGGATACTTATATTCGTCGACAATCGAATGATGGTAAGTATGGGGAAGGGCGGGTACATACCTTTCGCCTTTCGCTGCAGTAGGTGGTGACAGTGAGTACCGAATTAGTGACTTGGCTTGATCATGAGCATTAGTAATGCAGTGCGCGAACAAATAAATGCAAAATAAATAAGAAATCAATATTTAACATTATTACTTAATTATATTTCTTACGTAAACTATACTAATCAGTAATAAGTACTAAGTTAATGCACGTCGCAATCTACATTTCCTCCTACAGTCCTACTAACTACCAGACAATTGCATCAGGGAGCAAGCTGGAGCAAATTGTTCGAAGCCAACCAGCCTATAGTTCAATATCAGTAAATTTCATGTTTATTTGACGACGTGAGTGTGAAGCCTACTTAGTACTTGAGCTTGGGTACTTAGTAGGCCTTATTGCTTTACCGCTTGCTCAGGACTGAGCGTATCCAGTTGTTTTTCCATGTCCAGAGCTCCTCCATTCCCAACTCGTCGTCGTGCGCCATCGTTGACTAATTCGAATGCTTATCAGACCCAGCCACTCTCTGCTCCAGGAACTTCGACTGTTCGTCCGCTACAGATTTCCAGGCCCCCCTCCCGCTCAGCAACTCCAGTTAATGGTTCTTTCACTTCTACGAGTTCGCCTGTCTTACCTCCTAATTCCGCACCAATTGGACCATCTAGGCCACAACGATCTGAGCTGAGAGCCCGAACTTCAGAATACTCCGAACATGCATCGACGCAGTCTCAAGAGCTCTACCGTGACAGTAGGGAATCTTTGCATTTAACCTTGCGCAATTAACAAAGAACATGAACAGCCGCAGATTCCAGTCCTCCTCATAACCGACCCAAATTAACACGTCTTCAGAGTGTACATTCCGACGACGGACAGGAAAACACGCCAACTTCACTTACATCTGCATTGTCGGCATTTCAATCGGCAGGCTCTCGTAGACGTAAAATGACATTGGATGAAGAAGATCTCGAATACCAGCGCGAACGAGAGAATGAACTGGAAGCCGAGAAGCAACGGCAGCAAAGGCTGCGCGACAGAGTTCCGGGAATGCGCTCTACGGGGATATCCAAAGCTGGCGATATTGACGGTGCGTTAAACAATACTGTGGAACGATGCCAGGTTGACGTTCCCTTTTATGATTTGTGCAGCTGTCCTTGATCAAGTTAAAGATGGCTGGGAATTTGTCATCAACCCAGATGTAAGGTCATCATCTCTAAACCATCCTTCATCTAATTCGGTTGCAGTTTAATACCGTTGATTTAGCTCTTCAACTTTTGGACGAATCATCATTGGGGAAAGACATAGAATCATTCAAAACGACAAAAAAATTACTTTCTAAAGCTCTGCAAAGCTCTGTGGATAGTAGGTTGCGATTTAGGCGACTGCATATGTGTCACCTAAAACAAGGATTTTTTTGTTCTTAGAACATTATCAAGCCTTTGCCACATCCTTGCCGCATCATGCGTCTTTACTGAATCACCTAGCCTCTGTTCAAAGTCAAATATCCAACACACGTTCAGCTTTGTTCGAGTCGAAGGAAGCTCTCGGTAACAAGCGAGCAGATCTGGTTCAGCTTTGGTCTAGAAGCCAAATTCTCGATGAAATGATAAAAATGTTAGACCAAATGTGCGTATGTTTTCATTTTACATCTTTGCTTGGTTGATTTGTTGTTAGAGAACATCTGAAAACAATACCAGATATGCTGGAGACCTTGATATCAGAAAAAAGATTGTTACAAGCATCTGTTGTGCTCGTCCGTGCTGTGAAGATTATCAACAAACCTGATATGCTTGAAATCGGAGCTGTCGCCGATTTACGGAGTTACTTAATCACACAGGAAGCTGTATGTATGACAATTCAATGTTTCAATCTTGTTATACTTATCAATTAAAAGGCCCTATGCGATATTCTAATTGATGAAATACAAAGTCATCTGTATTTGAAGTCTTTTTGGTGCGAATCGCGATGGGCGAGTTACGTGCCAAGTCAACAATCATGTAAGAGATAATATATCCAAATCGAGCTAATAGTAACTATAGATTATACAGTCAGAAGACCGGAGTTTGAGGAGGAACCTGATCAGCGATATGGCTCCAACCCATTACTGTCACCGAGCGTCGCTTCGTTCCAACAATCCCGGCTAACACGGTTTCTAAATGACCTTGCTTTACGCCCCAATGATCCGCCCTACGACTTGAATACTGCTGGTACCATTTCTAACACGACCTCCTTGCCTCTGAACTCCGCTGTAAATCCTGAAGCTGACTCCTTTGCCTATATGGAAACCCTACTCGAATCTTTAGCTGTCTTAGGGAAACTAGGTACAGCATTAGATACTGTTGCTCAACGCGTCTCCGGCGAGTTGTTTACCTTAGTGGATGGAACTGTCGGTGAAGTCGAAGAACGCGCAGAATTTGGACGGCGGAAAACCATTACGTTTAATTCCAGACTTGGAAAGGCGGAGGGAGTATATATTCTCTCTTCCACAGACTCTAATATTACCGAGATAAGTGCCTCCCATGTTAAAGGACAACAAGTAAAGGCTTCACACTTGAGATTGTCCGCATTGGAGCCTTCGACGACCAGATTGGACCATGAAATTTTAAAAGATCTTTTTTGGACTTTATATTCGAAACTTGATGCCGTTGCACAAGGCTTCCGCGTCATTTTCGAAGTTGCCAATCGAATAGGATCCGTGCGTAAAATTCATCGCACTATTCTGTCATCTGATGTATTGTTTTAGAGAAGAGACTTCAAAGATCCATCCGGGACGAAACCTGGCGTTTTCTTTCCATTATCTGAGATGTGGAACCCAGTTGAAGCAGAGGTATATTCCCTTATATTCTGTTAAATATTAGTTTTTAAACGGTATGTTATAGGTTCGGACATTGATATATGACTATTTAACAGATGAGCAACAAGGTTCGGCTACTGGTCGAAATCCGATCTCTTCAATCAACGAAATCCTTCGCGAGGGGAAATTTCCTCGTGACAAAATCAAAGTACGAGCTATCCTTTTAATTACATCCATTTCTTTACTAAAAACTAAAAACCTCTCAAGCCTGTCTTCCGCTTTAACGATACCGACATAAAAGCCACCAATAAAGCACTGAAACCACACGAAGATGGGTTAACACGTGTCCTCAAAGATACGATGCCCGGCTTAGTTCCGCCTTCGATCGGAGACACTATCCATACTACAGCTTTAACAAATGTCAGCACAGAGGAGCGCATGCTCGGTATCGATCAACATCATCGTTTACTCATTCGACCAGATGCATTTCATGTTACTGTCCTCTTCCAGCCTACGTTGTGCTTCCTGGAAAGAATAGCAGACGTTCTACCCTCCGGATTACAGTCAGCGCGAGCGTCTAGTACCGTTTTGGATGACTTTGTGATAAAGGCGTATTTGCCACAATTGGAAGAGAAGGTGTTGGAACTTTTTCATCAAGCAGTGACAGGTTTGTCTATAAAGTATCTTAATGCTTTTGATTGTTTTTTTTACTGATCCTATCAACAGATGTAGAAGCATTCCGCTCAGACCCATTCTCGTTACATTTTTGCCCTCATCCTCTAATCAAAGTGAGTTTTTAGAGTAGATCACTTTCTTGACGTCTGTATTTACATTCACGGTGAAGGCAAGTATCCAACTACTAGCTTTAGTCAATTCCTTGTGTACGATGTTGTGCAGCAGCCCATTCCATCGAGAAAGCTATACGCGACTTATCCTTGCCGTTGTTATACAATTCTATCAGCGATGTAGCGATAGATTTCAATCATTGACATCTAATAAGTCCCTGGCCCCTGGACTCGAGCCGAAGTTGGCATTGGCGGGTCACTGGATTCAAAGATCCGAACTGAATACGTGTTTAACCGAACTTTTCACTTCCATGGTATGGCAATGTATATCGTTTAATTTACTTTCGGTTCACTTCAGATAAGACAGACAATGCTAAGATAGAGCAACTTTGTCGTCAAGAAACGCACATAGAGGCCGAGTTTTTGGGTTCTAAAAACTTAAGCCGTGATGATCTAATCCCGTCCATGCGACATATTGCAGCTCTTGCCAGTCTATATCGCAGCGTGGTTAGTACAATTTCGTTAATGGTTATGTGGGCTACCCTGATGATACGAAGGCTTGGTTTTCATCCGAACTCATGGCACTGAAAGCGAATTCTGAAGACGTCACTTCACCGACAGGATATATCGAGTCGTTGTCCGCAATTACCCCTTATACTCCCCATCTACCGGCGTTACCCTCCAATCTCTCTTCCGGCGAGCTGCAACTTCCACTGTCTCGTGAAATGACCCTGTAAGCAAGTTGCTCAAACTGACTACACAATTGCTAAAGCTAAATTTTATCTATAGTCGTTTTCAAGCACTTCTTAAAACATACGAACAACTTTCACGTATGATATTAGATACCATCCGGGTTGATTTACGCTGTAGAGTTATTTTTTACATTGAATCAGTATTCCGCGAAGTACGTCGACGACCAAAACAGAACTTGCTCCATCTAACGTTATAACTAGGCTAGTCACGCGCCAAGCCACGAAGTTGTGGACCCAGATGAATCAGTTGTTCATCTAAATACAGAATTGATCCGCTGCGATGAATCTTTGCGTACAAGTCTTGCAGAGACGGAACGAAGGTACCGAGACCACCGCATTGTACTTGTGAAGTACTTTCTGACTTGATGGCAGATATATATTTGCCGGATTAGCGGATCTCATTGAACATACCATTATTTCCAGTGCACGATTTTTACTGCATCCGAATCAATTCGGCATTCGACTGATATTAAAAGATATTCAAGCACTGCAGCAAAGCATTAAAATATTGGTCGAAGATGATACTGTTGACTTTGAACGCTCCAAGGCCTACTACTCGCTATTCTTCATATCACCTCAGGTATGTGCCTCATAAGGTGTCGTGACGTACGTGGTACAATAAATATCTCCTAACTATAGGAAATGATCGATGGTATACGCCAAAAGCAACTATTTACATTCGACGAATATCAGACTATGCTTAATCTTCAATGTGGAGTCAAACCTCTTGAAGGCGAGATGGCATCGACTCAAGTGACTGATAGAAATTATAGCATGTACGTTATAGACTTACATGGGCTCGAAATCGATGGGTAGTGAAATATGAAAGCAATTGATTGTACATGTGCTAATTTAATACCACGACTTCATGACTTGGATCCACTGATGTGCTGTACCATTTAGAACTTACACGGTCAATTCCAGGTAAGCGCAGATGGCTTCCAGAATGAAGAGCCACATGCCCAGAAGGGGACAGGTCAACAGAGAATTTACTGTCAGAAGTGTACTCCATAATGGGAATGTGTTGTAGCAGAGTTCGGTATCGTCTACGAATCCAGCCAGATGGATGCTTCCTTGGTAGATTGATATCTGGATCAGGATTTCGACCAGGATCAGGAGGCTAATCTCCATAGTTCGTTGTTTACGTGTAGGAGTCGGCAATGAACAATATTGGCCCACTAAGTGTTGTATGTCTTCAGTTACTCCAGCGTTATAGAAACCAAAATTATGCAAAGCTATGTGAATTCCCATTTCGTTCGTCTGTTTGGCTGTTGTAATTTCCAGGGGTGGAAGCACTTTCTTACATTGTTGGGAGAAATAGCGCCATCGAATATTTACTTCTCGTCGCTTACTAAGTGCACCAAGCAGTTGCGCATCCTGCGTATCAGCGCATGCCTGAGAAGGTAAAGTAGGCGGGGACTGAAGAGCTTTAGGATTTAATGGTTTCGTCGTAGTGCGAGAGTAGGCACTTGTCACAAGAGCTGTGAGCTCAGGAGAATATACAGGGGGGCGCGATCTCTCCACTGAGGATATAATAAGAGGTGGAAGATGACCTTGTGAATTATTTATTAGTGGCTAGGGAGATGTAAGGATGTAAGTTTTGTTTCCATAAACAATGCAACTCAAACTGACCTGCATAAGCTCCCACCATAACTTGCCTTTTCGTCCATAAGCAATATTCAATATATGTGCGAATGCATTAGTGTCGCCCCGAACAGCATCCTGGAGCTTGCGAATGTCCTAGTAATGTATCAACTTCTACTAATTGATAATACGAGTAAAGAAATAAATTGCCTTGAAAATACGTTTTAGGTTCTTGTTAAATAGCGGGACAGACAGTATTTCTGAAACTCGCCGGACATCATATTCTGCTCTCACTCGAAGAACTGACTTCAGTACAATGTTATCATTGTCCAAATTGTCCTGAAGACAAGGCCGACAGCTTACCGGAGATATAGATGGGGTAGTTGCCGTATCTGTCGTAAATATGTGCGGTATATCGAAACAGCGGGAGATGGCATGAGAATCGGTGATGATTAATGATTCTTGACGACCTAAAGCAAGACGAGCTGCGACAAACAAGCAACAAATAAAAGTTATGTAAGTACATGTAATTTCTCCCGAGTTTTATTTTTAGCACACGCCCGAGCATTGCAACCATCCGCAATTTCACCAGCACTTGTCTCTGTCTTTCCTCGGAAGAATTCAATGGCACCCTCTACTTTAAATCTCTTCATACTCGGCGAATCATTTGCGAAAGATGAAATCTCGGTTCGAATACACCAGGAATCGTATCACAACTCTACCCGCAGATAACCCGACCGCAACATATAAATTGCAAGGATGTCTTTGCCCCCATTAGCTATCTTTACATGATGGTTCATTTCAAGGATCTTATATTCGCAACAGTTGCCTTCGCTGTGTCGTTTGCCAATGCTCAGCAACAGGTAAGTGTCGGTTTACTACATGTTTATAAGCCATGCATCTGAATTTGTCCAATATAGCTTTATGCACAGTGCGGAGGCGTAGGATGGAGTATGCCTTATCCATTCCACCTGTAATTGGGCATCGTAGAAGCTTATGCCTTTGATATTAGATGGCGGAACTTCTTGTGTTTCCGGAGCAGCTTGCACGAAATTAAACGATTGTAGCCCCTTGTTCTATTATATTTTATATGCCTGTCCTACTAACGTATGCCTCCTAAAGATTATTCTCAGTGCTTGCCTGGAAGCGCTTCTACTACGCCAACCTCGTCTGCCCCCCCCGCCAACCCCACTGGCGCCAAGCTGCCCTTCGTAGGCGGGGTCAACATGGCAGGTTATGACTTCAGCGTGGTAGATATTGATCCGCGTGGCTTTCGGTATAGCACCTGATTATGCTAAAGGCTACAGATGGGTCATTTACTGGCCACGGAAACGACCCCCCGGTATCTCAGTTTTCTCATTTTGCTTCACAGGGTGTTAATATCTTCCGGATACGTGAGTTTCTTTAATTTTTTGGTATAGTAAAAATGCTCAATTTAAGCCTTAATATTTCTCAGCATTCGGTAAGTAAAAATACTATGAGAATATATGCGGTTACTAAATAGCGGCGTAAAAGCATGGCAATTGATGACCCCCACCCTTGGAGGGTCTATCGATAGCAGTTTCTTTTCCCGATACGATAACACAGTGCGTACAGCACTGAACTCAGCGACGCAACCGTATGTTATTTTGGATTTGGTAGGGGTGTTCTTTGAGTGAATAGCTGCATAAATACATACTAAAACTGACGTAACGCTTTTTAGCATAACTACGCGCGGTGGAATGGTCAAATTATATCTCAAGGTGGACCAACGGATGCTCAATATGCTAGCATTTGGTCTCAGCTAGCCGCGAAATACAAAGATAACCCTAAAATTATAGTAAGGTTGTGGTATTCAAATTAGCTTGATCTGTTAACTTATTTATTTTGAGTTCGGGGTTATGAATGAGCCTCACGACATTCCGTCGATTTCTACGTGGGCTACATCTGTGCAAGCTGCCGTAAATGCCATTCGTGCAGCAGGAGCTACAAGCCAATACATATTACTTCCTGGTACTTAATGACTCCTAACTGGTATTCGAGTTTCTAATTAGCGTTTTGTTAGGCTCTTCATGGTCCAGTGCACAAGCATTGCCTACTGAGGCTGGCCCTTACCTTGTGAAGGTCACAGATCCTGCTGGGGGAACCGAGAAGCTCATATTCGATGGTGCGCTCGACTCATTAGGCCTCGTCCCTGACTCTGAATATCCCCACAGTGCACAAGTACCTGGATAGTGATAACAGTGGAACACATGCAGACTGTGTTACGGTGAGTGTTCCTTATCCTGTCCTCGGTTCGGATAGACTTGTTGAAGTACTTACGATAGAGTAACGTCGACGTTTTACAAACTCTCGTCAATTTCCTTAAAGCGAATGGCAACAGACAAGCTATCCTTAGTGAGACAGGAGGAGGAAATACATCGTCTTGTTTTACCAAGTAAGCGGCACATTTTATTAGCTATGGCCCTTCCACTTAAAATGATACACATAGTCTGAACGCCGAGTTGGCATTTGTGAAGGCTAATTCTGACACCCTTGCTGGATTTACAGTATGGAGTGCGGGTGCATTTGACACCACATATATTCTTACTCTTACCCCAAATGCGGATGGTTCAGACCAACCGCTGTGGACGCAAGCCGGTAAGTGCACACATCTTCTCTAAACCTGGATAATGGAATGCTTATACTCCGGAAACAGTGAGACCAAATCTTCCGTAATACTAAATAACTCTGGAATTAAGTTGTCAGGCACTTTTGTAATTCGAAGTATACGAATAGATTATTTGAGCGAATGCAGTGGCATCTTGTTGGTATCGTGGATACTTACTAAGCGGTCATGCCGTAAATTTCAACTTTTCCCTGACCTCAATAATTCTCAAAATGCGTTCCCGACCAATTCCTGACTTCCATCATGCTACTAAGAACTCAGTGCAAGAACTTACAAGAGGGATCCTATTTATACGTGACTTCTTTGAATACTCATACAATGATTATATTGATATCGGGGTCCGGATGTGTTAAAATAAACCCGACCCACTAAGGTTGAGATAACCCCCCTGACTTAGCGGTATTTAACAGGACGGACATCATGCGATTGGCATGGTGGAATTTAATAGTAATTCCCACTACCTTTAGGTGCACTGGTAGCGGTTTTCATTTAATTAGTAATTGGCAGGTCTCGCGGCCACGGACATCATGCGATTGGCATGGTGGAATTTAATAGAGCTAAAAGGGTGCTTTGTGCAAGTGTCCCTCGGAAAGTTTCCTGCCCTTTGTTCCTCCACTTTCCGCTAAGCCTATGCCTCCACATCTGTCACATGAGACCTCTTCAGCCTCTCCCTTGAAGAAAAGCAAGCGTTACTGAAGCACGTATCCGCTCCCTACTGTGTTGGTTCTGTGTATTCCAAATGTTGTACCTTTTCTTCCCTTGAAGTAGCTGCCTCAATGGCCTCTGTATTTTTGACGTTATCTATCATCTTCTGATACGGACTTTAGCACGTTTCTGAATTTTACCTCTTTCTTTGTCTACCTCTTATGTACTACCGTTGTCTCCTTACGAAAATATCAAAACCCTTACTTTCTTATATTCCCAAACTTGTACTGCTACTTACAGAAATCTAATGATATTGGTTTTGGTCGCTCTAGGTATTCCCTGTTTTCTGCTTGCCCTCATCACCTTACAAGGAAAAATGGGTAGTGGGCTATGCTGGCGAGAGCCGGCCTTAGGGTTTATTCACTAATAAGTATTTGAAATATTTGAACCAAATTTAAACTACATACTTATACTTGTAACTTTAGTCAACTTTCATTGAAGCATTGTAGAAGCATGTAAGTATACCAAGTACTTCAATAGCATTTCATTTAATACTTATGTAGTAGTACTTACTACTTAGTGACAACTCTTTCTAAACGCAACTGTCAACTTGCTGTCAACAAAAGCACTTCTAATCTATTACATAATCGATTCTATCTATTAGTAAGAGAATACTTAGATTAATCTTTGAACTTTGAAACTTGACCTCGACTCTGGCTCGGAGTAAGTATAAGCAATGGTAGGGAAATTGTTCATATCGCCTTCTTGCTGTATTGATCATGGATAACAGGCGCCAAAACCTCGAGACATGAATCCTAGTGGCCTAGGTCGCGCAATCATAAATCGTAAAGTTAAGGACTCGCGAAGAGCGCATGAGTCGGGTCTAGTATGAATATTCAAAATAATATTCAGTCCCGCGCTAAAATGATACCAACAGTTCTCGGTTGACGTCGATTCCAGTACTCGTTTAAAATCTGTAACTCAGGAACGCGATCTGGATGAATTTCTTAGCACTGCTGAGTTGGCAGGTACAGAGTTCACAGCTGGTAAATATTATTTCATTACCCCACTGTATAGTCAATGACAATTATCAAGAGCGTCGCAATGTAAAAATTATACAGCAATCTACGAATAACTCTCAAAATCCATATCTATTAACCGACTTGGCAGAGAAACAAATGCTGAAACGCCACCAAGAAAATAAACAAAAGCTTAGAGTACCAAGACGCCCTGCATGGACTAAGAAAATGACTACATTGGAGCTCGACCGCCAGGAAAAAGAGGCGTTCTTGGATTGGCGCCGGGGAATTGCCGAGTGAGTGTCACTTGCTTGTAAGATAACTTAGATGTTGATTTATTTCAGACTGCAAGAAAAGGAAAATTTCCTCTTAACTCCATTCGAACGAAATATTGAAGTGTGGAGACAACTGTGGCGTGTGCTAGAGAGATCTCACTTAGTTGTACAAATTGTAGATGCAAGGAATCCGTTACGATTTCATTGCGAGGATTTGGAATTATACATCCATGATGTAGAGGGTCCAGAAGGAGAAGCAGGAACAGGAAAAGGGAAGAGAAGATCTATGTTGCTGATTAACAAGTCTGATCTCTTAACTGCTGAACAAAGGTATGTCGTCCCGATTTATATTGCGTGACAATGATTAACTGTAACTAAGGCGAAAATGGGCTGACTATTTCGACGAGCAAGGCATCAAGTACGCATTTTACTCTGCTGCAAACGCAACTGCATTACAGTTGCAAAAAAGAGAAGAGAAGATTGCTGCTGGTGAAGTGAATGATCAAGGAACATCGGATGAAGATGAAGATGGAACTGTGAATGATGATACCCTAGACGACACTCACTTAGACGACGAGGATGATGAGGAGGGCGAAATAACAGATTCCGATTCGTCATATTTCTCTGTCGAAGAGTCAGAGGATGAGCAGGTTGATGAGAGAACTAAGATTCTCTCTGTACTGGAGCTTGAAGAGTTATTTCTTAAGATGGCCCCTGATTTGGCTAGTGGGTGAGCTGATTTGCTTTGCGTGCATTTCTAACTTCGTAGTAGATTTCACCGACGCGTTAGGAAACGCTCCGTCTCGACTTGTCGTTGGTCTTGTCGGCTATCCCAATGTGGGTAAATCAAGCACTATTAATTCTCTTCTTGGGGAAAAGAAAGTCAGCGTTTCCTCGACACCTGGAAAAACGAAGCACTTCCAAACTATTCACTTGTCAGATTCTATTGTGCTTTGCGATTGCCCTGGCCTTGTATTTCCGCAGTTTGCAACGACTAAGGCGGACCTTATATGTGATGGTGTTCTCCCCATAGATCAAATGCGGGAATATACTGGGCCTGTTTCTCTGTTAGTTAAACGAATTCCAAAGGAAATCTTGGAAGCGACATACGGCATATCAATACGAGTTCAAGGAATTGAAGAAGGTGGGAGCGGATATATCACTGCCGAAAGCTTTTTAATAGCCTATGCAAGTATGTCGAGTTTATTTACCGAACTACTATTAGACTCAATAACATGTTCTGAAAGTTGCCCGCGGATATATGCGATCTGGTCAAGGAAATCCAGATGAAGCTCGCTCGGCACGCTATATATTGAAAGACTACGTCAACGGGAAACTACTCTTTTGCCATTCTCCTCCCGGCATTCCTGAAGTCGACTTCAACAAGCAGACATACAAGGCAGCACTTTGGCGCACATTGGGCAAGAAAAAAGCGCCCACGACGAGGGTAGGAAAGGACTCCGACACGTACGTTGCACCAGTAGTCGAAATATCCGGGAGTATCGTCACGAATACTCCTATGGGGAGTAAATCACTGGCCGTAGACGACGATTTTTTCAAAGGGATTCTTCTTTATCGTCACGTCCATTTATACAAGGAGGTTCATCTAGTCAAGGTTTCACTCGGAATCGATTTTATCCGCATCAAAATGCGGTTGCAAATGACGGGACACCTGTAAATGCTAAGCAGGCTCAACTAGTTCTTTTGCTTGAGAATCGAGGATCAGGGAAAAAGCATCACAAAAAGACGAAGAGGGTAAAGCAGAGAAGTGGAAAAGGATATGATTAGATTTATGCAGTGCAAAATCTGCTTAATTTGTGTATTTCGTAGAACAGACAGATAAATTACCATTTCGCGAGCACGTGATACGCTCATGAAGCGGACTCTAAATCTCACCAAATGGCCAGGCTCACTAGTACTTACTAGTAGTAGTAATTTTTGAGTAATTTACTGCAATATTTACCACTCGCTGCTCTGTTAGATTTGAGAATCTCAATCGCTTTAACTGTCAAGATTCAAACACACCACTGCCAAAGTAATCTGAAAGCGATCGACTCTATTCAAGGCATGATTCTAACAAGTAATGATGAATCCTGACGTCGTCACTTGTAATCACACAAGAGTTACAGATACTAATACATCCAAGAATACATCACAAAATGACACAAATATATGCGCTAAACTCGTTACTACTCGAGAAGGTAGAAAGGAAGGTAAGCATTTCATGGTTTATATTGGGTTTATACCACTCGTTATTCTGTTCTCAAACCGCGAAGCCATAGTGCTAACACTACACGGACCTGCGATAATCGGTAGAAACCCAGAACTATGGCACGTACAATCATTTTGAAGTCATGTAATGCCACCGACTTTCCTCGAGTTCCTACACTGTAGACGACTCGTTGATATCAGGGGTTCACTGCAAACTATATGCGTATGTTAAATGTTACTTTATGTACTTGATATTTCACCGCACTGAGCCGATGCTGCTGAATAGTGTTCGTTCACCCAGCGGCAGTGTTATAGTTTCTTGTCAGGTCGGAATTGATTGGATGTTGCTACAGTTCTCTATTAAATACGGAGCAGGATCTTTCGCGGAACGGTATCTTATGGAATGGGCAACGTATACGTAAGGTATTCATTATTTTAATGGATGGGGACACCTTACAGCTACCAAATTCGCTGAGTGAGCGCTTTGCTGCTAGCTTAAGCCGATAACTCCCAACTGTTTTTTTTTCAGCTTTCACGTGTATACATATGTGGAAAGAGTCGAAGGAGAAGCTTACCATTTTTGAACCTACTCCCCCTAGTGAACCTAAATATAAGGCATGTCCGGGCGTAATTTGGCACCCGATAAATTTATCAAAATCATTGTAGAGCATCGGGAGTTACATTGTGACTTCCCAATGCTTGGGCGCAGGATCATTTGCAACAGTTCATCTTGCTATCGATCCTCAGAACCACCGTCAAATAGCTTGTAAAAGCATTAGAACAAAACGAGCTCAGGAAATTGAACAAGTCATGAAAGAGGTTCGGATTCTTATGACATTAAAACACGTACATCATTTATCTACTATATGCACGGGGTATGTTTTCTAATGAAAATCTGCAGCCGAACATCAATGAAATATATAATTCACAAGAAGACAATAAATTCATGCACGTATAGCTAAACATGTTCTAGTTTCTCAGATACTAAGGGATATCTCCAGACACATATTTCTGCAACTTTGTACAGGTGGTGACTTATTCACGTACATAAGTGGACCTACAGGGACCGGCAACCCCTTGTGCGAAGCTGAAGCAAAATACTTAACGTTCCAATTACTTCAAGCGTTGTTGTATCTTCATAAAAGAATGTTGGCACATCGAGGTTAGTTCATAATTTGATATAAGGTAAATATGGCTTACTCTTTTCAGATCTAAAGGTAAATTTAAGATGCAGTTGAACCTAACTGCTATGTGGAAATAATACTTCTACTTTGAGCCTGAAAACATTCTTCTCTTTTCTCCTGGACCTTATCCACGGATTCTTATTGCGGACTTTGGTCTTGCTCGTCCGAACGCATATCAAGAGACTCTCAATGTCTGTGGCACGGTTTCCTATCTTCCGCCCGAGGGGATTCTAGCTCTTGACAACAAGCATTTAGGCTACGTAGGGTATGAATTTAACAAGCATATCATGTTTTAGGAGTTGTTCTTCTAAGCGATATATAGGATGCCAGCTGATTGTTGGAGCGTTGGTGTCATTCTTTATGTTATGCTCTGGTATGTCATTTGGATCAGACCAACTTGTTGGGGCTCATCATTTTGACGTAATATAGTGGCTACCACCCTTTCGATAACGATATAGCATTAGAATACTCTTCCCGATGGCTTAGTCAATATGTGAGCAATCTCACCACTGAAGACGAATCTCAGGACCAGGAGCGTGTCCTTAGAGATGTTCTGTTGAAAGAGCAAATTGTTTATGGAGCTGTTTACTTTCCACCGTCACCATGGGAACACATGGCTCAAGGTCGGTTCTTCACATTTTTTGTATCTTTCCTCACGTACCATAAACCTTCAGCCAAGTCTCTCGTCGAGAAATTACTTCGGCATGATCCTCAACTTCGTGCAACAGCTCAATCTGCGCTGACGCATGACTGGATATCCTCAGAATTGACCGACTTAGAGAAACTATATGAACATAGAATTGCTCGTTTAAACACCGGTGTCGAGTACTAGAATACTTATGTAGCTTCTAGTATTTGAACTCGGTTTCAGCGATAGTCGTTTATCGCATGCCTCGAGATATACGTATGTTAAAGTTTACTTAGGCTTTTAAGAAATTTGCATGAACTGTTTAACAATTGTAGAGCCTTCGTGAGGAAAGAATAACATCAAATACAACAACGATACGTACAATGAATATGATCCGATGCGAAGGTGGAGATCTTTGGAAAGCATCAGCAATCGTATTAATTTGAGACCTGAACTTGAATATGGTACACACAAAGTAATAACTGTGATCATAACCATCATGACTTCGGACGCGAACCTGGACTTCGTCATAACCTGCGTTCCTAGCAGCTTTCAGAAAATTCTCTGGTAGAAGCTGTCCTTGTTTATAAAAGTTGTCCGCGGTGCCCTATAATTGCATCATTGTATATAATATAGCGAAACCACTGAATACTGTACGAACGTAATCGACCAAAATGTGAACCGGTTCCTTTGCAGCCGAAATCATCTCAGTAGCATCGTACTGCACTTTCCCCTCTTCAACTCCACCTTGCAAGTATCCCTTAAAAGCCTTTTCTCCCCAAGGACATTTGGACGGATTTGAAATCGGTGCAAATGCGGATGCAGACCTGTACTGTTTCACCTTTGAGCCAAGGTACAGCGTAAGTGCACCATGGCCCCCCATGCTGTGGCCGAATATAGATTGACGGTTGAAGTCCTATTCATCACAAGTTATTAATCCGATGATCATCATGTGAACTACATATAAGTTACAACACCCACAATGGGAATCCCAGCTGCTTCGATAACTTTAGGAAGCTCCAGAGTGATATGTGTTAGCATATTATAATGCTTAGAGTATTCCGATTTCGAAGCGTTCAAGTAAAAACCAGCTCCTGTTCCGAAATCCCAGTTATCATCTTCCCCAGGAATGCCAGCCCCACGGGGAGAAGTATCGGGAAAGAGGAGTGCTATGCCTTGAGAAGAAGCAACCCCGAGGAATGCACCTTTTTGGGCACTAAAAGAACGCAGATTAGATCGTGATACATGCATGGGAACAGTGGAAATACCCATTATCCTCAGTGCAGGTTAAACCAGCAAGATATACGAGAACAGGTACTTTCGTACCATCAGCCGCGTTTGGGGGCAGATACAAGTTGAACTGCGCATCCAAGCCTCCGAGCGCTGCTGACTATTTCGAGCGTATCATAATGGTTTTCTTTCGATAAATACCGAGTCTATTAAGTATCTCACCTTGAACTTGTACTTGATCAATTCGCCCTCAAAGGCCTTGTTGAATGAAATCTTTTCCAAAGGAGAAGTCATTTCAAATTCTACCTAAAAAGATACAAGATATGTAAAAGTAGTTCTTGGAAGAGTGAATTGAGATGTGGGACGAGAGTGTTGGTGGAAAAGCCGGACTCGGAGTGTGGATTATATATGTCGTCAACAACTTGTTTGTAGACAGAAATAGAAGCAACGTAATCTTATCTGTCCGCACATTCATTTCTATTTATAGTAGTTGATAACCCATGAATTCACAAACTTCTCATGTACATAGATAACGATGTACCTGACTAGAGTTCAATTAGGAAAACATATAATTATCATATACACTAATATTAAAGCCCAATGGATAATAATATACTCAATGCCATCCAATTCACTAGTCCCATTAACACTTGTTAATCCACCATCAGGAAGAGCTTCCTCGAGCATCGCTGGCGTCTCTTACATCGGCTCCTGCCGCATCAAGGCTCTGTACCATCTGCTGTCGCTCACGATCTTCAGCCTCCAACTCAACACCCTCACCAACGCGCGAATCCTCATGCTCGCTGTCGGTCTGACCTTCAACTTCTCGTGCAAGCATGTCTGCGATACCAAGATAGAAGGTGGCTGGGCGAAACTTGATTTCTTTACCCATCATCTCTGCCCATTTGTATCGGGCAGCATTAATCCAACCAACCAAGTCGAGGTGATTCACTTCTGAGAGAGTGCCGAGATATGTTCCCTAGCAACCATAAATTGGTAATTTGCTTCTGAAGGTAGCGGTAAAGCACACGTACCCATTTTGCCGACTCGACGGAAACAAGCCCATCATTCGGACCTTCTTTCTCTAGAATAACAGAGTGTGGCCACCTTTAAAAAATCACTTAATATGACAGAACCCGTTCTATGAAAGGTGAATACTCACTTCCAGGTATCAATTAGCCCAGGCTCATACACAGCACCCCAACTAAAGTATCGTACTCCTTCAACATCTGGAGTTTCTTCGTTGAACTTTTTCATGCTTTCAATTGTCAGACACTCAAACGCTTTGCCATCTCCTCCACCATTGGGGAGCATGTCAAGGATAGAAAGGACAGATGGCATGCGTGTGCGACCGACGGTAGAGAGAAAGTGGTCAGCGAACGATGATCCGCGATGTGGCGTGGCGATTGTAGTGACAGATAGGACGTTGAATTTACGATCCTTGAGATGTGTTGCAAGATAGCGGCAGTCAAGACCACCCATGCTATGTCCTGCGATTATGAAAGTCAATAACACATGCGATAGGCATTCATTTCTAATATTCATACCGATGAGATGAACACTTCGGCCCGGATATACTTGGGATATTTTTTCCTCCAGGACAATAGCCCTGTCGACGGGACTACTCGTGGCAGGAACGCGTGTAATGAGCACTTCTGTCCCGTTTTCTTCCAAAACTTCCTTAATGCCGCGCCAGTGAGTCACTTCTAGCGGTGCAATAGAGGGACCGATTGTAACAGAATCGAAACCCAAGAGACCATGACAGAAAACCACCGGATTATGTGGGGATTTATCTACAAAACCACGAGTTCAGTATTTTGCATAAATGAAGCGAAAGGAAAGGGGGGACATTTCTTCTCAATATGTGGTCTGGGCTGGCTTTGGTCTTCCTCGGAGAGCAAGCTTTCCTTATTATCGAATTGAAACCAGCGGGAAAAAGGAGAAATTAAGTTTAGATACTGGGTATCATCAGGTGGTAGAATGGCGGTGGAGGTAGTGGTGAATGAACGAGTATGGGATCGAGCGGAAATGTTACGAAGGGAGTCTAATGAGGATGTGGTTGGAGGGGAATGAGTGAGGACGATGGGAGGCGGCCGAATGTAAGTCGAGTTGGAAGGAGTGGGAGGACGGGAGAAAGATATGGGTGCTGGTGGGAAAAGCGAGGATGTCGGTAAGGTGGAGCGGGTGAGGCTGTCAAAGAAGGGCGGGGGGCGAGATAAGTTGCGGGATGGACGAAAAGAGGGGGGAAGACAGGCAAGGGGAGGTGGTGGTGGGAGGTGGTCATGAAGGTGAGGTTGGGGAGGTATGAGTGGTTCGTTGAGAGCCTCGTTCAAGAGTTGAAGATCTGGAGGACGAGGCGGGGTAGAATGAAGGGAAGAGGTGGAGTGGGAGGGAGAGGGGGGAAGAGAGTGGGAGCGAGCGTGGTTTGGTTTCAAAGGGTCTGCGAACTGAGAGGTGAGATTGGACAACCAGCGCAGGACCGGGGTCGGGGACCTTGGCTGAGTTGAAGAAGGATTGGGATGGGTGGAGGATGAGTGAGGAAGGGCAGCCCTCCTCATGTCAGTGGAGGGACTGTCCAAGGAACTTGACAGGGAGTCGTCGGAGGAGTCGGGCAAGAGGGCGCCGAGTCTGTCTGAGAGAGCGAGACGTTGTGGTCGGCGTCGGACGCGTTGGTGCTGGTGCGCTGAGTCGTCGGTCATAATATAAATGCATAGTTTACTTGTAAATGATGCCTTGCATCTGACTACGTCAGTGGTCACTCAAATGCCCTCCAACCCGCCCTCGCTCCCTTCCCTTCTTCCCTCGCACCCTGCTCTCCATGATCGTACGCCTCCCCTCTTCCCCTCTCGTCGACGCAGCTGATGCCCTGCCAGCACTCACCACCCTCGAGCAGTTCCAGCAGGCGGAGAAGCTGGCCAAGGTCACGTCTCCAGAACAGCAAGTGGCTCGGTCTGCTCTCGTCTTGGATGATAATGACTGTGTCTGTTGCAGAACACCAATATACATCTGTGGCTTGAAAGGTGTGGACTGTTCTCAGTGGTGGGTCTGTGCTTATGTGCCGCTCTGCAGACTGCAATCGTCTGTTCCCATCTCGCGAGCGGCTGATGACACACCGCAAACGAGAACACAGCTCTGAGAGCGAGTCGGAGATGATCAGCTGGAATGGGGAGTGAGTAGTGAATATTGTACAGTAGCTGGTTGCCTTCGATACAGTAATTCAAGACGGATGCAAACTCAACTAATAGTAAAATAAGAAATGTTATTATTATATATGAAATAACCAACTTGAGTAACCAGTTTGATGCTTGCGCCCGACTGCAACAACTCTGTCTATACCCATCACCTTCCCTTCCCAGCCCCCCCGCCCGACTCTTTCCCCTCCCCATCCTCGTCTCCCCACTTCCTGACATTCCTTCTCCCCACCCTTTCCTCATCCTCCCCTCTGCTCTAATCATTCCACCCCATATCCGTAGCTACCCTCCCTCTTCCTTCCTCCTCTCCCCTGACATTCCCCACCACAATTTTCCCTCCTTGTACACACTCCACCGCCAGCCATACCGTCCCTCTTAGGATCCAGGTCTCGAAGAATGTCCTTCTTCTCCAGGAAGAAGCAACAGCCGCCTGCACAACCTCCAGCCAATGTCACTGTAGCACAAACTCCCAGTCAGGCCCTCGCCCAGCTGTCAGGCCCAGCATCCTCCAAAGATCCCATCGCTGCTCAACAGCAGCCAGGCTCCCTGCGTGGTGATTCTGCCCTCGATATGTGAGTCCTATCCCCCCCCAGCTTTCTATCCTCAGGCTCAATGTTAAAACCAGCGCTGCAAACGGAAATGCACATCAACAACCACAACCACAACAACGAACCATGACTCGCGGTAGCAGTCCGAACGCTCCTGGAGTCGGTATGCAACCATCTAACTCGCTCCAAGCCCAGGTATCACAATCTCAGTCCGCTAATCCCCAATCACAGCAACAACCACAGCAGCAGCAGCATCACCATAGACCTTCATTCCCTTGGTCTGCCCGGAGACTCAATCTTCTCCCCCCCATAGTTCTTTCTAAACAAGGAGCTGCTCAACCCACTACTCCTTCTCCCACTCCATTCCCACGTTATGGTCATGCCCTCCCGGCCACCGCAACTGCCAGCGGTGACTTGTATCTTTTTGGTGGGCTTGTTCGTGAGGCTGCTAGGAATGACTTGTATGTTTTCCAAGCTCGAGATAACTCTGCAAGTCTCCTTCAAACCGCGGGTGAAATTCCCAGTCCCCGTGTGGGACATGCAAGTGCCGTTGTCAGCAACGTGCTTATTGTATGGGGAGGAGACACCAAGACAGATCCATCAAAAGTGAGGCCGGGAGAAAAGCAGGATGATGGACTCTACCTCCTTAATCTAGGCACGACCCGTTCTTTATTTCATAAATATTATCCAAGCTGAATTATGACTCGTGTAGTTTCGCGTGAATGGACTCGAGTCGCTGTCTATGGGACTGCTCCAGCTGGAAGATATGGTCATGCAGTGGCGATGGCAGGGTCGAAATTCTTTGTGTTTGGAGGACAAGTCGACGGCGAGTTTTTGAATGACTTATGGGCATTTGATCTTAATTCGCGTATGTCCCTTATCCATCGGATTCTTGATGTTGGTTATATGACGATCATACAGTAAGAACGAAGGCGGCTTGGGAACTATACGAACCTTCAACTCCGGAACGTCCAGCCCGGCGAACGGGGCACATTTGCATCACATACGAAGATCGTATCATAGTGTAAGTCTTTGGTCGGAGGCTCTTTCTTACGAGGATAACTGATTTCTACAGCTTTGGAGGCACTGATGGCCAATACCATTACAATGATACCTGGACATTTGATCTCCAGACGCGGCGATGGACCGAACTACAGTGCATAGGTTTTATTCCATCCCCACGAGAAGGCCATGCGGCAGCAATTGTAGACGACGTTGTCTACGTCTTTGGGGGAAGAGGCGTAGACGGGAAGGATCTCGGAGATCTTGCAGCCTTCAAAATATCAAGTGTGTTCACATCACTTATTGTATGGAATTAATTATACTAAGCAACTGATACCAGACCAACGGTGGTATATGTTTCAAAATATGGGGCCATCGCCAACAGGTCGATCAGGACATGCTATGGCATCAATGGGTACGAGAGTCTTCGTGCTCGGAGGTGAATCTTTTTCCCCATCCAAGTCGGATGATCCAAATGTCACACATGTATTGGACACCAGTGCGTTCACTACTATTTAATCTGCGAATACATATATAATTACTCTCGTTTTACCAGAACATATCAAATATCCAGATTCCAAAGGTCCCCCGCAAAATATTCAGCATGTGGGATCGGGTAGTATTTCTCGAACACAGTCAGCCACAGCTCAGCAATCGCAATCAATAATCGCCAATCCCAACCTCGTCAACGGTCGATCAATGTCCCAGCTACGGTCTCCTCGGATGCTGAAGATGCTCGCCGAGCAATCTCTCCGGCAAGTAACCGATCTGTGAAAGCACTCAATGGTATCCCACCGCAATCGCTTTCGTCAGTTGCAAACATGAAGGGAAAGGCTCCGATGCGGCCTAGAAGAGACGACGACGATTTTGCAGGTACAGACGATGGAATGGATGCCGGAACTACCGAATCATACTCGAGAGAGAGGGCCATGTCTCCAGAACAACAGGTTCAAGCACGCGCTAAAAGTCCAGCTCAATTTAGCGTTGCCAGCCGTACGGTTTCCCCAACAAACGGTGCATCCGATACATATAACAACGGCTCTCAAGCTCCCAATATGGTGGGAGTATCCATGGGCGCTACTGGTAGCAATGAGCGGGCGTCTCCTGTTGTGACAGGTAGAGCATCACCTGCGCTTGCTGGTCGTGCATCACCGGCAGTGGATCGTGCAAGGGCCACTGATATTTATTCTAATCAACAGACGGGATCTCCAACTGTCAATGGATTCCAAAGGTCGACATCAAGAGCTGGTAATGGGTCTATTGGCAATGTCACGGCTGATTTGTTGAAAGAGTTGAAGGCGAAAGATACGGAGATGGAAGAGTTAAAGAAAAGAGCTGACTGGATGAAGAGTGCTTTGACTAAGGCTTCTAAAGCTGGTTATCTCGAAATCAACTTGGATGATAATTCTGAAAATGTCTTCAAGGACGAAGGTGACGAAAAGTATACGGAACTGGCTTTGAAATTTAAACAATTTAAAGCACAAGTTCAGGTATGACCATGTCTATTCTGATATGATGCATTAACTAACATCTGTTCCAGCTGACAATGTTGGAGCAGGCAAAGCAATCCGCAGAACGCATCGCAGGGGCTGAGCGTGCGAAAACTAGTGCTGTTCAAGAAGCTGCTTATTATAGAGCAAAGGCTGTGGCGATAGAAGGCAGTAATGACGCAGAGGTGCATCGCATAGAACGTGAACGAGCGCGTGACTTGGAACATCAAATATTATCTACTCTCAGGAACGAATGCTGGCTACAGGATCGTAAATTGAAGGAGCTCAGCGATTCTCTGGCCTTGCAAACCACGTTGTATGAAAATGCGGAAGCCCGTGCTACGGAAGCTATCAAGTCCTCAGAGAAGATAGAAGAAGTCCACAAAAGAACTGTACAACATCATAATGATCTTCAAGAAAAATATGCAATACTGGAAATGAAGTTTCGAGATCACCAAAACCAACTCATTTCCCAAAGTTCATTATTGGAGCAACGCGAGGCCGATGAAATAAGCCTGCGAGCTGAAGTTGATGAGCTTACTCGCTTACGTGAGCAACATGTTCGTGCGTTGGATCAAACTCGTACCGCACTAGAGGCCGCGTCTGGGCGTGCAAGTGAAGTAGATATGCAATATCAACGTGCAAGAGAACAGATTGCTGCACTAGAGGCTGATTTGGCGGAACTTCGAGGCGAGCTTGAGTCGCGCACAGCAGAGGCCGATACTGCTCGAGCGCGTTTGACTGACGTTGAAAATTCTTGGGCCAAATCACGTGAAGAAGCGGATGCATTCAGAGCTTTGACCACAGGTGGCTTAGGGGAACTACTTGACTCGCACAGAGATCTCAAGTCCGACGAAGATCGTATGCTCCGAGGTCATTCTGAGAAAATTCAGGCCGTTGAGGCTGAAGCTCAATCCTTGCGGATGATGCTTCGGGAGGCGACACAAAAGGTGGACGAAGTGCAAACCAAGCTGAACGAAGAGCGGAAACATTCTCAACGTCAAGAGGAAGAGCAGTTAGCCCTTCGCTCTCAGATAGTGGGTCTCAGATCGCAACTTTCCATTGCCGTCGCCGATATAGGCAATTTGAAGAAAGACTTATCCCAACGAGACGCCAACCTCGGTGAAAAGGCTCGTGAAGTATCTGAAATAACGATGAAACTCGTTACTCTCCGGAACTACCTACTAGAAAACGGAATCGTTCCAGATGAAGACCTTCCACGCTCGCTTTCTCGAGCAAATGGTGCAACTTCCCCCGTTATCTCAGATCTCGAGAATAAATTAGCAGAGAAGACCCGACTTCATGAAAATGCCGAGCGTGAGCTTCAGCAGGCGTTACGTAGGAAGCGGGATGCAGAAGCTCAGGCCGAACATTTATCTCATCAATTGGAACATTCCCGGTCAGCTCGGAGTCCCGACGGTGAAGGTGACGTAGATGCCAAAGTCGCAGAGGCAGAACGTAAACTAGAGGAAACTGAGCGTAATTACAAAACCCGGATGCAGCAGATGGAAGAAGATTATCAGTTAGCTGTTCATTACGTTAAGTGAGTGCTATGATGCTAACTGACTCTTTCGTTGTTAACCGTTGTTTAGGGGCACCGAAAAAATGATGAGAAGAATGAGGGATGAGCTAACGAAACAGAAAAATACCAACGTCCAACTTCAAACTGAATTGGACACTGTGCGCGGCGGTAAACGGTCGGTCAATGGTCGAAGTACCCCGTCGTCTGAAGAAGAAGGAGTGCGTGCACAGCTCATTGATGCCCAGCGTCTAGCACAACGTGTTCAGAATGAAAACAAGGAATTACGCTCTCGGTTGGACAAACTAGAGAAAGAACTTGAACTTCTTCGCGACAACTTGCTCGTGTCCCAGCGAGAATCAGACGATCGTTTAACGCAAGTAGAGGAACTTCAACACGAAGTAGAGCGGCTAGAAGCTTCACTTGCCGTTGCACGAGGTGGTCAGGAAGAAACATTACTTGAAAAGCTGAGCATCGAAAACACTACATTGCGAAGGGAGAATGAACAGTTGTCACATAAAATCGGACTTCTTCTTGAAGTCGAACAACCTTCGTTTGGTCAAGGGCGTCCCATGTCAGACGTGTCAGGTCGACGTCTTAGTACGTCGAGTTCAGAGAATGCTCTTGCATTTGAGCATTTATCGAGTGAACTTGATGACTGGCAACGCCATCTCGCTAGTTCGATGAGTAACCGCCGTGTCAGTGATTTCGATCCTAGTCTAATGGAAAGGACACGATCGCCACGTTCATAGGTCTTGTCGTTGCACCGCTACTTATATATATTCGCTATACCCTTTGTCGCATTCGTTTTTATACGTTTGGTTCTGCATTATTTTAATACTTCTTATGCTTTGCTTGTTGTCGTAGTCAACTTTATATATAGTATTCTCTACACGCATGGTTGTTGATTAGTCTGACTCATAATTATTACGATGCGGAGTTCGATGCTCTGAGAGTCCACTCGATAGCCTTCTGCTTCACGGCTTCGGCTCCTTCTGCATCTCCAATCTTGCGTTCGAACTCAAGCCACTTTTTAAAGTAGGACCTGTAGTCATGTGGGATGTAAGTCCAACAGAAAATTGTACAGAATTATATTTTGATGCGTACTTTGCTTTGTGGCTGGTCATTTTGAGTGCTAGAACGCGATCGAATAAAAGACTATAGTAAAGCGGGACTGAGCTCAGGAAATAGACGTCGATCTATAGACACACACTGACCGTAAGCTATGAATATTTTTTTGTGTATATTCCATATCCATATATATAGACCAAATGTCCCATCTTTTTGGATGTGAGTCAATCATTCCCTCAAACAACGTCTTTCCTCGTTCTGGATCACCATACTTGTATTCAAGTTGAGCAAATTTGTTGATCGTTTTCAAATCTATCCGTCGTTATCAAGAGAAATCTAATCTAGCAAAAGAACGGAACCCACGTTTTCGCCTTTCCAAGCTCTGAAGACTTCGTGGAAGCAATTGCCTTGCATCCTCCAAACGTCCTCTTCTAAGATAATGCTCGCTGAACAATGTCCAAACTTTTGAACTATGCCCGAATTTCTTGCAAGTTCGCTTAAACTGTTCTTCAGCTTTCTGTTGACAGTATCAGCATCCGCGAAATAGTAAATGTAATATCACTTGCCTCGACTTTGTCAGTTTGGTCGAATATAGCAGCAAGCCGAAGGTGAATTGTTTTCGAGTCATTCGCTTTTGCAGCATCCTTGAAAGCTAAATCCAGTGACTCTTCCGTACCGTATATAATCTCCAAATTAAGTAAGGCAATCCAAACATTGAGCCTTTCTTGATCCTCTCGGAAATTAATATTCTTAACTGCCCGACGAGCAATTTCACGGGCTTTTACCACTTCAGATAGCTGTAGTTGGAAGGACATATATTGTATCCACAGATAAGATGAGTTGGGCGAGCCAAGAAGTAGACGTTCAAAGTCTGCATTTGACTCCGGAGCTTTCATGTGCATATCAGCAGTTAAATCCTGTTCGATGATTCGCTTTTTCCGCTTTTTCTTCTTTATTGCCTGATCATCTGCGTCACTTTCATCGGAAGTCTCAGTAGATTCCTTGTCATTGATATACTGATGGTTACTGTTCCACTGGAATCCACCCAGGAAAGGTAAGCTACCATGTTCGGGTGCAGATATTTCAGAAGTAGCAGGAATAAATGACGGGGATTCCGTATCAATTTCCATAGCGTCTGCTTCATCCTCGTCGGTTCCTCCGTCGCTCAAAGACGACATATTTGGCTGCACCTGGTTGTCGACATCCAGGTCTGAAATAGACTCTTCGGAAGGAGGAACAGGCAAATGTGAGCGAGCCTCCTCAACACCATCGGCTCCGAAGTCATTATAGTTGAAGTGGGATGGTTTTAAACTGAACGAAATACGGCGGTTGTCAATTGTTATGACTACAGCTTTAACGCGATCGCCTTCTCGAAAACCGTGTAATGCAGTGATAATGTCAGCATCTTGGTTATCCGACAACTATATCAATTAAATATGAGATCAAAGAATGGTGAAGCATATGCATACGTACCTCTGATTTATGACAAAGACCAGTGAGTTTAGACTCTCCTATCTGAATGAATAGCCCATAATCCGTGATCTTTTTAACCAGACCCTCAACCTTCATCCCTTCATGAATATCAGTCAATGTAAGGGCAGAATAAGCTTTTCTTAGAAGTTCGCCGGAGCGAAGTGTGAGCTCAACCTTGTTGGTCTTATTATCCACACTGGATCTTTCATGAGCACCAGTTGCGATGAAGATTGATGATAGTTACCTGAGAACCCTTCCTTTGACCAGTAGGTTATTGTGAAATCGAGACTTCCAGTCCTTCACATACTATATATGCAATAGTTAGGAAAGGAAAGACCAACAATAAGAACTTTGTCCGTACCTCATCAAATAGTTCCCGGATTTGAACACGACCATCAAGGCTTCGACCGATGCTAACGAACAAGCCATGGTCTCCTACGTTCTTTATGTAGCCACGGATTGTATCCCCCACACTCAACTCAGTAATGGCATTAATTTCTCTGTCGACGATATTCTGTTGGATATCAGGATGAAGTCTAGAAGCTCGGGTAGATAAAACCAGCTGTTTCTTGTCGTGATCAACATCGACTACTCTGGCCTTTATGATTGAATCTATTGGAGGTAGCGCGGAACCTGCACCGTAATCATCCAAGGCATCTGTAAGGTGGAGAATACCTCCAATATGATTGGTAATCTTTATTAGTGCCCCATAACGTGTATGTCGTGTAACACGACCACCAACGAGTTGCCCAATAGCTGCATCGTCCAGAGATAAGGAAGAGTTATTGTTTGGCAAAAGTATTTTAGCCTTTGGTTTATTGGCTACAATGACAATTCCTTTATCGACATTCCGTGTCACAACGATAAGTCCAGTGAGCTGCTCTCCAACCTTTAAATTGGCACGAAGCTGAGGTAAGGACAAGTTGCGCTGGTTGGCCAAATTCTTGAGGGAAAGTAGCGCTCGGATTTTCGTTTGCTGCAATGTAAGAACAATGTTGTCTTTATGAATATCCGATATTGTTGCGTCCACTGTGTCACCAATCTCAATGGCGTTGATATTATTCGTATCGACGCCCGAAGTCTGTTTGACACTAGCAATGATGCGTCTGGTTTCCTTTTCTGTGGCAATGATGCGGACACGAATAACCTTCCCAACTTGAAAAGCCTCTGTCAACGTTTTCAAGGGAGTTTCACTATAAAGTATAAGTTCACATTCCTAATGCACACGGTAAACATCTTACCTGGCCTCTTTCATGGGGATAATGGCTCTTAAGCCATTATAAAACTCCGCGATGATGTGTTTGTCATGAACTCTGGTAACTACAGCGTGCGTCGTCATCCCGGGCTTCGCTTTCTCGAAATTAGAAAGAATCGGCAATTCCGAATCTATCAAGGTCTTCTTTGCAGTTAAAAAGATGCGTTGACGAGCAGGGTCCACGACTAAAACCTGTAGAGACTTAAGCAATGGACTTTCGATAATTCTGATCGACCCTACCCTACATCTAATAGTGGATCCCAGCTTGAAGCGCTTAGTAGGGTGTTTCAACATGATATCAGCATAGTGAATGGGCCATATAACGCCATCTACATTGCCGGATAGTGAAACAAATAAATTTGTGTCCGTCAACTTCTTGATCGTGCCTTTAACTACTTCCCCGACTGAAAGGTCGGCAACTTGGAGGAATTTTTGATCCAGAACAAATCGTTTTAACGACAGTTGCAGCAGCCCATCGAAATCAAAGTATCCTACAACGCGAGCTCGGTGTAATGATCCAGGTTTCCAAGAACTATTCGTGGACAAAGATGGGATGTGCTCGTCAGAGACGTGTGATATCTAACAAGAAGTAAGAAAATGACACTGTGGAATTACTAATACTTACATGAACGAATCCATCAATCCCAGGGTGTACCTCAACAAACAATCCACGTTCTGCTTCAACCCTCTTCACCTTAATTGGATCTAAAAATGTTCCGATAGGATATGAGTCTCGAATGGATTTCTTGTTTCGTGTGTCATCCTCCATTTCCTCGCCAGTCCAATCTTCCAGTTGAGCTAAATGATCTACAGTAGCCAGCGAGAAGCGAATAGGAGAAGAGGAATATTCGTATATGACTCGGGCTTTAATCTTCTTGCCAACCTTAGGCTCACCGTGGCGAAGATGAATGCTATCAATAGTGCCATCAAAAAAACCTAAAACTTGCAAGACAATGCCGTCAGAGTGGCAAGCAGTGATCAAACCTTGAACAAGCGCTCCTGGTAAAATTGAAGACACCGACGATACTTCCGTAAGACAAGATGAGGCGAACGTGGTGGGGTCGACGCTAACATTGTAGGTTCTTCCGTTCGAAGTGCCTTGGGAGATGGTAGCATTGACAAGCTGCCCGACAGACAAGTTCTGTTTATAGAACTAATGCCTGGATCTTTAAACGAGAGAAAACCAGAGGTATCCCGGATTCCCATATCCAGGATATACCCATGGTCTTCCAAGCTTTTCACAGTGGCAGACAAAGTCTTCAAATTTTCAGTTATGGATGGCATAAAAAGTAGGTATACGTACAAAGCCTGGCTTGAGGTCAACCTTCTGAACTCCCGCATTTACAAGCGCTGGGTCTACACTTAACTCCAGTCGTTTGCTAGCTCTTGCCACTTCATTTCTTGATTTTGAAATACCAGATGCGTCGTTGGTACCCGATGCATGCACGGCCGTAACTATCGTCCGAACATATTGTCCGGCGCAAAAAATATCCAATAGCTCAGGAATTCGAGCTGCGGAATCTACATTTTCGTCCTCGTCATCACTGATATCGATACTTTGTTCCTCTGCCTCCAAAAGTCGAGTGAAATGGGTATTGATATTGGTTATAGGAATATGGCCGAACATTTGGTTGGGAAGAGAAACCACTATAGACAGTGGAAGAATAAGGACGACTTGACCTAGAATTCTCATCCCGACGTTTATTTTCTGTGCAGATTAATTAGGTTTGCGATGCAGAAAAAGAGGTCAAATTGTTTAGAGACCTTGTAATTAAGATGCTCAACGCGTGTACGCTCACTCTTCTCTGAGACATGCCCGACACCTGTCTGATGTTTTCTTTTCCTTTTCTTTTCCTTCGTCTCGTCTTGCGAATCCTGGGTATTCTTTTGGTATAATTGCGACACCGTTTCAAGAATCACCTACCTGTTGGAAAAGCTTCTTATCAGCCTCCTTGACTGCTTCCGCACGAATCGCCTTGACTTCTAACGGTGTAAATGAAGTGCCTCCACCGCGAGGAAAGTCAACTTCTTCTTGTGCCGAAACATGAGAGGGATGATTGTCCAAGTTATCTATTTTCGATTTTTTTGGATGACGAGAAGTAACGGCATCATCTAGTACGCGTTTCTGTGCAGCCATATGAAAGGACGATGAGGAGATGGAGGAAGGGAAGGTATTGAATCCCTCAGATATGGCCTCTTCACAAGCGAAACCAGAATTTTTGGTCCCTACTCAGATCTCGATTTTATATTTATTTCTGAGGCATTTGACAAATATTTACGTACGTAAGATCATCGAAGTGTTGAAACTTGACACCGACAACTTTGAACTTGCTTTGGACTCACAATTTACTTTGTGCATACTTACTGCGCATCACTAGCTGAGCCTGCTTCGAACCGCCTCTGATTTTAATACGTTCTTATATCTAATATGGGTCAGTGATTTCTTGTCTCGTTTTATTCATCTACCAAACTATTTTTCAGATTATCAGGTGAATCACATTCCTTTTCATCTACAAGTCTTAAGCTAAATTGCTTGCTAGAACAGGGTAGGATCTAAATTCGGTGGGGGTGGTGTTGCAGGGGCTTCAGAGACGAATGTAGACCGCCGTGAACGCCTTAGGAAGCTTGCGCTGGAAACCATTGATCTGGCTAAGGTGAGCAACATTACGGAGTCCTTAGCTTAGCTCTCACTATGTTCGTAGGACCCCTACATTTTGCGCAATCATCTTGGCTCTCTCGAGTGTCGCTTGTGCCTGACTCTTCATACAAATGAAGGATCGTATCTCGCTCACACGCAAGGGAAGAAACATCAAACTAACCTCGCTCGAAGAGCCGCCCGCGATGCTAAGGACACTCAGCTGATGATTGCGCCTGCACAAAGTAACATCCAACGCAAAGTATTTTTAAAAATTGGTCGTCCTGGATATCGGGTGACGAAGGTCAGGGACCGTGACACAGGCAAGGAAGGAATGATGGTCCAAGTCCACCTCCCACAAATCAAAAACAATGTCCTGCCGAGAAGGCGATTTATGAGTGCTTGGGAGCAGAAGCGGGAACCGCCGAACAAGGCATACCAGTATCTTATTGTGTGCCTGTCTGTTTTTTATGCTACCAAAGAAAACTAACAATATTACAGGTCGCTGCTGAACCGTATGAAACTATTGCATTTAGAATTCCTGCTAGAGAAATTGAAGATGAGACCGACGATGCAGGGTATTGGAATTGGTCCCATTGGGATCCAGATACAAAGCAATACAGCTTTCAGTTCATGTTTCGATTGACATACTGATCTTTACTATACACGGTAGCTTTATAGGTGCTGAAGCACATTTACTGTATTCTCGGTTTCTTTCCGAAAAGACTTGCAATGAGTAATTCGCCGACGGTGGAACAGACCAGCTGCGTATATACCGGTATTACAATCGTTCGTAAATTGTATCAAATGTCATACTTGCATACCTCCGCGATTAATAGAACGTAATAACTATTTATCTATCTACTTCTATATTTATGGATATGTCAAAATAAGTCCATAATGAATAATGACAAGCGAGTACATGGTACATGGAGATTACCATCGAAAACGAAAGCACAGAAAAATAGCAGTGTAACTTGGAACTACACGAAGCTAATAAAATGAAATTATACCTGTGCGGCCATGCTAAACACCTACTCTCTTTTTACTTAGTACTCGTTTTTTTGCGGCCAACGGTACACTGTGTCTCAGCTCGTTCTCTGTTATTGATATATTTGGAGCGTCTGCAAAACGAACTCCTTGAAAGTTATTCACCCCAACCGTTGGAGTTACGGTCGAAGTTGTTCTCTTCCGAAGTTTTCGAGCAACAGATGTAGGTATATCTTGGGCTTTGCCTACGGAACCTTTATCGCTACCAGTAGGTATAAAACTAGGTTGGTGAACCATTCGACGGTGCAACGTAACTCCTGGTTGTTTGTTATCCATCTCTTGATTAAATGTTGGCGCTACAACTACAGAACTTTGAAGGGGGGCTGGCATGACAAGTTTTTTCGGAAGATAGCGAGATTGGGGCTTTCCGGACAAACGAGATATCTGTGATGATCCTGAGCTGCTTTTGATGTACTGTATCATACTATGACCGTCGATGAGCGAAGGTTGCTGAGAATTCGTTCCAGTGCCATTTGCAGAACTTGTACGAAGGTGCATGCTAACCGTCTTGTTGTTCACTCGTGCCACATTATTGGAATCAATCGCTTGGGCAGATTTCATGCCGCTTTGTAGAAACTGATCATGCTGCATCGATTGATTAGGGTAATCTATATCTCCTCTTCCATCGATTGATTGCCAAATGGAACCTGTATTCTGAACTCTTTCATTAGATCCTGTATGCGTTGAGGTTAGCAATCCTTGATTAATGGGCAACCCATATTCTTCATTACGGGTAGATTGAAGGTTTCGCTGTACTGCAATCGGACCTTCAAGGTTTACAGGATCATAAGGATCAAACTCAACATATTGTTTAGCGCTGACCCGAAGAATTGTGCTGGAAGGATAAGGTTCAGAAGTCCCATCTATGGTGTTCCAGTGGTTACTGGGACCGGAGTGTCCCATAGTAGACATATGTATGTCATCTGCGTAAGCATTAATGCTCGCGCCATTGGCATCCTTGGACTCCATTACAGGTGATTGCACAACCTCCGGCTGGAATGAAAACGCTCCTGGAGGAAGGTTTAAAGAAGCCCCAGCTACTGAATGAGAAGGCGTAGGCACCTGCAGAAAACAATCTCTGAGCAACTACATGGACAAATATATAGCAAATATATTACGTTTGGAGCGGTTAAATGCTCATTTCGGTACATGCCATCAGTACCACGGCCAGCCATGTTGCGACCGCTTGGATGGATTGGTTGTACCAACCGACTAATAGCTTCATATGGGCTTTCGTGGTGCAAGGAAATCCCCAGAGGATTGGTTTCATCCAGTTCATCTATGCGGTCAAGTACCTTTTTATCGCGCGATCCATGAATGCAGGCCACATCTGAAACCGAGCTCGACACCTCAGATCCTTGATTGTGGGGAGGCAATCTAACGCCTCTCGAGCGAATAAAGGACATGGCGTTCGGCACCTCAGTATATGGCGGAGGGGGAGGACGCCTGGCTGATCGTTTCTGTGCAGATAAGCGGGACGGCACTGGCAAGAGTGGCAGAGGTGGTAGGCCAGTATTTCCCGAGAAACTCACGGCTTCTCCATCTAATGTTAAATTTCCTAAACGCGTTCCAGAAAATTCTGCGCTGCTGTCTGTGAGAGGAGCAGGACGCATGTTGCTGGGAGAATAACCTGTAGCGCTCGGAGAAGGAGTGTATGAAGACTTGGTGGCTACTGACCAGGGAGTGCGGGGAGTGGCTGTTTGTCCATCAAGTGAGGTTGAAGGGAGAGGAAAGGTGGGTAGGTCTCTGAAACTACTAGCAGACATGCCACTGGTATGAGCCGGCTTTCCGCGGCTGCCCTTTCCATCTGCTTTGAGATGCCTGGGATGTGGAAGCGTACTAGAAACATGAGAACTGTGATTCGCAACAAAGTATGGATGCAGCGTGGGGTCAGATGAGAAGGCTGGATCATCATACAACGAAGAAGGAACGTTCTTGAGCCTTTCCGGAAAATCTGTCCGTGACGATTTGGGGTGAGGGGACTTTACGGGAGACATTTCAGAAGATCATAAAACGAGATTGAAATACCTGGCCTTTCCCCACCTTTACAGGGGGCATTACACTGGTGAACTATATTGGATTGGATCGGATAAAAGGAACGTGTGAGCAGTGGCCTCGCAGCGACGACTCTGTGCAGACCGGCCAAAAGAGGACAGAGATATTTACGTCGACGTCGGCGTGATAATAATGGCGTGCCATCATAAGCGACGTATGTACTTGTGTACAGTGTCAGTGCATCAAATCGCAAAGCGAACGAACCCCACCAGACCGCATCCTCCACCAGAAAACTAAATGTTATCCAATCATCAATAACGTCACTATCAGATAAGATATGCCAACTATTCTACATTGTATGAAAAATGTGAGTTAGGTACAACTTAAGTCAGGCAGTACCTAAGTAATTGTATCGCTATGCAGTAATTATAGTATGCGTCGTGCCGGGATCGTAGTCTTTTTCATATTTCCATTCCTCCCACTTCCAACATGCGACCCCGATGTAAGCCTAGGAATACCTGTCTTTAGTGTTGGCTTGGGCAAACCGGAACTGACAACTGTGCTTGAAGGAGGAGAAGGGCGCTGCCCCGATTTCGACATAGTGGTACTTGAAGATCCCTTGCATACTGTCGGTGCGATAGGAACGCGTCGTGGTCCATTGGATAATCCAGACGGACATTCTAGATTTGTCTTACCCTGCGTCAGAGATGACGACGGAGGAGCCTGCGAAACAAGAATACGGCGGGGGCCAACATCACGTCGAGGTTGAACAGAAGCTTTTGCTGACGGTTGTGATGTAATACGTTTTTCTATCATACTGAAAGACGAAGTCGATGGAATATCCTTTTCATTTGAGAATGAACTCGTCAACATATGCGCCGCGGTTTCTAACGTCTGCCTTACAGGAAGTGGTTGCCTGGAGGCATAGCTTGATTGGGAAGGAGCCAACGCTACACTAGAACCTAACCGCCCGCCATGGACTATAATAGGCCGCTTAACAATCTTCAATGCTGGCACCGATGGGAGTGGAGGAGCCGTATTGCCTGTAAGGCTCTCAGAAATCAATGAAGCCGGTGATATTCTACTGGATACTGCAGCAAATGTAGTAGTACCTGTCGTCAGGCTTTAATAGCTTCAATAAGAGCAAGTAGAAATAAAAACTCACTTGAGATTGCCACTTGGCTGGATGGAAACTTCCTGAAGTCCGCATCTGCATTACGTATAAGCTAGGACTTGGCATAATTTATTCAGAAAAGCATACCTTTTGCAAGGCTATCCTCAAACGATGAAGCTTCCCCGTTACCGACTAGTAGAATATTAGCGAACACAAGTACAGAAAGATGGTAAGAAAGCGACACACTTTGCAACTTCTCTTCTTGCTGTAGAAACGATATATCATTTTTCTTTCCCCGTGCTTGAGATTCGAAAGGTTTGATTGTTCTACCGGGGTCCACGTCGGAGCTGTCATCTTCCTCTAGAGCTTCCAAAAAAGAATCCATGCTATCCTTCGAGTTAAAAAATGAAATTTTGTCGTTTAATAGGTCAAATGTCACTTCAGGAGACTGAAGCTGAAGTTGAAAGGATGTCTGAAGGTCTATGGAAAGACGATTGGCAGAATTACACGACTGTGCTTTATTAGGGCGTAAAGAGGAATTCGCGTCACAGTATACAGTTGTCGAAGAAAGTGAGAAAGAAGAGGGGGAAGGCGGCGAAATATGAATAGGGATTTCTGAGTCTGAGGAAAGTGATGGGTTGTGCTGAACTTCCTTCACATTATGAATTTCATGTACTGTGCGGGGATCTTTTAAAAAGACAGAAGGCCGCGCATGGGTATCGATCTTGAATGCAGGCGTACTTCTGTCTTCAATTGGAAGATCGCCCAGAGGGGTTCGTGGAACTGTTGGGCGAGGTTTTGGACTTGGAGTCGCGGCTTTAGCCATATCTTTGAAAGTAAGCGTGGGGTCTTCATCATCATCTGCTGAGACAAGGCCAATCGTAAAATCGTCATCGGTTCCTTCATCCTCGAGAAGAGGTAGAAAGGCGTCCTCGATTGTCATATCGCCGATATCGACCAGACGTTTCTTGGGTATCCGTGGAGCAGTATGATATGGCTCACGTGTTGACTGAAGAAAATTATCTAGAAGATATGTTCCACGAGGTGGACCAATATTCTCCTTGTCGGAATCATCGTTCGCTGTCGTTAACGGAGACCCAGAGAGAGGGTCGAAGAGAGACAGTATGCTTTGTCGTGGACCAGAGGTCATGTCGTGAATTTCTGTTGAGCAGGGGTTAGAGTAGGGAGACAGCAATGGGGCTAAAGCTATGTACCTGAGGAGCTATGAATATGGACTGTGTACACGGCCTCGCTTTCCAGCTGAAAGGTTGAAGTTAAGTAATAATGACCACAACTTGCATTGTGCAAGCAACTTGAACTTGAACTTGAACCACCGCTTCTGAAGCTGTTTGGCATTGTTGACGCGTTGACGAACAGACCGTGGCATACGCGACAAGGGACCGCCATCCCGTCTCCTTCACCAACCCCCAGCCCCAACCCATCTTTCCTAAATTCGCTTCAAAATAATACCACTAAAAGATGGCAGATACAGCCACAGCAATAAAAAAGGATATAAAGCTCTGGGAACGTTCCTTCAGAGCCAATAATGGCCGAGACCCAACAATTTCTGATATTAAGCAGCTGCCTTCCATAGGCGCGTTTATCATTTCTAACCCAATTCACTGTCTTATATTGCGTTTTAGCTGAGAAATACAAACTTTATAAACGACTTTCCAAGCAAAATCACTCACAATCTTTACCCTCCACGTCGTCCCTTTCCCCGCCATCGGATTTGACTTTGCCTAACTATGGCGAATCACGATCATCTGTCCTTTCTTGTACACGTAATGTGAAGCAAACTGCACCTTTGTCTAGCTATAACCCATTTTCTCCTAAAAAGAAAGGAACGGTCCCAAGCCATGATAAACCAGGCGTCTCCAGTCCTAACCGCATCCGTATGTTGCGAAGCCCGTCGCCGAATCCATTCTCGGCTGCTCAAGAAGCACAGCCTTTAGTTCTACATCTTCCTCCAGTAACTCCGATCAAAGACAATGCTATGTCTCGAGCCAAAAAGCGCCTACGCGGGGAGCCCGTCTCTCCAACACCAAACAAGGAGAAAAGAAGACGTGTGGAATCTCGTGCCGGCTTATCTCGACTTCCTCTTTCCCTAAACTCCCCAGAAAGTGATGAACATAGCATGGAAGAAGATGCTGCCCCACGAGCTGTTGCTATAGATGATTCACCTGTCAAAAAGTCAGGGCAAGGCAGGTTCTTCAGACAGCTTTTCAACGACAAGGTTAGTGCTATTAGTGTCGCGCCGCTTCATGAAGCACCTAGTCCCTACGTTGATCATTCAGCTGGATCCGTGGAGATGTACTCGGTAGGCACTATCTTAGAATTGGCAAATCAGCCTCTGCTGACTGACAACGACATTTTCAATTGGAAGGAAGAATATTTACACTCCAATGAATCTAAAGTGGGGCGTAGAGAAGACCCGAATCCATCAGACACCCATATACCATCCAAGGAAAAGCTACTTCCTCCTTCTCCTCCAAACGTATCTCGTCGACGCCCAGGAAACGCAAACGAAGGTTATAAGTCTAAGACCATGTTAATTTCAAAGGATCCAGCGGGCGAACTCGAGCAAGATGAAAATTCCGACACTGGGGGGGACGCACAGGGAGGCCAGTTTAAAGTGAAACTCTTGGGTTCGAAAGGCGGCAGGTATTCACGGCGATTAAACACAATATCTGATGACGAGGATCTACCCGATGTTAAGTCGGAAGTTCCTTTAGGTCATGATATGCCTCATGGTTCCCATGAAGGTATAACAAGCATGCAGTTAGATCGAAGTGAAGGTGACCTCCCTAATACATTACTGCGCGTGCTGGTGCTACAGCCAGATGACTCGAAAACACAAAGTCGTCAAGAAGAACAGATCGTAAGAAGTCTAATATCTGGGAGTCGAGTGCTTCACTATGACCCTCGTCGCGGTGGTGAGATTTGGGGTGTTGGAGAGGATGACAACGAAACAGTAGAGTTTATGGATCTCAAGGACGCGCAAGATACAGACGATTGGGAAGATGAGCCTGTACCTTGGGGGTTGGGGAGCTTTAGTGATAATTTCACCACATGTTAGGTCCTAGGACAAGGACAAGTCCGACAAGGGTGTTATGTTCACGTGACGCTCGTGTTGCAGCACCTCGCGTGTGTAGAGTAGTAGGATGACAAACACATGTATGTATAACAGCTGCCGCTTTTATGCCATGATTTCACTTGGGATGTAGGTGTTGAATGTTACCAAAATCTTCGGGTCTGAACAACTCTCTTCGGCCTCATTCTGAAAGCATGTTCCTTGTCAATCCGCAGGCTTGCACAGTGTGGATCTAATAGTTATGATACCGATCGCATTTCACTTTCAATGCCTGTCCGCAATCGTTCTGCATTCACGTTAATCACAAGGCGTGTTGTGCACACAGTCCACGGGTGGTTGAGTATCTAATAAACCCCCCTCGGTCGAGCAGGGCCCTCCCACTCATATTTCTGCGGACGTCGCTACATCAGCCACAACTAGAAGACTTTCAGCGTTCAACCCTTCTGTTTCAAAGTTAACTATTTACTTTTGCTTCAGAACAAGACATGATTCCCATTATCCTCCGCGATTCTGAGGCGACGAAAAGGCTTCTCGAAGCCATCCTCGACTCACCTAACGGCAAACGCTCCTTGTCGCGACTGGCTCGTACATGCAAGGCGCTCTGCGAACCCGCACTAGATACACTATGGAGAGAGTTGGACAACCTGATTCCTATTATTGGACTTTTCCCCGGATACTTGTTAAGAAAGGCCCGAAAACCAGGACTAGGCCTGGTATGTGAAGCTGTCCCATTCATTTTTCTCTCTTTAATTATTTTACAAAGATCAAAGCACCGCGAGAAGAGGATTGGGGAGCGGTTCTCAGATACAGTGAACGCGTTCGTCGCCTGTCTTACGATGAGACAGCTAGCAACTTCTCTGCATCCATTTTCCCCATTCTCGTCGAACATAGGCCTCGTACCTATATCCTTCCCAGACTTCAGGAATTAACATGGAAAGTCGAAACTACAGAAGGATTAGATCGCTGTACACTCTTTCTTAACCCCGGGCTTCAAATCGTAAACCTCGAGCTAGGGGCGAAGTTGCCTCAACTCTCACCATTCCTAGCAGATATGTCTAGTCGAACAAAATTAACAGGGTTTTCTTTCATTTCGCCTACTAGCCTTCCCGACTCGTTCACGGAATTGCTTCTTCGACAGAACGAATTGGAAAGGATCACACTAGTCGCTCCTGGGGCATTGTCTCCCGGTGTAGGTCGCTGGGTTGCATCGCTTCCGAACCTTAAACATTTGCAGCTTGACCTTACAGGCCGTTCCATGATTGCTGTGGAAGGCTTTTTTGACGAGCTTCGCCCTCGCTCGGGTGACTCCACCCCTAGCTCTGTAGCATCTACCGATAGCGGCGTGTTTTCTGGGGAAGAACTTGATTTCTCCGAGATACGCAAATCGGCTCTGCGACTCACAGGAGATCTGAAATCAAAAGGATCCTTCGTACAACTCAGAAGACTTCAACTGAGCGGTGACGTATCAAACATTACTGTCTTTGTTCGACATTTAGAATGCCCTCTGACCCATTTGGACCTTGTCATCGAGGACCCCCCTGACAATGCTGATTGGCAAGATTTATCAACCATGATATGCGATAAATTTAGTGATTCATTGCAATCAATCCGCGTTTCTGCGACTGGGTCATCTAGGTTTAATGACCTCTTACGCTCGACTTCGCGTGTTGAACCAGCTAATGGCCGACTTTCTCTTGAACACTTTAATTCTTTACCCAATCTCACTCGTATGGACATAGATCTCCCGGAGTCTGTGGTTTTTATTGCATCCGATATCAAGAATATCGCACTCGCATGTCCCAAGCTTGAAATCTTACGTCTGTGTCCATTAGCTCGCTTCCCACAACATGCAGGACCACCGAAACTTACGTTGGAAGACCTGGCCCCGCTCACGAGAGCTTGCCGGTATCTCCATACGCTTTCCGTAACATTCAACGCCTTGTCAGGGAGTTCAGAAATACTAGAGACACATATCATGCACCCTTCATGTCTACTGCGCTTTAACGTTGGGCATTCTTGGATCAACGATCCATTGCAAGTGGCAATATTGTTAAGTCATCTTTCTCCTCGGCTAGAAAATCTGAAGTGGTTCCAAGAAAAGAACCGTCCTGGGTACATCGAAGCAAACGCAACGAATTGGCAAGCTGTGTCCCAAATTTTCCCGCACTTACAACGCGTCCGAGCTCTTGAGAAATCTTTTTCAGAGACCGGTATTCCTTTACGCCCTGAAACTTTCGATAAAGCTGTGGATGCTACTGTTAGGACAGTGGATCGCGGCATACTGGCCCAAGTAATGACTGCAAACACCGCCATCCAGTGGTCACCTAGTCTAGTTGACTGTTCCATTGATGCCGTCCCTCGGACAGTATCAGCTTTCGTAGATGCTACACCAGAGAGCCGTCAAATAGGCATTGACGCTACCCCACCAGTCGTTTCTGTGGCAATTGAAGCAGTCGTAAGCACATGGTCGAAGTCTGTTGGGACGGAGTCTCATTCACCGGCCCTTTCTAAATCTTCAAGTCTCCTGGCTTCTAAATACCGTTACCCCAATTTATATATCCTCCCATCCGTCCTTGTCGGCTTTGTCTCATTCATATACAAGCTTTTCGTATGTTATCCCATTACGATTCCTTCCAGAATCATGCACATGGCATTAGCCACTCTCCCTAACGGTAGCTGGAGAGGAATTCAACACAAGGCCGAGATCGAAGAAACCAGAGATATGGGGACGTCTACCAGTGAGGATACTACCACTATCGCATTGGACACGCTGCAAGTCCGTCAATGATTATTTGCTATTACTATACCGCTACTTATACGTACCCAAATTGGAAACTATGATTAGGATTATGCTTTACATGCAAAAATTAATGCTACATATGCACATGAAATATATGAACTAGGCCACGATAAAGTCCAGTCGTTAGGAGAGAGACACAGAGAAGTGACAGTCGGCACGTGGCTTAGATCAATGCCTATACAAATACGAGACAACAGCGCCGCGACGCGTCAGTCAGAGTGGAATTGGCGGATGCACAACTCATCTTCCTGGATTTACATCATGTCAGACAACAAGAAGCAAGAAAAAGATTTCACGCCTGAAGTCGACACTCTCATTCCACAAGCAGATGCTATAGCTAAGGTAATTCTGTTCATGCATCCAGGCGCTAGCTCTTCAACTAATTTCCTCTAGTCTGGGGACCTTCAAGGTGCTCTCGATAAACTGCTTACGCTTGAGAAGCAGGCGAGAAACGTATGCCATTTTCTAGCACCCTTTTACTGCATACAGGGAGATAATGAAGGCTTCTAGGCAGCTGATCTGGCCTCCACTACGCGGCTCGCCAAGACAGTCGTACAACATTGCTACGACGCAAGGAACTATCCGCTATTGAATTCCAACATCACTCTTATAAGCAGAAAACATGGGCAGTTAAAGGGTGCGATTCAAGCCATGGTGGAGCTTGTTATTGGATGGCTAGACGAGATTAAACAACGCGATGGAACTGAAAAATGGCTAGAGCTTCTGGAGACCTTACGTACGGTAACGGAAGGCAAGGTATGGTCTCAACATATGTGCACAGCTACCATCTCTTATATTGTCATAGATATTTCTCGAAACACCGAGGGCCCGTGTTACTTTACTACTGTCCCATTATCACGAGAGCCTTTCTCAATCGTCAAATACAACGAATGCGAAGGAGTCTTTACAAACTGCTTCTGACTTGCTCTCAGATCTGCAAGTAGAAACTTACTCCTCTATGGAGCGTCGAGAGAAGACGGAGTTCATCTTGGAACAAATGAGGCTTCTGATTGCAGTCGCTCGCCACAAAGACTCAGAACCTGGCAAAGACGGCAAAGATACTCTGGGTGGCGGCGAAGCAGAATGGGTTAAAGTTCGTGTCGGTGGGCGAAAAGTAAACGAAGAGTTCTTGAAAGAGAAAGAAAATGAAGTGAGTTACTTCCTGGTGCCAGTGCCCGAGATATTAACTGTTCCTATGTTAGGATTTGAAACTGAAGTTCTATGACCTCATGATACAGCATGCACTTCACAGTAGTGCATACCTAGATGTTGCTAAATACTACTATAAGGTGTGGGAGACACCCTCAATAAAATCAGACGTTGCAGATAAAGGGAGGGCGGTAAGCTTGAGCATTTCTTCTCTCATCACAGACTGAGATCATCTACGCTAGGCCTTGGAGCATATTGTCTACTACGTGGTTTTGGCTCCACACAACAATGAACAATCAGATATTCTTCATCATCTCTTCGTTGACCCTGCCTTATCCAAACTAGAACTTCATTAGTACGTTCTCGTTTCTGCAGCCAAATTTTTAAATCTGACGTTATTACAGTAACTTAGTGAAATGCTTCACGACGCGTGAATTAATGAGATGGCCAGGTATCGAGGGGATATATGGAGAATTTCTTCGTAAGACACCCGTTTTTGCTTCGGACAAACGATGGGAAGACTTGCATACTCGGGTTATAGAACATGTATGTGCAGTCACTATCTAGCGACAAAATCACTCATTTTATATACAGAATATTCGAGTGGTCGCACAATATTACACTCGGATTACCCTCCCGAGATTAACATCCCTTTTGGACCTTTCACCAAGACAAACCGAGGAAATATTAAGTCGACTAGTTGTTTCCGGCACCATATGGGCCAGAATTGATCGCCCTGCTGGTGTTGTCAATTTCCGAAGTAAGAGGAGCGCGGAGGATGTAATGAATGATTGGAGTTCCGACATGCAGAAGTTGTTAGGCCTGGTGGAGAAGACATGGATGGGAATGAATGCTGCTCAGGCAGCACAGTCAAGGGTAAAAGGGTAGGATGCCTTGTATTAATAGGGACAATAGCATTATATCATGTTTTCATCAGTGAGATAACGAAAGAATATTATTTGGTGTGCACATTATTATACGCTCTAAACTCGACCTAGAATGCTGATATCATTGATGGCGCTGCTTGACTTTGTTGGAGCTGAGAGGATCTCGCTACCGGTTGGGTTAATGCAGGATAATATTCGGGGCGGACTTCTTCCTTCCACAGCCGTACATACTCTTCTCCCTTTGTCCATTGCTTGTCTTTCTTATCCACAATAGCTCTCCAGCGTTTCTTGGAAACTATTGCACCGTCATCAAAGTACTCTTCCTTTTTCCATGTATTAAGTGCTCTTTTTTCTTTCACGTATCCACGGATAATTTCGGAATAGCCAAAGGTGCCTCCGAAGTGTTCAGCCTCCATCACCGCGAAGTTGGTTGCGATATGGTGCTCTGAACGAAGAGCTCGGAATTGAGATACAGCCTTAGCATATGCTTCCGTTAGAGAAATCGAGTGATGCTGGTAGAGATTTATGGCAAATCGAATGGCACTGCAAAAATCAGTTAAATATATATTGCGTCTCTTGAAACAGACGCATGCGACGTACTCCTCTGAAGATGGGTTACTGCCTCTCTGCCTAAGCCTTGTCCAAGATACTCCATGAATATGGTGCGGGTCCTCAATTTTGGCACTCTCAACCAAGGTTCTTGGCCGAAATGCTTCAAATGGATGATCGAGAAAGAACTGGCGACGAATCTCATCTTCAAGGTATTGAATGGGAATGGGTCGTGTAGGTTGTGGATGTCGTTTCCGAGAAGTATTTGGAGAGGACATCATTTGATCATACTGAGTACGTGGAGAGGGTATTTTAGGAGGGAGAGGCAGAGGAGGATAATCGAGAACAGCCTTGAACCAGATTGGCTCATGTTTTAGTATGCCTCCCAGCATTAGGCGAGAAGCTTGCTTATGCACCTGAGACGCGAATCGACGAACCATTGTGCAGAAACGATGATACAAACGTCCGTTAGGTAAAGAACAGTTAGAATACCTAAACCCCAAAGCGGCACCTGTTCCAAATATTTACAGTATATGTACTATATTCCTTGATTTCAAACAGTACTAAACTAAGTACTACAAGTACAACAACGGGGTTTTTTTAATACAGTAATTATTTTGTCCCTATTCAGGTTTTTCTTGTTCGACTTTGCTTGGCTTCTCACTCCATTGTCACTTCAGGTAGCAAGTAGTAAGAACTTATGTAAGTACTTAAGGAATTCATTATGACGAACGTGTACCGTAAAAGCGAGGCGTTAATGAATGAACAATACGAGCGCCATAATCCATCCAGATGGGAGCATTCTTATAACTTCACGCTTATCGTGGATCTATACGCCTTTGCCCTTTCTCTTAGTACACGTCGAAGCTTTGAATTCGTGTTAGTCGTCGACATCTTCAGAAAGTAGTTAAATGGAATCGCACTATTTTTCCAGAAGGATTCTTTGGGATTGCATCTATAAATTCGATTCCTCCGGATAGCCACTTATAAGATACAGTAGCTCTTGCGAGATGCTAAAATAACAAATTCAGCGACAATACAATACGTATACGGAATCGAGTATATTTACTTCAGAAATAGACCTCTTCAAGCTTATTATGTCTTTTCCACTTGAAGAGAGTTGTTCCGTAACTCGAGCGTGAGGAACAATGAAGGCCAAAGGAACTTCGCCGCTATAGTCGTCTGGGACTCCCACAACGCAAGCATCGACAACATCGGGATGAAGGAGTAGTATACCCTCTAATTCTGCGGGGGCGACCTGAAATCCGCGAACCTTTATAATTTCCTACACAGGGCTGGGGTAAACACGGAATTATACACAGAGTAAATTTGTGTACCTTCAATCTGTCTACGACAAACACTTCTAAACCTCGGATGATAACTTCGTCGCCAGTTCGAACCCAGCCATTTAAAAAAGTCTCTTTCGTACTAAAATAGTAGCGTGTCGAAGTCAATGTACAGCGTAACAAGTTGCTGAACTCACGCGCTATCATTGTTGAAGTATCTTTGTGCCACAGATGGACCAGTCACAACCAATTCTCCTTGCTCTCCGTCGGTACAGAGCGATCCATCTGGCTTCAACACTCGTGCCCTAATTCCTGGAATCAATACTCCAGCACTTCCAATGGTCCCTGTCTTTTGAAGCGGAGAAATCATGCTAATAGATGTACAAGTCTCCGTCATCCCTAAAATGGTTCAGAAGCATTTAGTTAAGTGACCAGCGAGGGAAATTCAAGGGACTTCTACTGCGTACCATATCCTTGACCAATGGCAGCATTCGGAAGGATTTCAGCAAGCTGCTTCATCAGTTCGCCGCCTAGCGGAGCTGCACCACACATGCAAAACTTCACCCGGTCAAAGACCATACGATATTCAGATCGGCGCTGCAAGACAAAAGTAAACAAGAGAAAACTAAAGGCTAAATTAGTGATGATTACCTTGCACAATAAAACTACCTGGGGAGGGACAACACTGCAGAGTCGGTAAGCAAAGCATAATGGGAAATGCTGGGTATATGGCGCACTATAAGTGTGTAATGCGGTACTGAATAATAGCGTCCATATATTTTGAGAATTTGAAACGAGGCATAACCACGAGCGTCATCTGTTATTTATACACGAGCATAAATAATTTGCCTCGAAAAATATACGTTGGTATGCGTACTCCGCAAAACAACGAATAATGTAGCTGTTGATCATTATTATAATTTATTTAGCCCAAACGGTAAAAGCAAGGTTCAAACTTACGATAACCACAAGGCCATATATATCTAAGTTTATATCAGAAATAAACCCGTACGATTTTTTATGTGACATACGAAAAAATGGGAGTACTGTAGACGAATTAAACGGCATGAGCTTTTGTAAGCTGTAGCATGATAGATAAGTTACACACCAGCGAGGACGACATCGCCAGGGTTCATGCGCTTGTCTGGCCAAGATCGATCATTTATTTTGTAGTGAGCCGCCATTTGCATCACGTTCGCTATAACTGAATAGTGCGATACTTCTACCGCCTGTTTGTAACTTTAGTAAAAATACGGGAGATGAAAGAAGTTACATCCCTTTGGTTTCCCTTTTACAACGAATTGTCTGACACTTGAGCAACTCGAAGAATTACTGAGAAAATACCTGTAGTACCACTTGAAAATGAGAGGAATGCAGTTGTCCTTCGTGCTTCACCCGGAGAAAAACGTCGAGCGGAATAGCCTTCAGGTTGACTGGCACCGACTGAAATCAACTCATTCAGTGTTAATGTGGTGATGGAAGCGTGGATAAAGGGCTTATCCAGGATGATTATACGGTCTTCCGTGATTCCTACTGTCCGAGCTGCATCACACGCTAATTTATAACACAATGAATGGGAAACAACCACAGTCGCCTTCGTTGTTTCAAGCTGGTGGGCCAGTTCCTCTGGCGTGTAGCCAGGATTGGCAGGCCTGTTGGTTGTCCATCATATACACACTTACATATCAGCACGGGCATACACACGTTACGATTGCCGATAAAACATGGACTGCCCAAACAACGACCGGATAGTCTAGGTGTTTGTGGATGAGTAGAGCATGCATGTACGGTATGCTTCAAGTATTACCAATATGGTTAGGACTAAGGAGGCAGACTAGAGCAATATAATAGTCAAATTGGTGTTAAGTAGCCCCAGGTATATGCAAAATTGGCGTACCAACGTCACCGCTCTCTGTGTTTCAGCACAGACGTGTAAGGATAGGATGACGGAAGGCATAGGAGACTAACGAATGCGATAATTGTTACAAAGTGCGTTCGCCAAGCCATAAGTACGATAATGTACAGCAGAATAGTCAGCAGTCTTGCCGGTGTCGTCGTCAATAAAAAACGGGACATTGGACGGCCTAGACGGCCTATCTGTTGGATTGAGGCTCAGAATGAACTGGGGGATGCTAAGGTCATCTGGTATAGGTGGAAGCGGAACAAGAGAGCAGAAGTCGGACATAAAAGCGACAGGAAAGAGAACGAGTGTGAGTAGAAGGCATGTCAAGGACTTATATATTAATATCTAGACAGAAGCAGATGGGTGTATAGGCTGAGGATCCGGAATGAAATGGACCAGGACGATGAACCGGATCTCGGATCAAACAAGCATCAACTCGCGCTTTAGCTAACCCCGCCTGGTGCTTACTTGCCATCGTCCATACTCCTCTCTGTCCGTCCCCATGGAAGATGACGAGACTGAGCTTAGAAACCCATTTCCTTCTCCTCCCTCTCACTATACAAAATACACCTCTCACAACCTCAAACTGCTGGCCCTCCTCCGTGAACGTGCACCCGATCCTCATTCTGTGAATCAGTACCAAGTACTCGCAGACCAGACAGATCTTCCCGACTGGCCGCTCGTCCAACTCGAAAAACCCCGTATTGACTGGATACTTGACGAGCAAGACCCATACTATGAGGTCTTTGGAGACAAGTGGTTTGTACGCAGCAACCGCTCGTCTTACAATCATCTCTAATGCTCCTCGCAGATCAAGGAGACCATACCTTCCCTCGCTGATTCAGGTGGTAATCAGTTGTATCCTGCCGATCCTAGTGTTGGTCTGTTCAACCTAATACTCTGTCTTCAACATTATATTCATTTGTTTGGGCTATAGACAGGCGGCCAGCACTGCTAAGCATACTCCGGTCGATTCTTGTAACCTATTCTAATCTAACGTCCTCTCTACTCGAGCCTCCTCCAACGATAGTGTCAGATACACCTCCCACCTGGCAACGCCACGTTGAATGGATCACCATGTTGAGTCAGAACCTAATGGCTGCGGCAAACGACCTACGACCTGTTCAAGTACGAAAGTCACACCGATTATGTACTGTCCTTAGCTGAACCTTCACTTAAGGCACGAGCGAATCTCGAGCTAATGATGAAGCGGCAATTAGATCTTCGACGAGAAGAGACCAGAAACATGCATCAAAAGTGTGACACTCTCGAAGCCAGACTGGCTGAGCTCCGAATATCACTTCAGCAGCTTCCAGACCCTGCTGCAGAAATGCTGATATCTGTAAGTTCACTGTCCGATAGGCGACTGAAATTCTCATCGTTTTCCCAACTTCTAAGCCTTCGAATACGTTCTCTGATGGTGGCTATGTATTAAACCAGGTGAAATGCATTACATATCATGTAGCTCTATGCTTATGTCGGCTTAAATATGTTCGCAGGCCACAAGCTCTGATAGAGTTACTACGGAAGTCAATGATGCACTACTCTGGGCGGAGGAGATAGGCTGAGAGTTCAAAATACGCTTTATTTTCGAACATCATATACGTGTATGTAGTTAGATAATATGGTCTGTCAGTTGCTTTATTGTAATGAAAATACGTGTTTACATAGTACTTCGTAAGTACTTTATATGAGTAAACTTGAAAAACACAGGCTGTCACAGGAAACGACGCGTGGGAGTGACAATATTTATGTAAACTTAGTTCAACGCTGAACGTTTGAACACTTTCGTTTTCCCTTCACTCAATCAAGCTAGCTCCTTACACTATGGCTACTCGTCGTAGAATTGGTGTCAGTGCCGCAACGACTGAAGCTGCCCGCCGTCAACTAATGCAGCCAGTACCTTGCTGGGAGAAGGTGTGGGTTACTCCCGACAGTGCACCAAATGGTTCAACTTTGAAAGTCTATAAATGGATCAAAACAGATAAATTACAAGTGAGTTTGCTCTTTGTTTCAGGTAGAAACAACACTCATGCAATATACCAGCAATTCAGCGACGACGAAGGAGAGGCAGATGAGCCTTTGGCACCGCTACCAGACGAACCCGAAATTGTAGATGCAGATGAAGAAATAGATCAAGAAGAAGCGAACGCGACTGTCAACGGCGATTCTACACAACCCATCGAAGCTATAGATGATATACCGTCGAAACCGTCATCTCCCAAGCCCAAATTGTCGATGTCTCATCAATTATCGGAAACGGATGGGGGAGCAGACGCCTTGGATGCTTCTCTCAAGCCGTCAGAAGAAAACGCAGATAGTCCATCCACGAAGAAGGTAAATTCTGCAGAGACGATTGAACTTGACATGTCTGGATTAGGACCAGACGGGTTGAGTTTGGAGAGCTCTCATGACCTGTCGCAAATGGATGAAACAGACGGTCTTGTTGGAGGAAACCTCATGAACCATAGCGAAGATCCGTTTGCCGCACCATAACCGTCTCAGTTTAGTAACTATATCAACACTATCTGGTGGTTTCTTTGTTATTGATATTTTCCCTTACTCAGTTTTCTTCAAAATCGGGATACTTTGTAAGATACGATTGACTATTTCCTTATGTACTGTTGATAAGTGCCTAGAACGTTTGATGTGTGTCATTTACACCTAGCACTTGCATTCGCCTGGTTTACATTGACAGCTAGTATTGTCAGTGCGATAGAAGCCAGTGGAGGTAATCTATCTTACGAGGAGCAGGAGCATTCAGCAGACCCACAGCCAGCTTGGTTTTTTGGGGGATCATTCGCCCCGCAAGTACAGGAGGTGCAAGTCTCAGTTTTCGTCGTACACTCGGGCTAGAGAAATGTTAATAGCTAGACTGGTGGTTGAAGAGGACTGTTTACCATGGCAAAGGTTGATTTGGATATTGACGTTTGGAAAGATGACATTTACATAAATACGTCTAGTTATATAATGGTGAAGTAGGTTGATTGATGCATGATAAGAGATAACACGAGCTCGTGGCGCTGTACGCTCTAGCTAGATTCTGGATGGTCTACAGGGAGAAGATAAAATTACGTTGAGTGCCTGCGCACTTGCTGCGGAATCAAAGTCTGCTTCCATAGACGCTCACTGGGTATGGTATATAAACCATGGGGTCTCGGGTTGGCGAGGCTCCCAGGCTCATCCCCTGTTCAAGCTCCCTCATCTGATTTCCTAGCATTTCACCAAGGCGCTTGCAAGGCTCAGGATGAACCTTTATACACTATTGTTTCAATCATATCCCTCTCAGATCTTCACTGCTAGCGCCCTCCCACTCGCTGCTTTCGCACTTCATCCAAACACCAACTCGGTTGTTCCCTTCATCTTCTTCTTGTCCCTCTTACTTCTCTATTCTCCCATCCTATTTCGTAAAAGCAATGAAACCTATTCTGCACCACTCCATCGTAGTTTTTGGCTATGGACTTCTCTTACCGTGGGCGGAGCATTGCCTTTTATATCTCCATCTTTGAGTGCTCTCTCTTCGGCAAGCGAATCCTTATTGGCCGCATTTTTGGCATCTGGATTGATGTCTTTGCTGGTCTTGGGCTTGTTTTTCGTGCATGTCCGAACTTACGGTCGTTTCAGGACATCTTGGTCCCAATTGACCTTATTTCCTACGCTGTGGGCAACGTTGTGTTGCACATTGCCTTACATCAACCCAATCGGGTATCTTGGTATATGGTCACCCCCCTACCAAAGAGATCCCTATACTTGGTTGCTTTCGTACACAGGGCCAACAGCGCGAATTTGGGTTATAGCTGCTGGGCATCTCTTATCTCACAGGCAGTAGCTACAGGGTATATGGGAAGTACCAGTGACGCTAACCAAAGCCCAGCGTCATTAATTGACCATGAATACACTTCTGAAGAAGATACCACTCCACCTCCATATTCTGGCCCATCTAGCAACTTACTTCTCACTATGTTGCTAATAGGTTTAGCGTTGCCATCGCTCTTCTTTACACCCTTTCCACTGTCGGTAATTTCAACCGAAACCACTCCTTTAGGTGTAGGTTGCATACTACCATCGTATGCACGATATAAGCATCATATTCCAACACTAGAGGATTACGTGAAGGAGACTGAAAGACTACAAAGCTCGACGAAGCTATTGTTGTGGCCTGAAGGTGCAGTGACTTTTAGGTCAGAGGAGGAGCGGACGACAGGTTTCCAGCTCATAGCGAAGCAGCTTCATAAAAATGTTCATGTCGGCGTTTCATTTGAAGAAACGTTTATAGATCCTATGGACAGTACGGGCTGGACAGGTGCAAAACGTACTGGTATTGCGTTGATATCGAATTCAAGTACTTCACCCCACTTCATATATTATAAGAGACACCTTGTTCCCAGTAAGATTTCGTCCTCGCTTCTTAAATTTGGAACTGAACCTCGCGTAGTTGCAGAATCTTTTTCATTGCGCCACTCTAGTGCTCCTCCAGCACTATATACAATTGATCTGCCTGCACCTAGCAATACAAAAAAAACAGAATGGGCCCCTGGTCCAACTTTTACTCGTCCCATTTCGATTACTGCCTCGATATGCTTGGATTTTGCCCAGCCTGTACCTTTTGCAGCGCTTGATTCTCGACCTTCCTTTATTCTAGGACCGGCTAATACTTGGGATCCCACCATTGGTCTTATGATGTGGAATCAAGCTGTCCAAAGAGCGAATGAGCTCAGGACAACGATACTTTGGTGCGATGGCGGTAAAGATGGCGTGAGTGGCATTGCAGGCCCGGGGCACGGAGAAGTATCGCAGGTTGGTCCTGGTTCATGGGCAAGGGACATTGGACTCGAATATCCCTTCCGTAGTCAACGAACATTATATGCAAAGATAGGCGATACAGTTTTGCTGCTTTTCTGGGTTGGAGTTGGGGTTATGGATCATCTTTACCTCCCTGGCTTGAAATTCACCCGGATGAGAGCTCTACTGGTTGATGCCAGGCGTCGTTTAATAGCTATCCTTCCTAGTACTCGAAGAGGCAATGAGCCGCATCCTCCGAATCTACTAGATGCATGATGGAATAAGGAGTTGCAGGGTAACCTGTAGGCATGATAGATTTGTATGTACTTTAGTTTGATAATCACACATGTACGTGAGATCTAGAGTGCCGAGTGTACACGGTGAATGTGCCATCGCTGTGATTCTATCTATGTAGTCGTATTTACAAGCAATCCTGATGATGGCAGACCACGTTGTGCACTTACATAACTATACTTATAGCACATGCAGTATGCATGCACTTCGTAAGGACCGTCTCATTAATCTCTGCATCTGAAGTACGACTATAAGCCGTTGCACTTTACCTGTTCAAGTTGCAACATTTATTTACCTCTGTGACACCATCTTACTCAATGTCAGTTTCCTGGTGTATTTATCCTATGTTATTTACATCCTGATCGCCAACAGATTCATTTCCTTCAAGACTTCTCTGGATTAATATACCACCCTATATTTTCGTTCAAACGCCATTAACACAACTGGTTTTTATCCAATCGAGTAGACATTCATTGGAAACAAGATCATGGAATACGCAGGAAAGCGCACAGATGTCGTGGACTTGGGAGGAGAAACCGATTACAGTGGCTATAAGTGGTTCCAAGACCCTCCCTCAAGACCACCCGTAAGGCAGTGTTTACTTCAGCTAAATAGGATCGCAGAGTTTTGACTTCCCAAAGCCCCCACCTCAGCAACCACCTGGACCCACATATGTTCCGCATCCAGAAGTAATCGAACAAAACGAGATGTTCGAATACGCGCTGGCTGCCGCACCCAATGTTCTTTATACTCGATATAAACAATATGGACAGGTAAGTAACGCAACATACTCGTTCCACGATATTCATTGCATCTGTTTCGTTTCGGCAGTTGGGCGTTCTGGCTTGGTGCTCAGAATTTGGTGAATTAATCGATAGTTTAAAGGAACTTGGTTTTCAAGGACATATGTTCGTTACAACACGTACGCAAGCACTTAAGACCTGCGAGGAGCTTTTGAAGTTGCAATTGGACATAAAAATGGCGATTATTGTAATGTATCTTTCCTCGCAGGTTGCCCGGCTGCGACGCTTTTTGGACTGTGATCGTACATGGGAAGATTACCCCAAACCTAATTTCCCTCTCGACCCACAACTATACGGTTCTCAGTAACCAATATATGCTTAATCAATTGTTACCTGATACGGTTGTTGTATTTCATTGCTAGGATGTGTGTAATATTATTCCAGATAGTTATGCAAACTAGTACAACATCTCAACAAAGGCAAGCTACTACATTACTACCGATGTCCCAATATATTGAATACAAATAAAGTCCGCGTGATAATATAAAATGCGAATAGAAATTCCGTGTTAGATGCCTATGCAATAACGGTCCTAATGAGCCGTGGTCACTCCGTTATATGTAATCCAATGTTCTGCTGAATGTCCGTTAGGGCGTTGGATAGACGGTAATATAGCCGGGGTGTAGGAGGATTCTCGTGGGGGTTCGGGTAGGGGATTATGAGTTGAAGGAGGCCAGGGATCAGCTTTATCTTTAATAGGATCATATGAAGAGGTAGAGCCATGAATGCTTGGAACAGAGGAGGGGGAAGGATACATCTGAGGAGATGGCCCCGGCATGGAGTGATAGAAATACGGCGGATGGCCCTGAAAAGGCCCTTGTACGACAAATGCCGTGTGACTAGAACCATAAACAGCACCTGTAGATGTGGCATTATCACTATTCACCGACGACCCACTAGGTGGAATAAAGCTGCTAGGGTTTCCGTTCGGATCCATGCCATGCATACTGCGAGCTTTCCAAAGACGCTCCATCTCCCAAGCTTCTTTTGCTCTCAGTGCGTTCATGTCTGCAGCTGAAGGAAGCTCTGAAGTGGGACGGGCAGAAGTAGATGGATATCGCTCTAGTTGAGCTACAGCAACCTGCGATATAAATGTGGATGCCGTGGTTTGAGACTGCAATTGCGTTGGTTGCGAGTGCGTGCGATGTGAGGATGAGTGCTCTACGCGACTCTCTTTGCCCCGATCTCGACCATCTTGCTTGCGCGTACTTTTACTGCCCTTAACATCATCTTTTTTGCGGTTCTCAGGGTGCTCTGACCTTTTCCGACGGTCATTAACATTTTCCCTGTCCCTGTCTTCTTTCCACTTCTCTTTATCACTTTCTCTATGGTTAGGGCGTCGTGAGGTATACTCTTCTTCTTTGTCAGCACGCCTGCGTGCATGCCGGCGCTCTTCGTCGGGATCGTCACGTTTACGGGGTGCTGAATGGCGACCAGTCAAATTATCTTTTTCCCCTGCATGAGGAATTCCTCTATCCTCCCTTTTGGATGCTTCGCGCCTTTCATCCCGAGGAGCCGACCTCGACTTCGCAGGAGACGAAGGTTCCTCTGGCTGCTTCGAAGAACGGTGAGTGCGAGATCGTCGGTGTTGTTCATCTACCTCTGCCTCCTTCCTTGTTTTGTCGGGCGCCTCTGCCTTCTCCTTTGGCTCCTTGCGAGGATTACCTTCCTTATCTTTAGACTTAGAAGACATAGGTCGTCTTTTGGCTTTACCCTCCACAGATTCAACAACTTCCCATTGTTGACCCGCAGCTACAATGGTTTCGCTGGATGCATAAACATTCCCAGATGCGCTGCGAATAAGTTTGAACGTTTCAGTTTGTCTGCCCATGGTCTTGTCAGCTGCTGAGGAATCGCGCGAAGAGCTCTTCCTCTCCATTTTGGATGGTAAAGGTGGTGGAACAGATTCCGGGGTACCAGGTATTGATAATCGTGTATCGTATGGCGTAGGAGGGTTGGCTAGTACCGACGCCGCTGACAAAGGGGAGTCATTATATAAAGCCAATGCAGGAAGTCGTTCTGTAGGTATCGGCAACAAACTTCCGGAAGGTAGTTCTGACTGCATTAGGGCTGAAGGAAAAATATGAGTGGATTGACCACGCTGATGAGAGTGCTGTTCGTTGGCTGCACGGCTCGTACGCGCAGATATCGTTGGCGAACCAGCACCACGATCGTCTACTGCGGTTCGCAGTTCGCTCACTAGTGAACGAATTGCTTGAGCTTCATCTGAAGCTACATATGGAGAGAGATATGCTTAGGGCCGTTCCTAATGGGCTGACCGGAAGTAGTGGGTGATTTGGGCTTTTCTGGAGGTAGCGGTCGTTGCTCCTGTGTAGGAGGTGTCTGAGCAATAGACACTAAAGGGGCAAGGTAGAGTGAAATAGGAGGCGGGGAACTCATCTCTAGCGGCGGAAGTGCTGAATTATCCCCAGAAATATGAGATGTGGAAAGTTGCCTAACGGCATCGCCACCCTTAAAATCGTGTAGCGAAGTCCCCATCATTTTCTCGGGTGGTGGAGGAGGATGATCTGGGGATGCACAACGCTCAGGATCTGGTGTGTCTGGGTTTGCAATTGTAAGCTTCCCAATAGAAATGTGAGGGTTGACGGAAACCAGAGATAAACGGTTCATCTCGCCAACCGATCCTTCATATGAATGAGGTTGTCCCGTTTCGCCCATTGACGGCGGTGGTACACGTTTTGTAAGGTCAAGAGCACTTTTTTCTGGACTGTGAGACCTAATCCCTAACGCTGATGAGTTTGCGTGATGCTCCGGATCATGAGGGGCAACATGCTGCCAACTATTCCTTGCATCTACCTTTCCGTTATCACCACCCTTACGCATAATGCTGAACTTTTTCACCAATCTTCCGAGCATACTGCTGCGCTTTTCCTTCTTTGAGGACACTCCCGCCGACTGAGCCAATGAGCAATTATCCAAGGGTGGCGCAACAGACATTCGTTTTGGAAGAGAAGTTAAATCTGGCTCATAATGTCCAGCACATATTGGACTGACGGGTGCAGACACGACTTTTCCGGTCAAATCAACGACCTCATTCCCAAATATATGATTCACTGCTGGAGTCTTGCGCTTGCTCAATTTGCGGGGAAACCGGGCGTTCTGGGCATCAGCCACTTGTAGATGTACTGCCGATGCGGATTGGGAAAGCGGGGACGGGATAACTGCTTTATGTTTACTCTGTGCGGCCGTCATGCTGGCACGTCGCACTCGTCCGTGAGGTCCCTTATCTCAAGTAATTAGCACACAAATGTGAGAGTGGTAGACAAAAAAAAACTTTACTTCAGACGGGTCGGCAGGTGTATTTGTGCTAATAGCTAAATCATAGGGAGATTGGTGGTGCCAGTTGGTACCCCAAGGATCTGTGACATCCATTAGGTCGACATTATCAGGACTGGTCTGAGAGGTTTTTCGAGAGCGTGGTTTGGGATTGGAGTCGGCAACACCAGTCTGGGAAGAGTTGGGGGTTGGTAGAGGAGAATGAGATGGAGTCCTACTGGGACCCAGACCATCCATTGGTTCAGGAACTGAAGTCGTTGATATTGGGGGAAAGGATGGAGAGAAGAAAGATGGCGGGCGGACACTGGGTTTCACTTGAGATGGGGGTATAAGGTGATGGTTTTTGTACCAGCGAGGGCCAAGAGGATTGTGTATAGGGTAACGCACTCTATAAGAAGGCATAGGAACTGTGGCCCATATATCGGCATTGTACCAACTAGGAGTGCGATTGATAGTGTCGGGTATTACAGAACGCGAAGGGAATGTCTGAGCAGTTGCATCTAAACGGGTATCGTTGAGGTCGTTTCTACTGTGATCTACAGAGGTGTAAGGTTCCGCGGAGATATCTTTAGAAGGGCCGGGCTGGGTATTGGTTGAACGCTTGGAGGATTTCTTGGACCAAAGGGAAGTGCCTGAATTGGACCTGCGTTTAGAGAGCTTGCGTTCGACGGGTTCATTGCGGTCCATGGAGGGTAGTGAGCCGGGAAGGGACTCGCTAGCTGGAGACTGCAAGAAGGAAGAAAGAGGAAATCAGCAGGAGGGACGGGTGATTGGATAAGGGTTTGCCTCCTGATACGGCTCAGAAGCCATGGGTGGACTTGAATAGTAGGCCATACATACAGAAAAGTTAGCTTGAACAGATTGGCGTGGTAAGAGCGAGAGCGAGAGGAGGATGCAAAACAAGGCAGAAAGACATGAATTAAGCCAATACTCGGTCAATTCCAAGAGCCATTTCAACTTTGAAAGGCACGTGCACGCCTGCAGGTCTGTTTGACATTGACAATGACATGGACAATAGCATTCTGAAAGATGATTATTATACACACACATATCCATCCCTGCCCTCGTCCCCCACTAATTATGCATATGGGCTGCAGCTCCGAGCTTAGACACTACACTGCAGCGTACGCCGTTACCCGTACTCTCTACACTCTGCACCTACACGTGACTCGTAGCAGAAACATCAGATTGAATTCAATCTTTTTATCATCATAGCTTCATGTCTTTACACATTCTCCTTCTCGGCAGCGGGGGCAGGGAACACGCCCTTGCCTGGAAACTTGCAAAGTCTCCTCTAGTACGCCATATCTATGCCTGTCCCGGTAATCCAGGCATAGCTCAAGAACCAAAAACCTCCAACCTCACCGATGTCTCCTCTGACGACTTTCCTGCTCTCGTCCAGTTTGCAGTAAAACATTCCGTACATCACTCCTTTCTTATTTCCGCCATTGCTTCTGGGCTTAGTGTGCCTGCAGGTTAACTTGGTCGTTCCAGGTCCGGAACAACCGTTGGTCGATGGGATTGAAGCTTTCTTCCGCAAGGGTACGATCAAATTGTTCATTCCATTCCGTTTATCATAATAACATAAATACAGTGGGAATACCCGTATTTGGTCCCAGTGCCCTTGCTGCTCGAATGGAGGGCTCTAAGGCTTTTTCAAAGACTTCATGGCTCGTCATGGCATACCGACTGCCAAATTCCGCGTGTTCAAGTCCGGAGAAATCGAAGAAGCTATTGGATACGTCAACGAATGCAACCACTCTGTCGTCCTAAAAGCCAGTGGGCTTGCTGCCGGAAAGGGTGTTCTTATTCCAGACACAAAGGAAGAAGCGATCGCAGGGCTGAAGGAGATCATGATAGCTAACGTGTTCGGCAATGCTGGTTTGTTATGATTCCTGATTTTCCCATTCCAACTGATAATCCCTGCCTTTATTATTATTAGGAAATGAAGTAGTTGTTGAAGAGCTTCTTACCGGTCCAGAGATTTCCGTGCTCGCCTTCTGCGATGGATATACCATTGTTCCACTTCCTGCCGCTCAAGATCATAAAAGAATCGGCGAGGGCGATGTTGGTCTTAATACCGGAGGGATGGGTGCCTATACACCTGCTCCAGTTGCCACAAAAGAGATCATGAACCGGATAATGAATGATACCTTGCGTCCTACGATCGATGGCATGCGTAAAGAAGGTGTCTGATCTTTTCTTCTGGATATATATGAACTTACAGTGCTACTTAGGCTTCCCCTTCGTGGGGATGCTATTTACAGGGTTCATGTTAACTCCTGATGGACCGAAGGTTCTGGAATATAATGTTCGATTCGGTGATCCGGAGACAGAAGCTCTCATGCTTTTGCTTGAGAGTAACGTGGACTTAGCAGCGGTCATGCTTGTTCGTCCTACTCTCTAATTGCCATATAGATTGCCCTGACGTAAGTTAGGCATGCGTTGAGCATCGCCTTGACTCAGTCGATATAAGAATAAAATCTGGCTACGCAGTCACAGTTGTGCTTGCTTCAGAGGGATACCCAGGAAGCTATGAAAAGGGGAAGCAGATCACAATAGGAAAATCACCTCATAGTGAGAAGTTTTGTCTTCCCGTTATATGTACCACTAACTAACTTATTTAGATGCGGTGATTTTTCACGCTGGTACTAAGCAGTCCAGCGATGAGATTATAACCGCTGGAGGACGTGTTTTGGCTGTTACAGCTCACGCACAGACTCTACAAGAAGCACTTGATGTTGCGTATGTAGCAGTAGACCAGGTGTCATTTGCGGGTAAGACCTACCGTCGCGATATCGCTTATCGGTAAAAGTTTCATTAAAATGCACGTTTTTACCATCTAAATCTTACTATAATAGCGCGTTGAAAGCATCGGAAGAAAAAAAGTCAATTAACTTGACTTATGCACAGGCTGGTGTTTCTGTCGATGCAGGTAACCGTCTGGTTGAGGTTATTAAGCCCCTTGTACGAGCTACTCGCCGGCCAGGTGCTGATGGTGAGATCGGCGGCTTTGGTGGTGTATTTGACCTTAAAGCAGCGGGATATAATGACCCCGTTCTTGTAAGCGGGACAGATGGCGTCGGGACCAAGTTACGGCTTGCGATTGAAACGGGAATTCATCATCTTGTCGGTGCGTGGCCATTAAAATGCGTGATGTATTGTCTGGTCACCTAAACACTTCACTAAGGCATTGATCTGGTGGCAATGTCTGTCAACGATCTGCTTGTTCAAGGTGCCGAACCATTATACTTCTTGGACTATTATGGATGCAGCAAATTGGATGTTCAAGTTGCCGCAAAAGTTGTGGAAGGCATTGCAGAAGGGTGCAAACTAGCTGGTTGTGCATTAATCGGCGGAGAAACGGCTGAAATGCCTGGCATGTACCATCCAGGTGGGAGACTTCTAAATGATATTGAATCGTTTTCTAACTAGGCTTAGGCGATTATGATCTTGCTGGATTTGCTGTCGGAGCTGTCGAACGAAACCTTATTCTACCTCGTAATGATATCTCTCCCGGAGATATTTTACTTGGAGTTTCTTCGTCCGGAGTGCATTCTAATGGGTTTTCTCTCGTGCGCAAAGTAGTCGAGTTATCGGGATTATCATTCCACTCACCTTGTCCCTGGAGCCAAGATATATCTCTAGGTCGTGCCTTTCTTGAACCGACGCGTATATATGTATCTGAAATTCTTCCGCTGGCAAAAGCTGGCCTTATCAAGGGAATGTCTCACATAACTGGGGGCGGGTTTATAGAAAACATTCCTCGAGTTTTACCCAAGGGTACTGGATGTTACATCGATGTTAATGCATGGCCATTACCACCTGTATTCCGTTTCCTGTTAAGGGAAGGACGTATTGAACCTTTGGAGATGGCAAGAACATTCAATAATGGGATTGGTATGGTGATTATCACCAGTTCGGAGAAGGCTAAAATTGTCATGAACCAACTTCAAGGAAGTGGTCAGGTATACATAATTGGAGAAGTAACAGCCGTACCCGGAGTGGAGATGCGCAATGTATTGACATGGATGCAGTGATAGGGACAATAAACAATGTTGTACGGTAATAAAGCTAGGATGACAACTCTGTGCGATAGATGCAAAAATGAAACATAGTTTGTTGTTTGTAGGTTTTTAATAAAAGTACTGGAAACAAGGTCAAAACCAATGCGACAGAAATAGCACAACCTCAATGATGGTCTACAAAATGGCAAGCACATAGAGGGACTTTTGTATATGGTAAATGACGGGAGACTAGACAGAGAACATTTGGAAAGCTGTAAATAATGCACGAGGATGAAGTAGGAAACGCCAACGAATATATATAAATCAGGGAAAGCCAAAACAACGACAACCCAAGAGTGGACAGAAATGCAGAATGGTCAGGAAAATATAGAAATGTCCGGCATCAAGCAGATACAGAAACCTCTTTTGCTACATCAGGAGCTGCAGTTGCAACTGCAGCAAATGAGATGGGAAGTTTTTTAGCTGGCTGCTCCTGCGAAATAGAAGGGGTTTCTGGTTCATGCCCATTTTCTTCCACTTTTACCCCCTGTTTTTTTCTAATAAGAATATGACAACTGATGATTCCTAAATAGGCATACCTTTTGGACAGGAGAAGAGACTTCTCTAGTACCTTCTTTTCGAGCAGGCGGAGGCGCCTGAAGAACCTGAGCGGCAGTCAAGCCAGTGCCGGCAGAGTTGTTCGACCCAGAGTTACGAATAGGTGGAGTGATAGACCCAGAGAGAACAGGGAACTCATCGGCATTAGGAACACGCTGTTTTACAGGAGTGGACTTCCTTCCGTGAACACTATTATTCGCGTTAGCATGATGTCCTTTAACTCCATGTTGGAATCGTGGCCTATGACCGGCCTCGCTAGAATGAGAACGACTTGAGTTAGTTGTTCCATTTTGTTGGCCAGCAGTATCCTGAATAACAGAATAACCATGTAACGTAAGAAGTCAGAAGGTAGAGCAAAAAGTAAACATGCATACGTCGCGAATGTTCAAGTTGTTGAGCTTCTCCTCTACAGATGCAATCTGCCCGTTGGGATTACCACGAGGCCTTGGACCACCATGACCAGCTCTGGCAGAAAAGTGTGATGGGTGATGAGCTCCGGGTGTATCCGGAATTACGTGCGGGAAGCGACAATCGTCACTACAAGGGGCGGCTTGGGCAAAATTCAATGAGCACGAACCGAAGAAACTCACCCATTTTTACACCGACCAGCTGGGAAGAAAAGACAAGGCGGCTTACGCCCAGCGAACGACCCACGTCGTCCAGCGCCTCGACGAGAATGTGCTATACCGTCACGATGAGAAATGTTAGGAGGGTAACCATCCATAACACCGTTAACAGGTGGTACTTTTACTGCAGCATCAGGATCTTGATATCCCTCGGGCACATGCAGTGGTGGTGGAAGATAATGAGCTGTCTCTTGCCCAGGGAAAGGAGTGGCTGGAGAGGGGTTCGAACTATACATAGTAGAAGGAGAGTGTGGACCGGGAGGAGGGAGAGCGGGTTGGTGGTGAAGAGCAGGTAGAGAGGGCACGGACATGGGAACAGGCATCTGTCCGGGGTGTGGGTACGCCGAAGGTGACATTGGCCCATAAGGCACTGAATGCACTCCATTGGGAGTATAGTGACCTTGACCAGATGACACGACTTCTGAAGGAGAGCGACCATGAGCCATGGGAGGTGCGGGGGGAGGAGATACCGGAGTCATAGGATGGATTCCGTTGGGTGGTTGGAAGGAAGGCGGGTTTACAGTGTAGTAGTTTGTAGCATAAGGTGATGGCATTGCTTCATACGGGGGATAGTGAGTTGGTGGAGGAGGACCTTGAAAGTAGGGTGTCGGGGGATGAGCAAACATGCAGGATGAACCGTAGCGACAGGCGGGGAAGTAGCGACACGGAATTTGCCTTGCAATTTCTGGAGGTGGGAGGTTTCCGACACCGTTTGGAGCATGGTTTTCGCCTGCTGGATGAAGTGGGGGCGGAGGGTAATATACACCGCCTTCCGCAACAGTAGACAGGGCAGGGTTAACATTAGCATAATATGGATAAGCTCCGGGATGAGGGGGAGAACCATAGTAAGCTTTATCTGCCTCAGGGTTACTATGAGGGTAGGAGGAAGGATCGTTTTGGGAGGATTTGCCACTGGGATCGCCTCTGGTTTGGGCCTGGATAAGAAGATCCAGAAGAATTTGGTCGGATGTATACTGGTCCGGACGACCAAAGCTGGATGCATTATTAGGATCGGCACCTGTAACAAGGAAAGGTAAACGAGAGTGGCAAGTGGGCAAAAACGAGTGGGAGACCTTTGTCGAGGAGAGTTCTGACGACATCTACGTGACCGTTCCTGACAGCTTCGATGAGAGGCGTAACACCAGTATGGTCTAGAGAGGAATGGAATTAAGGGAGGGAGGAAAGAGAAAAGCAAGAGAAGACGGGGACCTTTTAGCTCGATGTCAAGCGTGGAGGCATCGTTGAGCAGGTCGTTGACTTTTTGGAGGTCGCCCTCGGAGCACGCCTTCCAGAGAGGAGAGACCATTTGCATAGAAAGAGTGGATAGAGATGGAAGAGGAGAGAAGAGAGCGGGCGAGGAGGATGAAGCTGAGAGCAAGAAGCGGTGAACAAGTCAAGTCAATAGTCCCCGCCAGCAGATTTCTTCAAACCGGAGCATTCGGAAAACACTCAAAAAATTCAAGATCGATCTTTGCGTAAGCACTCTGACTCACTTTCGCTACAATCTCCGATTCAATCATCCTTTTGCCGCCTATCGGCTCTCCGCCATTTCAATTTGGTAACACCTCTAATTCTACACAGTACAAGCACTACACTGTCTTTACAACGTTGCCTGTATCGTAGACATCACATGCCCCGCCTCTAGTCCTAGCTTTCGCAACAGCTCTCGCGCCGGTGCTCCCGCTGCAGGTGGAAGCTCAAGCTCCCTCGACGGCGGAAGTTCCATTAGCTCGCGAACCCCCGACCTCGTGTCTTTCCCTGGATGCATATCATTATTTAGCACTTGTTTCCCATCTCATTTCCCCTCACTCGTTACTTACCGTTATATAAAACCTCGTAAATCTTTCCGTGTACATGTTCATAAGTTATTTCAAGTTATCAAAGCATCGAATACTCACTGTGCTGGCAATGGGCGCGTTGACTCCAAGTTCGTCAATAATCTTCTTCACCGCCTTGGACGTCGAAACGCCCTCAGCAACACTACCCAGTGTCTTCGTGATAGTGTCCAGAGACTCGCCCTTACCAAGTCGGTATCCGACTGTATAATTGCGACTATTCGACGAGCTGCATGTCAGAAACAGATCTCCTACTCCTGCCAAACCCAAGAAAGTCAGAGGAGAAGCGCCAAATGCCGCTCCAATGCATGTCATTTCAGCTAAACCTCTGGTTATAATCACTGTGAACTCCAGGTTAGAACGCGCATAATGATCACCAAGAAAATACAAACTGGCTCGCGTGTTATTTTCGAATCCCAGTCCATCCGACATGCCGGAAGCAATGGCATACACGTTTTTCAGGGCTCCAGCAAGTTCAATACCGATTGGGTCACCACCAGTGTAGCTAGAAAAGGGACGTAAATTTCGACTACGTATTGAATGTTAAGAGAACGCACCATCGAAAGTGTGGCTGGTGAAACAGGGCAGCAGCTTTATCGGCCTCTGCCTCGGTAAAGGACGCAACGGAGACGGAAGTAGGCTGTCTTTCAACGACTATAGTTGCATATAATTAACTACGGGATATCAAGCTAGATGAAGGTTTCAACGTACTTTCTTTCGCAAACGATGGTCCCGACTAGTGAAAGAAAGTAGTAGCTTCATGTGAGAACGAGAATGCAAAAGTGTAACTCACGATAAAGGTGGCTGCTTTGGCAATTTCGGCACCACATGTATCGGTGATTATTTCAAGCGTTAATGCGTGAGTCCCAACTTCAATACCTTTATTCACAAAGATAAGTAAAGGGAGGTTATTCACTTCCAGCAGAGGTCGCAGAATTTGTAAGTTAGATCTTCAATAATGAGATATGAGCGTCAAGAAGCCGAGTTGCAGAAGCATACCTCAAAAACTGGGTAGGTATCGCAAAAAGTAAGACATCCATATTATCAAGGAACTCTTTCGTTGGCATTTCGGGCCCAACAGCTGTAATACTAGAAGGAAATTGATGGTCTTTGAGGTAGACTGGATTTCTATGGTGAAGATTGAAATGTGTTACAATGTCTTCCTCTCGAGCCCACATGAAGACATCGTGCTGCGCGTCACCGAGATGGGATGCAAGACATGAGCCGAAGTTTCCAGCACCAAAGATTAAGACTTTGGACTGCAATTCAGATTGTTTCTTGGAAAACACCATATTTCGAGCGAGATGAAGTGAATGGGACGTGTGGTATGACCGAAGAGGTCGCACGAAAGTAGGAAAAAAGGACTTGAGAGGCCTAGATTGAACTGCAATGCGATGGAAATTGGATGCTGATGAGGAGCAGAAAGGAAAGTATGTCATGCAATGGGTATAAGAGATGGAAAGAGGGAAGATCTGACGAGTGGAGGGGAGACGTGTCTCTAAGAAGGTACTGAACAGAGAACAAAGATCCGAGGATGGTATGGAGCTGCAAGCCCTTGTAGCAGCACGCTTAAGTAGGAGTCTGGACAGTGGAGATCTCTGCCTTCGGCGTTCGCTAAATTTAACCGCGCGTTAATCACGTGCCATATCCACGTCACATGTGGGAATGTAATTATTGCCAGTAGCTTGTAACTTGTAACTTCAAAGTTTCAAAGTTGACTTGAACTTCGAACTTGTACAGGAACTCGACGAGACTCTTCGCATATTTTCACCCTCGACCCTCGTATACACTTGTACTTGTGAGTTGTTTGGTCTCAGTCACTAGTCATTTCCTGCGTAGCTCACAGTCCTGGGCTCATAATTTCAACCTCGCCCAGTCTTGTCTTTGTACATCCTTTCGATTGTCTCCCCTATTCCATGTCTATACAAGACCGAACCAACGAATTTAAGGCCTGTGTCGATTCCATTCGTACCAGGTCTGCACTGTCCTATCGTTCAGAGGCCAAAGAACGACTCATTCAGCAAAATGGTCGATCCACGACCAAGAGTGAGTTCTCCCGTACGGCTTCTTCCATTGCAAAAGATATCTCTAGCACCGCCATCAAGCTGAACAAACTTGCACAGTGTACTGGATTTTTCCGCTAAAATCAGCTACCCGCTGACATACAGTTTATTTTCAGTAGCAAAGAGGAAGACGCTGTTTGACGACAGGCCAGTGGAAATCAGCGTACGTTTTATTCTGCTACCAGGCTCTCCTCTGATTACTTGTACAGGAGCTCACATTTATCATTAAACAAGATATCGCTGGTATCAATAAGCAAATTGCAACACTTCAGGCATATGTGAAACAGCGCGTTTCGCAAGGTCATGCCTCGCCTGATACGAAGCAGATAGACGAACACAATCATAACGTTGTAATGCTCTTACAAAGCAAGCTTGCGACTATGAGTATGACATTCAAAGATGTACTTGAGATTCGGACACAAGTGAGTTGTACGGTTATAATGACTTCTGGTAGTGCTCTGATGAGCTGTAGAACATGAAGGAGTCTAAATCCAGGACAGAGCAGTTCATGTATACAACGGCGACTGCAGCTAATCATACCTCAAGTACGTGGCTAACTCCTCGCGACGGATTGCAATGATTTACGATACTATAGGTTCAATGCTTTACTCTCAAAGGAGTGATCCAATGGGAGATGGAAGTTCTAGCCATGTTGATCGTAAGGGGAAAGCGCGTGCTCCACAAGACAGGGACGTGTTAGCACTTGACTTAAACTCTGCGGAGGAAGGTACGACAGGTGCCAATGGCAGTGCTTTTATGCAAATGCAAATGGTAGAACAACAGGTTTGTTTTCATTGAACATGACTCGCATATATGGTATGTAGCTTGACACATTTTTAGGATTCCTATATACAGCAACGTTCATCGGCCATTGAGTCAATAGAAACGACAATAGCGGAACTAGGGCAGATTTTCACACAACTCGCAAATATGGTTGCAGAGCAACGCGAAACGGTACAGCGTATTGACGCGGACACCCAAGATATTGCAGCCAACGTTAGCGGTGCGCAACGAGAGTTACTGAAATATTACGCTAGTATATCTAGCAATCGGTGGTTAATGTTGAAAGTGTTTGGGGTTCTGATTGTGTTTGTGCGTACTTTTTCCGTCTCTATTGAACCTCTAATTAACTGTTTTTATAGTTCCTCGTTTTCATACTCGTATCATGACCTCCAAATTACCCTCCTTGGCCTGGATATTATTTATAGACCTTAATTATGGACTTATTGCAATATGGAACTGTTATCATACATACAACCCTAGTGCTTCTGTTAGCCTACTGGTATAGCATTGACTCCAGTAGCCCAGTCCTTTGCCTTTGGTCGACGTGTTTTCTTTCCATCAGCCTGATGCCGTTGACCACCTCTGTGTGTTAAACCGTCATCCACATCTCCTACTGTCCACGTATGTTTCGTCACCGGAACATTATCGAGCCCTGATGTTGCCGAGTATCGCTGTGGCCTTTGAGGGAATGGGGCATCTTTCCCCTGCATCTTATCTACCTTCTTTTGCTATATTGAAATTCTTCAGCAGCGAGAGAGAACAAATAATTCAACGTTCTTACCCTTTGTGTGGACAACTCCTTGTTACGTTCCTTTAATTTTTTCATCCGGGTTTCGCTTTTGCCGCCGCCTCCTGCTGTTAATTCGACATTGATCATCCGTCCATCAAGGTTCGATTGGTGAAGTTTTAGTGCTTGTTGTAAACTAGCTTTGTTCTGAAACTCGAGGAAAGCACATCCTTTTGACTTCGTGGTTTTTGCATTGGGGGATACAGCCTTCGGTGTAAGAAGCCTTATTAAAGGCGGAGGTTCTACGAGAGATGGCTAAGTGATAAGACATATAGGATATCTTCGCCTAACACACCGCATAACGAGAAATGCTTCTGTACAATATCCTTTGAAGTGGTATATTTTAAATTTCCTGTAAATGTATCAGGATGCTCATGATTCGTTCATGATTAGTTAGCTACGCACCGACAAATAGAATGAACTTCTGATTTTGCGACTTCAAGTCGTCCTCTGTCTTCGAGCGTTTCAATTTCTGGGAATCTTTATTATCATCCGTCTCCCCACGTTTCCTCTTCGCCCCCCGCGGTGAACTGCTTTCATCGTCCTCTTCAGCTGCTTCAAGCTTTTGCTTCTGCTTGCTCTTATTGTCGCTGCGAATTTTTGTCGACGAGACCTTTGCCACCTTGACCACTCGCTCAACTTCGTGCCCACTACCTTCCGAAAGATCCACATCTTCGCCTTCCATGGTAAGCAACTCACTATCCTCCATGTCCAAGATGTCATTCCCTTCCTTCTTTGGGTTACTCTTGCGCTCTCTAAAGGCGAGAGCCTTCTTCTGCCGCTTTGTGAGCTTCTTGGTAGCTTCCATGTGTAACTCGAGTATAAATACGAAAGGGATGTGACTGTGTAAAGGGATGTCAAGGGTTTTTGGAACACGCGCGAAGCGAACGTTGACAATGAGACTTTCCCAAATGACAGTCATGTGACAACTTTTCAGTCAACTTAAAGTTAAAGTTACAAGCAACTTACAAGTTCAAGTTTGCAAATTTGAACTTTGGTTAGTTGGAATCTGTTGGAATCTGTTGGAATCAAGTTGAAGTTTGAATAAATGCAGATTTATTTATCTAATGATATATAATTACACTTGTGAACATTGTTAATTATGGTGACAAAAGTAAAATAAAACGAAGCAGTGAGACCAAAGTGAGACGAATGAAGACGACACAGCGGACGAGATGCAATCGAGTTGATTTCAAGTCAATGTCAAGCACCCTACAGCATCTCCGGCACCTTCAACTTCCCTCTCATCCTCATCTACCCGCCGACCGGTACGAGGTATGGGCCTGAGAATAGGACTCGCTAGACCCATAGTAGCACGAAGGGTTGGGCTCGAGGTTATGCTAACCGGTCGTGAAAATGAAGTTGGATATGAGCTTGAGATAGTTGGAGATGAGGTTGCAGAACTTGTAGTGGAGTTCGGAATATTGATAGGTATTGCTATGGGTATTCTCGATGAAGTGCTTCGATTAGCAGGCGAGCCAATATTCGTGTGTGCATCTCGTAGATACATTAAGGAAGGAGATACGGCACGTCGTTTCGAGGCTGTCGGATACGGGTCGAATCTATCGTCCACTGAAAATCACAGAATTAGCATCGTAATTAAAAATCACATGGATGCGTACATTTGCGCTTGTTCGACCTGACGGCACTTGTTGAAGTCGGGGGTGGTGTGTATCTCCATTGGTTCATTGGTGTGGATACCATAGTGGACATGGCAGGTGAGCCAGTAGGCTACAGTGAACGGTCATACAATAAAAGTTCAGGGTATGGGAAGCGCACTTACCATGTCAATATCCATGGCGGACGCTCCGAGGCTGGAAGACATCTCGGACATGACAGCACTCATCGGATCGTCTCCGTTAAAACTTCCTGAAGTACTTCCTGCAGGAGTTAGCGTGCGGGTTTTAAGAATGTTTATTGGCTCGCTAGTCGATAAGGATGGTGAGAATGCAAAAGGTCCCCCCTCGATATGTTCTTCGTCATCGCTCGGTGTTTCTTCGCGTTGTAGTTCTTCATCATGACCAGCTTCCTCGGGGTAGCGACCACGGTCCGTTAGAGTTCGTGGAGTGTGGGGTAATTCCGAACACGAAGTAACCAAACGTTGGAAAGCAGCTTCTGACTTAACTTCGGCCTCTTCTGGACGAGTTTCTTCGGCGAGAAGATTCAAAATACGTGGCTGCTTGAGCTACAAACGAATTATTGTCCGTAAACGTAATTATAATGTTTTATAAAGATATCCTTACTGTGAACGGGATCCTTCTTGAAAACACGGATGAATTATCCTGGGTATCCATGCTAGTGGATGATTTGCGGCGAGGGGGGGTCCTAGGTGTTTTCGGCGCACCATTTTTTAGTCTAGTTTCTTCATCTGCTTGCTCCACCAGTTTTGTAACAGGTGTATGAGCCTCTGAGCTGCTAGGCGAGTCGGTGAGCATTCTCTCCTTATCGCTCTCGGAGGATTCGTCAATATGTGCATTTTGGCTTCGCCGTCGAGCGTGTAATGTGAAAGAGGAGGCCAATGGACTATGCAAGCGACTCTCCGAGAGATATCCGGCCTTTTGCAAGAGACTAGGGCGTCGAAATCGCTGCAGCAAGAATGTAGGATCATCCAGAGTTAACGTCGAGGAAGATGCCACAGGACTAGAGGAAGACGGCGGCAGCGCGAAATCAGATGAGGAAGTGGGTAGAGCTGGGCGATTCGTTGCTTTGGGCATTGAAATGTAGGCGAGCTAGTTATGGTGGTATGTGGTGTGAGATGAACAAGTACTTGGTACCGATACTTATTATGTCGAGTGGTCAATGTTATACTTACCTATTTAGGAAAAATGACGCACGGCACGCCTGCTGAGTCTGCGCTCAGCGCAAAACAACTCAGAAACTTAACGCAAACTCTTAGCATTATTGTCATAGACTAAAAAACATATACTATGCTAGTAATGCTGACATGATATATCCAAGACACCAATCTAGAATGTGCCGTTTGTAAGCCCAAACTCGGAGATCATACATTTCCCTGTGATGTATACAGATACTAAGAGTGATCCTACGTAGTCATAATTCAGTGTAGTCAGTCGCATATATCATATATCCAAGTAAACCAATGCATACCAAGAAGGGGAATAAAGCTTAGTTTGTAGAGTGTAGTTGCACGCTTTATAGAGGAATGTATTAATCACTATCATCGGAAGAGGAGACTGTCGACACGATACTCACCTTCGAAGGGTCACCAGTAATGTAGCCACGAGTGTACGAGATACGCGCGATACACCAGGAGGCACATGTTAAAGCAGCAAAAATGGGAAATTCAAACCCCGTAATGATGGTGCTAAAGCAATGAATATGTCAACTCCCTTGGAGAGGCAACGACACAAGCTCACGTTAGGTAAATAAGAGGTATATTTTCCAGAGTGTTCTGGTGAGCGCCTATTAAATGGCAGGTCAGTTACTACTTACATTATCAGAAAGATATTTCGAAATGACGCTTACGTTGAGCACAGTTGAAAATATGAGCATCCTTCGATGTGTTCGCTTGTGATCTCTCGGCATACACTATTGATGTTAAGTACATGAAATTTATCAGAACTGAATGTGTTTGGATACACTTGGGTACATACTTTGAGGATATTCTATCCCAGAACGCTTTCGATACCGGCTAACCACTGTGCCTTGACCAAAGAGTACGAACACAGTGGACAGGAGGGCTGCGCATACGTACGAGTAGCTGGGAGTGTAAAACCACAATCAGTCTCGTTAAAAAGAGAGAGAAGATTAAAATCACCCCTCTGGAAGAATTAATGTGGGCATGATATAGAGTGAAGGGCGAGTTCAAGTCGGAGTGAGAGCAAGTGAAGAGCAATCGCCCGGGGCTTTATCTTTTCTGCTATCGGAAAGCTTGGCAATAAGAGGCTTAGATGCCGCCCACTGGTGACAGTTGGCAGATATAGGCATTATGCACAGGCGAGAAAAGGCAAGAAAGCATTTCAAATGTTGAATGAAAGTTGGGGCGAATGCGCGGTTCCAGGTTGTTAGACTGTCGCTGGCGGCTGGCTTGAGCTTACCGGTACAAGCAAGTACAAGGGTGCATTAATTTGGCATTACGAGTGCGTATTCTTAGATCTTAGTGCCACTTTTCATCACAAAAAGTACATTCACTTCATCCAAAGTGGCCAACGTAACAAAATCTGAACTAATCTATTCACGTTCTTGCCTGTTCTTGCACTGCTGAAACTAAAGTAGTAAAGTATCGCAATGATTATCAGACTACTATATATAGACTGTGATTGATCGAGTATTCAATCACTTGACCTAAATTTTTGGCGTACTTACACTACATCAATACTACATCTCCATCTTCATTTCCATTCATGTCAAAGCGCGCCGCCACAGAGGTTATAGCATCAGAAAATCAGGATGGACAAGCCTTTGCAAAAGTTCTTCCTTCCGGTTCGAGGCGCGAAAATGTGCCTAACGAGATGGGGGAGTTCGAAGATGCATGGGAGGACGAGATCGAAAGCGACGAAGAAGTCGTAGATGCAGATGATAATCAAGAAAATGGTATGTAAACTGATCTCATCGCTGCCAGCCCTATCCTAACTCTTAACTTGATGAAGGCATGGACGTCGATGAAGTGCTTCCTGCCATTGAAGAGTCCGATGAGCAGCCGCCTCCAACTAATGTCTTCATCCCAGGCACTCATGTTTTGGGAGAAGGGGAAACTTTAGAACCTGATGATTCCGTATATACCATGCGTCATTCCATGAACGTAAATTGGCCGTGTCTATCTTTCGATGTGTTGAGAGATAATTTCGGGGAAGAGCGCCAAAGATACCCAGCTACTGCGTACATTGTTGCTGGCACTCAAGCTGATGTCGCCAAAAACAACGAAGTAGCCGTCTACAAGTTAAGTTCGTTACATCGCACACAAAAGGATGGAGGTGGGTCTTTCATATATCAGGCTGACCCTGTCCAACTTGTGACGTGCGGGTCCAGATAACAGTGATTCAGAAAATGAAGACGACGATAATGACGACGACCTTGACGAAGACGCCGTTATTGAACATAAATCTATCCCGCATCTTGGAGGTGTCAACCGTATTCGCGCTCAACCTCTTCCCTCGTCTTCTCCGCTACCTCCAGTCTCCCAGCCTTATCATGTTGCTACTTGGGCTGAGACTGGTAAGGTACACATATGGGATGTGCGACCTCTTATCGAATCGCTGGACGTTCCTGGATACGAACTTGATAAATCTCGTGCTCACACTCCAGTTTTCACTGTACATTCACACGGCCGAGCAGAAGGATTTGCGATGGATTGGGCTGCTTCCGGAACTAGTTCCCTTCGTTTGCTTACAGGTGATGTCTACTCTAAAATCTATTTAACAACATCCACACCCTCGGGGTTCAACGCATTATCACAACCATTTGTCACTCATACATCAAGCGTCGAAGACATTCAATGGAGTCCTTCTGAAGCCACAGTATTTGCCTCCTGTTCAGCAGATCAGAGCATACAAGTGTGGGATGTTCGGTCAAATGGCAGGAGGAGCGTAGCAGGTATCATCACAGCACACGAAAGCGATGTCAATGTGATTAGTTGGAATAAAGCATCAACATACTTACTTCTTAGTGGTGGGGATGAAGGAGGGATAAAGGTGTGGGACTTACGGAACATCAAGAAGAGAGGGTATGCTCAGTAACTTTCCACCTTGTATGGCTATATAACTAAACCTCCCACAGGTCTGTGGATGCAGATCCATCCCCTGTGGTATCATTTACGTGGCACAAAGCACCAATAACTTCAATTGAATGGCATCCTACTGAAGACTCTATATTTGCTGCATCTGGGGCTGATGACCAAGTAACTTTGTGGGATCTTGCTGTTGAAGCAGATGAAGAGGAGACAGGGATGGACGATACACCAGATGGTCACGGTGTACCTCCCCAACTATTGTTTGTTCATCAAGGACAAAAAGATGTAAAGGAAGTACATTGGCATCCACAAATTCCTGGAACGGTCATCAGTACTGCTGCAGACGGGTTCAATATCTTCAAAACAATATCTGTATAAAAGCGTATGAAGTTTCTGCAACTACAAAGTATGATGCAACAATATGTTAATATAGTCCAACACTGTTGTTCGCTTTTGGAGCCCGAATCTGGATATATTACTTAAGGGAGCTTTTCCGTACGAGGGACGAATGATATCTTACCTTGGAAATATTTTTATGGATCAAGTCGGTCAGCACAGCATACATATTCCTGATATCACTGAGGTGTTGACGAGCAAGATAAAGTTGTTTTTCATCGTGCTCTCGCAAAGCAAGCTGTACGTTATCGATGTTAGTACATATTTCGAGCTCATCCATTAAATTTTATTCGTACCGTATAGTCCTCTACGTGGGGGTACTTCAACAACTTTGAGCACAATTTTGCCCTTGCTAAATGGTTCTGGCGTGCAGCATCGCGTAAATTGTAGGCACTTTCCTGTGCACGATGCAATTCCCCAAGAACCTCTAGTAAAAGGATTAACAACATGCGCTTATGAGATATACATATAAAGACTACAACCTTCTTGAATCTGTACTCCTACACACGAGTGAGAATTATACTGAAAGCATGCAAAGATTACTAACCGAAGTTGTCACCACTTATGTGATATCGTTAGCGAATGAGATGACACAGGTAGTTGCCAACTTACTCTTCTATTCTAGAGGGAAGGTTAGACTACGAATATGGAGGAAGCACAAGAGGAAATGTACTTGGGCATTGTAAGTGTAACCCACAGCTTGACTTCATCCTATTAGCTAAGATACTAAGCCAACTCCTCGGCAAGAAAATATAAATACACGGACCACTGATTCAATAAGCTGTTCCGATTCCTTTTTAATGATATTGTGTATATTGTTCGAAATATGATGATTAGCAAGTACTGCATTTGTAAAACGGACGGAGTGGACGTCATTCGTACGAGCGCTGATGTCGGCTTCTCCACTCAGTGCCTTTCGTTTCTTAGTTGGCGCGTCATCAACAGACACAGGCATAGAAGGAGGCGGGTAAACAGTGACATCTGTGGACGTTTGCGCATGCGCAATATTGAAAGGGGAATCCGGTAGCTTCGCGGATCGAATTACTTCGCCAAGCTCTCTAGATTCTAAAGTAAGTAGGAGAAAATCTGGCATATGAATTTGAATACGTGCAATATCTGGTTGTACTCGAGTAAGCGGGGTAGACGCGTAAAGTAACGATGTCGACGTTACCTTGCCGGGAAATGTACGAAATACAATATCCTCACCGGCTTTGGAAGCATTTTTTTTGAACTCCTAAAAAATAATAGATGCATCTACATTCTATTGAGATAAAAAGGTAGATTACCTCGATTCTGTGCTCAATATTTTGTTCCATTGTCACGACAGCCGCTAGAAACGAGTTAACAGCTGGAATTACCAATTGAAGTAATAGGAGTTATTTGGTTATAGCCTTGGAAACACACAAGTCAATGACGAGCCATGTTATTAGTTAATGTAAAATACTTAAGTCTGTACTACTACCTGTATTACAACTACTTTATCTGCTGCTCTATGTACCTGTTCTAATCCACCGAGCATTTCACACCGGAAAATCATCAAATGTCTTCACTGGATGAAAACGAAGCTATTTCTGCTCTCACAGGCATTTCACTTAACCATCTATTGGATGGACTATCATTACCCTCGAACAGTGCTTTGTCGAATCAGCTAGGAATATCTGGTATCCCTGCCCTTAGTTCGAGTCAAATATATAGCGACAAGTGGGACGATGAAGATGAGGATGCCGTTGGGCCTGAACAAGGCGAGGACTGGGAAGCTGAGATCGACAAAGAAATGCTGGAGGAAGAAGAAGAATCTGACCATGCATCGGTTAAGAAAGAGATTCGCTCACCAGATGGTCTACAGAAAAAGCAGAAGCGAACTCGCATTGTTAAGCGCTTGGTAGAGCGACCCAAAAGTGTTTATGAACGGTTTCCATCTTTCCAAAAGGACAAAGTGTTGGATTTCAGCGAATTGTTTAAAGGTTATACCATTCGTAAATCCAGATTAGCCAAGCGACCATATCAAAGTAAGCCAGTTCTACTACTTAATTCGGAGCGAGCTAAGGAGATGTATATTGTATATCAGTTGAGACAGTGTATCCTAGAAAGAAAGAAGTCCCAAGAGGATATTTAGATTTGCTTGTTGGAGACAGCAAGAAGCAAGTCGAGAACAAACGTGTCGAGGAGGTGTCTGCTGGGAACGTTGAGAGTGATTTACGAAGAGCTCTTGCAGTATGTTTCTGTTTATTCTGTTGCTTCTGAGACTTATCAACTGGCAGGAACGCGTCAAGTCAGATGTTCCAGTGGATATGTCACTTCATGACCGCACTTTTGATCTTATCCTTCTGTCGAATTGGGAAGATCAAATTGTATATGGACCAGAGAGATCAGAACAACCAAAACCCGTATTTTCCGACTCCAATTTAACAACGCCAGTCAATAAAGCACTGGAGTCTGGAACTTGGACTCAAAGCATTATATGGAATCCACATGCGCCATTCCGCGACTTTACCCTGTTAGAGCTTAATCATGAGGACGATATTGTACCCGAGGAAAGAAATGGTAAATTTCCATCCCTCATCTTCGAGTCGACACTGTACTGATTCCTATTATCATATAGCTGAGACAGCACGACCTAGGAAGCGTCTAAGAGCTGATGGTGGTCAGAAAGATAAATTTAATTTATCTAACGATCATTTCTATGAAGTCACAAAGGAAGGCGGGAAGCATCGCGTGCGGCAGACATTTGGTCAGCTGGTTGTAGAGCACGCATATCCTGCCCAAAAGTTGCAGCTACCTTTCGTAAGTTTCCAGATTATCAGCTGTGGCTCTTCTTAATTCGTGTTTTAGTACAAGACTCGGTTATCAAAGCAAGAAGCACGTTCTTTCCATCGCCCCGCTTTGCAATTCCCGGCCAATGTTCAATTGTCGTTCTCTAAAGTTCGCACTGCGAAGAAGAAGAAGGATAAATCAGGAAGGAAGTTGGGGAAAGGTGGAAATGTTGGCGAAGGATTGCGTAAAACTAGTGATCTAACCCTTCGGGACACCAGCAATTTTGTTCTATGGGAATATTCGGTATGTAACAATGCTAAAGGAACGTTTATTTGCTAATTTACTTACAGGAAGAGCACCCTCCCATTATTTCAAACTTCGGTATGGGCAGCTCTTTAGTTAATTACTACCGGAAAAAGGATGATAAAGATGAATATGTTCCAAAGGTATGTAACGGCCGCATAGCTCTAGAGATAGGTCTTCATACACCGGTGCAATAGTCAGATTTGGGCGTGCCTTTCGTCTTGGAACCCCAGGATGAGTCCCCTTTCATGAAGTTTGGTTATGTCTATCCGGGTCAGACGGTGCCCGCACTATACAACAATCTTGTTCGCGCTCCCTTGTTCCGACATAAACCCTATAATTCAGATTTTCTCGTTGTTCGGTGAGCATTCGGTCATAAACTGCGTGTTGTTCTCTATATTTGACACTTATTTAGGAGTACTGTTAAGGGTGAAACGAAATACTTCCTACGCGAGATAAAGAATCTGTTTGTAGTAGGACAGACATATCCTGTCACAGAAGTCCCGGGTCCTCATTCCAGGAAGATAACAAACACCATTAAATATCGACTGCAAATTATAGCATTCAAATTGCTGAAGAAAAGCCCGGGAGAGCGGTTGAAGATTTCAAGACTGATGAAATATTTCCCGGACCAGAACGAGCTTCAGATGAGACAGAGATTAAAAGTAATATTTTCTCTTTCCTACTCTACCCTCTCTAATAAAATATTTCCTAGGAATTCATGGAATATCATCGTCGTGGCCCCCATCAAGGGTTTTGGAGACTGAAGCCTTCGTGGACCATTCCTTCGGATGCTGATATGCTCAAGATGGTTGGTCCTGAGCAAGTGGTTCTCACAGAAAGCATGCAAGTTGGTCAGCGTCACTTGCAAGATTCAGGATACAGCGGGGATGCCGATGTTACGGACGGCGATGAGACGAAATTGTCGATTGAACAACAGCTTGCTCCGTGGATTACCACAAAGAATTTCTTATTTGCAACACAAGCCAAAGCTATGCTTCGTCTTCACGGAGAAGGAGATCCGACGGGACGCGGAGAAGCGTTCAGTTTCATTCGCATATCGATGAAGGACATATTTGTCAAAGCTGGAGAGGATTATGAGCAGAAATTAGGTAAGGGCGCCCGAAATACTACCTTAACGGTAACTGATATTCTTCAGCCGAAGCCGAGAGTCGACCAAAGTCTGCACATCGGTACAATGTGGCGGAACAACAACAAATATATCGTTCAGAAATCGAGCGTATTTGGAAAGCTCAGTTTGATTCTCTAAGTCGCAAGGATGAGCCGCAGCTTACTGATGAAGATGAGAAGAAAGATGAAAAGAGACTCCAAAGCCAACCATTTGCTCGTCGAGACTCCATGCTAGGGACATCTCCCGCCTTTCTCGCTCCAATGTCCCCGTCGTTCAGTAGAGCATCTTCTTTGGATCGAGATCGTGAAGGAAGTTTAGGGCCTGAAGGAAGCCGGAAAGTCTTGCGAATAAAGCGCTTGGTGAGTCCTTGGATCATTGAGCTCTTCAAGTAAAAGTTTACCTTTCGTTCTTAGATCGACGGAGAGTGGCAGACTGAAATTATCCGGGACCCCGCCGTTATACGGGCTTACGTTCGTAGTCGACAAGCTATCGAAGAAGAATCTACCTTGGCCGATAGTCTGGCTCCTACTGGCGATGCTGATAAAGATAAACGAGCGAAAAAACGGTAAGTGGTGATTCTGATCATGCTGTCGACCCCATTGTTTATTTCCGTGCAGTTTGGAAGAGGAAATAGCCAGGATGAAGAAGAATCAAGAAAGACGCCTTCACAGGAAAAATGCGAAGATCGTGAAGGAAGGTGGAACTCCAATGCAGCTCAATAGGCCAGGGAAACCAGACACTACGGTGTGTACTTTATGCATATCACAATTTGCTTTTCTGACGAATCTCCGAACAGCGGCGATGTGGTCATTGTGGCCAGATGGGCCATATGAGTATGTATTGTATCATTTTATTATTCCAATTACGATTGCTTAAAGATACACATTAGAAACAAACAGAAAGTGTCCTCGCTGGGCGGAATTTAATAGTGGCACCGCAACGGCACCATTGACCCCATCAAGCTCTGCTGCGAGCGCTCCTGTCACAAGCACAGCAGTGCCTACGCTTGGCTTTAATAGAGGGCCACCCGGAAATTCCTTTGGTTTTCCAGTAGCAGTGCCTTCTCCACTTGCTACTAGCCCTCCGGTGTCCGCAGCAGAGGAAGACGGAGGAGCATCAGCAGCAGCTGGAGCCCCTAAGATTAAACTAACGCTGAAGCGCACTTGATTCCATTGATCATATGTAAGAATATTTATACCCGTTGGACTTTTTGCAAATTAGTTGGGATAAGGTTAATTGTACAGAGTGCAAAATACAGTAGCGTACAAATAAAAGAAAGATAGTAAGACATAAAGAACAAATAACTATGCAGCAGTCATCTCGACGTCTTGCGAGGTATCAGTTTGAGATGGTCTGTGTCCTTCCTTGGATATTGGTGGGGGAGTGCCAAAACGACGCTTGTAACTGGTATTAATTGAAACAAGCAAGTCGAGAATGAGGTCGGCATGCCGCTTTCGTTCCTCCAATGGTATTTCCTTGGTGCGGTTGAGTTCTATCCGCTCAACCTCCTTTGCGAGGTCTTCGGATTCCGGTGACCGGGAGCCAGAAGCAATCGAGCGAAGACTTGGTAAAACGGTCGCACGAGTCAGCGGTGACGAATGAGTAGAGCTTGGTGTGGATTCCCGAGAAGGCGGCGAGGGCGAACGATACATGCGGTTGAGGGGAGGTAGCTTGTACTGGATATCACCGGATGTTAGGAGGGGATACAGAGAGCCAGGCTTTGAAATCGGGGGGAGTTTCAAAGATAGATCCTGCACGACTTTCGGTTCCATGGGCTCGGGTCTGCGAGATGTCGGTTCAGCAGCATCTGGAACGGATTTGAGGGGAACCATGGGCCTCATAGATTTGTTGATGTACTCTGGGGCGCTAAGATATGCGACGGCAGGACCTCTCATGCGCGGGTGGTAATCAATAGCTTCTGGCATCGAAAGTGGTATTTGAGGAGGTGTGGTAGTGACGGGCGTTGAAACGGCCGAGTGCGGGGAGCTGCTACTCTCCAGGGGAGGCGTGGGCTGATGGTAGTGGCTGGGGAATGAATTGGGAATGTATTTGGTGGACGAGCGACGATTGTGATGGATGTAATCATTGCTCGGTGGGTAATTGGGATGATCGTTAACGGAGGACGGGTATACGTTGCCGTACTGACCCGTTTGGATAGACGGATGGCTGGATCGAGGATAAGTGGGATTGGGGAAATGCTGAGGCGAGGGAGTCGAATAGGAGCTCTCGGCAAAGCTGGAATTGGACGCGATCCCTGGCATTCCAGAGAGACCCAGTTGGCCCAAATTGACGGGGTCAAAGTAGGCATCTGGGAAAGATGAAGCACTTTGCTGCTGCTGCTGCTGTTGCTGACGACCGCCACCGGATACATCTCGGCCAAGAGTTACGAGAAATTCATTTACCGCAGCAAGCTCTTCTGGTGTGCGAATATTGAAGGAGACTGAACGGGGATTGAAATCAGGATGATTGCTTCCTACGTTGTGATGGGCATAGGCCATATTCTCGAGGCGCTCGGCCATGCCTGATGGGGGACGAGAGTCAGGAAAAGGGATGGGTATGAGATAAATATAGCACATACGAGGATCGTAGGCGGGGTTGACGCGACGCTTCTTCATGTCCGAAAAGAAATCATCGACGCTGTAGTCATGTGATCTCTTTGAGCCGGCCTGGACGGGGGTTGGATCGGCGCGCAGGACCTCCCAGGAGGGGAGGGACTGGTTCTGGAGAAAGATGTCGTGGGAGGAATGCTGGTGGATATGGGGGTTGACGGGGGAATGGCCAAACTCTGGAGAGGGGGTAGGGAGAAGGCCAAAGTGAGACGCTGGGAGGGAATTAGACGGGGCAGGAGGGGGAAGCACGCGCCACGCACCATCAGATCCAGAGGACGAAGAATGGGATTTAGCGCGAGAAACGGGAAGCCTGGTGGCGGAAGCAGCAGAAGAGGGCTTGGAGGATGAATTTCTATCGGAGCCGCGGGTTGCCGAGTCGCCACGAACGCGGGACACGTAGGCGGGGTCGACGACGGTGATGGCCTTGGAGTGCTTGTGCTGCTGGTGGTGCTCCTCGGTGTGGATCTTCTCGTGCTTTTTCAGGTCCTGGGGGCGCTTGAAGGACTTTTTGCAGATCTGAGAATGAAAGTGAGGATCGGCAGGGGTCCGGCAGGGAGGGAGAGAGAAGACGTACCTCGCAGACATGAGGCTTGAGGGGAGTGTGGACTGGGGGGTGGTGAGATTGAGTGACGGGAGGAGAGAGTGACAGGAAAACATACCTCGCAGATGGCTTGTGATGTGATCGCGCTTGGCACAGGTGGTGCCGCAGTCCTTCCACTTGCAGGTGAGACAGAGGTTGTTGGTGCTCTTCCTGCCGATGTGATCATTGCAGAGATGGTTGTAGAGAGACTCTGGGTCGACGAAGAGGGAGCGACAGTCGAGCCAGAGACACCTGTGGGCCTGAGACTGGTCGGAGGACTGCTGGGGTGCGTCGGTGTCAGGGGTCGGGGAGTGGGTGTCGTGGGCGGGGTCGGCGGGAGTGGGGGACATGTCTGTCGGGATAGGGTATGGGTGGTAGCAGATATCGGAGGCAAGAAAAGACGCAGACATTGGGACGATGACGGTTATAAGCTGATTTGGGCCAAGCCCTGTGCCAAGATGGTGCCAAGGTGTTGCTCTGAGGCAAAGAAATGCAAAGGAGCCAAAGGCAATCTGCGGGGCTATTAACCTGCCCCTTTCCTAATTGTCACACCACCCTGCCCATCGAACACACAGATCTCACAAGCCAAGCCACACCAAGCCCTCTCCTAATTTCCCTTCATCCGTCTCCTCTCCGGGGTCCCACCACAGGCTTATATTCTCTTGGCACTTTCTTCTTCCATCTTTTGTGTCCGTTTCCTCCTTCCCCATAATCCTCATAATTCCTCTAATGTACTTTACCTCATCCAAGTAATTCTGCACTAATTTAAATGTATCAATCCCTCTCCCTCACTTACCCTCTGACGCGGTCTGACACCTGCTCTTCCATCATCCGCAGTCGTCCTATAAATTGCACCGATCATTTACCACTTTACCGACAAGACTCGGCGGAAACACTCGGATACTTGTCAAAATTTCACTTTTTCACGCTCAAATTTGAGCACAACCCTACCCTCACAAAATGATCCTACTTTTTCCTTCAGATTTGACATATCCGGGGCATGTCAACAACACAAGCAAGCCCGCTTCTCCCGGAAAGCGTCCACAATAGACGGCTGCATTTCCAACTTGTTTGAACAGTGCCCCAGGCCAGAGGAGCGAAGCCCAGGCACGGCCAAGTCAGCTTGCGACATTCCGTCAACCAACGTTCTTGGGCAAATCATGGTTAATCCCGGCTTGGAGGCCAAGCATTTTGCAATCATCAGATCCCCCATCTCGATCGCAGCGCTTGCCTTGTCCTTGGCAGAGATTGGGTTGCAATGGGCTTGGCAACAAATGCCAAGAGAACAGCTCAAAACATCCAAATAACATGGAAACCACATGACCCATGTCATCCCGGATCTGTTGCCAATTATACTCACAATGTCCTGTGTGAACCCGCCCTGCCACTATTATCCATCTCATATTATTACATCGGCATATGGTAATCTCTTCAGCCACATGCACTGCATACTCTGATCTCTCAGCTTTTCTCTCCCTCCTCGTTATCTGCGTTCACTCGAAGCACCTTGACCCATTCACGATAGTTGAAGTTTCCGAGTCGATCTGTAAATGGCCCCTTCAGGAACCGCTCAATCTACAACTGTTAACACTTGTGCGATACCGACATCATACATCTTACCTCGTGCTCTTCCATTCGTTCCCCCACCTCGCTTAGCCATTTTTTCATTTCTTCCACCTTTACCATCCCCGTGTCGTTTTCATCAAACGACTCGAATGCCTCCAGCAGTTCCCCTTCCGTGTCGAATTCAAACAGACGTTCGCTCATCATCGTTAGAAACATCGTAAAGTTGATACCCCGGTCTGATGACGGTTCCTCCACCGATGGTGACTTCAGGTGCCCCCCCGGGCGAGCGCTCAGTAGCTCATCGAGCATCCGCTTGGACGGCGTAATACCTGAATACCATGCATAAGACCTCTCAGACTGAATCTAAATGCCACGTCCGATACCAAGACTCGAGAAGATCTCCTTCAAGTCGTTCTCGTTAACCCATCCATCCTTGTCGTGATCAATGAGCTGAAAGGCCTCCTTAAATTGTTGGATCTGCGGCGCCTGAAAGAGTGAGAATACCCCCGATGGCTCACGACGCGCTCGAGACTTTTGCGACTTTGTGAGTTTCGTCGGAGTGGGATTAGGCGAAAGGTAATCTGGATATCGGGACATCGTTGTAGTGGCTAGGACGCGACGAGAGCTACGCCATTATGGTTGAACCTGTTGTGGCTGTGCTGTGCCGTTGTTTGATCTTACATTGTTGATTACTTATAAAACTTCACAGGATTCGTATTAAGTACACCATATGGAAAATATATTACCTGATCCTCGGCTTACTCCATATTCAAAATGCAACACACCCCTTTCAACATCCATAAAAACATGGATTGCGGACGGAGCCGGTATCCATCACGACGTCGGGTTGAAGGTTTTTGAGACAAACTGTCGAGAAATTTGATGTGAAAAGTTGTGTCAGGAAATCCGGGACTCATCGGAAATACAAACCTAAGAGATTATTGAGGTGTGAGAGGAAAATGTTATCCGGTATGTTCCTCGCCCATTCTTCATCGAGACAGGGTTGGTGATGAGCCATGCAAGTATATTGATCGAGAAGAAGTGAACACAAGGAGAGACCTAGACAAATCCAAGCTTAATCCGAAGAGACTTGAGAGATATCTCAGTGCTTCTTGGAGTATACTTTCCATATAATGAAAAGAACGAGCCCTCGGGGTAGCCATTTGAAGAAAGAAAAGAGGCCTGAGCTGGCTCCCAACGTAATATATCTTGGAGGGGTCTTTCGGAGGCTTTTGGAGACGACTTCTTTGGCAAATGCATCATTAGGCATGGAGTTGGAGGCTTGGCTAGCATGCAATCGTTGCAGTATGTTGGGAAGAAACGCGGAGTAGAGAGAGTCCGAGGGGAGAGAAAATAGGTTAGCGGCGTTTGAGGCAAGATTGGATTTGGTTCCTCCTGCTGCAACATGAACGACAGATATGTTGAATGGCTTGCATTCCATGTGCAGGACTTCGCTAAGACTGTGAACCGCAGCTTTGGAAGCACAGTAAACTCCGTTCCATGGGGTCGCACTATGATAGACTCGGTTAGAGATGGATTACGATAAAATTATAATCAGGACCTACATTTCGCCGACAACAGAGCCAATGTTGACGATGACGCTGGCTTTTCGCTGTGCCATGATCGGAATTACAGCCTTACAGACGCGCAAGATTGCAAAGGTATTTGTGTCAAAGACATTCTTGACCTTGTCGAGAGAAATATCGACTAGGGCGCCTGCGGGGATGGTATGAGAAAGAGGGGGGTGTGAGATAGCCTTGGCTAAACTTTACCTGGACAAATGACACCGGCATTGTTGACGACGATGTCGATGGCTCCCTCGGCATCGACGATGTGACGGACGGCAGCGTTAACGCTATCGTCGTCTGTGATGTCGAGAGTGATCTTGGAGATGCCGGGATGAGAGAAGGAACCTATGGTATCAACATTGCGCGAGGAGGCGTAGACCTTGCAGCCTCTTCTGGCGTACTCCTCGGAGCTAAAGAAAGACGGGTGAGAAGGGAGCTGGGCAGAAAGAGGACAGCAGATACCAACAGGGCAAAGCCAATGCCGCCGGTGGAGCAGCCGGTGACGAGAACTATGGGCGACATAAGATTCAGAATAGAGTGATGGCAAGCAAGCTGCGGGCGGAGAGAACAAACTATTTGTGATAAGATTAGATATTTTGCACAGCCTATTGTTTTGAGTTAGACAGACCCTGGTTGGACTTGTTTTCTCCCTTTCTTTCTTTCATTTTCATATTCCACTCTCGTACGCTCTTTTCTCTCTTCAATGCATCTCTTCTCCTCGTCTGTTGTACAGACCTTGTCCTTCCTCGCTGCCCTCCTCGTCCCAGCCCTTGCCTACCCCCAGCGCCGCGCAACCACATGCAACGGTCACGCCGAGCTCTGTGACCGCAGTTACGGAAATGTCTCCTTCGTCGGCGCACACGACTCGTACGCAATTGGCGTCAACAATAGTTAGTACCGACCCCATACCTGTCGTCCCGCCTTTCCTAATCCATCCTCTTCCGCCAGTCGCCACCAATCAGGATCAGAACAGTAGGCTTAGCCTTCCGTTCCTTCTTTTTGTCCACTAACCCTATCCCAGTCACGCAGCAGCTCAATGACGGCATACGCATGCTCCAGATGCAGGCCCACTTGCAGAACGGCGAAATCCGTCTCTGCCACACCAGCTGTGTATGTTCCCCACGCCGTCTCAGTTACAGCTACCCCACTCATTTACATCCATCCCGTTTAGGCCCTCTTTGATGGCGGATCCCTCCAGGATTACCTCGCCACTGGTATACTTCCTCCTCTTTCACTCACATCGTTTCACCCTTTAATCCCATTCCCTTTCAGTCAAATCTTGGCTCGATGCCAATCCGAACGAAGGCATGTTCCTCCACTCGTAAGCGCGTTCATGTATTCACCCCTTCTCTTCTCCGCAGTACTGTCTCTATTGATTGTCAATTCCGACAACCGGCCTGCATCCGAGTATGATGCCATCTTCAAGGCTGCAAGCCTCGACACCGTGTCCTTTGCCCCCGATTCCTCCCCACTCACCACATCAGCATGGCCTTCTCTAGGGTCCATGATTGATTCTGGGAAACGCCTCGTCACCTATTTGGATAACGGCGCGGACTCATCCATACCATATCTCATTGATGGTACGAACTCTCCTTCTCGTCTTCTCTTCGTCAGTTCTCATGCCGACCTTCCCAAGAGTTTACCAATGTCTGGGAAACGGCTTTCAACGTAATTGACCCCAGTTTTGATTGCCAAGTCAATAGAACAAAGGGAGATACATCAACACAGATGTATCTCATTAATCATTTCCTCGACAAACTCTTCCTGGGCCAGCCTGTGCCCTTTATTGACCAACTAAACGTTACAAATGCAGCCTCTGGAGCCGGCTCTCTCGGAGCTCAGGTAGATACATGCGTTACTGGTTATGGAAGAGCGCCCAACTTCCTTCTAGTAGACGTGAGTCCAATGCTGCGCAGCGCCATTTACGACATTGACATTTCCCCATAACTAGTTTTACGAATATGGTGCTGGCTCTGTCTTCGAGGTAGCTGCGGCCATCAATGGCGTTCAATATAGCCCAACGACGCCCATTGCAACTCCTCCTCGACATCTACGTCTTCGAGCACTTCTTCCAGCGGAACAAACAATTCTAACGCAGCGTTATCGCTCAACGGAATCAAGATTTCTCTGGATGCAAGCCTACTCGTGGTAGCGGGTATGACTTTGGGACCTTATTTCTTCTTGTAGACAATACAATTACGTGGGGGGACGTGCATTTGGCATACGCATCATATACCATACAATTGCTTTAATCTCGGTATAACGGACTTTTATGGACTTTAACGCTTTTCTCACTAAGATTCGGTGCCCAACAAAAAGGTATATTGGCGGATCATCATTTCCGTTCGAGACGCCATTTGTACACCCTAGGTTTATATGTCTTTTCATCGACTTTCCGCACCAACTCCCGCCGCTTCCCTTTCCGTGCATCAATCTCATCCTCATCCTCCTCGCTTTCTTCCCCTTCGACTTTCTCCACGCCACTGATCTTCTTTCGTGCACCCTTGCCCATCATTAGCCGCTGCATCTCAAACTCCCGCTCTGTGTACCGCAGTAGCTTATCTCGTGCCAGTCTTGCCGATAGCTCCTTCAGAAGTCGTCTTCTATTCGCTACAGCAGCCTCTCGCACTTCCTCGACATCACCGGCTTCCCCTTCTTTGCCATTCTTTTGATCAAACGCTGGCTTCTTGACCTTTTTCCTTTTTGGCTGTGAAGATTTCCAGCCTAGATCAACATCCTCCTCATTTAAGATTGTATTCGGTGAATCCTGCGTCTCGTCTGCCGTCCTTTTGCGCTTCATTTGCTGCGCTAAAATAGGAAGGAGAAACGTTCAGCAATGACTATGGTATACAAAATTGAGAGACCCACCTTGTTGGGGGCTATCCACGAAAATGATATGCTTGACTCTGTGGCGAGTGCTTTTTGCATCGATGATACCAGCCTTCTGCAGCACCTCGATTTCTTCATCATCCAAATCTTCCTCAGCCTCTTCACTAACGCCTTGGCGCATGTTTGGCTTCAGCAGATCGGCCATTTCCATTAGATGCCGTTTTATTTTGTCAATTTTCTGCATACATTGAGGAGTGGTACGAGAACAGAGGAATAGAATAAACCTTGAGACCGGCTGCACGCATTGTTCTAACGTAGTTTTCATCCTGCGTCTTCAATACCTTGACGACGTCGGTAGGAAGGGCGACATTCCCTCTTTCTTTTACATGGACTCCGCCCTGTGCTTGATTAGTTACAGCGAACCAATGGGTCAAGCGGTGGACAGAAGCACCTTTGTCTTCTCCCTTGTCATGGAGAAGTAGAACTCATCCTTGTTCCTGTCGGCGGCCTTTTGCCTGAGGTTGGTGAGCCTGTCGCGTTTGGCATGGTAGTCGCGGGCGCGCTTGACGTAGTCCTTGTGTTTTTCGAGGAGACCAAGGTGGGAGCGGTGTGCGAGCTGTGAGCGCTCCTTGTGGTTTCTGCGGTGGACGGAGTTTCTGAGGGAGGAGGTCATGTTGGTAAGGAAGGAGATAGTTGATTGTGGGACAGAAAGCAAAAAGAGGATATTTGTGCGGGATTTGAGTTGATTTGTTGAGTGGCTGAGTGATTTTCCACCGGATCGTCAGTATCTCCGAAATAACGGGCAGAATCCGAGCAGAAAGTACGCAGAATCCATCCTCAAATCATCTCGTTTCATCTCGAATCCGGCGTCGCTCTCAATCCAGTATGAGCTTTCAGCATTTTCGCCTGGGAGAGCTCTCTTTGCACCAGCCCCTCCCTCCCCACCTCACCCAGCACCAACAACCTCAGCCTCATCCCCCGCAGGTCTCCCATCTCTCTCAGAACCAGCCTTCCACCTCCACCTTCTCTGCACAGCTCAACAACTCCTACCAGCAGTCTCAGCAGAAGCCTCCTACCTCCACCACCCCTACCAAGCAGCCCTACGGCTCCGGCGACACAGATGATGGCTACACTCTCGTCTTTTCCAATCTCCAGGCTTTCCAGGAGTGGAGGGCCAGTGAGGAGGAGCGCCAGATGGTCGAGTTCGTAAAGGTTGTTCTCCCCTTTCACTCCCAGCATCTCATTTCTGACTCCTCGGTCTTAGGGAGACACTCACGGTAGTAAAGCCATCCCTCCAAGGTTCAAGGACCACACAAAACTTGTCTGCGCCCGCCACTCTCGGAGTGGACGAAAAAAGTATGTTAAAAAACACCCCGAGCGCGTGCGCAAAGTTCCAAGCCGTAAGGTATGTTTTTGGAACCCTTAGCTACCGCAATTTAACCTAATGCTAACATTCTTTCAGCTCGAAGGAGTAGGCTGCCCGGCATCGATAAGCTACAAAACTTATTTTGATACAGAGGAAGTTCGTGCTTGTTGTAAGTTGTTGACCTTTCCATGCCCAGCACACGGCGTGCCTCATTTCGACAACGTTGTCGTCAGATATCTCGCAGCATTCTCATGAAATAGGTCTTGCCAACCTTCCCTTCACACGGCGTGGAAGGAAGGCCGCTGTACAGCAGGAAAAGGAACACCGCAAGAGCGTTCCAGTAGAGGTTAATGCCGCTCCCGCTCCGCCTCCTCCAGCTCCAAGCAACGTTCCTAATACCAATGCACCTACTTCAATATCTGCTCCCGCGCCACAGCCAACGCCGTCGTACGCTCCCACGAGCTCTATCTTACCCGCTGTGACACAGAATCAGCAAAGCCAATCGGCATACCAACCAACAACTTCCCAGCAGAACTATACTTATTCAGCCCCGCTTCCCGCTCCTGCTCCGCCGCCGCCGCAGACTTACGCACCTCAGACACCGCATGGTTTTCCACAGGAGAGGTGGGATAACATGGCTACATTATTCAACTCAATTCGCGAGAACGCAAGAGCATTCGAATATCCTCTACCCAGTGTAAGTGCCCTGGAAACAGTGCTTCTGAGGCTATATCTCGAAACACCAGTGGGCGTTGGTGTCCAGACACACATGGGTGGTCATATGAATGGCATGTCACGTCAGGCAAACGCAGGGCAAGGCCAAGGTGGACAACAAAGTGGGGCTGCGGGCGGTCTCGGAAATGGGAACGGAGGGGAAGACAACTCGTGATGGGTTATGTGCTCTTGAAATGGGCGTTTGACACGACATTTAAGTATTGCTTATGGCACTTTTTTCTTTTCTTTTTTGGCATTAATAGTATTCAGTGTTTGGGTTTGATAACGGACTATGGACAATGAATGACCATTGACATGGACAGGTCGATAACGATTAGATCGGCTGAACGGTTACGTAATAAACGTTGTTATAGGGGTTAGGATTGATGAGATCATTGTATCACAGGCTGCGATGCAGCAGCGCTTAGACTTCATCTTCATTCTCGTTGTACTCTCTCTAGCTATTCACTTTACATCTTCTGGCCTTCATCGATGTCAGCTCTGAGCTTCGCAAGGCAGGCCTTCGGCAGAGAAAAACCGCATGTTCGTTGTTCAGCGATACAATGTTTGCATTGTCCTAATTATTTAATTTCAGTCTTCTGTCACAGATTGGGTTGAAATTCTTACTGCAAGTAATATTCAAGAGGAGGCGTATGATGGGTAATTATACCATACCTCGAGAGTCAATTCAGCGTTATCGATATCGGCTGTCAGAATTCCGGAGCTCGTAGACTCTATTAATCTTCAAGCTGCAGGGTATTGTCTTCACTGCAAGGTAATGACTTTCTACTAATGTCTTTATGTTCATTCAGACCCGCCGAAGCTTCCAGGGCCATTCGGAAAAAGCTTAAACATGGCAATCCTCACCAACAGTATCGCGCACTTGTGGCAAGTCCACTTTTTGTTCCCCTAACCAAAGACAAGTTCTGAGACATATACGGTCTAGCTTCTGAAGGCACTCGTTGAGAACTGTGGTCAAAAATTCCAATGTGTGTCATTTAACTTTTTAACTATGATCTACCTCTCAACCACCTTCCTAGCAACGTTTGCCGATGGCCAGCTTACAGATGCTTTGAGACATCTCGCTGCTGATCCCTACACTGATAAGAGGGTGAAGAAGAAACTCATGCTTGTATTACTTTCTTGGCAGAATGAGTTCAAAGACGATCCCGCTATGTCTTTAGTAGCAAACCTTTACAAGCAGTGTAAAGGAGGAAATCAGCAGGATATTGGACAAATAATCGGAATCCCATCTCCTGACGATAAAAGGAAAGCAGAGAAGGAAGAAGCTAAAAAGAAAGCTAGGTTAGAGAAGGAGGAAGCTAGGGAGAGAACCAGGAAGGAGGAAGAAGAGAGACGAATGAATAAGACAAAGCCAAAACGCGTTCCTTTTGATTTTGAGAAGGTGTGTCAGATACTCCAACTACATCCTGGCCACAATGAACACTAATAATCTGGACTAGGATAAGCCAAAGGTGTTGGCTAGCATTGTCGATGCATCTCAGGCGTCGAGCAACCTTGTCAATGCCATCACTGTATGTTTTCTGCTACGGAACAAGTAATAAACTGACTTCCTTCATCAGTTGGTAAACCCAAAAACAGAAAGCCTTCAATCGAATGAGAGGGTTCAAGAGTGTCTCGGAAAGGCTAAGCAAGCCAGAAAAGTAGTGGTTCGATATATTCAGGTATGTTATAATATATCTATATATATGTCGCTAATCTCTTAACCTTAATCAGCTTGTCGAAAATGAGGATCTGATTGGGACCCTTATAGAGACAAATGAGCGAATTATGTCTTCCCTGGAGATGTATGACCAGTTGACCATTGCCAATTCGGGAAACGTAGATGATGTATCCAAGGAAGTAGCTTCACAACTTGCGAACGTACAAATTAGTAACGGGGATGGGGAAGTTGCAAGATTACAGGAGAAGCAGCGTATTGCCGTGGAAAAGAGAAAAGCTGAAAGTACTAGAGAAAGTCACTATTCTGACGCCTACATACACCCCGATCTCCAGGACCTAAGTTTTGGACCGCTTGGCGCATCTTCTAGCAATCTTCCACCTCCACTCAGGCCGTCAACAATGTCAGATGATGGCGCAAACCCGGAAGATAATGAAATGCGTGGTTCGCTCTCCGATTTCAGTGACTACGATTCTTCGGATGAAGAAACACACAAAGCAAAAGGAACAACATCTAGACGAAAGAGTTATATCACCGTTTCTGATGACGATGGGAGGTCCGCAGCCCCTTTTGCTAATGAAACAGTACGAGCTGAGGAAGATCCCTTTGCGGACCCTTTCGCGGACGAATCTTCAGTACAGCCTTCTAATCGCAAGTGGTAGGATGTTGTGGTCTACAACCGGCATTTATGATTCGTATGAAAGAATGTGGAATATCAGTTTCGCTGTACAGTAATATGTAGAAATATGAAGTCCGCACAAACTATGTTTATTGTGTCAAATATTAGCACGTTGCTTCAAAACACTTTATTTCTGAGGAATGACAATCCCTATTCAGATAGGAAGTTTGATGCACCTAGCACCATTGAATAATATCTCGTCTAGGGAGTGGGCAGATCCAAAAAGGTTGGAGAGTCTTGGGAAGTTTTAATCCACAAAGCTCGCCCTTGTCATCGAATATAGCACCGTTTTCTAACAAGGCAACAATGAGGCGCGGTATCGCAGCAGCCGTACCGTTAAGGGTATGAGCAAAAGGCAGCCTCCCGGACGGTGTGCTGGGGGCCTCGTCATGAGCATCGCGAGATTCTTGGGGTCGATAGCGAATATGAAGACGTCGAGATTGGTAGTCAGTGCAGTTCGACAGTGAAGTAACTTCGCCCCAGGTTCCACGTCCAGGCATCCAGGCCTCCATATCATATTTTCTGTAAGCACTAGACCCTAGTTCCTCAGTGGGCATATCAAGAATCCTATGGTGCGAAGGAAGTTAGCGCGAATGTCGTCAAGTACGAGTAGCTTGTGCACCTGAATGGTAGTTCCAATCCGAAGAGAATTGACTGCTGGATGTTCTTCATTTCTTCCATCATACTTTCGCTGGTTTCAGCTGTTGTCACAGCAAAAAGTTCTACCTTCGTGAATTGATGTACACGATACAAACCACGAGTGTCCGCTGAGCGAGCACCTGCTTCTGATCGAAAAGCATGTCCGATACCAACTACCTTCTTAGGCAAACTTCGTGAAGGAAATATTTTATTGGCAAACATGCCTCCCAGTGGGATTTCAGCAGTACCAGAAAGAACCAGCTGAGGAGAAGCAGGGTTTGTGGAAGTTATATGATACATGTGTGAAACAGGAGGATCAGAATCATCGCGAGGCTGAAATCCACAACGAGTAGCAATGTCTGATTTAACAACATCTGGGGTTGTCACCGGGGTGAATCCATGTTGCACGGCAACTGAAAATGCGTAGTTGACCAAAGCCTGCTCAAGGAGGACCGCTTCATTCATAAGAAAATACCAAGAGGATCCTGCCACTGTTGCACCACCTTCAAGATCAAGTAAATTAAACTTTCGACAAATTTGGAGGTGGTCGCGTAGGGGATCCACAGGAAGAGGAGCAGGCCCATGAGTCGAAAATGTTCTTGCTGATGATTCTGGACCTAACGGAGAAGAAGGATGCGTGTCGTTTGGGATGGCAAGTGCCAATGTCAAACATTGGCTCTCTGCTTCTTCTAATGCCGTCTCCAGCACTTTAATATCAGTCTTCAGCTTTGCTGCCTCTGCGCGAGCAGCCTCTTTCCCCTCATTGTCATTATTTTGTACACTTCTTTTCATGTTCTCTCCAACAACTGACCGCGCGTTTCGTTTTGCGTTCAGCTCAGCAGTTATACGCTTAAATTCAGTATACGACCGAGCCAAGGCTGGAATGGCATCAGTCGGTATAGACGCTTTGCGATTTAAGGCATTTAAAGACTTTGAGGTAACATTCTCTGTTAATGAGCGGTAGTCGAGACGTGGCGACGGGAGTTCGCTGACTGTAGGCTTGGTAGAGTATGTGCGCGCAGCCAGTCTTTTAGCTCAGGTGGAATAATCAGCCAAAAGACAAGAACGCGACAACTACAGGATATTCACCACTCGTGCGAGAAATAGTGCGACGTAAAAATGGAGTTAAATAGTTAGTTAAATGCATAGCAGGAAAAGCCAACAGCGACGAAGTGCGCAACCAGTAACTTGTACGCGAATTAACAGGTACATTCGGCATGATTGTTTAACGTTTATTCCGGATGGTGTTGGCAAATACGGCATGCACGCGATTGGTCACTGTGACCAGACGCGTCGGAAGTCACTTTAGTGCTCTCTCTCCTACACAAGTCTTACATGGCCTCCTCGAAAGACAAAGCTAAAGAAGTGATTCCCTACGAGCTTCCATGGTTTGTGGTCTTTTCCATGGCCAATGGGTGCTTATGCTAATGCATGCACTTTCTAGGGTGGAAAAATATCGGCCGCAGCTGCTCGACGATGTTGTGGGCAACACGGACACGATTGAACGACTAAAAATTATAGCACGGGATGGAAATTGTCCTCATCTAATCATTTCTGTTTGTTTATTTTTGTGGGTATTTTTATTTCACTGAAATTCTTCAGGGCATGCCGGGGATTGGAAAGACAACAAGTATACACTGTCTGGCACATCAGCTGCTCGGAGACGCGTATAAGGAAGGTGTGCTGGAGCTGAATGCATCGGACGAACGGTAAGAATGATACATGCAGGCATGTTGTTCGGACTGAGCTGAATTGAAACAGTGGCATTGATGTTGTTCGAGGAAAGATCAAGGCATTTGCCCAAAAGAAAGTCACGCTGCCTCCTGGAAGGCACAAGATCATTATACTGGATGAGGCAGACAGGTGCCTTTCTCTCTATCTTATTATACTGATTATCAGCTGACATGTAGTTAGTATGACCCCTGGTGCCCAGCAAGCCCTTCGAAGAACAATGGAAATATTTTCCAATACAACGCGCTTCTGCCTCGCGTGTAACATGAGCAACAAGATTATTGAACCCATACAGAGTCGATGTGCCACGCTTCGGTATGCGAAGCTTAGGGACCAAGAGATTCTGAAGCGGTTGTTGGAAATCTGTGAAATGGAAAAGGTAAGTTGTGAATCGTCTACTGCCGTACGTTAACTAACACGACAACTTAGGTCCAATATAATGATGATGGCCTGACTGCACTTATATTCACATCTGAAGGTGATATGCGACAAGCTATCAATAACCTCCAATCTACGCATTCTGGATTCGGCTTTGTTTCTGCCGATAATGTGTTCAAAGTATGTGACCAACCGCACCCGATAGTGGTGCAGACAGCAATACGAGCATGCTTGAAAGGAGACATTGACACTGCGATGGATAAGCTTAAAGAACTGTGGGACCAGGGGTACAGTGCCGTAGACATTGTTGTGACGATCTTCAGAGTGGTAAAGACATTCGACGAGTATGCCTTTGGACCTGTAATCCTTTATTTCGCTGACCTTAGCCTCGCAGGATTCCGGAATATACCAAATTGGAATATATCAAGGTAGGACCTCTTTTGTATTAGCATTTGCTGGTGCCGACAAGCTGCATAGGAAATTGGATTCACACATATGAGGATATTAGAAGGGGTTGGAACACTGATCCAACTCTCGGGGCTGGTGGCTCGTCTATGTAAGATGGTGAGTATGTCGTGTGCTTCTGATCCCCAAGTTGATGTTTGTGTTGCAGAATATCAAACCCGAGCTCTTAAAATTGACGTAGTACGGTGTTGCTAATTACTGTAGTTGTGTACTCCTAATACATGAACCTTAACCCTAAATCAAGGGTAGGGATGACAAATCACGAATCAAGGCCGATGAGTCTGAATAATCAGACTTGCCAACTTGTTCTTAAGTTGCTCATAGAATGTTTTTTCGTCAACATCGATGGCACTTCAAGAAGCGGTAACAAGACGACTAGAACGAGTGAAGAACATCATATTGGTTCTGTCTGGAAAAGGCGGAGTGGGAAAGTCGTCTGTCTCTGTTCAGCTGGCACTCAGTTTGTACGGATCATCTCCGACGGCGAAAGTGGGGATACTGGATGTGGATCTTACGGGACCTTCAATACCGCGGATGATGGGCGTGGACGGAGAGGGGGTGCATCAGAGCAGTGATGGATGGGTGCCGGTATACGCTGACGGCAGCTCTGCAAGATTGGCGTGTATGAGTGTGGGATTCCTGCTGAAGAAAAGGGGGGATTCTGTTGTATGGCGAGGACCGAAGAAGAATGCGATGATACGACAGTTTCTGGGAGATGTGCGATGGGGAGACCTTGACTATTTGATAGTGGATACGCCTCCAGGTGGGTGTATTTGGACTAGCTACGTGAGGTGTAACTGATGTAGGAAATAATCTAGGTACCTCTGACGAGCATCTTTCGCTGATGGAACACATGGCGGGAGTGCATTCACGAATTTCTGCAGTGGTGGTTACGACACCTCAGGCGGTTGCACTGATGGATGTAATGAAATGTCTCTCGTTTACGCAGGCAGTGAACGTGCGAGTGCTGGGGATGATTGAGAACATGAGCGGATATGCATGCCCCTGTTGTGGGGAGATCAGCAACGTGTTCTCTACGGGAGGGGGCGAGGAGATGGCGCGGAAGGAGAAGCTGCGGTTCCTGGGGCGACTACCAGTGGACACGAACTTGGTGACGCTGCTGGACACGGGGGAGCTGGACACGGGAGAGGGGGAGGGGGTGGAGGTGGAGAAGGAGGAGGAGGAGGAGGGTGGGTTTGTGCTGCTGAAAAGATACGAGGGGACGCCGTCGGGGAAGGAATTCAGAGAGATTGCGTTGAAAGTGCAGGACGAGCTGGGTAGATACGACCACGTGACAGAACACGAGTAGAGCCTCGTTGCATGTTGAAATGCCCGGAATGGAAGTATCCAATGCCATATCATTCAACACGACGCGATGAATGCTTGTTCTCTTCCAGACCATCTCATCTTTCCTTTCTCCGTCTTCGTCTCCTTTTACTTCTCCTCCTCCTTCTCCTCCCTTTCTTGATGTCTTCTTGAGTACTTTCTTTCTTGCCCCATGTCTTTGTCCCAACAACACGATCTCCCCTACACCTCCCCAGACGAGGACCCCTTCAATGTCACCCCCCTCCTCCCCCACCCCCGCCGACGCCGTTCCAGCCTGCTCGACAAGTGGATCAAGGACCAGCAGACTGCTCCCTCCACTCTCCCCATCCTCCGTGCATCGTCCTCTCCCCCCAACCCATATCTCGCTTATCCAGACCTCCCCTTCCACGCTCTCAGTATAGCGGACGATACCGCTACCGTTGATAGTTATGACCTCGTAGACGACCAAGACATCCCAGAAGAAGAAGAGGTATGAACACTTCTCTCGTCCTTTCTTCCGTTCGTCCATCGCCTCGTGCTCAATATCCACGTGCCGTATTAGGTCTCGCCACAACCGCCACTCACTCCCAATCCTCCCCGCACTCGTCCCTATGCAAGACATCGTCTCTCGCCCACTTCCTTTCGCAATTTCAACATTTCCTTCAGATCTTCCCTACCCAGTTCTCCACCTTCCCCGAATAGGACTCCCTCTTCGCGTCGAATTTCCCGCGTTTCTATATTTACCCGTTCCCCGCGTCTCAGCACAAGCACCTTTGCTTCCACTTCTTCTTTTCATTCTCCTATCTCTGCACATGCTTCTCAACACACAAGATCTGCCAGTCTTTCCGCCACTGACATCGGTCAACTTCAATCCTCTCGATCTAAATCGTACCTAGCCGGGGCTGGATCGCCCTCAAAGTGGCGGCCGACAGTTCTCGGTCATTTCTCTCAGGTACCTTCCTCCCCCTCTGGCGCTCACTCCACTTCCACTCTCTTCACACCCTCTCGTCCAAGTATCTCCTCTGCCGACACGTCCAACACCCATCAGTCATCCGCGCCCACTGCATCATCGACGCCGGAAAGTCAACCACCTGCAACGCCCACCAAGTCTTCGTTCATTGATTCCATCCGGTTCAAAAGTCGCTCACGTTCCATCATGTTCAAGTCCCAACCTACCACAGACTCTTCTAGCTCACTCCACTCCCAACCCAACATCCCAGAAAGATCCAGCACAAGTAATACCTCTTGCTCAAGTCTTTCTCATCTTCCTGGTACTGTATCATCAAGAATCCTTTTTTCACCAAACCTGGGTTCCTACCCGAATAACCTCGATAACCTTGAAGACGAAGAGGACGATGTTGATATCTATGACCTGCCAAATGGTGCTCGAAATGACAGTACCATAAAATCGACCCGTTCCCCTGCGTTTTCGGCAGGTGCAACTTTATCTCGTGCTGCATTTTCATCTCTCAGTGCGCGGCGCCAGAAGAAAAAGAGGAAGCTTGTTGTTAGTGGTGTAGGTGTGAAAGAAATTCGCAAATTTGACGGTGTAAAATGTTGGTGCGAGTCCTTTGGGGAGGTGAAACAAATCACTCGCATGCCTAACGGCGATCTTCACGTGGACTTTCGCAGCGCAGACGTCGCTGACACTGTAAGTAACATTAAATATTCACACCATCCTTAGTTCTCATTTTATACAGGTCTGTCGACTAAAAGCTGGCGTCTATATCAGTGGCGTTGGAAGGGTGCAATTGTCATGGTATACTGGTGATAAGCGATAGTGCTCTGCTGTCCATCCTCTACTTTCGTGCGTAACTTTACTGCATATCATCTAGTCTTAGCCATTTACCGTTTACTTCTCTATCTAGGTTCTATTTTCTTTGATGACACGTTATTTATCCGGCTTACACGACCCCTTACGTCCGCCATGCCTCCCATATGAGTATTTTTGTCTCGTAATCAACATCGATACCTATGCAGTGAGTTGGGTCATGATTTTTGTCGTATGAAATTAACATTCTTCTCGTTAGTTATGCACATCCTATCCTTTATTCTTCCTTCTTCACGGACAATGTATTTCATACCTTTTACATACAAGTAGTAATGGCATTTTTTAACGCGATGTTGACTTCGGTCAGTATTTTCATTGTTGCATGTGGCACGGCAAGATATAGTTGACAGTCTCGAAGTGGTTGAAATAAAGTGAAATGTACAGTAAAAAAATGTTGAAAATATCCGGAATTTAGGTAACTTAAAATAAGTTACCCTTTCCGTGGAAGCTGGAAAACAACAGACTAAGGAATGTATGTGTAGGATAACAAATGACAAAGTGGGGCATCGTGCTGATACGAATGGCCATGCACACGAAAAAGGATAAGAAGTTACTACATAGCTCCATCCCAGTAGCTGGGGGAACCAGGCGGTCTGTAAGAGCGAGGTACTCCAAAAGAGCCACGGACGTTGGGTCGCGTGTGGGCGCGGAACTGCCGACCGCCAGAAGCGCGGGTCCCTCCATGACGACTGCCGCCGTCAGCACGCTCCCCACGGGGAGTTCTGCCACGAAGAGGAGCAGGATATATACTGGGGTAAGACTGCGAATGAGGGGGAGCGGGGGGGAAATATGGGAATGATGGAGCTGGATAATACAGGTGCGAAGGAATGTGTGCCCAAGGAGCACTGTTTCCCGATACTACATGCCTTCCACCAACAGGAATAGGCGGTCCCTGACTAGATGTACTGGGAGAAAGTGAAGCCGACGGAGTTTGTGGGTGATGATTCCAGACGGGAGCTTGGGTGATCCCAGCTTGCTGCGTACTTGGAACTCCATTCCTGTTCGCAGACAAGTACCTATCAAGTGCATCAGTCTGATACACAGCAATCAGTGTCCCTTGCTCGTTCTGGATAAATCCTGTTGGTACAACAGGGGGTTCACCGTGTCCATGCTGGTGGGATTGAGACTGGTCAACGCTCTGTGTCCTGGCGATGTGGGCCGAGTACGGAATATAAGCCTGATATGACTTAGTGTTAATCCTGATATTAACCTTGACCGAAGGAAGCATACCGTATAGGCACCTCCTTGAACCCAAGGAGGAATACCAGGAGAACCAGATGGGATATCTGAATATTGGGCCTGAGAAGCGTAAGCTGGATACGCTCCGTAGTATGGAACGTGATGAGGATATGGTTGGATCCATGGGGTGGGGTAATAATTTACGCCACCCGTTGCTCCGTATGTGTATGGAGGGGGAGTGGCCTGACCAGCTCCCTGTGTCGGTGATTCAGCAGAAATAACTGGCGAGGCTGAAGGCATAGCGACGCCTTCACGATTCTCCTGTCGTTCTTGGGGTGTACATGGGGATCCTTCTGTCAGGTCTGCATGTTTTGACGTTTGTACTTCGTTCTTTTCTTCTGAAGATGAGCTTTCCGACACTGATATAACAGAGCATTCATTCCCAGAGACATGAGGGGTCATTGAATTCGTATCAGAAGAGTCTTTATGCGATGCCCCTACTGGAATCTCCTCTTCGGATGTGGATGATACTTCGACAGTTTCCACGTCACTGACGCGTGGCTTCTGTGAGGTATCGGAATTGCAATGGAATCGAGCCTGAGACCGTCCTCGTCCATATTTCCAAGAGCTTCTAAGGTTACAATCCTTAAGTTGAACGCGCATAGGACGGCCATCATAGATCGTATTATGCTACCAAGAATTGTAAACCGGGCGTAAGATTACGAAAGCTTTACTTACTTCCTCGGCCACAGCACGTGCTGGTTCCTCGTCATTATCAAACTTCACAAACGCAAATGCGACGGGAGAATTAACTAAAAGTAAATCAGCGGGGAGATAACGTAGCTTTGTCAATGCTAACCTGGTTTGACTAGCTGGACGTTCACGAGTCCTTTGTACTTTGAAAATATGTGTCTAAGTCTATTTTCATCCCAAGCCCCCGGTCCATACATTTCAAGGCCTCCCACAAACAAAGTCGTCGGATCTACTTCAGGATCTGCAGCGTGATTATATCGGCGATACAGAGATCTGTCCACATCCTTATATATACCAGTATGTGCCTTGAGACCACTGGGGACAGGCGAGAGCGAGTTTTCTAGTCCTGACGAGTCCGTTACAGAGGTCTCTCTATCGATCGAAATTGACGATACACGTCGAGGAGAGTGGGATAAGTCTGACGAAGAAGGCACCGATGGAGATTTTCCTCTGGCTTGAAATGGGGATGTACTGCAAGGGATATTAGAATCATCCAGAGAAGGGAATAAGCTTGAGCGCACAATTTTTGATCATTATCCTGTAATTCCTTGGACAATAACGCGTTCTGGGACTTGAGGTGATATATAGTTCCCAGAGGGGGGAAGTCGGATTCACTCCAATCTACACGAGTTAATGGCGTCGGACCGCCTACTTTATCTCTGGACGCTTGACAGGACTCTGACTCTAATTCGTTTCTAATTCCACCCTCTCTCGAAGAATAGTAACCACGCTTCAAAGGCGTTTTTCCGAGAAACGTGTGTGGACGGTTAGGATAATTATGCATATAGTGAAGAGAACTCGCATGATAAACCGATGGAGAACGATGAGTTAAATTAAAATGTGTTGGCTGGTGAGCCCATGTGGCTGTTATATGAGGAACGCGTCGGAGCGTCTTAAAAAAGATCAAACTTTGTCGTCATGATGCTCACTAGAAAATTACACACATTCAAAGCACTGAGACAATCGTCTCGATGTTCCCATTTGACCTCCCAGCATGACTTATCCATACTAGGAGAGCGCAGTGCATTATGCGGAGGAGGATACCGTGACCATAGTCGATCACCGGTCCTTTCTGTGGTATTTTCTGAAAAATGGACCTTTAAGAGAACATATGGAACAAAGGGATGATAATACGTACCTTCGGGGCACGATGGTATGTCCAAAGGACAGAACTTTTCCAAGCGGCCAAAGAAAGTCGCAATTTCGTAAAGGGACTTTAAAACATTATAAGATCATCTATCGTAAATTAACATTGTGACGAACCTTCTCGTCAAAAACCACAGGGTGAAGAAACAATCTATTGGAGTCCTCCTGCTCGGATGTGGCGCGTCTCTCCGCCTCTATGGCGTCATCATTGTACGAGATATTGTAAAACCTAAAAACCAAATATGATGATAAGTTAGCGGCGGAGACAGGCTTTCGGACCTTGAATTTGGTTTCTTGCAAAGTCGCATGGCAAAAGGAAGGTCCAACTCAAAGCTGATACCTTCAACTTGACGAGGATCATCTCGAGCGGTGTCAGTGGATGACCGCGATTCGAAAGGCGTACTTAAGGCAGATATTTAGGACAGACTGTCACTTCGGAATCGAGAAGACGGACCGAAATGAGAGTAGTAGAGACCTGAACGCCCTGGCGGGTTCATATCGAAGAATTCGACCGAAGAAGGTCTTTTGGTCTGTATGGTTTAGGGTGTCAATCAGCTTTGCTGCAGCTACCGCGTCCTGCAGAAGTTTGAGCATGATTGTAAAAAGTAAGGACGCGTATAATGCACCTCGCACTGTACAAAAGCGCATACGCCGCCTTTGGAGTCACGAACAACCTTTATGTTCTTGACCTGGGCATAATCGGAGAGATGATCGCCTAGGAGGCGGGTGAGGTGGTCGAGATCGACAGTGGTGGGAAGACTTGAGAGAGGAAAGAATACGTAAAAGAAAAGAGAGAAGGACAGTAGAACGTTGGATTAGCCTACCTGCCAACAAAGACACTGGCGTCATGCGGATGACGATCAACGGTTGATGTAGAGGAAGGAGACTGGTTTGGGTGATGGGAAGGGACAGGGAGGGAACGGGAGGGAGAAGGTAGGCCTCGAAGGGAAGGAGAAGAGGGGGAAGAGGGGGAGGTGGGGAGGGTATCGAAGCGGGTGCCCCAGGCTCTTGGAGGAGTGTGCAGCATGGGGAGGGAGGACAGATGTGGAGGGAAGAGGAGGGTGCGGGGACAGAAGAAAGGGCATAAATATAATAGTTTATAATACAATAATAAATTGGATGCAACAGCAGTGGCAGCGGATGTACGATTTGGCACTGGACATGTCACCAAGGACGAACACCGTCCCAAATTGGGCAGAGAACTTGACCAGAAGAGAGGGCGTGATCGGGCGGAACGCGAATGCACCTGAGAGAATATCGTCCATTATCGATACCTCTCGTTGAGAACATGTTCGTGACACCTCCTTAACTTCCTGTCATGCCATCCCCCGGCCCTCGTCCCTCCCGTGCAATCTGGGCCCGTCTTCACACTCCCATGTTCGAGCCAGCACAGCGCCAGACAAGTCCAGCCAGTCCGCTGCCTACAACGATAGACGTTGAAAAAATACGAGTCACAACAAGTCCCAAGAAGAGCAGGTCGTTTGCCAGTTCCACACCCGATCGTCGTCAGCGAGAAAAGAAGCCCTTGATCGCGACCTCTTCAAGTCAGCTCAGGAAGTCGAGTGAATACCCAAGTACATAGTTTCATCCACAATGGCCTTGCTATTTGTTTTGTGTATTCGATCGCGGTATTCCATCCAGTCAAGCGACATACGCGCTCTTTGCATCTTACGTACCATACCCGCCGCACTGCAGCCCTTCACCGTTATCTCCACCATCGGCGACCAAAGCTGACGTGGACTGTAGCATGTATGTCTGTAGTACTAGAGTCAGAGTAGTGTCAAAAGAATCAAATACGGAAGAGAAATATTGGAGAAATACATTTTGACATTTTGTTTATTCATTTGCCCCCCACTTTACAAACTCCGACGCTCATCGCTGCTTGTCTTCAACTTTTCCGTCATTCCATCCCGTACCATAGCTCTTGACATCCAATCTTATCACATTCATTTTTATCTAAACTCGCTGCTACAAAATGTCTGACGATGGTTATGGTGGTGGTGGGGGTGGGGGTGGGGGTGGCGGCGGTGATGACTTTGATTACGAAGCCCCAGGGTATGTGCTCTGCTCCTTCCCTTAGGTCTTTTTCGTACTTACCTGCTTTCAGTTACAACGAGGAAGTATATGTGTGTTATAACCACTCTGTTATTTCTGGAATCTCTGTTAATGCTTCCCAACAATTCTTCAGGACGAAGCCTACGATCTTTTAGGTGAGGGTGATGCCCCGTTGGGCGACGCAGAAGAGGGTGCTGGGGAGGATGCTGTACAGGTGAACGGCGTGAACGGTGTAGATCACGATCAGGAAATGGCCAATGGAGAGGAACAGCCTGCGGTATCCACGATAGCTGGAGAGCGTCAACCAAATAAAGTGCGAGTCACTACACCATACCTCACAAAGTATGAACGTGCCCGTATATTGGGTACCAGGGCTCTGCAGATTAGGTGGGCTTCTACGAAACTTATTATGATATTCTGTCTCAGTTTCATTACAACTTAGCATGAATGCCCCCGTACTGGTTCCTCTAGATGGCGAGACCGACGCTTTACAAATTGCTATCAAGGAGCTGTCACAGCGCAAAATACCCCTCATCATACGGCGTTATTTACCTGACGGTAGTTTTGAGGACTGGAGTGTGTCAGAACTCATTAGCGATTGATGTATTGGTTTTGTATTCGTATGTCTTCTGTATACGACCCTATAGGTCACTTTCTTGCGTAAAAGTATTTGATATAGACTGGAATTCTAGGGCAATTATTAATGTACACAAAATGTAAATGAAGCAAATCAGGGTGCAAGGCCCCTATAGTAAGGGTACATAAGGTCCATATATAAATGGTAAGAGGTTCGACACGGGGAAAAACAGTAGCGAACAGGTTTGCTATACCCTTGATCGAGAACTTCTGGTCTTCAATGGAACAATTACCCTCTCTTCCACAGCCTTTTCCCTTCGTGGACGCGATTTGGCTGTTTCGTCCATAGCTTGTTTAGATTCAATGAGCTCTACGTCGCGCATTGAAAGATCCACCAGGCTACATTCCATTTCGAAGCTAGCATGAAGGTCCAGGAGTGCGCTATTCGTCGTTTCCGTGAAGAGGGGCTTCCGTTCCTCAGGTTTTAGTCTTGCACTCCGCTTTCCGTCAGCCTTAGGGCGACGCTTGGAGGGACTCGACTCGACATCACCATAGTGGGAGACCCCTTGCGATCGTTTACTTGGGGAAGATGGTATATTTTGTACCTTACTATGCGAGTCATCCTTAATACTAGGGATCGGCGCAATATTTTCTGTTCCGGCTTTGATGCCTATGCGCGATTATTAGGCATTGCTAGAATTCACACAAAAAACAATACCTTGCTTTGTGTTCTTCGTTATTACTTTGCTGTCTTTCACAACTTTGAAACCCCCTTTTATGGTCTTAACGTTATCAACCGATACCAGTGTCTGCTGAACTTCCCAATCGGCGGGTTTCAACTTCTTCCAGTCCTCGATTACTTTGGTCACCCATTGATCTGTTTCTCCAGCGATGTGGCAGTCTATAATGTCCTCCCAATCGGAACTGGGAGGAGTCTTGTTAACAAATATGACCTTATAGCGCTTCTTGGAGATTTTGCTGGTTGATGATGTAGAAGCTTGAACTGTTTTTGCAAACTCTTTTACAAGTTTCTTAAGGCCGTGAACTTTGAGTGAGGTGCCCATGACGATGAGTAAATCTGGCTTTCGTGTTATATCTGAAGATTGTATGATCCCAATCTCATCACCATGCGGATGTGGTTCGTCATACAATACTATTGCCGGCCGAAGAGTGCCTACCCGGATGGGACGAGCAGAACGGGCCAGACGAGCTGCAGCTTTGTTGAGCAACATATATTAGCTGATTATAGATATTTCAGATACGCAAGCCTTACATCGGGAAAGGCAATCCGGACATTCAGGAGGAGCGCCTTGATTGAACATCTGTGTATGCTCTGTGGTGCATGCATACTCAGCGGAGCATGCCACACATTGGACGCGGTGAATGTCGCCATGTAATTGAACATCACGGACATCCTTTAGAGATAATTTACTCTTTGCGCTAGAGTTTTGCTTCATTTCCGAGGTACTCAATAAACCTGCCCGCGCTTCGAGGCCATCAATATTTTGAGTATACGACCGTAGTAATTTCTTCTTAGCATCGAGAGTTTTAATAAAATGATGCGTTGGTGTGGGCGAAGCAGCATCAACCGACTGTTTTAGCTGCGATATGAACGTGTAGAACACCGCTCTAGATGCTGGATCCCGAAATAAAGATGCGTCAAAGAGATCACGTCCTTTCAGTACGATATCGGGGTATTGCTGCTTTACTAGGGCGTATAAGCCATCGGAAGACCTGAAATCCTGTCATAAAAATCCGTTAGACCTCAATTGGTTCTAAAAGTGAAGTGAAATAAATACAGGAATGCCACATGAACATGAAATTCCTGCTCCAGTCACGACCACTATTTTTCTGCTCTTGGCTACAGATAACGAGATATCGGAAAGCGTCCGGCGAGTATGTACATCGCTGGATAAATCTTCCAAGTTAATCGTGATCATTCTGTAAGTATACCATGAGAATATTTGAGGGCAGAGTTGGAAGTCCGGGGCGTATTGTGCGTAGTACTGTTTAAGTACTGTTCAAGCGACCAATGCCTCGGCTAAAGTTGAACTACGACGCGTCAGTCACGTGATACGTGTGTGTAGCGCGTCGGAGCGCGTCACGTCGTACTTGTAAATTTCAATTCTGCACAATATTGACAGTATGATGTCGCAGTAGCAGCATTGTCCGAACTTGAAGACGTCGGAACACTTATATCAAACAAAGATCCCATAACTATACTCGTATAACTCGTGTAAATTAATTATTGTAAGCCTAAAAAGTCCTCGACAGTCCCAATTGAGTCACGATGATAGCAAGTTCAAAGTTGGTTCGAAGTAATTAAAGACACAGGGAGCCCGGGACACTATACATCCTGCTCTGAGCGTGAGCTACGTTCATAATACCAAATCGACCCATCACTATTACAAGACGATGTCGTGGTAGAGTCAACAGTTTTATATGTACCAAATTGCTCCTGATCAAGCTCGTTAATAAAAGATTACCATCAGTGAATACTAATTATACATACTGTTCCAAAAACATGACTGAAGTACCAAACTTCTGAAAGAACAGTTCCGTTTCCTGTGCAACCTAAGAACGGTACTGCTCCTGTTTGGGATTTAAGTGCATTTTCTATCTGACTTAGAGTGTACGCTGTGTTGTTTGAGGGCGTAATCCCGTAGCTGGTAAGTTAAGAGCAGATAAATGTTAAAAATTGAATAAGCAGCCCAATCGGTGACATACGCAGCCAGCATCTTGAAGGTTGGGTACTGTTGGAAGGCGCGTACCACTGCATGAAAGAAATCTACCACATCTTGGTTTTTGCGGTAGGCAGGACCGTAGCAACCAATATCAAAAGTCGATGTACACGTTGCATGTTTTGAAAATTCATGCGCCCAGAAGTCTCTATTCGGAGCACCTTGATTGACCCAAAATGCGTTCACTGTTGATCAGTGCGTAAGTTTAAGCACAAGTCATCTGCATGCCCACTGCTGACAAAACGCACTGTAACGTAGAAGATCATCCTCCCCGAATTGCTCGACTAATACATCAATACCTGGCCCTTTCCATGGTGGCACTACGGTGCCGTCTGGCAATTTTGCTGGCGAAGGAGTCGGATCAAACTGTCTGGAAAAATCACAATACTGTTCGAATGAGCTTCATATTGGTAGTTCAGCAAGTATTCCTAAATCAAAGGTAAAGGCTGTTCTTACCCATCACAGTTATCAGGCCATAGACCATGGATGGTCCAACTTCCTTTGGGTAGCTTTGTCCTTTCTTTTCTAGACCTGTCCATGTACTCCAGAATTGCGTTTGAAGAACCAGTCCTCCTGGAGTTGGAGAGCAACATGTATTCTTTATCGCTGTCGTATTCTCGCATGAAAAGAAGGAAGGTACAGAAAGGCATGATGTAAGGCTAGGACCAGTGATAAGGGAAGAGGATTTTCCAGTGGCAGCAATAGCCCCGCCCAAAGGTGCCGCTAAGACAAGAAAGAAGAGGATAGGAAGAAAGCCCATGGAAGTAACAGGAAGCGTATCTTGATGCTTCAGAACGACGACATCCTCTCTTTGAGGGATATTTGTGCTGTGTCATGAAGCATGGAGTAAGTGAAAGTATATGGTTGACCATGCGAAACGTACTACAAACGTGCCGGAAGTATGTACTAAGTGGAGATAGTTGGACTTACACACATGGTTCACGTTATTTAAATAAGCAGGCCACAAATTCAATTGCAACGTTCGAGTTGCCAGCGAGTTACGACTTTGTGATCTCCTCTTCAAGTCGAACTGTGTCACAATGGTTTACATCCTCAGTCGCTGTATTTATTATGAATCGAAGTCGTTTATTGTGATACAGAAAAGTTCTCACTTTAAACAATAAGTACGGTTCCTGGCATCCTGCCTTCCGTTATCATGAGTATTTGTGGTTATTCTTATTTGATTTTTGGGGTGTAAGTCGCAGAGAGCATGCGGTGCTGTCAATTCAATCTCTAGCGAACTCAATGCCGATAAACCCACGTGCAGATCCACATGAATGGCAGGGGCCAATCTGGGCCAACAGCCTCAGACAGGTCACGAACCACGAGAGTCATCGCACTTATACTAATTACAGTACCGTATTAGGCTTAAAATTATATTGACTTCAACTTGGAACAAGTGAAAAGGCGAGACATCTTTAAAACATTACGATATTAGTATTGGTATCGTACAATCGGTCAAAGTCTACGAGCCGCTAATTATCTTACTAGCATAGGAAAGAGCAGGTGACATCCACAGCGGCCACTTTCAGCTAAACCAAAGTTAAACATCAGCCCAACCGCCTTCATCAAGCTTATACGACGCTTCGCTTTCCGGTCGGTCAGGACTATCGACCAACTTAGCTACACGTTCCTCAGCGCGACCTACAAATGAATGTTTCAGCTAAAAGTTTCCCAAAAGGATTATGTAGTCTTAATCATAACCTTTACGAAGGAAAATTCTGGTTGCAGACGCATGTGATAGAATATGTCCTCCAATAGGTTTAAGTGCACCTCCAGCAACGAAGGTCATTGTAGCACCAGGATCAGCTGGAGCAAGTTCAGCAAAGTATCACTGAGTATAGAAATAACAAGAACTTGCATTGGACCTGGTTTGTTAGCAAGATGGCGATCTAGAATAAAAAGTAAGAAAGACGCTGCGGTGTATATTACATCTCAAACATTATATTCTTCTGATAGTTTAGTAAGTTTAGAAAGCATCTGCAGATGTATAAGATTCTTGGTTCTTTGGAAATTGTCTTGGTGACTTTACCTGTGCAAGCTACATTTATGTTAGTCGGCATCACCTACTGATAGATAGTAACCTACCTTCTGCTGACGTTCGCTAAGCTCTCCCCTTCCGGAATAATCTACACGAAACAGTGCCATAATGCTGTCAATTATCTATTAAAGCGAGAAAAGTTGACATTGTGACTATCGCGTCAGTTACGCATACAATACTGACCAGCAGTCGAAAATCTTTTTCCTCCGCAAACCGTAGAGAACATTCATTAATAAGTTCCATCTGTGCAGTATTTCATCCAGGAAGTCGAAATAAACATCGTGAATAAAAAATCATACCTGGTGCTCGCTATTGAAAGCTCGAGCTTGAAAGCATGTTAGAAGGAGCTCTTGCATCGACGAAAGGTGTTACCGTAGAGAATGTTCTCCAAAGCCATATTTCCATCAACTCCAAAGCGATCTGCTATCGCTCGAATGCGATCTGGACGAAACGTTCCTGGATATTTCTAAGCTGTAGATCATCTGGTGGGAGCGATTATAATTGTATGGGTTGCCTTCTGTGTCAATGTATGCAACCTGAATCGAAATCCGGCTGAGAAATGATAATGTATTTACTCAATAAAGCATTACATCACCTTTCCAGACGCTCCTCCAAGCTCAGGTGGAAGCTGGGCAACAACACTCATTGTGTGGGCAAGCTGAGTTTTTCCTGTCCTAAATTCTCCGTAGACTAAAGACGTTAATAACATATGCCCGCAGTCCTCGTAGACAAACCTTCTGAAATAGATTGCGACATGATCCCACCTGTGCGGAGTGTCAAATAGAAAGTGGGATGAAAATGAATCCATACCTCCGAGAATTCCATCCACAGACTTACTTCCCGTACTAATAGACGTGACTCTTTTCCTCTTGTCTTGAACCTCGACCCCCGTCGCAAAGGAGGAGCCCTGTTATAGGTCACCATTAGCATGGACAGTTAGAAATGCTCGACGCCTGTTTATTGTTCACAAGGATTTTGTGTGCAGCTTCCTGCAACATTCTGTTAGTGATGTAAGCAATGTATATAGATCGACTTACCTTGATTTTCTCGACCTTTGCCTCTGACATGCCCTACAATTTTGTAAATAAAATGGTTAAATAAACATGATATACCTCCACTTTTATCTTCAGCATCTGTCGCCGAGTTGTCATGTTGACGCCGAATACCGTGTTGATGGCCGCGGCCTAACGGAGGAAGAATCAGTTACGGTCAGTTTGAGGGAATGGTTGGTGTTACCTTTAGTTTCAGGATATCTTGAACATTGATACCCTATAATCTCAGCGTAAGTACAAAGGCGCATATACTAACCACTGCGTGCATACATGTTGCTGAAGCTCGTCTACGGTATCAAAATACTGAGTCTATGCTCTGGTTAGAGTCGAACGTAAACATAGAATTGTAAGTTACCTCCTCCTCATCTGGTGGAGGACTAGGGGCTCTAGACGGGGCTGCTGATGCTTGAGAAGGAGCACGACGTTGGGGCATGATATTTAAATTATTGCAATTGGCAATTATGGGTCTACAAATAAGAACATTCGTATAAGTAGTTCACTGTTATTTGGCCATGTTTGGAAATAGCTACTGCGACCCCAAAAATGGTCGAGGAAGGTGAACTTAAAAATACAAGCGGAACCAAGAAATACATACATAACAAGAAAACAAATGTCCTTAATCTGCATCAACGACCATGCCTCCTTTTCCACGACGAATCCTCTCTTCAAGTCCGCCCATACCGCCAAAGACCTTCTTTTGCTCAACACTGAGGAATCCTCCCATGCCTCCTGACTTGGCTCTCGCCAGCTCTTCTGCTTCATGTTCAGCCTTTTCTTTCTCCAGCAAGGCAGCAAGCCGATGTTGCCTTTCCTCGCTCATCGACGTAGCATTAGAAGTCATTGCCGCCAGTCTAGCAGCTCGCTCTGCAGCTAGGTCTTGTTTCTGCGGATTCGAACGCGAAGATGTGGAAGCCGACGGTGGAGGGCTTCTTTCCAAACGAGGTCGTTTGTACCGATCATTCCCGTTTCCATGATATGGGCTGCGGCTGCGAGACCGCCGCCGATAGCTGTCAGGATGAGGTGGTGTTGGACTCCTTGCTCTCCTATAGTCCCCCGGACGTGAAAACGTTCGGTTTCGATAGTCTCCATTGGAGATTCGCTCTCTATTTCTCTCTGGACTTGGGCTATCACGACGGTAACGGTCTGGCTGCGATCTGGTTCTATCTCTGCTGGGGGGAGGCGAGTAGTGGCGTCGATCTCTAGGATAGTAGGACCTGCCGTCCATCGGAGATGGAGAGCGTGAATCGCGTACATCCGGGGTCCGTTGACGGTGATGGTGAGATTTCCGTTCAGGTGTCACCGAATGTCGTCTGACTGGAGAGCGAGAGCGCGAATCACGCTCACTTCGCTTCCGTTCGTGTTTTAGTCTTTTCCTTTCCTCCTTTTCACGCTTTCGCTCCTTCTTGTCCTTCTTGGGTTTAATACCATTCCGCGCCTGCAATTCACGAAGTCGGAGGGGATTTTTCATGAGGGCTTCGTACGCTGCTTGCTCCTGTTGCTTTATGGCAAGTAGAGGATCTTCCCGAATCTTAGAGGCAATATCCCGAGCATTGTTGGCATTCTGTACTGCGATAAAACTCTTGTGGGCAGCACCAAGCTAGATTGCGTAGGTCAGAATTGGATATGTAAGCTGGAAGAAAGCACATACCTTGGCATTCTCATCTGCTGTGAGAATCTTATCCACACGTTTCTTACCCAATAGGTAGTCCTCTAAATCATTCGCATTTGCACTACTACCCGTTGCCGGCGTTGCATACATCCATTCCAACTTCTCTGTTCGTTTCTTGCCAGTCTGCTCCTCTTGCAGCCGCTGTAATTCCTGAAGCTGACGTTCCTCCTCTTTCTCCTTGCGAAGCTGATCCAACTTCTTCTTCTCTTCAAGCTATTTAATTTCGTGTTATAAGAAGTGACAGATGCAAAAGGACACCAATGTGACTCACCGCTTTTTTCTCCTCAAGCCACACCCGCTCCTGGTTTTTAAGCAGGAGCGGATGCCAGGACTTTTTCATGTTCAAGTCTCCGCCACCCATGATTGCAAGATAATGTGTGGGTAATACTCAAAAGGCGGATGTAGTAAGTGAGAGGTTCAGTGTCAGCTCGTTGATGGAGAGTGAATTGGGAAAGCACGCTCGCTTTGTATGCACATATTTATATTTCAATGTTTAGACCTTATAAGCAAAGCTCCGCAGCCCTGGATCACGTGTATTGTCACTCTCCGGTCAAGTAATTCCTGATGTCGAGCGCCTGCCATGGTACACGTCTTCGATGTCTGCATTGGCTCAAGCTACCCGTGATTCTGACTATGATGAAGCAGAAGCACTCAACCGCGACATCGAAAACTTGGGCGGCTCTGAGAGACCTGCGTAGGACGTCTTGCTAATTCGCTGGGAATTGAACTTACGACTCTTTAGGCCTACTCGATCCATTTATGCCCTTACACGCGGCGAAATTACCAGGGGAGTCGCAAATAGATTCGTACACTCACGGACATACATTTTTCTCTACCTAATAATGGCAGCGCTCTCTGTGACAACGGTGGTGCTGAGTCTGACGGACGGATGCCCTGGCACGGCGTTCTACGTGCTGGAGATTGTGATTAATACGTCTATGATCCTTGAAGTTGGGATTCGATTCGTGGCTCTTGGACGGGTGTGTACTATGAAGGTTGTTGGGTTGTTCTTAACATTAAACGGGCTCTCTAGCAATTCTGGAAATCTCCTTTCAACATTGTGGATTTAATACTGACAATTTTCTGTGCATTAACACTGTTGGTTCTCGTATTTGCCAAGTGCGGTACTGGCAGCAAAGAGGAGGAAATATTTGATACGCTTTTATTGGTGGCACGAAACGTTCTTCAGTTTGGGCGGCTTGCGGCAGTTATGCGACAGTGAGTTGATTACTCTACATTAAAAGGGTGTTGCCAAGTACGACAACGTTTTACAGATCTGGACAATCTATTTTCTCTCGACCGAAACCCATTGATATCAATATTGCGCGACGAGCGGGATATGGAACGGAGTTGGACCTGGAATCTGAGGAGGAAGACGACAGTGAACTCAGCCGGCCACTTGTGTTTGATGCTGGGGAGGAGGGCAGAGGGCAGAGGACGAATTTCAACAACATGCCTCGGGCAGCACAGGCGGTGAGAGACAGGGATGATGAAGACGTATGGGCAGAGCTAGGATAAGCGAGTGGTATACTACGTTAGATGCACAGCGGGTACTATCTGTAATAAGATTTGCATCAGTGGACTTTGCAGTGGTCGGTTAGGAGTTGAAAGATGAGCCGCCCCTGGTACCTGGCGTCGTGCGAGCGGTCGTCATTGACAACAAGTGGTGGATATGAAGTAAGGATTAGCAGAAGGGGTCGGAGCCGCAAGACTCGAGCATGTGATCGGAGCGTTGGAGATGAAGGCAAAGCTTAAGGAGGTAATAGTGAAAGGTTGTGATGGAGAGGGTAGGTATAGCTACAGTATCAGTAGTATGAAGGCAGGGAGGGAAGGGGAGGGAGTGAGAAGGAGTGAGAAGGAGTGGGAGGAATGGGAGAGACGATAAGAATAGAGAATGTAATAAATGCTAAAGCTAAAGAATAAATTATGTTGGGAATGGATGGACGGGTGCACTGGTAGGGATGTGACATGGTGACATTGATGGGATAGTGTTTTGATTTGAGTGATTCTTTGGGTTGGCGAGAGTGACCACTCTCCGTCTCTGTCTCAGAGCCTCAGATCTCTCAGCCCACTCTCTTTTGTCACCTGTCTGTCTGTACGAGTACCCAACGCTCCTTTTCTTTTTCTTCTCCCATGTCCTCTGCCCTCCCCGACACCGACTCCCCATCCCGCCCTTGGTGGCCTCTTCCTCGCCAGCCCTCGCCCAAGCTGCCCTCTAGACTCCCCTCTTCCTCGCGTTCTTCTGCAAAGTCTGCCATCTCCTTCAACTCCTTTGTCTCTGCCATGGGCTTCAAATCCAAGAAACAGCACCCCACCCTCTCCATCCACCACCCTCCCGTTCTATCTCCCCACGACTCTACAAAGTACCCCACCCGCCCTCCATCCAAGTCCGTCTCCTCCACCCGCTCCCCCATCGACTCTGTCGGTCCCACCACCCCTTCTGATCCCCACAGGTCCTCTCGTCACTCCCTCCTCACCCTCTCAGACACAGATCCCTTCGCTGGTAGGGGAATTGTCACCGTTTCCGCACCCCACACCCCTTGCGATCCTAACCGCCTCTCCGCCTATTCAAACACCTCTGTCACTGACATCGCCCCAAACAAGTCCGATCTGCCTCTCTTCAACCGCATCTCATATGCTTCTTCCTCCTCCAATTCTCAATCTCATGCCCCCGAGTTCTATCCCCTCAGCCCTACCGTCTCTCCGACTTCACCGCCCAACCCGACGCGCTCAAAGAAAATCAAAACCAAGTTGGTACTCATCCCATCATCCTCGTTTTATTCTAACTCCGTTCATCAAACAGGCAGTCAGCCCCCAACCTCCATCATAAAAAGTCCTTTGATATCACTGACTCAAGTCCCTTCCATCGCCGACCACCAATGCCGAATCGACCTCTATCCAAGGAAGCCCCCTCCGTTGCCCAACCGGACAGGAATCATCTCAGTCGCCCCGACACCTCTCCTTCCATTACCCTTCCGCTGCGGGCCAGAGGTATGACAGACTGTGGGTCGGCCAGGCGTCCCTCCATTCTATCTAGTCGTCCCACCTCACGTTCGGGATCTTCCCACAAGTCAATTTCGCAGGTTCCTGTCTCACCACGCGTTGTCGTCCGTCAGCCTTCAATGTCTCGCATTGGTTCTCCCCCTAGCGCCCCTCCAACCCACGATTTACCCGCGACCCCACTTTCCTCCGTAAAAGACCAATACGCGGATGACGAATACGTCAACCACCCCGGCCACGCATCTACCTCCTCGTCCGGTCTGTCGTTCGTCTATTCCCTGACCCATCGCAAGGACCTATTGGTCCCGGAGTCAACGCTCAGCCCACGCCAGAGAGACAAGCGACCCCCCGATCGTGGATTACCATTCGAATCAGACTACACTCTACGCGCGAGAAGCAAATCGAAGTCTTCCCACTCGCCTCCCACTTCACCTCGCATACTGAAGAAGGCATCATCGCAGTCGTCGCTTGGAAAGCGTGCCGCGCTGCCGTCAGGCTCTACCTTATCTCCGTCGACGTCCGATAAGGCATCAGAAAAAGCTCCTCGAAAGCAGCGTTCATTCCAAATACCCCTTCCTCCACTGCCTAACCCTCTCAAGCATGCCAACTCGCTTGGACCGGCATCCCCTCCAGTGAGTGAAAGCGGGAGTGCGTCGCTCCTCGACCAACGAAGAGGTAGTGCTGGTAGCACAATGCCCACTAGGAAGCGGCTCTTCTCAGGGTCCAGCTTGCGAAGGCCTTCAACATCACAGTGTACTCCCGCTGATGACGATAGTCAGTCTATTTTCAGTCTTCGTTCGGATACGGACAGACATATGCCCTCATCTCGCTTCAAAACTTGGACGACTCAAACCCCACAGCCATCGTTTTGGGAAGAGGCTTCTCCAGATACAATGGTTGCAACCCCCATTCAAGATTACGTCCCGCAATCCATTATATCTGCTGCCGAAATAGCTGAGCTGGAGGCCAGCATGAACGCCAACATAGAAATCTCTAGTCCACAAACCAGACCAAGAGGGCCGTCAATCATGTCCCAGTCAACAATGTCGTCTGATATAGACACTGAAAACCAGATCACCAGTCTTCTTCCCCCGTTTCCAGGTCAAGAGTCAACACCCTTTCACGAACCAATTCTTTATTATTCAAACCATCTTCCGTTCCCCCACGAGTCTCTACACGGCCTTCCACTGCACAGCCTAATTTATCCCCTGGTCCTGACGAAAGTTTCTTCAGACCATCATCCTCCCCTCCGCCGATCATAACCAGTTTACCTCCACCACCTCGTCCTCGGAATCGACCCAAGATAATCACCGAAACCGTACATTCAAGTCCGCTCGTTACATCTCTCCCTCCTCCCCCACGTAGACCTGTGAAACCTAAGATGCCTGCAGAGAAAACCCTCCTCCGCCAGTCTCTGATGCGAAAACCCTCCTTCCTTGATATTGATGATGAAACTGATGGAGATTCTGACCTTGAAGATGCACAGGATACTCTTAATGGAGGAAGCTTTCTTGATCTGGCTAGAGAGTCATTTGATACCTTCCGAAGTGACTAGTCCTACATTTATTTTTATTCTTATATGCGAACTTTCCCTTTACTTGGACCTCATCCGACCGCCTTTGGTGGAGCCTGTGTTAACAGTATTATTCGATAACTTACCTTACCATTTGTATATACAACTTATTTTAGTTTGATGTTTTGATTGTGAATTTGCAAACCGATGATTTGATGATGAAAAGTAAAAAAAAACTCCATTAAAATATAAATGATTTAGTCCGTTTCTTCAGTGTGATATCCCGCACGTCTCATGGCTCCCAGCCGGTGTCGAGCGGCTCCCAGTTCTTTCTCCAACTTGAGAATCTCCACTTGTTGTTCCATTTCACGCGTCTTGAATTCGAGGACAGCCATATTCTTGTAGTCCACATCTTCTTCCTCTGATTGTTTGGCGGAGACTGCCTTGACCTGGCGGACAAGTGCCTTGCAAGCCTCTGTAACAGCTTTTGCAGCCGCTTCGAGCCGTTCTTGCGTCTTGGACATCAAGTTGGCCTTGACACGGGATGCAGCTACAAGTTGCGCTGTAGCAGCTGCCACTTCATTGGAAGCAACAATTAGTTGCTCCAGAGAGTGCGTTCCCGATAAGACACCATCTGCACTTTCAATAAGAAGGTTGGTTGCGAATGCAACGGCCTTCGCGGCTGAAATCAATCCTTCTGTCCACCTGTTGTTGCGCTTGTAGAATTGCTGGGTTGTGCTGGAACCTTTGCCTTGAGAGACGATCTCCTGCTGAGAATCAGTGGCAGCCTTTATCAGTCTCGCAATCGCATTCGTAATCGCCATTGCGGCAGAAAGTATTGAATCATGAACTTGAAGATCAACAGCGCTAAAGCGACTTGAGTCTCGTGGACGAGACATAAGTTCTTGAAGTCGCTCCGTAGCTTGCTCAATTGCCCTAGCAGCGCTGCTCATCTCCTGTTCGACAATGTCGCCAATATCGCCATTTGCGCGAGCCAGTGCACCAGCTCCCTTGGGAATAAGCCCATCGACGACTTCTGAGAGTTTCGATAGTGCGCTACGTGCTTGACTGTTATTTCGCATAGCCACTTCCTTGCGCTGCGTCGGCTGCAAAAGATCGAGCTTGTACGTCTGAAGGTTCTCAAAGAACCGAAGCCCAACATCTCCCGCTGACTTTGCAACGCCAATTATTTTGTCCGAGGCATCGTCATCACTGGCAAGGCGAGTAATTCCTTTCGTGTTAATTAATACATCCGCGAGTGATTGTGCAAACTCGTTCGCAGATTTGATGACATCGACATGGTCGCCACCGACATCGCCACTAAGGTAAAGGTTATATATAGTCGCAAACTCGGTGGCGTTATTAACCGCCTTCTCAACCATGGAAAGAGTGTATTCAGGAGTTGAATTGAGATTGCCTGCCTGAGTAGGTGACTCAAGTTCATATATAGCGTCATCGACCTTGTGAACACATGCTTGCAAAATAGAGTCTACAGGAATAGCTTAGTATGTGGTGAGAACATGGTCGTTTATGCACTTACCAATTATTTGATTGAGTTTCTTGCGATTATCTAAGATCAAGGTATCAATTTGTGCGTTCGTCGTCTCATCAATTATGCCTTGGTTCTAATGGATATTTAATATTATATCATCCCATAACCGAATAATCAAGTACGGTACCTGTTGTGCTTCCGATAATTGCTGAATGGTACTATCCATCCCTTCCTGTAAGATCATAATTTCTTGATCCTTATCTTCCCGCAGCCTGTCCATATCTGACTCTGCATTATTCAACTTCACTAGAAGGTCGTCGATCTGAATTTGTTTAGCCTAGAAAGTAATAATTGGCTTAAGATCGTTCAACATGAATAAAGAAGTGATGCATACTCTTAAAGAGTCTTCAAGCTCCGAAAGCTGTCTGTTATATTTCTGCATGACTGTAGATACTTCAGAATTTTTGGATCTCGAAGCATCTTCAGCGCGTTCATTAGCAAACGAAAGCTCCCTACGGAGACGGTCCAGTTCTTCCTTATGGGATGCCTTCTGCCGGTCCACGTCAAACCTCGCGCGATCGCGTTCACGAAGCATATCAGCCAGTTCAAGATTTTTGGCTTTAAGATCACGTTCCATTCTTTCCATCCGATCGACAGCCTCCTGCGCAGAATTAGCTTTCAGTTGCATCTGCTTAAACTTTGACAGCATATCCAAGTGCTCTGTACGTAATTGACTGTAGAGTTTTGCAAGTGCTTCGTATTTGTTACGCCACAATGTAATCTGATCCTGAAGTTGCTTGATCAACTCATCTTTTGAAGCCAGTTGAGTGCCGATATGAGCTTGGACACCGCCCAATTCAGCTTCCAGTGCTTTAACACGCTTTATACAACTCTGAGATCAAGGTCATAAAGAGATGAGAGATGACGTACCCTATCGTACTGCTCCAGGAATATCTGATCACGCTCGTACTGGCCTCGCATGGCCAATAACTCTCGCTCAAGTTCGCTTACTTGCTGAGCTGCCTGATTATTATACATCATTTGCTGCTGCTGCTGCAACTGCTCTTGAGCAAGTCGCTGGGCTTCCGCCTGTTCCCTCTGTCGGCGTTCGAATTCCTGTTGCTCCTGCTGTTGCAGCGCGAAACGTTGGCGTTCTTCAGCTTCCCTTTGTGCATTCATGGCTGCTTGTTGGTCCTCGTATTGCTTCAGCATGCGCGCCTGTTCATCAATCTCAGCAGCCGAGGGGGCCGGCGCCACAGGCGGTGGAGAAGGAGATTTCATAGCTGTCCGAGGTCGTGCTGGTAAATCTGGAGCGTCGCCCGTGTCCATGAGATTAGGGGGTTCCTAATGCAAAATAAGCAAACGAGTGATTATTCGCTTGTCGTCTACGTACATGTCCCAGCTTTGGAACGTTAATGAGACCAGTGAGATATTTCAGGTTTGAGCACTCGTAGTAAAACTTGCGAAGGTTGTAATGCTGTGACGTATAACGCTCCTTAAGTGGTTCAAGGGCTTCAACGTCGTTTGTTCCTACATCCTGGTTAGGCTAAGTTACTTGTAAAATAATAAAACGCACTTCGATACATAGCACGCAGCATGCTCGTAATGAACCTATAAATACCCCAGCTTTCTTTTACGAGGGGCACCAAAGAAGATATGCGACACTCGTTATTAGTAGAATGTCTGAAATGTGAGAAAACCATCTTCTGGAACGAGTCGATTTGGTCTTGCAACGACATTAGATCGGATATTGTCTCATAACCTTCGTTCGGATCATCTATGCCCTTCAATGTAACATACTCTTCGTATTCAAATAGTCCATTAAATTCAGGCCTCAAGCGATGGAACCGTAGCTTTGCTAAAATAAACTGAACATAGGTTTTGATAAGAGGGGCGTATCCTGTAGACGTATGAATATATATTTCGAAGATAAATCAATAGAACGGACCGCGCTGTCCATCTCCTCCGACCGTCCTGGAACATGTTTCAAGCCAAGCAGTCTGACCTTGAGCTTCTTTAATTGTCTAGAAACGAATGAGCACCAGATTCAGTATTTCATATCCACGGATTTGACTGACTATTGGATGCCCTTCTTGCAGAACTTTGTGAACTGTGATCAGAGCTTTAAATGTCTGCACCTCATCAGACAAAATGGGCTGAACACGCAGCCCGCTCCAGAATGAGATGGAGGAATGATAATCCCAAGTGAAGACAATGCATTCTGTGTTTCGCTAAGCTGTAGCACAGAGAGAGTGCACGAGAGGGATGTTGAACATACTGCGAACATGCTTTTGTTTAGGAGCTGTTTCTTCAGGGCTCGTTGCTTTCTTGATGTTGATGACCAGTTCATGTTCAGCTTTGTCTCTGTCAACTGGCCTAGTTGGAAGATGAACTTCGTCGTCAATGTCGAATGTATTTGTTCGACCCCTACTACTGCCAAACCTGCATGGAAATTAGCGTAGCGTCAACTATAAGAGACCGATGGGCGTACATGGTGATGAAGAGGGAAGAGGAGGATTAAGTACCCCTTACTCAAGCTTAGACTTGCTACGCAGGGCAGCTGGGGGCCGAGCGTGACACGATCAATACCGCGTGAGTTCGCCAACGGTCATGTGCACCTTCAGCGACTTACTCGTTCGCAATCTCATTCTGCAAAATGTTTGCTGCTAGAACAATCTTTACGAGGAACATTGCTTTTCCAGGTTCAAGGGCATTTGGCTCCTATTCCCGTCTCTCGTTCCTCTGGAGGTCCAAGAAATCACACGTTCCAGCGCCTATAAACCTAGGCAAGACCCATGGCTCAGTCCAACTATGCTGCTTATTGGCTTTGTGCCCATTTTTACCTTTGGCCTTGGAACCTGGCAACTGAAACGTCTCAAATGGAAAATTAGTCTCATTGATGAACTAGAGGAGAAACTTCAACTAGCACCTCTATCGTTGCCGAGCAAGATAAAGTTAGTGTTCGTCTGCCGCTGTACATTTGAAGCCTCACAAGTGGCAGCGTGTCTGTCATACCGGATTTTATTTTCAGAAAGGTTGTTCTCCGTGGAAGATGGGATCATGCGCATACCATGCTGCTCGCACCGCGTGTTCGTGAAGGCGTGCACGGGGTGCATGTTGTTACACCGCTCATTCGAGAAAATGGCTCAACGGTACTCGTCGACCGTGGTTTTGTGTCAAATGAACATGCCTCGGCTATTTTACGACAACATCAGGGCAGCAAAGATGATGATGATGTCGAAGTATTAGGCATGCTCAGGACATCACAAGCACGGAATAGGTTCACTCCTGATAATGAACCCCAAAATGGAAAATGGTATTGGACAGATGTTCAAGCTATGGCGGAATATGCAGGTGGAGAACTTGCAGGCGTACAGCCTGTTTTCGTGGAACAGATATTTGGTGTGCAATAATCATCTATCCAATTTGGCTTCTTTTCTTACTGTAGCCAGAGGGTCACGCAGGAGATGCTGAATTTAATCTCGGAAAAGGGATTCCTGTGGGACGACCTGCAACAGTTGATCTGCGCAATTCGCATCTATCCTACGTGATTACTTGGTACGTATAAATGCTTATATGGTATCTTTTTTCTCATCTTGATCAGGTACGCACTCTCGGGGTTCACTGCTTTCATGTTTGCTCGAGTTGTTCTGAACAAGAAGAAATCACCTGGACGAAAAATGCCACGATTTAACTGATATGATCCCCTCTAGAGTCTAGTTATACATATGGATTCTCTTAGGTACTCATTCTAAATCTGCTGAAAGTACGGTATCAATAATAGCACAATATTTATCACGACTGTACCGTATGCTTTTAAGTAATAAGTAGAAGTAATCACAATTCACCAACAATTCACAGCCAAAAAGCTGAAGTTAAATTACTATCACGTGAAGCAGACGTAATTATGTGTGACGTGCTCTTTTCAAGTCTTCAACAAGTCCACGGCCTCTACTACTTAGTCTCCTTTGAAATGAATCTTTGCCAAAGAAGCTTCTAAGGTACACCAACTTGATTTTCTTTTTCTATTTAACTTGGTTATACTACTTCGGGACACTTGCATGCCACCGCTATTCGCACTGTGCACCGTGCATCTCTAGACAAGCTCAAGACCACCCCCATCATTTTAAACTACAGATACTTAACATTGTAATCCCAACACTGACCTTGCTTTCATCTTCATATTTATTGTCAACTCTGCCATGGCGGACGGATCTAGTGAATTATCTCTCGAAGACGATGTGTTTGTCAGTCGCGAATTGGCTTCTTCCACAGCTCGGCCTTATTCCCATGTTCCCTCTTTTACTGGCTCCCCAGTCAGGAAAAGTTCGCCTCTGAATCCCGATAGAAATTCTCCAGCTGCCCGTATCAGAGCACGACCCCATCCGTCAGACCTCGGATATCGTGGCTCTGTAAAGCATAGGCCAGCTTCTAATACCATTGCTACACCTACTTCGTATACAACTTCACGACATACTCCTTCTCGTTTAGCCGAAGAGGGTGATTGGGAAGGAACTTCATTTTCTAATGAATATGACCTCTGTAAGTATCTTAGCAAACAGTATTGATGACATGACTCATCGTTTCTCATACTTTAGCTCACGAAGGCAAGCGTATATCATGTGTGCAAAAAGACCAGGTCTCATGAGTTATGCTAGATCCGAGAATACTTCAAGAAGTACGGCGTGCAATGACTATGAAGGCACGACGTGAGGCTCGAGCAAAGAGAGGCTCTGCTGTATCATCTCCAACATCTCCGATCCCTCCTTCAAGTCCTAATGTATCATCTTCTCCAAGCAACACCAAGTCTTCAGCCGTTGGTCCAGATACATGTATATCCTCTTCTCCTATAAATGGGAGTAACTCCAGCCCGAATGGCAGTACCTCTGAAGATCCTCATGTTTCTAATTACTTTGCTGCCCATCCGGTCCCTTCCTCATCAGATAGTGGAATGACGTTAGACTGGGGACCATCGTCTGAAGAAGAGCGCCACGAACGTCGGTGGACATTAACCCACAGAAAGAAAGAGAAAGAGAAATTTACTCCATTGGCTACCATGAGCGATCATCAGGAGTTGATGCACGCTGGTATGTACTTAATATAGAGTCGTTCATGATCCTTCTTAGTAACGTGTGCATAGAAAAGCTATCGAGATTGCGAGGTGTAATTACACCAGTTACTGCTCGAAATACTTCGCTAGCGCGAGAGCAGTTGGCACGTCGCTACGCTCTTATATATGGCTCTATTTCATCGCCTAGTTTCAATTTGTTAAAAGCTTCTCGATGGTATCGTACTCAAGATTCGGACGTGAGAGATTCTTTGGATAAAGCGGAGCCTATGATTTGGCTAAGACATCGAGATAAACGAACGGCCAAACGCAAACACTCTCCTTGGAATATGTCCGCTTTAATAATGGAAGAATTTGTCCATTTTAAAGTACACAAAGATACAGGGTCCCTGGCTCATTTAAATGAACCATCCTCATCAAAGACACATACAAAAGTGGAAGTCGAATCCCGCAATAGCGCGGAGTCGGGCCTCAGTAGTCTTCGAAGCAGTGCTTCCCTTCACGTACCCGCCGTCATATCCCCTGCGACTACTCAATCGCGAGCGCGTGAGTTAGGTATACCTAATTACAAGATACCCGGAAATGATACCGATGTATCGTCGAATCGAAACTCTTTATCTGATCAATCCGACATTGAGCCACCCCACCTTCTGAACAAATCAAGAAATAACCACGCTAAGACTACCAATTCTGATACAGCTATGCAATACGCGCCTTCCAAGAAAATACATGGAACGGCAGCAACTGCATCAATGTCTCTGGGATATTCGTCCGACCGAGAATTTCTTCTTCCTAATTTAATTCCTCTAGAAAAGCCCTCAGGTCCTCGTTCTTTGGCTTCTGATGACCATGCGCTTGAAGATTCACGATTTGGGAAAAGTCATGCTCCAAATGAATTACAATCATTTGAAACACAACGACCCAGGGAGGAAGAGGAAGAGGAACTTCGGCGCCAATATCAGACCAAACTTTCGTCAGTTTTATTCATAAATGCGGTTTATGATCTACTTACTCCTACTTGTTAAGACTATTGGAAGATGCCATGGTTCATAATCAACGAGTGCGACAAGTGCTGAACCGTATCTCGGCCGGCATTAAAGACTTGGAGACTGCCCAAAGGACTGCGGACAAGGTAATCGGAATTCCTCATAAAAGATTACCACAAGACCTCATTGAAGCATTTGGACATGACCCTGCTGCTGTTACTGGTGCAACTCGTAACCTTTATGGTTGGAGAGCCGTCGAGGACATTCATCACAGACTGGTTCGTCAGCGCGCAGTCTTTAGGGATTTTTTACAGAAGCAGGAGCGCATCTCGGATTTTAAAAGTGTCCTAAATGACCCTATCACCGATTTGATACGTAGTCTCAAGACTCTTGAAAATTCCAAGGATCAAGTGGCCATAAAAACGGAAGAGATTGCAGAAGCGTTAACCAGTGTACAAAATATTCATAGTGAAGTCAAGATAGCTTACAACAGCACATTGTCACATACCTCAGTTGTGTATCCAGAAGTAAGACATCTCTATTTCATACATTTCATGGCTCACCAAGATTTAGCTTTCTCAGATTGTTGCTTTAGAAGAAAGCTATAGAGATCAATACCAGCAATTTTGGGAATTCGGAATGGATGCCCTGACTTTCTTGTTGGACACCGTAACACCTGTTTGGAGAACTTACGGAAAGAGGATAGGCGAAGATGTCCGCGATTTCCTGATTATTCCTCTGTATAGAAATGAATTTACAGGAGAGGCGCGAAGATATCCGATCGAAGAATTTCCTAAGCGTTCCGTTCGACATTGGCTTGGATTATTATTATTTTCTATTGGTTCTGTTACTGTTGTTATTCTTCAAGCAAGAGCGGCAGCGTCATCTATCGTTCATTATCGATTACAATGGATACCGTACGAAGAGATGCGTTGGATACTGTTGCCGTTGTTTTGGTTGGGGATCATTGTTCAATGGCTTGCAGTGGTAGTAGAATCGTTGGTTGTATTTACCCAAGTAGGCATAGTTTTTTGGTGGGTGGGATGGTTGGTAGGGCTTTTCACGTAACTCGAAAACTCAAGACGAATGTAATTAATAAGTTTATTGTCTAAGTTAAATTTGGGGGATGCTGAGATACAGGATTGTTATTGACAGGGCATGGGGGAGGTTGCGGAATGTTTGAGGTACTTGAGGTGCTCATTAAATGTGGTTGAGGAGCATTTTGCGCAAATTTTCCAGAGTCGACGCAAGGGCGACAAAAACCTATAGGTATGCAATCAGCAACGATGTAGATTATACAACTAAAAAGAATACGGACGACCACCGAGAATGAGTGGGACATCGGTCTGACCGCATGTCATACATCGAATTTGAGTATGAACACTTGTTCTTTGCCGTGCGGTTTGACGGCGCTTTGTGGTAGCAGAATCCTCCGCTTTTCCAGTCGTCTGTTCTGTGGTATTTTGTTCTGCTTGCTTGCGTCGCTGCCCTCGAGATGAACGCAAGGTAGTGGGCCCTTGTTTTATAGGTTTCAATGCGTACGGAGCTGCCATCGCCTAAGTAATAATAAGAAAGGTTCAACATGGCTTCGAATAAAAATGATATTTATCCACATTCTGTAACTGAGTAGCAAGCGTTCCTGCAGACACATGATGTGATAAGAACACTTGTGCAGCTGGTTCAACATTCTTTTCCGACTTAGTAGCGCTTTTATTGAAGAAAAAAGTTCATTCGTACCAATTTCTGGATAACGTCATCGTAAATTTTCCTCTTTGCATCATCCCCAAGCCATTTATTTATTGCTTCTCCAACCATGATGGGTGGTTTGTGAAGCCGCATAATCACTTTCTCGAAATTTCCGACACTTGTAACGTTGTCGGACACTACATCCTGTTCTCGCTGTTGATCAAATGGTACACGGACAGTTAACAGAATGTCAGAATCAACATAAAGCATATCCCCAGAAGCAATTCTTTGACAAATAACAGGTGTACGTGGAAATAGCCATCGATCTGACGGCACTTCACGAAATTCAAGTACCAAATCTAATTCCCTGACTGGCGGAGAGGTCTCCATAGTAGCCAGAGACTGTATGAGGATTCCGAGAGTTTTCAGTTGGTCTGGTGTGGCTTTCCCTGCTGCAGCAAGCTGTAGTAAGTTGGCAAGGATTGGATTCGACGATGCGGCAGAATTGACTTGATTAATTAGCGCAGGTGTTATTGGAGTTACGGCAGTGAAAGAGGCAGCAGAATTAGGGCCTCCTGCTGTATTTCCTTCAGTTGAGGGTGCGGGAGTCGCGCTACTGCTTAGGTTCCCAGGTTTCTGTGCTACGGACTGCACGGTCTGTGAGGACCATGTAGACTGAGGGGCTGTGGTATGGGCCGTCTGAGGTGAAAAGTAATTTACTTCATAAAGGGTCGTGTCTGGAAACATGTGAGGCCCAATTTCCAGATCACACTTTCCTAGAGTCTGAATGGTATGCGGGGGAGGAGCGACATCACTAGTCTTGCTGCCTCGTGTTTTGCTTGAAAACTTTGGAAAAGTATGAAACAACCACTTCTCCCTGGCTAGGAACACTTTACTAGGAAGCATAGAATATAAAATGGAAGGACGAACATTGCCTTAAAGAGTAGGCAATGATGGAACTATTTCGAAGACAGCTTAAGTTAAAGGACGAGCAATCTATGATAAGTAAACCGGGACAGAACCTTTCGGCGACAGATCTCAAATCCTGAGGCGCTTCACTGCCGTCAAGTTCCCACCCTGGAGAGGGGCCTACTGGTAGTTCAATCAGCGTTGGGCGGTGTGCAGCCATAATATCTTTCTGCGGGCAAGGATGTACTACGGAGCATGCGAGCGACACATTTACTTGTTAAGCTACTATAGTACTAATTAGGCAATTGAGTGTGTATTTGTCTTTGCTGTCTAAAACCCTTGATTGCTTGTCTTAGATAATCGGCAATACAGAACCGATGGTGAGTCGACTATACAATAGATTCTATGCATCCTTCCTGGTCTGCTCGAATGTAATCTTCCAAGTTCCCTTTCAAACCCTGCTGCTACTATCTAGCTTTTGGACTCTAACTCCACTTAATTGTATTTATTTCGGAACCCTGCCTCATCCATGACTAGTCGCGTTCGTGAGTGGCGTTTCCTCATTTTCCCTCTTTATTTATCTCATTTCAACCGTGCAGAGAAGGGTGGCACTGTTTTTCGACCCATCGCTAAATCAAAGCCTCGTCAAACTCCAACTCCTCGTCAGCAATCAACTGCTCCATTAGATCAGAAACTTTCTACGGGTCAATCTTCGTCCCCACTCGCAGGCGTTCCTTTGTCCGAGTCGAGACGCGCTGAGTCTAGTGCAGACGCCGTCGATGTATCGAGTGCCGGAAATGCTTCATTAAATGAAATATCGTCTTCTCAGCTACCTCGCGCTGCTACTACTCTACCCGTGAAAAAGGTCCCCAAGTCGACACCAGCACTTATAACTGTTTCGCAGATACGGCCTTCCAAACCCAATGCTCCCATTGACACATCGCTGCACAGTTTATCCTCTACTGTTGAAGGTAGCCGTACTGTATCCAATAATCCAACTCAAGCATTATCCTCTAGTTCTTTAAATTTACCAGCGCATTCCATTCCGCTCGTCATTCCTCATCTCCCGCCTTCAGAAAGATATTCTGAACCACTTAGACTGGAACGTAAACAACGCCCTGACTCACATATTAATCATGAGAATGGATCCAGTACTTTGGAGAAACCCGGAAAAAGTGACTCTAGCCGGGAGGTAACAAAGAGAAAACGGAAGAGGAGTGCACCAAGGACTTCTGAAGGCGCTGAAGACACTTCAGATAATGCAACTGTCAAGGCCAAGAAACTGAGGGCTTCCAGCGACAGCGGTTCCCGATTGCGAAGGTCTCGTGCGCCCTCTCTTCCTCCATACGATCCAGACGCAGATCCGGGTGACGAAATTGACCCAACTGTGATTACAATGGCTACACTTTGTGAAGACACGGGTCAAGGAAGAGTCAGTAGTAAGGCCGTTGAGATATTGAGTAACCATGCTGCATGGAAAGCAAAAAATAGGGAGAAAAGAGCACACATGAAAGTGCTGATGGAAGCAAAGAAGTATGGAAGAGAAGAAGATGACGAGAATTCCCCGAAAGATCCCCCCGGGAGTGGAGCAGCTTCAAATAATGGCGAACCAGAGTCTTCAAATCTTGTCTCGGAACACAACGGTGGTGATAATGAAAATGGCTTTGATTATTCTCAAGATATACAAACAAGCCGATTCAACGTTCAAGTTCGCATTGGTCCAAACGGAGAGACCATTATTGACGAAGAATCTCTTGTGGTCGATCGCGCTGAAGCTGACGATACACTTCAATACACACATGTTACGGAATCGGATACTACAAAATTCGTGAATTCCGGAACGTATTCCAAACGATATCGTGGGTCACGATGGAGTGTAGAAGAAACCGAGCTGTTTTATAATGTAAGCAATTTCTTGATGCTTCCTTTTGTTGCAATTGACATCTTAACAGGCACTTTCGCAATATGGCGAAAACTACGAGTTGATTGCCTATGTCCTTCCAGGTCGGGATCGAAAATCATGCAAAAATAAATTTAAGGCAGAAGACAAGAAGAACCATGCGAGGATTAATTTTTGCTTAAACAACCGTATACCAGTTGGTGTGTTGCATGCGCTACATCTAGTATGTTGTGTCTGATTGTCTCCCATCAGATATGAAGACTTTGTCTCGTATGACGGGGAAGGATTTCACCGGCCCAGTGCCGGATATTCGGCCACTAACACCTGTACCCATTCTTGCGAATGAAATGGATTCATCTACTTCTGCAGATCAGGACGACGTTCCTGTTCAAACGGAAGTCAAAAAGCGACGTAATAAAAAGGCGGTGTCTAACGATGGAGTAGTTATTGTAGGGGATGTAGACACGTACGATACCTAAGACTTTTGGATTCATTTGCACTGTTCACTTTTCTTGAATCCCTCGATATACTAATTCGTAAGTGGTTAAATAGTAAAATATTAGTCGCTTTTGGGTCGACTACCAGCTATAAATCCAGCTGAGGCCTCATTTTCAGTGTCGCCTTGGTCAAGCCTTAGTCGATTTTTGTGACTCGTATGTTTCGGAACCTAATCTATGTATATTTAGAACGCATTAATCACCGTCGGATCCCTATCCGAGCTCATACCTGCACACGATGTGACCCTTCCTGGTATCTATTATAAGCTTGCGTGAGCAGTATTTAAGCCCCACAGAGGGCTCAAAGCTTCGACGCAATCGAAGCTTACTGACGACTTATAATGACTCATACTCCCGAAGCTAACGACCCAAGCACAGTTGAAGCAGCTCCAGTCGCTGAGGAACCCTACAGCATCTTTACCAGGGGCGAAAAATGGTTTATCGTTTCTCTCATCGCGTTTGCCGCGCTATTCAGGTATGGTTTATCTGCTTCTTTCGATAATTCCTTGTACCTACTCTCACCGGGTCTGTAGTCCGCTGACTGCCAATATCTATTTCCCAGCACTTCCTGTTCTGTCACAAGCGTTTGGGAAGTCAACGGAGCTCATGAATCTTACCGTCAGGGTATATCCTTCACATACAAACTCATCAATGACAATGGTTTGTTACAGGTCACGATGTATATGGTTCTCCAAGGAATAGGTTAGTACTTACTTGGTTACTACTAGCATGCAATGCTTACTATCGTCTACAACCTGTCGTGTTCATCTGCTGTAGCACCCATGGCATGGGGTCCTATTTCTGACCGGTTTGGAAGGAGGCCAGCAACTGGTGGATGTCTATTAATTTTGTCACTTTCTTGCGTCGGACTGGCTCTCGTCCCCACTTCCGATTACTGGCTCTTGATGGTTCTCCGATGCCTGCAAGCCGCAGGATCTGCAAGTACGGTAGCAATTGGTAAGTATCGCGATTTTGAAGGTGATTGGCTACATCTTACACGTCTATTAGGTGCAGGGGTAATTGGGGATATTTCAACACGTGAAGAACGAGGAGGCTTCTTCGGAGTATTCACCCTAGGTCCCATGGTAATGACTTGCATGTTAATATCTCCAAATTTTAAATACTCAACATCTTGTCGTTTAGATAGGCCCGGCCATTGGACCTGTTATTGGAGGTGCCCTTGCTGAGGGCTTAGGCTGGCGGTACTTCAAAATTTTATACTGGTTTTACTGTTTTGGAGAATTGAGCGCCAGTTAGGTCTATTTTTTGGTTCCTGTGTATATCATGTTCAACATGTCTGATAATTTTAATACTGTGAGATTACTCATCATTTTTATTATTATCAGCTGATGCATATTTCAGTTTCATGCCTGAAACACAGCGATCTTTGGTTGGAAATGGAAGCATTCGGCCTCCTATGTTACATCGACCTATAATCCCATTGATCGGCGGATATTCCTCTGGGAAGAGTCAACCAAACGAGTTCAAGAAGAAAGTAAATATGAATCCATTTATTCTCTTCACGTACCCAGATATCCTTCTTCTACTTGCAATAACTGCAATATCCTGCGCGGTTTTCTACGGCGTTCTCGCAAGTATATCTACTTTATTTAACAAAACATATCCTTTTCTCGGGGAAACAGAAATCGGCCTATGCTTTTTGGCAATGGGAGGTGGCATGGCTATCGGCAGTAGTATCAACGGGAAAATCCTAGATTGGGATTACAGGCGACTTAAACTACGGCAAGAAATGCATATTGGAGCCTGTCACCCGCAGGATAATACCACGCCTACAAAAGAATTAATGGATCAGCAGTTCCATATTGAAAATGTAAGTATTTCGTTTGGGAAGCGCTGTATGCATTGATCTCCTGCGCATTCCTAACCATAGGCACGGCTGAGGCTGCTACCAGTTTTTGTAATTATAATGGCTGCCTGCTGCGCCGGTTACGGATGGTGTATTCAGCGTAAAGTCAGCCTCGCAATTCCACTCGTTCTTCATATTTTTAGTGAGTTCTTGAAGCCTATATTTATGTTCCTCTGATGACAGCTTTGATTTATAAGTGGGATATGCATCCATTACCCTCATGAACTCGACATCTACTTTAATGATTGACCTGGTGCCGGCGCGCAGCTCATCTGTTACAGGCTGCGTATGTATTCTGCTTTACAACTAACGATATTATGTTAATGCAGTTCATATAGAACAACCTCGTTCGCTGTCTCTTGAGTGCTGTATTGGTGTCCGTGATCGACCTTATTATGAACGGAATCGGAATTGGATGGACTTACATCTTACTTGCTGGGTTATCGACTACAGCAATCCCTTTGATATACCTTGCAATCAATCGTGGTCCAATATACCGAGAAAAGAGGCGCAAGGCAGCATGAAGAAGTAGAGAAATTCTATTAGATTTCCAGATGACACATTATGAGTAACGATACACATAGAATCATATACATATATAGTTCTAATGTATCATTCCAGACTATATTCCATTCGATGTTCACAACGACGGCTTCACTATGCTTGGTATCTCTTGCCACGCTCTCTCGTACTGATTAGCTGCTTTGACTGCAACCCCTAGGCTCTGTGCAGCCTGAAGTGGCCAATGTGGGTTTCGCATGAGCTCGCGAGCCAAGAATATCGCATCTGCTTGTCCATCTTGCAAATATTTATTGGCTTCGAGGGGGTTAGTTATAAGTCCGACAGCTGCGACAACTACAGATGGGTGTTCCCTTTTCAATGCTTCAGCAAATGGCACCTAGAAATTATTGTTGAAAAAGACCACATAAATTTGAGGAGATGTGGCGTACCTGATATCCCGGTCTGACAGTAATTTTCTGCTTCACATAGTTACCACCGGAGCTACAATCGATAAGATCCACCCCAAGTTTTTCTAGTTCACCAACAAGTATTTTACTTTGCTCGATACCCCATTGCTTCCAGATGCCCGCCTCATCTTGTTCAGGGCCTTCTGCCCAGTCCGATGCACTAATGCGTACGAAAAGAGGTTTGTTTTGCCATGCCTGGCGACAAACGGAAACAAGTCGAAGTAGAAAACGAAGTCGGTTTTGCAATTCTTGTCCTCCATATTGATCTGATCGAGTGTTCGATATAGGGGACAGGAATGAATGCAGTAAGTAGCCATGGGCAGCATGTACTTCAATGAAGTCAACTGGAATGTGCATTAGTCCATTACTTTCTATTGGGAGACAAGACGTGAACAAGCCGGACTCACAACCAGCTATCTCGGCCCTATGTATAGCAGAAATAAACGCTTTCTCGACTCTGTCAAGGTCGTCTTCTGACATAACCTTCGGTTTCGGGTATGTGTCCGAAAACGGTATATCACTAGGGCCATACACTAGTGGTAATGTAAAATAAACAATAATTTCACAACAGTCAAGAATAAAGGTATACCTTCAGACGGCCAACCGCCTTCGTTATCCTGCGCAACATGCGAGGCCCCGCGCCCTGCGCTGTACTGTACCCAAGGTGCAAGTGTAGATGCTTTACGTCCAGCATGAGCAAGTTGGATACCAATCTTAGTTCCTTGAGCGTGAGCAAAATTCACGATTCTTCTCAGTGGTTCTATTTGTGAATCGGTCCAAAGCCCCTGTATTGTTAATTGTTGAACGGTCAAAGACACGGCGTCCCAGACAAATAGAAAGTGCGTACAGCATCGTTTGGAGATATGCGACCTTCCGGAACAACTGCAGTTGCCTCCATGCATATGGCTCCAACTCCCCTGGTTGCAAACCCCTAACCAGAATAAACTTAGCACACTGAACATTGATCACCGGTTTGTTGGCATACTCCAATGTGAACCAAATGCCAGTCAGTTGCATGCCCATTATCAGAACTATATTGGCACATTGGAGACTGAGCATAAACTATGAGCGTGTGGCGAACGAGTAGGTAAGGCGATGAAGACTCACGACAAAGATCCGGTTTTTGAAAGTAACGCCCCTCAGTTGAAGAGGCTGAAACAACTTTGGAGGATCCTAATAGCAAAGCTAAGCCTGAAAGAAATAGACTTGTTGTGGTAAATGCCGTTTCACCTTTACAAGGGCGGAGCCTATGTCTGGCTGATTTAAAGGGAAGAACTGATATGAACCGGGAACGGGCTTGTTAATGTGAGACATTAGTGAGAAGCAGTGCGAGTGAATCGTTTTCCGCAAAGTTGGGCAGCGATAAGTGAAGGGCGGGTGTGCTTTAAGGACATGGAGGCGTCGTACCTCGGATGTCCATGAGGGTGGTTTGTAATCCTGATTCAAGATTGCGACATGCTAAGTATAGACAGCGATGCAATTATAGAACGGGTGTAGTGCGGGTGTAAGCCACTCCCGGGCCGCGGTAACGCAAATCCTTCGCGGAGGGGAAGAGTATGACGTCACTGAGTAGGCACTTGATATCACGCAGGCGCCTGGGCCATGACAGTACCTGCCATGCTCTCTCATGCTCTCCCACTCTCTCTTGCAGAAACTTCAACAGATAGAGCCTAGTGCCAAATTTTCTGGCTCCCCCCCTCGTATCCAGGCATCCACTGGTAATATTTATTTCGTCAAGAGCGGTGCAACAACAGAGGAAGAGCAATACCGCGGAGAAGCCGAATCACTTAAAGAAATCGATACCGCAGCACCAGGGTTCGCGCCGAAGCTATTTGCGTGTGATATCTTCGACGATGGTCGTCCCTACTTCATCTCTGAGTACAAGGACTCGGCATCCCTCTCTTCCGCAACAGCAGCTACTCTGGGTAAAAGGCTGGCTACAGAACTGCATAAATATAAAAGTTCAAATGGGTATGGATTCGGTGTTCCTACCTATTGCGGGGCTACAAAGCTTCACAATGGCTGGTTTGAAACTTGGGAAAAATGCTACGATAGCATGATCGCAGATTTACTGCAGCAGCTACGCAGCAAAGGCGGATATTCAGCTTTGTGCACAAAAGGTGATCTAGTGAGGCAGAAGTACGTTAACAACGACTGTACCTACTTCGGTCCGCTGACACTATTTATATCAACCATAACTTAAGAGTAGTTCCAAAGTTGCTAGGTGTGAAATATAATTTTACCTATTCATTCAACACCAACTTTGTGTTATCTAACATTAGGACCACTGACAGTCGAGCCGGTTTTGCTTCATGGAGACTTATGGGTGTGTAACGACAACGCATATTAGGGATCTGCAAGTTACTTATGAAATACAGAACGGGAACGCAGGTGTAGATCGTCTTACCAGCAAGCCTTTCATTTTCGATCCAGCATCTTATTTTGGCCACAACGAGGCTGAGTCGGTGACAGCCTTTTCGTGGTCGACGTGATATATCTGACTGAAAATTTCACCAGTCTCAGTATCGCCCCAATGTTTGGAGGATTTCCTGAGTCCTTCTATACCGCGTACCACGAGCATTTCCCAAAAGCCGACCCAATCGATCAATATTCGGAAAGAGGAGATCTCTACGAGTTATTCCACTATTTGAACCATACACTGCTTTTCGGGGTGAGTGTCGCGGATGTTCCTCAGGAATTGAAAGTGTTCATGCTCATGAATACATCCAAAGGGTCATTATTCGAGAAGCGCAGAAGCAAAGATGGATAAATTACTGTCGAAGTAGTGGTACATTGCATTTGGGACTCAGACTTCTAAATTTGAGTGTATTACTATTAGTGCTGACAAATCAAGTTAGTACATTCTCGAATAAACAAATGCAAACACTGCTTACCTGTTGGGTGATAATTCAAAGTCTACCGCTGTATTGGTCGTCTTCCACCGGCCAAAGCTATTCTACTCAAATTCTACTTCTACTTCATAACTTCTCCCTGCGTCCCACATTTGTAACCATTACACCTATACTGTATTATTTCAGCGTACATACTACAATTTAAAGTTACATATAATATATTTACGTTGACTTCAAACATCAGAGTAGCCAGCATTATGAGCAACCTTCTGAAAGGTATCTTCGAGACGAGAGGTACTCGCTTGAGAATCATGAAGATACTGCTGAAATTTTGCTTGCATCGTGATATTACTTTCAGCGAGCTTCTCCAAAGCTTCCGAAATCCGATCATGACCACCTGCTTGCTTGGTAGTTGAAGTGCGACGCTTCTTCGGTGGTCTGGCTGGGCGTTGAACTTCAATCATGTCATCGTCGTCATCATCATTCGTTTCAGCAGCAGGCGCCTTCCGCTTGGGGCGGCAGAGACCTGTCATAGAAGCAAGGCGAATTGCTTCCCCACCAATCTTGTCGTCTGTCTTTTTCTGTGCAATGTATTAGCTAATGTTGAAAGGAGACTCGAGAATATGAACTCATACCTGCTTAACCTCAGCCTTCTTTTCCTCAGCAGTAGCATGAGCTTCATCGTAGTCGTGTTCCATCTGCTCAAGAATCCCACCAATGGTTATACGATCTGCTTTGTCTTGGAGCAATGCTGCAATAGCTTTCACCTTCTCATCTTCGCTCTCTGGCTCCTATAGGCAATATGAGAATGTAAAAACACTAGTGACCAGCGGCAATAACATTACCTTTCTATACTTAACTAAGGCCATTGCCTTCTGACGAATGACGTCCGCGCTGAATGAGAACCCCAATGCACCTTCTTCAAGACAGGCTTTAACCTCCTCCCAAGCAGCGCGCTTCTCCTTGTATGGGGCGTGGAATGGCATCTTCATAACCACTGCGCGAACAATTTCAATAAGGTGGTGCGACGTCAAAACCTTCCTCGAAGACCGCGCAACTTTCCCTCTCTTAGCGGTATCATTCCCACTATTATCCATCTGTTTCCCTCGCCGTCTCCCAGTGTTCTCCTTCCCGCGCTGCCTCAGACCACCCTTTGGACCACCCACAACAGGACGCGTCTCAGCATGGCTGGGCTCATAGTTCTGGTCTTGTTGGAAGGTACTAGGTGGCCGAGTCACAATGGAAGCGTGTTCATGAATCAAATCTAGCACAAAATATAAGAGCGAGACAGTAAAAGAATAAAAAACACGAGCCTGATTTACCAGTGCTGGCATTAAAGGCCCCAGAAGTAGCAAGTGGCTCGTGACATCCGAAAAGCGACGCTATTGGTGGCAGCGTAATTCGTGCTTCAGTATCCTCTGGGGGGGATCGCAGGGGCAGTGTCTCAGTAGCAAGTGGCTCGTGACATCCAAAAATCGACGCTATTGGTGGCAGCGTAATTCGTGCTTCAGTATCCTGTGGGGGGGATCGCGGGGGCGGTGTCTCGGGAGTTGGAGGGCGGCCAGCAAAGTCATAATAAATTGGATGTACAGGATAGCCACTGTCAATGCACTGTTGGATTTCTTCTAGGCTGAGATGTGTTGGGAGGGATAGGTGGATAGGAGGAGGAGAGTCTTGCAATCTGGCGATGTAATCCTGAGTAGAACGTTCAATGTTTGTAGACATCATTCAAAATGTGCATACCATTTCAAAGTCACCCCCGCCAACCCTTTTATCTTCATTCAACTGCACGGTCCACCACGAAACTAAGTAAGCCCCATAGAGACATCCGAATAGCGAGAGGTTATGATACCATCCATTGTCGTCAGTGGTGCAGAGAATATATTGCTAGCCAAGGGTCAATTTGTGAGCAAAGCGGAACAGGCTTTAGAACTTATGAGTACTTGCTTACCTCAGGACTAACTCTGCAAACGCACTGTTATTTTACAGATTGGAATCGTAAATTGTGGAATCTGTGATGGTATTTGGATGATAAGTGGAAGTAGCGATGAGTAGGGGAAGCAAGTTGAAGGGCGGCGCGACACCGCAAAGGCACTCATCGCATGCAGTAGTAACTCGCTTACGTCATGGTCTTGCGTGGCAGACTGGTTTGCTGATTTCCCGATTCATCTGTTGGAGCTCGCTTAGCTCGCTCAAACTTTTCGAATTTTCGGTCAAACTTTTCGGGGTTGCAGGTCCAGTCTATTGCATTTGGGACTCGGACTTTTAAATTTGAGTGTATTACTATTCCATTAGTACCTTCTGGAAATGCAAACACTGCTTACCTGTTGGGTGATAATTCAAAGTCAGTCTCTAACGTTCCAGTCTCTACGTTCCCAGTTTATACCAGCAATGAGTCAAGGTAGCTTTTACTTCCTTTTGATATGTACGTTCTCTTCTAAATTATTTTGAAGATTTGGACCCTTTAGCTCAAGAACAATACTCATACGATGATCCTAATTACGGAATGGATGAATATGACGAGAACTTTGAGGAGATAACGCAGGAAGATTGTTGGACCGTCATATCCAGTTTCTTCGACCAGAAAGGCCTTGTTCGTCAACAACTTGATTCTTTTGATGAATTCGTTCAAAATACAATGCAAGAACTCGTTGACGAGAATTCTGATCTCATCCTTGATCAAGCAGACCAACACACTGGTCATGATGCAGACATGACACGCCGCTATGAGATCAAGTTCGGGCAAATTTATCTTTCGCGTCCAACCGTGACAGAAGCAGACGGCTCCGTTGTTCCAGTCTTTCCTCAGGAAGCTCGTCTGCGAAACCTGACATATTCTGCGCCGTTGTACATTGAGATGCGAAAGAGGGTTTTGGTGGGACGCGAAGATCCCAATGGGGTTCCTGGAGATATTGCTTGGGAAGCAGAACACGAGGACCATCCAGACGATTCTACCAAAGTATGGATCGGGAAGGTACGCACTCTATTTTCCTGCGCTATATCTAAGTCAATTTCATTGCAATGTTAGGTGCCTATCATGCTTCGGTCTACGTTTTGTATTCTTCGTGGCTTACAAGACCAAGATCTTTACGACCTCAATGAGTGTCCGTATGATTCTGGAGGATACTTTATCATTAACGGTTCGGAGAAGGTCTTGATTGCACAAGAACGAATGGCTACCAACCATGTATACGTTTTTGCGAAAGCACAGCCGTCTCCCATAAACTTTCTTGCAGAAATTCGTAGTGCTGTCGAAAAGGGAGGCAAAACAATTAGTCAATTCCAAGTCAAAATGTTTCACAGGAACCAGGAACGCTCGGTAAGCCAAGGTAATCTTTTTGGCGTTAACGAAACTCATTTTTTGGTAGCTCGGAAACGTCATGAAGGCAACCATACCTTACATTAAAGTTGATATTCCAATTTGGGTTGTCTTCCGTGGCCTTGGTGTTATCTCTGATCGTGACATCCTGGAGCATATTTGTTATGATATGCAGGATGCTCAAATGTTAGAAATGCTAAAGCCATGCATTGATGATGGGTTTGTCATTCAGGATCGGGAGGTTGCGCTGGATTTTATTGGAAATCGTGGAACTACCACTGGGTTATCACGAGAGCGTCGTATTCGATATGCACAAGAAATTCTTCAGAAGGAGATGTTGCCCCATGTATCTATGGCTGAAGGATCAGAGTCCAAGAAGGCCTATTTCTTCGGTTATATGATTCATCGACTACTGTTGGCCGCTTTGGAGCGTCGCGAACTTGATGACCGTGATCACTTTGGCAAAAAGCGTCTTGACTTGGCTGGACCATTATTAGCCAACCTATTCCGTATGTTATTCCGCAAGCTGACTAAAGATGTTTATCGCTATCTACAGAAGGTTAGTTCATGCAACGTTTTCCGTTGACCGTTCTAACGAAAGTTTTGTAGTGTGTAGAAACGCACAAAGAGTTCAACCTTGCATTGGCAGTTAAGCATCAAACTATCACTAATGGGCTGAAATACTCTCTTGCCACTGGTAACTGGGGTGATCAAAAGAAGTCTATGTCTTCCAAGGCGGGAGTTTCTCAAGTACTGAACCGTTACACGTATGCGTCGACGCTCTCTCATCTGCGTCGTTGCAATACCCCCTTAGGACGGGAAGGTAAAATAGCGAAGCCTCGCCAATTGCATAATACGCACTGGGGTATGGTGTGTCCTGCAGAGACTCCTGAAGGTCAAGCCTGTGGACTGGTGAAAAATTTGGCACTGATGTCTTGTATTTCTGTTGGTTCTTACTCTGCTCCTGTGATCGAATTCTTGGAAGAGTGGGGTTTGGAGTCGCTTGAAGAAAATGCGCATTCGACCTCGCCATGTACAAAAGTATTTGTAAACGGTGTTTGGATGGGTGTGCACCGTGACCCTGGTAACTTGGTCAAGACCATAAAGAAATTGCGGCGAAAGGATGACATTAGTCCAGAAGTTTCTGTGGTGCGCGATATACGAGAAAAAGAGTTACGTTTATATACGGACGCGGGAAGAGTTTGCCGACCGCTCTTCATCGTTGAAAATCAACAACTGATGTTGCAGAAGAAGCATGTGCGTTGGCTTGCGAATGGTGTCAATGACGATAACGAGGAATACAAATGGGAACATCTTGTGAAGGGAGGTATTATCGAGTTACTAGACGCCGAGGAAGAAGAGACCGTAATGATTTGCATGACACCGGAAGATCTCGAAAATTCGCGTCTGCAAGCGGGCGGTGTTGATCCACACGCAAATGACGCCGAGTTTGATCCTGCGGCTCGCCTGAAAGCTGCTACTAACACATATACATGGACCCATTGCGAGATTCATCCAAGTATGATATTAGGTATATGTGCTAGCATCATTCCTTTCCCTGATCATAATCAGGTATGCTATAAAGCCATGTGTGTGTTCAGCTTTCACTCATGCTCTTTTAGTCTCCACGTAACACTTATCAATCTGCTATGGGCAAACAAGCCATGGGGATTTACCTTACCAACTTCCTTATTCGGATGGATACTATGGCAAATATTCTTTACTATCCTCAAAAACCGCTTGCAACGACTCGTTCAATGGAATACCTCAAGTTCCGAGAACTTCCTGCAGGCCAGAATGCTATCGTCGCTATTCTCTGCTATAGTGGGTATAATCAAGAGGATTCCGTCATTATGAATCAGAGCTCCATTGATCGTGGATTGTTCCGTAGTATCTACTACCGCAGTTACATGGACTTGGAGAAAAAGAGTGGGATTCAACAACTGGAAGAGTTTGAAAAGCCTACCCGAGAGAATACGCTTCGCATGAAGCATGGAACATACGATAAATTGGAAGATGATGGTCTTATAGCTCCTGGGACCAACGTGCGTGGGGAGGATATAATTATTGGCAAGACAGCACCCATACCGCCTGACAGTGAAGAACTGGGGCAGCGCACGCGTACTCATACCAGGCGAGATGTTTCAACGCCACTAAAGAGCACAGAGAATGGAATCGTCGATCAAGTGCTAATTACAACTAATTCAGAGGGTCAGAAGTTCGTGAAAGTTCGGGTTAGATCTACTCGTGTCCCTCAGATTGGTGATAAGTTTGCCTCTCGTCACGGGCAGAAAGGGACAATCGGTATCACGTACCGCCAAGAAGACATGCCTTTTACTGCTGAAGGCATTGTTCCTGATATCATCATTAATCCTCACGCCATTCCCTCCCGCATGACTATAGGTCATTTGGTTGAATGTTTGCTATCGAAAGTAGCTACGCTTATCGGTAACGAAGGAGATGCCACACCATTCACCGATCTTACTGTGGAGTCAGTTTCGACTTTCCTACGACAAAAAGGATATCAATCTCGGGGGTTGGAAGTGATGTACCATGGACACACCGGACGCAAGCTGCAAGCGCAGGTTTATCTCGGACCGACATACTACCAGCGCTTGAAGCATATGGTAGATGATAAGATTCATTCACGAGCGAGGGGCCCTGTACAGATTCTTACACGACAGCCAGTAGAAGGTAGGAGTCGTGATGGAGGGTTGCGTTTCGGAGAGATGGAGCGTGATTGTATGATTTCGCATGGTATTGCTGGCTTCTTGAAGGAGCGTCTCTTTGAAGCAAGTGATGCCTACCGACTACACGTGTGCGATATGTAGGTTTTTTAATGTTCTTCTGCGATCAGCTCGTTCTGATAGACTACTTAGTTGTGGTTTGACAGCGATTGCAAACCTGGTAAGTGTATTATATTTGTGCATAATATCGTTTCTAACTCTCCTTTCTAGAAAAAGCAAAGCTTCGAGGTATGATGGCTTCGTTTATCCGCTGTTATTTGTGCTTAATATCTGTTATAGTGCCGTGCTTGCAAGAACAAAACAGCGTGTTCGCAATTATATATTCCGTATGCTGCGAAGTTGCTGTTCCAGGAATTGCAAAGTATGAACATCGCAGCTCGCTTATATACCGTGTCTTCTGGTCGCATAAGGGATTAGAATGTCAACATTGGACTTTTGGCTAATAAGTAATGAGTGTATTTGGTATGATATTTATGATATACATGTCTCTATGAACACCATGGTTGCATTCCTTCATTGGCCCATTAACCCCTGCCGTTCAGATTCTTCAGAATGATAATTTTCTGTGGAATGACGCTCGGACTGGTTCCGCTTTTTGGAGCCATCGTCATCTTCGTCATCTTCATCACCAATCTCGAAGACGACGTGGTCCTGAGCAAGGGTTTCTGGACCGCCACGACGACTGCCGACTAATGTTACTTCATCGTCCTCTCTTGTGTGGGTACGATGCTGTAAAGTTTCAAGATCGTAGTCTTCTGCATCTTCTTCATCTTGGGCAATTTCATCGGACATAGCCAACGTGAGCATCAAGGGAAGGTAAGTTAGTTATAACGTGAAGGAAATATGGTACGTATCTTCTATTGTTTTCGGAAGGCCTCCAGAGGAACGCAATGAGAGCAAAGGCAACAAAGTACAGCAGCGCAAGCCATCCATCCAGAAGCCACCAACGCAAACGCCAAGATTTAGCAGCATAATCTAGTAATTGGCTTAAATCAGAGGAACTAAACTATATCGGATAACCAAATTTACCTTCGGCAAGCCGGCCTGAAAACGACAGGGATGACACTACAAAGAATGCAGCAATGACCACAACGGCAAATAGTAAGATGTGATATAGCCTTTCAAACATCTTCAGTTTATACCGTTGCTTTCTACTGCGTAGTTCGGCGATTGTCGCTGGGGTAAGATATTAACGAGGGTGCTAATCAGAGAACCTAAAGCGACGTTACCGTTTAAGGCATACATGATCCACAGTAAGAATCCACTGAGAGTAAAGGCCAGCGGTATAATAAACAGCAATAGAACCAAGGCAGAAGTCGATTCCAGCTCCAGTTCAACTATGCCAATAGCATACAAGACTAGCAACAGTTAAGCGATGGTCACCGGAAACAACAGTCTAATTAAGGACTTACTGCCAAATACAAAGTGCGCAAGTGCCAGGAGCTGACATCTCCTCATTAACCTCCCAAGGGATTCCTTCACAACGCTCAGACCCAACGAAACGACCAGCAACATGAAGAAGGACATGGAGTTTCTTCCGGCATCGAGAATTGCAACTACGTTTCCTGATTTAGGCAAAAAGCGAACGGAAGCTGGCAGCACGTACCAACAATGAGGAAAACAGTGGAAGCTGTACTCCTTCCGTGGGCATTAAGGTACCGATAATATCCTGAAATGCCAGTCAGTTGCGAAGGCACGGGTTCAAAAAGTAGGACCTACCCCAGTTAGCTACCATCTCTATGACCAATAACGCGACAAGGCCGGAAAGATAATACTGAATTGGAAGAAGCTCGTTAATGTGTCGGTAGCATAACCATCCCCATGCAGCTGCAAAAGCAGTGTATACAAGAAACATTGTGAAATAGAACTGAAATCAATGTTAACACTCCATAGAAGCAGCCAGATTTTGAACTTACGGTGACCTTAGGGTAATCCGTAGCTGGAAGTTGACCATCGAACTTGTTCCGGAATAGGACGAGACCTTTGTATGAAGGGTGATAGGGAACATCACTTTCCGCTCGGAGGTTTGAAGTTTGTTGCACCGTAACGGGAATTACAGCTGACAGCATGTCCATTATGGGATCAGTTTATATTTGAATAATAAAGAATACTTACCTACACAATAATAACCAGTTTTTCTAACAATATAATGAATAGGGCCGTTGTAGTTTAATATATCTTTTGGACTAGGATTGAGATTGTCGCGGGAGAAAAAGGCACGACGCCATGGTGAAGTGTATTTGTCAGAGGGTGGCGTTGAATTCCCTTCCGGATTATTCCAAAAGCTGCTTGGAGGTGCAGACCCACCCACATCACCCGACCGAGTAGAGGTATTGTTTGCGGGAAGCTGAACACGAGCAGACCAAAAGCTGGTGTCGTTGATGGATTGTCCTTGGGGTAAGTCGAGAATAAAGTGGCCAAGTTGTTCTCTTGTACAATAACCAGAAGTTACCGCATTGGATGTGCAAACGTATACTTTCGGCTAAACAGTGTAAGATTACAGCTTTAACTAAATTTCAAATGGAGCACATACTGGTTGATATTCGTCAGCTTCATCGACTTCCTGCGTCGGTTTGCCAAGGTACTGCGCATCCGCCCATTCATATATCACCACTGCGAGTTGTCCTTGGGAAGAAGAATCGAATGTAACTACAAAAGATTGAGCGCTAAGCACAGATATGACTTCAGGGGTTGGATATATACCATTAATGTAAGTAGAGCCACCACCCCACATTCCACTACATATTTGGCGAGAATAGTCTGGATATGAATGTAAGAAGAAGCAGAGACGGAAGGTAAATGCAAGCCGACCTGTGTCAAGAATAGGAACCTGAAATGCAGAGACAACTGACAAAAGGAAAAGAGAAGGGAAAAGCAGAAGAGTGAGGAAAGGACTGTAGGACGGGCGAGCTGGACGTGCCATGGAGGAAGGGCGGAAGGAGTGTGTGTTGATGTGTTTGATTTAGAAGGTGCTGAGGTGGTAGCAATGCTATTACGTAATCACTATGAGACCCTGCATTCCATCATAGCCAGTGCTGAGCGCAGCTCCAGCAGACGCGCAGACCGGAACGCGTTCATCATCTGTTTTTGTATATCTAGTCCAGTATCCTGCACTTATCTTCCCCTAATCATCTCCCACTATGCATGCCGACGATGAAGATGTCTTCGATAGTGTTACCTGGGAATCTGCCTTGCCCAACACAAACCCCTCTGGTCCGGGCTTTAGGCAAAGCAACATGGACGTCAACGAAGACCCTCATCAGCCTAAATGGGAAGGATATCTTATCACTTCTGTGAAGGATCCAGTGAAAGAACTGGCAGAAACGAAGGATGCATACGTGTCTTATTTGGTGTCTGCGAAGGTGCTTGGGCACTTGGCTATTTCCTATCCCTGTTAACACGCCCACTAGACGAACCTTCCTATTTTCTCTACACCTAACCCATCTTCCCGCCGCCGCTTTCAAGATTTTGTCTTTCTGCGCGAGCATCTTGTGAGGGATTTCCCGGCGTGCGTCGTTCCTGCACTTCCGGACAAGCATCGACTGGGTACGCATGGCTAATGCTTCAATCTTACCACCGACCTTTTAATATTTCAGCCCTTAGAATATATTACAGGTGATAGGTTTAGCCCTGAATTTATGGAGCGTCGTAGGCTCGAGTAAGTAAATGCCACCGGTCACTCGCTCCATATTTCAGCACTCATGTGTGTACTAGCCTCCACCGTTTCTTGCAACGCTTGTCACGCCACCTGACACTGCAACGAAGTACCTTGCTACGTGCATTTTTTGAATCAACCGAATGGGTTAGTGACGTTTATCAAAGCGTTCGAAGTAACTTGTTCTCATTCTTCGTTCAATTTAGCATGTTCATATGCATCAACATATTGCCCATCCTCCCCACCCAGAACCATCTCCTGGCCTGATTGATAATATATCAGATACACTTCTGAATGCATTCGCGCGAGTTCGAAAACCCGACGAGCGTTTCCTAGTCATGCGCGAGAATGTGGATAAGTTTGAAGAAGGCTTGGTTCTATGTGAGCGCCTCTACAATCGCATCCGAGGTAGATCAAGTGGTGTGTATCTCCTTTTAGTCACGTTAGTCTTTCTCTGAGGCTGAATGAGATGGAAACCCTGACTCTCATGAAGACTTGACCGCAGATTATCACGACCTAGCTGTTGCGGTTCAAGGTTTAGGTTTCTTGGAGTCAGGCATTACAGATCCTCTAAATCATTTCTCAAACACCCTTTTGGAGTTCTCTGCTTTGGAGCGTCATCTAGTACGTATCGTAAATCCTCTTAGGAATTCTTACCAGTTTTCATACCTGAACTCATAGACTCAAACAACAACCGACCCTCTTCTTACCCATCTTCATTCCCTTCTTACCTACTCACATGCTAATCGTGCTGTGCTGAAATTAAGAGATCAGAAACAACTGGATTTTGAAGAACTTTCTGATTATCTTTCCGGCGTAACTGCTGAAAGAGATAGACTTGCCGCCGTTATTAATGGTCATGCAGGGAGTACAGGCCTTGGCCTTGGTGCATATATCAGGGACAGGGTCGATGCTATACGTGGTGTTGATGATGATAGGAGCCGGGTGGAACGGATGCGCAAGCTCGACGTGAAAATCAAAGAGGTTCGTTTATGCATTTTATGTACGGGCACTTCTCACTTCCGAAAAAGTTGCAAGATGCTGTTACGACTGCCCATGAAACATCAGATGCATTTAGTGATGAAACACTACGTGAACAAGCTGTATTCCAGTACGCCAAAGAAGCTGAAATGAAGGAAATGCTAGGAGATCTAGCAAACGGAGAAATCGAGTTCTACAAGACGGTATGTTAAGTTCTCTCTTCGCATAGCGAGATACTGATACTTGATCCAAGGCTATGGAGGAATGGGACAGAATTATCCCTGTGATCCAACGCATACGCGTTGATGTGTAATCCAATGCGCTTTTTGATTTCACTTATTATGTTACTTTTTCCTCCGTAGTTGGCTTACTTGCAGCTTTTCTAATTTCTTCAAGGGCCTTTTTGGCCGCCCGCTCCTTCTTTTCTCGTTCAATTTTCTCGCCTGATTCTTGGACAGCAAGAGAAAGCTATGAAAGTGAGCAGCTGAGTTGACCGGAGGAAAGAGACAGATATAAGATGGTTACATTGATGATTCCGGTATTTACAGCGCGAATCATGTGAAGTTCTGCATTCTCAGATGCACCTGTGGTTGTGTGCTGGGATACTGCAGGAATCCACGGAGGCGGGTCCTTGTTCAACTTTAGGAATTGCTTCATTCTAAGTCTGTTTGATGTGCTTACCATGCCTTCTTTCGCCGAAGGGGCCTCATTGTCTTTGAGCTCTAACACAATTGCGAATGAAACATCGTCTACAGAGCTGAAGTTGATAAGAGTTTCATGCCGTTCGGAATGCAGCATACCTGTCTGCTTCAGTTGTCCTAGAGTCGACTCCATCATTGTAAGCTTGACCAAAAAGGCGCGAAAGTAGTAAACCAAGGCCGATGCGGTCATTGCATCTTCAACACTTGCTCCATGTATTATTTCACCAATTGAGTACCATAGAACATAGCATAACGCACCCAGTATCCTTATTGTACGCTTCCGTCTGAATAAGGGTTTCTAAAGAAAATATGAATCTTTCCAAAGGGACTTGGTCTTTGTCCTTGATGACGACAACCACTTTATCGACGTGCTCCTGCAATGGCGATGGGCAACAGTGTCTTCCGGGCGTAGTACAGTTCACATACGTGCATCATCTCGTCTCGTATAGCTTTTACAGCACCCGAGATGTAATCATTCAAGGCCGGATGTCGAGATTGGTAAACGGGTGTTTCATATTTCTTTCGGCGGACAAAAAGGTCTGAAGGATAGACTTGTCGCACATACAGAATTGTGTGAATTGCAACTTCAACTGGATATAGGTGAGTACAATGAGAATATCATGTATAAGCCTGTAACTTGCTGAATCCAGCGATTCCGTGAACAACTTCTGCGTAACAAATGAATGTTGGTCTTGCGTTTGTCAATGAGGGATGGTAAGCCTTACGATTAAAACTTAGTCCCTCCTCCATAGAACTTTCATAACTCTTAAAAGAACAATTATTGAAATAGACGATAAACAAAGGTGTCAAGACCTTCGCGTGTACCAATTTAGTTTTTCAACTTTGACATATTGATTTGAATTATATAATTACATCCTTCAAATGAAACAATCACAAGCAGGAACTGTTACTTTTAATTCTACTGGTCGTCAAAAATCGGGTATTGGGTCGTCATATCTATTACAAACCTAGCTTGACGTAGAAATGCCTAACTACCTGCTCCGCGAGATATTGGTCGCAACAACGACATTAGTATTGAAGTGCTCTGTTTATATGTCGGATGGTAGTAGTCCATATAATGCTATAATAGATGTTTATGAGATCGCATGTGTTCCTTCATGCTTATATGTTGGGGAATAACCTGTCGGACAGTAAGCTACCATTCGAAACAAAGAATGCAAAGGACTTGCCAGTCATATTTAATCATGTCGTCTGCGTTGACGATAGCTGCTGAGATGAAAGATCTTGCTTCCATCCAGACCCAGACCTGGTAAATATGACATTAGCATTGCAATAAAGTACAAACGAAGAAGAATACCTTTAGAAGGGCACCGAGATTGCTAGAAGGAAGATCTCTTGTCATGGATTCTCTGGTAGCCATCTGACCACCTAATTGACGCAAAATGGGTAGCGCACTGGCGAATAGATCCAGCCCTGGATCCAACTGTCGGCCAATACCTTCTAGCAATAATATTGAAATGACAGTATTAATAAAGTCAGCCTCCATCTTTACATGATGTTCGCGAACCGACTTGAGCACATCGGTAAGAAGATCAGAAATCTTGATCTGGCCGAGCGAGAAGGTCTTGCGCTTCACGCTGAGCACTAGATGTTGCATCTTTAGAGCAAACGTCTCGGTGTTGATGGCGAGTTCGGGTGAGCGGGAGCGCTCAATCATCAACTGACCCGTGCGATAGCCGTCAAATTCTGCCACTGCGCGGAATAGATCCAGGAAGTTTTGACGATTCCGGGCATTGAGAGTAGTGACGAGACCGGCGTCAATGAAGATAATTTCGGGAATGTATCCCGCTTCGTGGAGGGAATTCAGCTCGGCGTGCCATTCAACGGGCGAGTTGATCAGTGTACGGAGTTTGCTGACAATGCTGTCGGATTGGGAGTAATCGACGGAGGTCATGATGGAGGTTGTGAGACCGTTAATGTCAGAGGTGCGTCTGTTGACAATGTGGTGATAGAGATTTCGAAGAAGCATACGCGTTGTAAGTGGCTTGCTGAACTTGATCATGATATTGCCGGGATGGAGGTCGGAGTGAACAAAGTTGTCGAGAAGCAACATGTTCTAAAACAGCAATTAACGAAGAAAGGGAAAGGAAAGACGCTACACCTACCAAGAACGCGTCCAATCCCACGGTTGCAACCTGATCGTCGTAGGGACCTCCCCCGTTGCGCATAAACGCCTCGAGCGGGAGTGCATTCTGGTACTCCTCGATGAGCATCTCCTGGGTCGACCATACCTTGAGAGGACGGGGAAAGGTAACGGGAACATTTCTGGGGGCAAAGTTGGACTCGAAAGCGAGAAGGTTGTCGGCCTCGTGTCTCAAATCGAGCTGCTGGTGCATCATGGAGCCGAATACCTCGACTTCCTCTGGAAGGGACAGCCACTGCATGCCTGGAAGGAGAGACAGACAACGTGCAAAGAAGGTCATGATGGATAGGTCGCGAGAGATGGTCTTGGAGACATGGGGGTGAAGAATCTTGATGGCTACGGATGCAGTGGGTACGGAGGGCGGAGGATCTTTGAGAATGACGGGACCGAGTGCAGCGGCGGGATTCTTACGAGGACGTCGTGGACCGAGATAGGAGGGGGGTATAAGATCTTGCTTGAGGGTTGCACGATACACCTGTGCGATGGCGCCAGTGCCGATGGGTACATTATCGAATTCCTCAAAGATCTGATCGAAAGGACGGCGGAAGACGCGCTCTACGACCTTTTTAGTATAGTGGAAGGAATGGGGTCTGCCTTGTGAATGGAGTGCGCCTAGCGTTTCACAGAGAAGAGAGGGAAAGAGATCGGCTCTGGAGGCAGCCCATTGGGCCAACTGTTGGGGGGGGTGTAAGATTGAGAGCAATGAAAGGAAAGGGCAGGACTTGCCTTGATGAATGTAGGCCCTGCAGCCTCCATTTGGCGGACCAAAAGACCGTACCACCAGACAGCACCCCACCTGTCGCCGCGGTATCTCTTCTCTGGGATTCCTATGAGAAGCATGGGGCTAGATACGATGACGGGAAGGAAGAGAAAGAAGAGGTATATGAAGCGCTTTGCAGTGAGGATGGGCTCCCATATGTTTCTGCGAAGGAAAGACAGGATGCGGCGATGGATGGAGCGCTCTGCCTCGGAGGGAGAGAAGATGAGGGGCTGGATGGATTGGGGGATGGTGGGGCAGGGACAGGGAATGAGAGTTGGGGAGGAGAGGAGGGACGGAGGGGCGGGGGCGGGGTGGACAGGAAGTAGAGAGAGAGGCCGGCGGCGAGGGGCAGGAGGCAGAGAGCATGGCGGGGGACGGAGGGGCGGGGGATGGGTGCGCGGGTGAAGAAGGACGGATAGGGGGCACGGGGACGGGAGCACGGGGAGAAGTGGCGGGCGAGGGCAGGGCGTGGGAGTGGGAGTGGGCAGGACTTGAAGAAGGAGGGGCGCAGGAGAGGACGAAGCATGAGAACGGGGGATGGCCTGGAGAGACGCCGTGCACATTTAGTATAAGAATGACTGACGTCATTGTGCGCCGTATTGTACTGATTGTACGAAAATAATGTTTATTTGATGACAAACTTGAGTTGAACTGTTCTGTCTATCTTATTCAAGTGTCTCCCACCCGCATTCCAGCAGCCAGTCCCTGCTCCCCGCGGTCTATGGCCAGTCCATATGCATTCGTTACCCTTGTATCATCAGACTCTTATCTCCCAGGTGCCCTCGCCCTCGCAGCCGCCCTCAACGACCTCCACCCCCTCCCTCGCACCGTCCCCTTCCACTCCCTCTGTCTCGTCACTCCCGAGTCCGTCGATGTCTCCACCATAAAACTCCTCAGGAAGGCCTTTGACATCGTCATCGGCGTCGAAATCCTCGACCAGGAGGATACCAGCCGTCTAAAACTTCTTCGTACGTCCCCCCTCTCTTTCCCGCTTTTCGTTATTTCTTCCCAGACGCGTCCCTTCAACCTCTTCGACCAATCCTTCCTGCCAACTTTCTGTAGTGGATGCGCGTACTTTTTGCAATTTCAAACCATCCCCCCTGTCCCCGTTGCCCTGGTTGTCCTCCTTATCCCTATCTCATTCCACATACTCACCCCTCCGCCCCCACAGGCCGTCCCGATCTTACCACTGTCCTTACAAAGCTCCATGTATTTCGTCTAACCCAGTACTCAAAAATCATCTTTCTCGATGCCGACGTCCTCCCCATCCGCCCCATTTCACATCTATTCCAGCTACCTCACGAATTCGCAGCAGCCCCCGACGTCGGCTGGCCAGATATCTTCAACTCTGGTGTTCTCGTTCTCTCCCCAGGAGACGACAAGTTTGCTCAACTCGACCAACTCATCAAGTCCAAGGGGTCCTGGGACGGTGGAGACCAGGGTATCCTGAACGAATGGAGAGGCGACAACTGGCATAGGCTCAGCTTCACCTTCAACACCACCCCCACTGCCGCGTACACGTTCGTCCTTCCTCTGTCACATCGACTGCTGATAGCTTACCCCCTCTTTCAGTTATGCTCCTGCCTACGAGCGTTTCGGTTCCCAGATATCCGTCATTCACTTCATTGGACCCAACAAACCCTGGAAGTCTATTCCCTATCGCTCCCCCTTCACCACCCACAGTGTCTCTAATTCCGATTCTGTCCATCAAGTTTATGATTACGACTCTCTCGTGGACAGGTGGTTTGCCGTTTACGACTCCCATTATCGTTCGCATCCCGTTATCCCCACCCCTTCATTTGAAGTCCAGCACTATTCTGCCGCGTGGGATGACGGCACTTCTCATGCTACCAGAACGTTTCCCACCGGAAATACTGCACTCGGCTTGGATGAGTTGAAAAAGTTGGCGATTGAGGGGATGAATGCCTCTGGCGTTGGTTCCGAATCACGTCCAGGAGAAGGAGAGTACAGGAGCATGCCTCTCGAAGGACGCGTGGACTTGATGCGCCCCAAGAAGGAAGTCCCTGGGGAAGCCGAGGAGGAAGAGCACGAACCAGGTGCAGGAGATGAGAATTTCCTTGTGGACGACACCAGTGACTTTGATTATGACGATGTGGTTACACCTGTTTCACGACCTACTTCCCTACCTGACGGTTCCATCTATTGGAAGACCATGCCTACACCGGGTCCACACGAAATACCCTCCAGTCCTCGTCTGCCCATCGTATCTCTTCCTCCCACTCCAATTCCTCAGACTCAATATTATGAGGAGTCTTCTGCGGGTGATACCGACGATGGCGATGGTGGATATTTCTATGGGGCTGCACCGCCTGTTCATAGTCGCAGCCGACACGATCACGAGAAGCACCCACCCCATCGTATTAGCCCACAACACTCTTTCCGGGGTAGTCCTCCGCATCAAGCAAATGTCAAGGCTGGTGGCACTCCGGCAAGCAACCGTGATCGTCAACAGTCCGAGCACCATCAGCACCAATATAGTACTCACCACGTACCACATACTCACAACCATGGACATCGGCCCCACCATGTACATCAGGAACAACAGCGGCATCCTATAGACAGTCGTCAAGGGTCTGGACAGCGGTATAACTCCGAAGGAGATGGTGCACGCACTCCTCAGCAGGAGCAGCGGCGTCCGCCCTCTCCTCCGTTGTTGCTCTGGGATCCAGCCAAAGATCCACCTCCCAAGACGCAGCCTACGCCGTCCGCGTTTCCTACGGATACCTACTTCCAGAACGTCTGGGATCAGACGTCTTCTAGTAAATCTCGTGATAGTTCCACCCATCAGGATGGATCCAAGGGACCTGGATCTGCTGCGTTCTTTGAACCTCCTCCGCCATCTGAAATACCAGATTTACTGCTGCGGGAAGGTCATTATCGCAACGTGACTGGTCAAGATGGCGCACAGTCACCTCCAGTACCTGATCCTTCCAAGGTGAAATCTATCTTCCCTTGGGAAGATAAACTCCGTCAGCTTCCTGGTCGCGTATTTCCTACTACCGACGCACCGAAACCATCTCAGTTTGCAAGTCCTCCGCTTCAAACCATCCCCTGTTGTAGAAAGTCCGTCAAGTCCGCCCAAGCCAACATCTCCCATTCGACTCCTTTCGCCACTGGGGCTCTCTACCCCACTTCGATCAACTTATTCGAATGCATGGGACTCGGTCCCCAGCATCCAGAAGTACGCCTCAAAGCTCGTGCGTCCACCACCGGCGTCAGCACCTATGTTCCCCGCTTTTGACGAAGAATGGCGAAAGAACCGAAGGAAAAGCTGGGATGAAAGAGTTGAAGTTAGTAGCAGAGATGGAGATGACGAGGACAACGCAGATGACGAAGATGAAGAAGAGCAGCAGGCACCTACTCATACCAATCAATGGGATAATGATGATGACAGTGAGATAGAAGCAGCACGTCGCCTTTCGCGTCGTAGTTCAATCGCATCTAGTTATTCTTACAAGGGTAAAAAAAAGGAATACCGATCTCGAGGTGTACAAACAGTTCAACGCGAGAAACGCCATCAGTCCATTCAAGTGTCAACTGATCCGCCGTTGAGAACCGAGCAACGTAGGGGCTCGTCTGCCTCATCTGGAAAGCGTCAATGGACGGCATCCGGCAGCTTAAATATATCTTCTTTTGCGACCATGCAAACTGCCCGCGTCGGTCATGATATGTTTGTTTCGGCAGCTGCCCCTTCTCCTATGTCGGAAGTGCCACAAGGACATTCCATACGTACGCGGGCTACAAAACTGTCATCGCCGTCTGTATCACCTACTACAAGTATTTCCCTGCGATCTTCTCGTGAATTCGTTGTTTCCCCTGTTGCACGGGTTCCTCAGAAGTCGGTTAGTGGATCGCCGCAACATTCTTCTACTCCTCTCGTCAAGTCTCCTCCTACCACGAGAATTACATCTCCCACTGTCAGAACCATTGCTCCACAGGCTAAACCAACTATTTCAATCACAAATTCAAGGCCACCTTCTCTTGTGATGCGTCAAATTTCGAATGATTCATCGCTGCCCTCTCCGGCTTCCTCCGTAGGGCCACTTTCTCCCCCCGACGGACAGCCTATTTCTCCATCTACGAGAAGAGCCGGGCGCGTTTGGGATCCAGCTCGCGGTGTTGAGTTGTTCAAACGAGGTTCCGAAGAAGTACTCGCCAGATTTTTGAAAATGGGGTCATGGGAATAAAATTGTCGATAAATGTTACATATGGTCTCAAAGATATTTCGGACTCGTTTTCTAATTTTTTCGTTCACGGTTTCATTTGAAGTTGGTTTTGTATGCCTATCAATGTTTCCCCCAATACCCCACATAGTCATGTTTCTTTTGCAACAACTGTCTACCTACCCTATTACATGCTTTTATGTCTCTATTGCTTGTATGTTTCCTGTTGTGACGAATAGATTATATTGTTATTTGTACCTTGCCCCTTACGAGGAACAACGGTCAATTGGGTGCAAATAATGTGCGTAGACGTCATCGCTACTCTGACGTCATTTTCAATTAGTCTACTCCAATGAACGCAGCTAACGACGCCTATAAAAAGGGTGCGTTCTTTTTAGTGAAACAGAATATTCGCAATAATCAACTTCACTACCTACAATGTCTAACTCTTCTTCCAACTCAAACACCATCTTCAACGTTCCCGAGCCCCAAGGCGTCGAGTAAGTCGTCCTGCGATCTACTGTATACTGCCTTGATACTAGTATCTCACTCACAGACGCGTCAAGTTTGAGACTACGGCTGCTGAGGCACAAGCAAACGCACCAACTTCTCAGGTTGCCCGTGAAATCGAGAATAATGCAGACCGGACGAAGGGTGCAGTCGAGCAGGCTGCAACTGTTGCCAAGGTATGTTTGTTGCCCTCACGTTGCAAGCAAGCCATCTAATATAATGTCGCAGACTCTCGGCCCTCAACTTACCGGCGAACCCGCAACTGCGGTGGATCAGTTCGGACGAAACGCTTCTGAGACAACTAATGCTGCTGTGAATGAAGGAAAGCATGATGTAGAAGCCGCTAAAGCCACTGGTGCTGGTTATATTGAGCAGGCCAAGTCGATGGCTTCTAGTGCCATATCAACAGCTCAGGTATGTTACATGATGATTCATTCTCCCGTTATTTTACTGAATTTGTCATTAGAATTACTTACCAACTCTGTAGGTGGCAAGCCAGCTGAAAATTCTTCAGACCCTCAATCTGGCTCTTCCATCCTTTCATCAACTGCAGCCTATCTTTCTTCTGCGACCCAAATCGCAAAAGAAGTGGCTCAACCGCATATTGAAAATGCAAAAGGCCTTGCACAGAATGCCCTAGGCACCACCGGAACGCAGGGTCTTCCGACCAAGGCACCAGCCTCTTCAACCGGCATTCCAGCCACCAGTGCACCTCTTGAAAGCGGACCGCATACTACCACGACGCCTTACCCATCAACAACCACGAAAACCAGTACAAATATTGCACAGAACGAAGGGGCTCCTAGTGTAAATTAATCGTATCGTTAGTGTATACCCGTCGGACACGGTACATGTAATTTTAGCAGGCTTGAAATAAGTAATGGCGCATGACATCATGTGGTTAAACAGTACACTATAAATATATATAGCACGTACAAGCGCGCAGCCGCTCAGATATAAGTATGGATAGATTAGATCAGTGACCTTATTCCAACCCACCCCATCTTTCTCATCACCAACAGTAGCAACATTTCTGACTATAACAATGGTGAGTTCCTTGTGAACTTTGGAGACTTTCGGTAGGTCTGAACCCAAAGAAAAGGATTCCTTCGTCAATCTCGCAAAGAAAGGTTACGAAGCTTATCAAGATTCGCAGTGTAAGATCCAGGCTCTTATTACTTATCTTTGTCGGATGATTAAAATGGCACAGCGGATGTCTCCAAGACCGGTGGGCAGGAATATAACTCGCCCCACCATTCGGGACAAAGCCAATTCATTCCTTGAACTGTGCGCAGGTCCCCAAAGCTTTTGCACCCGATTCTAATGGATCGAACGTTTTCTAGTCAACGAAGACGAAGTCGTTCAAACGGCTCAGAACCATGGTTCTGGCGATAGCTCACTCTTCTCTAGCGCACTCTCATTTATCTCGAATAATAAGGAAAGTCGACTTTCGCCATTGATGTTGTTCTAGTGACTTGAATGATTCTGCAGAAATCTCATGAGGAACCAATTGACGAAGGCGAGGTAACAAGGGCGCATGAAAAGGTTTACCAGCAGGGTGAGGCTAGCAACATGAGTGCCGGCTCGCTTGGAAGCGCGGCCGCCATGCAGGTGAGCATCGTGCCTGCAAGCGATGTTCTTTCACGCGCGTAGCTAAAAGGTATCGCAGGTTTTGAAGCAGTTTGTATCTGGTAACGGATCCAAGGGCTCTGGTCAGAATTCGCAGACACAGTTGATTAGCCTGGCAATGGCTGAGGCAACCAAATTGTTCGATAAATCTGGAGGAGCGGCCTCTGGTAACAAGCAAGATGCCGTGAACGGTGCTGCCATGACTATAATGAAGCTTCTTGTACAGTCCAAGTTCAGTGGGGCACTTAGAACCATAGTAGTATGTAGGTAGCAACTCTGGTGGGCTTGTCCTGGACTTTTGTGAGTGTCAGCTAGTGGTGTTGGGGTTTGGTTCCGAACCTAGGTTCGAACGTGAACCCATGAAGAACCGGACTGACGTTCGGTCCAAAGTTCGACCGTCTCAGGGGAACCGAACCGCATGTCCGGTTCTTGGTTCTCCATAATGTAGTTTTCTCTGAACGCGTTCAGACCTGTAATATAGATTACATTTTTTTGCTTTAATATAATGAACAAAGTATGTAGTATCTCGATGACTGTGGTCCATTCCTCTGAGTTCTCGCAATCCACAGTCACGAACTCGTACCGTGATCCTCAGGCTACCTTATGGAATGATGAGATGTCAGAGGAAGTATTTGACAACTTCCTCGCACAGTTTCCGAGCCCTAGGCGGCCGCTGTAGTATTATAGGTACTTTACATACATCTATGTAGTTATCCTTTCTTTCACTGCAAAATCCAGCTCGCTGCTCAAGATACCACGAATATGATTTAAATCTTCTCCTAATACAACATTTTAGCAGACAGTGGAGTATATATAATTGGCAACAGGTCTGAGGGGTCTGAGGTATGTACATTCTCGCAAATGAATATTTAGTCTCTTTAGATCGACTAGCTTGTGATACAAGACCATACTACTGCATCCTGCTATCCCCTCCCTTCAACCTTCCTTCTCCCTGTGTCGCAAGACTGGCGTATTGCCCACTGCCTGGTAGATCTCTTTACGTCGGATGGCTGAAAATTGAATCACAATATCTTCAAGTTGGACTGTGTGACAGGAACTCTGTGCTCTACTTTGAAGCTGCTCAGGCTTTGCAGTGGCGGCTACATCACTAAATTGGTGAAAGTCTCAAATAGCCGCACATTTCTCACGGGCGTTATGAGCGGTTATGCATTGGTTGTGATGTTAATATCATAGTATACAACATTCATGATCTCACCAAGATATTGTATACTATGTATAAGTAGCTGTAAGCTCACCACGAGATCAGACGCAAATGATACGTGATTATATTCCTATCATCATACTGTGCTTAACTTACAAGTTTTTTATCATAGTATCCCTTGAGCAGCTTTCGTTGTGTTCTTAATTAGAGGAAGGGACTACTGCCAAATCTTGACTGTACATGGACAAAACCTTAGAGCTTGATGTCAACGCAGTGCACTTCTCGTTCACTTTCTCAAGAGTCACTGACTGCCCTGTTCTAGGATGTTGACCGTCAATTTCTCTACTGGGTAAGTCTGGCTTGCGGTGTCAAACGTCGATGCTATGTGCCGTCCACCTCCTACTTTTCAGGTCAATTGCTGCATGCTTATTCGCCGTCTTTTAACGTCCGACCTATATACACATGCTATGTGCCGTTACCCTACAGCCACCAAATGTCCTCCTATCGAGCCATCCAGCCGAGCATTTCCAAAGAAAGTGTCTAACTATGAAGTAAGAAGCCTGACCGTGTTCCGACATTGTTCTCGGTGGTTATCAAGCGGGCATCAGCAATCGCGAGGCATCGGTACCATCAGTATGGCAGTCCCATGACTGACCAATCTGGGTAATTGGGCAATATATGTACTCGGAAAGACCATCAGCAGTTTGAAGTCACAGTCACTCAGCCTTCAAGCCTGTGGCTGCTTGTTGTATCCCATACTCACATAATTGTGCCTAGGCATTTGATGACACAGGCACATATGTAGAGCTGGACTGCTTGGGTCTAGAAATACTTATGTCAAAACATTGCAGTCGAGTCTCCGCAATCAATTTGATACACATCAGGACCTTGTCAGGACCCATCTCGCCAAATCCTGCCATGGCAAAGCAAAAAATACCCCATTCGGCAATAACAAATGCAATATATGTACCACCCTTCAATACCTCGGATTTTCATTCTGCATTTCTAGTCTACCCTCTCGAGTCTTATCAAATCTTCCTCAAGTTTCTTGATGTTTATTTGTGCCTAAGTATGTCATTATCCATCTCTTTCCCTTAAATCTTCACCCAAGTTGTTTACTAGGTGCCTACTTGTTTCAGTGTTGTCGCAGATTCCCGGGTTATTTTGTGTGAAGGGTGCAAAGAGTAAGTCTGCAAGAGCTTCAGTGTGTTCATCATATCTTTCTGACCTTTACCATTTAATAGTATGTCGCACATTTGTCACTCCTTCCACTCCAAAACTCTGTCACAGGCTGGTCGATAGGCAGAGGAGCTTTAGTAGTAAAGGAGGAGGCCAGAAAGGTGCACTTCATTCCCTAGACTCAGTATTTCGTAGTACTATGCAGGTACTATGTACAAGTATATAGGCAAAAATATATCTTATTACAAATTTCCACTGCTATTGCATACATCCTATATCCATTTTATTGGAAAGAGAGAATAAGAGCAATACTGTTGTGCATAAAAATCATAATAGCACTGACAGATTTTATTGAACTCACAATTCAATGGGGGACTCACTACAATCTCATACAGTCGATGTGATAATATATCGCACTCATGATTTCCCATGAGCAGCATGAGTGGCCATAAGAAAGAGCTACTTGGGGTGGCTGCAAATTAACATCTACCCTTATATGATCAAACCATAAGATCACATCAACTCATACCACGCACATCAACTCACATTACATTACATTTTCACAGGAGATTCGCCCGAATTTAGTGATGTAGTGGATTCTTTAATATAAATACACACTTCAAAATGAATCTGGACTGAGCAATCAAGTTCCACACTTGATACCTGCCACCTCTTGTCTTGTTCTACTCCTTCCATTCTACTTTAGTACATATTTAACTTCTATTTCTTTCTAGATACACAAGTATGTCTACTGAAATGAAGTTGGTCCTTAAATACACATAAAACACTAATTATTGTCATTTTTATGCTACTAATTTGTTGAAATAAGTCGGAAAATAAAATAAAATAAGATTCTTGGTCCAGTTCAACATTCGAACTCGCTCCGAACCTGAACCGGACCCCAGCGAACCTGAACCTCAAGTCCAGTTCTAGGTTCAGTGAAGGGGCCTGAACCGGACCTCAGGTCCAGTTCAAGGTAAGACTGTACATGGATGGCCAGTATCCAAATACCCACGGATATTATCCGAATTTAGCCAAGTTCAGATGGGTCCGGATAATTTCCCATGGGTATTTGGATATTTTTAGCTCATCTGGGGTACCCATCTAAATTTACTGTATTAGCTCAGGAACCTGGCCACATTAGTGGAAATTTTGAATTTGTTCATTCCAAAGACTGTGTACTTAGACTTAAATACATGTGCTAGATATGTTACATACTGATTCCCTTCCTACTGGGAAACGAATGTGAAGACACCCAGAGGGCGTGGGAGAACTATAATGGAAACCCAAAGTGAGTACAGGTATGGGAATGAGAGCAGAAGTGCAGAAGTGAACCGTGGCTTCAGCATATGTGCTGTGCCACCTGGATATCCCCAGGGAATGGTTCTTATTTCGAGGAAGTCAATATTCAACAGAGGAAGACATTCCAGAGTATAAGAGAGGGCTTCACCACTACACTAGGCAGTGGGAGAGAAACCCGAAGGAAAACCCGGAGTGGGTTTTGGAACTTAGAAGTAGGAAGAAGTGTATGAGGTTTATATGAATACTGAAGACTACCTAGTACATTTGGAAGGCTATTTATATGTACTCGTAAGACATAGGTACGAATCCAGAGACTGAATGCTAAGTGTAAGTAAACGAAATAAAGACTAGGCAAAGAGGAGTAGTGGCACAAATGACATGCTCAGAATGAAGAATAGGAAACTAAACTACATTGCCCATAATGAAACATACAAGTGAGAATGGAAGAGAGGAGTAATGTTATAATGACATGGTGAGGCTGTCATAAGAGAAACTACGTATCTGAAGTATCTGATAGAAAACCCAACGGGTTCTGGGTACATTCCTGGGTGGGAACATTGGGAAGTGTAAACCTGAAGCAGGTACATTCCGGGAATGGACCAGGTATGTTAGACGGTCACATGGGAACGTCAGCACGATGTATCCAGACACAGATATAACAGTATCTGTTGGAGCACGAGGGTTGCCTATACAATCCGTGCGCTATTGATGCGCCATGCCGACAAGGCGGAAGCCGCTGTTCCCATGCGCAAGTGACTGGCTATGAGTAAATAGTAAATTTTCGATCGTATTACATATAAAAGTAGATTAGCAAGCGTCTCGCTCCCCTCAGTTGTCTCTCATCATAACGAGCACTGAGGTGAGCTGAGCCTATTACATTTTATAGTACTATTACTTATATATTACCTACTGCAGTACTTTACTCTATAGGTAATATACCAAGTTGTCTCTCATCATAACGAGCACTGAGTACTTTACTCTATAGTCGTGATCTCTTATAGGTTATGGGCCCCGCCCCTGCCAATTAACTGCTATATATATCGAAAACACGAGATTACATTTAACATGTCGACTACGAATAACGCTGGCCTTGTAAATTTCTCACAGGCTGTCGATAGGCTGGACAGCTCGGGCGAGAACTGGGTGATGTTCAAAGCCCGCTTCGAAGGAGCTATGAGAGCTCAGAAGGTATGGAAGCATTTTACTGGAGAAGCCATGAAACCCGGGGAAGGATCATCCGAGCTCGATGCATGGCAGGAGAAGGAAGACATGGCGTCTCACCTGCTGATGCAGAAGTTACCAGACTCAATACTTGCGAAGTATATGATGAGGCCTTCCGTAGCCCAGAGGTGGTCTGGGATTGTGTCGGAATTCACAAGCAAATCCATGTTGATGCAAAACAACCTTCGGATGAAATTTCAGGCCATGGTTTACCGGGACGGAGCAAATTTGCACGATGAGTTCAATCGTGTTAACATGGAGTATGAGAAGTTGAAGGCTTTGGGAATTACCATCACAGACGACGAATACAGGAGTCTTATTATAAACTTTTTAAAACCACTGCCAGACTTATCCACCTATATTTCGCAGATAGATGCGAACGTTCGAGCTATCGTTGCGACAATCGAGAGCACTATGGGCGACGGACTTGGAGGTATTATCGCCACCAATGTTTTGACCTCGACTGAAGCCACCACAACCGAGACGGCGACAGCGACCACTGTCTCTCCCACAACGCCTACACCTGATACCAAACCGCTGACGAAGCATCTCCCCACAAACCTCAGACCGGATTACATGATCCACCTGGTGCTTCAGGAATGGGATAGGGTGTATGGCGACAAGAAGCAGAAAGGCATTGGGAAAGCCAGAAGCCAGGAGTCTGGAGTTGCCGCATACAGCACAATGTCGAGTGAGAAACCGGGCTCATGTACAGGAGGAGGACGTCGCCAGAAGGACCATCAGCGCCGAGGAACACGTGCAACAGGCGAGTGCTGGAACTGTGGTGGCCGTGGACATAAGCAGGACAAGTGTCCTTCCCCGAAGAAGGACAACGAAAAGGATGGACGAGACAGCAATGCCTCAAACAGCCGATCCAAACCTTCCTCGGGTGGGAACAGTGGCTCTGCATCCACAGCAGCCAGCTTAGATGAGATCGCCGGTGCATGGACAGTATTTTATGCTGATGATGTGCTTTCAGAAGAGGATGAAAACAGCGAGGATATGGTGGATAGGATAACAGAATTGCCGCATTTGCTTGAGGAGCAGACTGAGGACCCTGATGATGATGAGATGCCCCCACTCATTGTTTTGTCCAAGGATGAGGACGAGGAAGGAATGGGTGGAACTAGAGCCATTGATGAAACCTTACCCCCATACAAGATTAGGATGTCGGAATCAACACAAGGCGTGGTTGCTGCCGCCTCTGCTGGATCGAAACTAGACCCATGTGATTTATACGATTCTGGGGCCTCACACCATATGTCCCCTTTCCGAGAAGATTTTGTTAGTTTCAAATCTATTGCCCCTTGTTCACTGACTACGGCAAATCAACAGTACTTCTCGGCTGAAGGGATAGGTGATGTGGTCATATCAGTCCCCAATGGAAATAACAAGGTGAAAATGCAACTCACTGATGTCTTATACACTCCATCACTGGGATTTTGCCTTGTTTCGGTAGGAAAGATCGACAATGCCGGCTATTATACAACATTTGGAGGTGGTGCATGTGAGTTCCGGCGTAGTAGAGGAGGGGATACGATAGGATGCATCAGGAAGACGCGAGGGTTATATATTGTACCTCGAGGAGGACATGTGGCAGTGGCAGTAGATTCCCGGACGACAAAGCTGACAATCATGGAGCTACACCGAAGAATGGGACATATAGCCCCCCGAGCGGCACGCGAACTTGTAATGAAAGGTTTGATTAGCGGGATAGAACTCTCTGACTCGGATGAACCTCTGAAATGCGATATCTGCATCCAGGCAAAAGCCTCGCGAAAACCCATTCCGAAGGAGCGCGCTGGTCCACAAGCTACATCATTTGGAGAGGAGGTCCATTCGGACATTTGGGGACCAGCCAATACAGAAACTCTGGGTCATCGTCGGTATTTCATCAGCTTTACTGATGACTTTTCACGTTGGACGACGGTCTACCTTCTTCGTACGAAGGACGAAGCTTTTACGTCATTCAAAAGCTTTGAGGTTTGGGTTGATACTCACTTGAAGGCTCGCATCACTTGTTTACATTCAGACCGAGGAGGAGAATATATGTCAGACGAATTTCGTCAGTACCTAGACCAACATGGGATTCAACAGAAACTTACCGTACATGATACACCAGAGGAGAATGGAGTCTCTGAGCACCTGAATCGTACGTTACTCGAAAAGGTCCGTGCAATGCTACTAACAGCCGCCCTTCCTACATTCTTGTGGGGAGAAGCACTGTTACATGCTGTCTTCTTGAAGAACCAGACATCTACGAAGGCGTTAAACGGTAAGACACCCTATGAAGTGGTCAATGGTACTGTACCTTACCTAGGAAACTTGCCGCTGTGGGGGAGCCGAGTATGGATTCATGACCCGGATGGAGGAAAGCTTCACACTCGTGCGCGAGAAGGCCGATGGGTTGGATATGACCTACACAGCAACGGTCATCGAGTCTATTGGCCTGACAAGCGCAGCGTAGGTGTTGAACGCTCAGTGTCTTTCTCTATGTCTGAAGCTGGTGGTGATGTGGTAGACGACGTTGCGCTCGAGGGGGAGGAAGTAAATGGAGTCGATCCCAACGTTGATACGAGTCAGGGAACTAAGGAAGCCAATAGGGATGAAGGAGATCAGGGGAGCGAACCACGGTAGAAGAACATACCAACACACTGCCTATTCCCTCAAACTCATCACTCCCAGCCATCCCTGCAGATACTCGTCCACAACGTAATCGAAAACCCTCGCAATATGTCCGCGATATCCAGGCTGGCATTGGCTCTACCACAATTCGAAGATCTCCCCGCAATGTGCTACCAAAAGGAATGCAAATTCCCGGAGGTTTTGACGAAGCAGAAGTGGAGACGGAGACACCACAACTAGAGGAAGAGATTACTGGGTTAGCTATGGCGGCAGCTATGGCAGATGCTCACGGGCTAGAACCACGATCATTTGCAGAGGCGAAACGAAGTCCAGATTGGCCGCGTTGGGAAGAGGCGATGTTGGAGGAACAGGCTGCACTCGAGGCACACGGGACTTGGACACTAGAGGTCCCACCTCGAGGTGCAAACATAGTCGGGTGCCATTGGGTGTACGCTGTCAAACGAGATATGAATGGCAACATCCAGCGATATCGAGCTCGCCTTGTAGCGCAAGGCTTTTCTCAGGTCCCTGGGGTGGATTTCTTCGATACTTATGCTCCCGTCGCGAAAATGGCGTCCATTCGAGTCATTCTTGCATACGCGGCACGGCTAGACTTCGAGATCCACCAGGTAGATGTCAAGAGCGCCTACCTAAATGGAGATTTTGAGGAAAACGAGGTGATTTATATGAAACTACCACCCGGACTACACCTTACCTCTGACCCAAATAAAGTTCTGCACCTCCGACGCCCGTTGTATGGACTAAAACAGAGCGGCCGCCATTGGTACAAGAAGTTAAACTCAATCTTGAAAGATCATCTTGGGATGTCACAATGCGAAGTCGACCAAGCTGTGTTCTATCGCGTCAACAAGAGGGGATCCATCCTCATAGCAGCACATGTCGACGACTTGACCATTGCCACGTCAACGATGACCTTGATGGATGAGGTGAAGAGAGCTCTGCGGAAGGAGGTTGAGATTTCAGACATGGGTGAGATACACTGGATCCTGGGTTTTGCAGTGCATCAAGACAGAGAAGAACGTACTTTGTCCCTCTCCCAGAAAACGTACGTCGATTCCATTCTTGAACGTTTCGGTTTCACGGGTGCAAGACCTAGAGCGATGCCAATGAGTCCTGGTCTGCGGTTATCAAAGGCACAATGTCCTCAGACAGCGGATGAATTTGCGCGCATGAGGAATAAACCATATCGTGAAGCCGTAGGTTCCCTCCAGTATTTGTCCTTGGGAACAAGACCGGACATTACCTATGCAGTCGGTCAGCTCGCTAGCTTCAACGAGAACCCAGGTCCTGCCCATTGGGAAGCCGTAGCAGCAGTATACGCTTATCTCGCTGGGACAAGGGAGTACGAGCTCACCTATGGACACAAGTCAGTCGAGCTTGAGGGATTTGGAGACGCGGATGGGAGTAATCTGGAGCATAGAAGGGCAGTTTCTGGGTATGCTTTCCTGATAGATGGGGGAGCTGTGTCATGGAGTTCGAAACGACAGGACCTCATTGCACTGTCAACCACCGAGGCTGAGTATGTGGCAGCCACCCACGCTGCCAAAGAAGCGCTCTGGCTTAGGACGTTGATTGGGCAGCTGTTTGGGAAGATCACAGAACCTACGACCCTGTATGGAGACAATCAATCTGCCATCGCACTCACCAAGGACCAGCAATACCATGCGCGAACCAAGCATATCGATATCCAATTCCATTTTATACGCTGGATAATTGAAGAAGGTAAAATCAAATTAGTTTATTGTCCCACTGATGATATGGTAGCGGATACCTTAACCAAAGCGCTCCCAAGCGCCAAGGTGAAGCACTTCGCGACCGAATTGGGACTTAGGGCGCGCAAGGATTGAGGGGGAGTGTTGGAGCACAAGGGTTGCCTATACAATCCGTGCGCTATTGATGCGCCATGCCGACAAGGCGGAAGCCGCTGTTCCCATGCGCAAGTGACTGGCTATGAGTAAATAGTAAATTTTCGATCGTATTACATATAAAAGTAGATTAGCAAGCGTCTCGCTCCCCTCAGTTGTCTCTCATCATAACGAGCACTGAGGTGAGCTGAGCCTATTACATTTTATAGTACTATTACTTATATATTACCTACTGCAGTACTTTACTCTATAGGTAATATACCAAGTTGTCTCTCATCATAACGAGCACTGAGTACTTTACTCTATAGTCGTGATCTCTTATAGTATCCCCCTTTTAGGGCTGAGCCCATGAGGTCATACTGTGTGTGAGAATATATAACTAAAAATAATACAAGAAATCCTATTGGTCAGTGAATGTTCAAATAAGAGAACAAGAGCACATCTGATTCCTTTGGCAAGGAAAGTAGCAAAGGTGCAAGCTACAAGTTCCTGAGTAAGTTCCAGCAAGTTGTAGCTGAACCCGAGACCTACTAACACTGCCCATGGATGTGGAAGGACATGTGCATCAATATTCCACTGGTAGCCATTCGTTCCAGATGTTCCAGTGGTGTGGCAAGCTTGGTTGCACTGCTGATTGTATATCCAATTGAGATGAGTGTCGGAACCGGGTTGGAAGCATCAGAAGAGTTGGGAATGGATGGGGAAGTGATTGGAAGATGTTGGATGAGGTCTGGATTGGATGCGGTGTCGTGGGTGAAACTTGATTAGTCATAAACACACACATATGGCTATATGGCCCGATGTCCGGAATCCACATCATCCGGATCTTTCTGAATACACTACCAAATAATTCTCATGAGGCACTGCTTCTCTAGAAACAAACATATGGAAACACAAGCCAATACCCCACTTCTTGGTGACCAATAATTGATACTGTTAAAAATAGGTCACCATTGTTCAAGAACAATGCCTATGCATTCGATTACCAAGGACATGCCATTGTTTCTAATAATAGAACTTCATTGTTCTTCACACCCATTGTTCAGAACAATGCCTATGCATTAAACTTACCAAGGACATGCCATTGTTTCTAATAATAGAACTCCATTGTTCTTCACACCCATTGTTCAGAACAATGCCTATGCATTCGCTTACCAAGGATATGCCATTGTTTCTAATAATAGGACTCCATTGTTCTTTTGCACCCATTGTGCAGAACAATGTCCTCCTATTCACCCATTGTCTTCATGCCCATTGTTTGCTGGGATCTATAAATAGAATTCCATTGTTCATCGCCAGAACAATGTAATACTATTTCTGTCACCATTGTTCAAGGCCTGACTCATCTCCTGGAACACCATTGTTCTGCGCAGCCTCCACCTCAAGACAATGGATCCACCATTACCAAATTTGAAGGACAATGCAGGATTGGTTTTGGATAGGATTAGTCAGCAGTAGGAGGAAAAGAGCATAAAAGGAGAGAGGAATTGAGCCTTAGACAGTAGTTTTATCCATTACCAAATAGCCTGTCACTAGCTAGGATCTTACTCACCAGTCCATCCCCAGTAGTTATTCTTACACATTAGATACAGAATCTATTGTGCTTTTCTTCAGTTCTATTATTAACGTAAACGACGCAGCGCAACTCACCGTATAAATAAATTCACAGTAATATCAAAGTAACTCAACTCAACTCAACGCAACGCAGCTCAACTCAACGTATCGAATCTCAACGTCACTTTTATCATATCTATTCAGTAACAGCACATATTAGTTTATGCGCTGCAGCCACCAAGCTACAGTCAGAAACAACCAAGGCCCTCAACTTCGTTTTGACCTTCACCACAGCACCAATCTTTATATACAGCCTTCGCTGTACATACAAGCTTTCCTAGTGTTTCTAGCAGTTGTTGTTACCATATACAGCTTTAGCCGTATACTCTAGAAACTCCCACAGTTCATCTCTTATTTACAGCCTTCACTGTACCACACCAGTCACGGGCCAAGTTCTAAGCAAACCTAGCAAAGCCCCACAGTTCATTGCCCATTTACAGTCTTTACTGTACATCCCATATCATAGGAGTTTGCAGGAATACATACGATCAGTATCCCTCGACCCCCAGGTGCTAGGTACGAATAAAGTCACTTCCTGCCGAACACCTAAGGTATCTATTACCTTGAACGACAGCGGAAGTAGCAGGAACTGCTGGGGAAAATGCAGGAAGCATTGGAAGATAGCATAGTCGATCAAGTAGAGTCACAGATGTCATGATGCCAATTTCCAGGTGGTAGGTAAACTCGATAAGTTGTCCTGAGATGTTTCCAAGGTATCCAGGCATGTTGTCCATGTTTCCATATTGAAACCTTGCTTGTGGAATGCCTCCGGGATCCGGATGCACACGAGGAAGTTGTGACAGATGCCGGAATTGCGTCAGAAGGTGAGGAAGTAGCTCGGGTCGAGTTGCAGACACAGAGGGAGTGATGGAAATGGTCGTAACACATTACCAAAGAACTATTGTACTTGTATCTCACTTTTTGGCATGTTTATTCATTGTTTTTGGTTTTTGTATAAGATGAAACTGTAAGTGGGTAATAAGTAATGTGAATTTAAGAAATAGGAGTAGGGCTGGGCTTATCTGGATAGCAGGAGTGGAACTCTTCAATGATATCCATAGCGTGTTCCAGTTCTGTGGCCAGAAGCCATGAGAACTCAAATCGGTCCCTTCATACCCTAGCCAGCATACATAGTACCTCAGTTTGCAATGCAAACGACGATCCAGTTTAGAGTCCAAGATTTCTGAGACCTTGTATTCAATATCACCATCAACCTGGACAGGTGGTGGTGGAGGAATAATGCGATCTGAAATAGTATTTTCAGTATTGGGTTCAAGCATGGATACATGGAATACTGGGTGGACTGCACGAAATTGTTCTGGAAGGCGCAAGGTACACGAATGCGATCCGGCAAGTGCAATGACTTCAAAAGGTCCTAGGAACTTTTCTGCAAGTTTCTGGGATGGCTGGGTTGTCCAGAAGTACTCGGCTTTGACATATACCTTTGTCCCAATGGGGAATGCAGGTGCAGGTTTGCAACACGCATCAGCAGGAGCTTGGTAACATTTCTGTGCACTGAGTATTTTGGTCTGAAGCATCTCGTGAAGTTCCTCGAGGTTTACTGCGAAGTGCCGGGCATGAGCAGAAGTGAGATCACATTCCAGATGTATTGCAAGGTTTGGGTGATAACCCTTGTTTGTGTAGAATGGTGAAATTCCTGTGGTTGCACTTGGTGCATTATTGATTATTGTAAGCAAATTCAGCAAGAGGTAAGAGATCACACCAGTTATCCTGCTGGTAGTTGCAGTAGGCCTGAAGGTATTGTTCCAGAGTTTGATTTGTACGTTCCGTTTGGCCGTCGCCTTCGGGATGATAACAATTGAACTGGGAAAGATACTTGGACCATCGGGCTTGTCATCAGGACAAGATCTTGGTTGTGGAAAAGTATTCCAAGTTCTTGTGGTCTGTGACAATGTCAATGGGTGAACCGGAACCTTCCAGGTAATAACGCCAGACTTGAAATGCTTTGAAGATAGCAAGCAATTCCTTGTCATGGGTGTCGTAGTTTAACTTGGGAGGTGTAAAGGTTTGTGAGTGGAAAGTGATAGGGTGAATCTCACCATCATCGGAAACTATAGACAGGATAGCAGCCAATGTGTAATCCGAAGTGTCGGTTTCCATAATGAGCTGCTTGTCGGGAACCCAATGGGTAAGAATGGGTGCCGACGTGAAAGCATCCTTAAGTTCAGTGAAAGTGGAACAGCATTTTTCCAAGAAGTTCCACAGATTACCCTTCCAGGTAAGGCAGGTGAGTGGAACAACTATGTCAGAATAGTTGTATATAAAATGCTGATAGAAATTAGCAAACCCAAGGAAAGATTGAATGTCTTTTACTTTCCTTGGTTCAGGCCATTCTTGAATAGTCTTCACCTTTGTTGGAGACATGGTGAGACTGTTGGGCGATAGTATATATCTGAGATATTCCACAGATTCCGAGTGGAACTCACACTTATCTGCATGCACATACAACCTGTGCTTCTGGAGTCGACACAAGACTTCCCTAACATGTTGGCGATGTTGCACAAGGTTATCAGAGTATATAAGGATGTCATCTAAATAAACTATGATGCACACATCAAGAAGGTCTTTGAAAACGTCATTCATGAAGTGTTGGAAACCCGCTGTCGTTCAAGGTAATAGATACCTTAGGTGTTTGGCAGGAAGTGACTTTATTCGTACCTAGCACCTGGGGGTCGAGGGATACTGATCGTATGTATTCCTGCAAACTCCTATGATATGGGATGTACAGTAAAGACTGTAAATGGGCAATGAACTGTGGGGCTTTGCTAGGTTTGCTTAGAACTTGGCCCGTGACTGGTGTGGTACAGCGAAGGCTGTAAATAAGAGATGAACTGTGGGAGTTTCTAGAGTATACGGCTAAAGCTGTATATGGTAACAACAACTGCTAGAAACACTAGGAAAGCTTGTATGTACAGCGAAGGCTGTATATAAAGATTGGTGCTGTGGTGAAGGTCAAAACGAAGTTGAGGGCCTTGGTTGTTTCTGACTGTAGCTTGGTGGCTGCAGCGCATAAACTAATATGTGCTGTTACTGAATAGATATGATAAAAGTGACGTTGAGATTCGATACGTTGAGTTGAGCTGCGTTACGTTGAGTTGAGTTGAGTTACTTTGATATTACTGTGAATTTATTTATACGGTGAGTTGCGCTGCGTCGTTTACGTTAATAATAGAACTGAAGAAAAGCACAATAGATTCTGTATCTAATGTGTAAGAATAACTACTGGGGATGGACTGGTGAGTAAGATCCTAGCTAGTGACAGGCTATTTGGTAATGGATAAAACTACTGTCTAAGGCTCAATTCCTCTCTCCTTTTATGCTCTTTTCCTCCTACTGCTGACTAATCCTATCCAAAACCAATCCTGCATTGTCCTTCAAATTTGGTAATGGTGGATCCATTGTCTTGAGGTGGAGGCTGCGCAGAACAATGGTGTTCCAGGAGATGAGTCAGGCCTTGAACAATGGTGACAGAAATAGTATTACATTGTTCTGGCGATGAACAATGGAATTCTATTTATAGATCCCAGCAAACAATGGGCATGAAGACAATGGGTGAATAGGAGGACATTGTTCTGCACAATGGGTGCAAAAGAACAATGGAGTCCTATTATTAGAAACAATGGCATATCCTTGGTAGCGAATGCATAGGCATTGTTCTGAACAATGGGTGTGAAGAACAATGGAGTTCTATTATTAGAAACAATGGCATGTCCTTGGTAGCGAATGCATAGGCATTGTTCTGAACAATGGGTGTGAAGAACAATGAAGTTCTATTATTAGAAACAATGGCATGTCCTTGGTAATCGAATGCATAGGCATTGTTCTTGAACAATGGTGACCTATTTTTAACAGTATCAATTATTGGTCACCAAGAAGTGGGGTATTGGCTTGTGTTTCCATATGTTTGTTTCTAGAGAAGCAGTGCCTCATGAGAATTATTTGGTAGTGTATTCAGAAAGATCCGGATGATGTGGATTCCGGACATCGGGCCATATAGCCATATGTGTGTGTTTATGACTAATCAAGTTTCACCCACGACACCGCAGGTGCATTGGAAAGTCTGAAGGGTATGACTAGCCATTCAAAGGATCCATAGCGAGTCCAGAAAGCAGTTTTCCATTCATCGTCCTTGGCAATGCGGACCAGATGGTACACATGACGCAGGTCAATCTTGGTGTAGATACGGGTGTGATGGGGACTGTTGAGCAAATCTGAAATGAGTGGCAAAGGATAATGATCCTTTTTAGAAATAGCATTCAACCCGCGGAAATCCACACAAAGCCGAAGTGATCCGTCCTTCTTGTGGACAAAAAGGACAGGAGCCCCACGCGGAGAGCACGAAGGTTGAATGAATCTGATCTGGATATGTTCATCGATGAAATCCCAAAGAGCAGAAAGCTCAGATTGGGAAAGGGAATAGATCCAACCTATGGGAGGTGATGCACCTTCCTCTAGGTTGATCTTTAAGTCATAGGGACAGTGAGGGGCAAGTGTATCTGCCCAGGACTTGCTAAATACATCAGCAAACTCATGATACTCAGATGGTATGGAAGAGAGATCCAGAGCTTCCTCTGGATTGAGGGCAGCGGCAGAAGCGACAGCACCAAGCTGGATATGGAAAGTCTGTGCTCCCTCTAAATGGCATGCACGTGAGAAGGCAGCACCATTTATTAGCAAAATGCTAGGAGGAGGTGGCAGAGACTCATCAGGAGTGGCCGGAGATGGATCCTCGGAAGCGGAACCTGGTTCTGAGATCCCGGATTTGAGCAGAAGTTGCTCAGAAGTGTCTGGAGTCCAGAATGTTAATGAGCCCGATACCCAGTCAATCAATGGATTGAAGCAGGTGAGCCAATTGTATCCTAGGACTGCAGAACACACAGAATCAAGAGGTGTCACATAGAGTTCAACTGTAATACATTCACCAGTAGGGAATAGTACAGGCAGTGTAATGAACTCAGTTATAACATGATTGGTGGTGCCATCGAAAAGTCTGAGAGCGATAGGTGGAGTAAGTGAGGTAGGAATAGCATGTGTCTGAATGAAAGATGAATCCATAAAACAATGGGTAGAACCCAAATCGACTAGAGTGCTATATGAAATTGTACAGGGTGTAGGGAGAGCATGGATGGTACTACAAAGTGGAATGTGAAGTGCATTGGGGTCTGAAAGAGTGGAAGCATTGAGTCTTACCTGCATCGGCTGCACACAAGGGGGAACAACATGGTCCTCAGCTTGTGTGGTGTCCAGAGGACCACTGTCACAGGTGAAAGTTGATTTCACATAATGACATGAATACAGCTAAATCACTCAAAGATAGAAAAGCAAACACTTAGAAAACTTAATAATACCTTAACAAACAACACTTAATATGCACTTCTATTTCACTATTAATCAGGAAAACCATACACAAGTAACTAATCAATACACTAACAAATAAAGCTACATAAACACTAATAGTCCATCACCAATCAGAACAATTATACACAAACAAGTAACTACAATACCAGCTCATTATTAATCAAGATAAACATACACAAATACTTAGTCATACTACTGGACCAGCACTAATCAGAATAAATATCATTATACAACAACTACACCAAGACTAATATGTACAAACAATTATACCCTGTACAAAATAAGAAAGCCTTCAGGTACAAACAAAAGAGCACCATTGTTCTCAAGAGCTATTAATAGCACAACCATTGTGCTAAATATACCCATTGTTCTTTCAAGTACTATTAATAGCATTTCTATTGTGCTAAATATACCCATTGTCTAAGATGCTGACTCATGCATCCTAAATTGGAGAACAATGGAGAAAAGGATGTCTCATACTTTCCCCAGTTGGAGAACAATGGGAAAGTAGGTGTGGGATATGATTAGTCAGCAGGAGGGTAAAAGGCATATAAGGAAGAGGAATTGGCCTGTAGAATCAACAACTTATACCTAGTTTACATTTGTTTGTATCCCTTTGCAGTTGTAGCACACAACCCTTACCTACTAAATATAACCTATATACTTCCCCTCTACCCAGTACATGTATTGTCAGAGTCACATATAAAGCGTCAACAGTAAAGTGTGAAACTAATTTGTATTATTTGTGTCTACTCAGATAGTAAGGCACCATATCTTCGTAAAAGTAACAGCAGCAGCAGCATTGTATTTGTGTCCACTCAGATAGTGAGGCATTGTATCTTTGTAAAGTAACAGCAGCAGCAGCAGCATTGTATTTGTGTCCACTCAGATAGTGAGACACCATAACCTTGTAAATTATATATGCGCCCCAGTTGTGAAGTAAGAAGCAGAAACCGTCAGGGACCTCAGCTCTGCTTCAACCTTCAACATAATAGTGACCTATATCTTCAGCCTACCCTTCACCTGCAAGCCCTTGCCACAATCCTAGTTGTTGTGCTTGCTATTCGCCTACTCTTCTAAACTTACCTACCCACCTCTACACTTAAATATACACCTGTGTTCATCACCAAACCTCTTGAGTTAAGGAGAATATCTACAAATAATATCCCCCAACACTCAGGTGCAAAGCACGAACAAAGTCACTTCCTGCTGACCACCTTAGATATTTATTATCTTAAACTGACACCGCTCCCTATTTTTTCAAACCCAAAGCTGGGTTGGAAAGAGGTGTGGACCTGCAGGTCGAGGGACCCACAGAAGCCAATGTAGGAGCCAAAGCAGATAATCCGAATGCCCAGGCTCTAGCCATGGAAGAGGCAGAGCAGGGACATTCTTTGGCACAATGCCCCGGATTCCTGCAGAACAAGCATAGATTGTTGTCCATGCAACACTGACGTTCTTGTGGCAAGAGCTTGCCATCTCAACCAACTTTGTCATTCAATTCCGGCCTCTGTTGCTGAAGAGGCTGCGAGGAACAAGGCAGGTGACTACCAGCACGATGGGGATAGCTCAGATGGGGTGCATATTGGCCTGAAATGAGGCAGGAAGGCGTCGGGGTGACTACGGGGCAGTTTATGGGAGCTCTAGCAGAGCTATCCGGAATCTGCAAACCCCGAGGCTGGTGGGATTCCTGCGTATGCTTGGACTGGCGTTCCCAGTACCGACTATTGATCCCTTGAGCTAGCTTAATCATCCTGCGCTTTGTGGTAGGTTTCCCAACATGAGAGATCTCATCCTTAATGCGACCCGGAAACTCAGAATAGAGTCAGTGGCATAAGGATTTATCATCCCAGTCGGTGCGCTGTGCAAGCCTGTTGAACTGTACAAGATATTTGGACAGTTTCTGTGAATCCTTCATAACAAGGACATCCAGATCATTCTCAGCATCCCCTTCCGGGTTCGCTAACCCGAAGTTATCCTCTAGCATGACGATGAAAACCTCCCAAGAGTGAAGGAACTCATCATCAGCATAGGGGTTGGAGAGGGTCGGCATAACAAGCTGAAGTGCAGTATCCCGAAGATATGCGAGAGTGAAGTTGACCTGGGAATGTCCATCCGAGTATTGGGAAGGATTATTCCGGAAGTAAATCTGACACTGAGTGATGAACTGCTCCAACTTCTCAGCACTGGAACCATCAAAAGTATCTGGCTTTTGAACATTACGTTCCCGACGTGATCCTGACGTATCCCGGGCAGTTTCTGCAACTCTCAAGAGAGCTTCAGCAAGCTGGTCTTCCCGGGAGTGGCATGCAAGAGGTGTGTGCCTGGGATTGTCGACATCATCCTCATCACCATCATCCCCTGAATCTGAGAATGGTGGAGACGGAGGGTTGGGCTGAGAAGGAGGTGGAGGTGGCGGCCCAATGGTACCACCATCGGAGCCGTGACCCTCAGGAGTTTCCCAGTCTGCTGTGACTGTACCGTATGGCGGTGGGGTGCCATCTGGAGGAGCCTGAGTGGATCCAAGGTTCCTGGCTGCAGGAACAGAGAGCAATTGAGCGGAAGTCAAGGGTGGACCCAGGAAAGTAGCACTAGGAGGTGGTGCTGGGCTGGGTGTAACCTGAGATGGTGTAGAAGGTAGAGAACCTGAAGTACTCTGTGGAGGCTGTTGCCTCATAGCTGCATGGGTGGCATGAGCACCCACAGCATTGGTATAACTAGCAGTATGCGCTGTGCGAGTAACTGAAGTCCCAGTTGGAGCCATGATAGAAAAGATATCCAAGGTATAAGTATTCATATACTGTTACATACCGATTCCCTTCCTACTGGAAAATGAATGCAAAGACACCCAGAGGGCGTGGGAGAACTATAACGGAAACCCAAAGTGAGTACAGGTATGGGAATGAGAGCAGAAGTGTGTTAGGATTTCGTCATTTATCTAATCTTTTATCTAATCATATCTTATCTATGTCATGTGATAGTCACATGACCTACAATACGGACACCATGCGTATCAACATACGTTACTCATCATTACTGTGGGCACAGTTGCACAGTTCGGCCATACGTATTACATGAGTTCTTAATGTAGAAGCACAGTAACATGCATTGTAGTGTAGGTTAATGTACATGCGATTACTTCATGGTTCTTTCTATAAATACGGTCTTTCTAGTCAGTAGTTCGTTATTCTTGTGCTAGTTTATTCCAGATTAGCAATAAGACTCATTTCTCTCTCTCGTTCGAGTGTTTAAGTTCGGCTTCGAGTATTTTGCTCGTCTGTCGCTAACAAAAGCACAAGAATCTACCTCATTCCTCGACCCCGAACTTCTCTTCTCTCGCCGAACCCCGGCAAAACTTCTCTCTATACCTCGTTCCCCGTCTTGGACCTCTTGGACCAGACGTACACTCCGTTCGATAGACTTGATCGTTGTACTTGGAAGTACGAGAGGACTGGTGTAACGTTGAGCCCGACACTGTCCGAATTACCGATCATCTTAGGCCCTCTGCCTTAAGTTTGGCACGGCACCAGTGACTGGGGAGGCTACCACGTGTTGCCCCAGCTGGTTCTATCTGCAAGAAAGTGTGCGTGAAACTTAGGACGTCTCGCTAGTTTCCGAGCATCCTCAAGAGCTTCTGTTACTCGATCTATCACGGTGGCACCAATTACTCGTTCCCAAACCTTCCGATCCCTTCGATCCCGATCCTATCACATTCCATCTTCATCCGTACCCATCTACATTCCTCGATCTCGCCCTACACCCTATTCCCGTTCTCAAACTCCGAGAGCCGTGTCGGTGGACTCCGACGACTCGGATTTTGATCCCAACACATACCTTTCCCTTCATCAAATCCCAAACTACATCGCACCACCCCGTCTTCCTACTCCTCCTGAACATCCTATACTCCGAACCCTTACCATTATCACCGAACCAGGACACGACAATAGTCTGAGATTTAGCACTCCTACCCGATATATCTCTCCCTTCGAACACGACTTCAATTCTCCATTAGGATACGAAACTCTTCTAAATACAATTCATAACGACAGAAGAGAACTCCCTACACCTACTTACCCTGACTTCGATCTATAAATATGATTACCCTCGAAATGATTCTCGGTTTTATCGGTGCCCTGGTGGCAGTTTTCATGAAGGATGAATTCATTACACGATGGAACAACATGACCCCTGAAAACAAACAAGTAATCGGGGAAAGTGTTGCTGCAATGACTCAAGGAGTCATTCAGGAAATACGAAACGGAATTAAAGAAGACCGACCGGAACCAAAGGAAAAGGTCGAAATACCGGAAGATTATGAGGGAGACCCTCATACAGTCAACAATTGGCTTAGACAGATGATGCTATATTTTCAGGAAAAGAACATTACCAACGATTGGAAGAAAATAACGGTAGCATTACCAAAGGTTAAAAAAGGAAAAGACAATCGAGCCCAGAGATGGGCAGACACGTTTTTAGGAGATTTAATCTTGTTCAACGAAGAACGAGCTAGATGGAAATCGACACACAATGGAAATGAACCCACACTTGAAGACACACAGAAGGTTGATATTCCAGCCACGGAAAACTCGGCAGCAATCAAACATGAGGCATTTCAGAACCCATGTCCTTTTCTCACTTGGGACGCATTTGTTGAGAGACTTCAATTCTTCTTTATTTCCACCGAAACACAGAATAACGCAATCGAACAAATCAACAAGGTTGTACAGGGAAATCGACCTGTTGAAGATTATACGATCGACTTTATGCAATGGATGAACCTTACCGGATTCGATAATACGGCCCTTGTAGACAAATATCGCCGTGGATTACATCCCTTACTCGCACGAAGACTTATGGAAGTCGGAAAACTTAGAGTTACTGACAAACTTATTACTTGGGTCGATACGGCAGCGGAATTTGAAAGGAATCGTAGAGAGGCTAATTTCGGACGTATTCTACAAAACCCACGACCACAAGGACAGAATCAGAATCAAAGATTCCCCAAAGTCAAACAAACCCTGGACCCCAACAAACACCGAACACGCAACAAAGGACACCTGATCGCTCCAATCTTACGGTATCACAAGGTGGTAATCGAATGGATCTCGACCAACTAAAGAAAGAAGGTCGTTGCTTTTATTGTAAGGAGAAAGGACACATGTCCAACACATGCCCCAAGAAACCTCGAGGACCCTATGTACAACGAAATGTAAACATGGACAACTCTATACCTGTAGCTTCCACTAGTGGAATAGTAGAAATACCAGATGTAACTAAATTATCGGAAGAGCAACGTGCTCTCCTCATTGCTCAATTGGGTTTTCCCCAAGGCCAGCAGTGAGCGCAAACTCGCCGGCCTCTTTTTATGTACCTTCTAATGTAACTGTACCTACGGTAGATCTGGAATCGAAATACGTATCATTACAAAAAGAAAGAACTAAACGCGCCTTCCCTAATCAGGAAGTAAAACCTGGAAACGTGTATTGGGTCGCACGGAGATTAAAAGACCAAACATCAGAACTTGCTTTAGCCACATTGAGTATCTGGACACATCCCAAACGAAGACCTGAAGTAATTCAGAAAACAATCACAGAATTAAATGATCTTTCAGATCAAGATGTGATTTCAGCATTAGAAGAATTAAAGAAACCCAAAAGATTTATCCGAGGAACAAACAGAAATCAGATGGATCTCGATTTAATGGTCACTACTTTAGATACCCAAAGGACATATGGACTAAAAGCATTATTGGATAGCGGAAGCACTGGAACCTGTATTAATCGAAAATTTGTGGAAGAACACCAACTCACAACAAAGAAATATCCACGACCTTCTCCGGTTTACAATGCAGACGGAACTCTTAACAGCGATGGATCAATTACCGATTATGTTGAATTAAAAGTACGACATGGAAGACACGTGGAAATATTACAACTAGCCGTTATCAATCTAGGAAAAGCATCCATGTTTATTGGACATGATTGGCTTCGAACCCATAACCCAGAAATAGACTGGAATAAAGGAACAATCAAATTTACACGATGTCCGATAGAATGTACTCCGTTAATAAATACGATGAATCCAGAAGAAAGTGAATCTGATCTAGATGAACAGATAGATCTTGAATCGGACGATCATATTATAGCGGTAAACATATTCGAACAAATAGAATTAAGAGCGTTTCAAACAACGGCTTCAAAAATTGCTGAAGCACAAAATCAGCAGAAACCGAAGAAACATTGGAAGGAAACTGTTCCAATGTATTACCATGAATTCGAAAGAGTATTCGCCAAAGAATCATTTGATAAACTTCCTCCTCGCCGACCATGGGATCATGCTATTGAGTTACTACCAGGAGCCACGTCATTTGACTGTAAAATTTATCCATTAAGTCTGGATGAACAAAAACAGTTAGATGAATTTCTTGACGAAAACTTAAATTCAGGACGCATCAGACCTTCGAAATCACCTTGGGCATCACCATTCTTTTTCATCAAAAAGAAGGATGGATCTTTACGACCAATTCAAGATTATCGAAAATTAAATGAATTAACGATTAAAAATAGATACCCATTACCGTTAATTCAAGAATTAGTAGATAAATTGAAAAAGGCACGATATTTTACCAAGTTAGATATTAGATGGGGATACAATAATGTTCGGATCAAAAAAGGAGATGAACAGTATGCCGCATTTAGAACTAACAGAGGATTATTCGAACCTTTGGTTATGTTTTTTGGACTTACGAATTCTCCTGCAACTTTCCAAACTATGATGAATGATATCTTTAGGACGGAAATTAATGAAGGAACTGTAATCGTATACATGGATGACATTTTGATATTCACGGAAACTTTAGAAGAACATAGAAAAATGGTAAAACGAGTTCTTAGAAAATTAGAAGAACACGAATTATACCTAAAACCGGAAAAATGTTTTTTCGAAAAAGCTGAAGTAGAATATCTCAGTCTTATTATCTCAAAAAATTCAGTACGAATGGATTCTGAGAAAGTAAAGGCAGTAGTTGATTGGCCAGTCCCGAATAATAAACGAGAACTTCAACAATTTCTAGGGTTCATTAATTTCTATCGAAGATTCATTCAAGGATTTGCAAAAATAGCGAAACCCCTTCATGAATTAACTGGAAAAAATGAATGGAAATGGGAACTTGCTCAAGCACTAGCGTTTTCCGAACTAAAAGATCAAATCATATCGGCACCAATATTAGCAATGCCGAATGATGAAGGAAAATACCGAGTAGAAGCCGATTCATCTGACTTTGCCAATGGAGCTATTCTATCCCAAGAACAAGTTGATGGAAAATGGAGACCAATTGCCTTTTTATCACATGCTTTAAGTCCAACAGAAAGAAACTACGAAATCTACGATAAGGAAATGCTCGCAATAATGAGAGCATTAGACACGTGGAGACAGTATCTTTTAGGAGCTAAACAAATATTCGAGATTTGGACGGATCACAAAAATCTCCAATATTTCAAAAAACCCCAGAAGTTAAATCGACGACAAGCAAGATGGTATACAGAATTATCGGAATTTCATTATACGTTACATCACAAACCAGGAAATCAAATGACAAAAGCAGATCTTTTATCTCGAAGAGCTGGACATGAACAAGGCGAACATGATAATGAAGACATTATACTTCTTAAACCGGAACATTTCAGACAAATATATGAAGTTCATGGTGAAGACGAAGATATAATGGAACAAGTTCGAAAATCCAGAAAAAATCGAGATAAGGAAGTAATTAAAATGCTTAACCTAAAAACGAAAGACTGGGAAGAATCATCTGAAGGCATTATTACATGGAAAAATCGAATTTATATTCCAAAAAATGCAAAGCTTAGAGAACGTATAATTAGATTATGCCATGACTCTGCTGTATCTGGACACCATGGAGAATACAAAACGATGGAATTAATCACGAGAGATTATTGGTGGCCTAGAATAATGGCAGATATAAAGAAATACGTTTCCGGATGCGAAGCATGTCAAAGGACAAATATACATAGATCGAAACCAATAGGATTATTAAACCCTAATAGTATTCCAGAAGGACCTTGGCATACCATTTCGATCGATTTTGTAGGACCACTTCCGTATTCACAAGGATTCGATTTTTTAATGGTAGTTGTCGATCGATTCACAAAAATGGCGGCCTTCATTCCATGTAATAAGGAAATCGATAGCCCAGGAGTTGCAGAATTATATTTGGAAAAAGTATTTAAGAACTTCGGAATGCCGCAACGAATTATTAGTGATCGAGGATCGCAATTTGCATCTCATTTCACTAAAGAATTCACAAAGCGATTAGGAGTCAAAATGAATTTATCAACTGCATATCGACCACAGACAAATGGACAAGTAGAACGCGTAAATCAAGAGATAGAACAATATCTCCGAATTTATGTAAACTATGACCAAGACGACTGGGCAGACAGAATAGCAGTAACAGAATTTAATTATAACGATACTGTACATCGAGCAACAGGATATACACCGTTCTATTTAATGTATGGACATCATCCTTATGGAGGAATAAGACCAAACGGAACATCACGTACTATTGGAGTAGACGAATTCATTTCTACAATCACCAAAGCTAGGGAAAATGCTAAGGCAGCACTTACATTATCCAATGAAGCAATGAAACGAGGATATGACAGAAATCGAAAAGAGTCACCTGAGTATAAACCTGGAGATCTTGTTTACGTAGAAGGAATTAATATTAAATCCGATCGACCAGTAGCAAAATTAGACGACAAACGATACGGACCTTTTAAAGTAATCAAGAAAGTAGGATTAGCCTCTTACGAAATCCAATTACCGAAAACCTGGAACCGAAAACACCCCGTGTATAACACGCAATTACTTACGAAACATATTCCAGCACAATACAAATCACAACAGAAACCGAAACCCCCACCTGCTGTTGTGATAGATGACCAGGAACAGTACGAAGTAGAAGCAATACTTGCTTGGAAAACAAATCGGAAAAAGGTTCTTTACAAAATTAAATGGAAAGGCTATTCTTACGATCATTGCACATGGGAACCGATTACGTCATTAACCGGATCAAAAAGTTTATTGAACAAATTTCATCGGGAGAATCCGGAATGTCCAAACGTATAAATAAAACGACAGTCTTTATGAATTCTAATTATTCAAAATGCTCTCCAACAACATCACTCTTTTAATTTACGTCATCGTCATCTTTATCCTTTGCATGGCCGTTTTTATACTCGGTCATTACATACCTCGTATCATACTCCGTATCCAAGAACGACCCATCCTTCGAACTCAAGGACCCCCAAGAACAGAAGAATCTATTGAAATGTCGTGAGGACACGACTCTTAAAGGGGGGGTAATGTTAGGATTTCGTCATTTATCTAATCTTTTATCTAATCATATCTTATCTATGTCATGTGATAGTCACATGACCTACAATACGGACACCATGCGTATCAACATACGTTACTCATCATTACTGTGGGCACAGTTGCACAGTTCGGCCATACGTATTACATGAGTTCTTAATGTAGAAGCACAGTAACATGCATTGTAGTGTAGGTTAATGTACATGCGATTACTTCATGGTTCTTTCTATAAATACGGTCTTTCTAGTCAGTAGTTCGTTATTCTTGTGCTAGTTTATTCCAGATTAGCAATAAGACTCATTTCTCTCTCTCGTTCGAGTGTTTAAGTTCGGCTTCGAGTATTTTGCTCGTCTGTCACTAACAAAGTGCAGAAGTGAACCGTGGCTTCAGCATATGTGCTGTGCCACCTGGATATCCCCAGGGAATGGTTCTTATTTCGAGGAAGTCAATATTCAACAGAGGAAGATGTTCCAGAGTATAAGAGAGAGCTTCGCCACTACACTAGGCAGTGGGAGAGAAACCCGAAGGAAAACCTGGAGCAGGTTTTGGAACTTGGAAGTAGGAAGAAGTGTATGAGGTTTATATGAATACTGAAGACTACCTAGTACATTTGGAAGGCTATTTATATGTACTCGTAAGACATAGGTACGAATCCAGAGACTGAATGCTAAGTGTAAGTAAATGAAATAAAGACTGGGCAAAGAGGAGTAGTGGCGCAAATGACGTGCTCAGAATGAAGAATAGGAAACTAAACTACATTGCCCATAATGAAACATACAAGTGAGAATGGAAGAGAGGAGTAATGTTATAATGACGTGGTGAGGCCGTCATAAGAGAAACTACGTATCCGAAGTATCTGATAGAAAACCCGATGGGTTCCGGGTACGTTCCCAGGCAGGAACGTCGGGAAGTGTAAACCCGAAGTGGGTATGTTCCAGGAACAGACCGGGTATGTTAGACAGTCACATGGGAATGTCAGCATGATGTATCTGGACACGGATATAACAAGATATTAGATCTTGTATAAAATTATACAAGACTTAAACCATATTTTTTGAGGCACTCTGAGAGATGTTATGAATATTTTTGTCATGAGACCTTGGGAAGTGAGAAAACCAGGAAATTGGCCATCCCTTATTAATAATTACCACAGCTTGTTTAGCAGCCGAATGGATTTTACAGCTGAAATATCATCTTTCTTCCAAGATTAGCAATGATTTGCATATTTGAAGCAATAGCTTGCATACTATACTCAACTAATGCTTTTAAAATATTAATATATATTTCATCTACCTATTATAATTTTATACAGTGCTCTATTTTGTCTGTAGCATCCAATATTCAATGTATTAGGATAATACAATGAGAAGTAGAGGTTCAAGGGATATCTGCAGTTTTAAGCAAAGGAAAATTGCTAAAATTAAGGTAAAGCATGGATAGTAATGTATTTATTGTATGTATTCTATGTTGTAAATTTTGTAGCATAGATTTATTATGTAGGAAGGATACAGACAGTTCAATATATTCCTTGAAACTGTATCTTACTAGCACTCTTTCATGTAGATCAATGAGATATAATAGAAACGAATGAGAATGAGATTTCCAAACTAATTCCAATGAATTTGGAGGGTTTTAAAATATATATATAGCCTGATTGTATGCTTTGGATGTACTGCATAATGTCGCAGTGTTATCTTCTTTCCAAAGTGTGAGATTCTGCATCTTATATTTAGCTTATTTTGGTTATAGCAGTCAACTAACTCTTGAATTTCTATATGTACAGGAGAGCAACAGTCTAAATACTTATAAATTATATAAATACTATAGCAATGTACCCAACTGTATTGATAAATTGTGCAAGTAGTCAATGTGGAAGCTGGAGAATGAGCTGTAACCTGAATCTGTGTGTGGCCAGCTTCCTGATAGCCGACAGTAGCATGGATTGGCACAGATGGGTGCCGAAATCCGTAATAATCATCGATCCATATCCATATCCAGCGGATAGCCATAATTCAGATAACGGATGGGGGCAGATTGACCCATGCGCAGGCCTAGTTCGAGGTAGGGCTGGTCATGGATAGATCCGGATGAATCCGGATAATATCTGTCGAATAAAATTAAATTCAGATAGAGATCAGATGGTATCTGCAGATCTCGGCTCTCATCTGTGCTAACTTACCTTAGCATAGAGATACAACTTAATTCTAATGTATCTATTGTAGTTCTTTACCGATTTCCATGATTTTTAGGTCATTGAAGTCATAAAATATCAGGGCTCATATTTACATACCATAAGTACAAAAAATACAATACAAAAATTCAAAAGAGCTAAAGTTGCAGTATAAGCCTTGAATTGTACTTCACCTATTTGCAATTGAATTGAATTACATAAAAATGTATGTGGCATTTATTAAAGTGATAGCCCTGATCACAACATGTGACTGGTCCCTTTCATGTCACGAATTCCATGAAATTCTGAAAATGACACTTATTTAAACATAGAAATACAATGACTGGTTTATTTCTTAGAAAAAGTATGTAAAATAGAAGAATACATTTATTATTATATATATATGATTTTAAAGTGGGGTATAAGCAGATAATAGTCAGTGTGCAAAGGAATTGGGGTATGCATTGAGCAGATATCTGCAGATTATCTGAATATCTGTGGGAAGATATCCGTATCCGATCTGACAGTACCGAAAACAGATAATATCTGCAGATATTCGGATACTGGCTATCTGTGACCACCCCTAGTTCAAGGTTCAGAGAAAATTGTCTCTGAACCGGACAGAACCGAACCCCAACACCACTACTGGATCATTTCGACTGATTGTTCGCTGACATTTTGTGTGACCGAAATTTTCAGTTCATTGTTCTGTTCGTGGCCTATTTTAGTGCGTGACATCATTCAAATTTGTTCGTACCCTTTAAGAGCGAACTATGGGACTTGCTAAGAACAAAACCAAGTAAGTATTTCTACAATTGACAAACAATAAGTACCAATACCAATACTGTAACAATGTGTAGTATTTATTTAGTAATTATTACTGCAGTGCTGAGTGGAGTCAGGTCAATGCCGGGTCACCCATGATTCATATAAATATTGCTAGTAGAGAATACACACAACAAACACTTTGTTTATAGAATTTGAGGTGAGTACAGTATGTCATTTTTATCCAATCAACACGAGATATAATATCTAAAGTTAGATTAAAGACAGCGGTATTGGACCACATCGAAAATTCCACTGGTCATGACTCATTCTTTGGACTTCAACTCACAACAGATGCAGAGAGCACGCTTGTTGAAGTGGTTGATACATTACTAACTGACACCACTCCAGAACTTGTGTGGGGGGAGAGGAATGTTTTTAAAAACGTTATGTATTCTACAGAAGCTTAGGAGGAACATTAGAAATATAGTACATACAGTTAATAACGAAAAAAACGATTTTTTGTGTCTAATTTTGGCCTTTTTATGTTTCACTGAACCTTTGTTCGGCGCTCCTCGGGACGCGTGACATTTGTCAAAATTGTTCTGTTTCTAGACGTCGTGTGACGCGTGACCGAACAATCGGTCGAAATGATCCAGTAGTGTCAGCGCATCCATACTTAATCCATACACAACCATATAGCTCCCAAGCAACTGCAATTTGTATTGCAGGCTCAACGCTCCGAAGCAATTCCCAAATGGCCTACATATTTGAACTAGGTAGTAGGGCACCTGGGCACGACTCACGAGTCGAGTCTTCAGTTAAGCAAGATCTCCACTCAGTACTAACGCCAATTGAACGCCAACTCTAACGCAGTTGGCAATTCCCGAATCCCAACTTGAGATTTTCTGATACCGACTGTGGATAGAGTTTGATGTCTTTATCAATTTTCATTGTCACCAACAAGTCACCAAGTTAAAATTCTCCGGTACATAAGTAATGTTGAAGTGAACAGACTACGCGGATCCTTTAGATTATAATACATACAAACATTCCTTTGTAGATAACTTAGCTCATTGTATCATACATTGTACTCTTTGTCTTTAATCTACTACATTATCACCCTCATGCTAGCCCGAGTCAAGGCTTCCTCTTTCCCATGCCCACACCAGGCATGGCTTGTTCATTGTTACCTCTGGCCAACACTTGTGTATGCCTCACTAGGTACTATCACCACCACTGCATGTCTGGTTAGACTGCAGTTCACATTTCCCCCTTCACAGGCTGTAGGTGCCTCGTTCCTTTTCCTCACAACGGCCACAACCCATTCAACAAGTAATATACAAGTGCATAAATAAATATAATATACGTAAAATACATAAGGTTCCAGTTCTATAAAGCACAGTGGGAGCATTCATATCAATAGCAATATATCCTTAACAAGATTAACGTATGTATACGGTAGGAGGGTACAGAAATATAAAAAAGACAAGCCATAACCAGTGTCCAGTGTTATGAGCATGCCTCAATAACATTAAGCTGTGATGGTATCATGAAATTCGAAGTTACACTGCCACTGGCATGCTTCACATGGTTTTGAAGCTGCGAGTCATGTGAATGGGTATTAAGGCATAATGTCAAGTTGGAAATCCACTTGTCGTCTGAGGCATGAGTAGTAGCTTCGAAGTCCAGTATTTCTGGCAGTCCGAGCCTCCCACTGAGCGGCAGTATGGGTGTGGATGGATAATCTGATACCGACGAGGACCGACTTCCTACAGTTGCAGTCGAACCAGAAGAAGTCCGCGTACTGTGACCTGTATAAATTCGAGACTGAATAGCATCAACACAGAAATCGCGTGTCCGACTCGTCTGTAGAGTAGTGGGCAACCGTTTCTCTATACTGAATGACTTTTTTGGCAGGTGCAACGAAGGCGGCAACGAGTGAGAATTCCGTAAAGTGGATGATCGGACGAATGCGGGATGTGGGGCGGATGGGAGAATAGTAACACGAGACGAATACCAGTGCGTAGGATTCAACGCAGAGCACCCACGTGATCTACTACGTCGAGATCGAGTTTTTGAAGCCTCACGAAGATGCAACTTCGTCGCAAACATATCGATAAATTCGTCGAAGTCAACAGAAGGACTTGGTCGCAACTTTGCAGCGGGTTTTCGCATCCACTGTAGAGGAGCTACAGGAATGAACACAACAAAGCCTGCTGAATTCCGCGGAAATGGTGCATGACCACACTCTGAACTCAACTGGGCAGGGTAAGCATGAGGTGGTGCAGGGATGTCCAGAACGTCCAGGTTATGGCTCAAAGAAGTTTGAAACACCTATCAATGTCATATAAGAACTGTGTTCGGTCAAACGATGAAATACAATACCTCGCTTTCAGTATCCGAGGGAATACTATCAGCGATTTCTAAGTCGGTCTCTACAGATCTTTCAGCTTTAGATGTATCGAGGAATGGCATCTGTTTCGCCAATGACTCGAGGGAAATATTAAAAGGAAGAGGATGCGTCTGTAGTCGACGTAAGCAGTTGACTTTCCCTTCCTTCCTAGCGCGATTACGATGATTCTGGAACTGAAATCTATGTTTTAGCAAAGCCAACATATACTAAAAAAAAAGAAGTTCACCCAAACTTCAATCTGTCTCGGTGACATCATGCACGTGCGAGCCAAAAGTAAACGATCCGCTGCAGAGGGATAAGCATTGTATTCGAAGTACTTCTCAAGAAGTGGTGTATATTTCTACAATAAGAATAAGTTCGGTATCTCCCTGTACAAGACAGATTCTCACATGGTTGAAAATTGGCTTTCTTTTAATCTGAAGAGATTCCTCGTACCGTTTTTTCGCATCTGTGATATCGGCCTCGATTCTTGCCAAGTAACGATCCTTGTACAGTTTCCTGTATGTTTCTGCAAGTCTTTCAACGAGTTCATGTGCTGAAAGGAGCCCGGAGCATGGAGCGATGCCCAACAGACGTTGACAGCTTTCGATATAAAACCTGGTGTGAATATTTTGTAACTCCCGTATTTTGGAAGATAAACGTTCCACGGCATTACTTGGTAGCTTGTCGCAGTCCAGTTGTGATATAGTTTCGTCTGGAGTTGGCAAATCAAGTGAAGGTATAGCAACATCCGAAAAACGGTTTGTAGTACAATCGTTTTGTTTGTATCTGGTCATATCTTCGGCAATCCTCCGAATAGACTCCAAGGTAGCAATGTTAAAAGTCGTCTTTTTTGTACTCGATGCCATGGATTGTTAGGGAAGAGCGCGAAAAATCAAGTGGTAATTGTCGAAACGTTGACACTGAAGCAAACAGCTTAACGTTGTCCACTAATCGGACCTTTAATTAAACAATGCGGAGTTTTAGACATGTGCTCAGCTGGACCTTCACTGCCATCAGTGCTAGTCAGCGCAGAACAATGCGGAGTTTATATATGTCCGTAGCCTCTGGAAAGCCTTTCATCCTTTGACGTTACTCTAGATAGCCCAATTAAATATAATTATAGCTGACCATATGACAACAGCTAATAAGTACCCCACTGTGTGTAGCTGAACCTGAAGCGCGTGAGTCAAAGACTCAAGACCGCTCCACCAAGCCTACATAAGGCAGGTCCGGTAACTTATCTAATAACATATTTACACATACATAAAAGTTACATTGTTTGATACATTTGCGAATTACTAACATATATTTAATTATGACATATGGTATAAAATTAATAATAAATAACTATCGGAAGTGAAGACCATATGAAGATTGAGGAAAATCATGCATGCACAAGTTGCGACGTAAAAAGAAAACCATTTTCACTAGGAAGAAACACAAAATCATTGTGCTTGAATAATGGGTGTGGTGTAATGTCATATGATGTGTCATCATCGCACTGTAGTTGACCTGGCTGAAAGGTCGGCGACGATGAAGGTGTCGAGAGGGTGCTGCTATCGGAGCTAAATGACGAGGAAGAGAATGAACGATCGGTGCCAGATGACGTTGATGACACTGAACGCGGCAAGTCTTTCCGGAAGTTACCAACAGGAACAGACACCGCAGCACGGCATGGTTGACTAGGGACTCGGTTTGGCAAGGAAACGAGCGCTTTCCGATGTTTGCAGACTCGAGGCATCTCCTGCTGTGCCCATAGATGCCGTGCGTCATGATGTGGATATTGGACTAATGCTGGATGAGGAGCAGGAAAAGGCTTTGTAACTCTGTCCAGATACCACTTGGCCGGCGTCATTGAGACTGAAGTTGCTTCCTTCTCTTTTCGCTTCTTCGATGGCACCCGAAGATGTAATTTAGTCGCGAAAGATTCGATAAAGTCATCGAAATCGACTGGCTTGGGGGATTGTAATTTCGTGGCCGGTTTACGCATCCAAGTCAGAGGTGGGGATCGAAAAACGCAGTTTCCTTCTGCGTCGTGGGGGAATGCTTCATATGTACATCCGACCTTAAATGGTATGGGATATACATGGGCAGGAGCAGCAATATCTAGCGGATTCTTGTAGTCAGGAGCCGGGATTACCTCACTATCATCGTCAGATGTGGATTCCTCCGTGCAATTACTGTCGGGACTCGATGCACGCCCGACTTCGGATGCTGCAAAGAAAGGTTTTTGTTCTTTCAAAAAATTAAAGGAGAAATTCGCTGGAATAGGGTGAAGTTGAAGTCGTCGCAGAGATTTTCCTTCTTTCTTCGCTCGATTGCGGTGGTTTTGAAACTATATAAAAATGAACTCAGTGATTTTCAACAGAATTCAATACTGATTAGCTACCCAGACTTCAATTTGTCTTTGCGTCATCTTGCATGTGCTCGCTAATTTCATACGATCTGGAGGTGATGGGTAGGCATTGTACTCGAAATACTTCTCCAATAGTGGGATATATTCCTGTAAAATCAATCAATAGTGATCCTTGGGTATTAGAAGCTTTCCAAGTTACCCTATGGAAAGGTTGTTTTCGCTTATCTGCATTATATTTCTCGAGATGGACTCTCCGTGTCTGCTGGGCATGACTGATCACAGTCTCGATTAATGGAAGAGTACGATTCAAAAACGATTTTTGATAGCTTTTCTGTAGTTGTTTGAACAAGACTGAAAGCGGGGTATCTGCAGAAGGTCGAGGAGTTGAAAGCAGCTCGTGACAAAGTTTTTCAAAGGATGCTCGATGATTTTCCCGCAAATCATCAACTAGCTTTGTAGTTGTAGAGGAGATCCCACTAGATGCCATCAAGCGAACGATACGCTCGGGTAGTGAAAGGTCGAGGGATGGTATAGGTATTGGGGAGGAAACTTGTACATGATAAGTGACGTTTCCCTGCTGACAAATATCCTTTATCTTTTGTGCAACAGCAGTAAAAGCTTTCAACGCAGTTATGGCTTGTTGAGAAGTCTCCATGGATGGGAGAGAGGATTGAAGCTTGAAGGGTGGGTTTGAGGATTGTCCTTCAACACCGTAAGTGCTTGGTTCTATACTCGCACGTCAAACAAGCCAACATAATATATGCCCATTGTTCGGCCTACATGCACAAACAAGATCAACATCATGACACAAACTGCCTTACTTACATGATCCTTCTCGTGACGCGTGGCATTCTCAAACTTTCAAAGAACAATGCGGAGTATGAATTGTGCCCGAAAGCTGAGGACAATGCGGAGGTTTTGTACTTTCATCCACTAGAGTACGAGATCCCAGACGTCTCGTTCAATATGTCTCTAGACAAGACGATCAGAGCTACACTCTCTACTCTTACCAACGAGTTCCTTCAGTCTATTTCGTCGTCGACACATGCACCTTTAGAACGCTTTGCCAGGGAGTTGGCAGCCTTCCAGAAAACGATTCATTCTGTGTACGATCAACTACATCAGGATACTCTAGCTTTAGTTTACACATTTGAGTCTTTTATATCTGTGGTTGCAGCTAGTGCTGAAGAAGAGGAGCTGGATAGGTTCGAGAAGTTGTCGCTAGATGATGATGACGATTCTCAAGGTGGTCAGTCTATTTCCTCGGGGAGAGGATGATTGCTTACTATATTCCAACTTTTTGAACAGGTCCTCTCCCTCGATATTTGTCTCCCTCATATATATGGCTTCTTAATAACTTGCATAATCCATATCCTTCTAAGGATGTCCGTGATACTATCGCTCGTGGATCTGCATGCGCACGGAAGGACGTCGATAGCTGGTTTATCGACGTTCGTAAGCGGATCGGATGGAATGTGCTTCGCAAGACACGATTTGCAAATAAGCGTTCGGACATCATTGACGCTGCCTATCGTTTTTTCGTCGAGGACGATCCAAAGCGTCCTCTATCTTCAGATATCGAGTTGCAATTCGCTACTATCCAAACTTTGGCAAAGGATTTATATTCGGATAAATTGATGGAAAGCGCTTTGGCCGTAAAGCTAGATGCTACGGTGAAGGGTATGACGTCGGAAATAAAACAGCAAAAAGAGGGGGCCAAAAGGGAAAATCGCTCGAGGAAAGATAGTCATAGGAACACCTGTCATCTAAACGCTTATCCTTCACCAGAGCATTCTCCACGATCTCGTTCAATTTCCATCAGCTCTGGTAGCTCTTCATTTACTGGCATTGGCGAGTCTTCTAATCCACGGAAGCGGCCTGCATGTTCTTTCGATTTTGCCGTAGAGGCATCCAATAAGCGTCACAGATCAAATTCACCTACTCTCAGATCAAATGAAAATCCGATACCGTCTTTCTCTGCAGGTTTACCTTCTCCTGCAGCCTCCGTCGGAGACATCGTCGAAGTTTCGGAACAAGGCCATACTTCATCGGGTAAAATATCACCTTCACCAGCGCCTTCAGTCACACGGGGCCCTTCCATTAGCGTTCCTCACACAAAGCGAAAAAGAGGATTATCCGAGGTCGGTGCTTCACCTTTACCGAAGCGGGCGCGAACAGACGTATCTGCGGTTCACTCACAATCCTCTGATATACCTCAAATTCCTGAATGTTTCTTGCGAGATACGCCTTTTGGTGCACTCTTTGGACCTGCGCATGATGTTGATGGCTCATCATTAGGCATGGACGAGTTGGATCCTGCAAGTACTTATCAAATCGATGTTTTCGACTATTCGGTAGCCAATGCTTATGTCCCTAATGAGCAGTTGATACCTGGAAGTTGTAAGTGATACTTTAATGTTATGCATACAATTCAGAAGCACTTACATAATAATTAGCAGCTGCGAGAAGTGAATTACTGTTGTCGAGTGCAGGCAAAACCCAAGCGCATAGCGTGGAACACACTCTTCCGGAACTCAGTGATCTGAGCAGCTACCTTTGGCCTCTTCAAAGCGGCCATGATAAAGGTGCGAATTCTGTAGTTTGTGATCATATCACCCTCCCTGAGCTTACATTTGTTTTAGGACTGTTTCCTAATAGTGATGTATCTCCTCATAACTCTGCCCTTGACGATATGACTTCAGAGTCACCTGTCATCAGCGATATTTCAAGTACAGGTACCACGCCCATCGAGTTGACACCCGAAGATCTGTTATTCGGTCAACTTTCAAATTGGGATATCTCATACTTGGGAGATAATTTCAATTTAGACGCGCAAAGTATTTACGATACACTAAATTTCTCAACGGAAACCGTCGCCTATTGATGCTTCCTGCGAAGTGTTAATATAAACATCATACATCTTTACTACGGTGGTGTTTCTTTCTCTCACTTCTTTCACCCGTTTTCAGCCTCTTTTATGTTTATGTTTATGTTTTTATCATCCTGATATATGCTGCATTATGTACCCATTACGTGCCAACTATTTGTATCTACCAAGGAACCTTGTATTGTTAACTAATAATGCTGTACAACATATAAATTTTGCATGTGAATAGCGATTCTAGTGCTAGTGCCTTCCAGGCACTCCTACCTCGTCTTCGATCTTCCATCTTCCCACCTCGCGCATAGCCTCGGTATCGCCCCGCTCAAGCTCGGGTGCATTCAGAAGTGCGCCAACCATCTCCCATGGATCCTTCCCTCCTCCATATTTCAACACCTCCTGTTTATACTTCTCGCCTGTCTCCCTATTCAGAGGATCGTGCGAAAACACGTTTCTCCACACTCGAGAAGCAATCGCCCGATCAAATAAATACGAATAATACGTTGCACCATATCCAAAAAGATGTCCAAACTGCGTTTGAAACGATGTACCAGGTACGTGAGGAATTAGTCCCCGAGTGTTGTGCAGATTAGCCAGTTCGGATGTTGAATCAAACGAAGAATCAGCCACTGCCGCCGAGTGATATACCTGATCAATAGCAGCAAGGAGGATCTGGGAATAGGTATCGATGGAATGGCAGGGATCTTCATGGTGGTTGCCTACTTGACGGATGGAGGATGTATTGTCGGCATCAAAGAGAGAAAGAACAGCCGGAGAATTGAGAAAGTGCTCCATTAGTATCGATGGAAGTTCGACGAAGTCTGTAGCGCATCTTGTGCCGGAAACGTTTTGATACTCGGTTCTGCCAATCATAGCTACGAGTCTGAAGTCAGTACGCCGACAGGACGATTCTATAGAATGACTTACAATGCATGGCATGGCCCATCTCATGGAACAGGGTCAAGACTTCGTGCCACTCAAGAACAGTAGCACCGTGTGTCACCGATGGTCGCGCGAACTCGCACAGAAGAACGACTAAGGAAGTTGGAAAACACCATCCTGGTTTGGTAGACGATGCCGCTTGATAGCTTCGAATTCCTGAGATTCTTGAATGCACAACTCTTTTCCTTCGACCGTTCCATCACCCATCTCATCGTCATCATCTGTTCTTCTAGAACATCGGACAGTATAATGAGCAGCCCCGCCTGGTTTCCTCTTCTCGCAAAAAGGTCGGCATATATCCAACCAATAATTCCCTTATCTTCGTCGACTACTTCCAGTTTTTGAACGTCAGTGTGCCATGTTCACCAGACGCTGCATCCGCTGGCCGTAGTGATATGCCATAGAGGTGTTGGAATAACCGAGATAAGCCCATGAAGACGGTACCAACCGTTAGTGGTGGTAAAGGTATTGGAGGAGCAGGCGGTTCCGGGGACAATAGAAATCTCTGTCCCATGCCTGTATAACAGGCAAACTTAGAAAGTCCATGATGAGCCTGCTTTCGCTGGCTAAGTGTTCGTAAGGCCCGACGGGCAAATGGTCTTGTGTGGTTCATTATAGCATCCAAAAAGTTCATCACATTTTCTAGATAATACTAAATAAAGATAGGTGAAAGAATGTGAAGTATATCTCACCAGGTGTTTTGGCCATTTTATCATCAAGAGTCATATGGGCGAAACTGTCTCGCCCGACTAGCTGCGCTAACTCTGCTCGCTTACGGAGCAGCCGTTCCAACACTTCAATCTGCTCTGGGGTACTGGAATTTGCAGCAATATAGACGCGTCTGCGTGGCTCCTCCGCTGGAGCTGCACGCATGATCATTTGGGCTTGCAAGGATCCCGGGTATACTAGGAGGTCGCGCTGCGTGAACTGCGCCTGGAGTTGAAGTCTTACGCCTAACCCCTTGTCTTTTAGTCCATCCAGCTCGGTTGGCTTGATGGCAGTGGGTGGGCGAGCTGCACCGGCACCCTCTAGAAACTGTCGACCAAGGACAAGAATGTCGGAAGACAGCGAGACAAACTTATTCCGCTGCTCTGGAGGTAGATCGATGGCGGACTTCTCAAAGTCGCGCCAGAAAATAAGAGCAGTTTGATAAGCCTCTGGCGTCAGAGACTTGACTATTTGTGGGTCAAAGAGGACAACTTTAAGAACCTATGGAAATATAGTAAGAAGTTGAAGTACTAACAGACTGATAGTGACGACAACGCACCTCATACAGACCAACATGGGTGTTAAGGACGTTCATGAACTCGCATAGGGTCTCGTACGCGCTATTAGCTGCGTCGATCCACATTCTGTCAGGGTGTGCATTGCGGATGAGCTCGGCGAGATCTATAACTGCGCAAAGCATGTCACTGAGACGATCGAGATTTTTGACAGCTTTGAATAATTCGTCGCGTGACTCCCTTGCTCTAAGAATGCGATCTGTAAGAAGTTGGGCGCGTACGAGGGTAGCTTCTGCAAGAGAGATGAGGGCACGGGGGTGAGTAAGGGAGGGGTGTCCAAAGAGACCGGTAGTTGTGAATGGCGAACGAAAGGCATGTCTAGGCTGGTCGAAGAGTGCTATGAGAGCCTTGTCATGTGCTGCAGGACGGATGTACTGGGAAGTAGTGGCAAGATGTCGAGAAGAATTTGAGAAGAGACAGCCGGAGAAGCGGAAGGGAGTGCTGTGCGCAAGGACATTGCGTGCAAGCATGAATGAATGGAATGGCCTGGGACCAGGGAGTGATAAATAAATAATATAATTGTATTTGAAGACAGTACCTTGTAGTGGTTGCAGCAACACCTTGGCAGTGGTACTGTGAGTATGGGGTCGAGTATGGTCGAGTACCACTGCAGTGAGTACCAACTTATAAATTCCACTTCTCGGAATGTCCACTTTTGTCACAATCTCATCCCATTGGGGCACGTGCGCACATGACTTGATGTAAGCCTCTCTCTCTCATTGGTCCATATCCTATTTCCTATCTTGTCAATTAAATATATATATACGTATATCCCATGTGTGCGTTACTGTATGCCGGTCTTGTCCAATAGAAAAATGAAACAGTAGAATGCCAAGTTAATTAATGCCCATCCCGTATTCCGCCCAACTGTCCGTCCTCTCATCCTGACCCTAGTGCGGGTATGCTTTCTTCCATACCTCCTTTCTGCTCTTCTATTCCACCGGTTTTCTCTGGGGCTCTGGGGTTAGAACCTGTTCACTCGATGCCGATGTCTGATCGCTATCGCCATCAGGTTTATGATGCCTACTTTCTCGTTCACCCTTCACTTTCTCCACTTCCATTGAAGAGGTTTCTTGAATACCTGGTACAGCAGGCGCAGGCGCAGCTCCAGGAATAGGCTCCACCGCGTATACCCAGAATTTAGATCGTTTCTTCCCCGCAATCTCTTCCATTGCTACTTCCGTAGGCTTTAAGGCTGCTGCGCCCGTCGACTTCACACTGAGTCTGTTATTATATGTCTTCACGGTGGCAATCGCGTCTACGGAGCTTCCACTTGCTGTGCTCTCCTCCGTCCGCGCACGTTTGTATGGCGGCTCAGACTCTCCCTGTGTGTCTGATATTCCTCCAAGTCGAGTCGACCGTCTTTCACTTCGCCATTGCCACGAGTCTGACGATCCTTCCCGCTTGTTGCTGGCATTCAATGCCGCAGTCCGCGTCGAACGTCGTTGTCCTCCGGAAGATCCTCCACGCCGCTTCTTAGACCCGCTCGCGCCATCGGGCCGAAAATTCAAGAAATCATCATCCTCAAATTCTTCGTATGCATCTTCTTCGTATTTGTACTCGTCGGCATCATCCTGAGTTCCAAATATAAATATAAAATGTCAGCTGTTCGTGCGCAAAGAAATAGGTGTGCACTCGCCTCGCTGCCTGCATCATTATATACGTAGTCCGGTCGCTGTGTTCGCCGCCTTGTCCGGGTCTCTCGAAGCTCAGCTTGAGCCAACAATGTTCGTTTCTGCTCAAGCTTCCGTCTAACCCTTTGCACTCGCTGCCAAAAATTCAAAGTAAATAAGCCAACCCGAGGGGAATAAATTTGCAACCAAAGAATTGATCGATCCGTTTGAATTCCGCCGTATTACGGGGCGTGGGACCAGTTTCAAAATTGTCACAAAGGTTACTCACCGCTAGTTCTGCGTCGATAACCTCTATCCGACCCTCTAGAGCGGCAATCAAGGTAATATGAGCTTGCTCTGGCTTAGACCGTTTCTGTCCTTTCTTGAGTTCCGGCGGGGCTGAGCTTTTCAGCTGTCCTATAACAGACATATATTCGTCTCGTGTCGATGAAATTGCCCGCAGCGTCGCTGTTATCTTCCACGGATTAGTCGACACATAGATACGTGGGGATTCTGTATAACATTAAGAGTTCACAGTCAGCGTCAATATTATGGTAACCTGGTATCAAACGGCAAGACCCGGGCAGACAAAAAGTCGTAAAGCAAAGATATGAAAAGCAGATCCCCGGGCAAATACACCCAAATAGGAAGCTGAAGTAACAGTGAAAGTGCGAGGAAAGTGCACGGACCATCAACAACCCAGTAGCGCTTGCGTTGGCAATCCTGTCCAATGGGCAAAAGCTGCAAACTCTCCTGACTCTTGGGGTCGGAGGGGTCTGGCGGGGCATTGGCCGCATCTTTCTTCTTGTGTTTGTTATGCACAACGCCCCATGCTCGGTCGATGGTGGCCTTTATTTCTGTAGAGTGTGTCAGTTGCAATTCCACGAGCTGACGAAAGATTTTCAGCTGAAGTGAGGGAAGAGGATTCATGCTTAGTTAGGATTGATTATTGAATATTCTAAGACGTACTTTAAAATCCCAGTCGGCACCAAAGAAACCACCATCCAGGCCATCGAAAGGGTCAACATTCGCCTTGAGTTCTTCATTCCAAAAAACAGTCCTTTCCGGTGTCTTGAAGTATTCAGCGAGCACGGATGCCACTGTCGTCGAAATTTGATCCACACTAACATGTCAACCAGATAGCAATAAGCTATTATCGCATAGGAACGTGGTAAGGCATGCACTCGCCTCAAGTTACGCGTTTGTGGTTTGAGGTTAAGAATGAATTGTGCCAGCATCTGGCTTAGAATATCATTAGGCTCATTCGATAACAAAGCATTTTCGAAACTGGGAGAAACAAATCGTGTTAGTGAATCGTAGGTCTATATCATTATGTAGCAAAGCATAGAAACGCACTCCACAGGGGTCTCCAAACCCTCAATCTTACCCCGCAGATTCGTGAACTTGCATATAAAGGAGTACACAAAGACAGTTTCCCAGCGGTCAGACGGATGTGTTGCATCGGAAGGTGGACATATGTGTCCTTTCTTTTCACTTTTAGATGGACCAACCATGAGTGTCGCCGAGAAAAACGCGACAAAGTGAAAGCGGAGCGAAAAGATGAACGCGGTTGAATGTTAAGTGTTAAGAGGTAATCACATAAATCTTATTTTTCAGTGGAACAAATATATTACAATAGTGGCGCCTATATTCAGGCACGTTACCACCCCCAGAAACCGACCGTTTATATGTGTAAAGTGTTTCTGAACAATTCATTCCAACTGCTATAATGTTATTTCTCGCAAGAGTCTCTCGGCGACTAGAAAGTAACGCAGAGACACAAATAACAACCCAAACGGCTCTTCCCCACAAAGTACAGAGACTCCAATATGTAACGAAGTCTTAACCGGGGCCAACCTAAACGTTCAAATTAATAATCGAGACAATACACGCAGATGATGTCAACATACCTTGGGAATATCGTGATGTTCACTCAGAGACTCGAGTTTGGTATTAAATTCATTAACGCGGTCTTTATGAGTTTTATTAGCCAATTTAGCAACGCGCTGCGCAAGCTATAAAGAAAGTAAGTCAAACTTGGTGTTACAATATGAAAGAATAGAGAGTACCCTGCGCTTTTGCACCTCCTCGAAGCGCCTTTCAGCCTCAGTCTTCCTCGAAGAGCTGCCCACAATAGACGGGGAATTTCTGCCGCTTCCTGATGGGGAGTTTGAGCCTGAATCCTCTTTGAATAGCAGTTCTTTGACTCTTTCGTGCTCCTTTTCCTTTTCACTGGGCTCTTGTTTGGATTTCGACTTCTTTTTTTCCTAAACAGAATATGTCACAGAAATCGGATAAGAGACAACATGCGATCTTACTTCTTCACAATACCGCCCTCAGCAACTCCTCCTTTGAGCTTTAAGGAGCCACTAGGGCGCAAGTCATAGTCAGACATGGGTGAACGGGTTTAAGGTCGCTGGACCATGATATCAGCTAGCTTCCTGTTTAGGATGCCGCACCTAATGTCACGTGATGGCCTCGATTCGTCTGCCCTCACCAAGCTCGTCCCTGAAAATATTCACAAACTGCGCTTGCCCACAACAAGCACAGCAGCCAGTGCCCCCATTCCTACTATCCACTATACTCATTGGTTTAACCATTGAGCTCTTCTTATTTCTGTGGAACATGGCTGTTCTTTCGTCCCCACTTCTTTTAATCCAGTCCGTACCCCCAGTAACACGCGCGTTTACTGCCGCAACCATTGTATCGTCAGCTCTTTATGTCTTTTTATGGTGGAAAGGTGTATGGCCCGAAGTAGCACACTACATGACTCTAGTTCCAGGCTCTAGTATTTTTACGCCGTGGACTTTCTTTACGTCTGCATTCGTCGAAACAACCATATTCGAGGTGTGTTGTTGAAATTCGTTCTGACATCTGTCAGTACTTACAACTTGCAGTTCATCGCCACTATTATATTTGTACCGGCTGCATTAAAATACCTTGAAAGGCTATGGGGAAGCATTGAAGTTGCCAAGTTCATCGTGGTGTCTATTGTCGCGTCCAATGTAATTGCATTTGGTTTTAACTGGATTGAATTTATCGCCACGAAGAACGCAGACATGTTCTTGTGAGTTATTCTTATTCGACATTTGCATACTTTGTCTTGTCCTTACACTGTCATCCAAACAATAGGTATGGTATGCGGTACCATGGACAAATGGCTCTACAAATTGCCATTTTAGTTGCTTTCACCCAACTTATTCCGGAGCATCAAGTTCAGGTTCTTGGAGTCATTAAAGCAAGGGTGAAGGTGCGTGAGTCTAACGGTCGGAAATTAAACCTTTTAACACCGGAGTATCAGAGTCTGCCTATGGCATATCTTACGTTGTCCACAGTTTATGTTTCGTTGGTTTTCAATGCCCCTGGATTATTATCCAATTTGGCTGGTTTGTCGGGTGGATATATCTGAGATTCTACAAAAAGAACTCAGGGGATTCTGTAGGCAGTATACCTACATATGGTGATCGCAGCGAAACATTCTCATTGGTGTCATGGTTCCCTCCATTCATGCAGTATGTATGAATCAACCCGTTTTTGTTCTTGCTAACTCAATGTCTTCCAGTTATCCTTTGACACTTGGAGGGAATTTTGTTTATCATTGGGCCAACCGTTTGCACTTGATTCCATCTGCAAGTCCTGATGTTGAAAGTGGTAGCTACGCCCCAGTCCCAGGAAGTAATAGAGCAGAGGCGGAACGCAGGCGGTGAGTCTTCAGTGTGTTTGAGAATGGTTGGGGTCTGATATTGTTTCAGTGCCATGGCACTTAAAGCTTTAGATCAACGTTTAGCTAATGCATCATCTCCCGTTGGATCACAGCCTTCCGATACTGGTTCCTCTCAGAGCTCCCGTCCTATTCCAGGACGCTCAGAGAGCCCTGTTGATTCGTCGCCATCCAGTGCAGAAAAAAGGGGGAATCCAGTTGAGGCTGATGTTTCGGATTCACGAAATGCAACTACTGAAACACGGTAATGAATGAGGTATGAGATAGGTTGATCACGATATAAAGCCACGAATTGTTTCAAAAGCTACATTAATGATTGTTGATTTCTGGTACATGAATGCGTAATTTTTATACCCAACTTTTGAGTGTGAATATATACTGCATAATTACATAATACACTTTAACTGATCTTGGTTTACGACGCCCATTAAACGTTTCCGCCTACCGTGTTTGTTATGTCTCGACGGCCTTCAGCAACGTCAATACCACCGCTTTCAACTCCAGCTATACATACTCATGCAACATCTCCTTCTCGAAATATCCCGAATGTCTTCTCTAAACCATCTAATATATACCCTAATGGTCATTCCGGCCTCGACCCCGATGAGCTGTTCACAAAACATACTGTTCTGGAAGTCAAAGCCGTGCAGCAAAAGCTAAGGTAAATGCCTTCTGATTCCTCGCTAAACAGATGCACCTTATATTACATTATAGAGCGGATGCCGATGCAAAACAAGAGGAGTTGCGGTTAATGGTGGGGTGCGTACTTCCGTTCCTTGCATATGTACTAGCTCACTTTATGAAAGAATAGGGAGCGTTATCGCGACCTTCTTCAGGCGTCAACGTCCATCATCTCACTAGCGCACTCCTCTCAATGGGTATCCGAGACTCTTGACAAGGTACATGAGCTCGTTCTTTCTCAGAAAGAGCCGCCAATACAAAAGCGAACTTCGTCCGCACTGGATGGCAAGTGCCATTTAATCTGTATCCCCAGTATTTTATAAGCTTTTGTGATACTAGACAAGAATCTTCATTCCCTTCAATCTCTGGCTGCCCACATGAAACTTCTTCTGGATACCCCTGAACACTTGTGGAGGTTCATTGAACAAAAGAAATACCTCCAGGCTGCATGGCTATTCCTTCTGGCTCGGGTAGTGTACCGAGCTCTTGTACAAACTGATGATCAAGATGAAGAGTCGTGGACTGAGCAAGGGATTGAGGTTTCAGTGCGTATACCCCTCCTTGTTCTTGTTTCTGAATCACGTTTTAATTATCTAGTCTGAGTTCCCACTAGTGGATAGACAATGGGACATTGTATCTCAATTCCGTTCTCAGATTATTCATAAAGCCACATTATCCCTGCGCGAAGTTGATATTTCCCCAGAGGTGAGTAGCAGTGTTACTTCCAGTTCATTATGCTGAATGTATTTGTAGGACATCTGTTCGACATTAGTTACTTTACACTTACTCGACTCTCGACCATTAATCGAAACATTTTCCACTTTACTTGCGCAGCGTTCTAAAGCTTTGCAGATTACATTGCATCGAGCACCTGATCAAGACAATGCGAACTTGCATAACCACCAATTCATGGCCGTTCGAAATGTGAAGGGAGCGATAGAGAAGGCAGTAATTGTGATTTCCAAGACAGTCGGCACATCCCGCAGTCTATTTGTAGACGATAGTTCTACTCCGTCCATGATCAAGCAAGTTTTGAAATTCATAAATTCGGACTTGGCCCCCTCTGTTGAATCCGATTCACTGCCTCCCTCCCAGCTCCGTCTCACTAGTCAAAGCCTCCTTGCAAGCCTTGTGCCTTCGACCCAACTGTCGCTTTTACCGTCCAGCCTGAAGACGTACAAACCATACGTCGATCTCGAGTCATCATCCTCTCTGTTTTCGACATCTGTTTTGTCGCAAAAGCTTGAGGTTTGGCTTCGTGACTCTGTTGAAACTTTCCAGGGATGTGCACGAGAATGGCTACATCATGCAAGAACTGTGAAAGCTGTGTGGAATATTCGCACGTCCACATGGCAACTCTCACAAAGGTCAGAAATGCTGGGAGAAGAGAGGCTGCAGCTCTTATCAGTGTTGGATAACTTATGTCAGGAGCGGATTATTGGTATTTGGGAGTCATTGCTATTAGAATCCTCTCGAAATTTCAGCGAACGTTTATCCCAGTCATTATCGTCTTTTGAAGTCGGGATAAACCAGGAAACCGGAGGTAGGTCGTGTTAATAGGTCATGGCTGGGTAGGTTCTAAAGTGACTTCTGACAGCTTCTGCAGAAGGGCTTTTTATTACATCATCGCTTCCTGCTTCACCTTTTGCTCTTCAAATGCAGCATCTGAGGACGCGGCGTTCCAAAAGTATGCCTCTGCGTTAAAGAAACAGCTTATTGGAAGGACTCCTTTGATAGATGGGATTTTATCTGGTCTTGAACAGTGCGCAAGGACGATACACCAAGATTTATTCGATATATCGAAAGCGGACGATAAAAGCACTTTGTATGTGGTATTATACGCCTTTTTCGTGCATAGTCATCAATCTAATGTCTTGTAGAAGGTTATCGAAATCCCTGAAAAAAGACCACCAGCCTTCTGCGGACATTGTTTCTACAAAAGTGTTGGAGTCGATTGATGCACTCGCCGACGGTGTCAAGGATGACCAATGTAAGTTTCCTGCAATGTTCAAGTCCTCTTTGATTGACCAAGTTCATGCAGCTTCTGCCATCGATAAACTAGGATTCCTTGCACATACTACCGTAGAGCTCTGCAATTCTTCATCGGTTATGTCCTGGGTTGGATGCAGCGATGTGGGTATTCACGGTATGGCTGAGGCATCTTCGTTCTCAGACTATGGCTTACCTCTCCTACTTTGTTCAGAATTTAAGCAGCGAGGAATGTCAATATTTAATCGTGTGATGGGTCGCTGGCGAAGTCTGGTAGTCACAAAATGCATGGCGGGTGTCGCCTCTACACGTGAAACAAACAAACAAACCCTCGGTCAGCCTTTGGTTTGGTCTTCTTCTACCGGCATACTAATCTGTGCTGTTGCTATCAGTCTCTGGGCCTTCTTCTCAATTGACTCAAGCCCTTCTCGCACTTTGTCAGGCTATGACGAGGCTGGATTTGTGCCGAAATTCCGCTCGGAGACAAGAGCTAGCCCAAAGTTGTTTATCTTTATTCACAGCTCGCTGGATGGAGAACGGAGGAATAGGAAAGAAACAGAAAATCTTTGATATTTTGTTTCTTCGAAGGCTTTCGGACATGCAGAGGTCGTCTAGTTCAGGCAAACACAATTTTTCTAGCACCGTTATTGATGCAGATGTAAGTGCTGGCTATGGTGAATCTTTTTGTATTACTTATAAAAGCCCAGAATTGGTCGGCTGACGAACGAACGAAAGCAGAAATGGTCATAACTAATTCCCTGTCTCGGACTCAAATGCTCTTCGCGACGTTGCTGCCTGGCGCTGCAGAGACCGGGAGAGGGTATGACAAGAGCATGTTTCGGGTTGTACAGCAGGACACACCTCCCACGGACGCAAATTTCGAGTCTGCTTTGGAACTAGCTAAACCCAGCCCGAGGTTTGGCTTACTTCTGGTGGGGAGTTCCTAATGTGCATATGTAGGATGAAGGCATAGATGATTCGGATTTGCAGCGGAGATAGGACCGCGTGGATAGATTTAGTTGGTTGAATGTTTTCGAGTCGGTAACTATGGTGTACGCATAAGTATTTTATACACCGAACTGTGTACAGTGGGCCTGGACCGCCTTTTGGGACCCCGCAAAACATCAAGAGTAAGTATAGATATATGATATTAGCAGATGAATCAAGCTTAAGCTTAGGTAGTGTATCCGTTTGCATCTGCAAGATTTGTGGGATGCGTGTTTCGGAAAGCGGGTTCGGAGATATCATAAGGACGATCGAAGGATTGATCGAGGGATAGCTAAAACTGGATCTTAGATGGGGTGGCGAACAGAGGCTAAAATTGGTTTGATTACTGCGATGAAATGAAATGTCTGCGAATGTCATATGAATATCATATCCCACACTTTATTTCCTCCTCCATCTTTTCCTTGTCCTCCATATTGCCATGTCTTCGTCGCCAACCTAGGCTGAATCCCCTTCCCTACCAAATTTTGTCATGCTTCTATTTGCCTGACTAATAGATCATGTCCAGTCCGTCTGCAACTACGTCCATCCATCTTCCAAACTTATCCTGACTAGTTTCATCAGCTACTCACGAATCCTCCCTAGACCCTTCCAAGATCCCCGATTTTGGTCATCTTGCACCTCTTTTCCTTGCATTACATGTTGCTGGAGGCCAAGTTGGCCTTCCTATCATCATCGCCACCTTTCTTTTGTCCAAGAACGTCCACCGGCATCCTACTCTCATTAATTTCTGTGTTACGTGGGTCATATATTCTGTATCATATAGTATATTGTGAGCCCAATTTCAACGTTGCATACTTGCCAAACTCAAACTCATAGTCCGTTAGATTGTATGGCGGAAATAACTATGATACTTCGGGATCCATATGCTTTGCTCAATCTGCACTGATTCACGGCGCTCCACCCATGTACATCCTCCGTCTGCCAGGCAAATTTCTCTGCTTATTCTTGTGTATAGGTGTGCGGTGGCTACTTTGGTTATCGTTGTCCAGGTAATTCCCCTTCTGATCATGTGTTTCGTTGAATACTTATCTACCATGACAGATATGGTGGGCCTTCCAAGAATCCCATTTCCGTTTTAGGACGTCTCGCTGGCCTCACGCTACACGAACATTTATAGTAATGCAACAGTCTAATTGAAGACTTGTGTCTCGGCGTACTAATCATCTTCAGTCACTCGCGCTTCCCTATATTGCATTTCTAATGTTCACCTTGATATCTACTTTAGTATGTATATTCAACTTCGCAACCTATCTAGCTAAACCTATTTTCATCAGCTCCAGCTAAAAAATCCAGGGCTGCTGATGGCAAACGGATTGTACTGCACGTATCTCGGAAATCCGTTGTAAGTACGTATACTCTTCATTTGTCATCTTGATCTTTAATGTATCTCTGCAGTCGACGATGGGGTGTACCGACCTTCTGCACTGTCATGTTGACGTTCATAATAATATTCGAAGGTAGATATTCTATTTCAATACACTGTTGTGATTGGCATAACAAGCGTTTCGTAGTTATAATCGCAATTCGATATTTTCGCGCATGGATGCAGATTACCACTGTTTTCCCGCTAGCCGACAGAAGAACGTCTCCTGCACTGGTTTTACGCATCCTTATTTTTAGCGTTTACTCTGTTATTACACTAAGGTGTGTTTCATATAATAGCATGCAACATATAAGTGAATTGTTCGTAGTGCAGGAATATTTTTCCTCTCGGACAACCTGCATACTTGGCCATTTTTCGTTCAGGCAGCATTACCTTTGATTGCTTGCATTATATTCGGAACACAGAAGGTACGTTATTGCCTCATTTCATTTACCGGTGAACTTGTAACGAACACTCTTTACAAAGGATCTCTTATTCACTTGGTTTTTTTGTGTCGGAAAACGCGAATCATCTACACACACTTCCTCAGAATTGAGCATTCCAACCTTTCGACACCCCAACTCCTCGTCATTGGATGAATCTTCATGCTCTACAAACACGATGGCATTACGGATGATAGACTAGCTGTAGCCGATAGAACTTAATTAACTTCATGCCAGAACTGAAACTTCGCAGGATTTGCAGAATAATACGACTTAATATGTCATGTTGGTACACTACCACTGATAAAGAACAAAGAAATAGGATACGAAGTTCGACCTAAGCGCCGCCACTGTATTTTGTTGACATTGAGCAACAGGACGACAGAGAGAAATCGAGACGTACACCAAAATATTATTTCTATTTGCAAGAATGATAAGAGAATATAGAATAGACACAAGTGTGACACGTACATTGGGATGTGGATGAGTTTGACGAAGTAGCCAATGAAGCCCATTACTGCAAAGCCGACCGCGACAGCCTTGCAAATTTGTGTGAATTCTATTTTCAGACGATGAGAACAGGAGACAGTATGTTTGTACGGCAACTAACCCTTCTGTGAAGGCTTTGTGCAGCGAGTGAGGAACTGGTGCAAGAGTGGTCAGCGAAGTAGTGAGAGGAAGCAGGAATAGACAGACCTGGTTGCCGTCGCGAATGAACTGCTGGGGGATGTCAATGAACTCGCGTATTTTGTCAGACATGTTGAGAAGGAGAGGAAGGGTATAGTGAGAGGTGGGACAGGAAGATGGCGATGATTATGTGGAATTGGAGGTGACACGGAGGAAAGTAGTCTGACCAGCGACCAATTCACTTCCCACGGACTAGTGACACGTTGGCCAGGCATCTGGCGTTAAGAGTTGCGGCCGGCGTTAAGATGGACTTCACTTTTCGTGCAAGAACGCGTCCGTCGACTCGCCTGCAGGCATGTTTCTTTTACATCTTCTCCCTTCATTTCTCAACCCTGCACCTTCAGATATCTGCATGCCCTGATGTCCTTTTCTCTCCGCTTTCTAGGGCTTGCTAGACTCCGTGATCCCTCCCTCCCATCCCGTACTTACCAGGTCGCCCTCACTCGAAGAACTCTTAGGACAGAGTCGGCATCTACCAAAGATGCGTCCTCCTTGACCCTACCCCAACTCGCAAGGGCTCTTCAGTCTTCTGTTTTAACCCGCCCCGATATACACACGTATTACCCAGTCTTGACTGCTAAACTACGCGACCGAAATGGCAACGCGACCCCGAACCCACCACTGACCGAATCTCAAGTCGTCTCCATTCTCGACACTTTGGCTAAATCTGCAAAACCGGAAGACCTGCAAAGACTCGTCGAAATTTTAGAGGATATGTCTGTCTTGTTTCAAATACAGCCTACAATAGACATGCACACCGTCATTATCCGTGGTCTTATTCAACATGGAAACGCACATAGTGTATACAACTGGCTGCGTAGGATGCTTACTCTTCCCGGCCACTTTTCTCCAACAATAGAACAATTCCACTTGTTCCTGAACGCTTCTTCCAAGATGGAATCCTATAAATTTTCTCGTCATGTTGTTTCCACCATGCACGCACTTGGCTGTAAGCCAACGACAGAGACATTCGTCATTCTTATACGTACACGCTGGGAGTCTGCTATGGAAGAAGGTAAAATCCCTCACATCGCCGCTTTAGAGTCTATGGTGGAAGACATGAAAAGGGAGAGATTACCCTATGACGCTGAGATCGCCGGTTTGCTCTATGACTGTATGCAAGTGTGGGTCAGGAAGTAAATGCCAACCAAATACGCAGTATATATGAGGCGGCGTTTTCAGAGTCTCGCAATGAACAAGGTCCAGAATGGTTAACAAGCCTGTCGAACACCTCTCAGAGACAGAGCGTTTTGTCTGCCATTGAACTCTACCGGCAATTTGAAAAAGAAGGATGTTTACCTGGGCCAGCGGTCCTTGCCATTCTGCGCCACTCGAGATCACTCGATGACTTACTCTTGGCTGAAAAGGAACTCGGTGTAAAATGCAATGCGTCGCATTGGTCCATGCTCATTAGCAACAATGTTCGCAGTCGCCATTTGAGTGAGGCGTTGATCTATACCATCGATCGAAGGAGGCAGGTATTATACCGGATGCTGGGTTAGTGGGGCCTCTTATCAAGGGATTGTGTCAATCATCTTCTCTTGCACCGCCATCTGAATCGTCCCTCGATCGTGCGTTGGAAATATATCGTGACCTTGCAGATGTTTGGCCGCGAGCGGACCAACTTCCTAGGGATAATGGCCGTCGGCATTCCGCAGGACCAGATATAAATATTTATCACACAATTCTTCGTGGACTATCCTCTTCTTCCAAACATGATAAATACTATCCAATTGCCATGTCCCTGATTGATGAAATGAAAGCACGCAATCTTTCAACTATGGATAGTTTCGTCGCTTCATCTCTAATTGTGTTCCTCATGCGTCGCGCTTCTACGGTGGAAGAAGCTATGGAAGGATATCAACAGTACGCATCAGCACTTGATGAACGAGGATACTCAATTGTGCTCAATGCTTTTACCAAACTATCCTTTGGTGGGGAATCTTCTACTACGTCCCTTGCAGAATACTTTAATATCGTGAAGGATATGCGTCACGCCGGATTCCCGGTGACGGTGGAAGCTTACACAATTCTGCTACGACATTTAGCCACCGTGGGCACTCAAGCTAGGCGTCTGAAGAACGCCGAGGAAGCTCTTCACAAGCTAGACAAGCTTGTTGTAGCTACACGTCGTACACATGATTTGCTTACTCTCGACCCCTCAATTACACCCGATGCTGTCCTGTTAAATCAGTTGATGGACACTTATCAACGACTGGATTGCTTTGCCGACGCATATAGAGTTTGGGAGATGATGTATGTCACAGGAAGATTTGACCAAATTAGTGTCAGCATAATTCTGGATGCATGTGCATATGCTGGTGCTGTACAGCTGGCAATGCAAATACACAAAAAACTGGTTCGAGATAAGTTTGCAATGGACCTCCACAACTGGAATACGTGGCTGGAATGTTTATGCAGATTAGGTCGATTAAACGAAGCACTTCGAATAGTTTGCGTGGATATGGGAAATGTAGTAGACGTGCCACCCCCTAACGTGGAAAGTGCGAGAATTCTGCTAAAGTTTGCAAGAAAACTTGGAAAAGAGGATGTAGCTGTGACTCGATTAAAGCAGTACCTACCTGATCTTTGCAAAACTTTACCCAAAGACATACTGAAATCATGATTTATTTGTAGTCCTACATGACTAGCGTACTTATCACACCGCCATACAAATTCCAAACCATAATAAAACCGATATAATAATACAGATGAAGCGCCTGGTTGAGCAATGCGCGAGGGCTGGGCAAGCCGTCTAGGAGAATAGAACGCCCACAATGTAAAATAGCAACTTTAAAATTACTCTAACGAGTCTAAGATGTAAATTCTTCCACAGACGGGCAGTCACACTTCAAGAAATTGTCAGACAGTGCTTCACATAACTGTGATAAACTTACTATCAGATTAAGATCTCCGAAGGCTGTATAATCATTAGCTCTAATACCAAAACAAAGCAATCACGGCTACTCACCGTCATCTACGCGAGACACCGAGGGCCAGAACTTCCGTTCACGAAGCCAGGGCAAGGGATAAGCTGCCTCTTCTCGGGTATATGGGCTTTTATATGTTAAGTCATGGTCAAGACTACGAACTGAATAGCACTCACCGATTCCACTCCGCATCCGATAGAGTCATAGTGGAGATGGGGTGAGGAGCATTCTTCAAAAGATTGTTATCCCTTGGCTGCTGTCCGCTTATGATATTATCTGCTTCTTTGCGTATCTGAACCATAGCATCGCAGAACCTAAAGCAAATAGATAAACAAAACGAAGGTGAGCGAATGAATTTTACGCAAAGAATGAAATCATGATTTTACCTGTCAAGTTCATCGAGTGTTTCAGATTCGGTAGGTTCTATAAGCATACATGTAGCAATGGGCCATGAGCAAGTGGGTGGATGGAATCCGTAGTCCTGAATGTTAACGTTCAGCATCGTATACGTATATGCCTAAGTGATATAGACGTTACCTGAAGCCGTTTCGCGAAATCCATCACTTTCAGCCCTGCAGACTTATCAAATTCAGCCAAGTCGATTAGAAGTTCGTGTGCAACCCTGCCATTAGCATTCTTATAACGAAGCGTGTAATAAGGCGAGAGACGGGTGGCCATGTAATTGGCATTTAGGAGAGCAATCTTCGAAGCGTCCGCTAGGCCCTGTCCGCCTAGCATCTTGATGTACGCCCAAGAAATAAGATCTATTGATGCGCTTCCAAATGGTGCCGCAGAAACAGCAGTTATTGAGCTTTCATTCGTTGTGGACAATGAAGGATGACCGGGAAGGAACGGAGCGAGATGTTCTGCGACACATATCGGCCTGTAACACTATCAGATTAACATACAGTATTGAGAAAGTATGTTTCTTCACCCGACTCCAGGACCACCGCCTCCATGCGGGCTAACAGAAATGAATAAATAGCTGGTACAATACCTTTAAAAAGTGGAGCTTACATAGCGAATGTCTTGTGCAGGTTCATGTGGCAAACATCTCCGCCGCATGTGGCAGGGTTTGTAAGTCCAATCTGTGCATTGAGGTTGGCGCCTGAGAGTGAATATCAGTAAATATCCGGACTGCAAATGTAATCACACATACCATCTAGATATACTTGACCGCCATTATCGTGAACAATCCGGCAAGCCTATGAAGAGAAGTTCAAAAGAAGTTTCTTTTCCCAAACGTATTGCCATCTTACATCTTGCACACCGGCTTCAAAGACACCAAATGTAGACGGATATGTAATCTACGAGGAAGATCAGACATTGCTAGTTGTTTAAACTCCACCGCTTACCATGAAAGCAGCCAAATTATCCCTGTGTTTCTCAGCTTTGGCTTGCAAGTCTTCCAAATTGAGATTCCCATCGCTGTGAACCTTAACCGCAACAACTTTGAGACCAGCCATCGCAGCAGACTATTTAACATAACTTCAGAAGTGTTGCGAATTGTGCGCTAAAACTTACAGCAGGATTTGTCCCATGCGCACTAAGAGGAATCAAACAGATATCACGGTGACCTTCATTGCGAGATTCATGGTAGGCACGAATTACACACAATCCTGCATATTCGCCGGCAGCACCAGAATTGGGTTGAAGAGACGCAGCAGCCAAGCCAGTAATTCTGCACAAATATTCTTCCAGTTCCTATACATCGTTAAAAATTGAATGTCATAAAGATAATGGCTGACGGTACCTTTATGATTATATGATACCCTTTAACCTGATCTTCAGGAGCAAATGGATGGATGTTGCTAAACTCGGGCAATGTGAGGGGAATCATACTGCTGGTACTGTTAAGTTTCATTGTGCAACTTCCCAAGGGAATCATGGCGTGCACAAGACTGAGATCCTTGGATGCCAGATGATTGATGTATCGTAACATCTCTGTCTCCGAGTGGTGCTTGTTAAACACAGGGTGAGGAAGAAACTCCGATGTACGTTTCAGGTCAGTTGGAATAGAAGAAGAACTCGATTCAGTTAGCTCTGCTAAAGTAACTGAACTCGCGTTAGCAGCTGATGCAAAAACATTGATCAATGCTACTAGATCATCGGGGGTGACACTTTCGTCGAAAGTAACGCCTACGTGAACTCCATCCACTTCACGGAGATTAATGTGTTCTGCTCGTGCTTTCTCATGTAATGCATCAGCGTTTCCTGCTACATGTGAAACATCAATAGTAATGGTGTCGAAAAAGGCAGCATTCTCCGGCTGATAGCCCATCGTTTCCACAGAAGACCTGAAAACTTGAGCGAACTTGTGCACCTTATCTGCAATCTGGAGGAGACCTTTGGGGCCATGGTAAACTGCGTACATTGCTGCCATGTTGGCCAGTAATGCTTGACTGGTGCAGATATTGCTTGTAGCCTTTTCCCGTCGAATGTGCTGCTCACGCGCTATCGATATAGATAAGTCTCTAGTTCCAACAGGCAGTATAGAGCTCACTTTGTAGTGCCAAACGGTAAGCTGAATTTCCCTGAGCATCTTTACTACGACCAATAAGCCTCCCAGGCATCTTCCTCTTCAACTTGTCTGTTACAGCGAAAAAAGCGGCATGGGGTCCGCCAAATCCAGCAGGTACACCGAACCGAGCAGAGTTGCCTACCACGACGTCGGCACCCCATTCTCCAGGTGCCTTAAGTTTTGTCAAAGCAAGCAAATCCGTGGCACAGATGACAAGAGCACCAAGCGAGTGGATAGACTTCGCGAGCATAGAGAAATCCTTTACATTACCGTCGACGTCGGGATACTGAACGAGAACGCCACAAGCGTTAGAACGAATATCTTCATCAAGCGTAAGCTTGAAAACATCTCCAACAATGACGTTGATATTGAAACCTTTCGCGCGAGTACGAAGGACAGCGAGAGTCTGAGGAGCAACGCCAGAATCGACAACAAATGTGTGTCTCTTGGATATGGTAGAAACAAACGACATGACCATTCCTTCAGCTGCTGCAGTTGCCTCGTCAAGAAGAGATGCGTTTGCAATGTCCATAGATGTTAGAGACATGACCATAGTTTGGAAGTTGACCAGAGATTCGAGGCGACCTTAGAATAGATGAATTTTCTAAAAATAACAGAGGCAAAATCCGAAGAAATACCTTGAGCTATTTCGGGTTGATAAGGAGTATAAGGAGTATACCAAGCGGGGTTCTCCATGACCTGATCCATCAAGCATTAGATGATTAGATGATGGCAAAAGGCTATAAATAACACGAACATTTCGCAAAATAACGGGTGGAACTACGGCGGCGTGATAGCCCATACCGATATAGCTCTTGAAGGGCTTATTCTGCGCACCCAACTGCTTTACTCTAACGTGTAGTTGCGATTCACTTAGAGGAGGTATAGACGCATCAGTGATGGACTCGACAGGGATTCTAATCTTAGGAGGGACGGTGTCTTGAATGAAGGTGTCCATTGAATCATAACCCAAGACGGAGAGCATTCGTGAAGCCTCAGCGTCATCAGGCCCGATGTGGCGTTCGGGAAAGTTGTCTAACGGCGCAAAAAGTGAGGAGCGAGACTTGATACTAGCGAGCGCACGCCGACCATAATGTGGGCCATGGATGAGATTAAGAGGGGTACGGCGAACAAGGCGGACGACATGGGGCAATAAGCCCATGATAGGGAGGGAGGAAGATGGAGGAAAGAAGATAGGATGAACGATAGGTGAAGGTAAATTTTGAAGGCGAGAAGTTGGGAAAAAGGAAATGATTCCACCGAGCCATTCACCGAGTTCGGAATTTATGAACGTAATAAGATAAGGAAGCGACGAGGGGCTGCAGCAGGAACTGGCAGCGAGGAGCGCATTGTGAGCACGGATTCGCTGAAGCAGACCAACGAAGTACAGACGGAATATATCAGATTTGCATAACGGATAATCGTGGAACCAGTTAATAATAAATCTAAAACGACAGCAACTCTTCGACGCGCCCGAATATGTCATTCCCAGAACAAATTCTTTTTCTCTCCTGGCTCGGAGGACCGCTCTCCGCGTGACGTCATTGTCCCCTGATTAATATATCCGAGATAACAAACCAACTTAGGTTATGTCTGGTTATGTACTTATGTACTATTACTCTACAATACACTAAAAATAACGATAACGACATACTCACTCGCTCATTCCTCCAATTCCTGCATCTACCATCTCAGTTACCCAGCTCATCAACACCTCGTCCCGTATCCGCACTCCCTCCAGCAGCCGTCGAACGCCCACAAATGCCTTCCGCCCTCTCTTTTCTCCCTCCCATTCATCTTCAGATCCATCCTGTATATCACCCGCCGCTTCTCCGTCTCCTTCTTCTGCTTCCTCCACCACGCCCGGAAACCCAAAGTGATCTCCATCCACCCGAGGTGCTGCCTCAGCAGATGCAAACGAAGTCCGAAATAGAATCCGCACAATAAGCAGTGCTGTCAAGGACGTCGACGGAGGATCCAAAGCCGCTCGTTTATAATCTATCGACACCTGCCTTGCAGGAGGTACTGGTCGCTTCGTCGGGTCTTCAGTCGGATATTGCGAATCAGCAGAAGGCAACGTTATCGTGTCACTCTGAGAGGGGTCTCTCGGACTCGGCTGCGCACTAGAAAGGTGCGTTAAAACATGTATACGCAATTCCGCCTTGGGTGATGATGTCTGTCGGCAAGCTGACCACAAGCATGGAAACTCAGCCAACTCCGACGCCGATAGATGTTCCAGTAAGTGGTCATAAAGTTCGCCGGGAGAGGAGAAGGCCGAAGAAGGACATTGTGAGCGATCCCATAGACACTTGAATCTTTCAATAGGTGCCATTTCTTTCCGTCTATCAACTCCGCGTACCACAAACTTTTGTACAGGACCTTGTAGTACCATTGCTTGTGCCTGCGGGAAAACAAGACTAACATTTTTTATAACGTCCGAGGCCACCAGTAAGGGGTATTCATCCTGATACGGTGAAAAGGCATCCTTGTATAAGTTCCAAAAGTCAACCTGTGTTAGCTCTCCGTCAGTCTTCGGAACGAACATAATCTTCATCCTATCGGGAGTTAGAAGACACGTTCCACACGAGAAGTTAGATACACATACCAGTCGAAGCAACGATGAGGCTCCGCTTTTTCGAGCAAGCCATCCAGCTCGTCCTTCGATAGCTCATGATCTCGCTGTGAAACTGTTGTTGACTGTACAACATGAACTAGGCCCGTAATATCGATTGAAACGTTTTCCTCCAAAATTTGTTGTTCGTGTAGGATTAGACTGGTAAGAACCTTCAGCGTATTCGGCATATCTGGATGCAATAGAAACGCTCGAGCCATTGGCGAATATGATAGATGAGTATACATGTAGTTGAGGCAAGTATCGATAAGTGCGTGGTCACGAAAAAGGGGTAGACACCGAATCGCAGTGTTCATGACATCAGAACAGGAAGACAGATGTGCAGCATTGACGGGGTAGGAGAGGACAGCGGTAAGCGTTGATAGAGATGTTATAATCATCGTCCTATTCGAAGATTCAGATACTACGCGTACTAAAGGAGGAACTGGAGATGTTTCCGCATGTGCATTCGGGGAGATAACAAATATTTCAGCGAGCGCGTGTGCGATTTCAATGACGTGCAAAAGAAATTCATTGTTTTCATCTTGCTTTGGGTCTAGCTTGTGTAATGCGTTGAGAAGAAGCGGTCTGGTATGAGAATGTCTTGCCAAATCGGCGATATTTTGTTCGTGAAGAGAGGCGTTTCTTAAAATAAAAAGCGACTCGAGGGCAAATCTTCGCTGGAGTGCTTGTTCTGGTAGTGGAGAGAAGAGAGCATGTATATCGCTTGTGTATTTGCAACCCTCTGTAACGTACCACTCTGGCCAGTCGAATAGCCCATCAATCAGCCCTGGATACGTGGAGAAGATGAATTGTTCGTTGAGACATAAACGACAGACGCGGTCTAGTGCCCAAGCTACTTCGGAGTGTACACCAGAGCGGAGCGACAGTGACATCCTGTTATTTGGGACAGTTTCAGTATACCATCCTGTCAGTAAATACAAGCATAAGTAAGATAAATAAAGTGAATATTGAGCATACGCACGTTCATAATCGTCGCGAACGTCAGGACGAGGTCGAGCAATAGGAGCAGTATAGTGGGTAGGACGATAATATGAAGTACCACTAGCTTGAGTGAGAAAGCTAGTGCCGGACATGATTTTTCACAGGTTTAGAGCCAAAATGTGTGCAGGTATATTCACTTGATCAGAATGATGATTGAAAATAATGAAGGCGCATGTAAATGAGTGGTGGTCGAGGTGCTGAGCGCTGTACGATCGTCGCGATCTAATAGCCGCAACCCAAAATTCATGTCACAAAACGCGCTTTGTCACAAAAGTCACATCTGAAATGGCTCTAGATTAAGTAAGTTCTCTGTTCCACTACTTATTCATACTACTACTTACCCCCTCTAATATCCGTTGATTTCCGCAATATTTTCCCTCTCTTTATCGCCGGGATATGTAAACAACTCTGCCGAGTCAGTACAAATCTTTCACGACCTGTACGCTTTGGAAATTCTTGTCATTGCTACCACAGTTAGATTCATAAACGACGTCTTCAAAGTAGGTATATTCCAAATTCTGAATTGTGCACAACTGCAGTTGGGAGATTATCTCACCATGCAGCAATTGAATGGAGACGATGTTCTCTTTCGCGACATCTAAGAGTGGACAGAAATTATTTCTTTTTTTAAAAAAAAAAAAAATCGTGTATTTTATGTCGGTGATGGTAAACCATATGTCGCGACAGTGTAGTGTCTACCTTATAGTAAGGTATTGGCCTAAGTATCGTATAAAGTAAGGAAGAAATTGTTTCAGTTGTACTAAAGTCAGATTATGAACCTCAAATCGCTGAAAACCATCATGCACAAATACAGTATACTTAACATGGGTAATGTAATGCATTCTTCATTTGCCTCGCAAGTCTCCTGAAGTTGATATTATGTGACTTGATATTCAAATTCTTCCTAATAAAACGCATGTCCCATCCAGAAATAAATCCAAGATAATCATTTTTATGTTTTAGACTCGGAGGCATCTCAACAAAAAACTTGATATCATGCAGACCATTTATTTTCTTCGTTATAGAAGCTAGATTGTTTTCTTCAGTGATAACACGCGTGCAATACTCTGAGAATACCACGGAACCTTTGCTGGACAGCAGGCAGGATAGCATCCATAAAAAATGCCGCGCAGTCCAGCGGATGCATTAGGGATGTTATCATGCCAGTAAGCACATCTTGGTCATTCGAGGCATAGAGTATATGCACACACAATGCAACTTGCAATGCCTTTTCATATAGGGGAGCGTCCATAGGCAATGCCATTGCAGCAGCGCTACGGATATTCAACGCAGCGCGGTGAAGCATATGTGCAGCACCTACAGAAATCGAACAATAGAATGACCAGCCATCTAGAATGATCATCTACTTGAAGCGAACGGTTGCTTCCCCATCAAGGACGCATTTGAAAGCCTCATTTACAAAGACATTCACGAAAACTGAGGTGTCGCATTCCTTTCGTACATGAATCAAAACCAACCGTGGAAAATTAACAGGTGCAACTTGAACTTCAAGCCTTGTCGCAATAGCGATAAAGATAAGGTATGTCTATACGTGTCAAGATAGGCATGCGGAAAATACTCTAGGATCGCTCGGTAACGATGTTCATCACCTTCAGCAAGCACGACAGGAACTCACGCATGGAGTTCAGGACCAAAGTCTTCATTCGCCATAAACTGAAAGATGCCCTTGTATATACTACCACGACGTCGTATGTTGCATCCTTCAGGTCAAGCACTTTCTTGGTATTTAGAAGAAGGAACATTCGACATTTCTTTGAAAAAATGTATAGTCTGCGTTCTATCTGTTACATTTTCCAATTACATACTGTTTCGTGTAGTACAAGATGTAGGAGACTCACAGTGTTGGGGGACACTCCAAAGAAACAAGATAACAAGGTCATCATTTCCGCAAAAGATATTTCGTCATTGCGAGCCTTGCAAAACATCTGGTATCCAAGTCGTCTCATTATAATCTTACCGATTTTTTGTGCCCAACACACGAGGGACAGGAAAAACGGATATTTGTGGCATCTGATCGGGTACATCCCAGACATCCAGACCCAACCGTGTAATGGAAATGGTGTGGGTTATTTGATTTTCCCTGTTCGCGGATACCTTGCGCAATAAATCCATTGCCGTTGCATCCATTGTCCAACCGCCATCTATTCGAATACATCAATCGCCAGCAGTGATTATGTTTCTTCCTCCTCGCAATTTCCGTCTTTTCGTTGAAGTGCGTATAACGGATCAGGTAATGGGGTTTCCATATGGAAGAGACTAAGGCAGCCTCTCTAAGAAGGGTAGAGCTTTGCAGGAAGCTCGTAAGTGTTCAGATGCTGTCATCGTAGGAACCTTGATAAGGATATCTAGAAATAGTGGATGCATAGAGCTCTATTAGTATTAGTTTCCCGTAGTCAAATTACAGGTGTGTGGCTCTGTTTATTTTCCTTTCGTAACGATGCATGTACTGTAGTCTGTAGGATAGCGAGCAGCCAGAATTGGGAGTAAGACGAAGTAAGTTCGCCAGTGGCAGTTTAATAATTACTTAGGATCTGAGGAGGCTGTATTCGTGACTTCAATCATGAACAGTCCTAGAATCTGAGTTGTTAGTGAGGTTTGAACGGCCCATGCAGTGGCGTTCAGAACTTCAACCAGAAATGGATCAAATGTGATACTTAGTACCGTTGGCTTCCTAGCATAACATGTTGCAATACAGTACAAAGGTGCGTACGCATGTGATATATCTATCACCCGTTCATCTAAATTCACTGTGAATGGTCGAGTACAAAATGCAGTCACTCACTGAACGACCTAATCCATATCGTCATCCACATCGTCATCCTCTGCACCGTCCTTCCATAACTTATACATTTTCCGTCGATTAGAATCGCGCGTGTCCGGTTGACCAGCCACCTCAAACAAAGTCCGTAGAATCTTCCTCCTCAATAAGTCCGCAGATATAACACCCTCAATTTGAGGCTCCTCGAAGCATGCATTTGATGTTAGGTTGAAGAGTGGATTTGACTCTTCACTGAGGCGTGCTCGTTTTGTCGGAGGCTTGTCATCGCGGGGGGATGAATCCTCAAGTACACATAACAAAGGTTCAAACAAGCTCGCTTGTATCCGTTTGTAAGTCATACTGTTTGGAGTTTGGGCAGCAAGCGTTACGTATGGACGAATGATGACTGCAAGGGGAACAGGAGTTGGTAACTTCTCCCCTTCTGTGCACTTTTCTAAGGCTTTATCGAGTTCTTCCATATATATATCTGTCAAATGATACAATAGGCCGCTAGGTACCCTTGGATCCGAAGGACTGTTGTGCAATACATTAATAGGACATGTTACTATGAGGACTCAGGTCTCACCATAAGGGACCACCTTGAGATAAAAGAATCTGATTGTATTCTTCACATACAGCTTTTCCCCATTCCTCCCGTATAAGCAATCTAAAAGAGGCATTGACAAATCGTCGAACAAGCATGTAATACTTGTCTATTCTGAAAACATGAACGTTAATTCCGAACATAAAGATACGCGGAGAGAATGGCCCTTTACCTTAAACGATCTATACCATTCCATTCACGAACAGATGACTCCCAAAAACCGCGTAGAAAAGACAGGGATGCAGATGTCGGAGCAATAGTTAAAACGAGTTCAGCCAGCTCCGACGCAAGAGCTTGCTGAACGAGGGGTTTGTCTGACATCCAAAAACCTGAGGAACAGATGAGCAAAATATCATAAAAAATATAGAAAAATTACAATAGAATATTCCTTTCCACAGCTTAGCCATGTCCAATGTTGATAATGAATGGTCTGCATCTGAGAGAAAAACGGAGAGGCTTCCGACTGCCTTATCGCGGGTTCTTTTATCTGAATTGATGGACGAAGATTGAGTGGAAAGGTATCTAGTGGTGATATGACGTGCTTACACACCAGTAGAAGCAAGATACTTTGCTAGAGGGGGAGCAGAGGAAGTCGATACATCCGTCATATTGGACGCGAAGGAGTAAGCTGTTAACGTTTTAACGTTTTAACACTTGAGCTTGAATATTTGAATCGGATAATAATTTTTTTGTTGACGTCACGTGACATATTGTCATTATACAATCCAAGATTAGATAATGTTTAAATTATGCATGACTTCACTGATTTATACCAAACACCCTCGGGTATTTAACGGCAGCTCATTCCACTCCCTTGCTCCTTAACTGCACCTTTCTCTTTTACCTTGGTCTTCTCCTGAATTATGTCGAAATCACCCATAACTTGTCACGGTAACTTCCATCCTATCTCCCATTCTCTGGCTTAATCATATCCTGTCAGTTCTCGATGCCTCGACTGGAAAGCCAGCCGAGGACGTCTTCATTAGACTCCAGATTCTTGAAGTGTCACAGAATAGCGGTCCCGATATCTTCCATCCTCTCGCCAAAGGGTCTGTGTGTCTTTAGTGTGCTCACACGTATATCTTATCTCGCCTATCCACAGATGGACAAATGCCGACGGTCGCTGTCTTGATCTCTTGCCACCGACTGGATCGGAGGAAGCTAAGAAAGAAGATACTGACCTGAAGGCAGGACAAACGTACAAGATCGTTTTCAAAACAAAGGAGTACTTCGAACGCACCAATAGACAATCTTTTTATCCATGGGTAGAGGTTCGTCGAGCATGGGTCGTTTTTGATTGATTGTCATTAAGCGCGAAATCTCATCCAGATTTCCTTCGTAATAAACAATCCCGGAGAACATTATCATATTCCCTTACTGATCAGTCCACACTCTTTCACTACCTACCGCGGAAGTTAAGTACACAGAAGTAAAGCAGAAATATCTCACTTAACCACGCATGTACTATATCGATCTAGCCAGCATTCCTTATAACATTAAAATGCCTATATGTAAGAATCTATCCAAATGACGGTAAATGAAGGTATGAACAAGATTAGGCAATCTACCATATCTAGTCATCTTCGCTGTATGTATCAGGGCTGAAATTTGCTTTAGTAAATATGCGTGAATAATGAAACATGATTGGAATGTGCAAAGTATACAGTGATAGCAATAATGAGGTGCATTGTGATGGATGACAGAGAAAATAATGAACGGACATACAACTATTTGTAGCACCACCGGTAACTATCGCACAACAACGTTGTCATATTGGACGCCTTTAATGTTAGCACCTCTCATAGAGTGTTTGACATTGGCTAAGAACTGTTCGCGGTTCTTGCTCATCTCAACGGCAGCCTCTGAACAAAATAGTGTGTGAGGTCTATATTCCGAGCAAATCAAAGCCACAGCAAACCTTTATTTAGAGGATCATCAGCGTTAGGTTCTAAAAAGAGGTACTGTAGTCCAACCATGACTGAGTTAAGGTTAAGAACAGGCTTCCAGTCTTCTCGAAGAATGTTTAAGCACACATTCCCCTCCAAATCAACGTTAGGGTGATAGATCTAGAGCAAGTTGCAACGTCAATAAAACAAGAAATAAGACAGCGAATGAATAACCACCTTCTGTGTACACTTGACCTTGGGAGGGTCGTGAGGGTAATTGGTATTGATTGCAAAGGAGAACACGAACGCGCCACCCTTGTACATACCTAAGGACGTGAGGAAAAGAGCGATTTCAGAGGCATTGCTCAACTGGAATATACGTCAGGGTATCTCACCCTCGTCGGGAGTAATGGTAAGGGTGAAATTGAGGAGATCAGCAGGATCGGGGAAGTGAGTCTTCATGGTGGACGGAAGATCGAGCTCAGTGAGGTCTGATCACAGAGGATCCGACCAATACAATAGATTAGGGTCAAAGAGCTGGCAGTGAGAACAGTATATAAAGACCTTTTTGAACTCGAATTTGGGCTGCGCTTGTCTTGGGCTTCTTCTTAGCAGCAGCATCCTCGTTCTTCTTCATACTCCATATCTGCGTAAGTCAGTGAGAACAAATTAAGAGAGACAAAGACTGGAGCCCAACTTTAATCATTGTGAACAGGGGGATGGAGAGACGAGGAGAATATGTAGTGTAAGAGGCAGGGAGATGGTGAAGGTAATAAGCAAGTGAGGAGCGAGTCAAGATGCAAGCTTATGGAAGTGGCTGTGCCAAGCACGCGCTGCCCACGAGTCTGTAAAAGTAATACAGCGGCAGTGTACTAGTACTGTCATTTTCGTTGCGTACCAAACATCTAAGAGACACATCTGCGCAATGTAATTTGGACTACAATTAGAAATTCAAAGCTACTTATACTAACTACCCAGGCAGTCCTTTCTTCTCCAGCTTATCTTAGTGGCGTCTTTCTCTTTCATGTCCACTATCGCTGTCAGCTCACATGGTGCAATGCATTGCGCATATCAATTAAATAATCCCCCTTTTTTCTCGTCACTAGTCACTTTGGATTGCCCCCATGTATTTTCCTAGCGACCTCTCCGTAGACCTCTCTCTCATCGACATTGATGTGTTCCTCTCCGGCTCTGCAAGCTCAGATATTATCTATCAGGAGTGCAAGAAGGTGCGAATAAATATTCTATCTGATTAATGACATTTCTCATCCAATCTTCAGGCTGCCCATGCCTTAATTGTCCACGGTGCCCTAGTACTCCATGACTCCCGTGTCTCCGAAGATGATAATTCTACTTTTCTGGACCTCCTCGAAGATTACTTCAACCAGCCACAAGAGAATCTGAAAAAAGATGAACGTCCGGAGCTCAGCTATCAAGTTGGCGTAACCCTCGAAAATACGGAGAAACCCAAGTGTGCTGTCGATGAGCCTTGTCTCCGTATCATTGAACGTCTTGATCCCTTGGAACGGCCCTTGGATATCACAGCTCATAGTCCTGATCCCAAGTGCAGATTCTTTTGGAAGATGACAGAGAAACCACCATATGAAACCCAGTTCCCGGGTTTAAATGCCCCTAATGTTGTTCCACAGGCAGAGCACATCAAAGAACGTTGGACGCCTGCTATGGAACAGTGGGGAAAAGCTATGAAAAGCGCGTATGTCTTCATCAGTGCATTCAAAATGGGCCGCCTGAACACTTGATCTTTTCGTAGTGTTTCTGATCTTACTGAAATGATAGCTCTTGGATTGGATTTACCACAGCAAACATTCAAAGATGCTGGAAGATACGGGTAAGTGAGTAATAATAAGCTCGAGTCGGAGTCTTATGCTTTCTAAACCTTTCAGCCCCCATCTTCTCGCACCAACAGCTTCGGATCTTGCGAAATATGGAACCAAGGATACCATCCTCGCTGGATTCCACAGTGACCTCAATTTCTTGACTATCCACGGTCGCTCACGCTATCCTGGTTTACATATTTGGGCACGTAACACTGGAAAACGTATTCCGGTCAAAATCCCCCCCGGTAACAACCTCCTTGTTCAAGCTGGGAAACAATTGGAACATATCACGGGTGGTCTCATAAAAGCTGGTTTTCACGAAGTAGTCGTGAACGAAAAAACGATTGAGGTATACTCATCATTGGCGGTAGACCTTTCGTTAGTTTTTTTTTTTTTGCGTATTAGACCATTGAGAGGCGCAAGATAGAATTTCCAGATCGCCCTTTAATCCGTATCTCCTCTACATTCTTCTGGCACCTCTCTTCAGACTATGATCTTGTTCCTATTCCTTCCTTACTTGCACGAGTCCATGCTCTTCGCGCCGAGAATCTTAGCATCGGAAAGGATGAAGAAGAAAAATCTTGTATGATCCAATAAAGGTTGGACAGCAAGTATCTAAGTAGGCTAAATTGTTTATCTTTCATCTACCTGATTTTCATGATATTATTAGCGAACTTAGACACATTGCATTAATGGCTTAATAATTAAGATCAACCAAAGTTCAAGTGTATGCAGTACTTGCTATATGTCCACTATTAATGAAATGTCAAGCTCAAGGTTTATTAAGCTCGGAACGATTAAAATCAGAATGCTAAAGGCCAGATAGTGGGAGATGTACGTAGTCTTTCTATAACAAGCACAGATATGACTATGTCATCGAGGTACTCGTGTCCGCTCGATGTTACCTGCAATCGTGTGCTTTCGTGAATTCTTCCTTGCTTCCGCAGATATTTAGGAGGAATAAATTTTGCCAGCAGGCTTGCCGCAATCTTATCTTTGGAAGAGAAACACTATCCGCATTCTTAATGTCATTCCAGGTGATACAGGTGACGGTAAGAGCTTACCGATAAACCTTCAGGCGTTTCTTCCCAGTAAAGAATAACGACTTTGTCGTGTTCTCCAATCTTCCATGACCAAGTTTGATGATTCTACATAGCCAAGAAGTATAAATCAGACAACATTAAATGGTGGAAACAGTACATAATGAACATTACGAAACAAACGATATCCAGATTCGAGTAATTCGTTCATCGGCTGTTCATTTCCTCGTATGCAGACAGTAGCAGTCCTTCTTGTTAATCCCAGCCTACAGAAGAGATCTTTTGTTTAAATGATGTTCATGAAGCTCATATTCTCGTTCACTCACTCGAAATCCCCAACCACTTCGCCATCCCAAGACCGTCTTCTAATAGTCGTTATATATGACGACGGTGTAAAGCAATTCATATTGACTGAAATATAATACGGCTGCTGGAAGGACGTCACGTATGACGGAGCTGCAAGGATCATACTGTTGGCTGGAATAGTTTGAGGGGCAAATGTATATGTGACTGTTGTTGTCGGTCGACGCATCTCTGCATACCTAGGCAAGTAATTGACTATCAGTGAGCTGCATTCGTACGATATCGTACCCATAGTACACATACCCCGGAGGAGAAATTGTACTGCCTTTATACTGTATAGCGGGGTGAACGGGCGGAGGAGGTATATTTAAATTGGAAGCAGACTTGGAGAGGCTTGGCTCTGAACCATCTCTGTTAAGCAAGGAAGTGAGTTGAGCATAAGAATACGCAAAGGTTAGCGTTAATGCAGCAAAGACGAGCATACTCAACGGGTGATACAATCATGGTGTTTTGTAAAGGATGCGCTGATCAGAGTGCACTATCAACACTAGTAGGGTTGTATCCTAGCTATCACCCTGAAGTTACATGCTTCGAATAGACAGCCGCTGAGCCTGAGGCAGGCCGCATTTGTTGGGCAAGCAAATATTGACGATGTCATCGAATACAGCAAATCAACGTCAGTGTCACAGTGCTTTACTGACATCACGTTAATGATTCGACTAATAACGCCGTAACAAACAGACAGATACTATTTGAATATCATCATGCTTAATACTTACACCTCAGACAGGGTAAAATCGGGGAAGGGTAAATATGGTACAAATATATTTGCCATACATATTTATAAACAATTTCAGAAAGGGAACGTGGATTGGTTTATTGTACAAATAATAAAACAGAGTCAAAGTATGTGACGTGAAAATATCCTTACCGAAAATCTTCCGATTGGCTAACAATGGATATGGGACTGTGGCATATTCATAATCGGTTTGAACAATTGGGCACGGAGCAAATGTTCATTCCGACTTATAATATGGACATAAATCTGACATAATAACAAACTTTGATCATTATTCTCATTGTTAACAACATCTGTTTGTAATTTACCTTATCCCGATTCAACCTTGTCTGAGGTGTTAAGTATATCAAATATAATTCATAAAAACGGGGAGGTTCGCTAAAGGCAAACTACTAGTACAATATCAATTCAAAGTATGTGATACTAACAGATCCAAAAATCATGTAACAAGCTGTCCAAATTATTATAATTTATAACCCACAAGTACACGAAGAGAACGACATGGAGTCTGAAGGTCTTCGTCCGATGCGTATCTCCGCGCCTCCTGCATGCCTTCTCGCATACGCTCTTCTTCTATTAACTCGGCTTTGGAAAGCGGTTCTCTAACCGGTAATGGCCACCCGATTCCGGTTAGAGAACACCATAGTGATATCCGCGTTTGCATGTCTCTGTAAATGCTTAAGCATTTCCGAAAGTCGTAAGTATAATCATATATGCTCACTTTCGATACCTCTCTATAAGGGTCTCAAATCTCTTTCTATTTTGCAACTCTTCAAGCTCTTCATCGTCGTCCCAGCCAAACGAGACTAATTCTTCTCTTCTATTTCGAATCCTATCCTTCAGTTCTTCCCACATGCCTTCTTGACAAGCCAACACGGACTGATATGATCGGTGTAAATGCATAGCAAGTGAACGTTCGGTCAAACTTTCCAACTGTTGAACTGGAAACAAATGCGGAGGTAACGCTGCCATTTCACTTTCGCTAAGCGAACCATCAAGCATAAAATGCTTGAAAGGTTGAGGCGAGGACCGCCTTGGTGTAGTTTCACCGTCGACAGTGCTAGCCGTATCAGAATACCATATCCTATCGATTAGCGTTGAACTGGTAGATAGGGACATGCTACGCGTTCGACTGCTAGGCGCGGAAGATTCGTTACTGACCAAAGAGGACAAAGCGGAAGAAAAAGATAGAGATAAAGGTCTTGACGATGGGGACGAAGATATTATGCTGGTGGGCCGTGACTCTGTGTCAATACTTGGTTCGGTGGTATACATGGTAACCAACTGAGGCGGTAATGGAGGGAGGGGGGGAAATGGGGGCATGGGAAACTTGATAACAGGACCAATTGTCACCTGACGAAAATAGGTGGTGAAGTGACCCGGTAGTAGCGCTGTAAAGCAATCACTAAGGACATAAACAATATACTGGTTTGGCGAGATGAATGTACCGGTTGGTTTCATATTTATAAAGCGATGTTCGTACACGGACTTATTTAATGACTCCAAAAGAGCATGGTCGTGACTGGGTATGTTAGACGCAGATGTCGATTTCATCGGCGGATAGCCACGCTGGGATCCGTTGGGGAAGTGGATTAACGCTTCTGTACGCGAACGTTTGCGAAGAGCATCAGTAAACCACCGGGGCAAGGCAGGAAATATTATGTCTATTGAGAAATTAGCAAATTCATGGAGTCAGTAATTCGAAGCAGAGTTACCATCTTCTATGATCTCAACCGAGCCTTCAGGTCGTAACACGCGGTTGATCTCCTAAGAAATCATGAGAACTACTCGACATTCAAAGAATGTGGCATTGTACATCAAATAAAACGCCCCACTGTATAGTGATCATCAGGCAACTATAGTACTGGGTAAAATATGTAACTCACCTTATTTTCGGGAACCCCCCTGGCAATTGCTTGGATATGTACGTGATCGAATTCATCTTCCTCAAAGGGTAGCTTTGTAGTTAAACTGAGCAAAATCAGAATTTGTTGGCGTTTAAGTAAAGGGAACATAATACAAATTGCCATGTTTCCATTCTATCCGTCTGGCGAGCGAAGTTTCGAGTAATTTCAGTGGAACTTGTATGTTAACAAGATCAAACCCGACCTCGAATCAAACTCAATGGTTAGCTGCATGAGAGCCAAGTATAAGACGACGGACACACAAATTCACAATCAAGCCATTGTTTTGCTGCTTCAACAACCCATGTACCAGTCTGAAATTAAGATAAATTTCATAGTGTCTGGTATACAAAGCTAGTCATCGTACCCCGCACCCCAAATCTAATATGCGAGCTGGGGGTTGTTTGAAATTGACATAGGACACAGATCCACCTCTGAGATGTGCAGCCAGCCTGTTATCTAGAGACTCACTGACAGGTATTGGCCATGGACGTTTGCGATTTATAGTAGCCACTCACATCTCGAGAACATGCTTATCATACGAGAGAGGATACGGAGCTTTCTCGTTGTCATAGGAATGATGCTTTTGGCCGTGCTTGTAAATAAATTGGCCTTCCTTGAGTCGTAAAGGTCGTTTTGAATCATTTGAAGATGAAACTGTGGGTACAGGAGGTGAGAAAGACGGGGACGTCATTCTTTTATGGTCGTATTAAGGTTCGTCACAGTCGTAGGCGGGTGCCAGGTGATATCATAAAGACAAGCAAGCAGAGGAAGATTATTCGAATTACAGAAGACAGGGAAGAGGATCAAGTAGTTATGTTTCCCGTCGTCATTGGCAGTGTGCTGATCGGGATAACTCAAGTGCACGAGGGGACAGGACATCTGATGGAAGCACAATAATGTTGGCGCCTGAGATTGTCGGCCAGGAAGAGTTGAAAAGATACACAAGTTACAAACATGCCATCAGAGTCTCAGACTGCTGCCATGTTGAAATTTTGAAACGTTGATTGTCCGAACTGTTGAAATTCTTTGATTGATTCATGTAAGTACACTGCTCTTGAAGCACAGCAGTGAGCCCGAAAATTATTTACAAATTATGTACATCTTTATTTTGTCTTTATTTCTACGAAAGAATGGACATTTGCATTATGTAATGATCATACAGTAACTTGCAAGATCGACAAGTTGTCTTGGAGTTGTCCACAGATTTTCTTCACTAATTTCAGCTACAATGCCTCCTCGTCGAAAGCCAATTTCTACAAAACAGAAGAAAGCGGAGCAGCAGTTACGACGGGCCATTAAACGTGGCGACGTTCCTCCCCCAGAGCCGAAACATCCTCAGCACCGCAAACCAAAACATGGTCGTATAGGTCCTACAGGCCAAATCATAGGAGCTAGTCTGGATGCTTCCCGTACCGTCGAATCTGCCAGGAAGCTACAGTCAGCATTCGTGAAGGTATCTCCAAAATATCTAGAAAACACAAAGAGGCTAGCATCGACCATGTCCTTACGTCGTCCAATTCCAAACCATGCTGCAATATATGCAGACCTTGCCAAAGAATACCAAGATAAATCTCACCAACTACTCACTTGTCCCAAGAGGCCAAAGTGGCGCTTTGATATGTCTAAACATGAAGTAGAGAGAAATGAAGAAGGTGTCTTCAAGAAATGGCTAGCGCAGATGGATGAGCTTACAGATGAGTGGCAAAATCGGGATCCTGATTCTACACAGAGTGCAATTCAGGAAGATAGTACAATCTCATATACCCAGATATCAATCGATCAAGAAAATCTCTCCTCACCAACGTATTTTGAAAGGAATCTTGAGGTATGGAGACAGCTGTAAGTCATATACATGCTATTGGTTTCCACCTCTGCATTCATCGCTACCATCGTGCTCGTAGGTGGAGAGTCACAGAAATATCTCAAATCATACTTGTTTTATTGGACTCACGTTGCCCTGTTCTTCATTATCCCCCTTCTCTATCAGCGTATCTTTCAGATCGTAAGGTCATACTGGTGTTGACCAAGGTCGACATTACCGGCCCGACGAGAACTCAAGCATGGATAGAGTTCTTGCATAAACAATATCCTGATATGCGTATTGTGCAAGTTGAATCTTACATCGAAAAAGAAGCTGGCACTGAGCATCAGGGGCGCGTTCAGTACGAACCACATCTTCCTGATGTATTTCGAGAGAGGCTAGTAGAGGCGATACGCCAGGCTCATTCCGAATTGTCAGAACCTCCTGAAAAAGTTAAGGTTAATCCGAAGTGGTTGGATAGCTGGATACCCCCTGTAAAGCGAAACATTGACTGGTCCAGTGTTTTAAACGCAAGAGGCAATAAAGTGGGTATGGCTGTCGGTGGTGCCACAGCTCCTCGCACAAGGGATGAGGATAATCTTTCACAAGAAGAACGCGATCGTGAACCTGATATTCTCACAGTTGGTCTCATTGGTATGAAGAATATGCATTCCTTAAACAAGGTCTGAATAACTTTGTCCAGGCCAGCCTAACGTCGGCAAATCGTCGTTATTAAACGCATTGTTTGGTGCACGCAAAGTACGAGCGTCCAAAACACCCGGAAAGGTTTTTTCCCGTTGTTTCATTATACTTACTTCGTGACCGACCTAATTTGACAGACTAAACATTTCCAAACGCTTTACTGGACAGCAGATGTACGACTTGTTGACTGCCCCGGTCTTGTCATGCCCAACTATGTTCCTATGGAAATGCAGGTGAAAAAGTGTTTACATATCAGCTTACCAAATGCTCTATTGACCTCAATATAGGTACTTTCCGGTATCCTTCCAATCTCGCGCGTTTCTGCCGTTCCAGCCTGCATTTATTTTGCGTCTCAAATCCTTCCGTTAGAAAGTATGTTAAAATTGGAACATCCAGATGTGAAATTGCCACCTATGGAGGATAAGAGGACATGGCGAGATGGCATTAAGGCGGAATCAGAGAAACAAACGTCTCCCAGCTGGACGGCAATGGACATTCTTGTTGCTTATGCAGACAAGAAAGGATGGGTAACCGCCAAAGCTGGTAGACCTGATGCCCACCGAGCGGGTAACGCTAGTATGTTTCTATGCCTACCTTTCCGGCCGCGATCATTAACTATGGGTAGTTCTTAGGTCTCTTGCAGAAGGGAGAATTCCTTGGGCATTCTGGCCGCCTGGAGCTGACGGCGGAAAAATCGATGAAGAAAATGAAGGACAAAAACTTGGAATTTGGATTTCATGTGACTCTGCCATAAAGGAGGAAGCTGATGATGAGAGTGACCGAAATAACAGCGATGAGGATAATTTGAACGAGAACGATGAGGGCTTGGGATCGGATGACCATAACGAAGATGAAGATGAAGGTGATGAGGACGAGTCAGAGAAAGTAAAGCCAACAGGATTGGGAAGATTCGGGGCGCTTTCCTATGAGGACGGTCCGGAAGAAGAGAACAGCAGAAGCGAGGAATCGGCATAATGGAGCCTTTAAAAGATAATATATACTGTAAGTGATGCAGTTTTATATGCCTTTTTATCGGTTTAACGGTTATATCTAGGAATGATAAGTATATTGTTACAATAAGTTTTTATGATGGTATTTGGTCTTCTAGTAAGCAATGACCCATGTATTCATGGTTCCCTTACATCGGTGCCAAGAGGACGGAATATTTTAACTAGGATGGACAAATGAAAGGGAATAAGAAACACCTCGCTGGCTTCTGGGTGAGAATTCAACAGGTCATCGTAGGATTTTCGGCGTATTCGTGTGTTGTCGCCTGACGAGAATCCATGACGATGTCATCTGACTACCAACGGACCGCATGGACTCGATACAACTATAAAATAGAGAGATGATTCTGTTACAAAACGACAACACAATGCATATTTTTTCAACACTTGCAGCGATCTTCACACTCACGCTTACCACCTTTGCCAATGGTCAAACTGTTTATTTAGCTGGAGATTCGACCATGGCAAAAGGAGGAGGAGGATCGGGAACTGACGGTTGGTGCAAGGAAACTACCGGTCGATACATCACTGACGCCGAACAGGATGGGGCCAGTACCTCGGACAGTATCTAAGCATACCGATTGTCAATTCTGCAATTGCTGGACGATCTGCCCGATCTTATACGGAGGAAGGTCGCTTCAACACTCTAGTCAACACTGTTAAAAGTGGTGACTTTGTCGTGATTGAATTTGGGCATAATGATGGGTCTTCCGGGGCCGTTGATAATGGCAGACAAGATGCCGTTGGAGACGGCTACGATACAACTTCCACCGTGACCACGTCGAAGTAAGGAAATGTGACTCTAACAGTGTATGGAATTGTAACGCTGAGTGCTTTACAGTGGAACCACGGTGGTGATTCACACCTTCCCGTACTATATCCAGAATGCTGTTAATGCGCTGAAAGCAAAAGGAGCGATTCCTGTTGTTTCAGCGCAGACGCCAGACAATATATGGTCGAACGGATCGATTGCCGCGGGACCCAGATTCGTAGGATATGCTCAGACATCTGCATCTCAAACTGGGGTGTCATATGTTAACCATTATGCGTACGTGGCGCAAGCATACGAGAGAATTGGACAGACTACGGTAGCAGTGTACTATCCTATCGACCATACACATACATCGCCGACTGGGGCGAACGTAGTGGCAGCAGCATTTGTGCGTGGGCTGTTGTGCAGTAGCGGCGCATTGCGAAGCAAGGTTAATTCAGCTGGACAAGCAGTTCCCGGTAAGTGGAAGCATTTTGGTACGGGCATGTAAGCATGCAAGCTGACTGGAAGATTTCAGACGCTTGCGTATAAGTAGGTTTGTTGTTTACGTAACACCACTTATTTGTATATGCTTCGTTCAGTGTAAAGTTGTAAACCCAATTGAAACCCAATGTAAACTAATTCTTCCAAATGCTCCATTCATGGTTTGGTCAGAAATCCAGTAGTGGTGAAACTGACACTCGTCGTCGCTCAACTGAACTACTCTCTGCCAGAAACCGGCCGTCTGCCTCCACTACAACCGATGTTCCACCTCAGCCTTCTAATTCACCTAAGACTGCTTTTGATGGCATTACTACTCCGCACGACACCGTCCTTTCCCGACTAACAGGTGCAGTTCAGGTCTCTTCCCAGCAAGGGGGGGCTCCCGAGCAAGAAACTATCGGTGGTCCTAATGTCCTACAGCACCATGTCTCACCTAGTATTCCTGCCAAATCTACTGGTAGTATTCAAAGTTCACCCCGTCCGCCCTCGCTGCAAGACCCGCTACAAGACCCATTCGATGGATCAACAATAGGTATGCTTGCACCCCAGGACTCCTCTATGGATGCTCGAAACAACGACCAAAAGGCCGAAGAAATGTGGACACATCTTTCGCGCGTTCTTGAGCTTCAAGGTGAAATTGCGATGATGCATATGAATATGGAAGGTATTCGTTTAGGCAAAGCTGGGGATGCAAAATCCAAAGGCAAGGGTAGCTCAAGTCCTTCAGGGAGTACAACTACTCCGAGTCACCCACCTATGAAGCCCCCTCGGTTTGAAAGCACCTTGTCACAGCTAGATCCTGCGATACGGAGGGCACACGAAAGGGACGGTGAAGAAGGTGTAGATGTTCCTGATGAAGAGGCGGAGCAGAACAGGATTAGAGAGGAACAGTTCGCTAGGTTGGCAGATCAGTTTGAAGGTAGGAAGGAGGCTATCAACGACATAATGGACAAGGTAATTCATTTCAGCTTGTAGGAGTACCCATCGCTAAGGGTCTTTAGTTGGAAAACTTATCTGAAGCTCTTACAGAGTTCAATGCTCTTCCAATACTCAATATTGAATTTCCCTCTTCGCGGCATAACACTAAATCACCTGAGCCGACTGTTACGTCGAATGAAGGCAACAACAGTAATAAAGCCACGACTGTGGGACGTAACTACCAGTATCCAAGTTCGCCAGCCATGAGCAATCTGTCCTCGACAGGAATTCTGCCTCAGTCCTTGTCTCGCTCTAAACCTTCTCAACCCTCCAAAGTTCGGCATCCGCCCGTGCCTTCCGTGATAGTACGGCCAACGGAAGGAAGCATGCCACATCTATTTGATAGCCCTGTTTCGACAATCGGAAGTTTGAAACTTCCTCCGGAAGAGTAGATTCTGCATGCTGCTGAAATATCTTGTTGCAGTTCAAAGTCAGCTTTTCGTGAAGGCTTTGGCGGTGTTTTGGGATCCGAGAATGTCTCGAGCCTCGATAGTACAGTATTCTTCTTGGGACTCTCCCAGCTGCTTGACAAGTGGGGTCCATTTCGGGTTTCCTTTCGTGACTTTCAGCGTCAACCTTATTATTCGTAATAACAGTGTTGAATAAAGTGGATACGCTTGCAATTCTTGACGTGATGTTCGCGGGAGGGAATGCGTGCCCCCGAGGTACATTATACAAATATTACGATGGAGCTTATCTTGATGCTCTTAATGGCAAGTATAAATGAAACTAGCCTTGATTGGATAGACACATGAAGCGGGGTAAATAGGGCTACAATAACGATGTGAAGATGAAAGTAGTAGGTATAATATTAGCAAGTACTGAAATACGTTGAGAGCAACAATGCACGCTGAAAACGCGTTCTCTGGAGTTTGGGAGTGGGATGTGTTGACGAGAAGGTGATAAGATTTAGTCTGAGTGGGGTGATGGTGAGAGTAGAGGAGCGGAAGAGGGAGAGTGTTGATGACGTCATTGAATTTCTGTTCTCTCGAGTCTGGAGTCTCCAACAGACGCGTGCGGCTCGCGAGGCAGATTCAGCCCCCAGATCTGGCGCAGCTCCTCCTTCCTATTTCGCTGACGTTCCATCTTGGTCTCGTATATAATAGTTAATAATTATCTACACTATACTCTAGTCTCAATCCCAAATGCCTCCTCAGCTCCTCGGTCTCCCCCCCATCTCGCAAGAACTCAAGCCTATCACTCCCTATCTCCAACGCGCAGAGGAGCTTAAGTCCCAGGATCCAATTCTCGCCTACTGGTGTGCGTCCTTCAGCTTGCCCATGTACAACCATTTCTTTATCTTCCCCTCACAGGTGCTTACTATGCTGCTCAAGTTGGCATATCCTTGAAGGCTAGAGACACTGCTGCCAGAGACCTTCTCTTCTCCCTCCTTGGCGTCCTCGAGCGTATGAAACAAGAAATCGGTCCCTCCGATGCTGTTGATATCGAAGCTGCCAGCGCCGCATATGTGGAGAACTTTGCTCTCAAGGTCTTTACAATGGCCGATAACGAGGATCGTAGTGGCCGCGCAGCAAGGTTCATTTCCTCTTCTTTCTTTTCGTCTCGTCCGATCCCTTATACTTCTCAGGTCAACAGCAAAGAAGTTCTTGGCCGCAGCTAACTTCCTTGAGGTTCTGAAAACCTTCCCAAAGACAGAGGTCCAGGAATCCGTGCGCCTTACATTCCCATGCTTTTTCGGTATATATCCGCTCACCTGCCTGCCTGCACGCTATAGAACGAGGAAAAGATCCGTTACGCTAAATGGAAGGCAACGGATATCGCCAAAGCATTCCGCGAAGGACGTAAACCAACTCCTGGACCTGCGGGCTCTGAAATGGAGCCAGACCAACAGACACTATCGCCTTCCGTCCTGGTCAATACCAACTCCTCCACCACCACTCTCGTAGCAGGCTCGCCGCCAAAGGGCCGGACTAAGCTTTCCGGCTTTCCTCCAAGTACCGAGATTATATCTTCCTCACCTCCGCGTCATGACGATGTTTCTCGCTCGGGACGGCGTGATTCGCCTTCCCATCCACAGATAGACCCTGCGGATATCGCTCGCGCGAACATTAATGCACCTTCTCGTCGAAAAGGCTTGAACGACGAAGTCGATGGGCATCTCTCCGTTGGAGATACAGAGGGCCCTACAGATAACTGGAGCACTGCAGCCACTCCTGGTACGGCTCACGGAAACACCCCTCTCACCGATGAACCGAATCCACATGAACAAAATCATACTATCGACCAATCGTTGCTAATTAAAGATCCAGGTCAAACAGATAGGATTGCAAGCACCAGTTCGTCGCCTATTGATAACGCCAGACCGCGGAAAGGTAGCGTCGACGGACAACCGGAAGGACATTTAACGCCTCCTGCTTCCTCTTCTCCGAAAAAGGTCACATTTACTCCCTCCATTGTTGGAGGATCCACGGCGCCAACTTCACCTGCCTCTGACCTCTTATCACACTCAAATATTACTCCCTCAACGCCAACGACAAGTTCTTACCCCATTCCAACTTCTCCTTCTTTGCCACCACCCATCCACGACTCTATATATGGTCCATCGTCTTCACCCCGATCCAACATCTATGGATCGCCATCGACATCCCCACCCAGGACAAATATATATGCACCACCTTCTACCCTTCGGATGAACATTTACGCACCACCTGTACCTGCACCTGCATCCGTAGCTGCTCCACCACCTTTCGAGCTTACACCGACCATCATCGCCAAAGCACAGAAACACTGCAGATTCGCCATAAGTGCTCTTGACTACGAAGATCCTGAAACGGCAAGAAAAGAACTTCGGGCGGCTTTGAACATGTTAGGCGGATGACGGGTAATTGAATTGTTCTATTAGGTTTCAAAGCTTTGTACTCCTGAGCTTAGTCCTCTTTTGCTATTCTGATGCTAACTTGGATTCTATCGTCGAGGCATTAAAAGTATGGAAGCATCTATCCGACATCAGTTTGAGGAATTCCCCAAGTGCTTGTTGCGAACACAAGTTGTGATCATTATAAATAACTCTATTAGTTATAGCATCCCGCATTTCCAAGTCTTCTTCTATCTGAGATCCTTCTGTATAAGCATAAGCAAAGCGAAATTTCAATCTCAAATTATATCCAATGGGTCGAAATTGGCTCGAAATGCTGCATGTATTAGCAACTTGTATGTACTACTGACTTGTACCAAGTAAGTAGTATTGCAAATGTATTGTACTGTTGAAGCTTTGAAGCTGAAGGGTCCCGGTCAGAACTGCGATTTTGTGTTTTATTTAATATGTTTCCGATGTTATCAACTTGTTATCAACAGTCTTTGAATCAGTCTAGTTAGATAAGGTTGGGCACTGAAAGAAATTTAGCGGCTATTCACTACTAGTGCCCATAGCGACTCCTTAGCCCATAGACTCCGACGTCCATGATTACATAAGTTATGTTTTGAACGTAATCTACTCAAGTACCCGCATACTTATAACTCGGTAAGTCTCGTTTTTGCCTTATTTGAAATATTCCGTGTTACTGACTACTTATCGATTATCATTCACAAGGCTTGTAAACCTTCGGTTGCACTTTTTGCGAATTATGTCCGACAAAGCAGCTCGAAGTTACACCCACGCCTCTAACCGGACGAAGCGACAAGACTCCACTGAAAAAAAGAATGTCTTCAAGGGTGTTTTAGACAACCCATACCGTGTTCAATGGTGATCACTAATTTTGAATAAAACTTCGAATCTTACTTACTGTTTAGGCCGTCTGTACCCATCAATCTTCAAAATGCTGTATTGGCACGTCTCATTTCCCTTTTAGATGGCGCTTCGGATTATCATCGAGATCTTGCAAAACGGAATAGAAAACGGAAGCGCAGTTCTTCTAACGATACGAATGCTGTCTCAAAAAAGAGGAGAGCACAAGCAGGAGTGACGGATATGATTCCTGAAGTCAGCGATCTTACTGAAGCACAGGTCGTAGCTCTACGACCTCCTACAGTTTTACAGCATTTAGTGTATGGGGTCAATGAAGTGACGAAACGGCTTGAGGCGCAAGTTAGGGATGCCCGGCGTACGACATTATTCTCCACAAAAGCAGAAAACGATAAACCACAGCCATTCACCGCTCCTCTGAGAGCTGTTTTTGTTTGTAGAGCAGACGTAAATCCGGCAATGCTCGTTAACCATTTCCCTCATTTGGTGGCGGCATTCAATTCAGCTTGCTCAAATGGTGTTACAAAGCTTTTCCCTTTACCAAAGGGTGCAGAGACATCTTTGGCTCAATCGTTTGGCATTAAACGGGTGACAGTGATTGCAGTTGACGTACGCTCTCGATTCAACTATTATCCTTAGTAACTTACTAGATGCATTGTAGGCTGAATATCCAGAACTATCAGGACTTCTGTCTATGATTGAAGCAGTACCCTCACCGACAGCTCCGTGGCTAATCATTCCGGGTGAGAGGGAATTGATTTCCACTCATGTAAAGCAACTCCGTACAACTGCACCTAAAGATATGAGAGAAGCTAAACAAAAAAGAGTTGGCGAGAAGAAATTGGTCAAAGGGCGTCAGAAAATATAAGTAGTGCAACTTCTTGCGTTTATAATCAGAACATGTACCATTATAAGTACTACGTGAATATGTACTTGACTGCTACTCATAATGTATAATTACTATAGTAATGAAGTACGTGTGTGGGAGAACTGAACTGGTACTGTGTACTTAATTAAAAATTTATTTAGAGCATCCATCGACTGATAATTTTCTTACCGCTGTCTTACTCCTTGTTTACTCCTTGCTCTAACGTCGCATAAATATATCCTGTGATATTTTACTTCCCCAAGGCGCAAACACGCGACCCTTACTATCGTCCTCGTATCGCATATGTTTATATCCATCATCGGGACTCCATATTCTGGAAAATCAACTGTTGAAAATTATCTGATATCAGAGAGAGGCTTCACCTCTGTCCGTATTTCTTCAAATGCTAGTCCAGATCTTCAACATGATGCTTTGAAGGAGGTGGATCAAATTTTACGAGTTTGATTATCTCTGCTGAGAGCGAATGTAGAACATAACCTTTTCCCTCTCACTCGAAGAACTGCACGCTTTCCACAAACTTCGACAATGCTGCGTCCGAAAACGAGCCATCCAAACATATCTCATTCTATTCGTCAAGTCCTCTCCCATCATCGACACCTTCTCCGAAGTACCGTGGAACACTATTCTTTTCATCCGCGGCGGAGCTCCTAAAGTTCGTTACTGACAACTGGCAAGACAATTTTGTCACTTGCGATCTCCATACATGGGAACTAGTGGAACTTTTCATTAGACGTCCTTTTTTCTTGCTCGTTTGCGTGGAGGCCCCGCTATTCACAAGATTTGAGCGTGTAAAACGGTACCGTCAGCCCTCCTGTAAATGATATCAATACTCATGTTACATTGACAGTCATTCTAACATATCCCTCGAAGAATTTGTTAAAAAAAACGACGAGATCGCATATGGTACTGGTCCTGATAACTTCAGAAAAGACGGCTCCACCCGTATCATGTCCGATCTTGTAAACGTTTTCGTAACAAACACATTTGCAAAGATTTCTGATCTGTATTTGCACCTCGATAACGTTGATCTCCTTGATCCTGCACATTTAAGGCCTGGCTGGGATGCCTATTTTATGGTACGTCGTATGTAGATAAAGACCATTTGGACTAACGAAGCAATAGACGTTAGCATCTCTTGCTTCCCGAAGATCAAATTGCATGAAACGACGTGTCGGCGCGGTCATTGTTCGTGAAAACCGTGTTCTCGCCACTGGGTAAGTATTTGGACGATGTTCACTCACTATGGCATTACAAAATGTTTTCAGTTACAACGGAACACCCCGCGGCTTGTTAAATTGTAACGAAGGTGGCTGTCCACACTGTAATGGCACTGCAACTCGTAGCGCACCGTATGACTGCATATGCTTGCACGCAGAAGAAAACGCTCTTCTGGAAGCGGGCAGAGAGAGAATAGGAGATAACGCTGTTCTATATTGCAATACGTTGAGTCTAAATCCAGGTCTTTACGATATTCAAGTGTTGATACACGATTTTGTTCAGGTGTCCTTGCTTGAAATGTACAATTAAGATAATTCAAACAGGTGTTAAAAGCGTTGTTTACAACTTAACCTACAAAGTGCAAGTCGAATCGCATTTTCGTTACATTAATGTTTAACGTTACTGTAATCCAGCGATGACGCATCTGCTCTGCTATTCAAACAAGCCGGTGTACAGCTGCGGCGCTATGATCCGAGCGGTAGAGCACGTCTTCCTACAGGAGATGATCAATTGGATACGACATCTACGTAATGCCGGAGGCAGGTGAATACCTATCTGTCGAGATCTACTTGCTGCAATATATTTTCTACGTTGGCTCGAATATCCCAGGTACTTTGATGCAAGAATCTCAAAACGCGATCATTTTCCTCTAAGGTTGATGAAAGCCCCAGCCATACAGCGCTAGGAGATGTGGTACCAATCGCCATGTATAAAGCAGTTACGGAACTCTGCAACTCAGTATGAACATGACAGCTTAGAAATCTGCGAAATATGACAATAATTTGCCAAATCGATGATTCCCGCGGGCGAACTCCTTTAATTGCGGAGGTCATTGTCCTGATGATTGACTTGTACAGTCTGTGAGAGTGAGTGTAAGCTGACTCTGTACCAATCGTCCCATGCGAACGAATTGCAAGAGCGCTGGTAGCGTCGCTCTTGTCAAGTTTTACCAGTATAGCATGGAATCTAGGCCATACATCATCCCAAATCCTTCTAAACATAAATCCTCCAACATAGTCGACCAAAGCTTCAACCAACCTCGCCGCAGCGCTAACAACGAAGGTCTCTTTATCACCAAGCCGATTGAGAATAAACGGCCAAGCGCTATGGATAGAGGAAAGAAGGGCAGATTCCGGCAAGACTGATACTGCAGACGTTAAAAGAGATAGTATACGGGCTCGAATAATTGGGGACTGATGAGTCAAAAAATACATCGACCTTGTCACCATTTGTGAGGTTAAAGCTGTAGCGGATTTGAATTATCGATTGGCTCCGAACCCGCCTGAGGAATAGTGTCTTCATTTTTTGGCTCTTCAGAATGAGCTTTCCCCCATGATTCTCTAGGTGCCAGACCATAATCTGTTGTATCAAGTTCTGGAGGTTGGTGATGTCGAGTTGTGAACCATTGATGAAGTGCGGTGAGATCGCGATATATTTCAGTATTGAGTGACGACTCTTTTTCTCTTGCCTTTACTTTCAATCCAGCCGTATCCAGCTCAATGATCTTGATTACTTCTCCGAGCACTTCGATTATCCCTTCAACGATAGCATCATAGCGATGAAATTCGTCCAACCGGTCGAAGCATTCCTCTACCACGTCGCCGGCCTTGTCAATGATGTCGCTTCCTACCAGCCGCACTAGAACAGCTAAGACCTTTGTGGCATCGATATCCAACCACCGTCGTGTTAACCTTCGCGATATACCGTCTAAAGCGTAATCAAAATTCGACAGCAATAAATTTGCCGGGGTTGCGTAAGACATAGCTATTGTAATGGCATGAAGGGTAGCGAGAGCAGTGGAGGACAAAAAAGCAATAGAAGAGACGAGTGAATGGAGCACAGGATATATAACATATATCAAATGCGATCCGAAGCGTCCTTGCATAATGCCCGCAGCCACTGCGATAACTTGAAGGCAAAGGCTTCGATGCAATACGGGTTGGTGTGAAATCATTTGGGATCTCAGAGGCTGACGATGTGCAATCCTAAGAGTATCATGAAGTTTAATGAGTCCCTTTTGATGCTCCACATTGCGTAAGGGCTCCTCATTAGCGTCGATATTTTCATCATGTCGCTCTTGGTCCTCTTGCAAAGACGACTTGTCCCATATTTCCGATATTGTTCTTGTCAGGACACGGGTCAATTTTTCAACCCGCTTGCTACTGCGCCGATTTCTCCAGTTACCATCAGTTTCTGCGAATGAAGAGACCCCGCTGACACCTTCAAGTAATCTGCAAGCACACCAAAATGCAGAGACGGATGCTACCTTAGAGCTTCCTTGCCCAATATTGACAAACCATTCCACAGAGAATAAGCAATGATCTCCTGCCACATAGCCTAGAGCACGGAACATTTGGACAAGTGCCTCCTGAGTATCGCGAGAAGAAATGTTTTTTAATTGTAACTCAGGAAAATTAACAGCCGGGGAGGCGCTGGGATCGCTTTCCAGTGTGAGTGCCGCCAAAGGCGCTTGAGATACAACTACATGCGGCTCTAAAAATTCCAAAACGGAAAGGAGGCTCCATCCCCACTTTTCGATGCCTCCTGAAGGACCAAGGAGCTGACCTATTCCTTGTGTAACTGATCTTAGCACTACATTTGATACAGAGTTTTCAGCATCTGCAAGCCGACAGACAGCTTCAATCAATCCCGCAACATGACTAACTTTAGCATCAGCCTGAATAGATAGCAGTCGAGGTAGGGACGATAGGTTATCACTAGTAATCCGCATCAATGAATTCAAAAGAGAGGGCTGAACGGGAGACTGGGCATTCATCAATTGCTGCATGGCCTGGAGTGCTTCTTTTGAAATGGAAGTAAAGGGGGCATTGGAGAGCGACAACAAAAACGACAGTAGCAGTGGCTGTGTTTGCGGCAAACTTTGCCATGTATTATGCAGCACTGAGGATGATAGCTTTGAGAGAGCACGAAGTGCAACAGGACTCGGGTGCGCAAGCAGTGGCGTTAATGAATTAAGAGCAATATGGAGTTGTGAAGCGGTTCCACGGAGCCAAGAGGCAGTCCTCCGAGTCAGGTAGGGAACGTCCTTCATTAAAGGGACAGAATCAGGTCCCTCTTGCGACACTAGTTCTGCCAGATCTTCCAGTTCTTGATAGGACGTAGCGCACCTTCTTGGATACATATCTGATCGCCGATGGCATTTACAATGGAAGTTTGCATAACATTTAGCGATGCAGACACAATTTCGCCGTGAACCCATCCTTTTGTCGGAGATGTACCAAGTATAATCTTCGTCATGCTACTTACAACACCAGGAAAGATGGTTGGGATGAGGTTCATAGGTGTGTAAATGCGCAAAAAGAGATCAAGAAGGGCCAGAGATACTTTTTGCAATGAAAGATATTGTGACTGAGCCGTTCCCAGCGCGGAATCGATAGTTTGGCCAAGGATTGGGATGAATTTATCAGACTGCGCGTAGTCCTTGAAAAACAATAAGCGTTGTACACATTCAGCGGCGGGAAGAGAGCGCGACGTCGCGTCTTCCTCTGTGCGGCCATGTACTAAAGCCAGCAAACAAGATGCAGCAGCTTCTTTTGTTTCATCGTCGCGCGCCTTTCCCTTTCCCTTGGGATCTATACCGCCCAGAACTGCGCCGCAAAGCATGAATATCTGCTCCCAAGTCTTCATGTCGCAAGTCCACCACCAACTCTCGCATAGAATGGACAAAGATGTGAAAAGCTTCTCCAATATCTGGTCTGGGATGTCCTGGGAGGAATTGCGCTGGAGGATGGTGGACAAGGGGATGAAGGTGTAGGATATCAAGGAAGCATTCAAATGGACAGCATCGATGCTCCTAAGGACTGCTATAAGATCAGTCAAGCGGCGGGATACTTGTGGTATAGACTGGTGGGTGAGGCGGGAAGAGGCGAGAAGAGGAACGCAGACAGGTTTAAGCTGAACGAGACATGGCGTAAGTGGAAGAAGGGGGAAGAAAACAAACACGCACACGCTGGAATATATCCTGGGATGCACTCATGGTTGGCAATGGCAGGGTGCAAGGCGTTGACGGGGGCTTATATAAACGTCATCATCAAAAAGCAAAAGATAAAAATAATATATATAATATGTTTTCCAGCACTTGTACTGAGTCCGAGCCAATGTCCATTTCACCTACATTTCACTTGCTTTCACTATTCCGATACCCGTAAGGCCCCTCTGGGCTTGTCTACATCTCATTATCTTATTTATGTAAATAATCCATTTCAATTTTCTTTTCATTGTACCAACCTTGTCCCTAGTTCCTTGTTCCGGCTAAGTACTACTTACCATGACTCTTACATTACAATTTGCCAACCTTCAGCCTCTCAGGACTTTGCTGTTCTCACTCACACTTGCCTGACTCCCATCCTCTTTTAAATGCACCCCGTCTCCCACCTTCACCTTTCTTGATTATATTGACCTCCTATACGGTGTCCCATACACTTGCAATCATCTTTGACGATCAAGAATGACTTTCGACTTTCCCCGGATTCTCTTCATAGACTCTTATGACTCATTTACTTACAAGTAAGTTCTATCTATTTTTGTCCTGTTTAACTGCGTTAAGATTCCTTCCACCGTAGCCTAGCCGCCCTTTGCCGACAGTCAATTCCAAACTGTTCGCTCTACATTATAAAAAATGATCAATTTACCATCGACCAGCTTCGTCATTACCTCCGTTATTTTTCTGCTATCATAGTGGGACCAGGCCCTGGCTCTCCGGATATCCAAGACGATATAGGAGTCATCAAAGATATCTGGCATCTAGATGAACAATTCGTCCTTCCAATATTTGGAGTTTGCCTTGGTTTGCAAAGCTTAGGGTTAGAATTTGGAGCTTTAATCAAGCGGCTAAACACCGTGAAGCATGGCCAAATATCCCCCATTTTCCATACCGGAATTGATATCTTCCGGGAAGTGGACTCTGTCAAGGCTGTAAGATACCATTCGCTATGTATCGAATTGACCTCGACAGATTTCTTGGAGGAATTAGCCTGGGCGAACGACGAGGAAAATGGCAGAGTGGTTATGGGCATCAAACATAAAACTCTTCCTTTTTGGGCTGTTCAGTATCATCCAGAATCTGTACGTACACATGGTGGCGGCGAGGAGGTTCTTATCAACTTCTGGCATCTTGCACAATCGTGGTCGAGGATCCACGATCGGAGTGTCTCCCACTGGGATTCAATGGCACAAAGTAAATTTTCCTCTCCATGGCCGTACACTGGCATATCTTCTCCATTCATATCTTCGTCGCCTTCTACAAGAGTTACCACGACGAAACTTCATGCACCGAACTTGTCTACTGTGACAATATGTGAAGGAATGGGTGTTCATGACGAGTCATCTCCTTCGTCTTGCTCGACTCCGCAGCTGTACCTGGCCGCTTTTCAATCATGGCTGCTTTACCTTTCGATTGTCTGAGAATAACATATTCTCTTCATGATCCATTTGTCCGACTCATTCGTGGTCGTTCCGTTATCTGCGAAGAACTTGGATCTCATGACATATGGGGTTGGCTGAGAGCCTTCATCCGGGAGAAGAAGGCTGACGGAGGCCACCCCGATATACCTTTTTGGGGCGGCTTGATTGGACATCTCAGTTACGAGCTGGGGGTTCATTCTCTTGGGGTTTCGTCCGAGTCACTTCGCAGGGAATTCAGTAGGCATCCAGATGTCAATTTAGTTTTTGTTGAGCGAAGTGTGGTTGTTGACACCTCCACTGGAGACGTTTTGTGCAATCTCTTCTTCCAGGAGATGAGGCTTGGATATCTGCTACTTGCCTAAAACTCAAGAGGCTTCAGAACGACTTCACTAACATGAAATTAACGGAAAAGAAACCATCTGGCACCTCGATTGCTTTACCTGTCATATCGATGCCTGATAAAAACCATTATATTCGCAGTGTGAATAGAGCAAAAGAACACCTTTTCGCTGGCGATTCATATGAATTATGCCTAACTGGGCAGACAAAGGTTTCCTTTCCCCCCGGCCCTCATCTGCCTTCGTGGACACGCTATCGGCTCCTACGCCGATCCAATCCTGCTCCTTATTCCGCCTATCTTAGGCTTCATCCTACTACGCTTTTGTCCTCGTCGCCGGAACGTTTCTTATCTTTCACAAGACCGCCGTGTTCAACTTGTCAGCTTAGGCCCATCAAGGGTACCATTCAAAAGCGTGACGGAATTACTCGTACCATTGCAGAGCAGGCTCTAACAGGTAGTGCGAAAGAAGTAGCTGAGAATCTCATGATCGTCGATCTTATTCGGCACGATCTTCATAGCGTTATTGGGGAAAATGTACAGGTTACGCAATTTTGCAAGGTCGAAGAGTATCAAACGGTTTGGCAACTCGTCAGCGTCGTTGAAGGAACGAAGAGGTCTACACCGCTGACCAACGACGTCGGTATATCTGTACTACAAGCTACTTTACCTCCTGGTGAGAAATTATGTTTTACAACGCAGCAATTACTAAAGCTTAAACAGGTAGTATGACCGGTGCTCCCAAAAAACGGAGTGTAGAAATACTTCAGACGCTTGAAGGCGGGGAACGAGGAATCTACTCTGGCGTCGTTGGCTACCTCTGTGTAGGTGGAGGTGGCGATTGGTCTGTTACAATTAGAAGTTGTTTCAAATATGCAGAATCTGAGACAATACCTGAACATTCCAATCGTGAGGAAGATTGCGAAGAATGGTTAATTGGTGCAGGTGGGGCTATTACAGCCCTGTCCGATGCAGAGGCAGAATGGGACGAAATGATTGTTAAGTTACAGAGTGTTTTAGGATCTTTTCGTAAGTAGCAAGTACCCATAAATTATTCACATATATAAAGCATTCAACTGCACCACACTACATGAACTAATTCTCTGCATAGTACTACACATTATGTATTCACTATCGATGTTACACTATTATTTCAAATATCACATGGATCATCTATCTTACATATCGCACTCTTCACCAGTGATCTCTGCTTCTTCAGGTGTAATGCCTCCTTCAGGTAAGATTGAGATAGAGACACCTGTCGCGATCAAAGCATTGTATTGATGATTCTTGAAGGTAATTGCCAGTTTCTTGAGAACGTAGACCTTTTGAATGGGACAACCGATTTCGCGTCTCTTTGAAATCCATTTGATGAAGAGATCTGCGCCTGAAGGTGAATCGAGTCCGTGAAATTCTATCACACGAAGCTTTGGACAGAGAACTTTGCGCGATGATTCTGATGAAGCATAAGCTAATGTTTTCGCATCATATAGAAACATATTCAGGAGAGGTTCTCGAATACGAGACATCCTCAAGTAGGTAACTGAAGGCAGGGCATCTAGCCATTTAATCATGCACTGATGCGCACGATCTGTCCAATTTGAATGGGCATTCCAAAACGTGAGCAGCTGCACTCGCGGAAAGCAAGTTGAAAGTCGTAAATAAAAAGGACCGTAGTCAAAGCCATCAAAATCCATGAGCGTCAGGTCGACGACATTCGGCGCTTGAAATTGCGATAGGATATAAAGGCCATACGACGGACTGAAGTTTGCGAAGACCAAAACCTTGAGTTCAGAAAGTACGATAGGAGACAAGCTCATACTCATGCAATTGTGATCCAATCCAGGCCCTGCTCCATCGAGGATAAGCTTGCGGAGCGTAGGAGAACTTGCCAGCATTTCCCGGAACCGAGAGAGGGAAGGAGCGCGCTCAGAGGAAATCCTTCGAATGTCGATAGTTGTTAGATTTTTGAAGTAGGACTTTGTCCAGTCTATGTGAATCCCATTTATAGAGAAGTAATTCAGTGTTGGAACCACAGCACCACCGAATAGTGGTATAGGTTCACGAAGAGCTTCCAGCTCGCAACCAGGACCCTGCTCGACTAGTGGAGGACCATCACGATGTAGTTCAAATCGTTCGAATATAACGGGAATATTTTCGGTACCAACAATCTTCAATCTGTCGATAATGGTCAATGCAACCTTCCAGTCTCCAACGATGACGATAAGCATCCGAATAGTAGATAACTTCAGTAATATTTTGTTCAACAGATTATCCATCTCTTCAGGTGTAAACTTATAAGTGGGGGTATCGTTGAATCGGACATCCAAGGGCGCAGTCCCGGCTCTGTCTAACCATGTAAAAGACCGCTCGAAATGTGGAGGATCACGGAACCAAATGGCATTCCACAGAGTGGAATCTCCAAGTACAGTGGTCCTCCATCGCTGACAGACCCAACTCGTCCAAAGACGCCAGTTAACACCTTCTCGTGGGTCCGCTGCTGCCCAAATTGAATAACGAAGGATATTGGTTAACACTTCCGTGGGCAAGTCGTTGACGCGAAATATTCTCCCAAATCTCACTCGATATTCAATACGAGAATAGTAAAGCTCGTCCTCAACTCTAGCGTCCCGTTTGCCCAGTGTGCTCTGAAACAGCTCCGATTGTCGAATACGCGTAATCCAAGCTTCAGTGTCTTTGCGGTAACTCGCAATTTCTTCGGAAGACAATGGATGTGGCACCCAGTCAGCAGTAAACCTATCGTTAGATATCTTTGAAAGTTGATGGTAATAGCCCCGAGGGCGAGGGACATCTTCGAAGGGAAATTTATACTTTTGAGCAATAAATTTCCTTTCCGAAGCAAGAACGCGACTAATCGCATACGTTACGGCATCCTCAATGTTGCTTGCGTTTAAGAAGTTGGGAATTGGGTGCTTGATTCTCAGTGGGTAGGTGGAATGCAGGTCCGCAGTCGCAGCGTGGAATGCAGTGGCGAACGACTTCCAATTTTCCGATCCCACAACGAAGACATCAGCTACATGAAGGGATGATACGTCTTCTTCAGTACTATCGGACTTCAGTTTCAATATAGACTTCTTCGTGTCCTTGTTATAGACTGCCTGCAACTCTAAAGCAGAAGCACAGGAGCTAGGACATTCCGGAAAAAACGAAGGGGAGCTTAGCTCGCTCGGACTAAGAGGGAAGTACAAATAGGGAACGGTGGCCATGAGGCTGGGACGGTCAAGGTTAACCCCTGGGATTGGATTTGGTGATGCTTCAAAGGCTCGACGAGGAGGCTGAGCATTGGCATCCTGAAGAAATGCGTTCGAAGGGATGAGTGGAGGTAAAGACCGACATGGAGCAGGATCCGGCAAAGGTGTTGAAACGTCCGAGGGTAATATTTGTGATGAGTTGTTTAAATGCATCGTGGATATATAATTCCGTTATAAATGAATTCTAAAAAGAAATACACACAAGATAAGTTACAGATCATTACACTTATCTCGAGAAACAAGTGCCCACCAAATGACAGTAAAATGGATAAGAAAGTAAGGTTTCCGAGAAGATAAGTGAGATGAGTGGCAACGAGGATAATAGTGTAGGATGGAGAGCTCGTCTCTCTCAGAATCGATTATAATAAGACTTGCTCAATGTCAAAGCGTGTTGTTTACACAAATAAGCCGGCACCCACAAAGCCAAAGAAAGGACAACGCCAGAAAGGTAGATGGGGAACCGTTGTTTTTACACTCACGAGGATTACAACGCCTTGTTGTAACTTGTAGTGCCTTCAGATGAAGAATTTCAAATGCCGAAAAGTGAGTTATCTGCGGTAATGAGAAAGAAACAGCAGGGATATCGGGGAAATTTATTTGGTAGTAGCGCCCCAGTTGCGTATTTAAATGAGCGGGGATGAGGGGGAAACAAACGAACAAAGAGCCTTCTGAGGTGATAAAACGCGGCCAGGTGTGCGCTGGACATTGCAGAACGTTCCATGGTTGCCGATTTAAAGGCAGACGAAAGATTCCTTTTACTAGAATGCAACGGGGTGTTCCGAGACGGCTGCTACCCTTGACTCCGTATCACACACCGTCAGAGTCAGAGAAGAACTTAGAAGAAAGGAGAGATCCGAGGATGCCAGTTTGAGAGAACAAAGGAACCGCCTTTGGGCACTGCGATGCCCAATACTCCGCTCAGGTCCGCTGTTCCTCCTTTTTTGGTAATCCCGCATCGAACAATAATAACTCTGATAACCAGCCGAGAACTAAATAACATGTTATATTACAACATATCAAGTACAAAGCATGTGCAGAGACTTTTCTGTCCATTGCAGGCTTATATTTACAATATTTCTAAGACGATGGCAGCAGTCTCTCTCGGACATTTCCTTCAACACGTTTTCCCGTTGCGCTGCATTTCTCACATTCCCACGTGGATACCGTACCTGAGCGCATCACACCCTTGTTGTATTTCACATATCACATAATGAACGGGCCGTATTTACCTGTCTTTACCAAGTCTTCACAATTTACATACGTACATACTTAATGTTAACTTACTTCAATGATACATCTGTGACTACGCTGACATCTCAGGCACCTGGTCCATCCCTCAATCCAGATACAGACCCCCCTGAAGGCTTTGGTGCCATAGCAAGAAGCTCCTCGAGCACCAAAGTCACAATATTATCTTCATCGTCCTTCGTGATCGTGTGCGTTTCCGGTAATCGAGCTCTGATTTTCGATCCCAGTTCAGGGTGTCCATTTCCCGTAAACCCCATCTATAGGAATATATTAGAAAACCTCATTTGACAAGACTTTATCTGTACTTACGTCCGAAAGTCTCTTTGTAATGCGAGCCACAGCTCGTGACGTTATCTCTTCAGTTTTTCTCTCCCCGCTGTGATGATGAGAACCATGTCCTGGGTGTGTATTATGTCTGCGGACACCAATTATATCCGTCTTGGAAATGGGCAATCTTGCATTGCCCATGACATATGGCATAGAAGGTCCAGGTTGAGCAGCTGCTTCTGGACCTCCATGGTTCTCTTGCTGTTTTCTTCGAGCCTCACGCTCATGACGATACTGTTCTTTAGTAGCTCTATAAGCTTTTTTCGCAGCCTCAACCTGCGCACGGAGCTCCTGGGGCGACGATAGCTTTCCATCATCATCGTGTACAGACTGTGATAGAAAATCTGGTTTGTTCTGGTCCCGGTGTTCATTGTAAGATAGAATATGTTGCCGAGGAACCGCAGTCGTGCCATACATCTCTGATAGAGGAGACCTTCCAGGTGGAACAAAAGGACTGTGTCTGGGAGGTCTGGGAGGCGCTATCGGAGGGGGACCAGCAAAAGACGGTGGGCCTGGTGGAGGCGGTGGACCTGTTGGACGAGAAAAACTGAATAGAGGTGGAGGGCCTGACGGAGGCGATGGCCCTGAATGATGTGGTGGCCCTGGTGGTGGTGGTGGGACTGGTGGAGGTGGTGGGACTGGTGGAGGTGGTGGGCCAGATGGACCCGTCGGACCTACTGAATGCGAAAAGGCCGGGGTGTGGGGAGGAAAGGGGGGCGGGGGAGGCGGGGGTACATTATACCAATTCTGACCCCAAGATCGTCGTGTAAATGGATGGTGATCTTGGTTTACATGATTATTGTGATGAAAATGATGGATCGGAAAGGGAGGACGGGGTTCTTGGGTGGAATAGGCGTTGTCGTTGGAGCCGTCGTCCACAACATTCGAAATTGACGTACTCAACATGTGAAACAGTCCACCCAAAGCCTCAGTAACTCTTCTCCCTGCCTCTTCTTCTGCGCGTCTGCGAACCTCTCTGGCCGCATCGCCTGCTGAATTCGCAAGGTCACTGGCAGAGCGAGATAGCGAGTCTCGGTGAGACTTCCAGTAAGTACCATCGCCAACGTTGCGCACAATATTACGAAGGCCTTCCGACAACTCTGGATGGGATGCCACGATACTGTTGAGATTAGTAAGGAGTGCAGCTACGTCATTAGAAAGCGAGGCACTAGAAGTTGTATTCTCGATGCTAGGGAGGGGAGGGTCCGGGGCGGCTTCTGGCATTGAACTAACATTCCTGGGTGCAGCATCTACATCGCGGATGCGTGACTTGGGAGTACTTTCAGCGACCACGGGATTTCCTTCACCGGCGAAAGCACCTGAGACAGGAACTTCATCGTCGTTCGTTTCTTCATGTGCGCTAACGGCATATACATGAATTGGATACTTCTGAGAGGTGTCTTCTGCAATAACTGAAGCGGTGGAGGGGAATTCTGAAATGGTGACGGCTTTTCCCTTTCCTTTATCTACTGGTACAGGAGTCTGTTCGCGCTCGGGGACGGAATCGACATCAAAACTATTGTCATTATCTGCGTCGTTCTCGTCCTGATGCGAAGCGTCCTCCATAGAGATGGTGCTGGCATTACTGCCGAGTACTTCCACGAAGGCATGGGGGCCGCTCTCGGACGAAGGGACAGTGGAAAACAGAGGGATCTGCCATTCATCCACATCTTCCTGAACAATAAATGCTCGGTTAGGCGCAGATGGGAAGGTAGAGATGCCAGGCGTGTGGATTGGACGAGAAGACAGGTCAAGCACTCGGAATTTTATAGTTGGCCAGGCCGGTAAGAGGTGCTATAGAACTCCTGAAGCTCGCCTTCAGTACTAAGGGTAACTTCATCGTTGTCCTCATCAATGTATGAAACAGCGATTTTGGCGGCGGGTGTGGCGTAAAGAGTCTCGAGGTTGGAAGCGAGAAGCTGCCAGTCGGGATTGGTGGGGAAGGAGATGCGGCGAGTACAACCAGTTGGGACATGAGTAAACTTGAACTGGACGCCAGAGCCTGGAGATGAAGGCATTGTTGGAATAAGATAAATGATGGAATAAATTGAAGTAAAGGATACGATTGCAAGGTAAGTACAACTTCAAGGATGCTGCTTGTTTATATACACCGTGGTGTCATTGTCACACTTATAATCCTACCCCACATTTAAAACTCCGCCGCTGCGCCCTAACTGCGCACTGTGGCGGAGCACAGCTCAGCACGGACCATTTCACCAACATTGCACTATATATCCGAGTCATAGACTGTAATCCTACATTCCAACAGGCTCATTCTTATTCCTCCCCATCCTTCCGCAGACTCTTCTAAGCGAATATCGCCAACCGCGGGTCGATGTCCGCAGGATCATTAAGCTGTCATATCATACCTCAGTCACATTCTCCAAATTACACGTATCATCCTCCCACTCACCCTCAGATTACTATTCAGAGAACTGATACTCTTCATCTCATCATCATGCAGGTTCAACCCATTGCATTTGAGGTTTTCAATCAGTCTTTCAAAGTTGTTACTCTTCGGAATCACAGCAATTCCTCGTTGAGTTGCCCAACGCAAAAGCACTTGCGCAGGACCTAGCAAAGATGCAACAATAGTGCCTATTAGAAGTATATCTGTAGAAGGAATGTTAAACTTACTAGCGTTATGTTTCTCAGCAATTGATATCGTAACATCGTGCTCAAGTAAACTTGGGTGGCCTCCGTCCATGCCAAGTTCTACGTAACTCTGAACGACAACAATTCAGTCACCTTTTCATAGATCATTTTCGAAACAAACCTGTGGTCCAAATGACGAATAAGCGGTGACAGCGATCCCAAGGGTATTGGTTAGTTTAATTAGAGCATCTTGCGTGAGATATGGATGAAGTTCGACTTGAAGAACCTGAGGTGAGACTCGAGCATAGCGAAGGACGTCTAAAATCAATGATCCGTTGCAATTACTGATGACTTGTGGGTCAGTGCGCTCAAGTTTAGTCAAGCGTGTTCTTACCTCAGTCCGATATTCTTTGCCTTTCCTTCATCCACCAGTTCTTCCATAGCCCCCCACGTTTCCTGCATCGGCGTGTTTTCTAATATATCATATTATTATCAGTTTTCCATATGCAAATCAGGTGTGCTTACGCAGATGAACCTTTCCATCATCACCGAACCACTCGGGAGGGTAGCGGTGTGCTGGATCGACATATTGAAGGGCAATTGGAAAGTGGACCAAGAAAAGATCGAAATAATCTATTCCCCAGAGATCAAGTTGTTTTTTGCTGATATCTTTTACCTGAAGGTTGTAAGGGAATATGTTACTTGTAATTACGACAACACTCACATGATCGTGAGCATGAAAGGTATTCCAGAGCTATATACCAATTAGATTGGCAATGCCTTGGGCATTCACTACGAAAATCACCTTGGAAGTGATGACTGCACGAATAGTAAGGGCACGATAAAGGACAGTAATTATCGTCTCGACGTACACAAGTCCTCTCGTTTAACAATGCCCTCTTGTATGGCGCGTCGAACACCTTCACCAGCTTCCTTCTCGTTCCCATAATCGCCGGCGCCGTCTAGAAGTCGATACCCTACTTTGATTGCATTATAGACGGTCTTGAATGCACCGTGAGCATTATTGTTTTCAGAGTAAAGAGCATAGCTTACGTCTGCGCACGTAGATTTGGTGACCTGCAAAAACAGATAATTTGTTGTAAGTAAAACATAGAAGTGTAACAATTAGAATACCTTCCACAATCCAAAGCTGGTGCAGAGATTCGAGTAAGTGGAACGATTGATGCTCAAAGGACTTACCCGACGAGTGGCATCTGAGAAGATGTTAATTTATAGGAGTGGAATATGCGAAGAACGCAATACCTTTTGCCCAGTCCTCTTGAGTACAACGGCTGCCATTGTTGAAAAGCAAAGTGAGAGAAGTAGAAAGGAGAGACGATGGGAAGTGGCTCCTTTAGAGCATAGAGGATATATAAGTAAGGATAAATATGCAGCCGCATCGCCTTTTCCAATAGTGGATACGAGTTCTCATGAAGATGAATGAAGAAAGGAGGAAGAAGGCAGATGCACTACTCCAAGTTAGATATGTATGCAGCTGACCGTTCTTTCATAGCACTCCGGAAACCCGGCCCGAGGGCACCAGCACATGACCAATTCGACACTTTAAACATTGTCACGGTGGGAGTCTTGCGAGTTGCTTGCAAGTGGTACAATTTCAATCCCTCCAGTATATACATAACTTCTTTATTTAATTAATCTCGTTTCACAATGTGTGTCATCCTTTCTTCTCCGTCGTCTCACAACTCGCCTTGACATCTTCCCAAGATATCCCGGCCTGTGCTTCATATGCGCTTCCATATCCTTGGTCTTGGTCCAATAGGCTCTCTCCTCTCTCTCCATCTCAGGCGCATTATTCCGGAATCTCATCCAATTACCCTCATCCATAAGTCACAGTCTCAAGCCAGGAAAGCTCTGCAACGCGGAGGTTCTATCCATGTCGAAACTAACGGCCAAGTTACCACCGCCAATGGGTTTAAATCTCAAGTTTTTGAAGATATTCCCGAAAAATCTACTTCAACTCCTTCCGGACCCGACACTGCGATAGAATCCCTCTTTGTAACTACAAAAGCTCACCAAACCCTACCTGCCATTCGTCGCCTTCTTCCTCGTCTATCACAACATTCAACCATTGTTTTACTCCAAAATGGCATGGGCGTATACGAAGAGTTGGTTCAGCAAATTTTTAAAAACCCTGCTAAACGTCCGCATTTCGTCCTTGCCTCCAACACCCACGGAGCCTTCCTCAAGACATATCATCATGTCGTTCACAGTGGAATAGGCTTCATCGAATTTGCCATATTGCCAGACCCTACAGGTCGTGATTTCGAATTATCAAATGCACCCAATGCCCATGAGCGTCGCCTCCGTATTGCAGACATTACGACGTCTGACGATCCTCAGTTTCACCATTATCAGAGCCTTCGGAGTACCGTTGCTGCTTTAACGTTGCTGAGGCCATTAAACATTTCCTGGAAACCCATCTCTGAAGTTGGTTTGGCTATTCAGCGCAAATTAGTTGTTAATGCCGTCATTAATCCACTCACCGCTCTTATGGGATGCCGAAATGGTGACATATTTACTTCGCCTGCTGCGCAACGTCTATGTCGCAAAGTATGCCGGGAGGCGGCTGACGCGTATGCAGCTCAGATTATGTCCCGGATTCGTACCTCTGGTATCACTACGGAGACGGAGCACGACCATGTTCCATCAGAACTTCTCTGCGAATCTTTGCAAACAGAGGTTCTTCGGGTTGCTGAAATCACAAAAGATAACGTTTCCTCAATGCTCGCAGATATTCGGAAAGGCAGAGGTACTGAAATTGACTATATTAATGGTTACCTATTAAAATTAGGCGCAACTTACCATGTCAACATGCCGGCGAATGCCACTCTTGTAAATCTTGTTCAGATGCGTTCCGCGATACCATTGGACCAAATGCTGTAGCCTATCTCAGCCTAAAGCAAAGAAGGCATTTCTTCATTGTTATATTCTCCGACGAAGCTGTTCTGTATTACGTTACTTTGGACGGCCCTCGTCTGAGCTATTTCTGAATGACTTCTGACGTCCATTATCGTCAGTGTCAGTATCATCGGTGGTAGTCTGCTTGCCTAAGGCTTTTATTGCTCAACACTGCTGGCGTTATGCGGCTACCTTCAGAACAGATCGCCGCTCAGATAGCACTGTGCACATGGGCTGCTACGTCAAGAAGCTTCCGTTGTATCACAGATAGATTAGTGATGTAAACCACTGCAACTTCGGCCTGCAGCAGGTCCTATATAGCAAGACTTGGTTTGATTTGGTTTGAAGTGAAAATCAGAGCGCAGCCAATTGCAAAATTTCGAACACCGCACATGGTGATGAGATCACGGTGCTAAGTTCTGCAGTCACAGCATCGAAAAAAAGCTGTTGAGCTATGGCAGTATATAAATCTACACTGACAATATGAAGGAAGATTCCTGAGTAACGAGCAATGGAATGCAGTGATTACGCGCAAACAAACCCAGATATTAGCGGAGTGGTAAGCAGATTTATATTGCATTTCATGCCCCATAAAACAACTGAACTTCTCGGTATAGGGTGTCAGAATAAGCTTTTATTTACAGACGTTTTTGCTCAGTACGGTATCATGATGCTTGTTGCACTTACTTCACCTGACACGATCACCTTGCAGTCCTTTTGGTAGATCGTTCGTGGCAGGATGCTCCTGTTGCCTTATGGACTTTCATAGCAACAAGCTTCGGCATTACGCTCGCTGCTATCGTTCAACGAGAGCAGCTTTCTCTATTTCAAGCACTCGAAGTGTCTAACCTTGTATGGTCAGCTAACTTTCTTTATTATGTCTAAGCCTGGAAAGTTATAGTTTGAGTCAGGCTTGCCAACTTTGGTACTTTCGTTGCACTCGCGAGCTACTCTCGACAAAAAGCAGCTGATGAACCTTTTCATTATTCGGTTGCCCATCGAGTATTTGACTACAGAGTCAAGTATGGAGCTATGATACAAACTCTGTTCTCAATGGTTTTAACTCTCTATATATGGTGAGTGCAAGCTGTCTGCGAATTGACGTTGCTTGTTTCGAACGTAAGTAAGTTACATACTTACTACGAACTCAGGGCAAGAGCTGCAACGTTCGGCAGTAATTGGCAATGCTCCCATGCAGTCAAATACATGCTTTTTGTATTCGAAGTCCCTGCGGTTTCTACTGGGAGGACGATCGCGTTAACAATGGTTTCGTTGCTGTCGTTGGCCTATACAAGCATCTCTTTTCACGAGCTACGAATCGCTTATCGAAGTCGAAAAATGGAGCTAAACAATCACTACGCATCTTCTCGACCCAGAACTTCCGAAGTCGCTGTGAGTTATCCGACTGCGGTGGCCTTGCGGCATGAACCTAATCTGTCAAAATGCTCCTGCCGTCAATGGAGTCTGTCCAGCAGTGTTACTCATACTGGCGGAAACCAGAAAACGCGAGGAAAATCACAACGTTGGAGCTCTGACCTTGACCCCATGTTTGTTGGCATCGTTATATGCCAAGTGTTGATATTCACGTACTTCATTGTCTCGAGCGAGCTTTTTCTCAGAAACAACCCGAGTCCTAATAGTAACGATGGTCAGTGGGGATTCGGGCAAATTCTCGCCTTGATCGTTGTTCTACCGTCTGCTCTCTCTGTTGGTGGGGCATTGAAAAGACATGGTTTTCGGCGGTTGTCGAAGCGGAAGACGCACAGGACGTCTAAGGAAAGGTCAAGAAAACGACAAAGTTTTCACGAAGTAGTGTAGTTCAAGCTTGATATGTAGTATGTACGATAACTTAATAGCACTGTCCGGTATTAGATAACATCTTAAACCTAAGTAATAACATAAACGATCCTAGTGATCGTCGGAATCCAGTTTACCCCATTTTACAGTCCTCACTGCACCATTCTGCCATGATTGTACACGTCGGCGCGCAAGAGTGGACATGGTCGACCTGTCGGTGCCAACGAACCCAACACCGCTGGCTTGTATCACGGCATCTATGAGGACAGGATACCTGGAGTGCAAATGATCAGTTACGCAAAGTGAAATACAGCTGCGACTTACCAGTCGCCATATAGTTCCACCGTCTGCGAGTGGTCTACTGTGTACCACCCCAACTTTATTACCTCATCCCACCAAGTAGGTTCTCTTTCATCACTCGTCATAATAACATGGTTGACGTTTAGACCCTTGCGTTCCCATAGTTCAGCCTTAACCTCGTTGACACGCCGGGAAATGACCGAAGTGGGTGCAAAACAGCCATCTGTTAAGGGAGAATCCCCGCAAAATGCTTTAAAATCGCCATGGCGAACATGAATTCCAATATACTAGGTACTATTAATTGCTGTGTGGCTTTGAAGGAATATATATTACTTACAGGAGGAATTTCTTGGCCATCTTCAACGCGTAAAGTTCGTCGAATGTAGTCATCAGCAAGGTTTCTCAACTCTGTCGTCCAATGCATATGTTGGCCTACAAATCTCCATGCTGGGCTATAATCAAAATCAAACTCATACGGCTGTTGTCGATGGCAGTCAACAATATGGCATTTACAATTCCATAAAAAACGTACCTGGTTCGCGCATACGTAATACAAGTAGTCGTAGCACAAAAGGTGCTCATCAGGTGGAAGAGAAACATGATGCGCAGGAGACTGCGAGGGAGGTACCAAGTTTTCTGTTCGGTGTTCGGGAAACGCAAGGGCGGCTAGTGCCCAGAAGTACACATGGAAATCATGTTGAAATCGAGGGATGACTTTCACCCAAGTGGGAACATCGGTGTAAGATAGATCTGAATAGATAGTAAGAGCGGAACGACACACAGACTTTCCCCTCGTACCTAAATGAAGCATGTCCGGTAAAGGACTATATCTCGGCCTGGTTTCATCATCCTTTACGACTTGGAACACATTCCAGCAGCCGAGTTCATCGACTTCTGTGCTATTTCTGCTTTTTACTTGATGCCACTCCAAAACAGGAGATCTAATGAGACGGGTGAGTCTGGGGACATCGAACACCTTTCCAAAATCGATCGGGGGGACGCTTCCGCCAATATGAGAGGGTATGAACGTAGGAATGATGGGTATACGTTCCGTTATTAAGCCAAGATAGATAAGGTTGATCTAGACAGTAAGGAGACCATCAGAAATGAAAGCATGATGGATGTCGTAAGGGGCATACATATGTCATGACATCGTTTGCTGAGAGAAGCAAGGGAGATGAGAAAAGGGAAAGAATACAGAAAGGGGACGACTCACTCCAACCAGCAGATATCCAAGAGGTGATGTATTTCGCGTCGGGAAGCAGATTATCTACGAAATGAGTTATGAGGGAAAGAGAAGTGGGTTGCAAGAGCGGCACCTCGAAAGTGAGCAGTTGGAGGGCCCTTCAGGAACTTGTCGAAAGCGAAATGGTCGACGAGGTCTGTGGGGTGGGAGCCCTGGGGGAGAGGCTCTTGGAGAACACGGACCTGTGCGGGGTAGAGAGTCAGGTAGCCAAAGAACATGAGGGCGAAGAGACAGAGGGCGGCGAGGACGGCGGTGAAGGAGTGGAAGAAAGAGCGTTTTTGGTCGTGCCTGGCCTTGGAAACGGGGGAGCGGTAGGCATCGCGGTCAGACTCGAGGATGAAGGAGTGGCGGGAGTCGTTGTCGTCGTCGGGAGAGTTGTCGGAGCGGGCGTCGGGGCTGGGGGAGTACTTTCTGTTGTGGGACATGGGAGGGAGGATGTGAGACTGACAGATGAAATTGAGTGAGCGGGCATTGTCTGCAGACGCTGAGGGCAAAGGACGGATTTGGAAAAAGTCAATTACCACATCAGTCCATCATTTCTATTTCCATCTCAGATCGGTTCATTTCAGTCCTCCGTCGACCCAGATCTCGCTTCGTTCTCCTCATTCTCCATACAAATATCCCTGCAAATCCACTCCCCATGTTCTATCTTCACCGATCTACTCTTCAGCCATGTCGCTCTTTCATCTCGACGAAAAGACTCTCAAGGTCGCCGCCGTCGTCTTGTTCTACATGTCCGCCGCCTTGGTCGTAAGCCATCTTCCATCCTCGTCCCCCCCCCCCCACTAATTCCCTTGCTAACAGATGGTATTTGTGTATGCTCTCCGCTATCTCATCTCTCGTGATCCCTCGTTAATTTTACCACAGAAACAAGGCGGTCTTGAACAATTCCCCGGACTTGCCCTTGTTGTTCTTGTTGCTGCAACTCCTCATCGCCGTTATTCTGCTCCATGCCTCATCTTTGGCCTCAAAGCGCATTGAGATACCCAAGTTTGACTTCGCTATCGCAAGGAAGCTCATTCCCGTCGTTCTTGTCAACATCATCGGCCTCGTTTTTAATACCCTTTGCTTAAGAGACGTGGAAGCATCCTTCTTCCAGGTTCGCTTTCTAACCAGTTTATATTCATGTTCTTAACCTCCTTCTAGATTGCAAGAGGTCTTGTCCTGCCTCTTACTATTGCCGTTTCTTCACTTCACACACAAACCTTCCCTTCAAAATGGGTCATCTCTGCTGCAGCAGCAGTCACCATGGGTTTCATGGTAGGAGTCGCGCCATCCAGCAATCTTCCCGCTACGGCGATACCTTCTTCTCTTTCCCTCGTATATGGCGTTTTGTCTTCCCTATTCATCGCTTTCCATGCCGTTCTCATTAAGAGCTCCCTCCCGTATTGCAATAATTCCACTATTCAACTTGCTTGGTGGACAAATGTGGGCTCTGCGCTTTTCCTGTTCCCATTTGTTATTCTTCACGGCGAACCTTGGAAGATTCTCGAAATGGCCCAAACCACCACCTGGGATTGGACGGTTTTCGTCTGGGGTAGTCTTGTCACTGGCGTTTTCGGCTTCTTGCTTTGTGTTGCCGGTCTCTTGAGCATAAAGGTGACAAGCCCCATCACCCATATGTTTTCCAGCGTAAGTTGTTCTACTTGTCCTTCCTTGGGTCCTCATTCAGCTCTGTTTACAATAGGCTGCTCGATCTGTGTTGCAGACCCTTCTAGGGGTCTTGATTTTCGAGGATGTCCTGAACGTGTAAGTTAGGTCCGCTGGATGATTTTCCGGAATGGATTGCTAATTCTTTCGTCCGTAGTAATCGAGCACTTTCTATTTTTGTCATCCTCGGGGGTACGATGTGCGTCCCTCGCTGTCCTCTCACTCCCATTTGGCATAATTGATCAGTAATTGTTCATAGGTTTTACACGTGGATCAAATCCGTCGAAAGTGCGACGCCTTCGCGTCGGCAACCGGATATCGAAACAGGAAATAAGGGGTATATTCCACTGAAGACAGAGTCTCAGAGCGACTCTCCTGTCTGCAAACACCAAGACGAGGAGAAAAACTGAACAAATATGATTAGATTCATATAACACATCAATTTGCGTTACACTGTATGTATGTAATAGATGTATGTAGTCGATAATCGTTCTATATTTACCATGATGGAAATGCAGGACCCGATGTGTGCGTTAGATGGTCGAATGTTATCATATACATCGTGTGATCTATACTCGTGTTGAACCACGCTGTAACCGGTCGTATTTACGACGGGGCTGCAAAGCCGCTTCCAGAGAGTCATGAGTCTTCACGAGCACATCACAGATGCGTCGAATGTCGAAGAAACGTCGATTAGGCGGTCTTTAGGACAGGGATGTCCGTTCATAAGTACAAGTTGACGATTGATGTATTTATCCTGTCCAAAGGTTTTCTATTTTTGAGCTGGACATGCGATATGCTGATTGGCCGGTTCGTACTAGCTAGCGATAACAAAGGAGGTGGTTGAAGATGTTACTGGACCAATGTACATCCACATGGTACGGTTCCTTAAGGCAGGAACTGTGTGCACGTCCTTCAGGTAAGAAATTGGTAAACCCTGTGCCAGAGCACCTGGAAATATATTTATTACATTTCTCACTAAATTTATGCCACGATAAGTATGCGCATTACAGGCGAGCTAAAAATAGACTTGTGGATGCACCTGCCACCTGGCACCCAGTGGCCCTCAGTAGTATCTGTATCATTGTGGTATTCTAAGGATCCATTGAGCAGCAGTTCTAAACCATGTGCATGAGGTCTAACGCCGAGATTTGAAATAACGTACAATGAGGTACGAGCTGGAGGAAGTAAGTACTTGCCGTAATTACTATGCAATGTGGTACTTACTTATAGTGGATTGTTACGTAATAGTCCAAAATTGGAATAGTGGGGAGTGGACTGTGGGGCCCGCGCGTAAACATTGTAGTTATGTTATTCAATGAAGCTTATAGCTCAATCCAGATGCTGGAGCCGTCGTCGCGGAGGGATCAAATTTATTCACAACGGATCACCGATTCCGAGTCGTTATTTTCAAGGTTCAGATCCAAACCTAGGAATGTCATTTGGATCTGAACATATCTGAACCTTGAGTCTGAACCACTGACTCGGACACGATGAAACTTGCGGCGAACCCAAGACGAACCGACCTCATGCGGCCTGTCAAGAAATTCATTACTACGTGTCTCAAATGCGATCTGGAAAATGATGCAGATGCCGTAGCTTGTACATATCTCAGTGGGGCCATGCCTTAATCATACCACAATAACAATCGCTCTTAATGCCTGGGTTTCCGGGGCCAGGCTTCATCTGAATTCTTGCCATGAGTCTCACTATTGAATCGCAGCCAGACCCCTTCTGCATACACAGATACAGTCCTCTCGGATGTCTCGACAAGGATGCTCTCGTACTGAACTCCTCATCGGAGGAAACCCTCATTAATCGACTAGACCGGGTGGAAAGGCTCCTTGGTGAGACAGAGACATCTTATTTCCTTCCCTCCCGACAGAGTGGCGTTAACGACATGTAAATTTCGTTTATTTATCGTGTAACACAATACTGACTCCATATGGCCAGGTACTTGCATATTGGATGTAGTGCCCCGTTCCATCTTGTACAACGCTCTCGCGTACGCCTAGTATGGGCAATCTTAAGGCTAAGGCATCCTTTGCTCGCCTCTCAAGTTGAGATGGAGGATTATGATGATATCAAATTCATGTCGGTATTTATTACAATTGTCATTCGTTCCTCGTAAATGATGCCCCCAACATAGACATACTATACCAGATACCGCAGACACAGTCCTGAGTGATGCTGATGCCACCTTAGAATATCGCTCGCAGTCGAAAGATGGTACTTCTAAATATTTCACACAATTAAAGCAACATCATTAACATTGTTTAGATTTAATTTACTCGTATTTAAATGGCCCTAGAACTTTGTCCAACCAGCGTTTGTCTTATTTAGTGGTTGCTCAGCAAAATGCTTCTTATCCCTCAAAGCTTATTGATTCCCATTTTTTAATATGTGCTACCCATTTTCTTGGAGATGGGATGGCTCTTCATCAATTTGCAAATGATATGTTTACGTTGCTTGGAAGTACCAGCACCGAAACCGATCTTTTAAATCTGCTGTACGAAGGATGGTCTGATCGCTATTTAAAATCCGAAGTAAGTGCTCTCTACATTGAAACAGCATATATTCTTCACAAACCTTCCAGCATAAATTTCAGCTACCCTCTGCTATGGAGGATCGATTTCCACCTTTACCCCCTAATAAATGGTCACGGATAATTTCCTCAATTGATTTTAAAGAGAGTCAACGCAAGTTAATTGTAATGTGCCTTTTGGTTATTTGTGACACTTCACCGCTAACTTTAAATTCAGGGTGGCCATGCATTTCCTCGCGCAGTCAAGGCTGAACGCCGCACAGTTGTCCATACTATTTCATTCGACACCCAGAAGACGAAACAGGTTCTGGCAAAGTGCAAGCTTCATGGTGTGTCGATATCTAGTGCTCTGTTTGCAGTGTGCAACGTTGCATGGACACGAACGAAACGTACGGGGTTGGAATTACCTATGTTAGTGATCTAACGCTTTCATCCGCCGCAATTATCCTTACCAAATTCCATAGGATGATGTATTCTGCCCTTAATATGCGACCGTATCTCGATTCTTGTGCAGCGTCTGATTCGTACTGGTTCCTCGCTGTGGGCTATTTTAATGTCATTTTGCCAGCCTTTCTTCCTGCAGATGGCGGGGACACGTCTAGAACATTTTGGCACAGAGCACGTCTTGCCAAAGCTCAGAGTGCAAGAGCCGCAAAAAATCCTATGGTAATTTCTCGTAGCCGTGAGATGGCCAGGGAGAGAGCCGATCGTGCTCGCGGCTGGGCAAAGGAGGATGACCATCCGAAGGTTGGCAGGGAACATAGCGAAAAAGTGTCGCCGGTGCCAACTACGACTCCAACAATACCTTCTAGTGCACTGTTAGGATTATCACTTCTAGGGAATTTAGATGGCATATACAAGCACGCCAAGTACCCAGATATTCACCTTCATACTCTCACAACAGGATCAAGACAACGTTCAGGGGGAATGCTTATGTTCGCATATACGTTTGTTGGAAAGTTATGGGTCAGTTTCGGTTTCGACAAAAATGGTTTCGACGAAGAAATTGTCTCGGAGTTCTGGGACAATGTACTCATTGTTATGGATGAGATGTTCCTTTAGTAAAGTGTCAGTGTACGTGTTAAAATACAAGATTTCATCCATTTCACAGCTCTGCGAAATTATGTAATTTACAATGATGGGTATGTGGCGTGAATAATATGGGTGGCAATATATAAGTGTGTGCGATATTTCTCTAAGAACGACTCGCAAGTAGCGCTCGCGAACGAGCTCGCATTTCACTGTTCAGATATATCTAGTTAGCATAGATAAAAATGACGTCGAAAGCCAACGGCTTACTTGGTTTGCCTTGTCTGTTGCCACACCCATCCGCCAACCATTGCTTCGATGGTTCCCCAAAGAAGAAGGGTCTGAAATGAACATACAGATCAATAACAGTAAACATCGTCAGCCGAATGTGCGACTCACGTTTCGGCGAGCGACAATGACGTTGAGCATGTTTAAAGGATGTAAGAGTTTGGAAAGTGCGAATGGACAGTAAATTGGAGCTGAGAGCACAGACTGGTTGTGACTTGATCAGGTATTGGGACCTACCTTTTATACTTAAAACAAACACGACAAGAGCGTGAAATTCTGATAAGTCACTGCAAAACGAAGTGCTAGACCATGAAGAATCCAGACATGGCGGTAACGCTAAATCCAATAATGATCCTGATTCCTACGATATCCACTGCAGAAATTACGCTGGTTCAGTCATGGAATGTCTCGAAGTGGTCGTAACAAGGTCGAAGGCAATGAAGACAAGTGCTCGAGATCAGGCGAGGCCGTTGGTACACAATGCCAAATAACACAAGCGCAGGTCAAGTTCATTCAAGACCTGGCCTCGAACTAGTCAACTCAATTATAACAGCAGTGAAAAAGGTAAATTGAAAGAAGGATGTCATGTGGGGCATTCAATGATGGTTTTCAATGATATCGGTCTTCCAACTTACCTCTCTACCTCACGCGAGATCTTCCCGATCTACCGCTCAGCTACCCCGCGCCTCAATCTGTTCCTGTCACGGTTTATATTCTTACAGGTCAGGCAACTCTCTTTGTATAAGTCGCGTCCAAGTACTTTCCTTCCACCAGTCGTTCATACTATCAATACAACCCCAAAGCGTCTCCTCGTCCACTCCGTATATTTCATATTTTCCACCGTCTAACGGCCGACCTTCTCGTTTAGCAACTTCTATCGCTGCTTTATTTTCTCCTCTTATCAACATTTAAAATTTATAAAAATTGCCATTAAAATGAGTAATTATAAAACATACCTCAGTAATTCCAACAGCTCCTTCTTCTCTGGGAAGAAAAGTCTCGGTTCAAGGACGCCAAGAATCCCCAACGAAGCTCGATAGAGAAAAGAGTCTCCTTCTAAAAGCACTACATCCCATATTCGAGCACAGGCTTCAAATGGGAGGTGGTCGAGAAAAAGTGGTATCAGCCAGTCGGGAAGATACGCTGCAGGAGAAACTTGATGCTGTTTGAAGTTAAAGTATACTAAGGGAACAACTCTCAGAATATTTTCTCGGAATATCGTCAGACCACTCAACTCTTCGGCATACAGTCTGCTAATAATGTGTCGAATATCCTTCATCAAGTCCAGCTTTATTAGATTTGCATTTAAAGGTCGATAGGATATGTTACCTATAATATGCTTCGACCTAAGAGCGCATAGTCAGAAGTCAGAAATCAAAATAAAAAATGTCCTTATACTCACATCCTCCTTCGAGCGTTCTCCACCAAAAAAGCTCCGCAGCAAATGTCGTTCAAGCAGATTCCGCATTACAATAAATCCTTGTTGATTTGGCATATTTATGAGTACCATTGCGGCAATCCTGGCGGCACCCAGTGTATAACCTAAGCCTTCGTCGCTGCGAGCCACTACCCAGGCGTACAACATGTCCTTCAAGTCTGCGTAAAGTGGACCTGTTTCGCGATGAAATATATGTAGTGCGGGAAGCGTAGTCGATACATCGTCTTCGATGAGATCAAGAGCTTTTTGCGGAAACACGCCTGAGGCTAAAGCACGTTTGGCACGGGCAAGACAAGACTTATAATGATCTGGATAAAGATAATGAGCTACATAGAGGTCTCACGTTCAGCGCACTAACCTTTGCTTAAAGCCAAATCATTACCAACTACTCGCTCCCACAGTATGGGACGTAGTTTAGTGGGAATGCCTCGCCACCATAACTTTCTAAGCTCGTAATTTCGATGGACTATGCGCCAATCAGGGACAATCTCCTTTTCCCATACATGAAGAGAGTCCTCGATAGCCTTTTCTCTCGCTATCCGACGGTCTTGAAAAGCCTTGCGCCTCTTTTCAGCTTTGGAATGAAGGGTAAGGAATACAATTACAGGTATATGGCTCTACTCACCAGCGGCGCGACTTAATTTCATCATGTGCTGCCAGTCAGCCATATGTTTGTCGTCCTCCGCACGAGGTTTAGGAGGTAGGAAGGATGGCCGTGTTTTACTTCTAACCTTCTCGAACATGCTCGGTCCAGTAGATCGCGTTGGTCTATGTTTGAAGGGTTTTTGCGGTTCGGCTGACGACGCAACCACTGGGTTTATAACAGGAATAGTAGAAGATTTGGATGCTACTTCCTGAATATATGATGAGGGTGTAAGATTTGGGGAGATGACATGGCTAGCTGAAGCGGAGGGTGTTGATGGCGGTGTAGAATGAGTAGAGTTGTCTTCAGAAGGACTTGTACGATCAACCCCCGCATTGACGATGTAAGCATCTGAAGGTAGATTATTCGCATATGCGTCCAAAGCAGCTCCTGCGACCTCCGACTCGATGATCCCTGGAGCACCTTCGCGGTGAGTGTCCAAGTCCACAGTATTAAGGGATATCTGTGAGAAGGAAGTTGCTAAGCTATCTTCCCGGATTGAGGACGATGAAGAACGAGAAGTGGAATGAACTTGATTTATGTTAATGGTCGAGACAGAAGTATTCTGCGCTTGGAGGAGATTGTTAGGGGTGGATATAGTGTTCTGGTCTTCCCAGTCAGTGTGTTCAATGGGAGGGAGGTGTCTGGCGAGATCTTCGCGAATAACGTCAGGTGAAAATTGGAATGATAGTTCACGGTCATCATCTTCACGAAACGCGTCGTCGTCCAGGTCGAAGGAGACGTGATGAACGGGAACGTCGATGGGAATGTCCTGGTTGAGCTCTGGCGCAGCCATGTCAAGAGATGGAAAGAGATATTCGGAATAATTACCAGTGAGTAGAGACAGAAGAAAGGTCGAAGTGAGACACCGAGTGCGATGAGGACGAAGCTGCGGTGCTGATTGATTATAAGTGTGTAATAATAGATAATAAGCATGCACGGAATAATTGAGCCCTACGCGACTTTCCTGTCCTGCTCATGATTGCTGAAATCCTTCTCCTCCTTGCAGGTCATTCTTCGTCCCTCTTTCCGAAAGACCACACCCTAAATCCCTCCTTCGCACCTCTTCTGCATCCTGGCGAGCAACAGTGTCTTGAGTCCCTTGGCCTCATCGCATTCAGATATCGAAAAATCAAGCTTGCGTGCAATGACCTTTCTCGTTCAAAATCACGATACGTCGCTGCTTTGTGCTCCACTCTCATGCACATCTTGAAAGAAGACTATGAAGCACGCGTTATTGAGACAGAGGCAAAGATCCTCGGCCGAGGCTCTGAACTTGTAGCTAATGCAGCTTTCGTCCCACTCTCTTCCATTCGGGCAGTTTTCTCTGAATGGGACGCGCCGTTTGCGACGTTAGTGAACCTTATGGATGATTTGCAGGCTAAGAAATGGAAACCTGGTCCCCTCATCGATATGCTGATTATTCGTTCGCAAACAGGCATTCACCGTGTTGCCGACATTATTTCTCGCATTTCAATCGCTGTTCAGCACGTCTGGAGAACGCATCTGGCAGCGTTCCTTGTCCATGGATCTCAGTCCCTAGAAGAACCGTTTACATCGGATGATTATTCATTATTGAATGGTTCTCTTCCTTCCTGCGTATCTTCCCAATCACGAGAATCAATAATTTATGTCGGACGTGCAGTTGGGACGATTAAATCGGCCAAATGGCAAAAGCAGATACCCCGAAGTATGGCTACTACACACACTCAGCTTCTTGAAGAAGTTCTACCTGAAGATCAGCATGCCTTTGATCTTGTCATTTCTCAAATAAGAACGAATCTTGGCGAATGGCTCTGGCATAATGTTCTTACGGGTGAAGACGTTAAGGATGCCGTCGATTCGCTGTACGTCGCGCTTCATGTATTGTGTGTTCAAATTACATACTAATGTAGTGAACGTAGCGGAAATTATTTCCTGCTTCGCAATGGAGAATTCAGTCTATCCTTGATACGTGAAATAGAGCGACTAAAGGTGTCACGCTTAACCTCAAGGTCTGGTCCAGCGTCCATGATTCGCGAACAAGATCTTAATTTAGCCATTCTACGTGCCTCTCTTGGGACTACGGCGCAACAAGACCCCACCCTTTCCAGGCTGAGATTCACACTTCCTTCAGGTCCCCTCCGGCCTTTGTTGCCATCACTGGCAAATACAACGCCTCAAACCTCAATACAATCTTCAAGTTCTTGTCCCCATGTCTCTGAACACTCCCTTTTTAGCTCGAATTTACTGGGTACATCCCTCTCTCTGTCTTATACGATTTCGTGGCCGCTCGATCTTTTTCTTGATAAAGGGGATTTGCTCGCATATGGCTCCTTGTTTTCCTTTCTTTCTGCCCTTCGGAAAACCCATGTTCGCATTCATTCCTGTTGGACTTCCCTATCTAATGCACAACGGGCTAGACGACGCTGGACCGGGCTTGGTGAAGGAGGGACACAAGAGGATCTAGAAGCAAGATCAAGACTTTTAAGATGTGGGTGGGGCATTGTTCGAGATATGGGATGGTTCTTGGACACGTTACTTGGATATGTGATGATGGATGTTGTGGACGTTGAATTTAGAAAGCTGAAAGAAAGGCTCGACACGGAAACATTCGACGGAAACGTTGTCAAGGAACTACATTCACATTCGGCGCATGTAGTAGGAGCGTCGTCTTATCTCGACTTTACAACATTACGCATGATGCATACTGCGTACCTCGAACGCCTTCTCAATGGGTGTTTACTAACAAATTCGGAGTTAACGCATTCTATCCAGTCGCTCCTTGAAGTTTGCGAACGGTTTGCAGCGCAGGTTGAAAGGTGGGGTGGTGATGTTTTACCCGCTCTCTTGTTCGAAGGGAGTTTAAAAGGAGAGGACCAGGAGGTGGGAGCTATGGTAAAGGAGCGATGGAAAATTGTTGCAGAAAGCCAAACGGTATGTTCCTCCCTTTCTTTAATACTCTAGTGATAACCGTCAGTGTGGTTACATAGGTGCTACATGAGTGCTTCATCTCGTTTTATGATCAACTTTCCTTGTCAACGTCACAGCAATTAGCCTCTGCGACCGACCCGTCCAAGTCTGTTTTTACAAACGCGAGCTTTGTGAATCATACATTTTATAACGTGTCAAAGACTGGAAGAAATTCTGATGGCAGCGAAGTGGACAGTCGGCGACACGTAGAACGCCTCTTACTCAGACTAGACTTCAACGAAGGGCTGTCCAAGTTACAAACCACACAGCGTGACATCAAGTTTCATCTCGACGGTGGTTCGTAGTGAGCCAATGGTGACTCCGGGGGTACTTATGCGTAGTTATTCCTGTATTGAGTATGGTATGTATTTTATAGAATTGCAAAAGAACACGGATGGGTTCATACTACCAAGTACCGCGTTCACTGACTGGATATGAGCACCCCTGAGCGCGTCTATAAACCGAAAAATTGTTTACTCCTCTAGCAATACTTAACCAAACGCTGGTCTTGTTTTAACTTATCTCTATCGTTTCTGTACCGAACTAGATTCGGTTTTGACATAATCATACGTTTGCAGAGACCGGCGGGCGCTGTGGTGGTTGCGAAGTTTGGAAGAGTTTGAACCGGGAAAAGACGGACTCAGGGGATGCAACGAACGGGACTCTTTTCGGGAATAGGGATTCTGCAGGTGCGTAATATGCGAATGGTGCAATCCTGCTGCAATCCGGACAAAGAGTTTTCGATTTCGATAGTAATCAGTTCCTAGGTTTGTATACCGGCCATCGATAGCTGCAGAAGCCGCCTTATGACAAAAACGGTTAATCGTCTGTCTCACCAACTTCGTCTCCTTTCCTCTCATTCCCCAACAATGACTTCTCGTATGTCCTGCCTTTCGTCGTTTTCATTGTCCGTGCTAACAGCGCCTACGCCAGAATACACTCCTCGCTTATAGGGGCCCCTAATACCCTTGGTGCGTCCTTAAAAGCTCCCTAGTGTGCAATTGGCGTTCAACGTATTGTCATATTTATTTTACATCTATCCAGACCATCGCGTGTTCATCGAACAGAACGGCAGTGTCGTGTCTTCATTCCACGACATCCCCCTTTTTGCCGACCAGAACAATGGGATTTTCAACATGATCGTCGAGGTTCCTCGCTGGACAAACGCGAAGATGGAGATCTCGAAAGAAGAGCCCTTCAATCCTATCAAACAAGATATTAAGAAAGGAAAGCTTCGCTACGTTCGCAACTGCTTCCCCCACCACGGCTATATCTGGAACTATGGTGCATTCCCCCAGGCATGGTAATTTCACTTCTTTCGCTAGACTTCTCTTACATTTATGTCTGCAGACTTGGGAAGACCCTTCAGTGTCCCACGCCGAGACTAAAGCTAAGGGTGATAACGATCCTTTGGATGTATGCGAAATTGGCGAGCAAGTTGGTTACGTTGGCCAGGTCAAGCAAGTCAAGGTCCTCGGCATCATGGCCCTTCTTGATGAGGGCGAGACAGACTGGAAGGTTATCGTGGTTGATGTTCAAGATCCTTTGGCGTCCAAACTAAATGATATTGAAGATGTCGAAAGACATCTTCCTGGGTTGATCAGAGCTACCAACGAATGGTTCAGGTAAACTATTCTATATTCTTTTATTTTATTGCTGCTTAAATTTTGCCTCAGGATTTACAAAATCCCCGATGGCAAGCCCGAGAACACATTTGCTTTCTCCGGCGAGGCTAAGAACAAGAAATATGCCACGGAAATCATCCATGAATGTCACGAAGCCTGGCGTCGTCTTATTACTGGTGAGACCCTTGCTAAGACTTCTACTTATGATCTCTCCATGTAAGCAAGCTTTTTCTTGCTTCCATATCCAGCAATTCATGTGTTCACAGCCGTAACATTACCATTCAAAACTCGCCTGGCTTCGTTAGGAGGGATGATCCTGCTTATACTAACATTCCTGCCGATGCAAGGAAGCCCCCCGCTCCTATTGATCCATCCAGTAAGTATTTACTTTGATATTTCGGCATTTTTTTTATCAACAATATTACAGTCTCCAAGTGGTTCTATATTTCTTCTGCTCATGTTTAATGGCGTAATGAGTGGTACAAAGCAAATGATCTGCGAAACATTTGTAATCGGGTTATGTAGAATCAAAGAAATTCCACTATTTTCATATCAAGTATTGCACATTTGCGAGATGATCTTGTAAACTTCAGCTATCGAACTCAAGCCCGTGATGTAAATATTAGGCATTATGTTACGAAGGACAAAAGTGACACGTCATGTTCCAATAGTCGAATGCACATGAAAAAGCAACATGTGTACTCCTACTGGTGTTGTTTCTCGATGGAAACGTCAGGTTGTATAGGTGGGTATCGGCAAAAACGGTCTGAGATGGAAGTTACTGTCCAGGTTCCTGTGAGAGGGAATTAATAGTGTGAAAAAGGATTTAACGAAGATGTATAAACTTCACCTTCTAAAGCTGAAAATATGGAGTATTCGTGGGCGAGGACTCGTGACACGGTATGTGTCTCTAGTACCTTCCCCGGCTTACCTCCTTTCTTGGAGCTCAGTTCTGACCGTTGATACGTGAATGTAAAGGGAGGCTCCCCTATGAGCGTGAAAACGATTTCTGCTTGATCACCTATATAACTGACTTCAGAAAGGGAGTAAATGGAACAAATGCTATAGTGAAGACAGACCTTCGTGGATATCTTGATATATCCTCTTTCCATGACCAACTTGAGCCGATGGAAGGGAATGCACGGTATATTTGAGGTCTGTAACGACCGCTTTGCACATCTTCTGCTGATGTGCAATGGAGGCCACCGTGAATTCACCAGATTGCTGTTGCAGCAGTTGGAATGGCGAGACTTTAGCCTCTTGCGAGTATAGCTTGTTATTTATCCGGTATCTAGAGTGGAAATATAAGATTTGAAACTTAATATAGTGAATATTAGCATACCCAATCGTCCAAGGAGGTATACCTTCCAGCTGGAATTGTGACATTTCGCCAACGCATATATCTTCTCTTCGATCAAATGGAATTATAGCGGCTGTTTCTGCCACGTCTATCCATATAGAGCTATATAACGGATCCAAGACGGACTGCGCGCAGTTAGAAGCATCCGTAAGCGATTCTACGGTAACTCGGTGAGGTCCGATGGACTTGAAGGTGTATGCTGGTGATTCGACTTTCCACACATAGTCGGAAACCTCAATAACCTGCATGTCGACATGGCTTGACGCCAAATCTTTGACTGAGACTTTAACCCTGAAAGGGGGGGTGCCTTCAAGCAAAAGGATGCCATCCCCAGATGACGTATCAAGCGGAAGGAATGCGTCATTTAGACAATATGTCATCCGATTTCGATTCTTAAAACGAGCAGAAGGCCGCATAGAAACATGTTGTTCAAATAACAATCGTTGCGAACGAGGGATCACGGTGTTTTGATATTTGTCCAGTGGATAAGCAGCATCTCCAACCTGTTTGACTTCATAATAGACCCGACCAGGTGTCAATGTCTGGAGCTGTAATCGTGCGCGAGGCTGGATACTGCTGAAGTTTGGCTGGTCAATGAGTTTGATTATACCCGCATCGTTACCTTCCGCGATGTTGTACTGAATCTGGAAGGGAGGCCGACCTGTAACGCATCAGTTCATAGTCAATGGAGGCAAGTATCTCACAAACCTGTCAAGTCCAGATCAACATGATCTGCCGTCCCTTCACAAACAGGGTTTAATATATAAGAGTTATTGAATGGTTCGTAGGCTGCCGTGATGTCTGACGATAGCCTTGCAGACGGGCGAGGAACCCAATCAACTTTATATATGTAGGAACTCGGATGTATAGATCCGGTGCATTGAGAATCTGCAATCTATACAGCTAGTGGTGAGTTCATGATAGATGAATTTAAGACCAAAAATACCGAAATAATTTCATAAATTCCTTTTTCATTCACTATGAGATAATCGTTGGGATTTGTTAAAACAACAGTAACTGGTTTGTCTTCTGCGCCAACTCGTACATATTTCAAATGCCATGGCTAAAAGTCGAGGATTATTTAGCGGTTGAATGCACGTTCATTAATCAACACGTACCCCGTCCCCAGTCAATCGCAACGGAAGACTTGCGCGCTCATGCTCATTAACGGTTACATGACGTTCTTCAGGAGTACCATAAAACATTGCGGTGGGCTGATAAGAAGGAAGACGTTTTAAGCTATCTCAAGTGGAAGAGAGAAAAAAAAGGAAAACGAACTCTGACACTCTTAACACTAACGGTTATACCAGGAACCGATATAGGTCTTTTACATTTATACATATCTTCAACACTAACTATTTCGATGTAAATCAATAAAGATGATTCAAGCCAGAAGCCTAACATACCAAGATTGATTTCGAAATTTCCGCCATTTCTCTTCAGCGGCTCTGGTATTGGGACCTGAAGTCTTTTTTTATGCATTTCTATCCCTTCTACCAGAAGAGTTTCTGCATTTTCTGGTCCGATGATCTGGAGCTCTAAATTCCATGGGCCAGTTCCCTGTGATAGGTTAACATGACATACTAATCCCAGCCTCTCGAAACTCACCTTTAACTCGACATCTACGTCCACAACGTCCTTTGCGCAGCTGTTTATCTTTCGCCTCGCCTTACCCATTCCAGCTGAGGTTTCTATGAAGTCTGCTGAAGCAAGCGGGTGAATGACTTGGTCGATCGTAGGTCCGTATAATTGTATTCTTCGGTAATTAGCATCACTGAGATGAGTGAAAGTAAAGGTATAATGCCCGCTACGGTCAGGTTGCAATGTCAGCTCTCCACGAGAGCTGGCGAAAGTCTTGGACAACTCGCGAGCAGGTTCGTTATCGCGTTGCACGCGATAGTACACATGGAAAGGAGGTGTACCTCGTAAAACGAGAGATGCCGACACACCTGTGTCTCCAGAGCTGACAGAAGAGATGAATGAGGAGCAAGCAACAGTACGACATTTATCGAGCACACCATTCATGAATACGCTTCCATTCAATCTCTGCTGATGGAAGAGGTCTTTCAACGACCCGACATGTTTCTGGGACCAGAACCTCCCCAGAGCACCACTGTTTGTCCGTAGTCAGTAAACACGGAAAGAGTATAAACGCAACGGTTTATACACACCTTTCCTTTGACGCCACCTATAGTGTAATCCCCAGGCGCGCTGGCACGGATTGACAATTCCCTGCGAGTATTCTGCGTTTTCAGTGTTTTTCTCCACGGCTTCAGAATTTTATCCTTTGAATCCGTAGGTGGCTGATACTTCAAATATACCTCCCATGGCGCATCGAATTCATCAGCCTGAAAAGTTTTTATTACTAACGATGCCTCAGAGCCTATTAAAAGAGATGTAGGATTGTCGGAACTGCAGTGTTCGAACGAAACGGTGGGCTTTTGAAGTATTAGAAATGATCTAGTATTTTTCGTCTTATTCTTGGAAGTGGGGTCAGTAACACCATTGCTTGTGCTACCTACACGAACAACATTTCCAATGCCATCAGAAATTTCCTCCAGGGCGTATAGATATGTTCCAGGTTTGTCGAAAGTGATAGTGAGCGGAATCTTGAGCTCTTGGGGTAGAGCTCGATTAGCTATGTGGTCACCTTCAATTCCTTCAACCAAAAAGGTTTCACGATATCCATTGACAGTTTTCATCCATCGAAGACTTAGCGGGGGTACACCATAGACATCAAGCATCAACTGCGAATCTGTTTGCTGCCCAGCACAGCGAACACTGTCCACATCAGAGGTAGCGTCATCCGTGAAACCAACTTGGGGGCAAGGAGCTACAACCACAATGGAAGACAAGAGTTTAGCTTCAACATTGTTGGTGTCGATAACTCGCTCCAATGAAACCACTCCGGGTTTTGTTAAACGAATGTAGACAAGCGACTGTGTTGTCTGTAGCGGTGAAGATGACGCTTTGTGCTCAGCATCCTCTTCATCGTATTCATCGTATTCTTCGTCATGTAATAATGTCGTTGTTGATCGTGTTTGCTGCAGGCTCTCTCTGTATCCCTGTTCAATTGCCTTTAGTTCCTTTCCACTAAGGTCGAAATGTTCAACTTTCTGATGGGGTGTATCATCTCTTTGCGTTAATGGTGTAATCGAGTACCGCAGTCCTGCAACATTCGTATTGTTCAGCAGAACAGGTAGCAGAACAGGCGCTTTCTTCGATGCTAGGCAAAATGTAGCCCCTGTTGGATTGAGTTGTGCGGTGCTTATGGGTGACATCCGGACTGTATGTTGCCCAAGCAAGTGCGAAGAATCTTTTGATGATGCTCGTGAAATAACTCCAAACGTCAAGGGTCCAAGAATGTCCCAAACTGAGAAAGATTCTGGAGTTGCGGCCACTTCAGCTCCTTCTGTAAACAAAAGGTAAGTAAAGTGCAAGAAATGATACAAACTCAACGTACTTGAGAACCAAGAGCCTTCAACACCAGATGCTCCTCCCGAAAGGATGGAAGAATGAACTATTATTCCCCCGAACATTATACCGTCTAAAAACCATAGGATACATATCTGAAGTAAGACAGTCGTTTTATTGTAGCGAAGTCGTGGAATTCGGAGCTGCGATAAAATAATACAGTAGAACAAATCCACGATAAGCCATTTTCTGCAGAGATTGGAACGTTCTTCAGGAGATGCAATTGACAAGATGAAATCCAATATCTTAATGGCCTAAAATGTATTGTCAACGCATGGCCTAGTGGAGGTCTCAGCTGTGTAATGTATGATTTGATCCTACCTGACATAGAAGTCCAAGACTGAGAATGTACAATCTCTGAGACGGAATGTCCAGATATGTTTCTGGGATGAGAGTTTGACTCTGAGGCTGTATATTTGGTTTTGAGCTACCGGGCATTTGGACAAACGCCGATATGCGTCGATTGTGGCAAGTAAGAACTTCAGGAAAGCCGCTTGCGTGTTTTATGTTTAGGAGGATGAGGATGAGGTGACGAGAGCAAAAATAGAGAGATTGGTGCTCGGGTGAGTTGTTCAGAACCTTGTTCTTAACTCTGAGCGCGACAAAGAAACGAGCGCGACATGGACTAATCACCTGACCCATTTAAGTATACATATTTGCCTCAATTTACAATATAGCTTACGTAAGTATTGACATGTGCCCATGCTATGGAACTGCTAGAAAATTGAAATCTGGAAGATCAAATAAAGATCAGTTTCACTAAGTACTCCCTTGACTTGCTCGATCTTCGTCAGAATTTAATATTCAAACATGACTATCCTACCGCCTCTGCCTCGTATTGAAGGCAATACAGACTTATTGCTCGATGTGTTTACTCACAAATCTTTGCGATTTGATAGCGCACCTCTCAATGATGATTATGGCGACACAGAGCGGTTGGCAGAGCTGGGAGCAAAAATCGTTGAACTGGCGGTTACGTTCCATTTCTACTCAATAAAACCACATCTTACCGCAGACATAATCGCTGTAAGCCTGTATATGCAAGCGTATATTATCTATGACGCTTAGTTCAATAGCGAAGGAAGCAAGATATATTATCTGCCGAAACTCTGAATACTTGGTTAGAAGCATACGGCTTAAAAGCAAAACTACGTTGTGCTCCAGGTCATGAACTTGATAAGCCAGAGGTATTGATACCCGATTTAAGATGTCGTGAAATAACTGACAGAGTATGATGTGTAGGAGATACACAGGTTCTTTAACACATACGTCGGTGCATTATACATCACGAGCGGGTTGCCCAGCATTCAATCTTGGCTATCACGTCTGATCGACCCAGAGGTGGATGTCTCTATGCCTGACCTTCCACCTAGCTATGGATCATCATCAGCACCACCCCCTCCTGGACCTGCACCTCCTGTCCCATCGCCACCCTTAAGCAATCCTAGCAGCAGCAGTGGTGCAGATGTATTAGCGTTACCAATGATTACGTTGGCCTTGGTCAATCAGACAGCAGCGCAGAAAAACATTCTAATATCTTATCCCGCATCGCAAACGGGTCCCCCTCATCAACCTGTCTGGACCGTGAAATGCTGCTGTAGCTATTCCTTTTTTATACCGCATTTCTCTGTTGAATATTTGGTTAGTGAACGGGCAAGAAAGAGGATCTGGAACAGGTAAAAGCCAAAAAGCCGCAAGAGAAGAGGCTGCGAAACAAGCCTGGGTCGCGATGGGATGGGGTCCTCGTAAGTGGCCATTATGGCAATGACTATTTATTAATTTATGCTTTATATATAAATTTTGTAAATTTGCACAGGTACATGAAGGTTTGTATTGTCGTTCATTGATTTTCTTGCGTGATGTCGATTTAAGCAGTTTAAGCAGTGTAACAAAAGTGTAAGAACTAGTTGCAGAGCAATGTATGTACAATAAATAAATGCGTCATTTATCAAAAGTACCAGAAAAACAAGTATAACCCAACTAATCCAAGGAATACCTTCAACTGAGGGTTAAGACCAGCTGTGGCAGGGCTAACAGAGCTTGACGCATTTCGCTTTGTTGTAGAAGACTGCACTGATGTACTACCAAGTGTTTGTCCCTTCCCTGAAAAGGCAGCGGACGATGACGATGCATGTTTCCGCAACGCGTTTTCTATCCCTCTAACCTCTTAATCAATATCGTTTCATTATCATAGGAATTCACACGTACGCCCTATCAGCACCTCGAACCTGGTCAACTTTAACATCGCCTCTGAGGAAGATGAATGTCGGCCTGAAAACATTAAGTGTCAGGTTTTGCATTGCAAGGGTAGAAGAGCAACGAACATGGCAGATACGGAGTACAAACTAGCTACATCTCGTGCGGCGTCAACGTCACACTTCAAAAACTTGACATTCTTGTATTGTTTCGAAAGCGCCTCAAAGGTAGGTGCGATAGCATGGCAAGGCCCACACCTGGTACATACTCTATCACCAAGCTTATACGATATAAAATACCAATTACCAAGTGGCATGAAAATCAATGATCTATCCGGTTTGAATTAGGAATGCACGCACCAACGCAAACTGACGTCGAGTTGCTTACCGAAAGTTTATCCTTTGACTTTGTCAATATTCCATTCAATTGTGATACAGACTCGATATGCGTAATTGACATGTTATGCGTGGAAACTAGAATACACCAACTTGAAGTAAAGGTAGAAGCCTGAGCTTTGAAGGTGAAGTGTCGAAACTTACCTACGTTACACGTTCTTGGTGGCTCACGTGACTTGCACAGTAAGCATCAGGCTTGCATCAGGTAGGAAGTTATTATTATTTAATTAAGCACTAGACTCGAGGCCCTGTACTGCCACCGATGATAATTACGTAAGAAATGATCAGGTAATATCCAATCTACAAGATACAAGTACTAATGACCTATATGAGCATGCTTCATGTCAATTTCTTTGCGCCGAACAAGGTCTCTATTCTTGAGCAAACAATAGTCTCCAAACTCGTTCAGCTGTTGCCACCTCGAGCCTGGTAACCAGAAGATTCTAGTCAATAACATGGAGTGACGCGCGTTGAGGAATGGAACGCAATAAACACGCTCCCAGGTTTTTTCGTCATTGGTATAACGAGGTTCAAGCGACGACGAGCTGGGATGCTGAGGAAAATCAACATCAACTAGATAATCACAGGAGTTAACAGAAATCTAAGGACGCAAGGCCGTCAAAATTTATACATTGTGTATTTAAATAGACTTACGTAGTGAGAAGGCTCTTCTTCATTTATATCATTCAAATCTTTCGGGACAATCTTTGTCGCTGGCCATTTCCACCAAGGATCAGTTAACGTCAAGTTCGCATTGGAATCGAAATGTCGTGGCAGAGATCCCGTTAAATTCGCTTTTTACAAATTCCACTTTTATTCCGTCTGGAACCAAGTAATGACCAGGGAATCGATGCCATTCCTTTCCGTAACACAGTTTTAAATCGAACTCCTTCACGGGAGTCAGATCAATTGCAGGAATTTCATCCTCGGGGAAATGAGGAGGATAGACAGGAATAAAACCAGTATCATTTAAGAGACGGGGAATCTCCTCGGTTTCGAAGGCGTGAACAACGGACATGGGTGCGTGATAATAATACCACAAGGCAAGAATGCGCGCCAAGGAGATGAACATAGCACCAACGACAACCGAAAACGTGAAATTGCGGAATATCAACGTCTGTGAGGCCTGCGTTAATAGCGCAACCGATCAGCAAAGGTATAATAACATTAACCATCATCACTCACTCGATAGGGAGATTTAGTCACTTTAATATATGCAACTTCCATCCATCCTCGCATAAGGTACAAAGCTACCGCTGCGTTAAAGCACAGTAACGGATAGGCAGGAAACATAAAGCGTTCTTCTTTATGCGGTTGAAGTGAGAGAATGCCAAGCCATAGGTAGAAAGGCAACAAGCGTAATGCGAGAATGGTAAATGGTGAACTTTCTTCTATAGATGGCCTAATAAACCCTAACCGTTTTCGGTCAATAATAGATGTCACAGCTAACGCAGGAATGGACAAAAGAGCAAGACAGACGAGTCCGTTGAAATTGAGCGTGAGGTTGTGCAGGTAGAAATACCAAGGTTCAACGCCGTACAAGTTCGGTCCTCGGGCTGAGCTTCCAAAAATATTGTAGCTGATAATATTCCATGGCGTCACAGTAAGCTTCCCATAGGCTAGGCTATCAAGTATGACAACAGGAATCTTAAGAAAGCGTTAGATATCGGAAACATACTAACGGTCAGAACTTACAAAGATAAGTCCGGCAATCAGGACAGAGATAACAAATCGGATCCACCGCTCTTTCATCCAAGTCATACGAGCCGCAGTAGAAACTTTATCTCCACTGAAGACAAATAACTCTTCCAGAACAAATGGAATTGCCAACGCCAATGAAAAAGGCCATCCTAAAATTGCACCAGCCGCGAACAGTACGACTGCAGAAAGAGTCCTTCGATTATCTGCAAGTTTGCTGGGAGCAAGGGCATACGAGAAAGCTAAGGTGATTGCATACATTGCAAATGATGATGGAAGGAAAGCTAAAATCACAATTAAGCTTACGACTGGTGAGCGGATAATATGCAATCACAAACCGGTAGAAGCGTTCCACATCCCTGCACTTAGGAGAAGCATAAAGAATAGGTACCGACCAACCCTCTCGTTGATTTTCTCTACTACAGTTCGAAAAAATGCGGCTTCAACAAGTGTAGATACCAAGGCCAAAACGATACGGACGGCGAAAAAGGAAGGTCGCTGTTAATACAATATTAGTCCTCGCACACGCAACACAAAAAGTTCTCACTTTACTGGGTCCGAAAATAACATTTGTTAGGTGTGCTGGTAAATAATGCAGAAATATGTAAGCCCAGCTTCGTAAACCATATTGAGGTGAGAGTTCCCAAGTTTGAAAACCATAGCCACGATCTAGGAAGTGCAATGGCTCCCAGAAGTTGAATACTGTGTGAAACTAAATGAACGAGAATCATGCTACTTGAAAATGCATGCTCACCTTCGTCGCAATCACTGATGTTGGAATACATAGCCGCAGAGGACCTCACCAGAAGCAGAATGCGAACGGCAAGTGAAAAACTTGGATTCCATGGTCGACGCTGAGCTCTGAGAGTAAACATTAGTATAAATCGCAAGAACAAATGTTGTATCGCACCTGCGAAGCTGGTCTTGAAGAATTCCGGCATGCCTCACTGGCTTTGGAGGCTGTGGTTTCGGTTGTTCAGTAGTTGGCCGACGAAAGCGCAGGGTCTGAATGTTGGAAGCCATCATAGGCTTTTAGGAGTGTATGAGGGAGATGCTACTTATGTAGCGTACTCAAGCGCTCAAAACAGAACCGAGTGAAGAAGACATGGACTGTCATCCGAACGGGGCCGACGCTGGATATGTCCGCTGCTCTGTCAGCTGATTTGACCAACGACCTCACTGTCACAGGTGACAGGGGCCACACCTTCCCAGTGTTCATCAACCTGTTTTTGAACTTCCAACTCAACTTGCAGTCTGCGCTTTACTTTCGTGTAGCAGTGAGTACATTACTAGTCAATTAACTCACATTACCTGACATTCTCTGTAAGGCTGATAATCGTGTTCAATGTATTCTCATTAAATTGTAAATACATTCCGCTCACCGCGCTCTGTGGCCAATGTGTGAGGCCGCCTTGGTAATACCCGGGTTTTCCGCCTAAACAACACGCTCTTTTAGGTTGCAACCGGGGCTGGAGACGTAAACAATGTAACTGTACTGAAGTCTGACTCGATAGGAGCTTCGAGTTCGAATGCACCTGATGATACGAGCACTGGGAACTATTGACTTTGGAACGGGAATCCGTGTTCCTTTTCTTGAGTGATCATGCTGGTCGCGTCGTTCTGGAGCATCAATGATGTACGAGCGCAAGTCTTCACAAAGTGATATGCATGAGTCGGTGGTCCATCGCAGATTTATACAGCGTCCCAGTGCTTTTGTTTTAAGTACCGCAGTAACAAGGCACACCGAGGGAAAGCCGCTTGGGCCATAGCATGCAGTTAAGGTTTTTCAATACGCTTCACTTCTCTCCTCAAGAAGAACCACGGAGAACTTCTTTCAGAGCTCATTAAATGTCCACTTGCCGTCCCTCACTGCCCGGATCGTGTCACCGTATCCAATAAGAAGACATGCCTCTTCTCGTTCTCCATCCTTGACTTCCCCTCGCCTCCTCTCCTCTCCCCTCGCCTTTTCGTGCTCGTTTCTGTGGTCGGGATGGCTGATCCGTCAGCAGATACTCTTTCAACCGCTCAGCATTTTATATATGTAACTCAAATATACTTTTGCGGTTGAGCTCCAGTCTATTCTTCACCTTGTTCTATACTAATCATTGCCTCACAGCTATGTGTAATATTTTTCTTGTATTGATGGTTCCAAGTGTATTAATTGTTGCCTTTCAGACGCGGTTGTTATTTGGGATTGGATTATTAGCTTACCCAGGGAGTACCGTTTCGTAGGTCTTTTTACCTTTTATTTGGGCGCAGTTTCAGTAACATTACTACGGTTAGATCTGGAGAACCCACTGGACGCCGGTGAAAGTGGCCTACCTTTTCTGCAGGTGTGCCTCAGACAACTATCCTGGCGCGGTCCACTACAGCGCTCAAATGTCCGCAGATACTGGGTTATAACCGTAGTTCCTTATCTATTATATTGCTTCGTTGTAGACCACCCGCGCACCGTGTGTGCAAAGATATTCAAGGTTGGCCCGCGCCTAGACTCTACAATACTGGCCGACGATTTACATGATATCGACAGATTCCAGTTGCCCTCGCCATGTGGAATCAAGTTGGCTCGGAGTGTAGGCGAGATTTGACTGTCATTTATTAGGCTGCGCTGACGTTTCCTTGTACTTAATAGCGGTGCTCCTTATTCGTACATATGCCTTTTTTAGCAGAAATATTTATGTTCTCTGGTTTCTCGTTTCTGCGTTGTCTGGAGTCGTCGCGTACCAGCTGTACGTCGATACCACCCAGATGCTACGTACGCCCCTCCATTTCATTCATTAAATTGTGCTAACCTCGAAGCATAGTTTTGCCTTTCGTTAAACCTCCATTTGTAAGCTGTATATATATATATATATCATGCAATATGGCTGCTTGCTAAGCCGTTTCAAGGATGTAGGGCCATGTTTCCCGATGTCGAAACCTCACTCGGCACATTTGTTAGGTAAAGAAGACTCATCTTCATCTGCCATTATCCCATGGTTAATCAACGCGTGTTCACAGGATTCTTTGTTAGTCCTGTTCTTTTAAGTTACGGCAAAATGCTCATAGTGTCGTTCCAGATCGCTCCTTTACTTTTTGATACTGTCGTGACATTAATGACCGTATGGAAGGCATTTACCATTCGCAGGCAGAATGGTAGCCCTAATAGCAGGCTAATCCAGACGTTTTTACGCGAAGGTGAGAAACCAGACTGCCAAGGTGGAGAGTACAGAACTTTATCGTCATATGCAGGGGTTTTTTATTATCTCCTCATTTCGATCGCAAATCTGGTATGTGCAATCTCTAAGGTATTTCGATGTGATACTAACATGGACTTAGATTAACGGCGTGTTTTATCTGCAGTAAGTCGATGGCCACGCGCACTACTCAACCTCAAAATCATCATTCCTGTAGACCACGCCAGGTTATTTCTGCGATTAATATTCCTCTAAGCGTTATGCTAGCGCCTGTGCTTGCCTGCCGCCTGGTAAGTGGGCCTTCTCCAGTCACTTGTGTTACTTTCTAGCTAATCGAGTTTCTGCGTAGATTTTAGATCTTCGAGAACGTGGGTCTGAGACCGTATCACATTCAGAAGGTGCAGGTATCCCTGCATTCAACGCAAAATCTGGAAACCAACGGGAATCCTACTTGCTGAACCCCCGCGGAAAGGTCGGGAATGGGATGTACAGACGCAACCATGGCATCGTTAGCAACGTTAGCTCGAATGTCGTATTCACGACTCTCGGAAGCATCAGACCCGATCCAAGTATGGATGGAGAACGTGACATAGCTGGGGTAGAAGATGTTCGCCTTGCATACGAGATGGATCTTGGGGTGTTGAGTGCAGCTGTTGGCGGGGAAGATGGAGAGCCAATTCAAGACGAAAGTTTGTGCGGGAGCGTGGCGCCTGCTTACCAGTCAGTGGAAATGGATTATCAACTTCAGTCTGGGTGCACGGAGGCATCTGGCTTTGGAGGGATCAGGGTTGATATAGAAAAAGCAACGGCTACGCTGTAAAGAGTTGGCGAGGAGACGAAATCTTGGTAAAGAGTTGATCTGAATGACTTTAACGATACAAAATTGGCTGGTCGATACTTTAATTCCTGCCTTCTTGTTGTGATACTCTTAACTTGCACCCACTCGAGTTAGTAATACTTACATTAGATGTAGATGTGACAGTTTGGTGACTGAAGTGCACGTGAAGAAACGTAACGTGTCGATGTATCGGTGTAGGTCGGGCCGGTTGCTGTGGCAGCTTGGGCAAGTTGAACTTATCGACGAAAGTACGGAAAACGCAGCTCTTGCAGCTACACACTCTTCCTCGTCCTGTTTGTCATTGTTCGTAGGCTTACTGGCCATTTCAGTAAAATCCATAAATATAAACCTTCATATACCCAGCTAACTGTGTTAGCAGTTCTCCAACTCTTTCTTGCACACGACAAATGCTCCCACCAATTCTTTCCCATATATCTGACGAGATTTTGCTTCTTATTTGTATGTTTAGTTTAGTATTGTGCGTTTGACGCTGGGCTAGACTAATCTGCTCGATAGTCTCTTACCTTGACCTTCCGGACCTGTCTGTACTTACACATGTAGTGCCCGAGCTGGAACGTCTGACATCTGACCCTGTCCTACATAACCACCGTATCAGAATTATATCGCCCTCTCGCGTCAACCACTCGCTTTTCGGAACTAGTCCCGAAGGCCATCCATTTAGGCCATCAATTGTAGACCTTGTGCATAGAGGGGTTCTACGAGGATTGGCGATTGAAAGAAGATGGAGGACTGGTGCATACTTTAATTCTCGTAATGTACGATACATAGGCTATGCCGACATATTCATGCACTCATCCGTTTTGTTTATAGTCAGTTATACAATACGAGAACAGTCGCCTGTTGGCACGCAGGCATGCCAGTCATTTACTCTCCGTCCAGTTAAGGCATAGGGTTTCCGCTCAAACCGATGTTTTGAGAACATTGCACTCATCGCTAGTTTTGCCTGATGTTGAATCATCTTCGCCAAATATTGCACGCGCTCTTCTCCCTGTTGTCAGGAAGCTTAAATGGTCGCTTCAACGCGATAGAGTTGCAAAGGCACTGAAGAATGGATGGTGCGGTTTGATACAGTATGATGACGGTATTGGAACTTGGGTAGAAGATAAGCACCCTGTTGTCTTGGACGGCGAGAAGGTTAGACTTGCTATTTGTCCTGATATTAAGAAGAAGGTTGTTTTCTACGAGACACTTGCAAACCCGTGAGTGCGCGCTCGTCACTTCCAGAGCCCAGTACAAGACGTACTTGGGGACGATTTTCATTTCCTTAGTACTTTTATTTATTACATGTTATTACAGTTTATATATATATTATTCTGTAGTTATGCTTTATGATCCACCAACGTGTTGACCACCTTTATTTATGGTGGTAGAGTTAGTAACCAACGATGTCAATCTTATTGTACCACTTACTGTTGATGTGTAGTACTTGACCTGTCATCAAGTTAGAATCACTCGATGCAAGGAATACGTAGGAAGGGCCAAGTTCGGCGGGTTGCCCTGCACGACCGTGCAGAGGAAGACCAACCCCTAAACCTTCCATGTTCTCGGCAGGACGAGACGCAGGTTGAAGTGCAGTAACCACAGGCCCGGGCGCCACCGCATTCACGCGAATCCCTCTGGGTGCAAGCTGCATGGCCAAAGCACGCGTGAAAGAGAGGATTGCGCCCTTCGTTGAGCTGTAATCAACTGTACACAGATATAAAAGTCCATCATGTCAAACATCACAGTGATTAACGAGTTACGCACCAAGAGCAGGAGATCCTTTATATGCAGTTACCGACGTGGTGTTGATAATGCTTGAACCGCGCTTGAGGTGAGGGAGGGCAAATTTGGTAACGGCAAACATCTGTAGAATGTTTGAACGGAATGTGCTTTCAACGTTATTAAGGTCAATCTCTTCGAAATTATTGCACATGCTATTGTAGACATATTAAACAAACACTAGGTTAATAACTAGATAAACTTACATCTGCTTCGAAGCGTTATTCACCAAGATATTTAATTTCCCAAAATTCTTGAGGTGACTCTCAACCAAAGCTTTGCAATTGCTCTCTTCCATGAGATCGGCAGCGAAAAGGTTAACCTTTGCACCAGATTCTTCTACAAGTCTCTTGGCATCCTTAGCATCGACTTCCTCCTCAGGAAGGTAGACGATGGTAATTCCAGAGCACCCTTCTCGAGCAAACTGGATGGCAGCAGCGCGTCCGATGCCACTGTCACCACCGGTGATGATTGCTGTCTTGCCCTGCAATCTACAACGATCGGTTAAATATTTGGAAGAAGAAAAAACCGGAAGATGATACTTTTCACTGCCTTTATATTCTCGGAGGCTGGGCTTACCCTCGTCATCCCAAACTTCAAGCTTGGTATAATCCGTTCCAGCTGCAAAGAGTGAGTAGGCACACACCTGAGCCTCAGCTAGTGCACATACGTGTAATGTGCTTGTCGAGCCCAGGAAGGCTCTGTTGTTGCTTTCCTGGTACAGCGATGGAATATGCGGTAATGATATCTTCGGCAGACATTCTGGTAGGAGATATATGGAAAGGTCTGACTGAGTAACGGGAAAGGGAGGAGATAGGAAGTCGTACTGTAGATGCGCGAAGGGTGGTATTTAAAAGATAGGCCATAGATTGAAAGATATCTGGAACTTGGGATAAATAGCGTAGGGGTACGGATACAATGACGTCAGCGTACCGTCAGTGAGCCCCGCAATTACACCTGCAATTCTGCAGAGGATGGAGTACACGGAGAAGCATTCCAGAATCAATATGATCGACAACGTCAACTCTAAAACGCGTCTCGGTCACATCACGTGAAGACCGTCACACGAATGTAATTCATTACTACAGTTACACTACAAGTACATAAACATGACTCGACACTTCATCATGCAGTCAGAAAACAAGAACAAAAAAAACCAAGGAAAATAAGTCTAGTCAGTAAATAGGGGTGCATGGAGTGCAAATAAAAGTACTGTATGCGACGTGATAATAATTGTAGATGAGGGAATAACCATGGGTAATGCAGGTCGTGATTGATGACATGAAACGATAACGCTCTATTCCGAAGAAGAAAAAGTTTTGCTGGGGATATTTGAGTCTCGTTCGATCGGAGAACATGAAGTACAAGCAAGCTCCGCTGAAAAACGATACAGCTCTTGCGCAATGCGGCATAACGGGCGATAAGGGTCGTAAATGGGAAGGGGTGATGCACGTTCATAATTCTGCATTCTGATCAGCTCTGCTTCTGGAAGTCATCGGAGTCATCGAGAGGGTTATCTTCCGTCGGCTGGAAGGCCTGGCAGCAGGGGCAATACTACTACTGCTGCTGCTGTCACCGGCAACCTTGTTGCTGGTGTCGACCTTGGGAGCGCTTCCGCTAAAGAAAACGGCATTACCCTGTGCACGATCGCACTTTTGTGCGATTCGACAGGCAGCTTCTACCGCACGTTCCACCAGAGCACGCGAAGGGATGTGGAGGGTGTGTGGGCGAGAAGATCTGTACGCCACGTGAGATGGTGCAATAAAAGGATGGAAAAAAAGATACCAACCTCTGTACAGAAGCACGTAGCGCATCACGCGCTGAGTGGGTAAAATTGCCAAATCTCGGACGGCCGGTTTTCTTTTTGACGAGCCCTGCGTCGTCGGCGGGGTCAGACTTGAAGCAGATACATTCCTTTCCCTTTCCTTTTCCTTCCTCTTACTCAGGAAATACGAACTGGAAAGTTGAGAACCGCTACTTCCGCCCACCGATTCGTTCATGCTGCTAATGGATGGCATGCTCTTGCGCCACGTACTCACGGTCCTCATCAAAGGACTCATGAGAGTGGCATCCTCGTCGGTCTCGGCTTTCTCGTCCTTGTCGTCCGCGATGGAAGGCTTACTCAGCTTTCTTCGAACAGGGCTTGATTTCCTGCTCGCATTTCTACTTGATCCACGACCCCTATCCGCATCTGCCTTGTCGTCATCGACGAACCAGGTGCCGACCACGCCACACCAGCTGACAAATGCCGTTTCCACCCCTTCCTCCTTTCCAAGAAAGGCAGCTGCCACTCCCCAAGCACTAGGGTTCTCTTCCATTCTTCCCAGAAGACCTTCGCTAATCTTGACAAGCTCTCCGGCGTAGTGAAGCATGAGTAGGGGCGGAGGCGTCTTTGTCTCTGATGCAAGTAGTGACTGTAGGGAATGAAGGTAGTGTCGCTCTGTGCGAACGAGTTCTCGGCAGGTGAGCAGCGCACGTCGGGCGGTTTGCCAGGTGGTGGTACTGGCAGAGGCGGGGGTAGAAAGGCGATGTTGGAGTGGAAAGGAAGGAAGAGATGGGGTGAATGGGATTTTTGCTCCTGTTGGAAGGCCAGACTCCGAGGTAGGGCTTTCGTTCACAATGAGACGATCGGGCCAAGGGTTGGTTTCTGTGCTGTGGCCAGCGTCACTGGTGTCGCCATCTCGGCCGAAATAAGACTCGAGACTGCTTTCCCATAATTCGCGACCCATTTCTGCGTCCCATATGCCAAACCCGGCAGGAATGTCCTCGAGGCTTCCTGTCCAGTGACTGTTCATTCGGAGAACAACGCGCTCGAGTTCTTCGACGAGGACTTCGTCGGTAATGTCTTCGTCGGTCATGGCCATGGCGAGGGTCCAGCGGCGTCGCTGGGTGCCGTATCCAACCGAGCCCACGTTGGCATCCCTGCGAACGAGGCGAGGGCGAGGTGGGGGGCGAGAAAAGCTGGAGCAAGGACTGAGGTGTTGATCGGAAGAGAGATCGGCATCAGACTCGTTGGAAAGGGTGAATTTTGGACGCGGCCGGGAAGGAGAATCCTTGTCAGTGGCAGGGGGAGAGGCAGAACCCGGCATGAGCGACAGCGGGTCAGCGGTAGGTGGTGGGGAGCTGGGACCGTCCTCCTGTAAAGAAGGTTTCGTGCCATTTCCCCATATGCCAGTGTGTCGATGAGGTGATTGCTCCGGCTAAATGAGGTGATCAAGATAAGTGAAAGTGAAAAAAAAAAATACAAAAAATACTGGGAACTGACCACGGACACGGAAAAAGGAGAGATGACTCTCAGAAGAGGTAGGGAGGGTCTCTGCTCGGTGTGCTCGGAATCGACTTGTTCGGTTCCCTTGGTCTTTTTCCAGCGGGTCCACTTTGCCCTGGCGGCAGACTCTGGCCAGGGGGCGGGGGAAGAGGAGGAAGCAGAGTCTTGGGCCTGCTTCTTGCTCAACATGCTGAAGCGTCTGATGATGCTACCGCGTTTGGGGGTGAGGTTTGCGCCATGGCCGATGTCGCTCTGGGTGTAGGAGGGAGGGGAGTGGTCCATGAGAAAGGTGGTGGGATGGGGCTGGTGGAGGAGGGCAGACGCGGCAGCATAAGCAGCCTCTTCGGAGGAGGAGGGAGGGACGGGGCGGGCCTGGGGGATGGTGGCGAGGAGAGAGGGACGGCGTTTTGAGAGTTTTCTGGGGGATGTGGAGGTGTTGCTTCTGGAAAGGGAAGCATTAGAACGGGAAGAGGAAAAGGAGCCCCCGTGGGTGGAAGAGGTGGGGGATGTCAGAGGGGAAGAATGAAGGGGACGGGATGGAGAGCAAGGGGCAGTGGACGCGAGGGTGGTTGTGGTTGTGGTTGTGGTTGCGGTGGTGGTGGTTGTGGTTGCAATGGAGGAGACGGGTATGGGCCGGGAAGCGGAGGGGCCGAGGCTGAGATCGAGATTGAGATCCGTGAACGAGAAAGAGAGGGGCTGCACATGTGTGGACGCATGGGGAAGGCGCGGCTTCCTGAGCTTGTTGTGGGGAGCACGGGGAGAGGGGCGAGGGAGAGGAGGAGGAGAGACGTGGGACATTGGTGGGTGAGTTAGGACGACATGGGGTGGGGGTGGGGGTGTTGGGGAGGAGATGTGATGGGGATGGGGGACGGGGTGGGACTGGAGAGGGTGGGGGAGGGAGAGGGGGAGGGGGTGGTAGTTGTGGTGGGGGTGTTGGTTAGGGTGGTAGTTGTAGTGGAGGTGGTTAGCGTAGCTATGGTTATGCTGGTCCTGGTGCTGGTGAGAGTCGCGGCAAGAGGGTTTTGTAAGTGGGTAGTGGTGTTGGGGCTGGGTGTGTGGCAGGTAGACGTTTGGACTGGAGGGGACGCGAGGCCAGGCGACAGGGGCGGAGGCGAGAGAGGACATGGGCGTAGAGGGGAACAGAACCGAGCATAATCCCAGAGATAATTCAATAATTCCATTGGCCTGACGTCACCATCGCATCACTGTCACTTTCACTCTCTGCCGCACTCTCTCTGCCATCCACCTGCCATCCTCCTCTCTTGTCTGCCATCCCACCACCTCAGCCTCAACCTCAAGCCTCACCCCATCCATTCACCTGCCATCCCCCTGAGCCCCTCTAAAATGTTTGCTCCTGTTTCTTTCGGGGGTTCATCTCGCTTGTTCCATCCCATTCCGACCTTCCGACCACCATGTCCGATTCATCCGCCTCTCCCCCCTTCCTCGACTCTCTCCTCCGCCACTATCCTCTTCCCTCACACCACCACCATTCCGACCGCATACATGTCACTCTCACTTTCGCACAGTCCATCGACGCAAAGATCGCCGCAAAGCACAGCCGCCAGCTAATCCTAAGTGGCATCGACACTCTCCGCATGACCCATTGGATCCGCACCCGCCACGACGCCATCCTCGTTGGCATCGGAACCGCTCTCAACGACGATCCACAGCTCAACGGTCCGCCCCGTCTTTTCTCCTCTCCCCCCCCTCGCCCTAAACATTCACAGCTCGCCATCTTCCCCCTGCCGATCCCCCTCATCATCTCCCCCGCCCTATCATCCTCGACTCTCACCTTCGTTTCTCCCTTTCTTCCAAGCTCCTTGCAAACTACAATGCAGGTACTGGAAGGGGTCCCTGGATCCTTTCCATCCACTCTGACGATCCTCAATGGCTCGCTCGTAAAGATGCCCTTGAACATGCAGGTGCAAAGGTCATTTCCGTCCATACCAGTGGTACTCTCTCCTCCCTTTCCCCAAAATAAATATTAACCTGTATCAGATTCCCTTCTTCCCCTTCCAGCCCTCCTCCAAACTCTTCACTCTCTCGGCATCCGATCTCTCATGGTCGAAGGAGGCGCCCGCATCATCGCTTCTTTCTTCTCCTCTCCAGACCTTCTCGACAATATCATCATCACCGTCGCACCTACTATCGTCGGCGATGACGGTCTCGGCTATGCTCTTCCCATCTCGTTACCTACAAACTTCACTCATACCCACTCTCAGATATTTGGTTCAGACACTGTCGTAGCCTGGTCCAAAATTTAATATATTTATCATGTATACATACCCCCGACAATAAATACAACACAGATGATCAAATATAATACAACCGCCTCGCTGGCGGTCTATAAATCGTTCTTTACTCTTCTTCGGAAATCGACGGGTCGTCGTACAGCAACACATACTCCGACCCCTGCTCATCCTGCGCCACGATTCGTCGACTGTCTTCCCACAGCTGCTCGTCATCTTCGTCAGATAACCCACCACTCAGCAGAGAGATCGACGATTCATCCGATCCAAAATCCGTCGCCTGTCCAGACGGCCCACTCACTGACGATCCCAAAGTCGTCTGCACCCCCGATGTCTGTGCTCCACCCGGCATAATAATGGTAGATGAGGCCAATGATTCATCACTGTACTGGCCCACCTCGACTACCTCGATCCTGTAAACAACAGTTAGTCCACCATGCAAAAACCTCAAATACTCAGTACACTTACTCAACCCAAATGCCGTCGCCAAACAGTCGTCCATTCCCATCCCGCAATCTCCAATAGCCAACGTATTTACCAGGAGTGTCGGGAGCCTATAGAGCGAAATGTCAGATATTGATTTCAGTGCACATTTCTGTTACATACCTTGAGTTCGCCTGTGGATACATCCGTCTCGGTACCAGCTTTCACAGTCCCTACTTTCACGGCTGCTTTATCAGATCCTAATGCTGAACCGCCCACAAAGACCAGCTCAGTCCCTTCGTCCCAATCTTCTTCACCGCTGTTCGCCATACGCCAGCACTTCACAAACTCTGCTCCAGGAGGGAACACTTGACCATCTGATACTGTCACATCCGAGACGAATGCCGCATTGAATTCAGGCTCGTCAAATAGCTGCTTATTCTCGGAAATCGATTTCGGGGTGAAAAACGGTTCATCTGCCGCTGCTTGATCCCCGTGCAGCAGGGTTGCCAAGGAGAATGCATTGATCAGCCCAGGAATTCCAGAAGACCGACGCTCTTGCATCTCCGGAGGTGTCGACGTCGGCCGGTTCAGTAGTGCCTCCTTTTCGGTTAACGGCAAATTCACCACTCCAATGTCAATCTCTGTAGGTGCCGCGACGGAAGTTGGTCTGTCACTCAAAACACCCGCGCCCGCATTCGCATGATCCTGCATGAGATGCCCAAGCTCAGTGCTGGATCTCCTCCATTCCAATAGAGGATCATCCAATGTAGTCTCGGGAATTGCATCCCCCATCGCTTGCGGTGAGCCATCCTTCAAATCATTAGATCTCATGAAGGAACCGGTTAGATCAATCACAGGAAGCATTGGGGGTGACTTGGAACGCCATTGCTCGTCAGCGGAAGTATAAAACCCCTCCATAATGGACACAGAAGGTACCCCAGGACTTGGAGAGCGCTCTCTCTGGAATTCCGACGGTGTATCTATAACTGGTTGTGATTTCAGTTGATAGTCGTCACTGAAATAAAACGGAGAGGGAGGGGTAGGTGCAGGAGAATCAGGTTCTGATACCAAGGGTGTGGACACATCATGTATGTTGAGTAAGGGTGCGTTTCTGGCATCCTCAGAAACTGCAAGCTGCTCTATAAGCTGAGTTTCCCCAACGCGATACACAGTGGGAATAACAGTATCCGGGTTCTTCATCTTCAGCAGAGGATGATTGTCAGGGTGTACGGAAATAGGATGAGCCTCGCAATCAGCACAAAGATCAAAGTCCGGACAGTCTGGATGCATGCACTAACGCAAAGCGTAAACATTTATAGGGAAAGAATTTTAAACAGAATGCAAACCTTGAAGCGACTTCCGAAAATAATGGCATTGCATACTGATGTTTACTGTAAGAATTAACATTAAGCATGGGGAAAGTGTCAACTTACCGTTGCAAGACGCAAGGTGCATTGGCCGCGATCTCCTTCCGCGTCTCTGGACCACATATTAGTTTATGTTATAAAACAGTTTAGAGGGAATCACACAATGAAATCAGAAGGATTGGAGACCTTGACAAAAGCATGATGGGGATGTTGATCATCTGTAATGCTGATGAAGTGTAAGAAGCATGGTGGATCTCAGTTGTAAGTAAACAGTACCTGTAGCATGCAGCGCAAGCATCAAAGTCCGGACATTCCAGACATTTCTATATATCCATATTTAGGATGACATGCATGGAGCAAAAATACACAACGCACGTATCGATCTCCCTGAATCCTCGAATCGCATAGGTTACATGTAGCGGGATGATTTGCAGGCTCACAGACACTAGGTTGAAGACCACTTGAGATATCAGCACTGGTCTGATCGCCTTCAAACACTGTGTGTACTATTGTACGACTTGGTTCTGCAATCTCAAAAAATTCATGAAATGGGTTGTGACTTTCAGCTGACCCAGAGGATATACATGCCGAACACAAATCATAATCTTTTCATAAAAAATGTAAGTAGACGTCATCTGTAATTAGCCATGACTTACCTGCACATTCAAGACATTTATGGCGGACGCCTTGGATAGTTGCATTACATGAATCGCATACGACACCATTATGTATTACAGATGGGCTCGACAGAGGCTCTGGAATAGGAGGATTGCGCACGTGTGCAGGACTAGTCTGCAAGGGAGTAAGTCTGGGCAAAGGTTCTGGGCTAACTGCAGGAGGGATGAACGGGACAAAAGCAGGTGTGCTTGGTTCCTGTCTAGCGTGAGCTACAGGAGAAGACACTAGATTATTGATGGCGGAGAAACCAGTAGCAATAGGGGACCATGATGGATATCCTGAAGTCTGCACATGTGGTACGGAAGGACCCCAAATGGAAACCCCTTGAGTTGAATTATTTGTAGCAAAAGGAATTTGGTTAGATGGTAGACCAATCCTCATAGAATGGGAGCCCATAGATGCCATGCAAAATCCATTGTTGCCCATGGAACCTTTACAACCAGAGCACTGTATATAGCAATGAGCCCACGAATACGACGACCAGAAACTAAACGCACCGAAATGATTCGACATTTATCACAGGAATACCATGCAACGGACTGACGCGAAGCACACGTAGAACACACAGATGAGACTGTTCCCGTAGAAGAATTGGCGGTTAGCTCAGGAGTAGGTGCAGATTTAGGACCTTGTTTTTTAGGTACAGTAGAAGGAAAAGATGACACGCCAAATGCTTCAGTCAGAGTGCGACCAAGATCGTGCTGGAACTTGGAAATAAGAGTTTGCACCTCCAGTTTTACATTTGCAGCAGAGCAACAAGCTTCAGTTGAAGATTTCCCCTTCGAAGAATGGTGGCCATCGTCACCCACACTCTTCTGTGTAGAAAGGAATGGGGACAGAGAATAAAGGGTAGGAAGTGGCGGAAAGGCTGATAGAGAGGTAGGTGTATTGCGAGCCTCTGATGGAAGAGTCCAAGTGAGTGGTGTATTACTTGAACTGTAACCCTTGTCAAGATTTGCAGAATAAAGTGGGGCTTGGTTTTCCCCATCTGCGCTACCGTCGAGTATGGTGAATCTTAGTAGTCCGGTAGGCCAAGTTCGGTACTGGTAGGGTTGAATGCAGTTATTGTAATCATCGGTCGTATGCACTTCACGACCAATAAGGACTCGAGGAGATTGAGAAGCATTCATAGAGAATAAAAGCTTGGAGAGGAAGTAATTATGGCTAACAGGAAATACACGACAAAGCTGGAGTAAATGGTCAGAAGTCGACTGCGGGAGCGACACAGAACTTGCACAGAACGATGGCTTACATGGCTGCATATCTGATCAAAAGAAGGGAACGTATCACATTCTGGAAAGGAAAGCTTGCGTGTTTCGCCTCGATAAGTGGCTTTAATGGTGAACATGGTGAGCAGAACGAAGAGTAAGGGAGGTAAGAGAGTGCCCGCAGCCGCGGCTCTTGGCCAATTACTTACTATATACCTGCTTCAAGGCTCGACTCGACGCGTCACCCCGTCACACCAATCACATGTTTGTAATTAACTAATTATTTAAGTACTGCGCTGTCCGCAAGCGTCCGCAGCGGCCTCAATTAAGTCGCTATGTATGCATGCATAAAGGCAGATAAAGGCGGGCTGTTCGGGCTGCGCATTTGGATGCTTGGAGCCTCAGCCGCCTGAAGGTTATAAAGTTATTTATCTATTTAAATAATAAAGGGACCTCACTTTGATCTTATTTACAGTTGTGCAACATCACTTAGCATTTCAACGTCGCTATACTAACTACTAATAATTACTGTAATGACCTTCTCAAGTTCCTCAGCGACTTTCGACTTGTTGACTACAACGCGTTATGATGTGTCCCTCATGGCATTCCGTTGGAATGACGATGAAGAGGGCCCAAGTCCCTTTTTTCTTCTGCCTCGCCATCTAGAGCGATTATTGCTTGCCTCCACGAGACACGGTTGGACCAGAGCAAAGTTGGAGCTGCATTACATCACCCTTAAGAGAAAATGCCAGGATGCAGTATGTAACATGATTGGCAACGCATCTCGGGCGAGTTATAACTGGCCCACTTATTGCTCCACATGTTCCTGACACGCATATCCTTTAGATACGAATATGTGTATCTCAAGACAGTAATATAAGCGTGTCTGCTACGCATATCCCTCCATTTACGCATGATCCGTTGGTTTTTTCTTCCGTTGGAAGCCCGCCGCTTCCCGACTACGCGTTCCTAGCGCCCACGTTGAAGATTCACATCGATACACAAGCAACGCAGTCTAGTATATATACCACCACAAAGACCACAAACAGGACATCATATGATAATGCCAGACTTCGCAACAATGTTCCCCTCTTGTTGGATTCCAACGGAACTTTGTCTGACGTTCTTTTATACAATGTCAGCGGATTTATAATGGAAACAACCATATACAATGTGGCCTTTTATCGCTTATCTCAGTGGATCACGCCATCATCAAGTACTGGCTGCCTATGTGGAGTTCTTCGTTCATGGCTTCTTGAACACGATCATATAAAAGAGGATACCAAGGCTTTATTGACCAAAGAAAGTATCTACAGGGATGAATGGGTCCTCTTGTTCAATGGAGTACAAGGTTGTCGAATTGGCAAGATTGTATGCCAGTAACAGGGACGTCAGGAACTATATACAGTTACTGGCTGGTCAACGTCGACATCCATTTCTTCTTCATCTGAATCTCCTCCAAAAATGCCGTTGTCCATTTCTCCAAGTATATAATCTACTACGTAGCTTTCTTGGACAAGTTTCTCCATCCGAGACAGATGTCGTTCTGTATATGGGATAAGCGCATCAACTAATTCCCTCAATGCGGCAATTTTTGTTGGGCTTGCGCTTTCCGAGAAAGTGTCTTCAATAATGCCCGAATTTGTTTGTTGAACAAAGGACGCAATGATATCCTCTGCAGGCCAAAGCTTCATTATCGCAAATAAGATCCACTGGGCAATAGAGCTTGTCTTTGCATTTGTGTTCCAATCACGAATATAGCGAAGAAGTTTCTGGAGATCTTGAGGGTCTAGAGTTTTAACAACTTCATCAACCAACTTATCTCCTGTTACTGTATTATCAGCGAAATCCGATGTCCATGTTCCAGCGATGTTTCTAAACAAACTCAATAGGCGTCCGGGTTGTTCCATTGTCAGAGCTAGCTGTATTGCTTTGCGGTAGTCTTTAAGAGAGACATAATTCAGAAAGTCCTGATCTCTGCCACTGGCGTTAATTGTTTCCTATGGATGCGGAAAATGATGACTTACTGCAGAACCATCAAAGCGCGCTTTTCCTCCTTATCTGCCTCTTGTTCCTCTGTACAATCTTCCCAGAATGTTACTACCGAATCAGCAGCCCCAGAGACCACGGTATGTTCATCGGCGCTGAGAGTTATTGCCCAAACCTACGCAAGTTGTGCATTAGTATACATGCAATGCAATAACCAAGTCAGCATACTTTATCTTCATGATTGTCCAAAGTAGTAGTGCATTCCTCTTCCTTTATATTCCATATTTTTACTAGACCATCTGAAGCAGCGCTGATTAATTGCAACCCCGCATTGAAGAAATCAACACGAAGAACAGAGTTTGTATGTCCCTCAAAAGTTTTCAAGCAAGAGAAGTCATCTAAGCTCCAGAGTTTCATTGTTTTGTCGCCGCTTCCGGTCACAAGTAACCGTTCCATTTTTCCAAACCGAACACTCCACACACCCCTCTTGTGCCCTTTGCATATGCCGATTAGCTTAAGCTCGCCTCGAGCAGCTTTTCCAGGATGTATGTCGTAGTCAATTTCGTAAATTTTGGCAGTCCGGTCCTGGGACCCAGAAACGAGTAATCGGTCATTGGGAGAAACATCAAGTGAATTAATGTCTTTGTCGTGTGCCTTGTGAGTGGTCAGACTCCGGCAACGAACAATGCTGTCGGTAGTCGCTACTTCAGATACATCCCACATTTTTATTGTTCGGTCTTGACTTCCAGTGAACATAAAGCGGAATTGGGGTTGATTTTCTCCTGCAGCTGCCCGTGACATTGCTATTGCGCCAACACTCTCCGTATGGCCTTCGCATATGCCTATACACTTATAACCCCAATCAGATCCATTCATCCACGCAGCCCATAATCTAGCAGACCGGTCCTTGCTGCCACTAGCCAGGATGCGACCATCTTCGCTACGATCTAACGAAAGCACAATTTCTGAGTGCCCTTCCAATAGACGGGCATCCAAGGTTTTTGTCGAATAAACTCGAATGAGTGATGAATTTGTTGCTAGTGCCAAACGTGAATCGCGAACCAGGGAAGATTTAGAAGCCCCAGTACTAAGAAATACAGCATCGACTATTTCGTCGTTATAGCCAATGAGTTGTCGAGTTAAAGCTCTAGATGATACCGAGTAAAATAGAATATTCTGATCTGCATGAACCGACGCAATAGTCGAGGTGGAGGGTATGTAACTGCAGATACTTAACCGGTGTCTTTGGTAGTTGGGGAAGAAGAAAAATGCTTACAGAATATCTAATATTTGCCTTTGCTCTTCATCATTGTCGTTCAGCGAATGATGTTTCTTCCCGAGTGTATGTAGAACTTCGCCCCGGCGTCCATCCCAAATTCTTATAGCACCCTTCTGGCCGCCAGTATAGAAAGTGATACCAGAAGAGCCGGAAATATCCAAACTAAGAATTCCCAACGCCTCAACTCTTTCAAGAACAGGTATAGTTTTCATCATCACAGGGTTTAGCCCAATATCCTTTCCTTTTCCTTTGGGATTTTTCGCGCTTGACAAATTATTGCTTGGTAGCAAGTCCCATATAATCACCACAGAATCTCTACCGCCGCTCACAAGCCATTTTCCATCCGAAGATACATCAAGACCTCTGGGTACTGAAACATGTCCTTCGAGTACAGTCTCTGGCTTGGATGTTCCCGCCACGAGAGATTTTGAAGTAAGGTTGAAGATTCTAATCCTTGTATCGACTGAGGCAGTGAAGAGACGCATGGTATTTTCTTGTGTAACTGAAGCGATATCCAACGGATAACTAAACGCCAGAGCACTAACAACACCGCCATGACCCTTAAATACGTGGGTAACATAGCCTCGGAGGATATCCCAGACTTTCACTACGCCATCGGCAGCGCCGGATGCGAGGTAAGTTGAGGTCGGGTCGACCTTGCAAACGTGAACTGGCGCGTCATGGGCACGAGCTATTGTGCGAATAGGTTGGATATGCTTCTTCAGAGATGGGAAAGAGTTCGGGATTTCATATATTCGTAGAGACATTGATGTCGTGAATAGGATAAGGTGTGATGAAGACGGTGTAATACATAGAGCAGTTACGGTTTGGGTATCCTATGCTTTCATGAGCAAAAAAGGAGATTGAAACAAATAAAGTCCATACCCCGCTGAATCGACATATCTCAATGCCAGTGTCCACTTCCGTAAGCAAGATATCCTCTCCAACACACGTAACTATTTTCGAGCCATCCGAAGTGACCGCTACCGGGCCAGACGTATACAAAGGCGCAATAGTGCGAGCCTTCTTAAAGCTATTACACGGAATGAGATGAATAATAAAACGAATAGAATGTCTGTACACACGCAGTTTTAAGCTTGGGTCTGACCGAAGGAACCGCCATTACGAAACGCAGTGAATTTTACTTCTCGAGTCTCGACTACCGTCTCAAAAAAAATGTCGGAGTCCGGTTGCAGTTATTTGGCAAAGTCTCCATCATCTAATGGTTTTGCCAAATAGATTGCGAGCCAATCAACGTGCTCATCCACGACCTCTCCGATTGATAAATCATGATTGTAATGCTATCTAAATGTCTACAATACTACAAATGGATACTCATTGAAATAATACCGTTATGCGATGAAAGTAGAATAATAATTACTGTATGTGCTACGTAGTAGTACGAAAATACCATTATCGTCTGAGACGGTCCTGTACACTGTACACCTAAACAAGGCTGAATGACGACTCGGATTGAGCATCTGCCACTTCTTATCTTAGCACTGGGTCTGAGTACACCTGGACGTTGATGTCATATTATTTAGGGCCTGTTCAGCATTTCTCCGTCGTACGGCTTCTTCATCAGCAAGTCTCTCTGCATCCCTGCGACGCTGTGTTTCATGTTCCAGCATTTCTTCCGCGCTTTTGAGAGCAAGTCTTGTTCTTGACGCATCTGCTTTTGCATGCGCGAGCTGTTCTGAGAGTCGTAGCGAGTTTGACACAGCCTCCGCAGACTGCTTCCGTAGATTGGATATTTCTAGTTGCATGCGTTCAAATGCGTCCTCAGGTCCAGTATCGATAGAAGAGAAAGGAGGAAGCGTGAATGGTTGTGGTGGCTGAGACGCCACATAGGGGGTCAAACCGGTCAGGGAGTTTCTGCGATCGTAAGGTCTGACCAAGTCCTCTTCACTCTCATAATCATCTTCCGAGACGTTGTATCCATCAACCAACTTTAAGCGGAACTTCATATCTTCACAATCTTCTTCATGCGATGAGGGGGATGGTTCTTTGAGATCAGGTATAAGTGATGACTTGGGAGGCCGACCACGTTTCTTCGGTTCGTTGAGCTCGGTAGTCGAGCTCTTATTCCGCCCTCTCTTTCGTGGTCTTTTTGTACCAGGAGGTGCCTCCAAATTTACAGTCCAGTAAGATCCAAATCCTGGATCTGTCACAGGCCGAGGCTGCCGTTCGAAAAGTCGGTTTAAGGATAAATGGTGTCTGACTGATTGCTGTAAAGCAAACGACATTAGTATTAAGGTACGGCATATATATGAAAGCGTTCTAATACCTTCCACGTGGACCCAGCTGTTTTAAAATACGGGTATTTCTCCTCCATAGCCGCATAGATCTCCCTGATTGTCAACCGTTTCTTAGGACTTCCTAAGATAGCGCATCTTAAGATGACAGGCAGTGTATGCTGAGGCCGTCCATTCGTATCTGGAAGGCATGCCAATTTATCTGGACAATCAGGATGTGTCTCATGTTCGTAAAATGAATGTTCGTCTCGGGCGATTGAACCATTACTGAAAGCCGTGTTAGTCTCCGCTTGTGCGATTTCCGGTGCGTCTACTTGTGCATCCAAACCTATCATTGGGGGTTCATGATTCGATGCGCTCTGCTTGTTGGAGTCGTTTGAGTTTAATATTAACCTGATTGTCGTAGTACAACCCATCAGCAAAGTGCGAAACGCGTTCGTGAAGAAGGATTAATTAACTTGATGGATCTCTTCTTACCACCTTCTGGATTAAGAATATGTAGAAGGTCTGACATATGGAACTCGTGAACGCAATGAGAGAAACAAAAAGGTGAAAAGTAGAAGGAACTTCAGAGGAATGGCAATGCAACTTCCAGCATTGTATTCGAGTATCAAGCAGTAGGTCCAAATTTATTATTTACAATTACGTAAATTGATGTTACCTCAAATCTCAAAGCCGATCCAAATTCAGGTGACTTCGTTGCCAAGTTTACATAAATTTTAAAATGTGATAATAATGATTTGTACATGGGTAATACAAGGTGATACAAAGTTGACAGTACACAGCCTTCCAATCAAGATTCAAAACGAGCTAGAAATTAATATTATGGGTACATGTATCTAGTTGACCTGCAACGAGCCAGGAAACACTGGTAACTATCAGTCTCGTCATAGCTTCGTTAAGCTATGTTCCTCTGGAATATTGTCCATAATCGTAAGAATAGCTGAGGTTTGTTCCTGAAGGCGGGTTCATGTTTGGTAGCCAGCCTTGCCCTGTGCTTTCAGGAGGATTGATCACCGTTTGGGGAACCTGCATAGGAGGCACGGCATTCTGAGCGCGAGGCTGAGAAATTGACGTTGCTCGTGAGTGCGTTTGCGAAGAAGACTGCGAAGAGTTCTGATCTTGCCGTGGCCACCATTCATATCCAGGATAGTAAGAAGTTGACGGCTCGATACCGGGAATGTCCAAACCTAGCATGTGTGCCATAAGGCGGGTGCTGAGTTCTTGTACACCGCCATCGGGAACACCACTTTCATTTTTCACCTCCGGTCCATATAAGTCTCTCGGAAGACACTGATATACCTTCTCTTGCCCAAAGGCATCCTCAGCGTATCTCTTGTTCCTCTCCCAGGATTGCCCTTGCACAGGTAAGCTTCCTACATCAGTTCTCAGTTGCACACCGTTTAAGAGTTCCCAAGCACGCGAAGCGCTGGGCCATATAACCTTGTAGACGGTTAACACCAAGTTGATATCATGCCTATAAAAACTTACCCCCATATCCTTCAGCGCACTCATGCATCGTTGGAGACCGAGTGATGCTTCCACGTTTGCGGGCCTCATTGTTACTGATAAAAGATAATACGCATAAGTATGTATATGATTGGATTTCATAGAAGCATTACTCACATGTTAATACATGCATGATACTACAAATGTAAGGTTTTCTTAGCCAACATATAAAAGAAAAATAAAGTGTACAAAATACTTACGCTGCATTGAACAGGTAAGAAGTCAAAATGGGAGATGATCTCTGTAGCGTGAAAGTCTCTCTATAAATTGTTGCTGGAGTAGCCGATTAGCATACAGGAATGGAAAGAACAAGCATACTAGCTTGCACACACCGATAGAGCTGATATAACTCGCGGCTCCTTGAGCATGATCGAACGCTCTAGAGCTAATTGGAGACTTCGTTTCATTATCACTACGAAAGGGTCATGATACATGAAAACAATAAGTGCAAACGACAGTACCTTGTCCAGTTAGGAATGCTATCCATTACATACATGTTAGAACACATTTGATGTTGTCCTGAGTAAAGAGCACTTACAAAGCGCGGTACAGAAGTAAAACCGCAGCCCGATACCGGATATTTAATATAAGGATCTGAGGCGGTGGTGTGGGGCGTCTGCTTGTAGGTTCATATGTTAGCTGCTCTGGGAGCGCAATATACCACTGGTCCAATCTACTCTCAAGGTCGGAAAGTAATCCTTGTCTTGACATTCCAGGTATTGTCCTGACCGGATATACTTTAGATATTATAGCACCTTCCAGGATTGCTGCGAGAATGAGATTATACTTCTTTCTATACAGATACTCCACTTACTAAGTTTAGCTCCGGCACCAAACACACTCATTACCCTTGCTGGCATAGGTGTATATTGAACGCTATCTACAGCAGGATATGGTTGCCATGGTGTATTCTCCTCGATCTACAGTAAGATATATATCAGTGCGCAGAACGGGTGTAGACGTGAGTCACTTGCCGGGAGGATTTCTGGAAACGGCGCGTCAAAGTCAGTATCCTTTATCATGGTTGGACGACCTAGTAGCAAGTAAACTTATCAGATAGTACTATGAAAATTAAAGTGCACAAGAATTTACCCATATAAATAGATCCGTATCTTTTAAAATAAGAGTATCAGTACCTACTTCCTGAGCTGCGGACATATTCACCTATCTGCAACCATACATCCCCACCATATTTGAGAGCGAGTCTGTCTTTCCTCCGGAGAGAATAATTCTCTGCCATGCAGCTTCCACCTTGAAGAATCACAATTGAGTCCTAAATCGAAAGCCTGACTTTTCATTAATTAACATTCGAAACATAAGCGTTATTTATACTGACCATTCGTATAGCCATTCCTTTGAATAGTTAGTTATACATGCAAGGCTAACAAGTCAGCACCATACCTACGAATATCCACCCTTGTTCCGTTGATCCTATTAGCAAAAGGATGATAAAACAATAACTGATATCGTCAAAAGCAAATTACATACCAATACCAAATTCGCGAAATCCCAATAATAGCAATGCTTGAACATTCGACGGTCGGGACGCGTGAAAAACTTTCGCTATTGGTACGCTTTAGTATTGAATCACTTGGCAGACGAGTTATAATCATACTTAATGTATCTCTTGCTCTATCGAAGTAAGCACAGCCTGCTTCCCACATTTTCCCTTCATCTGGATACGGCATGTCGTCTTCAGAGAACCGAGCAGCTAGTGAAAACATAGATAATAGCAGCAAAGGAGTAAGCTCTTGAGATGGTTCGGGTCTGGGCGAAGAAGATATATCAATAGGTTCCTTTGCAGTCATAATGTTACTAGATTAAGATCAGTAAACATAATGCACATGAACCCACAAAGCTCACGTTTCCTGTCTGCAATAAATAACATGACGTTAGTTGACACAGCAAGTTACTAAATAACGAACCTTGATCTGTAGTCATCCAAGAAACGCTCTTTATGAAGTACAGGAAAGACGGGATGAATGTAGGTGAAATATAAATCAATCATGCGATCTTGAAGATGCCGAGGAGGCAACGGCACAGAAATACTATGGAACGGTTGTGATACCAGACCATATTTTGTCGGCGGCCACACCCTCGCCATTGGTAACCGCCTGAAAGCGCATGAGCAATTACTATATGCACTTAGGTAGTACACATTTACCAGATACCCCCTTCCATACGGCCATCGGTGCGCAGATTTTGACCAAGAAGGTGAAGCCCACTAGCTTCACCATGAAACCGTACCTTCATGAAAGCACTAAGCACGAAAATTCAAGATGCTAAACAATGCTTACTTCTTGGTGTTCGTCAAGTGAGAGCTCTCCCATTCCCTCTGTTGTCTTTTGGTAATCTTCACCGTTTATGAGTTTCAAACGCAAATTTCCAAAGAAACGATCTCACCTGCTCCCGCATCTACAGTATACATCGTATTTAAATCCGAACGTGACATTCCACCAGCGGGAAATGTATCTAGACGTCGTTTCTGCGTAATCGGAGAGATGTCTTGTTCTGTACTTGAAGCGGGATAGAGGTTATAGTTCATGGAAGATGACGTAGATGCAAGCCTATTGGACAGATTATCCTGCCACTGTTTAGTTGGTACGACAGAGAGCCCATGATCTGTAATATTATCAGAGTAATAATGCGATGTCGAACAGTGAAACGAACCTTGACTGGAGGAAACAATCTCTCTGGATACTCGGGACTGCCTGCGGGATCGAGACGAATCCCGAGTGCCACTCGATTCGTTGCTTTTGAGAATAGATGCAAAAAAATCTTCCTTAGTTGCGTCAGCGGGTTGGCTTCGACGACCAGAGGGACCCTATATATACCGCGAATAATTGAAGAAGAGTTAGTTGACCGGAACTTGACTTGAACTTACATATGGTCCGTTGTCTACTCGATTCAGAATTTCGCGTGCCAGCTCGTCTTGACGCAGGTCACCAATTAGCGTTTGAACTCGTGGGTCAGGGCATTGAAGCACTGCTCCAAGTAAGGCTTCGACTTGATGCCATCGTTGTTCTATTGCATGAATATAGCCCTTCGGCGGCCCACGCTTGTAGCTTGGACCTATAGTTGATAAACATAGTTGTAAGAGTAATATGGCAAAGATGTATCACCTAAAAATGTACACGCTTCGGAAAAAGAAGAGTCGGCGAAATTACAAAGTTGAAGCATTGAAGGAAAGTGAAGTACCTGTCCCAGCCAAAGAACAGCTCTTGCATTGCACGCCTTCGCCCATTGGACGCTCGCATTTACTTTTTGTTTTTCTGCATTGATCGCAAGCTAGAACATCTTGCTCAGATAGCTAGAATACGGGGTGGAGTAGGAAAGAGTGTACCTCGACTGCTGCGTTTTCTGGAACGCAGTTGAGCATCTTCGTTGTGAGCTTCGTCTTCTGAGGGATCTGAGTCGCGCCAGTCCATAATGAAAGAATTATACGAGTCAAGCAGGGAGTTCGGTATAATAGAAAGGAAGAAGTTAACTAGAGCCTGGTTGTGTAACGTTCACGTCCCCATATGAGTCACATGACGCTACGCAATAAGTGATCGTATAGTTGAACCTAGTTGGTTGTGTTACTCCGATCACTTCAAATGAATTGACGTCCATTTGGAGATATCGATCCACGATCATGCTTGATGATGCAAATCTATTTGATTCCTATGCAGTTAAGTACGCTATGTATACACGAACAGGTGGCAGGCTCGTAGTCCATTCAACCACTTACAGAACCAGCCACTTCCATCACTACTTCAATGGACTATATGTCAGCGCAGAAAGAATAAACGAGTCCATGCTGGTCGCTAATTGGGACGTCTAAAATTATCTGTAAGTTCACCGGCATGTCACCTTACAGTCATGTAAACTTACCTTCGACACGGTCTCTGCCCACCCGTCAATCTCCCACGCCTTCTCTCGCGTTTCCTTTCGAACCTCCAGATTTCTGAAACCACGGAAGTTAGTCTTCGACAATGACACTCTTTATAGGTTGGGTACGCACGGGTATTGCCACATGTGATGAACCTGATGCAGGCGTCCAATCTGTGAGAACCACGCCCCAACAGGAACCATAAACTTCCGTCTTGCTTCGATTCCTCTTCTCCTATGGTACAAGTACATTAGACCAACACAAGATCAAACATGAAAGTGCCACTTACCATGCGTTTTCCCACTCTAGTAACGTCCCTGGCTTGAGCTGATATGTCCTCAGCTCAAACAAACCACCCTGAGCATGTGGAGTCGCAGTTGGCAAAAACGCAAACTCCTGATTCAGTTGGGATGTCCTTGAAGTGAGATACGGAAGCATAGCATTGTACGCATCGTGGTGCTGCACATCGTGTCCGTAAGTATGTTAAGTCCGGAAGTCCGTATGAGCACAACGCGATGCGTACCTCAGAAACCTTCAGTATTTGATGAGCTTTATCATATCCGCCGTAGTTTTCGTATTCCAGGATATGATAGAAAGTATCCTGTTGTCCAACAAGCGTTTCCCAACTTCCAGTAAGCTTCACTCGCAGTTGAGTATCATCCTTGACACCGGTATAATATCTTTCACTTGAAAGACAAAGTTATACCACAATACATAAATACGTCAGCTATTTCTAGTCACTTACGCTGCCTTCTTATATTCCTGGATCTTCTCTGGCTTGACACAGTGTGCTACGAAAACATGAATATCACATGACGTAGACATCTGGAAACATGCGAGACAGCATACCTTCGAATGAGTGAATGTACTTTCCTCGCCCAACAAGTCGAGAGTGCTGATGAATATCTAAATCTCCTGCTTTTTTGGCTTCTTCAGAGCCATGCAACAAAGACTAAGTGGGCACACCAGTAAGTTATCTGCATACAGTATTCGTGCGAGATTACCTGAACTGATATAGCCCTCGTATGAGAGGCAAATGCTGTTGATTTCAAAGAATGACGAGAGAGAGACGCCAGCATGGTCATTGAAAGGTTGTGGTATAAAGAATGGTGGTTTGAACGAAAGGATGTTACGCGGACGCAGTGCGGGTTACCGAGTTAGAGCAACTTTCCCACGTGCGTAGGTCCGCTTGGTCTTGAGTACATAGTTGATTCTTAGTGACGTAAGCGGGGAAGGGTATGCAACATCCTCATTCTCCCCGTATCCACACTTCATTTATCTGCCAAGCTCTCAATTCTACGGATGATCAATTCAAGATGGCTGACAACTATTTCAGCATTCAATTGAGCAACACTGTTCCTGAGTTCTGGTTTGATTAAGGTGTTGAGCTAAAAGGAGGACAACCTTTCACAGTAAGGAGGAGGGCAATAAAAGAAACAACTTTAGGCACATGGTGAATGTAAGTGTAAGTATGTACTGGAATATGAGCAGAGATTTCATGAAAATGTGACAGTCAGCGACTTAGCGGCACTTAAAGTTCTAAGTTCCGTTATGCAAATACCAATGCGTTAACACAAAAGAAACTCCTTCGCTTCTGCATGTCTGGCGGGCACCTAGCAAGGGAATACGTACCATGTATTTTGTCAACCACAATACAACTCTTGCCTACCCTTATTTCTGCGACAAAACTATGGCTACCTGATATGCTAGATGTTGTGAACATAGGTTTATCAAATTTAGTAGACGAATATCAAATTCACTATTTTAAATCCTTTCCGCTATCACGTGCAGTAGATGGAAACCAGGGAACTCAGGGAACCTCCTTTCGCAGCCTCAACAGTGAGTGTTTCGATTTGGATTTTTTTTATCTATCACCAATTGTATTATACAAGATGCGAACGAAAATAAATACCTTCTGTTAGACATGTTTGGAACGACACCTGCTTGGTCCTGAAAGCATCGATACAGGTACTGTAGTCTCATATTCCTTGTGAACAAGAACTCAGAACTCACAAGGAGGTTTTCATGTGTTTGCGTAGACAAAGACTTCAAAGATACTACTACAATGTGTCACATGGAGGTTGTTGATGGATAGTAAGTTAGTATCATACGGCCTGGTGGGTTAGGCCTACGGGAATGCAGCATCGGTCTTGGTGGGTTATCTCTGATGTCACCACAGTATAAACCGCGGATGTCAGGGTGCGATTGACTCAACCCATGGACAGTCTATGCAACAGTTCCGGGAAATCCACTGTCTCCTTTTTTTGCAACAATGCACCATGTCCAAACCAAGCAAAGGAAGTATGGAAATCGTCACCAACTCGAAAGATACGAAGTTGACTAGAAAGCAATTCATCTTGAGGTAGTGGATGAATTCTGTGTGGAGGTACTTTGGCACTCATTCGTATTCTGGGCGCTCGAACAATCTCTGGCCAAATCATGTAGTCATCGTCCTGTCCGTACTTTCAGTTACCTATGACAGCATTGAAGGAAGAGTAAGAATGTTACTTGATAAAGCAATATGTAGTTGTTGCTTTCACGCACGCCATAAAGCGTGCTTGAAAATAAAGATTCTCTTCAAAGTTGATTAACTGGACATCCTGTAGCATCGGACACGATATGTCGTCGCCGGCAGTTAGGAAGGTAATAAGACATCACCTGGGACATGCATGCGCAGTTTTGTTCAGTTGCTCGGGGTTGTTGTTCCAAATGACCACATGGCACTGTCCACCGCATCATGAATGGGGTCCGTACATACAACAGAGGCAATATCATATGCAACACATTGGGCAGACGTGTCCAGTTGAGCAGCACTACTCTAACATCGGGTGTTGACCAGGTCGTTCGGAAAGCTAGACGATTTCGAATAGTTGTATTGCCGAAGTGCAGTTCAAGGCTTTGTGAAAATGAAATCGCCAACACTGCGAAGCATCGAAAAGAAAAGGCGATTGAAACATACGCGAACTCAGTAGTAAAAGAAAAGAAGGCACATCCTACCGAAACACTGCACGCAACTCACACGTTACACAAACTAAACCATGGTCCGATACAGAAATGAACTGCATCCTGGTGAGCAGTAAGTCGCAAGAGTAAATGTATTGCGATACTATTACAAGTAAGTCCAGCTCAATCCATTCTTCCTTTCAATGTACGGGAGATTACCTTATCCTTTGTGCTGCATATGGAGTCAGTAAGGAACGCACATGAAATAGAAATGATATAGCATACATGACATGCACTATACAGCCCCAACCCGAATACGCGTCGCGATCTACAGCATTAAGCAGCGTTTGTGATATTGTCTCGAAAAGATCTTCAGGTTCCAAATCAGGTTCCCAGAGGCCTTCAGCAACACCGTAAAGTTTGGAACTTGCAGTTCCGGCCACCACGAAATCCTTTGCAAAGTTAAGGCAGCCAATCAGGTCAGTCGCAGCTATGAATGGCTTGAAGCCTCCGGATGGTGTCTTCGATAGCCCTGCCATGACGGGTTCGATGAAATATGGTCCAAATCTGTGTTCGTATAGCGTCGATGATACGAGGTGAGCAAATGTCTCTGGTTCGATCTCGCGCTCTTCTTTGATAGTATACATATTAACACGGAAACGGAACTTCTCTCGTCTAAAAGTTCAACATGTAAATCAGACAATGGTGGTTTGGAGGGAGTGTGAATACGCACAACGTCGTAACGTCTGTTGCAAGTCCCGGAAGGCCAAGGTAGATACGATCTGTTACGGGGAATATCTGGTGGATGAAACGAAGTTATGGTAGGTTCACAAGGAGAGAAAGTAATGAAGAAAACCTTCTGAAATTTTGATGAAATACCCAAAGCCTGGTTCCCCAGTCGAAGATCTGAGGCAATTGCCACGCAGTCTTTGCCCACCATGGCCACGACGGAGCCACCGTTATATTCCATAATCGACTGGAAGAGGGATTAGAATAGAGATGAAGAGGGTCAGCGGATAACTTGCCATGGTGAAAGGATGAGCAGAAGGATAGCAATGAAATGGAGTAGGAAGAGAGAGTGCAATGCAAGGCTGGAGATTGCAGCAGTAGTACGCGTCAGGCTAGGAAGTGACGCGTCGGATGTGACTATGTGACTAAGACTCAGAGGTTGTGACAGTGAGACCGGCAGGCATCCTCAGGCATCTGACAGTGACACCAAGACCAAGTTGCTATTCATGAGAATATCTTATTATAGCCTTCATCCCTTTCAGAACACCGCGCTGACCCGTGCGCGCATCACCCCATACACCTCAGATGCTCCCTTCTCCCTTTCTTCTATGATAGACCCTGTCTGACCTGACTCACCCATCTTAATCCTCCTACTTACTCTGCCATCTACCTGTTCTTCGTCATCCCAATGATTTCAAGTTCGATGTCACCTTTCCTCAGGCGTCCTCTTATGACCAGGGGACTGGCAACTGTCCAGGAAATTGCCAAGGTGCTAACTCTCTTCCCCCGATCTTCTGGGAGTTTATTATTAATTCCTTATCTACAGACCAGGATAAAGCAGATCGATTTGGAACGACCAGTGTCTCCTTTCTTAATCGATCCATTCCAACGAAGGCATGACTACCTTCGCATATCGTTGACAGAACGCTGCAACCTTCGCTGTACGTGCTAGCCAGCTTGTATGTATAATTCCCAAATTCATTACCCTATACAGGCTTCTATTGTATGCCGAGTGAAGGAATCGAACTATCACCGGATGGTAAACTTTTGACCAACTCAGAGATACTGCGACTTGCATCCCTATTCGTGCGGAGCGGCATTACCAAGATCAGACTAACCGGCGGTGAGCCCACAGTACGCAAAGGTTTAGAGGATATAATTGGTTCGTGCGTGCATTCTTTTTAATGCCGTTGCTTATTCCCGTTATGCAGCATCCTTAAATGACTTGCGACCTTACGGCCTCAAATCAATAGCGATGACGAGCAATGGGCTTGCTCTGCACCGGCGGCTCCCAATCCTTATACGTAACGGTCTCACACATTTAAATTTAAGGTTGGCTTTTGCTTGCTTTGTTGCCATATAGGCCGTCGATGACACAAACCAACCATACAGCTTGGATACTCTAGATCCTTTCAAGTTTGAAATTATGACCAGAAGGAGAGGTCACGAGGCTGTTCTACGTGCACTTAATGTGGCATTGGCCTCTTCTCTCCAGTCTGTGAAGCTGAACGTGGTAGTTGTCAAAGGACTTAACGATCACGAAATATTTGATTTCGTAGACATGACCAAAGAGCATAACTTATCTGTTCGATTCATTGAATTCATGCCATTTACAGGTCAGCTCTCCTCTACTAAACTCCAGTTCATGTCTTAAGATCACACCAGGTAACAAATGGAACAAGCAAAAGATGATCCCATCTACAGAACTTCTGGAGCGTATCAAACTCCATTATTCACATGTTCAACGTGTTTCAGATGAACTTAATGATACTGCTCGCTCTTGGAGTATTCCAGGTCATACAGGGACATTTGGTTTTATATCAAGCATGTCAGATCACTTCTGCTCATCCTGTAATCGTTTGCGTATCACTGCCGACGGACAGATAAAGGTATATCTTTGAGCTGCATTGTATGTTTTTAAATGCTAACTTGTATCCTAGGTCTGTTTATTTGACGCGAAAGAAATATCACTAAGAGATCGAATGCGTGACGGGGCGACTGATGAAGAACTGCTCTCTTTAGTTGGTCATGCATTATCTGGGAAACAGGAAAAACATGTTGAAATGGAGGATATTGATGTTACTACGAATAGGCCGATGATATTAATTGGTGGTTGAGTGCTTTTTCTCTGAATGTAGATACCCAAAACCTATTTGGAACCTATCCTAATGGCATCGAAAATCTGCAGGGACACGCGGTAAACGAGTTACGAGACTAAATCGCCGAAGATACTCTTACGGGCCAATGGCCTTTGTACGGCACTATAGCGATTCGTCAAATCAGTTAACCCATTTGGACGCTCACGGTCGTGCATCAATGGTTGATGTTTCCGACAAGCCACCAACTAAACGCATTGCGACTGCCCAAGGACGTATTTTCATCCCGCGCATTGCGTATAAACTGATCACCGCGACATATCCTCAAGATGTAGGTAGTGATAATTCGGCCATTAATAAGGCAACGAAAAAAGGAGATGTCCTCACAGTTGCTCAAATATCTGCGATAATGGGAGCGAAGAAAACTTCCGACTTGATTCCTCTATGTCACCCTTTGTCGCTCTCTAAAATCAACGTAATGCTGCGGCCTGAAGGTCCTAAGCAACAAGATAAGCGTTACAGTATCTTATGCGTCGCAACCGTTTCGTGCGAAGGTAACACCGGGGTGGAGATGGAAGCTCTTACTTCCGTATCGGTTGGCTTGTTGACGGTATGGGATATGCTCAAAGCGGTTGCAGGGAAAGAAATGGAGATAGGCGAGATATTTGTCTCACATAAATCAGGTGGAAGAAGCGGAGATTTCGAAAGAACTTGATTAGCTCGCAGCTTTCCTTATGTTATTAAATTTGTTCTGTTGTTAATTATCTGTTCAACGAGTGAACTCTTCCAACCCGGAGAAGATTTCGGAGTCAACCAGTCGACCTACTTCGACACCCTATTGTTTATCGATGAGAAAGATGCATAGCGATCAAGATAGATGTGTAGTACTGACATCTTCAACACGAACTATTGTAGGGACACTGTTGATGTTCCAAGGCGCCCCTCGATAGATGTTTGTGGATGACTTCCATCTTTGTGTAAAGAATCAGCACACCACACAAGAAATCTTAATGACGAAATGATAACTTACTGCGACCTATCCCCCACATAAACTACTAGAGCGGAGGGACCATCTGGCTTTCCAAATGTCCTCTGGACGAGGCTATCAACTGCCACACAGTCCTAAAGCGCTGTACAATTAGCAGACTAATAATCTCGAGAATTGGGATAAGCATGTACAGGACACCATAGCTTGCCATCGACGACGGAGGAATAAAATATGATGAACTTCTCGGGAACTTGTTTCAACGACACTGGATCAATGGATCCATCGGCGATGGTTAATGGCATTTCTGTTTAGTGTTTGGCGAATGAAGTACCGTATATGTATGCCGGACTTTCATACATAAGTTTCTTACCTTATATATTGCTTATACATCGATCGGATATATTCTGACCTGTTGTGCGATCTATGAGATCTATGAGGATCTATGGCGTATGTAAGTTCGCCGAGGACCTATCCATATGATTCGTAAGTGGCAAATAATTGCAGACCAGGCTGATGTTCGGGTTTTTTATAGACAACAGCGAACATGCGTAGAAACTACCAGGAACCACCCCAACAGTAAAGACTATGCTAAAAAAGACATTAAGCACAAATATATATAGCAGCAGATGAAGTCGGCAATGAAATTGTCCTTGATAAATGGTAAACGATTGTCCAATTGGATATAAGTATTGAAAAAACTCTAACATCTGGCATTAAAGAAGGCGTGACCAAATCATGCAAGCCAAACTAGATGAGGGGGCTAGCTCCTCTAATATCCAGAACCAGAGCTCCCATACGAAGATCCACTAGATCCACCGTACGAAGACCCGGAAGATGAACTACCATACGAAGACCCGGAAGATGAACTACCATACGAAGATCCTGAAGAACCATAGCTTCCAGATGATCCGTACGAGGTAGAAGAAGTTGTTGCTTGACTCCATGTTGAGGTCGATGTTGGAGAAGCATAGGTGTTGTAGTAGTTGCTATTTCCGGTGCTCAACGACCATTGGGATTTGCACTGAAGAAAAACAAGCTCAGAATCCATATACAGCCTTCCACATTTTAAAGAACAAACCTTGCCCAAGCAGTCAGATAAACCAGTCTCTTGCACTGTCTGAGTTGCTGTGGTAGCTACAGTTGCTGTTGCCGTTGCAGTCGACAAGTAAGTTACAGTCTGCAAGTACGTCTTATCATACACTTGAGTAGAAGTAACGGTATTGAGGACTGTCTTAGTCTATGAAATCGCCGTAAGGACAAGAATTATCGTCAGAAAGATAAAAGCTCACATTGTCAATTGTCGAAGTCTGAACCCAGACAGAAGTCAAAGTTGTGGGCTTCACAACAGTGCTGACATCAGTAACTGTCATGAAGTCAGTCATTGTCTCCGTCATTGTAGCCGTCTGCACGAAAGTCATCTTGTCAGTCACAGTTGCTGTCTGCGTCTCCTCAACAGTCTTTGTCTAAGGTACAATTTAAAGGTTAGTAATGTCGTATCATACGCTACGAAGTTACCTTACGTTGTCAATGACTTTAGTGCTGACCCAGACACTAGTATAGGTGGTAGGTTGAATAATCGTGCTGAGTTGTGTCATCGTCACAAAGTCTGTTTGTGTTTGCTTAACAGTTTCTGTTGCTGTATTGGTCTGAGTATCCGTCAAGGTATACAGCTGGGTCTGAGTCTGAGTCTGAGTTGCAGTCAGGGTGTGCTCAACGGTCTTCGTGTTGTCGATAATCTCTGTCGATACCCAAACGCGGGTGGTTGGTACAACCTCGATTGATGTTACGACGGCGGTCTGCGTCACAGACTGGATGTCCGTTTGCACTTTGGTTTCAGTCTCGTGAACGGTAACAGTTGTGGGAACAACTTGGGTATAGGTCTACATCAATGTTCATTAGCTGCCTGCAGATAAATATCATTTATACATACCTGAGTCACGGTCGAATGTTCAGTTACTGTAACTGTAGACGCATAACCGTAGCCGTAGCCGTAGCCATTGTCACAGTTGTTGCTACAAGATGTTAGTGTCGGAAAATGTGTAGAAGATAAAAATAACTACTCACTTGATGATGGTTGTCGCATGACAACCATACTGCTGTGTGTTGTACTGGATATGCAATATTTAATTAAAATCCAACGAATGATATTATCTCGCCTTACCCATGATTCTGGCTGGCAGGATCCGTCAGACTGCTTCGACCATCCATAGCCACAGTCTAGGCTCTTATATCCACCACTTTGATACGACGAGTAAGGCATGTAGTCGTAGAAATTGGTAGATGAGGATGGAGCAGCAGTCTGGTAGTAGGAAGGGGCAGCAGTTTGGGAGTAGGAAGGGGCAGCGGTTTGGGAATAGGAACCGGCACCGTTGTTAATGTCTGCTGGGGCAGCTGTCGGCGTTGGCGTCGCAGATGCAGTCCCCGCGGGAACCATTGAGACGCCCTGAACAATTTGAGCGGCGGCGGCGCTCGCGAGGGTAAGACCAAAGACGATTGACTTCATGATTAAAGGAAAGTGGTGCTGCAACTTGCTGTGCAATAAAGTTGAAAAGTGAAGTCTGTAGTTAAAAAGCGGTCTACGCTAGCGTTGACACTGTCTGGCAGTTGTAGTCGAGGTGAAAATCGAAGGTGCGGGCAAGCCAAAGCGGCGAGCGTTCTGTCGAGGACAAGAATATCAGAAGAGAACATATGGAAATGATTAAAACATACCGCTGAAAAAGAGAGAAAGAAAACGAAAGAAAGAAAACGAAAAGAACGAAGAAGGGGAGTGAGGGAAAGAACAGTTACCGTGAGCCAGGAGTATTTGAGTGAACAGCATTTGATCGGGAACAAATGGTATATTTGGAACCAGTCAATTCAACTTGATCATTTCCACCGGCCTAAGCAGGACAGGAATATGACAAGAAACACACCCCCAGAATTTAGAAGCCGCGAGGCCCAATCCAAAGCAACCGCAACGTAACCAATCCAGTACAGAGGCAACCAATGACAGTTCCATCATCCAACTGCCTGTCGCAATCACTTTTCTCACCACTGGACATCTCGGACCACCTCCCCGTCTACGCCAGTCCTGCCGTCTCCAGGGCCCCGCATGTCCACTACCGTCTCATTGGTTCATCACCTTCATTCATTCCTTCGACGCTTGCGTGGATTCCCGACCCATGAATTGCTTCTATTACAGCCCATGTTACCGCGTACAGCACTAACTATATCAACTCCATCATCCCACCCACTATGAGGACAGCCTTGGGTTCGACAGCGACAAAGGTGTCTGCAATGCTGCTGCCCGCCTCCCAAAGTCACCGTGCACATCCAACAAGATCTTGAGTGCATTCCTTGCACGAACCTTAGCCAGATCGTCATGGCGCGAGGTAAGCATCGTCTCCATTTGAGGGGGCTTATCTTGCCAAGGATACTGTGTATCCGGCCAATGAGGAAAAGCTGATCAGAAGAGTGCCGCTCGTCACTTACTGGTAGCTAGATTGATGTAAATCATGTTGAGAAGGGGGCAGCTTATTTTTAGAACGGATATGCCAAATACGTACAGTTGTTTTCAAAGTCTCGTAGCCTGACGTGATTGGATCTCAACAATGTGCATGCATCTGTGATGAACGAAAGACACGTACCAAGTAAGGTGAATCCAAATTGTGGACTGCTTCTAATCACTCGTGCGGGGCCGCCTTTAAACAATGCTCGGAATCCTTCCTCGCGATCTGAAGCCAAGGTTAGCCGTCGTCACCTACTAAAAAAAAGGGGTAAGTGCCGCTTACAAATTTTAACAAATGCATCCCTTAAGCCCTTGTAATGAGTCTGCCCTTTTCTTGCCTCCACTTGCAAGCGAGTCTTGACGACATCTGAAAATGTTTAAAAATATGATCATCATACTGCCTCAGCAACTCACCTGCTGGTGTTGTAAGATATGCAGCAGGCATACCTCTGGCAAAATCATTCATCAATATGTCATAGTTTTTCAGACATGACACTTACGCAATACCAGCAGCTCCTAGGGTTTCGAGGAAAGACAGCTGTTTCCCGTTATAACCTTCACGGAAAACGTCTTTCTTTAAATGCCAATATGCAGGGAAGTATATGGCAGAGAAAGGAATATCACGGAGTAAACAGGCGCTAGCGCCCTTATACAAACCAAGGATACCCAGCTGTCTAATGATATGGATAGCACCTTTCGGTATAGCACCTTCCAGTTTCGCAGCCTCGCCTTGCACCTGAAGTCGAATCTTGCTATAAAAAGTGTCAGGTCTATGTATAATGAAGCAAACATGATCAATCTTACACGATCTCCAGAGGATTGGTGAAAATCTTATATATTTAGAATAAGCAATAATACGACGAATACGTAGGGAGGGTGACCGTACCACTTGGCATCCACCAGCAGTACCGCCGGCGATGAGCTCCCAGGACAGTTTAATACGCCCCGTATCGGGATCCGTCGCACGAGTACGAATGGCGTCGTTGACAGTAAGTTTAATGGCTTTCTCCGGAGCGACACCCTATCATTAACATGTTATCATGTAATAACCATTCTCAACGCAACAGTTGAACATACCACAAGCTGAGGTCCAAGGCCACGATAAAAGCCAATAAACCCCTCGTTGCGGAAGATCTTTCGAGCGCAGTCAATACTGTTCTTGTACAACAATTGACCGACGACAGTAGATCGTTGATTCTGCATACTAGGATCCACACGTTCAGCCATCTGGGAGAACATTGCATAAAGAACATGCTCACCGGGTCTATTGGAAGTATGGAGTATCCCTGTTGAGTAAATTTCAGATGAAGAAAGGCAAAATGTATACCTTGACTGGAAAATTTGTCAGGATATGTGCAGAAGAATATGAACCGTAGTCACTTACCCATATCGATTGGATACACGATAGTAGCACCGAAGGCTCCAGCAATTCCTACGTATCACAGTTCAGACATCGCATAAACGAGCCGCAATATTTCACTTGCCTCCTTGTACGAAGTTGTATGAAGAATGCAGGAATCCTTGTAAGAGAGACGCTGATGTGCTAGGCACACTCCGGGCCTCGTATTCCTGATGAGGCGCCCTCCACCTTGGATCCAGAAGCTGAGCAAAATCAAGGAGTGACAACCTTTGATTTCCAATGCCTCGGCCAGCAAAGTGGAAAATGATCGACGCTTCCATCGGAGTAAAGAGCGAGTAACGCGAACTCGACGACGCATGGTTGAGGAAATCAGATTGATCAATGCGTCCATCTTTACTCTTTGCTGTAGCTTCACGAATTATCCTTAACAAGAATATTTATCACTATGCTGAAAGGATAACCAAATTATACTAACCTTTCCACCATATCCATCTCTGTTTCACAATTGCAAGACTGATTAGAACGTTATAGATATTCATATTGAATTAACATACCTCTGACAACATTATGGAAAGCAACAACTTCCGAATATGATATACGTTGTCCAGGGCTCAGTGTACATAGAGTGGGTAATCTATCTATAACAGCATCAGAAAGTTTGTGTCCAGCTATTTCCTACATGCAATGTAAGCATAAGGTAAGACCAGTCGTTGACTTGGCTTACTAGTATGATCCGTTTGAATTCCTCTGGCCGAATAAATCCATCCTGATCCGCGTCTAAAAATTTGAAGGCTTGTCGCAGGCGTTCACCTTGCAAGCCTTTCATGAGTTGAGTAAATTCATTATCTATAGCACGTCAGATAACTGAAGGGCGAATAAAAGACGAAATGGAGCAGACATCCTAAAACGTGGGTTCCATTCTTCTTCCCGAGGTAAAGTTTCACCCAGTCGCTGAAGGAAAATAAGTTTAGAGACAGGAGCCATCAGGGAGAAACCTAAACACTTGCCAATCAAAATCGAACGGAATAGCGTCTGGTCCAATGTTGGCAGAGAATACGGTTTTGAACTCATCGTAAGTAATATATCCTGAATTGTCGCTGTGGTGTGAAATTTGAATTAATAGGAGTACTAAAATGAACTGAAGAATGCCGCGTACACGTCGAAGTACTGGAATGCCATCCAGTAGTCGGCATCTGGACGTTTCAGTAAGGTCTCAAAGACGGTGAAGTCATCCCAAGATACAAGGCCCCGGCGTGAGGCATCAGCGACTCTGAAAAGAATGGCAAATTGGGCACGGCCAATTTTAGTAAGATCTTCCTTGGGAGCAATAGCATTGACGAAGCTCTCTGGATCCAGGAACCTTGAGAAGAAGTATTAAATCGACCGTCTAGATACTGAAGCATGTGACCGAACGAACGAACGTACTTCTCGCCATTTATGACCTTTGCATTAGCATCGAAAGTGCGCCTCCATCGCTTGAGTTCGCTCTCTGGCACGGCAACCGCAGTTCGGACGGTCTTGAGGGCAGAAGCAGCTACGGAGGGTTGCTCGGGGTCGGTATCACAGTGGACCGTCGGGAGTATACGGGGCGAGGAAGGCATGATTGAAGATGAAATGCAGCAAGTCTATATGTCTAGTAGAGGATGAGAAAGGAATGAAGGGGATCCCTAATGAGGAGCAGGTCGCTAGCAGCCAATGGAGGTTAGAAAGAAGATGACCCCGCCGTAAAGCTGGCAGGTAACTGTTTTTTGGTGCGGGGTTAACAGACTGTAACATGTTCGGGTAAATAGTAGTCTACAAGTAGCCAAATAAGGCAGCTGTCGTGAATGTTGATATATTCTCCGACACATTTGATTTCTTCGGACGCAACTTCCGATCCACCTTCAGGCTGCAGTACGACTCATTCTCTCTCATTCTGAATCAATGTCCCATTTATTCTATGTAAAACCTTTCGCTTTATTATATATACATCCTTATTCCACCATGGAAAACGCGGCTGCTCGAGGTAATCGGAAGCTGATGCAGTACATGTCCTTATTTGGCGCAACCGATCGGACAAGATGCAGTGTAACGTCCTCCACAATCGGATGCCCCAGTTTTTCTTCCGCCCTCTATAAATATGTTCATGTTAGTTTATCCACCACTCAAACCAGACTCGGCATACCTGAAGGATCTCTGCCTTTGCCTTCTCTCGCTCCAGCTCGCGTGTAAAGCAGTGGCAATGTACCATAGGCATAACGTCGTAGACTCCACTCAAATCCCGATCGTTTGTTGATGCCAATATCCCCCGAAATGCGTTTAAAAAGGTAATCGCGCTGTCCGGAAGGTTCATGACAAAGTGCGATATTCGCTTTCGGTACGCAGGCGGATCGAATCTAGGCTCGGGCGCCTTTCCTTCACCAGTGCGTTTCTGTCCTTGGCGACGCTCCTTATCTTCCTGCGTCCTGCTCAGACGCGGTCCAGTATACGGAGCGAACGGCTGTTCAACAACACGTCTAACGGCCGCGCGAATGAAGTCTCGCCCGTCTTCGCAGTATACTCGAACAAGGTCCGAGACCTTCGCGGCGATCGTCAGTCATTATATCCGCCTTATCATCTAAATCATGCCTACCCGGTTGTCTGTGACATTTTTTAAAAGATACTTTGCGCTGTTTGGATTTAAGTCATTGGAAAGCACCGCGCACCCCTTTCTGGCTGCTGGAACAGTGAAGGGCCCAACGCCTGCAAATACGTCCGCGACTACGTCCTCAGGATTAAACCATTGCACAAGCCGGTCATGTTCGGTATGCAGCCGCGAATTCCAGTAAACTTGAGAGAAATCGAAAGTAAATCGACAATCTGATTCATTCTAGAAAGAGAAATGAGTTGGCATGGAAGAAGCGCTTAATTGTGCATTTACGTGCTCCACGGTATAGTTTGGTTCTCCAGCAATTAACTCCATTTTGAAGAACCGGAATTGAGTGTCAATCGAATTCAACTTGTTGACAACTGTTTTAACTCGGGGATTTTTCTGAGCAAAAGACAAGTCAGATGCGGAACGAAAATACATATTTACAATGCTAACATCCATAATAAGTTGACCGATAATGTGCTTGTATGGCAAATATTCTTCATTGAGATTAACGTGCGCTAGTTTGCGGTCAGTATTTGGAGACTAAATTTGAAAACACGAAGGACGTACCCAAATGTCCCGTCATAGCGAAACCCGTTGGGGATCCTTCACGTAAATTTTCCGGTAAAAATGACTGCAAAATCTCATCTAAAGCACGATTATGAATAAGATTTAATGCCTGAGGATGCAATAGTTTATACCTGCAGTCCAATAATCGTAAGTGAGCTCGATGTTGTGGTTTACGAGGCCAACGGCTTCCTTTTCTAAGAAGCTCCGCGCAGCATCTGGTAAATCAGCTGGCTTACAATAGTGTCAGACTCGATGCAATATACTTAAGGGGACGACGTACCTTTATCCGATGCTCTGAGGAGAATGAGCCGATCCCCGGAAGGGTTGGACGGGTCTGGGACAACAGTGCGTATCTTGGGTAAGTCTAAAATTGAACTGAGAGAGTATAAGATGATGAGAGTATGTTGTGGATGGGCGGGTTACTTTTTAAGTTGGTCGTTCCTTAGAAAGAAACCTGTGCGGGAGGGCGGAACGCGAGCAGCGAGCACGGATAGAGATTTATGAAAGGCAGACTTGTCGAGTTCGTTGCTAAATCCATGATACTGCGGCGGAGAAATATCGAGGGCGAAGGAGCGGGACATTGGGAATTTAATAACGGTGATTGGCGGTCTCCGAAGGGAAAACATAAATGACAGCCAATGGACTCCAATGGAGCATCTTAAGTTGAAAGGACGGAGTGGTTGTTGTCTAATGGCATCCATTACAAATAAGTAAACTCAGATAAGATAACACTACAAATATATGATAAGTGATAAGTTATATCCAAGATACGTATATCTCCCCAACAGCCATGATCAATTTGCCTCTCCCGCCAGACAGTGTTTTGAGTCACATAGTCGATGTTCACTGCCATCCAACAGACGCCCCTTTTATATCTACAGAATCAATGCAACAACTCAAGATCACAGTATGCGCCATGTCCACCATGCCCCAGGATCAGCATCGCGTCAGAGATCTCGCCAGCGCATACCCCAAGCGCGTTATTCCTTGCTTCGGTCCGTGAATCTCACCTATAATTTTCTTGTGATTTTTATAATATCCCACAGGATACCATCCTTGGTTTTCCTACCTGATAACAACCGGGCCAACATTAACCAAGGAAGAACATTACAGATCTTTGTTTCTCAACTCCAAATCCCAGCATATTGAGGTATTCGACAAGTTGTTGTCGTCGCTACCTGACCCTATCCCATTGGATGTAATACTAACCGAACTTCGTCAAAATCTCTTAGCGTTCCCAAATGCCATGCTTGGGGAAGTTGGACTAGATCGGACTTTCCGCGTTCCATTTGACTACTTTGCCATCCCTAGAGTGCTTACACCGTTTATTATACCTCTGGAGCACCAAATTTCTGTGCTAGCGGCCCAAATTGATCTTGCCGTCGAGTTAGGCAGAAATATTAGTATACACAGTGTCAAGTCACAACTCGCAACTACCACGATGTTGTCCGATATGCAGCGGAAGCACGGCGCAAGTTGGCTTAAAATCAGTGTGGATATGCACAGCTGTGGCCTTAGTTCAGAAACATGGAGAGATATTGAGGTATGTTCGAGCTCAGTACCAGCTGTGCTCTTTTTTATTTCTGACCTGATACAGAGAAAACACGTGAACGTATTTCTTTCGCTGTCCACTGTCATCAATGGCAGACACCCAAATCATAGGTCATTGATAGCATGCTGCTCGCCCGACAGACTTCTTGCTGAATCTGACTATAATAATATTGACCAAGTGACAGAGCAGACATGGAGCATAATATGCACTATTGCTGAAGTCAAAGGGTGGAAGATAGAGGACGATTGGGATGATGATATACCCAATGTATCCTGGGGAGTGGTAAAACGACTGGACGAAAATTGGAAGCGTTTCAAAAATGGACATCATCAAAGCTATGACAAAACCGGAAAGCGGCAGTGACTTCTTGATTCCAGTCCTTCATAATAGAAGTATCATATTATACTGAATCGGACACATGACACGACATTAGAAAAATGGAACTCCCATACCATTCGCAGCCAATGTAGTCACTTCCAAATGTAAGATATCAGCAGTAAAATGCAAACACCGATCACTACGCCCATAATAATGGAATCTCGCCTCCGACGGGACTTGATCATGGCGACGAGGTTATTGATTCCGGGCATAGTGCCTACGCAAGTCAGCTTATATTGAGGATAATAAAAGGATAGTGTGCCTTACTTAACACCTGTACCATCCTGTTACTGATTCCAGCTAATGATGTTCGCTGTCGGTCTAATTCAGAGCGTGTTTCATATGCCTGTCTAGATAGTAGAAACTGGGTTAGTATGTTTGAAGACAGAAATCACGCAAAGAATATGGCATACTGCAAAACATCATCAGTCATGCGATGTGAGCTATCAATTCTGCCCCTCTCTGCAAGCAGCGAATCCGCGGCAGATGACCTATAGGCGCTATAACGCTACTTCAGACCAACCCAAACCAAGTTCAGAAGACAGACAGACTCGATATCATTGCGCACTCCGCTGAGAAGGTTAGCTTGATCTAGCGCATTTTGTATGCTTGTCTAACAGACAATGATCACTAATAAATATGGGTAGTTTCTTTTCTGGTACCTTGGTACGCCGTAATTCACGAGAGTTATCCATTAAAACTTCTCTGTGCCTCTGTATTGAGCGTATCATAGGAGGTGACAACAGTTCCGGATCGCTTCCAAGGTCCGAAAGTTGTTCGTTGACTGCTTCCAACTGGCAAGTATCAGCGTACCAGTGGGAATATGTATATATATGTAATTACCTTTGAGAGCATCTCGTCGAGTTCAGATTCGAGGTCTTTCCATCGCTCGCGTGACCCAGTTGACTCGACATCATCCTTTGAGCGTACAATACTAGACGCAAGTTGGGAGTAGGACGTTAACTTGGAATCAAAAAGGCTCTCCAGAGTTCTACACTGGCGATGAAGTTGGTCATAATTTGACATGGCCGAAGGTGTCGTTAAACAAAGTATTCAATATTAAGCAGTAAGTATGATGCAGGTCCTTTATTCACGTAATATAAGTGAAAGGTGGACGGGAAGCTATAAATGGTGGCCGTGTAGGGTGCAACTTGAGTTGAAGTACGGGTGACCGAGTGTACCTTAACGCTTCTCACGTGGAAGTAATACTGATAAGTAAGGTTAAAGTAGTATACTTAGGATTTAGGGGTACGTATTTGCTGGTAAATATTACAAAAAATAACATACGTGCTTAAGTACGTATACACTGCAGTTACTGCTCCGATGTCAACCATAGCATGTATATATCTGGTACTATCTTACAAGTTCTTGATTCCTTCCTTCTTTACATACCAAACCAGCCTTTCGCCGTTTGCTGGGCTGCGAGTTTCTTCGCCTGTACTTGATTAGTAGAAAATCTTCATTACAAGCAAAGCTTTACCTGTGCAACCATGCTCTTGCTTCCTTCTTCCAGAGAATTAAATCGATCTTCCAAATCTCCCAGAAGTTGTCTTGCGTTCTCAAATGTTAGTCAATTCTTTTAAAGTCGTAGTGGTATAAGTCCCAAGATAACGTACCCGCGTTCTCCAAGAGCAGAAGTCAGTCGATTGTACAAATTAGATTGCGCAGATGAAGCAGCTGCAGCAATGTTGGCTGCCATATTTGCGGTACTACTAGAGCCTTCAGTAGAATTATCAGCACCATATTTAGATGTCGATGGCTGTTTCTTGATAATCGGCCTATCTGGTCCACCGACTATATAAAATGTGAAACAACTTAATACGCTGTTGACAGTAGGTGCATTACAACTCACGAAGTTCATCCATCTGTTCGCCACTCATTGTCTTCTTCATATTAAACCATGTTCCTAGCATTGAAGTCGGCCCCAGAGAAACGGGTTCTGGCTGAGGTGGGATAACAGTCCTGCTACTGGCTAAATCCAAATCTACTCTAGTGAATATTCGTCGAGCGTTAAACACTGTCCCGTATATCGCAGAGTTGATTGTGGGATTCGTTTCAGACGGCAAAAAGGCGATGAAATCGCCTGTCGAATCAACTGTCAGCTCTCTTAACATGTATTAGTAGGCAGGCGAGCAAGGTAACAGTGCTAAGAACGTACATAGATGGCGGCAAAGACAGTTGGACGGTATGCAAATACTCTAAATGTGGGAGTGAATAGACGGATGCGGCCAACTGCTCATTAAAAACGAATAACGCATAGTGACCTGGTATTCAGACAGTTACGAGTAGGCATAACTTGAAAATGCTGTGCACGTACCCAATCGTTCAATGATGCGAGACCCCTTTGTTATTCCAAATTTATGACCCCATTCTGCTTTTCCAACCCTTTCGCCGTTAATGTTAGCATATGTTCTAGCACCTTTTAGGCCTATTAAAACAAGAATACAGTCTGTAGCTTGCGATTCGTCCTTTCGCAAAGAGACCGCAAACTTTGCTTTATTAGCATTGCAGGAAGCACCAGTCTTCGCATCTATGACATAGCATCCGTGATGCAATGGGTCAGCTATGCCTTTAGATTCTAGTGGTTCTCCAGAGATCTCCCAGGTATTGATGTCATTACGGTGCAAAGGATTATAAATTTCAATAATACCCGATGCTTTCGCTGCTACAAGTCGTACTTTCAGAGAGTGTTCTATAGTATGTTATTGTAGTCAATGTTTCCGTATAATTAATAATACCGCACCTTCTGCAAGAGGGCATATTACCCAGGATAGAGCAGTAGCGGGATCATGTTGCCCACTGTCATGATGTCTTGTTCCGAAGGTAACAGATGATGTCTTTTTATGCTTCTTCTGGCTTTCAGCTGGTCGTAGTAAAACACGAGGACCTCTCATATCGATAATATACAGGGCTCCGTCTTCGTAAGATACAGCAGTGAACCCTTTCATCGAAGTTAGCATTGAATTAAGTAAATAGCTGCTCACTCACCAATGTTGGACATTGCAATTGTTACAGGGTGACCTCTCTCCGCATTAAATGCAAAGTACGGTGCGGTAGTTTTGTCAGAAATGATATTTTCTTCAAGAACCAAACTAATTTCTTTGTCAAGTACGTCTGATCGAGAAGAAGTGAAGCTCGTAATAGGGCGATAAAATACGATCTCTCCATTACTTAACGCTACAGCAACTTCGAACGATTCCTCTGCAAACTCAAATCCAGTAATCGAAACATTAGAGTTTTTTCTTGCGAGAAGTGGTTGTAGATCGATGACTAGTTCTTGTATCGACTCCGGAAAATGGTGCTGAATGGGCTCAGTTTTTTGAGACATTAGTAATTGAGAACTCATGTCGTGAAATCGGATGCTTAGATCCTGATGGTACGTTATCAGCACACGAGGTGGCTGATACTGTTGGCATATCATTATGGGTGAGAGATATGCAGCTACCCAAAAATGAAACATGCCTTGGAGAGCCTCATTTCATTCGCTTTGGTTCCATCTAGCCATGCAGTACCGCCCGTTAATACAATATCTGCGTTGTGATTGCGTGGAGGGACGGCAATGAATATTTCATAGACCTCTCTATCAAGCGAGACAAGCATCCCCCCCAAGATGCCCGAACAACCTATTGATAACGCGAATGGCAACATCAGTTTGGTTGGGCTGATAACCTTGAAATTGCATAAACACATATCAGCAAGCGACTCTGCTTCATCGACGTCTGCTTCTCTAGAAGCAGAAGCAAGCGAAGATGGGAATATATATCCTTCTGCAACACGATTTCCTTCTGTTCCTTCCGTTAATAAAATTATTGCATACGGATCAAAACTTCCAGAAAAGTGAGGGCTACTGCGAGGAATTAGGAGGTAGTCTTGAACTGGGTGCAGTGTTGTATAAAAGAACAACCCGGAAGGGCTGAGGGTGTCACGTATAGCTGTACGCACGGTAGGATGTAGAGTAGATAGTGCCGACTCCGAAGCAGGTGGATCGGGTGGATTGAGGGGGGGAAATGTCATGACGCTTACACCGGCCTCTTGTCCAATAACAATGCCACCTAATATGGTCAGCACCGTACTGCCACCCCTCGGATCCTCCGAGTTAGGGAAGCCACTCCATGTAAGTTTAAAAATGGGCTCCCTAATGACCCGTGATTGACTAGAGTTCTCTTTTCCCTCAAGGTGAGCTTCCAAAATTGCCGGGTCGACCAAGTTGACATCTAATTTAGAGAGAGTTCGAACCAAAATAGGCCGATCATCGTCCTCTGTCGCCCAGAAGGCAATCGACCCGTCGTCGTAACCGACAGCAAAAATATGACCAGATGGATGTACTGAGATAGCAGTAACTACTGGATGTCTCTGCGCAAGTATATCATGTGAAATCTGCCACGGGTTTGAATAAAATATTTATACACAATTCTCAACTTACATCAGCCTGGTACTCATGACCGCCAGGAGCTCCTGGAGGTAGGATAAGTTCATAGACCCGACGAGCACTACGTTGACTCTAGTAATGCTTCAAAATGATGTCATGTTCATATAAAATAGACATACAATGTCTGTCAATACAATTCCGCCTTTGAAAAGACATCAGAGTTAACGTAGAGTCTAAGTATATGAATTTTTCATGAAAAAGACATACCACCATATGCGACGAACATGGCGTTTAGATTTCGAGGATGGAAAACAATGTCGACAAGTGAATGTCTGGAAAGGACGATCTAAAGATAAGTTCTTGTATGCAGACATTGAAGAAACATACTCGAGCATATTTTGTGGAAGCATGTCTTGTGTCATTTTCTTCCCCTCATAAAGTTTCCACATATTTGGTATACTGTATGGTGATTTCCTTAAGCACGCTAAGTCGTATGTTTTAATATCTCCACTGTGCAATGCGAAGAAAACCTAAATCGTGAACTTGAGTTACAGGAGTAAGTCATTGTTGGTTCGATGTGATAGACGAACGTGCGAGAGGGACGGTGAGAGGCACATAGAGCTAATTGTCTCATTCAGCTTAACTCAGTGAAAACAGGCATATGCTGTACTTTATCTGGTTGAACCTTGCGTTGGCCACATATGTAGGCTGTCCAAAGGAAGTTAGATCCCATATATGCAATTGGTTTTGTTGGTCTGCAATGAATGACGGGTGTGAGTGATCAACATTCAATGGCAACTTCAACTGAACTAAAATTTACACACCAACGCATAACAGATTAAATGTGGATATTGCGAATTGAAGCAAACTAACAGCCACTTTGTCGGGAAGTGTAAGCTTGCACTCCACTCCAGACCCTCCAAAGAGGTGGATAATACCATCACTTGTACCTTACAGCGCTTGCGTTAAGGATTGGACAAGTATACATAATATATGAACTTACCGACTGCTAGAAGCCCAGAAACTGGATCAATAGCGAAAGTAGTGATATTCTGTGGAAACTCCAGCCGCTTGAGCTGCCCTACTTTCCATTCCAGGGAGTCGGCCAAGTCATTTGAGAGATCCGGGTAAATGGGACTTGGTCGTTGCCTCAGGAACATATCAGTTTTGACTTCAACTTTTGAGCAGATCGTTGCAGCATCGTTACAATTCTCGGAACCTTAGCACCCCTGTCCAAATTTGGCTTATTCGTGATGTATGATGAATCATCTGATTATACTTGTGTCACTCGCTTCAGACTCCAGAGATCCATTAAGTACTATTTATTTATGACTATTAATTTAGTGCTCGATCGCAGAAATATTATCCTTCCAGTGAATCGGAGGCGTGTGTATGTTCCAGACAAGTATTGCCAGAGCTACCTGGCAGAAATATTACTTATATGTAAACTTGGGGGGAAAGTGAGGTATAATAATAATAAGACAAATGCAAGAATATATGATGACTATATTACACGAAGGACCATAGTGTGAGTGTAAGAAAACTAAATATCAAGGAAATAAACGAAAGGAAAAAAAAACTATCCTTCTCGACCTGGAGCGCTGAACGTTGTTTGTGATGATGACCCTCTAATTTTCCCTAACCAGCTACGTTTAGATGATTTTGAGTCCGATGCCCCATGAGGACTGTTTGTAACATCAGAGATAATGGCAGACCGTTTAGGGGACATCGAGATAATAGGCCGACTAATTTGATGCCGAACAGGAGTAAAACTCGATTGAAGACTGCTTAGGGCGCGTCTAATTCGGGGTGTCTTGTTGTTTTCGTCTCGAGGAACGCTATCTGCAGTGAAAGCCTGTGCTGGAACGCTCATGTACTCATCAAAGTCATCGGGAGCTCTACGTTTTTTACCAGCAGAGATACTAGATTCCGGAGCATCCGAGTCTACTCGTGTCTGCGGCTTTTCAGGAGTTTTCGCCTTGAAGACGGGTACAGGTATTATCCGGCGTTCAGGAGTTTTTGATCTGGGTGCGAGAGAAACCGAGCGATCTCGAAGGATATTGATATTATTTGTGTTCGAATGAGGGGCTGGTCCACTAAAAATGCGTGGCCTTGATCCAGATTCTTCTGTGGGGTCTGTTTTTGCTCCAGTACTTGTCCCATGTACAGAAGGAAGAGCCGCTTTGGCTGCAGCAAGCTTAGCCTGCAAATTCTGCACCTTTCTGGAAAGTGTCTCGACTTTGGCGGCTAGCTTCTTATTCTCTTTTAGCATTCTAAAATAAAGTAAGAAAGAAGCTCCTTCAGTCAAAACAATATGTTTTTACTTACTCAAGTGCTCGATCGTCGTTCTCCTCAATTTCCGTACATTTGGCCCTTAGCAGCTCCTCCATCTCGCTGTTTCGTTCTTCCAAGTCGGCAAGCGCTTGCTCAAGGTTGGGCTGCGATTGAAGAGCCTCAAACTCTCGCTTGAGATCGTTCATTTCCCTTCGATGCTGTGCAGCCTGAATGCTCGAATTGACTTCCGCTGCTTTCGAAGACTTCTCTGCCTGAGATAAATCAGCACGAACTTGCTCGAGTTCATCATTCAACGCATTGATGGTAGCGGCGCTGATAATAATAAATAAATAAATAAATAAATAAATAAGCATGTGGATAGTGCAATGAGCTCGCCACGAACCTTTCTTGAACTTGGTTTTCTAAGAACCTCTGCAGAGACGTAAATTTCTGTATTTCAGCGTCTTTTGCTGTCAGTTCTTCCTGTAGACTAAGCTTCTCCTCGTCCGCCATCGTACACATATGTTGTAGTTCCTCCACCTTGCTACGGAGCGCCAAAATGTCTTCTCTCGATGTTGTCAACTCTAGCTGCGCTTCGTTACTCTTCGTTTTCAAAATTTCCATCCCTTTTGCAGATTCTTCTTTGCTTCGACTTTCTTCTTCGAGGATTCTTGTTAAACGCCTAGTTTCACTTCGCGCATTTTCAAGCTCTTGAGAAAGACTTTCGCTCTGAGCTGTCAACTGGGCAGTGTTCTCTTCCAGTACTTGCTTTGCAGAGTTGAATTTATTTTCGACTTGCATGAATTCCAACTTGTGCTCTGCTGAAAGCTTAGCAAGGGTATCTTCTATTTCTCGGTGATTGGTTTGAGCTTTGGCCAGGTTTGTACTCAAGGTATTATTTTCTGCATCTGCCTTGTCTAGCGCCGTCTGAAGTCGAACAATATCTTCCGAGTGTTGCTTTGTTACAGAAGATAATTCCTCTTGCAGTCGGCGATAGTTGCTGGAGTCATTTAAAGCTACCTCAAGTTGTTCTTTGAGTTCTTCCTGAGATTTTTTGGCAACGGAAATCGACCTCTGATGTGCAGTCTCCGCATCTGCAAGCTGAGAGTGAAGTTCCTCGATAGCTTGCAAAGAACTTTGCAGTTGACTTTGAATATCCTCGATGTCGTTTTCTTGTCGCGTTTTCAGTCTTTCCAGCTCGGCCTGCGTCTCGGAATGGCGATGAGCAAGATCTTTGTAATGCTGAAGTTTAGCCTTAAGATCGGTAATCTCGAAACTCGCAATATCTATGGAGCTTTTATGTTCGTTATTTTGGGTGGAAATGGTACTTCTGAGCTCGGAAACCAGGGCTTCAAGTTTAGAAGTTTGAGCGACCAGCTCAGATGAAGAGCTAGAAGACAATTCTCGGAGAGCTCGCGCTTGTTGTGTAAGCTCTGATACTTCTAGGTGCTTTTGTTCCAGCTCAGAGTTGGCGCTCTCCATTTTGCAGACCAATCCCCTCTGGTTTTCTCGTAGATGCTGCAAAGCAGACGTGAACGTTTTGAGAGCCAGTTGAGAGACAGAAAACGCAACGACAGCCTGGCATTGGTCGTCATGCATAGCATCCAGCATGCATCGCAAGGTGGTGATCGCATCACGACTATTCAGTAGCAAGTGCTGGGTATTATCGTAGTCGATCTGGAGCTGACTAAATACTCTTGCACTGTCCTGAATACGATTGTTTAAGCTTTTGATAATAGTTTTTGAGGAATCCGCGGTTTGAATGTATGTAGCGATCGTTTGCTCTAGCGCGTAGTCGCTGATTTGATTTCGATTTTCCATGTTCTCAAGCTCGTCTTCCAAGACTTCTACCCGAGCCAGAGCATGATCCCTGGCTTCTCTGGCATCAGCGCAATCCTCAACCATGGCAGCCTTTTGAGCGCCGATGGTCTCCAGTTCGACAGTCATTTCTCCAAGCCTTTCTTCTTGTAGACGTAAATTGGTTTCTAAGCGGCGAATATCATGTTGGTGAATTCCAATCTGTTCAGTTCTGCGCATGACACGCATCTCTAGTTGCTCAATTTGTTCTCGTAGAGCATGTGTTGCTTCGTTTGATGTCATGTCAGATAACTGCTGGAATTGTAGAGCACTATAACGGCTTTCTGCTGATTCCAACTCGGTTTGAACCTTCGTGAGGTCTGCCAACAAGTTGGTCACCTGTACGCTAAGAGAGTCTCGTTCTGACTCCACGTCCGAAAGTTGCTTCGTCACTTCATGAAACTGTTGTCCTAGCTGTTGCAAGGTGTCGTCCTTATCAAGGTCCTCCAGCTTCATCTGCTCCCTTTCGTGTCTCAAAGATTCCCATTGTGATTTTAGCGTGTCTCGCTCTTGTGACAGATCTTCGAGAGATACGGTAGCCACACGCAGCTGTTGCTCCAATTCGCTAATCTTCTCTTCCGCTACTCCAACAGCTTGGACAACTTGCCCTCTCATATGTTGATTGGACGTCAAAGCATCGGCAAGTCGTAGGTCTGAAGACTCGATATATTCGGAGAGGCATCCAACTGTGATAGCACTGACCATGGCCACCTTCTCCAGATGTTTAACGTTGATGGCATTGGAGTCGGGAATGCGTTCTTTGACCGCGCCTTCATCACGTCCAGCCTTCTGTATCTCGAGCTCATTCGTCTTCGATATAAGTTGGGACTCCAAAGCGTCAATGCTAAATTTAGATTCTGTCTCCAAAAACTCTAAGTTGCGTCGAAGGTTGTTTCTGTCATCTCGTATTCTTTCAATTGCTGCCAACAGTCGTTCAATATAGGCAATGACAGCGTTGGGAAGTTCTGGGAAGTTTGTCGGAGAATCCATCTCCACGTCGGCGTCAATATTTAGTGAGGAAACATCCCTACCATACAGAGAATTAGACACCCGGCAGAAGTAACATGAGATCAGGTGTAGACTACGACGTACCGTTGAGTTAACTGACTTTGACTTTCTAACACGCGAACCACCCTCATTTCTTCCTGGATTCTCTCATTCTCCGTTGTGAGAGAAACTCGGGACGACTCAGCTAAAGCCAATTTATGTCTCTCATTCTGCAACTCCCCCTCCATCTGCCGGAGTCTACGCTTTAGGTCGTTCGAGTCATCTGAGCTACGGAGCAGAGCCTCCAGCGCCGCTATCTTCGCTTCGTCTTCTTCAATTCGTTCCAGCAGCTCCTCCTCTCGCCGGAATCCTTCCTCGTTACTTCTAAGAAACTCCACTTCGTCCGTATGTTCAGCGAGATTTGCCGTCAACTCGGATATCCTTGATTCGAACTGTTTACGCAGCGCTATCTTCTCATTTTCGACCTTTGTAGTTGCAGTCTGAGCATCCGATAATCGCTGTTTACATTCATGAAGGTCAGATTCTCTGGCCGCCAGACGTTGGCGAGTTTCCGTTAATTCCCTCTCCAATCCTGCTATCGTCTCCAGGCTGGCCACTTCTGATGCTGTGTGTTGGGGAGTAGTATGGGGCCGCTGGATGGGTATCGCTTCAGACTGAAGCTCCAGCAAGCGGGTCTTTAGAACAGTTTTCTCTTTCTCTAGATCTTTGATGCGTGCATCGCGTTGCGTGAATTCATTAGATACTTTCAGAATAGTGGACTCCAGATCGCGTGCGTGTAGGTCTTTTGCTACTAGCTTCTGTTCAGTAGCTTCAAGGGTTATGCGAATGTTTTGGGAGAGCACTTTCTCATTTCGGAGATCATCTGAGCAGTGAGATAGATCTGTTTCTAGACGAAGGGCGCGTTCGCTCTCTTTCGCGAGCTACAAGCTATGATTTAGAGCAGTGAACGATGTGTTGAGCAAGCGAAGGTGGATACCTTGTGAATGGTATCATTGAGAGTACTCCTTAGCTCGTCCAATTCCTGAGACTGGCGCATAATCTGATTCTGATGTGAGGCAATTTGAGAGTCTACATGAAAGCACAGGGGATGAGGCGACGAGCATAAGATAGAAAGGCTGATGAACGACTAGCCTTTGCTTGCAAGACGGTCCTTGATGGCCTGAGCCTCTTCGGAGACATCGTCCGCACCTATATTCCAGACAGACATTGGTGTGTCTGGAAGGAGGGTGGATGAGGTTGGGGAAGGAACGTAGATTGGAGGAGGGATTTAGTGGTAGTGGTAGTAGACACGGTCGTGCCATTGGCGCAGTGCCCAGTTGTATGTCACGTGAGTAACTGATACAAACTCGTTATACGTGAATGTCACGTGCCCGCGTCGTTCATCAGATTATTTCAAGATTGAATATTGAATTGTCTATTTACAGAAATCTGACTACTTATTTCAAGCTGGCGCCTCCGACTCAAGCAGCTCTCGACGTATTTGTGTATTTGTCTGGAAACTGCAAGTGTTTATAATGAAATATTCACCGTGGCTGGTCGGCTGAGGGAGGGATCATGATAACGGGAAGATGGAGTGACGTCATGGGGAGGACGTAGTGAACGGATTTGGTGGATGTCGCTGAGAAGACACTAAGACATCAATGCATCATGAACAGCCCCACCAATATACCCACGCGGAAACTGATCGATCGTCGTGCTTGAGTTGCAGGAGTGGATTTGGTATAGGTATATATACTTACTGGTGTCAGTATCACTCCCTACCGCACTTCTGATCCTTCAACGTCGGTCTGATCGTGTACTGTACTTATACCACTCCAGTCGCCGAGGACAGCCCACCCCATCTTCCTACCCAGAGCCACTCTTACTCTTGCTAGCTACTCTGCGTCACCTCACTTCTATCACTACACTCCAGTCAGCCTTTATAAGTATATCCATCCATCCACTGCCGTAAGCAGCACCCCTAATACTTATTGCTTTCCCTCGGCTCGCCATTTTATTCTTCTCCCCTGCCATCTTTCACTTGCTAATCCGTCCTCTCCTCCAGATCCACAATCATGATGACCCCGACTGATCCCCAGCCCACACAGGGCACTGTCAACCCCCCGTCTAAAGTTACCCTCCATCTCGGTCACCTCCCCAGCAAGAAGGATATCAAATCCTCCACTTGGCCTAGGACCCCCACGCGCGTCGACCCAAATAACCCTCCCTGGCCCGCTTACCGCGGCTACCATGAATACTCCTTCGCCCATGCCACCATGCAATCGCGTCTCCCCACTATCCTTGGAAAGGCCATAGAAGATACCATTCGCACCCTCAATGGCCAGTCCTCCGAGGAAAGAATCGTCGATCTTGCCGAGTGCATTAACAGGATGTGGGATCTCATGAACGATCTCAGTGGTAATGCAAAATTGAGGCCCATCATTGACGATAGTGAGGCAGACGTTGCCCTCTGGAACAAGGAGATCGCAAAGTACTTTCAAGGTACGTAATGCCTTTATCTCGGCAAGATAGTTTCCTTATCATTTTACCTCTTAAAGGCAAGGACTTTATGAATGCTCCCTGGCTCTTTGCCGAGGCATACAAGTACCGCCGTCTACATGAATGTTTTAGTATCAGCAAGTTTTGGTCAGACTACGATGTCTTTTACCGCCAAAAAGTCAGTTATTTCTGCTCTATTTGCTTATTTATTTGCTAATACTTTCATTATGGATAGTGCGATACATTCTCCCGTTCTTCTGATGCGGTTTTCGAGCTTTCAATGCGGTTTGCTGAGCCATTCAAAATTTCAGATGAGCTGTCACCTGAAGGAAAGTTAGAAGCCGAACGCAACATGTTTTTAGAGCTGACACAAGGTTGTTATATTTGATACTTAACTGAACTCCTCCCTTTTGATGTCCTATTTTAGTCTGCTTATGGGGAAACTCTACGGACCTGTCGCTTCTTATTAATATGACAGAGGAACAGATTAAAGCCCTCCAGTCCACAGGCGGAGATCATCTGGCCGCGACTGAAAAAAATATTCTTGGAAATGATCTCAACCGCCTCTGGGAAACTGTGAAGACGTTACGCGAGAAAACTGGTGGAAGAGTGGACTTCGTTCTCGACAACGCAGGATTCGAGTTGTACTGTGATTGTGTATACGGTAGGCTACCTTCGTTTTCAGTTATATTCTTACTAACGAAACCTCTTTAGCTGATTTCCTCATTCAGAGTGGCCTGGCTAACCAAGTTCGGTTCCACGGAAAGCGATTTGCTTGGTTTGTATCGGACGTGACCAAGAAGGATTGGGAATGGTTACTGAACACCATGGTTTACGGTCAATTGTTCCCCAAGGCTACCGACACAGAGATTGAATCCCTTCGTCGGTTAGGTGCTCGGTGGAAGGTTTGTGTACGACACCGTAATCCGCAGTAGTTCTTACCCATGGTCTTTTAGCAATACGAAAAGGAAGGCAAGTGGGTGTACGAACAGCATCCCTTCTGGTGTACAGGCTATACCTACTGGGATTTACATTCTGAAGCACCCGATTTGTTCTTGCACTTGTCACGTTCGGACCTCGTTATCTTCAAGGGCGACTTGAATCACCGCAAACTGACGTACGACTGTGCGGCACCTGCAAGTACACCGTTCGAAGTGGCAATTGGCCCTATGGCAAGCGCTGCTGGAGCTCCCAAAATCGCTAGTCTCAGAACAATCAAGAGCGACGTTGTCGTCGGTCTAGGAACCCAGGGTGATGAGATTGCTGAGAAGTTAGACGAGGCAGAACCTGGGTGGAAAATCAGTGGTAAATACGTACGTTTGCTTTATTTCTCTACCTACTATTTGTCGCTGATGTGTCCTTTCCAACTGAAGGCTGTCGTCTTGCTCTCCGAAGGCCGTCCTGGTGAGAAGGTTCGTTTCGCTTAGAAGAAAATGTTCATATGTGCACATGAACTGCTTTTGTACAAGTACCGCCAACATTATGCACCGTTTACAGCTATCCACATGTTTCTTGGAGCATTTGCACATGCTCATACTGAAAAGCGCATCACTTCTAAGTGCGTAAATTTAGAAGTGATTTGATATACCTAAGAGGTGAGCCAATCCGAGACGAAGACCAGAGTGAGTGTTATACCCATGTCAACCCACAATGGACATGGATTCCAGCTTGGACCCGACACCTGGGGCAACGCTACACATGGGCGTTTGGGTTTTGACAGAGCATAGCTTATGCTGTCTGATGAATAGATTGTATTCAAGCTTATACATAAGTTTGTTTCCAGAATTCGTGAATCCATGAGAAGTTAAATGACGAGTTCCGAGCGCGGAATGTTGTCGCCATGTTTTAGCTTTGCTTCGTGAAGTCCTTCGCATGGAGAGAAGCGTCACATGTGAATTTCGATCATACCTCAGCGGCGTATGCACGGTTGGAGTTGGAGGTTATTATGTGCGGATGGTGGGCGAAGATACGACCACGATGTAATTGCAACGTTGTATCATATCTGAAAGTCGCCGGCACTGGATATTAATAAACAAATCATCAGTCAATCGTCAGTAACTAAGGATAAGCAGCAGTACATGTGCCATCCAATGTTATAAATAGAATCTATCCTAATCAATAATAGATCGTCTAACTGTTTTTTGACCTTGCCATGCTGTAAGTCGAGCAACTAAGCATGACTTTGACATGCCTGTACTTACTCCAGGGATATGTATTTGCCTATGATAAACTTATCTGTATATATTTTTAGATATGGACGTTGAGTGGAATGTGACCTGAGATCTTGCCTGAAGTTGGCAACGTTGGGTGTATTGGCTTGGTATTGAACAACATTTATACTTTTCTGAGGAATACTCAAGTAGTCAACGTTGATAATCAATGCTTTTATCCTTTGAAACATTTCCAACACTTTACTGGTATTGTAGTCAGATAGTTATAAAGATTTGATAAAAATTTCAGAGTTCCACGCAAGGACTAGCTTTATATGTAATTAAGTAAGTATTACTATTAGGCTTTCAAGGGACAAGATCGTCATTGAAATTGTTAATGTTTGCGTTGAAGGCCGAAGTCCCGCAGCTTACTTAGTAAATAGCCTCAAACAGCGCTTAAAGTCGAACTTGTTCAAATTCAGAAATATTCATCACGGTACATGTACCGATACGAAGCATTTCCAGTACACTGTCAAATTCAAGCTAAATCGGAGATTACTTACTGCAACCCGAGCATTGTGTAAAATCTGTAACATCTGCTGGTGAAATAATTGCGTTCAGATAGCCAATATCGCGTCAAGAAGAAGTGACACGCGGTGCAGAATGCCAGACATGCAAATTTGTTTCAGAATCACTCGTTCTCTTGCTACTAGCCTCGATGGATCTTGCGAGAATATCATGCAATATGGCGTTACAAGAGAAGAGTCTCAAGGCTCGCCGTTAAAATCCCACCCATTTCAACTGTAAGCCGAAGTTTCACCTGATTTCACTTGTTTAAAGTATGCTTTGTCGCAGAGCACCTCCAACGTCCTTCTTGATGCCTTCTGCTTGGTCTATTTTTGCTATCAGATATTACTCCGTGGGATACAGAGATCCGGCAAGTGTACTATCCACTGGTGATGCGTATTCTGGAATGTGCGAAGAGTCGTATGGTCAAGATTGGAGGATTTGTGCTTCGACCTATTTTTAGCTGTCTTCACATCTTTCTTTCTAATTTGCCTTGCTTCGCAATTTGTTATTGCAAAACTCCTGTTGTTCAGAGATCTGCTCTGCTCTAAATGTCTATCTCTCACCCCATATGCCCATCTATGTAGCACAAGTATAAAACCCCAGGATGTTTGCTAAAGCTCTTCTTTCTACGCTCATCCTCGCCCTCACCGTGGCTGCCAATCCCGTCTTGGTCGAAAGGGCACCAGTGTCGTTGCCTTTAGCGAGGCGCGTCAATACCACCACTGTACACAACCTTGTTCGCCACGACCTTGCACGGGCCAAGGCATTAAAGGCTAGAGGCCAGGCAAAAGTCGCTGGCTTCAGCGAAGCTTCTATAATTAATGAACCAGTCGAAAATCAAGTAGTCACTTACGTAGCATCGGTTGGCGTTGGAAGCCCTGCCACCACTTGTACGTTTAATCACTACGTTTTTATCTAACCCGGTCCTTAGTTTTGACTCTTCTATAGATTCACTCCTCATTGACACGGGAAGGTATAGGACACTCATGTTTAATGTTGTAATTCGCTGACAACTACCTTTGGGTTTTTTACCCAGCTCCAACACGTGGGTCGGTGCAGATAAAGCGTATGTCAAGACTAGCACAAGCACTCAAACTTCAAATCGCGTGGTATGTCCATATTGCTGCAGCTGTGATCTCAACTATCCTAACTCTCTGTCGTGGCCTCATAAAGTCGGTCACCTATGGCTCTGGTTCATTCTCTGGTATTTATTAAGACTATCAAGTAAAAATAAAGCTGACCTATCTGGAATATAGGAAATGAATTCACGGACACTGTTACTCTTGCATCAGGTTTGGTCATTCCTAAGCAATCCATTGGTGTCGCAACTCGCGTAAGCTTTCTATCGTGATTTATATTTATCTGAAAAGAAAGCCAATATAATCTCACATTCACAGTCTTCGGGATTCGATGGTGTTGACGGAATTCTTGGGTAAGTTATAGCTTCCCATAGTTTTTGTGATGATACTGATATCTAATTCAAGCATTGGCCCCGTTGATCTGACCCTAGGTGAAACACATCCTGTTATACAATAATTACAATTACTTACGTTATGCTTTTAACAGACACACTTTCTCCCGCAACAGGTTCAACGGTGCCTACCGTCACCGGTAACTTGTTTGCTAACGGAGTTATTACATCAAACGAGATCGGTATTTCATTCGAACCCACTACTTCGGAGAATGTTGTAAACGGTGAACTCACATGGGGTACGTTTACATTTGGATTTATAAACCACTGCATGCAGTCATGCTGATATATTCTTCAAGGTGGTACAGACTCCTCGAAGTTCACAGGCTCGATCTCTTTTACGTATGCCGTTTGCATCCATTATGCATCATCAACAATTACTTAATTTTACATAGCCCGATCACCTCAACCTCTCCTGCAAATCAATTCTGGGGAATTAATCAATCGATCAGATATGGTACATCAACGACCATCCTTTCCAGCACTGCAGGTATCGTCGACACTGGTACCACCCTCGTTCTTATCGCTACGGATGGTTTCAACAAGTACAAGTCTGCTACGGGGGGTGTCCTTGACAATGCCACTGGTCTCCTTCGTCTCACGTCTACGCAGTTCGCGAACTTGAAGAGCTTGTTCTTCACAACTAATGGTGTAAGTGCGATGTCATTGAGAAAGACTACTAATGCTGAAACAAGTTTTACAGGTGACATACGAGCTTACGGCTAATGCTCAAATTTGGCCAAGAGCTCTTAATACCGCCATTGGCGGTACTGCTGGTAACATTTACTTAGTTGTTGCCGACCTTGGTTCCGACAGTGGCGAAGGCCTGGACTTCATCAATGGATTTGCCTTCCTCGAACGCTTCTACTCGGTCTTCGACACTACCAACAAGCGTGTTGGCTTCGCCACGACCTCTTTCACCACTTCTACTATCAACTAAGAGGCTAGAGATTTGGAAAATGAGTTAGGTTTTATATTGAATTAGCCGTTGTACTATACCCATCTTGTATCTATCAAGGAATGTCACAGATGAATGAATCTGAAGAGTTCTTAAACCAACACGATTCATGAATGCGGATCAGTCACACTACTATACTGTAGAGTCACCCTATCTATACGATGTGAAATGATACTGGAGATACAAAGGAATATAGTTGTGAAGCGACAAACTAACGATACATACAATGACAGCCTAACACAATTAATCCAGATCCTCTGCCCAGCCTCCTGGTATGTTATTGCGATTACTGTCGGACGATGAACTGCCACCTTCACTACCGCCCTGATTACCACTTCCATTGTGTTGTGAGCTGGAATTAGCATCCTGAGAACCTCTCCCGGTTAACCCACCAAATAGTGCTTGAAGAATTCCGCTGTGATCAGAGCCTTGATCAGGACGCGAACTTCTGTATTGTGAATCCTCACGACCCGCCCTAAATGGCGGCGGCGGCGTAGGAGCGTGATGATCAGGCTGTGGTACAAGTTGATGTCTACAGATGTAAAATAATAAACAAGTGTTACAAAACGAGTTTAATATACGTACCGACAGACTGGACAGGTACCACTAGACTTCAACCAAGGAATTATACACGGTTGATGGAAAGGATGTTTGCAAGGTAATGTGACTATAATTTGCTCATCTGGATCCTCTGTTTCAAGCTTAAACTGTTCTTTGCAAACCGCGCAATCTTTCTGCAGGGTTTCCGCTAAAAGACCCAGAATTGATAAGCTATGCAATAGTGATTTTTTTTATAGCTAGCTTACATCCTTCCATCAGAATCTCTCGAGGTAAATTATTCATAAGTTCTTCAGTAGCTGGAACGGGTCTATGGGCATTTGAATTTTCCATAATCTGTGTAATAATTTGATCCAAAGCTAGAAGAACCACTGAGTAATAGCTACATAAATGGTTACTTGACCAACCTTCTTCATTGAACACATAATCTCCTAATCTTCCATTTTCTGGTACGCCGAGACCACCTCTTAGCATAACATTTAGTGGATCGTGCTGCCCAAGAAGTGCCATAAGATACTGGGCCATCATCTGCCCTGTAATTGTTCCTCCAACTTGAGAACTGTCAGTATGCCCGGTGCGTACAAATCTGTTTAAATATCAATACAACGCCGCAGACAAACTAGATACGTAAAGATTCACTCCGACATAGTTGGCACTTGCCCAGGTTGTGCGGATGAACGGCCGGAGCGTTCACCCAACGTATTTGATCCACCGAAAGATAATACTCGTGGGCCCCCACTACCAGATCGAAGCTCAAAAGTAACGCGAGATCCCTGAAAAAGAATCAGTTTCTTTCGTGTAGTAAAACAAATCATTTACCGGAGACGGTATGCTGTTTCTGGGAGAACGAGGAGCTTGAGACATTCCGCGTTCCATCAGGGTTTGAAGGGTGTCTGGAAGAATAATATTTAAGTACAACTGACGTTCTTCCTTCTTCAAAACTCACGCAAAATCGTGTCCATGCCAGGTGGGAGTCCGTTTGGACCGATATCATCAGGATCAGCACCATGAGCAAAATTTCGTGGATCGTCTTCTGGGTTTTCCATCTGTGATTTGCAGCGTCAGGCACAGAAGGTGAACAAGAGACGAAGGAAGGCGACCTTTTCCACGAAACTGCTTCTACATGATGCACATACGGGATCTGGAACCTAAGTAGTTCTAATGCGTGAAGACAGACGTAAAGCTTGTAGTAATGAACAAACCATGAGCGGCCTCATCTCTGAGTGACACTAAAAGCAAGAAACTAAATGAATAAAACGAGCGGATGAGGATAACTAGTAACCTATCGACATACTTCATGACAGAACCAAAGTGGCTCTCGAGAAGACATGATTAAGAGTTGGAAGAAACGGATCTAGATGCTAATTGATTCTTGAATGGAGAAAGTGCAGGATTTCAATTATCGGCGTTCGTCAGTCGTAAGAGTTGAGCGAAGTCAGGAGGATAGATGTAAGCCAAAATGTAAAGTAATTACTAGAGATCAATTAGGTACCAGTACTACACAGTAATCAATCTGGTCAATGCTCATACCTGCTTATACTTATGTATGTACACGTGATAATTGAAATCTGGCAATTACATAGACTCTTGTTCAACCTCTTCAACAATATGACATATGGTTTCAAATTTCATCGATTCATCACTTTTACTACGAGGCTGGAACTACGCTTGGATTAATGCCCTCGTTGAATATGTCACTCGGTGGCTTATCTAATGGTGCGTACCTTAAAGCTATTTCTCTATTTAAACGGGATGATCTACCGGAAGTTCCCTATTATACGAATGTCAGCTTTTGTGCTGCTTTTCATTATGAGATTCTATCTGGGTTCACTGATTTCTCTCCTCGTTGTTCATTCCTATCTCCCAGCTAATACGTCCTAAACACAGGTAAGCATGATAACCTAAAGACTCCAAGCCAACTTCAAGCTTAGTTCATTGTGAACAAGGTCACCATTTGTTCTGCGCTTACTAGTACTTGTGCTTCGTTTCACTCACTTGCGCGTGGCGGCACAGACTGCATACATAGCTTCAAGTTCTTGCCAAAGTTATAATAATAGTTAGTATACAGTATGTATTACTAGTAACTACCGAAATATTATTGTCCAATCCCATGATACAGTCTGATCTCCATTGTGTCGCGATCAGCCTGGGGTTGGTTTTGCGGCAGAGAGACTTACGGGCAATTGTCACTAAGATAAGTAATATGCATATCAAAAAGGATATCTAACGACAATGGTCAGTGCGCTAGCTAAACGTGTATGTGTGAGGAGGGCAATGCTACTATAACCGTGAGCGTTTTGTTCTTGTCCACAATCCCGATTAATTCCTTCTACATTTGCAGTCATCTTTCAAGTACTCTAATTAGTGGTGTGCAGATAAGTATGTTGCCACTCGCAGCTACAGTACTGGTAAACGCCGTCTATTTAAAGCTATTCCATTCGTATCTGAAGGCACAATTATTACCACCTCAGCTGGGTTCTTCACAGGTAGCAGGTTTCATCTTGCCAGCAACTTTTGTGGCCATCACTCTCCTTTATGATATCGGCTCTTCGATATTCTCCTCCGTAATGCCTCTCGGGAACGTAGTTAAAGCCGTTCGTTCTCCTTTTGCGAATTTTATAACTTTCAAGGATCTTCCGGGGCCCATCGACGCGTCACCGAGAGCAGAGACTGCTTTCAAAGTGCGGTCCTTAATAACTATCGGGGGAATTACGTGTATAGCGTGGACGGGATATTTGGCGTTCTCCCTTTATGTTTCGGATAACTTGACAGCTATTGTGAAGGCGCTGAGTTTGAGTCTTTCCTGGGTACGTCTCATTTCGGATGAAATACTGAAACATATTTCAGACGTAGTTCAAGGCCTATATCACCTTCAGGACAATATCCAGTCCCCCCTCCACCCCGCCCTACATGTCACTTTTGTTCTGTGTGACCGCATTCCTCGGCTCTTTGGGTAGTTTCGTCTACGGCATCGTTCAGAATGACATTCAAAGTAGCGACATTCTATTGGAAATATTGATATCTGTACCCTCAATTCTCTTCACTGTCGTTGCAGGAAGCCTACCTGTGTACGCCGTTCGCCCATCGATGAATGTTGCCCAGCCAGGAGACGTATATTTTGTTCTCATATCCTCGATATGCATAATTGCTAAAGACTCAGGAGAATAGGTACCTTCAGTTCACTCCACCTGCCCAGAGGACGACGTTACGCTGTGGTCCTGGTCAAGTTTTAAATTCGTAGAACCGATCCTTTTCTTGGCAACGAAGAAAACTTTAAATGAAGAGGACGTTTGGAGCCTCTCTCCTTTCTTCTCACATAGCACTATATTTGGGAAACATTTGGAATATCGGAGACTGTGCGTCATCATTATCTTTCTTTCTTGCACTTCATTTATTGCATTAGGTATCCGAAGCATACGCTCCTCCGCTTTCTACTGGTTTCCAACTCTCTGGATTTGATCCTTGATGTGGTCCTTGAAATGTGGAGCGCAGTTGTGGGTAAGTCGTACCTCTAATAATTGATTAACTAATCGTGATTGTTCGAGTTGCTAGGTTTTGTTCCACCGTATGCTCTTAAGAAAATCCTTGCTGCATTGACGTCAGGCTCCGGAGGCCTGAAATCCGCTTACTTCTGGTCGCTTGTAACTTTCTTGGTGCATCTTTCTTTTGCACAGGTTGATCTTTTCCAAAGCTGGCATACCAGAAGATGCTACGAGCGTAGTCGCGGCCAGTTATTTTGTATAATTCACTACAAATCATTAAAGCGACGCGATATTAATGCAAAAGTGAGCACCGGCAATGACGAAGATCCTGCAGACCTCGGAAAAATAGTCAACCTTATGCAGTAAGTCTATTTTGCATCTATAAGCAGTTGATTAATGTGCTTGCTTACTCAGAGGCGATGCATATGCTGTAGCACAGAGATTCTGGGAGTTCTCAGGAATATTCACTTCACCTGTAAGACTTACTATTGCTCTGACATTTCTCTATCAGTACGACTTCCTATTTGTCCTTCCCCTTTCCGTATTGACTGAATTAATAGGATTTTGGGTTGGAGTGCATTTGCGGGAGTGGTAGTTATCATTCTTGCGTACGCATTGAATTATCCACTAGCGAAATATAATATTTCGGTTAGTATTATAGCAATTATGCTGTACCTAATTGCTCATGGGATCAAAGATCACAAGATCATCCTGGAAAGCAAAAGATAAAAGGATGAACGTCGCAAATGAACTCCTACAAAATATTCGTTTCCTTAAATTCTATGGCTGGGGTGCGTGCATTTACCGATAACTTCTGATAAAGCATACATTTATATTATATAGAATATACTTGGTCACGCGAAGCGGAAAAAAAGAGAGAAATAGAGCTAGATTGGCGCGTAAAGCAAAACGTAGTGGAGACATTCATATCATTTATATGGTAATTTTCTTCTTTCCCTAGGAGTAAGCTTGCTAAACTCACCACAGGATATGGATACCATCGGCTACTGCATTAGCCACCTTTCTGTGCTACACTCTAATCGCTGGCGAACAGTTGACTGTTTCCAAGGCCTTTACATCCATAGCACTCTTTAGTCAGTTACAAGAGCCTATGACTGCATTACCAGGGCAATTCTTCGCTATGTTGCACGGTATGTACTATACATCATTACGTATATGTAGGTTCTGAATATCGCCAATTTTCTAGCCTACGTTTCTATGCAGCGTATTGAATCTTTTTTACGCGAGGATGAAGTTGCAGATCGGGCCACCACATTATCCATGAGCGTACAAGATGTCGTTGACGATACAGTCGGGTTTGCTGATGCGTCGTTCAGTTGGGATGTACCGTCACATGCGAATTTGGAACTCGCCCGATTCCAATTAGGCCCATTGGATATCATATTCCCCCTAGGAAAACTAAGCCTAATTACCGGACCTACTGGTTCTGGAAAAACTGCATTGCTTTCCGCACTTCTTGGAGGTGATCTTAATCGCTTGTCTACTATATTTCCGTAGCTCACGCCTCTAGAAATGACTTGTATATCCGGGCGTGTTCGTCTGAATAAGTCAGACCATAGGGTAGCTTACTGCGGACAAGCACCATGTCAGTGAAGATATCACTTTGATACCCGTGATTCTGATTCTGATTTTAATTGCTACTTTTATAGGGCTTGAAAATGCTACTATCCGTGATAATATTATCTTTGGTTCGTCTAGAGGGTTCAACGAAGTTCGCTATAACGAAGTTCTGGATGCATGCGGACTATTGCCCGATCTTATTATTTTTGCAGCAGGAGATATGACAGGCAAGTCAATGAATATTCCCTTTAAAAATACTTCAATATTTATTATAACCTTCAGAAATCGGCGAGAAGGGTATCACTTTATCTGGGGGTCAGAGGGCCCGTATAGCTCTGGCAAGAGCGATGTATTCAGACGCGAAAGTCTTATTGTTAGATGACCCGTAGGTACAATTATGCATGAACGCCAAGTAGATTCTGATTCCACTGATTCCAAGGTTGGCGGCTGTCGATATGCATACAGCTCAGCATCTCGTCACTCGTTGCCTTTCTGGTTCCCTCGCCTGTGACAGGACCATTATACTTGTTACGCATCATATAACACTTTGCCTTTCCGCAGCTGCATATATGGTTGCGCTACATAAGGGGAATATTATACAACAAGGAACATTGACAGAACTGGCCAAAACTGGTGCATTACAAAGTTATGACGATGGTGACAAGGAACCTGAGGACCCTAGGCCATCGTTTACCCAGGTTTCTATTGACGTTCCTGACCATTCTATTTCTGATAACCTTAAACTTCATTCCGAGCAACAGTCAGGCAATGGCAAGCTTGTCGAAATCGAACACCGTGCAGAAGGGCGGGTATCTTTTAAGACATACAAGATGTATATTCATGCTGCGGGAGCTATATGTTGGGTCTTGACCTTGTTACTGATGTTTTTAATTCGATTAATCAACATTACGAACCAGGTATGTTTTGTAACTAAGAACCACTTCTCATGATTTCTGACATGGTTGTAGGTATTTCTTGCTAGCTGGGGCGAGGCTTACGAAGAGACATTCCCTGCGGTTTCGGATGCTCCTCCGTATCATGTCTTTTCCAAATACCCATGGGACAGTCTACCATCTCCAAATGCCGATGTCAAACCATGGCTAATGATCTATCTATACATATCCATGGCAGGAGCATTCTCCGTTCTATTTTACATTGCTATAGGTTATTATGCCAGCCTTAGAGCTTCGCGTTCACTTTTCACGTCATTACTTCGGCGCATAACTCGCGCCCCGGCTCGCTTTTTCGATACCACTCCCATCGGAAGGATATTGAACCGCTTTACAACTGACATTAATACTGTCGACGGTGCTCTTCAAAATTCTGCGAGGAGTTGCTTGTCGGGTATTCTGAATTTTCTGGCTTCATTTACAGTTATCTTGGTAGTGATTCCAACATTCGCACCATTTGCATTAGTCATTGCATGGCTGTATATTCGACTTGCAGGCCCTTACATCCAGGCATCCCGAGACCTTAGGCGACTTGAATCTGTTTCCTTATCTCCTGCATTCGCTGGTTTCGACGAACTATTGAGAGGAATAACACACATCAGAGCTTTTGGGATGGAGACACGTTATCAAGATCGATTTTATGAACGAGTACGGTCTTATTTGATAGATCAACGAACGGCTGATAGACTGGATATATTCAGGTAGATAAGTTCCAGTCGTTTGACCACGTATATGTGTGTTCGAATTCAGCTTCGTGATGTTTTGATACTAAAACGTATATGTTCCTGCAGTGGCTGGTAAATGGTTGGCTTAGATGGAGATATGACTGTAAGTGTTTTACACCAATGCATGTTACAGGGCATCAACCATTACGCAGGTCTTGGATCTGTGGTGGTTTTCACTGCAACAACATTTGCTTTGTGGAAAGGAGTCACCGACGGTTCCGCCGCTATTGTAATAGTACAGGCGGGTATCTTCGCGGAAGCAAGCCGGCAACTTGTCAGGTTCGTCTATCCAATAGCATTCCTAGCACGGTGTTTGACTTTAATTTTAGAGTAGCCGCACAGCTAGAGTTAGACTTCAACAGTGTCGAACGAATCGTTGAATACTTAGATGTCCCTCAAGAGTCTCCTGCAGTAGTCGATAACTTCCGGCCTCCTGCGTATTGGCCATCAAGTTCTGGCGAAATCACTATCGAAAATCTATATGTGCGCTACGCACCCCATCTTCAGCCCGTGTTACGCAATCTTTCATTGAATATTCTGCCCGGAGAAAAGATTGGTATTGTGAGTGATAATTACACACGTTTAACTGATTGCTCTAACTGATATAATATGTGATCCATAGGTTGGGAGAACAGGCTCAGGTAATACAATGATTTCGATTTGAGATTTATGCTACTTGCTAACTGTATTCTGCTTAGGTAAATCTACATTGGCATTGTCCCTCTTGCGAATGGTTGAGCCAATGAGCGGAAGAATAATGTATGTGTCCAAATGTTTTGATGTTACGTTTTTTATCAAGCTGGACAGAGTTGATGGCATTGACATTTCAACGATTGGTCTGGAAGATCTGAGACAAAAGATTGTGCCTAGTTAATTTCTCTCTTGAATTGGATAAGCTATTAACCATGTGGTGATAGACAATTATCAGCCAAGACGTATCACTTTTCTCGGGAACAATACGAAGTAACCTGGACCCATTGGAAGATTCAACATCTGCAGAATGTTTGGAAGTCATTAGGCGTTGCCACCTAACTTCAATCCTTAATCACCTTTCGACTGAAGAAGAACCAACTCCTTTGGATATGAAGATAAGTCAGGGCTCACTAAGTGCGGGAGAAAAGCAACTAGTTGCCCTTGCTCGTGCGATACTAAGAAGGACAACCATTATCATTATGGACGAAGCAACATCCCAGATTGACGAGAAACTAGATGAGCAGGTAAACTAACAATTGACTTAATTGTATATACACTTACGAGGTCTTGATAGATCCAGCAAACAATCCGGGAAGAATTATCAACCGCTATTGTCATAACAATCGCTCACAGGCTCAAAACAGTGATGGAGTGTGACAGAATAATTGTACTGAACGACGGAGAAATTGTTGAAATAGGCCGGCCGAATAACCTACTAAAAAAGGCAGGAGGGGCCTTTAGGGAATTGTGTCGAAAGAGTGCAGACTGGACTCAGCTGGTTCAGGTGCACACAGAGTAGTAAAATGCTTGCTGCTTGGCGGGTTGACCAGCAGGTCTGTATTCAACATTGTCATTCAACTTGCATTCGAGGTTGTTAGTTGCTTTACTAAACCCATCCTACTACTATTTCCCCCCTCTATCAGTGTTTACATCCGCGGTACTTCCTACGACGGATTTACTTATCTCTATTTTCCTTTGGCGTTCGTCCAGTCTATTAACTATATCGTTGCTTGGCGCCCAACAATTTCATTCCGCCGCAGACAATATACTGATATCAGTTATAGGAGTGAATTACACCTTGCTCCAATATTCGACGAAGCAGGTGTCTAGTCATATCAAATTGCAGTACTGTCTTTCCTTCGCAAGGGAGCGCATCTTTCTTAGGTAACCCAGTCGTGCATGCTGCACCGCCTGAGAGAAAGCTTCGAAGACAGTCAGAGCGAAAAATAACGGGCGGGTTGGTGGCCCCAACTAGTGTTGGATGTCATTCTTGCTCATTCTTGCCGGAGCCGTCAAAGATGGAAAGTAGCATAACAGCAGAACCTGCTACACGCCAGACGAGAGAACAGCATTAAGATAGGCTTCATACTGTCAATACGGCGGAACAGCTTGCTACATGCTTGTAGGCTGGACGTACATACTGTGCTCATGTGACGAACCTAATTGAACCATACCGCTGCGGCGCTGCCTCTTTGTTGCAGTCCTTCGTCACGGGATTATTGATATTAGATTTCAGCTTTCCCTGGCCTGATACCAATCGTTGATTTCATCAGAATCAAACTACCAGGAATGAGCTGAGGGTACTCTATCTAAGACTACGTGTCTGCATACCGGTGAAATTTAGCAAGCGTGATTTTGACAAAAAGTACTGTACCTGCTTGGATTTAGGGTTTATCATTCGAACCATTTAATGGTACATTCGAGGGAGGGATCTGTTTCTCTAGATAGTCTGAAATAGCGATACCCGTGACGCCAACCAGACAAACACCCAACGAAAACATCATGCGTGTCCTGGGTGGAAGATCTGATGTGTGTAAGCTATGGTTTCGATATCATATCTAGACTCACTCAACCACGTCTGCAAAAAAGACTTTTTTTCCGATGCGGGCATCATAGTAAGTGTACTAGTGTAAGTATACTAGGAGTGGTAGGAACTCAGAACTGAAGTATACTGTACAGTCTACAGACAGTACTTGTGTTTGAACTTGTTACATGTTTTGGACTATTTACCTACAGCTTCTGGACGTGACACTGATAGGACTATGAGATAATCGCTGCTGATAACGGCGGAAATGTTCACTGGACTGGTATGAACAACGCTTGCGCTTGGATGCCCCTGCTGACGACCTTATAAGATCGAACACCTTGGGACAGTCTCATCCATAGTAAAGGATCAAAACGGCTGCACTCTAACTGTCGCCGACTCTGCTCCCATCTTGGCTGATTGTCACATTGGAGATTCAATTGCAGTTAACGGTGCCTGCCTGACTGTCACTGAACTTGACGTCTCAAAGGAAGGGGGATGGTTCAAGGTCTGGCTTGCAAACGAAACTCTGGATCGCACTGATCTAGGTGAATTGGTTATCTAATCATTTTCTACATCTACTGAGGGACCCGCAATCACAGGCGAGCGCGGGGTTGGAGATCAGGTTAACCTCGAACGTGCGATGGGTGCACATGTAAGATTCGGGGGGCATTTTGTACAGGTGAGAGTTGTATTAATCGCCGCAGTGGCAGGGACATTCGCTTACGCTTTGCGCCGCAGGCACACGTAGACACGACTGCGACGATTGTGGACAGGGCCTCGGACGGTGACTCACTGAGGCTCACTTTCGAGCTGCCAGAGCCTACGCCCTCCAGGCCATCGCTATTGCCATACTTGATTCCAAAGGGATACGTAGCTGTGGATGGGGCTTCTCTGACATTGACGGGGGTGGATGACGACAAGCGGACGTTCAGTGTGATGCTGATCATGCACACGCAGGAGAAGATAACGCTCAGCAGGAAGCAGGTTGGAGGGAAGGTGAACATTGAGGTGGACATGGTTGGGAAATATGTAGAGAAGAGTGTGAGTGCGGCGTTGGGAGGGGGAGGGTCGGAAGGAATAAGGGGGCTGATTGAGAAGATTGTGGAGGATGTGCTCGCAAGGAAGGGAGTAATTAGAAAATGAAAATATTAGAATAATAAGTAGGTTTACAATGACATCTGAAATTGGGGTTTGAGACTTCCAGACCGCTTCCATTGTGTCCGATATCTTACCGCGTCCTCAAACTTGCATATTATTCAAATATTATTCTCACCTTCTCTTTTTCCTTCTCTCATTTCCCCAATTCTTTATATATACCTTAATATTCTTTCATGGAAGGTCTTGTGCTCAAGAGAAAGGTTCACCACCACTCCTCCTTCCCTTCTTCTCCTCCTGCTCAACCCTCTCTCCTCAGGTCACCGTCGTTTCCCGACTCAACGCATCCCGCCCCACATCCCCTGCTCTCCGTCCAAACCCTACCAACATTCCCCGCCCCGCCTCACCAACCAAACACCCTCTATCAACCGACACCTTCAGGCCCAAAGCAAAGGTCAACAGCAGCGCAACCGTTCGAAAGCCCCCCAGTGTCGTTGGCAGCTCTCATCCTCGTTCTGCCTCAAGTAGACCCAACAGCTCATCGGGAAGGGACCCACTCCAACCTCCCCGTCCCGCTTCTCCGACCAAGGTCACACCGCGCGTTCGAAATGGCGCCCTGTCGCCTACTATCCAACCCAAGGTAGCCGGCAGCTCGTCGTTGCGCTCTGCCACACCAGAACTACGAACCCGCGCATTCACCGCTTCTTCCGATGCACTGCGACCGGCTGAAGAGCCTGCCCGCGCCCGTAATTCCAGCTTCTCCCTTCAGCATTCAGTCTCGCATTCACAGCTCCATCCTTCTAATGACGCCCCTCCCCGACGAAAACCTCTCGAACTCTCGCCTGGTTCAAACACCAATATCTCACCGCCTGCTAGAATAAAGTCTAAGGTTACTACAATATCGAGACAGGACACGTCAACTGCATCTCCTTCAGGATCGTCGCACCTCTCCCCGCGACCCGCGACGGCGCGTGCGCGTGCCCCCTCTATGTCTTCTTCCTCGTCTGTTCGTTCCACCCCTCCTTCTCAGGGAATTTATCCTATTACAGCAGCCTCCCCTGCCGCCAATCCTCACCGATATGCCACGCCTCGCCCATCTCCATCACGTCTCAATGCCAGTATCTCCCATAACCAGTATCAACCATTTGGGCATATAAATGACGATTCACCTGTGCAATATGCGCGAATCAATGGTAGGGCCAAAGTGGATCCCGCCTCCATACCCCTTCCTCCCAACTCTCCTCCATCATCGTCACTATCGTTTTCTTCGAGGTCTTCTGTTTCACATTCATCATATGCCTCGGAGTCGAGTCGTAGTCTAAGTAGTGCTCCAACAACACAACGAAACGGAAGTCCGGAAGGTCTTGCTGCCACATTAGATAACCTTGTGAATTATGCTGGGAACAGGGCAGATGACTCGGTTGATAGCGGACAAGACCGAGATACGGACGGCGAGAACGACGAAGAGCGTAAAGTTCGAGCCGAGGCGAAGTCAAACAGAAAGGTAACTTCTCTCTTGTGAACCAAACTAAACTTCGGATACTGATCAACTGTAATGGTTAGATTGCTGATCTTGAAATTACCAACCGGTCTCTTCTTGCTATCAATGCCTCGCTCGAATCGACGAAGAACCGACAAGCAAAAGAAATTCGTGAACTACGTCGAAAACTACGCGAGTCGCGTTTAATTCTTCCTCCTGTCACTTTCCGAGCTGTTAAATCTTCACTGGACCATGATGATACTGCAGAGGAATCAGACGAATCGAGTGGTTCTGAAGACGAGGTGGAGGCTGAAGACGAGGCTTATAACCGAGTGAAGACCATTCTTGAAGGGTTGCTTGAAACCGGAAAACAGGCTCTAGAGGCGAAAATGGAAGATTTCCCTGAGGGCGGTAAGGGGGTTGCGAAGGTGCTTACTGCTGACGAAGTGCGCACATGGCGTGATTCGAGAGGAGTAGCCTCAGACATCGACTCTCAGTCCATCTTAGAGTTGGATAAAGACGACGAAGTGGACTTCGGCGGTGCAATTAGTCAAAGTCAGCAAACACTTGTACCGGATCAGGCTGATATAGGAGCTATGGTCAATCACTCCCGACCCTCGAGTCCTCTGCCGCCCATACTAATAACACACTCGAGCTAAAGTTATGTAGAAACTATACAGGACCCTCTTTTCTACTTCACGAACGACCGTGTAATAGACGGGATTATGAAATATACCCCGCATGTTTCAAAACTTCAGAATTCTTTACAAGCAGTTCGATTCATTTCATATTACCATTTTGTCTAATCCGTTCTCCTGGTTACAATACACTATATTCAAAGTCGTGATATATTCTTCCGGTCTAAGTAGAAAATCGAGAGATTCTATGCGAGTTCCTAGTCATCCGACGGCCGTTGAGCTCGTTTTGCCAGCTAAAGTTCCCGGTTGTTCAGATTTCCAAGTACTAATTAGCAATAAATCAAAGCTCACCAATGCAGCGAGATCCGTTTGCCCCGGTGCAGTTGGTGGTTTCACAACTGTTCCAGGTCTAGACGAAGTAGAAGGAGCGGGGCGAGGTGCGCTTGGAACAGGTGGTTTGGCTGCTCCCTTGACAGCCCCAGGTTTAGGAGCTACGACCGGTGCTCCAGGCTTTGCTGGAATGACAGGCTTAGGCTTTGTAGAGACAGGTGGAGGAGGTTTCAAGCCAATAGCACTTGAAGGACGTGAGTTAGATGGAGAAGCTTCCAAAGAAGTAGGAGCAGATTTCTTCCATGGTGCAGCTGACCCATTCGCTGCTGCCATACCAGGGAATACGGCAACAGGTTTTGCGGATGGGTTTGCTGTAACTGCCGCGGAGGTAACCTTCGGACCCGGAGTTGGGACAGGTCGAGTTCTCGGCGGGGGAGGAGGTGCATGTGTAGGTACAGCTTTGGGTGGTACCAGCTCCAAATAGTTATTTGGTGCCCATCCTTCCACACCATCCTTCTTCACAAGCCACCAGCCGTTGTCATCTTTCTCAACCAATTCTACGACCTCGTCCTTCTTTAATGATAGTTCACCTTCTTGCCCTTCGAAAGGAAATTTGGCGCGATACATCGGCGTCTCCGGTTTCGAGGGAGGCGGGGGTGGAGGAGGCGCAGCTTGACGGGGAGGAGCTGGAGGATTTCGCGGAACTGTATTCGAAGTAGGAGTAGAGGGGTGGGCAAGTGTTTGCTTTGTAGTCGGCGCAGGCGCAGGCGCCACAGCCGACTTCCCAGGCAGAGGCTGAGTAGCTGGTTTCGGTCTAGGAGCAGCTTTAGGTTTCTAAGGCATACGTCAGTATCGGACCTCGAGCTTATCAGAGGACGCACCGCTGAAGGACCACCGGCACGAAGCAATTTTCCCTGTGTAATTGGACGAGCGACACCTGCCTTTCGTTTTGCTGGAGGTCGGGACACACTATTGGCGGGCTCCCCAGTAGGAGCATGAACTGTATGACTCTTGTATATATCGTCCTTAGTAACAGTCTCGTCCCTGATGAATTTTATAGTTTGACGTTTGTCTTTCTTCTTCGCATATTCGATCCTACGAGAAGTGTAAGTGCTGCACAATGTTCATAGCAGGAACACCCGCACGTAGGTCCAATAATAACATTAATACTTGCTTGAGTTAGCTGCAACAGGTGAGTGACTAGCTCGGTCTTAAAGTACGTGCTAAACACAGGATCTCCCTCTTCTGAAACATTTACATTAAGAACCTGCAAATTTTTAAGCAAGAAATAGCCAAGCTGATGCAGAGATAACTTACAATCCAGTCATCCCGAAGATTGGAAAGAGAGACGCTCTTGATGGTGACGAGTGGTATCTTTCTTTCGAGTGTATAATGTACGCGCCCATCCTTTGCCGTCATTATGACTATATGAGCAGCTTTCTCTGTCTAAATGGAATATAAGTGTTATCCAAGGCATGACGTTATATAGGACATACCACAATGAGATATCTCGGACTTGGTTTGCTTGAGCGACCCAACTTGGAGACAAGTAGCTGAATCCTGCCACTAAATGTAACATTGTCCTCTGCAGGCGCTCAGAAATTAGGTATTCAGAATGCTAGTAAATACTCACTTCCCAAGCCCACAAGCAGCAGCCAGTTCTTCTCCAAGGGCGCTCTTCCCATTTATGTCAAGGTAATCACCCATGAAACGGCGATAACTAATAAGACTGAAGCGGCGCCTTTCTTTGCGCCCAGCAAGGATCTGATGACCATAATCACGAACTTGAGCGTACACAATCCCCTCTTTGTTATTCTTCCAAAATCGTTGAATTCGACGAGCGCACTCGTGTTTGTAACGCATGTAATTTCGGAAAGCACGCTGGATACGTGCCGCCATGTTATGCCAGTATCGATCACGCATCGTTTCCAAAGCAAAGAGTGTTTCCGGGTTCTTAATGAAAGCCTTCGTAACCCCCATTTGCCATTCCTCCTTTGCAATTCCAGTGTCCTTCAGAATCTGCTCGCAACCAGACTTTGAATCTCCAGACCATGTATATTCTCCGGCGTATGATGTATTAGGGGAAAGTAAGTAGAATCGTTCGACCATCTTCTCGAACGTATTACGATATGCGAAACCAGCTCTGCGAACACGAATATTCTCTTGTAATCCAAGATATTTGATTTGATGAAGAATAGCTTTAGTATCATATTCACTGGGGCTGCGGTTTTGATTAGGCTTGATTGTTCGTATGTAGGAAGGCTGAGCTTTCATAAGGTTTTCTACGAGAGCGCCGGCAGATTGCTAACAAAAAGGATTTATATTTAAGACGACTTCACTTATGTTTGGAATAAAGCTTACTTTTATTCTATCACCTGCAGTTGGTGGTCGCTTCTTGCTGTTTGGATCGGGACGATCTGGAAATAGCTGTTGCAGGAAGGTGTCCGAACTACCCGCAATTAAATCAAGTAAGTCTTTAATGAGAGTATCCTTATTCTTATCGGTCATTCCCGCCACATTGTACATCACATCCCCGGCGTAGTGCCTAACCAGGAACTGGGCACCGCGAGCTTCAAAGTGGGGGTTGGAGGATAACATAGCTGTTCTCTGGACAAAACTATTATCGGCCGCTGCGGGGTCCGCGTGGGCCGTTGCACAGGCATCATTCAAAGCAGCGAAAATACCAGGGGGACGCCGTTCTTCAATAAGGTCACAGACAATCTTGTTGTTAAAGTACTTGATCGGCGTCCACTTTATTTGTTCTCGGACATATTCTTCTTGTTCTGTCTTGAGTGTAAGTTCGATGAAAATCTGTTGCAACTTCTCGTTAACGTAGTTAATACACAATTGCTCGAAGGAATTATCCTGATTTACATCGTTAGGAAATAACGAAGTAAGGTCAACTGAAATTACCTCAAAATTTCAAATCCAAAGATATCCAATATACCAATAATTTGTGCATGAGAACCTCGAGTTTTCATTGAAACATTAATGCGAGAGACAATCCACTCGAAAAGGTTATTATAGATAGCTTTAGCCAAAGCATCTCGCCCTGATCCAGCCTGAGCAGGATTCAGTGGGACGTCATAAATAGAGCCTCGTCGGCCTCCTCTCGTTGTTTCCATGATTCTTGACGTCAAGGCCTTTTGAACGAGAGCAGGCTCTACCTCCATCAGATATGCAACGAAGTCTGTTACGCTGGTATCGGCGATCCTGGAGTTTCCGTCGTCCGCTTCCTCAAACTGGACATTTCCTAGCCAAAGGATAATAGCTAGCATCTTGAAGATCTCATTTTGTTCTTCCAAGGAAAGTCCGATGACTTGCATTGCTTTCTGTACTATCGTTATACATCATATTAATAAACACTCTGCGTATGTTGCTCACAATAGTGTCGTGATAGTCCTTCACGTCGTCGATGTCCTGGACTTCCAAACAGTTGCTTAGACTGGTATAAGCGTACGCTTCAGGTCCCTGTAAACCAAACGATTCTGGAAGAACAACTGAGGCTGGCACTCATACTGGTAAAGATAATATTACTAACCGCGTTGTTCATCTGAAGCACCTTTGGTAAATTGATAAAATATATGGAAATTCCGCTCATTCTCAATTTGTCCAACCACACGACCTTTCTCAAGAAGATAATTTGTGATCTGTGCACCAACAGGCTCGCCACGATCGTTAAACATGATTTCAAGATATTTTCCCTGATAAATGATGAGAAACAGATCAAGACGATAAATCTTTGTACATACATGTCGGCTGGAGTTGTTATTGCGAAGCGTTTTAGCACAACCAAAGCTTTCAAGAAGGGGGTTCGTAGCCAAGACCATGTCCTTGATCTCTTGAATGCTGCTATCTTGACCACCAGATACAGCAGCGATGTATTGCATGATACGCTTGGCAGCTTCGGTTTTACCAGCCCCAGATTCGCCTGAAATAATAACGCACTGGTTTTCATGATACGCATTCATATTATAGTACGAGCTTTCAGCAATACCGAAGACATGGGGTGGCACTTCGAGCCTGTTCTTTCCTTTATATTTTTGGAGAGTATCATCATTATAAATCCCGAGATCTGGTATGATATCAGCATTTCAAGTAAGGATAGAACTAAGGACGAACAGTACCTCGAAAGGGATTGACAGATATGAGTACTGCGCCGATGTAGGTGTATATCTCGCCGTTTGTCCATCTCTTCTGAAGATTTTCATTGATACTTTCATTACTGATAGTTGTAAGCAATGTCATATCCGATACGCCAACTTGTTTCTTCTTAAACCCCTCTTTCCAATCGGCCTAGATTGAAACCGAATCAGCGAAATGAAGTCTAAGTGTACTACACATCTACCTTCGCCACCTTAGTTTGGCCGCCACTCTTCTTAGGTGCAGTGGCGACCTTCTTTCCGGCCTTCTTTGAGGGGGCCTGTATGGTTGTTTATCAGTACGGTAACTTATGGTTTGTGTAGGGATATAACAAACCATCGTGCAATATAGCAGAAAATAGTTGTATCCTGGAAGAATATAAAGACGGAATTCGAATCGGATGTGTGCAGTGGATATTGATATGGAAGGCTGAGGGAGAATCACCTAGATGAGGGGTGTGCAAGGGGATCGTGCTCTATCGCAGTTGACGTCGAGTACTTACTCGAGTTACGCCGCAGAGCTCAAAGCTTAATTGAGGATGACCTCATCCAAATGACCAGCCACATTGCTTGTGACATGTGACAGTAAGTAACACGTCCTTACACTTGATTTAAGATTAACACTTGTTGGTACTCAACTACAATAACTTAGTATCACCGCTACATCCTAGCGCTACACGCCGCATCATAACGAAAACACATTTATCTAGCCAGACGTATCATTAATTATAATTTTGACCGTCTCCATAGCTGGACCTAAAACTGCTTCATTGCTTCTCATCTTTGGATCCTTTATTATATTAACCAATGCCTGCATTAATCCAACCCTCTTGGCGTCCTGTGCAAGCGTTCTCCGTGCCTTCATATCCTCGATACCGATGAACAAGCTTCGTGCACAGATGACGCCTCGGTGAGTCAATCCTACATCTGTCGTGAAATCGGCAGCATCTTCTGGGTGTTCTTCAGGCGTCAGTGCCGTAGGATCAATTAATTGAGTGATAACTGGTAAGATGCGCCCACGTTCTTTCTGCAGGTTGATCAACGATTGACATGCGCTGGGTGCCGATGCCACCGTCGCCAGCGCGCCAGATGCTGCCAGGCGGGTGGGAAGGTCCTCCACATCCGATAATGCTGCCAAAATCTGAATCCTCGATTTTATCGCTTCATTGTAGTCCTTCCCTCCACCGTATCGTTCGAACACATCGTCAGAGCCCGTAATCAGGTTGCAAATTAATTCCGTGGCAGCCCTTCGCACGAGCGTATGGTCTTCAAGCAAAAGAATTTCAACCTTACTTAAAAGCCCGTCGGCCTTCGCAACCCGAGAGGCTACTTCTGCACTGTGAGACGATAAATTTGTCAAGGCCATCATAGCCTCAAATCGTTGTAATAACCTGGATGAGGAGTGTTGTAGCATGAATGAGAGTGGACGAATTGCGTCATAAATAACACCGATATCAGGACCGAAGACCTGGATCGGTGAGGAGGTGATTGCTAGCTTTGCGAGGGCTTGAATTGGTTCGAGGTCCGTCGAATCAAGATAATTAGGTTCACAGGATAAGGATGGTCCCTTGGAACGCGCCAAGAGTAGCGCCTTTATAATGGACAATAGGACGCGAACACCGCCACTTTGCAAGACCTTGCCACGATTATCTTTATCCTCGACAATGCTCAACAATGCTTTACCTGCAATCAACTTCGTCCCAAGGCTATCTGTTTCCGACATGGCAGCAGGAAATACCGCTAATGCTCCGGCATCGACCACTTTTCGAGCGCGTTGCTTTACATGTTCGCTATCATCGAGCGGGTTATCGGCTTTGACAACTCGAGATTTTCCTGTTTCCGGCTTTGTTAAATGTTTTAGCTTTTCTATCTGTGATTGCTCTTCAGTGAGTTGTGGCCGATAGCTACATAAGTTAGCAATAATGACAAGGATGCCATAAGTCAGTGTCCGCGTGAAACTAGATGAAGGTGGAGATTTTCGACCAGGAGCAAGCGAGAACAACCTTCTTAGAAACATGCTGTCTTCGGATAGTGTTTCCTTCATGGAGCTGTCGGTGCTTAAGTAGGCCAGACCTTCTACAGCATCCAAAAGAGAGGGGCTTTTTTCATCAAGAACCATTTGTTTCATGGCTATCACCAACTCTTCATCCACTTTACTTGATAATTTTGGTTTCGCCTCTTCTGCATCTGTAGCGGTAGCTTTTGACAGTTTAATGAGTGCAACACCTGCTGCTGCACGTAGCGCTACATCATCTGTTTGGCGAGACTGGGTCTCTAACCAGGAAATTAGCTGAGAAGGTATTATGCTGAAGCTGGATTTGTAACCGCATGCCTGTCCGAGTAGATGAGCGATGTTCTGACGAACACTGACATCTTGCGATAGTTCCACGAGGTCGGTTATATTGTCCAACACTCCATCACGCTGAAAAATAACGGAGGCTGACTGCCAGTCGACTTGAAATAGTGCAGTCAAGAAGGTGACTCCAGCACTTATAGCAGCTTCTTTGGTTTCTCGAAGACGAGAGTCAACGTATGGGGCGAATGTCGTTGCAAGTTTCTCGGTCGCTACTTCAGATTTTGCAGCAGGTGAAGATGATCTAACTGCCTGACAGATGGCGGCGAGAGCAAGGTAAGCTTTAGATCTAGATGTATCCTCAGTGGATATGAAGGCTTGGATAAGAGACGAGAGTTCGTCAGGGATAAGCAAATCAGGGGTAGATGCTTTAGCGATAACATTATCCAAAGGGTGCCTTTGATCATTGGTGGTCATCGGAAAGGACGTTGATACAGTATCAGTTACGAGGACAAGGGTATCACGTCGTGGATGGTGGATGCGTACAAAAATATGCAAAATCTTGATTATAATAATGTTTCACAACTGGGAAGTTGGAACACCAAACACTGTTTACATGAAGCGATGATCGGGCGTGCAAGACATTCATCGTACCTTCCTCGTCTACCGTAATGTCCGCGAAAGATGATTACAAGAGCTCTTCTACTTATTTGCACTCGACGAAGGATTTCAGAATAAACGGTGGGGATTCTGTTCTTATCCGTCTACCGAATGGTGACATTCGTAGCATTAAGGCCGACAAAGACTCGTATGTTCCCGTTGTTTTTGTCCTTGCTCTTCATTACATCTGTTCTCCCAGAACGATTTCTGTCGGAAAACTTGGATCATTCTTTGCAAACGAATTAATCGGCCAGGTGTATGGATTAACGCATGAGATCGTAGAGAAAAGGTTGAAGGTTATTCCTCCTCAGACGCTGAAAGAAGTTGGTCAGTTAATGATTTATCTACACTCACTCACTCGACTGAAATTTTACCAGAGGATACGGATGCTACTAATGAATTAATCAACGACGGTGAATTTGTTCAGCCTTTAACGGTAGATGAGATACAAGCGTTAAGGCAGTCTGGGGTCCATGCTTCCGTATGTTGTCCCCATTCAAAATGAATTCCTCAGAACTTATTGTATATCAGGATATTATCAAAAAGCAAATTGAGCAACATGCTAATTATGCCCTGAAGACCGAGTATAGCAAAGAGAAATATAAGAAACGGAAAGAAGCCAAGCCAGTGACTTTCCAGTGTCATATTTTCAAAGTGCTAATCGAGTCTATAGGTACTCGAAAACATTCACGACTATCGAGCCAACGCTATATAACGTCTGCGAATATTGGTTTACAAAGGACCAAAACCGGCTACGAGACATTCGTATCGACACTCTTTCCCAAATGTTGAACTTGGCCAATATAAAACCTGGAGGCAGGTATTTAGCAGTCGATGATGCATCTGGTTTAGTCGTTTCAGGAATATTGGAGAGAATGGGAGGTGTGTACTATTCTATATATTTACGCTTATGAACCCCCGTGTCTAATATGTACCTAGGTGAAGGTCGACTACTTACAATATGCGACAGTGAATCGCCGCCAGCATATCCTGTTATGACCAATATGAATTTTGGCAATGGTGTTACAAATGTGCTGGCATCACTAAACTGGGCTACAGCCGAGGAAGAATATTTGCCAGGTAGATAGCCTTGCACATGGATTATGAATCTCAGCTCACTGTTTTATGTTAGTTATGCCGCCTTCTGAGCTACCTGCCGATCAACTAAAATCTGATGTCCGCCTAAACAAGCGGAAAGCGGCAAATGATCTACTAATGAACACCCGGGAGGAGCTCTTTAATGGGGAGTTTAATGGGTAACTCCTATGCTTTTATTGAATTCAAAGTCTGAGTTTATCTTGCAGTCTTATCATTGCAAGTGAATACGACCCTTACTCTATCATCGAACGATTATCACCATACCTTGGAGGGTCTGCTTGTATTGTTGTGCATAGCCCACATGTGCAGGTATGCATAGCATTAGTTCATTGTCGATGAGATTTGGACAACTTTCGCAGATTCTAGCAGATTTACAGTCACGGTTAAGAGATCTTCCCGAATTTCTTTGTCCATCGGTAACGGAATCATGGTTGCGCCGATATCAGGTTTGCCCTCCAATGCTTTCGATTTCTTTCTAAATTTGACCTTTGTACAAAGGTTTTGCCCGGTAGAACACATCCTCTAATGTCGATGTCTGGGTCAGGAGGATACATTCTTCATGCAACCAAAGTGTATGCTGGCACTTAATAAATTTTCTATAATCAACCTGATATGTGATTTCAGATACGACGATCCATCCGCATTATATGTCTTGACTCACGGACGTCAAAAGACCAAAAAGACTAGTGTCACTTCTGAACAGGGAGAACCGAAGGGTTATCCATCTCCTGCACAAAATGTTCTGACTGAAGTAGCTTAACATCACTACATTGTAAGTAGTTACAACTATTAGACATAAAAGTACACTACGTAATGTAATTCATCAATGTGTTGAGAAAACCGAGATTCAGGCCAAGTGCTAACTCTCGGAGATATTAACCTCTGGAAATATGGCAGAGAATACCTGCTCAACACGATCAATAAGGGTTAGTATTGATAGCCGATGATAACTAACCTCGTCGATAACGGTATATATGATGTGCTGATTCAGTCTACGGTTTTGGAGAACCGCAAAGATTCTTCTTGCACCACGACGGGCATTCGAACGCCCAATCATATTAGAAGCCAAGTCTATTGAAAATGTTTCGTCGTAGTTTATACCAAGTATTGGTTTACGAACCTGGAATAAGGAAAGAGAGTTTGCGATTTGCTTCATCGCGCGTGCGAATCTTATCTTCCATCGTGCGTACAGTACTATTTGTCTTTAGCTTGCCTCCAGGCCAAAGCGAATCTTGAAGCATGCGAAGTAAAGACAAACACTTTCCGTCTTGGAGGAAGCTTTTGACGTATTCCCGGAATTTCCTGATGCAGTCTCAGAATGGTAGACACATTGGCGAAGACACGTTCTCACCGTTCAATAGTTCCTCCCAAAACCTGTTGAAGAATGATCACGGTAGCCTGTCGACGTAGCCAATTATTTTTCTTATTGAGATCAAAAACAACCAGAATTAAGTCGCATATTGGGGCAGAGAAAGTAGAAGTGCTCGTCTCCCCTTCGAGAGGCCTCAAATCGCCTGAAAGTCCTAGCAAAGTCGCTTCAGATGCCGCCTTTCCAGAAGCATTCAATGCTTGCGCGACGAGGTCTTCATCGTTCATAGCTGATCCGACAATCCCCGCAAACTCAGCAGCTTGTCGAGTTAATCGTTGAATCATGACATCCAACATAGAGGGACCAAAAAACATATCATCAATGCTTTCTGTGACAGAGCGATACATATTACGCATAAGGTTGGCCCCGGAGAATCCTCCAGTCATTTTAGACGGTGAAACTTGGCTGGCAGAAGCCACAAAAGGGGAACTTCGAGAGAGGAATCCTCTCAATTCCTCACTTTCACAAACGGCAGGGATTGAAATGAGGCTCTGTGCGAGGCATCAGATGTTATTAAAGAGTAATTAGGGCATATATATTCACCTGGAGGTATTTCTCCAATGCAGCTCGCCGGTTATCTAGAAAACTTCCGGAAAGAGATGTCACCAATCGTTTACCAGGGAAATCCAACTGCCTAACCAACGCGTAACGCTCCTTTAGTTTGTTGTGCATGCTAAAAAATTCGTTATACCGTCGTGCGACGACCCAGCCGGAGGAGAAGCTACCATTGGTTGCTAGTTGCTTCACTTCAACTAAATAACGAACGACTGCCTTACCGCCCTCATCGCCTTGCGTAGAACTGACGATGGCCACTTTGGTACGGTCTGAAAGAAGTCGGTTGGCTTTCTCCTGCTGCTCGTATTGAGTTTTCTGAAACTCTATTTCGCGAAGTTCTCTGTCCATAGAGGCTCTGGATTTCTTCAACAGCTTCAACTCTTGAATATCTCCTGTTAATTCAGCTTTTTTTAAAAGACTTTCCAACATGCTTTGCTGAGATTTTAGATTTACGATTTTATCTCCAAGACGGGCAATTTCATAGACTAATTGCAAATCACCTGGAGCGGCGGGCTCGTAAGATACGTGTATATCATGTTGACCCTCAGGTTCGACTTCAGGATCTTCCATATCGTCCCCGAAAAGGTCATGACCTTCATATGTAGACTGTGCTGAACGCTTTGTGTATTTTAATGCGTCGCTACCCAAGTCAGGACCGGTACGATGGACCCCAGAATCTAATGAATTCCTATCATCTTCGAGTGCCATAATATCTGTCAGAGCAGCATGTATTGCCTCCATTTTTTGTTCTTCCGCTCTTTGGAGTTCATCTTCCATGTCGTTGAATAGGGGCGCACGAGTCGACTCTGCGGAAGATTCCGATATAGGAGACATGAGGACTTCAATACTAGAGGGAACATAGCCTGACATAGCCGGAGTGCGTACAGAGCGCGATGAAGTGGAACTGGAAGATCGTTGCATAGGAAAAACGGGAGTTGATTCTACCTTGGAATCCTTTCCGGAGCCTGTAGAAAGCGACGATTCTGGGGGCAATATTTCTCCAAAAGGATCAGCGGCAACCTGATATGCGCCAACTTCTGTGTCGTTCACCGCGCGAAACCAGAGCTCAGATCTCTCAAAATCTTCGAAATCTTGTTCCATTTCACGTTCAATTTGGCGCTGGGCCAAAAGGACGCTCCTTCGAACCCTTCGTTGGGCGGCGTGCGACGGGTCTGGTTCAGATACAAATTCTTGAATTATCTCGACGTGTCTCTTCGAAATAGATGATAGAGCAGGATGTGTAGTTAAACTGGAGAAATATAAATCCTTGATCATGGAGATATCCTCTTTTATATTCACTGTACTCGATGTATCTTGAATTGTTTCTTCTTCATCGGCCGAAGAATCAGAATCGACTGATTCCAGTGGATTTTTGAAGCTTTCCACAGTCAGCCAGAATTGAACGGGTAGTGAACGATTGCGCCTGTCCATAAACTCCATGAAATAGGACAAGGAGTTGGGATTTCGTAGGACATCACGCAAAGACGATCCCGACTTCAGCGCTGCCTCTTGATATATTGGGAAGCTCTAAGCCATAGAAGAAGGATGAGTATGAATCACATTATGTCAAGGATGAAAATGCACCGAATCATTTCCTCCACCAAGATGAGATATTCGCTCATCTACTTTGCGTTTTGCCGTATATAACCTGTCCAGAAAAGCTACAACGTCTTCAGTCTTTTCCCCATTTATCCAATCCTCCTTTTCGTGATTGGCTGCATCATAATGGAAGTAAATATCAAGTCGAATTACGAATCAGGTTACTTACCCAAGAGTAATCTTGTCCTTCGAATCTCTCCCATGATATCGTTCTTTAGTCGACGCGCATCAAGTAAGGATGAAGTACGGCTAATACTTCTTAGAAATGATTCGAACTGGCGAGCATCCGTATGGACAGTAATTCTTTCTGTAGAACGTCCAGCAAGATGTTGTGCTGGTGAAAGCCTGCTGACGCTTCGAGGTGATTGCGCCTCCAGAATATTCCTCACTTTTGTGATGAGTTTCCTGAGAGATGTCAGTTAAAATGGATAGTAGGATATCATTTACGTACTGTTGGTGAATTGCGGCCCCTGCCTATAAAAATGTTCAACCCATTTCCCCTTTAAAGCTGATCAGAACTTACAATATTATCAATGGACCGATTCCAAAAGTCAGGGTCTGTCAGCATTTCCAAGACAGGATATAGGACAGAACAAGTCACTATTTCCCTAACCACTATCTGTAGTCCTTTGCTTTTAGAGTCCCTCTGCGGCAAAATCTGTGGAATTGCTTTGCTGACAAGTTTTCGGATGTGCATTTCCTCGGTTTGCTTCGTAAAAGTTGTCGATAGATTTTCAACGGCAGGGTGAAGCTTTCCCCCCGCTTTGGTGGCATATCTGCTAGCAAGCAGAAGATCGAGCTCGTCCGACTGTGTCAACCTGCGTTCTAGCTCAGCACCGCGAAGTGCGACTTCGGACTCGCGGAATTGCTCTATATGGGCTGTGACTTTGGGCATGATGCGTTTTACAATTAACGCAGAAACATCAATTTCAGTTACTCTGGATATGATGTTTTCGAGTGAAGCATGTAAAAGGGTAGAGACTGCAGTCGGAAACGAAGGGGAATTCGACAAGCCTTCGTACCAACTCATAACAAAGTCTCTAATAACCATAGCAATAACTTCATTGAGGATGGCAGATAATTCTGCGTCATCTGGGCAAAGGGGGGGCAATAACTGGGGCGCATTCTGCGACCACTGGGAGCGAGTAAGAACAGCCTGCCAAGCTGCTGGAGTTGAAAACGAAAACGGACGAGCTGCGGAGTACAGGTTATGGTCGGGAAGAGGAATTTTGGTGTCCAGTACATGGCCGACGTATACACTCAGACAAAAGAACGAGATTGCAAAAGAGAAAAGCACGAAAGGAGCAAGAATGAGGAGAGCCAAAGGAGAAGAAATGATCCTGGAGATGATAGGCAAGACAATGGCCAGTAGTCCAACGAGCACTACAGCCCGGGTATTGAAGTGATGCATGGTATACAATGGTGTCGTTTCAAGTATCGTAAGTCATTTGCAGGATGCAGGAGAGTGCGCTATGGTGTCAGTGATCGTATTGCAACCTGATTTCTGTGGGTGCCGTAGGCGGTACAGCGTCGTAAGTCGCGTCTCAAGAGAAGGTGCGCGGTCGCCGGTGAAGTAGTGGCGATTCTGAAGCGGGAACTTGAAAGTGGACCGAAATGGAACTATGATCGACTGGACGATCACGTACACTCGTCGCATAGGCTCTAGGTAGTACGTAATAGAAATTCGGCCGTGTCTGACCACAGGGTCATCATGCTTGTCTGTGCGCACCCTACTCGCTCTACTCACTTTTTTACTATCCCGGACTGAGCTCGTTCATTCAGCTCAGCCTTCAGCGCTAGCTTCAGCCTTCATCGACACCTGGACCTGATTGCTGAAGGTATCTCGGAAAATATGAGTGCTCAGGCATCCCCTAGCAAACCCAAACAACTCTCGACCGTCGAAGCTTTCATATGCGGGGGCATTGCAGCGTGTCTTGCAGTACGTAGTCCTTATAATAATCTCATTTATATATATCTTACATTTGCGTTCAGGTTACAGTCTCAAACCCAGCCGAAGTTGCAAAGACGCGCTTACAGCTGCAGGGAGAACTTGCCAAGGATGGGGCGAAGAAGGTATACAGTAATGCCATAGATGTACTGTCCAAGACGTGGAAAAACGAGGGAATACGAGGTCTTCAGAGAGGCTTGGGTCCTGCCGTAAGCACGTTATTATTACTGCTACTACTCTGCAGCTGATTTTTATACTAGTATGCCTATCAAGTATGACATGACTTCCACTTGTTCGCTGACATCTTGCACTGACTATCATTCAGATTTTATTAAATGGTTCTCGTTTAGGTATGTTCGTGTGCTGCATGTTGAAATTTGCTATTCACATTTTGTAAGGATTCTATGAACCTTTTAGACACAACTTGAACAAGTTCATCGGTCGTTCGGCCGATCAACAAATCCCTCTGACTTCGGTCATTGCGGGCGCGTCGAGCGGTGCAGTCGGGGGTCAGTGTCCCTCACCGTATCTGGTGGTGTCATAACTTATCTCCTTCATTGACCAGCTGCGATGGGTAACCCACTCTTTCTGATTAAAGCCCGGATGCAAGTACGTACAAACGTATTGTGTTGAAACCCTATTATTTACTTGTAGGATGCTAGGCGTATTCCCCTGCTTTACCAGTTGGCACCCAGCATTTCTATAAAAGTTCATTTGATGCAGTGACCACAATATTCCGTGCTGAAAGGTTCCGTGGTTTAATTCGTGGAATGGACGCGGCGATTTTACGTACCTCAATGGGATCATCTGTGAGGTTCCCTATCCTACTCTCCTTAGCCAAGCGATTAATTAATGTACAGGTGCAACTACCGAGTTACAATTTCACGAAAAACCAACTTGTCAAACGCGGTATTCTTCCCGCCAACAGTACATGGACATTTTTGGTTAGCAGCACAGTCTCTGGGATGTGTGTTGTAAGTAATTGCTTTCTTTTGATAAGCACGTAGCTCATCTAATGTAGTGTGTTGTCATGCAACCCGCGGATACAGTAGGTGTATATTTCTTTCAGTTAGTGTGATCTACACATATACTTCTCAGGCTACAACACGTATGTATAACCAACCCACTATACACGGCCCAGATGGAAGAACGCGAGGCGCGCTATACAAAAATCCCATTGATTGTCTGTGGAAAACATTCAAAACCGAAGGAGTTCGTGGATGGTACAAAGGTGAAACCTGTCTACTAGACTATTTTTGATCACATTTAATCAAATTTCGCAGGGTCCACGGCGCATTTTCTTCGCATAGCACCGCACACGTATGTATAATCGATTGACTCACGAAAATGTGCCTAATCGTCTTTTAGAATTATCACATTAACCGCAAATGATCTTATTATAAACCTATACAAGAAAGCCAAGGACAGAACGTATAGAGTTTAATGTTTAAAAAGTATACCTGGGATGTACAGCGTGATAATGTATGCTTTAATTAATTCATGATCGAAAATAATATAGATTGCTATTAGTATTCTTTGAGAGCCTGCAGGATGGTACATCAGGCCCCTTAAGCTCAGTATGACGGGTGACCTTTAAAATACTATTCGATGGCAGAACAAGTAGGGATTGTTTAGAAAATATTAAAAATGATTTTATACATCTTTGTATGACTAGAAGTGATGAACGTAATAGGGGATCTAAATAGAAAGAGAAAGTGCCTGGGAATGTGTTACCCCTTGGAATGAATAGGACAATTAAAGATGTATATTTATATAGATAAAAATATGTGATGATAATCAGTAAAATGAAATTTTTTGGATGGGTGTTGGAGTAATTTAGAGTACATTTGGTAAGATTTTCAGTGTAGAATAAGTGTGTAATTGATGGATACATGAGTGTATATCAAAAATAAATTAGAATGATTTTGGGAATACTAAAAGAATTAGAGAGTGGGTATGTGTAGAATACATAATTAGATGATGTGAATTGATATTTGAAATTTTGGAGTAGGAGATTTGATATATATATAGTGTAAGTAGTATGGATTAATTGATGTGTAAATATTGATGGGTATTAAAATTTAGATAGGTAAAAAGAGAAAATGGGATGTAAGGTGTATAATATATGTGTGTAATTGATGAGGGTATTCAGAGAGTTGATATCATATTAGTGTATAAATTGATATTTGGGGTAGATGAAATATTCAGAGAGATATATTGAAAATGTAATTTATGTGTAAATGGTGATGGGTGTGATATGATAATGTATAATATTGAATATACATATATTTCTCACAGGTAAAGTAGGGGGGTGTAGATATAAACTATAATTGAGAGATGTATCACTATAATGATTGGATATTATATATTTGATTAGGACTGTAGTAATTAATGGTGGAATTGATAAAGTTTGGGTTGAGACATTGAGTGGTAGGAGAAGAGATATACAAGTGATATAACTTAAGTGTAAATGGTGGTGGATGATTTAGGACTAAATTAATGGTGGACTTGGTAATAATTGAGCTGGATTATAGTATGAGTTAAAATATATTTATAATATAGACAGAGAATATGTGTGTAGAATACTTGATAGTGGTGTGTGTGTGTGTATTCATATTTAGATATAAACCTACATGGGTGTAGATATAAACCTACACGGGTGTAGATATAAACCTACACGGGTGTAGATATAAACCTACACGGGTGTAGATATAAACCTACACGGGTGTAGATATAAACCTACACGGGTGTAGATATAAACCTACACGGGTGTAGATATAAACCTACACGGGTGTAGATATAAACCTACACGGGTGTAGATATAAACCTACACGGGTGTAGATATAAACCTACACGGGTGTAGATATAAACCTACACGGGTGTAGATATAAACCTACACGGGTGTAGATATAAACCTACACGGGTGTAGATATAAACCTACACGGGTGTAGATATAAACCTACACGGGTGTAGATATAAACCTACACGGGTGTAGATATAAACCTACACGGGTGTAGATATAAACCTACACGGGTGTAGATATAAACCTACACGGGTGTAGATATAAACCTACACGGGTGTAGATATAAACCTACACGGGTGTAGATATAAACCTACACGGGTGTAGATATAAACCTACACGGGTGTAGATATAAACCTACACGGGTGTAGATATAAACCTACACGGGTGTAGATATAAACCTACACGGGTGTAGATATAAACCTATGAAAAGAAAGAAAGGGGGTCTTGCATCTGTGTGGAGCAGGAGGGAGCCGACAGGCTCGGCCACGGGTGTAAATCGGCCAAATTGGAAATTGTGTTGATGGGACTCAACCACATATATTGGGATATTGTAAGTTGGTGGGGTTGTTAGGAATCCAGCCGTTTGCTAAACCAGCTTGATATGACCACTCGTCTGCATCTTCGGCCTTCCAAGTCCATTGAATCCAACCCTGACCTTTCTCGAATGTAGTAACCTGTGCTTCCCAGTATTGGCGAAGGAACGTCTTGTAGCTTGAACTGAAAGACGAAGCCTTTCCTGTTAACCCTGTGCAGCTACCAACCCGAGTGGACCCCGCATACGAGCCATCATAGCGTGAGCCTACACCTCTACCATTCAAGTATTTGGCACAATCAGTAGCTGCTGGTGTCCATTCACCGACAACAACCCAAAGGGACGCGGAAGCGAGACCGGAGCCCTTGCTGCAAGCCGTTTGAATGTGCTGTGAATTACTCATTTGGTTCTCCTGCGATGAAAATTATGTATAAGCTAAGTACCACATACAAAAGTCATGACAGCAAATATACTTACCGCTACAGAGAACATTTGATAAATATGTGTATCCAAAATCACACCTTGCCAGCTAGGGGGACTCATGAACCCATCCCAGTAGCTTAGAGGTTGGAAGGCGTCATGGATCATAACCACCGTGTTGCTTTGTTGTGAAGATCCATAAGGGTAACTATAAATATTCCAGTAAATTTTTGCTGTAACGTGAACAAGAAACTAAAATATCTCACCGAATATTTCCGTAACTGTCATACCAGTACTGGATGTGGTCAGACGACTACGTGCCAAAAATGTGAAAGGGATATGCACCTGTTTGGTAACAGAAAGGATATCATTGCCGTCGAAGCCAGCAGGTCTGAATCAGATGTCACGATTCAAGATCCTTTTATGGTAAACAAAGAACTGACTCGTTCAAAGGTGCAATGATGGGCACCGAGCCAGTCATATCCTTGAACATAGAAGCAAGCGTCTTGATTATGGCATTTGTTCGATCGATGTTGCTTTGACTAGTCTGCCATTCTCTAAGTAACTTTATGAGACAGAAGCGCCGGAGATCTGCCGAAATTAACCCACGGGAATGATTTCTTCTGGCCAGAATTGTCAAACCTAGAAAATGTGTTGTCAGTAAATTAGGTGTGATCCATGGATGTAGTGGCGCACCCATTTTGACTTCCGGGGGCTCCTTTAAAGATATAACAATTATGAGAAAATGAACCAACGCTTCAAGGACTGTGATATCACCATGAAGATCAACGATAAGCTTCAAACCATGACTGGCTGCCCACGTAACGGCCTTCTGTAAGTAGGGCAGTTGACCTTGTACGTACGGCTCGCCAGCAGAAACGTCGAAAGCCCAGTAACCAATAGGTAAGCGAACATGATTCAACCTACGAAAAAGGTAAGATGTGTCGTGAATAAGATAAATGATATATGTTGTACCCCGCAGCAGCAATAGCAGCGAAATCACTTTCAGTAATCCAAGTATTCCAGTGGTTGGTGAGAGTAGAGAGTGCTGTGCCATGATCTTGGTACTGACCAAAGGTCCATTCATCAACAATTCTGGAATCTCCTGTATTGTCGAATAGGGAGGGTGTGATCCAAGGCTGTCTCAGCAGATAAATCAGAGAAACCCCAACTTAACAATTGTAAGTGGAACTCGCCTCAAGTACTAACCAGCCACCTAAATTCACGCCACGAACCTTCTGAGAACCATAAGGAAAGCCGAATGTAAGCCCAAGGGCGTAAGGAACGGTGGACAAAGATAGAAGAGTAGCTAAAAAAGCGTATAGCATGGCCACAGGAAAGAGAGGGAGAGTAAAAGAAAGTGGGTGAAGTATTCAGAAGCGGATAAGCTAGAGGACAGGTTGACGGAAGCAACACTTACGAGTGTTACTTATATACGTTGTAAAGATGACAGGCGGTACTCTTCGGTGGCGGGGAATCCTCAATCGGTTGACTTGTAGTATATACCTGAGGCGAACAACGTGAGGCAGCAAATTTAAAATAGAATCAGATTCAAATTCTGAAGCCTCGCGTTCTCCGCGTTACCATAGTATGGTCCTGGATGCAAAGGAGTCTCATAAATCAATCAGGAGGAGATACCACGAGATGATCGAAGAAGACGAAGTAATCCAGGGTCGAGATACTATATTAACTCTTTACCCAATTTCCAGCACGGTTCGCCGGACACGTGAGTAAATGTAGTGTACACTGTGCACTCGCATCGGGAGTATTCTAGGATCCAAGGTCGAAAGCAAACTCGTCATTCCATTATACATTTAGACAGTTGTGTAAGGTAGTAAACATGTGCTTGTTCGCCATTATCGTCGTTCCGAGATCACTAAGCGAGGTCTAAATAGAGTGTTCGGCTATGGAACTTAGCTCTTGGGTTCCAAGAAACGAATAAGTTCACTGCTGCAGTAAAACGGTGACAATCAAGCGATAATGGAGGGAATGAAGGAAGAAGAGACAGACCCCGGGAAGCTGTGGCGAGGTCACGTTATATGAACTGACATACTTATAAGTAGACAACTCGGCTTACAGACCTCCTGACATGGTCAGAAGTAGTTTCCTCCGCTGCATCTACGTATCCCTAGTTCGTGTCAGAAAACTATGATTGCTCTTTGACTGCTCAGCAACTACATCACAAGTTGCACAGTCGCGTTGCAGCCGTTCGACGACGTTCCCTGAAAAGCCTTAGAATGGGTAGTAACAAGCAGTAGTATCAAATCCGTTTCGTATTTGGCTCTGCAACGATGGCATTCAGTTGAAGTTGCTGAAGTATGGGGAGGGCAGGGAAGAAGGCGAGATGGGGAGCTGAGGCGTGGTTTTCTCAACAAGAATGGGAGCGTTGGCAAGAACTGGTCTGCACTTTTCTTTGTATCTGGTAACAGAGGTTTAGACATTACGCGTTTACGCGTACGAATAACTGCAATATAGTAGTATATATAGACATACGAGTTTTATGGTATCCGTTATAAACTATAAGTATACTGGTTCTGTTGCTTTATTCAAACACTGACGGTAATAATTTTTACTCATGAAATGCAGTGCGTGACAATCACCAGCGGATGGTTGCGAACTGCAAAACATGTAAGAAGGAAAAGCGAGGAAGATGCTGTGGAGATGAAACAAAACGAAGTGGGGGTAGCCATGCTGAGATGGCGTTGGGCGGCGGCACTCAGAGCAGTGCGGTGCAAAACCGAATAGGAGAGATAAAAATAAATCACGTAGTACGACATTTATTCACTGTTCTTACCCCTTTACCAGCTCCTCATTTCTTCCTCGTGCATACTGTCGACTAGTATAATTACATACCCCATCTTTCCCTTTCTTTACACATCTTACTCTCTAATCATGGCCATCGATGCTCTTCGCGAACGCTACCAGGCTGCTGGTCAAGCTCACCTCTTCAAATTCTGGCCTACCCTCTCTGATGATCAACGTGCCGAGTTGGTTGCTCAGCTTCAGGCTCTCGACGTTGAGCGTGTCAACCGTATATACACAAAGGCTGTTTCTGCAGAGGCACATGCCTCCGATCCTTCTTTTGAAGCCGAACAAATCCAGCCTCTTCCCAAAGATGCCTCTGAGTCTGTCGGTAATGCGGATAAGGTAACACATTGGCGCCGCAAAGGGCTGGAGGCGATCGCTCGTGGCGAAGTTGGCGTACTCTTGATGGCAGGGGGACAGGGAACAAGATTAGGAAGCAGTGCTCCAAAAGGATGTTATGACATCGGTCTCCCCTCTCACAAATCTCTTTTCCAGTACCAAGCAGAGAGGATCGCCCGCCTTCAAGCTGTTGCAGAGCAGGAGTGTGGAAAGCCAGCTGGATCCGTGGCCATTCCTTGGTATGTCATGACCAGCGGCCCAACCCGCCGCGACACCGAAGCCTTCTTCTCTAAGAACTCTTTCTTCGGACTGGACCCTAACAACGTTATCTTCTTCGAACAAGGTAATGATCCCCCTTTACACGATCTACTTACTGTCTTCTAATCCTTTGAACAGGCACCCTGCCGTGTCTTACCATGGAAGGCAAAGTCCTACTTGAAAGCACGTCTCGCCTTGCTGTTGCCCCGGACGGAAATGGCGGACTTTATGCTGCCACACGCTCCCCCCTTTCTCCCAAGAATAAAACACGTACAGTGCTCTCCGACCTTGCAAATCGCAAAGTTCTCTATGTACACGCCTACTGCGTCGATAACTGTCTCGTCCGCGTTGCCGACCCGGTGTTCCTCGGGTACAGCATTGAAAAACAGGCAGACTGTGCAGCCAAGGTTGTTCCCAAGTCGCATCCCAATGAATCTGTCGGCGTAGTAGCCCGCCGTGGAGAGAAGTACAGCGTTGTTGAGTATTCCGAGATCTCCAATGAACAAGCAGAGCGCCGTGATCCGGAAACAGGGGAACTTGCCTTCCGCGCTGGCAATATCGCCAACCACTTCTACACCACTACTTATCTTAACCAAGTCGAATCTTTTGAGGATGAACTTGCTTACCATATTGCGCGCAAGAAGATCCCTCATGTTGATTTGGAAACCGGCGAATTCGTGAAGCCAAGCAAGCCGAATGGCATGAAGCTTGAGATGTTCGTTTTCGACGTGTTTCCCTTTACCGAGCGCTTCGCCGTTTTGGAGGTTGAGAGGAAAGAGGAGTTTAGCCCTCTGAAGAATGCTCCTGGAACTGGCTCTGATGACCCAGAAACGAGTAGGAGAGATCTGTTAGCACAGCACAAGCGTTTCTTACAGGATGCAGGCGCTACCATAGAGGAAGGTGTCGAAATTGAGATCTCACCCTTGGTCAGCTACGCCGGTGAAGGGTTGGAAAGTGTGAAAGGCAAAAAATTTACCAGGTCCGGAATTGTAGAGCAAGTGGAAGGATTTGACATTTTAGTTTAGGAACTAATGATTACCTTTATATCTGGACCTCATGTCTCGTGGACATTAGTTAGGAATTCCTTATTGTATAATGATGTTGTCTCGGACTGGACATTGGATAGACCGATTAAAGATAGTAAAGTGTGATATTCCAGCTACCAATGTATAAACAGCCTGCTACCCGCCTACCTGAGTTTGTGTTCCAGGACTGGGATCAGTGGAAGGTTTCTTATTTCCTCGAGGGGGTGCTTTCTTCTCCAGCTCTTCTCGAAGAGATGCAAATAGTCGCTGTGTTCGCTCAGCGTTTGGCTTTTGTATAATCTACCGATAATTAAGATACAAGCAAATAAGATGACGCTAGGCTGACCTCTTTACAACACGTTATTAATTTATCAATAAGCATTGTTTGTCCATTCTGTGCGTCTTCGAGATCCTTCCTTAGATGCTGATTCTGTAGACATTTCTTCAATAATGACAACACTCTACTTTTGTGTTTCATACCTCTAGCTCCTGGGTATCAGCGCGAGATTTCTCGCTTTCCGCGAGCTGCTTTTGCTCTGCAGCTCGTGCTCTTGATAAGAGCACTTCCAGCTCTTTCGAGCGAATGACACATTCAAAGTGTCGTTCACGAAGCTCATACTGCCGAAGAACCTCCTTTAATCGTTCCCGAACACTAAGAAGAACGGAATCAGATTCATGTATCTAGAGAGACAAGCTGACGTACACTCCATCGAATATTTCTTCGATTGTTCGTTTTGCCCTATAGAGAGGTTAATGGAGGCCATTTCGCAATTAAAACGTTCTATCACATACTCCTTGGGGTCATTTGTCCAGTTTTTCTTCAGCTTTTCTCGTGGAGGTGCAGCATGTTCCTCCTGATGCCGTGTGAAGATTCCGAGCAGATAATAGTAATAACGCACTACGCACCCATTCCTCGGAACCGTCGCCACTCTCTGTCAAATCCATCATCTCAATCGCCAGAATCTCATCGCTATCCTCCATGCCGGCCTCCTCCGGAGTTTGGTCTGCTTCTACTGCATGTCCGTTGTGTGTGAAAATGAATTGCATGGTGGAACTTGATGCAGTGGGGGCCCCTATGGTACTAGCGGCATCAATCTTTGCTGTCCCATTTCCAAATTCTCCCTTCTTTCCGCCCGTGCGTTCCATCCTATCTGTCCAAGCATTGAATAGACGAGAAAGCTTGGTCTTCCGAGATATTTTGAAGAATAGTTCAGCTCTGTACCGACAAACAACCTTAACGACGATATCGGGCATTTCGCGGTATTTGACATCTTGCTGTTTTGCTCTATCGTTACGTCTGGCGAGGTCGTTTCTCATTTGCGATAGCTGAGAGCATAAAGTCAAGCACACGTGAATGAAGTTGAAATGGGCTGCATACCTCCTCTTGTGCATCTTCCATGCTTTGGGCCAGACGCTTCCCATCCTCCTAGATTGCAGGTGAGTTGAAAAGAGCAGACGAGATAGTACGGACATACCCGCAGTCGTTTGTTATCCTAAGCATGAGTAGTTGGAATGCAATGCAACGAGATGTTCAATGTTCGAGTCTCATACCTTCTGTAATTCACGAGCCAAGTTCTCCATCTTAGCTTTGGTCTGGTTAGCCTTGGTTAACTGGCTCTTTGCTAATTTGCAGGAAACGAGATGAGATGAGGTTTGGAGGATTACGAAAAGGGACATACCTGCATCCTTGTCCTTGACGAGCTTCTGTTTCTCTTTGGCATGATCGCGCTCAAGACGTTTGAATTCAGCAAACTGTGGTGATGAAATGGCGCATGAGGATACGGGGAGACTTGCGGGGTTGAAATTAGCATACCAATTCGATATACTTTGCATGAATTGCATTCTCCTCCATACCTTTGACGGATTTCTGAGCTTCCTCCGCTGGAAATGAATGAAAAGGGGATGGGAAAGGTTAATTGATGAGACGAGAGAGAGAGATGGAAAAAAAAGAGGAGACGGACCGAATCTCCTCTCTTCCTCTTCCTCGAGAACCTCCTCTTCCTCCAAAGCAGCTATTCTGTTCTTAAGACTCTCGTACATGGTGGCTGGGTCGACGGGGGCTGGGTCATTTTTCTTCTTTGCTTTAGAGGGCTGGTGGCCGTTGACCTGGGTGTGTGGGGAGCGGTGTGCAGGCGGCGGAGGGTGTGTGGGATGGGGGGGAGGCAACTGGGTGGGAGGTTGTGTAGGAGGATTGGGAGGGACAGTGGCGGGGGCGGGAGGAGCAGGACCGGCAGGAGGAGGCTTTGGGAGCCTGGTGGAGGGGGCATTCATTTGGGAGAGGGGAAGAGGGGTATGAGTGTTGGTGTGCGAGGTAAAGCAGCGTCGAGTGGCCGTGTGTGTACAAAAACAGAAGGCGACTAAAACAGAACTGCAGAATATCTCAGACAAATTCTCAATTGCAATATAACATTACTGCCATTGTCCAATTGCAGATATCTCGTCACTCATCCCAATGGTAATACTCTAACTGTGTGCTGGCCATACTAACAAACGCGAGCCTCAATGTGTCACGTTGTCCACGTCCAATAATGTGACAGACGCGTCGACCTCACTCTTATTATTTAACCTCCATTTGCTCTCCTTCCTGAACATGTCTCGCACCCCGTCCTCCTCTCCCCCTCGCAAGCGTCAACGCCGTCTTTCGTCTCCCACATACGATCATCAGTTTCCCGATCTCAGTCAACAAGACATAGCCGCGTTCGACACCATTCATTCACTATCCCAGCAAGCACCAAATCTCAAGCCATCCCGCGGTGAGAGCAATCTTTGCACCCACTAAGCCGTCCCAGAGTCTCATTCCCACTAGCTTCATCTAGTCTTCAGGATGATCCAGACAACCCCTTTAAACGCGCTTCCGTCCTTCCAACTGGTCCAGCGCCCTCTTTCTCGTCTGCATCTGCCATGCTAGGATTTAAACTTGCCTCATCTATCTCCACAGACAATGTCCATCAACATCAACATGAACGCTCGCCATCCCCTGAAGCACCCCCAGAGATCGACTACAGTACTTGGTTCGAACCAGTGCAGTCCGACACGCCTGTGTCATTTCTACCCGCAAAACTTATACCTGCTCCCTCCATGCCTACCGAGACTCCCCCCATATCATTAGGGTTCTCAAAAGCATCTGGCACTGGCGCATTTATCCCATCCACTGCTGCCCTGGAAAAAGCACGACAGGAGATAAGTAAAATATGGAACGATACGGAATCAACGACACCACAGGACGAGAATAAACCTCCAGAATCCCCCTTCCCTTCCTTCGCCAAGGCCTCCACTTCTTTCTCTGCCCCACGCCCCGCATTGCGATCTATGGGAAACAGCATTAATACCCCTGCCACACCTTCACCGAGTGGATTTATACGTCCTACTATCCTCGGCAATCCGACCTCACCTCCGTAGATAAGGCTACAAGGACCAGGCCTAAACCTTTCAAGTCGCCTCTCCTAAGAAACCGCCCAACTTCATCCACAGCATATACAGCCTCTCCTCTGAACCCTGGTCGTCCATCTGGTCTTTCGACACCTGTTGGTGGTCGTTCAATGCCGTCATTCACTCCATCCAGTGCACTGGCAAAACGACCTACGGCTTCCACCAACGATGGCTTCACAACCCCACTTCGTGCATCTCAAATATCTCGACCCTCCAGGCCTGCTCCCTTTGTCACTCCATTCAAGCCCGGCATGAAGCTAGGTGATCCAGGCCGAAAACAGTTGGAGCAATCTCAGAGCTCAACTGGAAGGAAGTTGGTCTCAATGAGGAATGTGGCAGAGACGCCGTCTTCTATCGTAAAACCAGCAATACGAGCGTTCTTTGACTTATGTGAATAATTTCTTTTTCAGTTTACGTATTCTTGCCTGCTCATACTATTGAAGCTCCTCGCACTGACAGACTGAAGCTCGACTCCTGCGGAACATTACCGCAACAGTATGATGCCAAGGAACTTGAATCAATGGGATTGTAAGAACGTATACCCATCTTTTGAGAATTTGCTAAACATATCGTCATCTCCTCTAGGAACTACGAGGAGTTATCACAAATCACTCCCACCACTGCTTTGTACTATTGTTTCCATACCGCATCATGCTTGCCTCCGTCATCTACTTTACCAGCTTCCAATCGTCTGGGCCCGTCCAATGCCCTCCAAATACTTCTAGATCGTGGCTGTATGCTTGCGACACAGGAATGGGTGGATAATCACTGGTTACTTATTCTGTGGAAACTTGCTGGACTTGCCGCTTTCGAACCACAGCGAGAGAGAGACCCTGAAACAAAACGATGGTGTTGGCAAGAAGTCATTCGTCAACTTGTTTATCGTTACGAGCGAGAGCTGAATAGGGGTAAGCGCCCCCCGCTGCGATTAGTTGTCACGCAAGACAGTCCTGCTTCACTACCTATGATACTCTGCATATCAGATATTAAATGGTTCCCGAAAACGACAGACGAACAAGGTCGCACTGTGGAATCTTATCCAGAACTTGAAGTCACGGATGGTTGGTATCGGCTAAGAGCACAAATCGATACATCTTTGGTAAGAGCTGTTCGAAGTGGAAAGCTACGAAGGGGGAGGAAGATTGGAGTTGTTGGAGCTAGAGTACGTGTCATATATTTAGTCTTGCAACCATCACTGATCCATAGCGCATTTCTCAGTTGTCGTCTGAAAAGAAAGACCCGGTAGAAATTCTCGAAGGTTATAACTCAAACAAGCTTGTGCTGTCCGGGAACTCTTGTAGTCTTGCCCCATGGCATGCTAAACTTGGTTTCAGTCGCGACAACTTTGTCAAGACCTTACATAGTCTTTCGCCCGACGGCGGATTTGTTTGCGCCCTTGATTTTGTGGTCGTCAAGGTTAGATCTAGTTCATCGAACAAAAGTCTTGCTTTTGTTAATGAAGAATACAGACACACCCCATAGCATTTATCGAGTTTCTTGAGGATGAGGACGGAAACAAATATCAAGAAGGACCGCGAAACGAAGCAGAAGAAAGAGAAATCAATGAGAAGTGGAAGGTATGTACTTTTGCATTTGTTTATTTGTCCTGATCATGGAAGCTATATGGTTGTAGAGGAAGCGAGAACAAGAAGCTGCCAAATTACGTTCAAATTTTGACAAGAAGCAGTTTCGATACGAGGGCTACATCGATAGGCTAGAAAGGAAGGCCGAGGCTTCATTTCATCCTAATGACGATGGCCAGTTATTGTCCTTTTACTACTTGCTCACTTGGCTAATACATTGCAGATTCTGCGCCTGAGAACTTGGATAATCTGTACGACGAGCTAGAGGATCCTGCCGAAGCTTCAGCAACCATTGCTCGTTTGAGTCCCAACTATGCAGGCTGGTTTGCGTTGCATATCCGCCGCCGCCTTGAAGCCGATCGAGAAAGGGCTGCTGAGGAGATTGAAAAGGAGCTGGAGGTATGACTATCTTGGTAGATGTCTAGCTGAGCTCGCTATTGATTCCCACATCAGAAGACCTGTCCGCCGCGAAACGTACGGAGCTTTCGCGTATTAGTTGCAGAAGATGCGAAGACGATGCGACGATCGTCACATCGCAATGCGCAACTTACAGTGTGGGATGTACTGCAATGGAGCTTATCTGAAGACCAGCCTGCGGGGACATTCGAGGTGGGGCATAGGTACCTGGTGCGTATGGTAAACGTTTACAAAGTCTGAATATAACTCAAAACTGTACAAGGTTACCAATTTAAACCCCACTCATCACAAAGCGTGGATGGGCAGGTATGAAGACAACGCTGAAATATATTTGTCGACTGGCCGCAGTTCGAGATGGATAAAGAGAACATGTACTATGTAACCATTAGGTCACCGCACCTAAATGCTTTCTTATGTCTCATGTGTTCTGAAAGGAGAGGGGACGTGTACCATTAAAGATATACTTATATTATACTGATAGATATGCCTATGTAATATATGTGAAACGTTAGGTCGATCCAATACCATATTTGCGGAATATCTCCGCCGCAGATCCGGTGTCCTCATGTCCCATGCACACAAGCGAAGGTTTGTTACCTGATTGTGGTCCAAATATTCGTGTTGCAACCCTCCGGATATCCTCTGTTTTCACTGCGTCTATTTTGGCAGTCATCTCAGACACCGGAACCCTACGACCATGTACCAGAACCTGTGAAATATGTGTAAATGAAATAACCTAGGAGGAAAAGAAGATATATCGTACCTGGCGACCCAAATCTTCTACTTCGACAGCACGACTCTCTAGTGCCATTATGAGACTCGACTTCAGCTGGTTCTTGGCGCGGCTAAGTTCGACAGATGGTATGGGAGAATAGAGAAGAAGACTTAGTTGGTGAACGAGATGAGGAAGTATTTCAGCAGGAGTGTTGCCTCGGCGGTCACCCGATGCAGGAACGAAGGTTGCGAATAGACCAAAAAGCGAAGAATCGGTATATATATGATGGAAAGATGCACAATGATCGATTTGTGGGTAGTGGTTGAGGATATGCGTATACAACCGTGAGTACATGCCCTTCCCAGGGCCGCCAGCGGAAAAGCTTCCTCCGCCCCCAAGCAAAACTTGCATGGTTGCCAACGCGTATATATCATCATCGTGAATCCCTACACCTTCATACGCAATGTAAAGATGATTGAACTCGGACTCGGGGTTATGGATGAAACGATGTCCACCCGTGTACGTCGAGGTCGATGACTTGGGAGTTGCAGATGAAGAGACAGTGTTGGGAAACAGGTAGGAAGCTGCACGAGTCAGAGACTTGGCTACATTGGGGGAGGACGGGGAAAGAAGATGGGAAGGAACTTGGGGTGAGGTGTTAGTGCGCGAGAGTGGGGGTTGCGGGTTTGTGGAAGGTTTGAGGGCCGAGAAGTACTTGTCAACTAATTCGACAAGTTCCTGGTGGGGGATACCGGCACCTGCAATAACCATGCGCTCCGGTTTGTACCACTCTCTCAACGCGGCCCGAAGCGTGGATTGATCAATAAGTGGTATGCGCTCCTCTGGGCAGAGAAGAGGATTACCCAATCCCTGACCTCCGTAGGCAACGTCATGGAGAATCTCGGGGAGAATGAGGTCTGGCTTTGCGCTTATTTCTCGCAACTCGTAGAAAGCGGCATCTCGCTGGGCCTCGACTTCCTCGGGAAGAAATGCAGGGTCAAGAACTGTATCGGAGATGAGAGAAAGGGCAATAGGCGTTGCCTGGTTAAAGTGAGAAGATTGGTAGGCCATGGACTCTCTAGAGGAAGAGCACATGATGTGACCGCCTAAGGAGTGAATGGCGTCGGTCATTTCTGCATCCGACCTGTTGGAAGTGCTCTGCGGACTGGAATGAGTAAGGAAGTAAGTCGGCGAAAGAGTCAAAAGGAACCTTGAATGCCATTCTATCGAGGAAATGACTAACACCGGTCATCTGTGAAGTTTCGTAGCGAGAGCCAGCATCGATGTAGAGACCGACAGAAGAGAAATGACCAGGAGTGGCCTCAGTTGCGACGCGAATTTTGTTTGGAAGGGTGGTAATCTGGACGGTTGGATCGGAAGCAGCTGTGTGAATATTTCTGTGGTGCAAAGCTCGCGGACGCCTGGCATGGTGAAGAACAGAGGAGGGTGCTTTGCGCATGGCGGGACAGGTATCAAGAAGACTTCAAACTTCAAATTTCAAACTTCAAAGTAAGCGTCGTCAAAACTCACCTGGTGGTCACGTGATAAAAATCACATGTCACATACATACCCGTGCCGATCTCCGAGGCTATATTTGGAATGCGTTGATGGAGGCTGATTGACTATGTCTGAGAATAGTCTGTCAGCCTCGCTGCCGTCATCAGCGCCCAACCCCGTCCTTTCCTTTCCCTTCCGATTCATTCATCCTCTTCATCGTTCACAATCATCACCACCCGCTCCGCCATGGTCAACTTCTCCTCCACCGCTGAATGCCTTCAAAAAGAGGGGGTCTACGGCCCAGTAACCGCCACTTTGGACTGGTGCGAGGTCTCTATCAGCTCGTCTCCGCCATCCTTCATCTATCCTCACGCCGTTCTTCCAGGCAAATTATCAGTTTAGTCCCTATGTAGCTGAGATGGCCAACTCATTTTCTAACCTATTCACAATTGGTATCTCTTTATATGGTCTCTTGGAGGCTATGCGAGAGTGCCTTCCACTACGCTATGTTTTGGGTTACATAGTGCGTCGTCTTCATCACATCTGCTTTATCACCTTTTGACTCACCTTCCTTCTTCTAGGGTGTTGCTCTTGTGGGCTTAGGGAGTTTTGCCTTTCACGCGACTCTCTTGTTCCAAGCCCAGCTTGCTGATGAACTTCCTATGATATATGTCGGTTCTATGAGTCTATGGCTGTCTTTTGACCACCAACCCGGTTTTGGCTTGTCTTCAACTCGCACAAAGCTTCTAATTGCTCTTCTCGTCTTGTTTGATGTCCTCTTTACATGGAGCTAGTATGTAATTCTATTTTTGGCTCTCTACCATCTAATAACATTCCATTCAGTCACGTCTATCGCAATCCGGTCTATCATCAAGTCGTCTTTGCTAGCATCGTGTTCACCACCACTTTCCGCGTCATTTATCTTCTCAAATGGTCTGATGCCGCTCCTCGCATTCCTGATGAGAAGAAATCTGGAATTGCTAAAATATTTGGGACCGGCGCCGCCCTCTTCGCGTTTGGTTTTTTCGTCTGGAATCTAGATAACATCTTCTGTGACACTCTCATTCGCTGGAAAATTGCTATTGGATGGCCATCCGCCTTCCTGCTTGAGGGTTTGTGCCATTCTTGTTATTGCTTACCTCTCTTTCCCTGACAATTATACCAGGACACTCCTGGTGGCATATATTTACTGTTAGCTTCATTTGTCTCGTGAACGTATGTATGGTACTAACACTGTCTAAGGGCGCTGGCACATATTATATGTTCAGCGGGATTCAATGTAAGCTGGTATTTGGCTATTTATTTCATCATGCTAATAATGTTAACTCCCAGATGTGTAAGTACGGCGATAAGTGACGATTTCATCCTAAACTTACTCTCTTGCAATAGCACACTTTGCGTTAAGGATGTTCCTGAAAAGTACACCGTTGACTTCAACTATCGACTTCCGTCTCTACGGCGTACCCGTGTCAAATCCCAATAATCGCTATAAAAGGAATTAACTGCTTTTCTTAGACCGATTGCATCTTTTCCTACTCCGTTGTAGAAACTAATCACAATTTGAATATAGAAATACTTGTAGGGGCACACGATTCTGATGGCTGGTTTTATATATCCAATATGTAACAATGTAATGAGCTGGGATTGTCATGCAATATAATTATGGCTGAAATAAGTTACGTCCGAAGGAAATACTGTTCCATTAATTTTGTGAATTTCCGTTGCTTTCCAAAGATTCTCCAACAGTCCATTTTGCAAAGTCAAGGACGGCAACCGCAGTGTTATCCGACTCATCTGCTAAGCCATTCTTCTTTGCCCAGTTATGAAGGACCTCCTGCACTGGTTTCCCATTATCTTCGCCTGGAAACATCATAAATGGTTGATTGTACAGGGCTGCCTCGTCACCAGATGGTTCAGAGATAGACTGTGTATCGAAACCAACGATCTGGCGTGCAAGTGATCGTTCGAGACGATCGAGATTGGAACGGAACACCTCCGAAGCCAACAATGTTGCTATGTTCTTCGAGTTAAAGGCGGCAAGAGCGAGAGCACCCATGCGCCCTTGGGTAGGCTGGTTGACAGCGCCGTGAATATAGGAACCAAGACGAAGTGCAAGGTTAGTGTCGGATTTAGGCGCATTTTCGATAACAGCGACTGCTCTGCGCAATGTAACATTCTCGCCTACTTTGGCAATAAGATCACGAATTGAGCTTGATACTGTGCCAGAAGGCGCAGTGCTCGGATCATGGTGGGACAGCAAGGGAGCATCTTTGAGGGAGTCCAAGCTGCAAGGTTGGAAAGCAGACTGGGAAGGTTCAGAAATATAGGCAGCGGTGTGGGCTATATCTGCAGCGAGACGTCCGAAGAGTTCATTACGACCAACAAAATCAGTTTCGCAGTTAAGTTCAATCATAGCTGCTCTGACGCCCCCTAGACCAGCGCCGTACTTGGCTCCGGCACCACGAGAGAGTACAGAGACGGCAATAAGCCCTTCTGAGGTAGGGCGTCCGCCGACTTTTTCTGCTTTCTTTTCACCAGTGACTGCGAGGTCCTCTTCTAGCCATTCAAGGGCGGCCTTGACGTCGTTGTTGGTTGCAGCGAGAGCTTCACGCGCTTTGGTGATAGAGACCTCGGTGAGTTTGCGAAGCTCTGCAACGAGCTTTACCGAGGCCTTTGCTGGAGGAGAGGAATAAGACCGGGCCAATACAGGCAGTTGATGGCGTGGAAGGAATCGAGAAGCGCTGAACATGGTAGAAGGAATATGCAGGAAGAGACGGACGAAGAGAGAGCGGAAGAGAGTCCGCGACACTTCCATTTCGGGACAAAAATTTCAGACGCGACTTTGGATCCTAATAATAGGACAAACCCCAACCACAACCTGCATGGCCTCCTTCAAGGTCCCAACCACCATCCCTCAGGATCTTCTCTTGATAAGCGATATCATCGGCGTCCCCTCCATCTCCCCTTCACCCCAACCACCCCATGATGATATAGACAGCAGCGACTCTGAAGCCGAGAATGCCAGTGAAGACGAAATAGAAGCAGTCCTGCTCCCATCCAATCAAGACGATATTGTAAAACAAGAGGCCTCAGAACCCGCTCAGGTGTATGTCAATTCATAATTTCTATCTCCTTATGTCTGACGCATCATGCAGTCCTGAACCTGCGGATTCAAACTCTGAGTCAGAGTCGGAGTCCATCTCTTCAGAAGAAAATATCCTTGTTTCTGGTAAAACGGCACAGAATGAAGACCTGGACGATGATGAAGATCCAGTTCCTTCGTCCGGTCCAGCTACCTATCTTCATACAAAGAACGAGGTCGTAGATGAAAAAATCAATGTCCCTGAAGTGGAAGAGGTTGGTTCAGATGAAGTCCTGGAAAAGGTCGGGGAGGTGATGAACATCATTGACAAAGTGGTCATCGTCAGAGGTATCCAATCTCAGATGGCAAACCGGGGGCTCGATCGTGCCTTGGACTCGGATACCCTACTTGTATTCGATGATAGGAAAGTGATGGGATATGTGCGTAACTTTCCCTTTACCTGCATCTTCATTCACGCAATTTCAGGTAGATTTACGAAACATTTGGTCCTACATCACAACCACTATACCAAGTCAGGTTTAATGACAAATTTCCACTCAATCCGGAAATTGTGAAAATTAACAGACCTGTCTTCCATGTTCCTGCTCGCAGTCATTTTGTCTTTCTTAGTCAGCTGAAAGCACAAAAGGGCAGCGACGCGAGTAACCTTCATGATGAAGAGCCAGCGGAAGACGAGCTGGAATTTTCTGATGATGAGGCAGAGGCTGCACATCGCAGTAGACTGAAACGAAAGTGAGCTATCCCTTCGTTTCATGTGTGAGATCCATACTTATTATCCAGACGAGCGGGTTCTCGCGCACGCTCCGTAGCGTCGTCACGGCATGGAACTCCTTCACCGTCGCAAATGCGTGATCAAGACCTTGTGGACGATGCTTACTTGCATGGAAATGCATACGATGCCCGGGGTCCTTATGACTTTGATTCCAATAGTCCTGGTCCCTCACGCCCACCACCCATCCCGTATGACGATCCTTATTCAGAAACATACCATGCTCCATCCGCCCCTCAGGAGTACCGTCAAGCTGAACAACATGTCGAGCCTCCGACATTCTCCGGTCCGATGCAGAATGTCGGTGAATTTAATAGGGGAGACGGGCGTGAATGGCGTGGAAGAGGACGGGGAAGAGCTCGCGGAGACCACAGAAGGCACGCCCGTGGTGATGGCATGCCTCGAAGAGGACGTACATCGTTCCGAAATTCTTCTGAAGCCTATGATACTCGTGCATCTCAATCATTATCGCCCACCTCCGCAGTAATAGCGCGTGCTACGGGTCAGTTGCCTGATCATTCTGGCCTTATGTCTCAGGTAATCTCCTCAGAGGGCCGACCAGCAGATTGGGGATATATTCCATCTACAACTCAACTGCAACAGCAACCCTTCCGATTCGGAGGACAAGGGTATCAGCAGCAGCAATTTTTGCAGATGCCCTTTGTACAGCCACATATCAATCCGAGATTTGCATCATCTTTTGGGATGGGTGCCGTGCAGACACCGTCGCATTATACAAACCAGTTTTCGCACCCGACGCCTCAGCAGAACACTTGGAATGACGATTGGGCAGTACCAGTGGAAGCGCACTCTGAAAATGCACCAGGCGAGGAGACCAAACGCACTGACTAATATTCGTCATTTTTTCGTGTTATTTGTCGATACACTCAATGTAACTGTGTTGAGATATGAAAACATTGCCCTGTATCGTCCGTGCTTGTCCAGACAGCTAACAGAGACTGCTCTGATAACTTCAAATACATTTAAGAATACCTTGCGTGTTCTCTATTTTAACGAGGGCGGGCTCACAATGTGAAGTCTCAACCCAAGTTAGTCATCGCATTCTTACGACCACTATCTTCACATCCTTTTTATCTGTGATTACCAGGTGTGTTCACCAATGCTACCAGGAAGGTGCCGATAATATACTCCCAGTTCTCAAAGACTCCTCAAACTCCCTCTATCCCCGCATTGTCGCCGATCGTGGTTGTTTAGCAATGAAAGATGTATAGTCGATCCCGCTCTCTATTCTTACGCTCCCTTTTCCATATAAGAGAACAATATCATTATTAGGAACCTGATTTGCAATGTCCCCGATAACAAGTACATCGTCCCCAAGGCATTTACAAGTGCTGCCCAACCCGTTCTTCGTTGTTCAGCTACCAACCCCACCCGGACAGGAGCTTCCACCATGTATAATAAAGGATCTCGTGAACGGAAGCGGGGGCTTCTTTTCTATTACAAGGACCAAGGATGAAATATCGCTTGTTGGGGAGTCCTACAAATGGATGCCGGACAGCTACAAGGAACAATCGACGTGGAGAGCCATCAAAATCCTTGGGCCAATAGAACACAGTAATTTGTCAAATTAACTCGCCTATTTTATTTACCTCATAGATGCTTGTAGATGCGGATGCTTCTATTGCAGATTTCACAGTAGCATTAAAAGCTGCGAAGGTCCCTGTCTTCACTCTCAGTACTTGGTATGAACCCGGTTTTCCTTGGTTATACATTTCTTTACTGACTAGAATGCTGTAGGAGTACAGATTATATACTCGTTCCATCAGAGATGCTTAACGATGTCATCAGGGTTCTTGAGCGGGATGGGTGGCTCTTTGTGCATGGTGTTAAAAATCGGGTGGCAAGACTATAGGGAGTCTGAAGAAAGCCTAAACAATTGTGTTGAAGACTTGAAGTACATCATACTAATTTGTCAAATAAATCTTACTAAATTTAATACTCTTTCAGTTTGCTTTCAGTCATCCTATAAATGTCGGTTGTGATAATCTGGATGGGTGTTGAAGAGTCTGTGGTTTGTTCGTGACAAGTTCGTGGCTGGGAACTTTTAGTACTTACTGTTAATATTAGGTAATCAGTTGCTGTTCACTCGATAGAGCAACGGGCGAGGTTGCATTTTGTGACCATGCCTCCTCCGTACAACAGCACTACGTTACATCTGCATGTTTTGTCCAAAAGGTTCTTTGTGGTTCAGTTACCGGTAGATACTCCATTTTCCGAAAGCGTTCTGGAGCGATTAGTGAACAACAGTGGCCTTTTTTTCTCTGCCACGAGAACCAGTGAAGAACTATCTCTAGTGGGTGAATGGTATGATGGCATTCCAAGGGAATACGAGGATAGGTGCACTTGGGCATGCATAAAAATACAAGGCCCGATGGAACATAGTAAGCACAAAATGAATTCGTGTGCAGAAATTGCGTATAATAAGGAGTTGGGCAGGCTTAACTGGAGTCCTGGCCGCGTTCACGGCGACGTTGAAAGCAGCGAATATTCCCGTGTTTGCAGTGTCAACATGGTAAGAACAGGAAAGCGTACGTTAAGCATAAAGATAAAACAATAGCAGGAACACAGATTATGTGCTGGTGCCCATGGAAAAGAAGTCTGCATCCGTGGACGTGTTGAGGCAAGATGGATGGATATTCGTGGGTGAACATTGAATATGAGCAGTAGATAATTAGGATATCGCATTAGGAAGGATATTGTACTTCTCATTGAAGCCTATGAAGCTGGAGGAAAGTAGAGCACTAAGTACTACTGAGCAGAACTGCAACTTGTTGGCTTGTCATGTGAGTTCTAGTTGTAGGGAAAAGACGACAGGCTCGACTTGGGCTCGACAACGAGTCCCTCGTCCTCTACTTCACTCAAAAAATCGGTCGTCTCTCTCTACTCAGCGTGGACCTTATTCTTAGCGTAATCCACCTTGTTTTGTTTTCCATTCTTCTCTACTCATTCCATTTTTACCAATTTGAGTGCATCACCCCTCAAGGCCTCACGCTCAATCTTTTCGCGACAGCTGTCACTATCCCATTTCTTTCAGCACTTGCTGAAACTCGCCATGGATCCTTCTTCATCCATGACCATGGCAAATAGTCGCCAAAGACGTGTTCTCCCATCGCGCTCTAGACGCGGAGGTCCAGGAGTAGGTAGTTGCGACGCAGACGTGATGATCTTGGAAACACAGCGGAGAAAGTGTAGGTTATCATCACTCACTGGATTTCTACTTATTTTGCTAAATGCGTACACCTGAAGACGAAAATGAGCCGCTCATACCAATGGACACACCTTTCTTGCTCACAACCAACGCGAGCGTTGCCTTAGCCTCATCAGACACTTCGCGCCTTGCCATCAATACCTTCGCGAACGAGCGTTACTTTGACAGACCGGAGGTTCTCAAATCATATCGAGAACAACTTGATATTCAGACACCTGAATATTTGAATATTGCAGAAACTCATGTTGGCACTAGATTTAGAGTGAGGGCTGTTGAAGAAGTGAGTCGCCAAAGTTGATCGCACATTGACTGCCCAATTTATTTCCCTGTAGGGTACTGCAGATACATCCGACGCTGCATACGAAAAACGACATCGGAAATACGAAACATTTGAAAAACGACAGCGTCTGAGGGAGAAAGAAAAGCTGAAACACGAGCAATACAAACTTAAAGAGCGAATCGACCAGCTACGTGCTATGGATAGCTCTGCCTTTCTTACCCTTCCAGCTTCATCTTTCTCTGCTGCACCTGTCCCTGTGGAAGGCGAAGACTATTCTATAAATGCGAACGTCAACGGCAGCCTCGCATATAACGAAGGCGAACGCAGGAGAAAGGAGATGCTTGACATAGCGTTGATGTTGGAAGAACGGTATCGAGTTTTACTTCCTCCTGATAGAGTACGAAAGACTGTGGCTCCCAGAACGGATAGCGTCTCTCTAGAGCCCGATGCAACATTTCCAAGCAACAAGCCACGCAAACCGAAAGAAGATGAACCCATCTCAGAATTGGACCAACGTGCACTAGTCGAAAGTTCACAACATGAGAACTCAAAAATTATGATTAAACTGAAAGTTCCGCCTCGGGCAAATAGTGACATAGCTCATGCACCACCCCCTACCGTGAAGACGGTTGCCGTTGCTATAAAAAAGCCAAGAGCTAGTATACCTCCTACTAAACATGCTGCAGCTCCTCGAAAAATACGAGGGCGTCCTTCAACACCACCTGCCTCCGATCAGCTGTCTTCCGATAAATCCCCAACACCTATCGCAGTGTTATCCTCCACCGAACCTGACGTTTATCCTTACATCGAAGAGGCAGTTGTATCAGACATAGAGCCACAAACGCCGATCACTGCAGTTGAACATGATCCAAATACAACAAGCGCCCCATCCGCTGAGAATCTCCATTCGCCTATTCAAGAAGAAAAGTTCCTGTCCGAAGAGGAGAATAGTTCACCAGAACCTCAGATATCCCACCGTTCATCCAGCGATGTGATTCCTCCTGCACCAGAATCATCTCCCCCTCCACCTGACAAGACTCCATTTGCTGACGCACCACAAGAAATAGAAAGAGACCCTAAATCTACGTATAATGTTGCCCCAGTGGTGGAGCACGTTGGGATCGTTAAACGACGCGGTAGACCACCTAAACGTCCCAGGCTCTCTCCAACGACATTACCAAATAGCAGTGAATATATACCCACTGTTCCAACTTATCGTCGTTCTATTTCAAGAGCACCCTCAACTTACAGTTCACATAAACAGCCAGCTCATGGGGCTATCGTAACTGCAGCATTAAGGAACGCTAGTGGAGGCCCTAGAACGACCGCCAAAGCTCCGCGTCACAATACTGCGTTTGGTGTAAAACTACACTTGTCTAATAAGGATACCATGGTCGACTTTGAATTACCCTCTTGGATTTTGCCATATGAAGAGGCAAGAAGACTTGGCGGCGAAATACATACTGTTACTTCGATGCACGGCCCGGTAAACGAACAAAAGTCACTTAACATACCAATCAATACGAATATGCTTTCTGTGGATAGTGTTATACCAAGTGAAGGACCTTTCCGAATCTCCCCTTACTTATCAACGGAGGAAACTATGCCGCCTATGGAAACACTGATGTCACTAGATGAACCCGCAGATGGTGCATCGTAGGGTGACGTCCTTGTTTCGTTCCTGATGTATGGAGATTGTGTACCAGGGTTCCATTCTGGAAAACGCAAACATACTGTGCTCATTGTAATTTATGGGTAGATACTTTATATTATATTATCTCCGGTTGTAAGCAGATGTATGAAACCCACTTGGATTAAAGACGTCTATGTATGTATCCTACTTCTTTTCTTTCTTTACTAGCGCCCTTCGTTTAGCAATAGGGATACGTTCAGGACGGATCTTTTTGAGTGGTGGAGGAATCATATTGACTGCATCTTCAATTATGGTGTTCGCAACTTGACGTCTATCCACCGAAATGTCCGGTGTATGGGCAAGCGTAAGTTTTGCAAGTTGGACGGCGCCCAACTCTCCAGGATTCTTGAAGTACACTCTCGAATCACAAACGCCATGCCGCAGATAGCTCCCCGTTATACTAGTCGGCATGAATATAGTACCTGGAGTCGAAACAGGGTATGTCGGTATGCCAAAGACGTCAGAGAGATCCGAGGATGTATACTGCGACGAGACCAATGAATAAGAAGTCATCTTCGGCGCACCCACAACTTCCAACCAAATCATCTCCTCGATTTTTGGGTTAATCCCAGCTTCTAGCATTCGATCGACTTCTTCATCACCACGTCCATCGTCACCAGTCTCTTGGTCTTCTTTCTGTGTAGTCCGTGCTTGGGCCCGGCGTCGCGGTTGTTGTCTGTCCTGACGTGTATCCATACCTCTACTTCGTGATTGTTCTCTACCCTGCTGTAGGCCACTAGTCTCGCGCGGTTCTTGTGATGGCATTGATGATGCGGTGCTTGAAGCTGCCGCAGCCTGGCGAGCGAGACGTGCTGCTCGCCGCTGAGCAACTGATGAGTCCCCATCTGACTGGGTTGCATTACGTCGCAAATTGAATGCATTAGGAGGGGAAGCTGCCGGTTGGTCGTCACCGCCAATAGTTTTAGGGCGAATTCGTAGTAATCTACTTGCAAAGCTTTCCGGTGCAGCCTTTCCCAAGTACCCCATGTCAGGGCGATAAGAAGACGGAAGAGCACCAAGTAGCTTTCTCTTCACGGTACTCTTTTGGATCTTCACCGTATCTCTGTCAGCTGATAAGAGTGGTCAGCACAGATCCGCAAAATGGAAACAGGAGTAAACAGCGTACGAATAACAAGGTTGTCCCAGTTCCCAAAACTGGGTGGGGGAGGAACACTATCGTTATTCTGGCTAGGATCGTCGTGAGCAGCAGTGAAGTTGAGACGAGCTTGCTGGGCTCTAGGGAGACGGGCGGCCAAGGAGAAAACCCATGTTCTGCGGGGAACGCAATGCATGGCAAGGAGTGGTTGAACTTGTAGGCTGTAGTGAGATTTTCAGGGTGTATAATAGCAAGGAGAATAAAAGACGGAGAACTAGCTGCAGACGTGATACTAGCCAGTTAAGGAGCCAGCTTCAACGGGTGCTCCAGCTTAGTTGGTGCGCTGTACAGCGTAAATTACAGCTTGGGAAGTACGCGGAAATTGTCAGTTGTTTGTCTCTGTTATCTATCAACGCCATTACCTTCCATATTGGGATACGAACGTCGAATGCACCTGCGCCCGGCCGTATTTACCAAGTTACAACTCCTTTACACCACATTCCTTTCTCCTCCTCCCTTTCATTTCATGGGCTCCTTCTTAGGCTGGCTCATTGTCAACTTTGTTCTTCTTCTCATCTCATTTATCGCCTATTCTTCTCAAATATTCATAATATGGCCTTGGTATGGACAGGAACTTTCCGTTGAATTGCTCGTCCTTCTTGTGCCCTTCAAGTGCGCTTCACTCGTCCTGTCGCTTGCCACTATCTCAGACGTTGTCCATTCAGCTTCTTTGTTGCTATGCTACTCTGGAGCTATTATCTTTGCGTTACGACAGATCCAGGCCATGTTCCTGATTCATGGGTCTGTCTCCTACTCCAGAACCTCTCCTTGACGTCTCAACGTTACATGTAGAAACCAGATACCCATGCCGATGGGTACGAAGTCAAAAAGCTGACGGGTGCTCCACGCTTTTGCCGCATGTGCCAAAAATACAAGCCACCCCGAGCTCATCATTGCCGACAATGCAATAGGTTGGCGGGTGTCTTTTCTATACGAGGCTGTAGCTGACTTTCTGTTTTCACAAAACGTAGATGTATTCTTCGTATGGGTTAAGTTTATAAGCTCGTTACTTTACGCTGTCTCTCATCGTCCCACAGACCATCATTGCCCTTGGATCAACAACTGCGTCGGTCATTTCAACTACGGACATTTCATTCGCTTTCTCTTTTACGTCGACATTGCGTGCTCATATCATTTAGTTATGATCAGTATGAGAGTAGTCGGTGCCATGAGGGCCAGTTTGTGGGTATGTTCAAGACATGTTTCCTTGTTTCACCACTTCTTAACGTTCCCATTCCGTTAAAGGATGAACCTTCAAGTATAGAGCTGATCTTCATTATTTTGAACTACGTGACCTGTGGCCCTGTTCTTCTAGCGGTTGGCATTTTTAGGCGAGTAGTTACACCGGATTCCAAGTATTTGATTAATTATCCCCACTTTACAGTTTATACCACTTTTATGGATTATTCGGTAACACCACCACCATTGAATGGTGGGAAAAGGATAGAGCAGCGACTATGGTTCGACGTGGAAAAATCCGCGAGGTATTAAACTTTATTATTTTCTTGCGACGGTCTTACTGAGTGGAGACCCGACATTGAGATCAAGTTCCCTTACGTGAGAAATGATCCCTTCCGCTTTTTTTGTTAAGAATGTCACTCATTAATATGTGTATGCTTGCAGAATCTTGGATTTAAACAAAATGTCCAGTCCATACTTGGTAAAAATCCACTGATGTGGTCTTGTCCGACGGTTACTCCCGGAACTGGACTGAAGTTTGAGCTCGGTGAACATTACGGTGAGTGGAACGAGCTCCCGCCATATGGGAGGGAAGATGCTCAAGATGCGGGCAAGTTCGCCTGATACATCTGTAAGCCTTCCTCCATCCATGTTGTGGTTGTTGTCGCTTTAGATGACACGGATTTCATTAATCCTTCTGTTTGCGCTCAAAATACATTATTGGCATCGTGCTTACTTTGGCTTTTAGATGCTACACAAGCTTGGCCCCCGAAAGATCCATTAATCTTACAATCTGAGCCACTGGATCATGCTGCAGTACTTGCATCATCGCCTTGGACATACGAAAACGGCGGTCTTAATCCAGACTTGCAAGCAACAAATACGCGATATCGTCAATCCAGCTCCCGTACACAAACTTATACCACTAGCAGTGTCGGGGTCTCTTCACTCCCTCCTTACCATCCAGACTATGTCAAAAATGAAGCTATGCATGTCGGAGACGCCTCAGACAATGATACTATTAGCATATCTTCCGATGCGGACCTATTTGAGCATGCAGGCAGAGTGCGCAATGGGTCCGAAGGTTATGAAGTGCGTTTAGAAGAAAGAGAAGAGATGTTGAAGCAATATCTTCAAGACTTGGGCGAAGAACCAGGAAGATATATGCGCTATATCCCAGAACCTGATACAGAAAGTGACGAAGACATACCTCTTCACTCAATACAGGATCATAGGTCCCAGATGTCTATCTAGTTGATGTTAAACTCTTATATTATACTGCATATAATGTCTACTACGAAGAGCAATAAAGACACTACTAGTATGGATATATGTATTCATGGACTCAATCTGTAAACTATATAACGACATTCACAACCTAAATATTCATAGCTGCAGTCTCACCTTGGGCCTTCTGGAGTATAGCGTTGGTCATGTGCAAGATAGGTTCCAACCTTTTAGACACATCCGCTTCCAGACGTTGGTTATGGCTCTGACACTGTTTACGAAACATATCCAGAATCGGTACTACTTCCTTTTCCAACTGAATTGCAACCAGTGATTGCACATGAGATACAATATCGTCCGTTTTCAGATGATGGGCGGTACGAGATTTTCGCTTATGGGTGTGAAGATTTTGAATTTGATCTGTTAGCTCCTTAACTTCACCCTTATCCTCTTCTTCTAAATTCTCGACATCGAGAACTCTTTCCTCCAGCTATGTATGAGTTAGTACTGATGGTAGACAATGTCAAGGAATGAATCTTACCTCTTTGCATAAATTTTGTGCGCTTTCATTTTCTGCCTTGATCTGCTTCAGTTCTTCTTCACTTGCGCGGATTCTCGTGAGCAGATCAGCAGCTCTGTTCGCCTGTACTCCAACAGTGTCACCAATAGAGCTGGCTTTAGCTTTCAAAGCTGCTATCCTTGCAACCTGGTCCTTGTCATCAATTGCTGTTCTCCTCTTCTTTACGTCAGCCACTGCTTTGCTAGCTAAATCAGTTACTTTCCGCTGGACATCCTCGACCTCAGGAAACTTGGTAAAACTTTTCGTGTAAACTTCTTCGCTGGTTGCCTGAATCTTTGTTTCCAGAGCAGCAATAGCTTGTCGAATTTCTGTCCAATTCCAGGCTCCACGGGTTTTCAGATCCGTCCCACTGGCTACCTCCTGAGAGCCAGTGGTTGCCGGTGCACAAGCTGTATCTGGCGCAGGATGAGGCGTATTTTGTTCATCCACCCGTGTCTCCAAATCACCGGGAGGTTTATCTCTGGCGCGGGAGCTAATTCGTCGATGAAGGTGTAAGTCAGTAACCCAATTACTGAACTCGGCTGTATAACTCATAACGTGTTCCTTGCTAGTAGCGGTATTTCGATGTTTGGGGGCTTTCTGTATGTCAGGCAGCGCTAGCAACGTTTTAAGACTGTGGTCGCGGCGTTCCTTGATGTCAGCAGCCTTCTTGCCGTAGGTTTGACGAATGGAATCTAGTTTTACGCGGGTTGCGGGAGTGGAGCGCCAATATACCTTAGAATCTCTTGCTCGTTTCCATCGAGCTATCTCCTCTTCTGCTCGTCGCAAATCGACTTGTAATCGCACCGCGTTTAATGTATGTCTGCGAAAATGTGAGAATATGAAAACGTAAATACAAGCATTGGCGCAGACGACCTACTTGACAGTACTGGTAAATAACCGTGCGCGAGCTTTGGGACCTCTGGCTCGCCTTAGCAGGTGCTTTGATGCAGATTGCCTTTTGGACGTTCGTTTTCGCCCTGAAGAAGTGTTGATTGTAGATTTCATGCTTGCAGTGCTTAATAACTTTGAGTCACGTAAATTGGCTGTTGTACTTGCTAATGTATCGCGGATGGACTCGGAAGCGCTACCTGCGACATGGTCACCTTTCCAAGCGCCAAGTTGCGTTTCGCGACGCATACCTTCAGTAATACGCTTGCTAGCATAGGCACCTGCCCTGTCTTTAACGACTGCACTGCTGTTCGAGACGCTGCCCCATCCATTATCATTGGCATTTCCGTTAGTCCACGATGTTTCCCAAGAATTTTTGGCGGTAGTCCAACCTTGCGACGTCCCACCGTTTTTAGCTGAAGCATTGTCGCCCTTCCAAGCACCAGACTGCGTTTCGCGGCGAGGATCCTCGGTAGTAGCTTTGTTAGCAGAAGCACCTGATCGCTCTCGATCGAAACCACTGTTACCTGAGGTGCCCCATCCATTACTGTTGGTATCAACGGCATTCCAAGACGTCTCACCCGAATTCTTAGTAGGTGAACTCCGCACATGAGAGCTTCCCTCTTCTTCCCATGCGGGAACAGAGTCAGAGTCCCCCCATCCTTTGGCTTCAGAACGATCAGAACCCGATGCACTTGCCCAATTATCGACATGACTATTCGTGTTTCCAATACCCCACGGGTCAGCTGATTCGTCGACCTTGTTCTCTTCTTCCGTCCCCCAGGCGCCCCATCCCCCCATGTCTTTGCTAACTGTCTTTGCAGACGCCGTCCACGACGAGACAGTGATGGATTTTTCGGACGATGAATTGCTCGCTGTACCCCAAACGGAAGCTATATCATCGCCCAGTCCTCCTTTGTTTGAGGTTGTGTTTCGATTTGTGCTGGCACCCCAGGCATTGTCCGATTTACCACTCCCCCAGTCCACATTGTCTGAAGTTGTGCTTCTACTCTTGGCCGCACCCCAGGCATTGTCCGATTTACCACCTCCCCAGTCTGCATTGTCTGAAGTTGTATTTCTACTCTTGGTCGTTTTCCAGCCATGATCCGATTTTCGACGGCTAAGATCAGTTGTCGATCCCCAGGAATCTTTAGACGTATCCCAAGAACTCGACCTAGCGGGTGGAACAGGCGGAGGCTTCCCCCAAGAGCTTGCGCTAGCTACCCGGCTTACATCGCTCCCCTTTCCTGACGCGCGCTGAACACGAGAAGAAGCAGGTTATTTAATAGTTGTACGAAGTATTGAAGGTTAGTATCTAACCTGACGACTAGCAGGAGCTCGTTCCCAATTAGCATCTCCAGGATGCACGAATCCACAAGAGCGTGATCTGCAGCCGTCATTGATAGCGCTGCCCTTTTCATCATAGTGCTGAGAAATGAATGAGAGGCGAGTGAATTGACAAGAAAGCTAAACACTCGCCATACAACGAGAAAACGGCATGGAGTAGTTGAGAAATGAATGAGAAATGGTTTCGCAGTAGAAGAGACCGTACACTGTATGTAGTACGTAAGTAGTACTAAGTACCAAGCAAGCTCCCGACTAATAAAACGCGGCCCGGTAAACAACGCCACAACCGATACTAACCTGCTAAAGCTTCTTGTTAGTTATTAATATGTGCAACATTCCTCATAATGCCCAACTCCCTCTCGGTCCCTTCCCTTGCACAACATGGACCCAGCACGAGTGCTATTGGAGGTCTGTGTCGATTCCGTTGAATCTGCCTTCAAGTATGTCTCGCCATTCTTCAATGCATTCCTGTTCTCATTTCAACAACATTTCAAAATTCATTGTGCTTTGCAGTGCAGTATCGGCAGGTGCAGATAGGCTAGAGGTCTGTGGGAATCTTGGTCTGGGAGGAGGCACTACGCCCAGCCTCGGGCTTGTGAAAAGTATTCAGAGATCTGTTAAGGATGTACCCCTCATGGTCTGTCATTCCACGCGCGATGGATCATAGACCACCGTTAACCAGACTTTTAGATTATGATACGTCCTCGGGTGGGGGACTTTGTCTATTCTAAGCAGGAAATAGAAACTATGCTCGAAGACATCCGCATCTTCAAGACATGCGCAGTGCGTGGCGTTGTGTTCGGCGTTTTAACCAAGGATGGCGTTGTAGACGTGGAATCCCTGAAACGGTTCGTTTCAGCATCTTCATATAATTAATATGCACTTTCCTTACATGTACTTACTCTGTATTTTTAGGCTTGCAGACGAGGCCTTGCCCATGGAAAGTTAGTAACTGCCTTCCACACTAATAGTACTTAATATCTAAATTAATAGTTTGCTTTCATCGAGCGTTCGACCTAACACGGGATCCTGTCGAAGGTTGTGATACTGTACACAGTGTATTTTTTCTGCACTACAAATGCTGACTTCTCCATCATAGCCCTTCGAGATGTGATTAATGTAGGAGGAATATCCCGGATCCTGACAAGGTAACGCTCAACGGGAACGCGAGTGATATGAACGTTCTGACTAGAATATTCCAGCGGCCATGGAAGGAAAGCTCCAGACAATATTCCTTCATTACAAGCTCTATTCCGAACATTGAAAGAATTAGTTGAGGAAGATGTCTGGGGTCCGATCATTATGCCTGGATCGGGTATAAATGCAGAGACGATACCGACTGTAGTATCACAACTGCTGTCGTTTGGCCTTTGTGAAATACACCTCAGTGGCGGAGAATGGATAGAAAGTGAGATGGTATTCAGACGCGAGGGGATGGATATGGGATTAGGAAACGGGAAAGATTGGAGTATCTGGCGTACTTCTCAAGATAAGGTCAGAGAAGCGAAAAGTGTACTAGGTGTGGTTTGGCCAGCTGTATGAATAACATCGGTAAACCGTAAACACTGACCTGAATATACATGGTAACAATTGTCTCGAAGCAAGTATCGGTTCTTTTATTGTATACTATTGTTACCCCAGAGTTTATAATGGTTTCATTGGTGTTTGATTTAACATATATCTCCCGGACTCCAATCATCTTCGGATCTTTTCAGGTGCATTGGGAACTTCACCACCTACTTGAATATGTAGTTTCTTGCGTGGAAATTGAAACACAATGTTCTATCGGCCAAAAATAGAGTCCCCATCCACATGTGTGCCTTTAAAATTACTATACAGCGATAGATTATACTACTTATAGGACAACTACGTACTGCGTTCAGAATTGATTCAGAATTCCGTTTATAATCTCTCTACGATTTGAGTATACTTGTCATCTTATGTAAATAATTGCAAAATCTGTACGCGATGTACAATTTAACACACCCTGATTCGGTTCTGCCTGCACAGACTTTCGAGATTCTGAATCTTTTCTGTCGGGACACGATTTCTTGCGCAGTGCCGCCGCAGGCACCACTGCCAGTGCAAGACAGTACAGTCTGAGTTACTGCCCTTTTGCTGGACGGACAATATACACTAGTCACGTGATCCTTGTTTAGGATCCAACGAATCGAGTGCAGCGTCGCGGTGTAGATTCAATACTGTGCTGGTAATAATCAAGCTAGACAAACTTCCAGTTCTTTCAAACTGTGCATTTCAAGTGCCTGATTGGATTCACTACGAAAGGAGTCGTGTTCGTATGTCAAAACGCGAGCTTGCCAGTTTAGCCGCCGTAGCGGATTTGGAGGGGTCGCGATCCAAGCGACGGAGAGAGGCTGCAGGCCCGCTGGCGACCACTTCTTCCGATGTGGATGTTTCAATGTCTGAGCCTGTGGATCAAACGAACACTGGTCTCCCGGGGAGTGCTACTTCACAAGAGATCAAGGAGCAGGGGTTAAAGTTATGGCAGACCGTCAGAGATGCAGTGAATAAAGAGTGAGTTTCATGTCTGCCTTATTAGAGTCTCCATTAAACTGTTCCACGCCCATCTCCGCTTTAAAACAATCTTCACTCCCGACAACACTCTTCTCCCTACCTCAGAGGACGCACAATATCTTTAGATTTTTTGCGGAAACCCTCCAAACGCCAGTATCCGGATTATTATCAACTCGTTAAGCAACCAATCGCTCTCGATGACATTAAGAAACAGATCGAAAACGGCGCATATCCCTCAATGGAAGCGTTAAAGCGGGATTTTGAGCTATGCTTTAACAACGCGAAACAGTACAATATGAAAGACAGCGTTATTTGGAAAGACGCTAAAGATTTACTGGTGGGTTATAGAACTCTGTTTTCTTTGTCTGAATCTCCATTTAGATTTTTTTAATATAGAAAGTAGTCCATAAAACATATTCAAAGCTTGTCCCAGGCGAAGAGGATGAAAATGCCCCCAAGGTTCCCAGTCTCAATAGACTTATTAAATCAAGACTACAGAAATTGGTGGATAAGACTGACGAACAGTGTGTTTTGCCATCATTTACCCTTTCATTCCCTTCTCACATATCTGTTATATAGAGGGCGAGTTCTATCAGTTGAATTCATGGAGCTCCCCTCCAAGAAGGAGTGGGCAATCTACTACAAGGAGATTAAGAAACCACAATGCCTCGAGAATATTTTTGTAGGTGAACACATTTGGCAATCAATTCTCATCTTACTATTCTTTAAGAAACGCATAAAACGCAAGGAATATCATTCTGCAGCTGACTTCGCAGCAGACGTAGAGCTGGTTTTCTCCAATGCATTAACATTCAACCAAGACCATACGCCAATTTGGGAGGATGCCCTGACCCTACGGGTGAGTCCTAACATTCACTTACACGGAACTGCTTTACTTACGCAAGGAACAGGATTACTTCCGATTCCTTATGTCTGACCTCCCACCCCCTCATACTCTTCCACTATATTCTAAGCCTTCAACGCTGACTGGTGCAAAGATTAAGATTAAGCCACAAGGAACAGCTGCAGTCATTCAAGCTGCAGCAAATGTTACCACAACATCTTTCGCTTCATCCCCTTTGAAATCCGAACCATCTTTGCTGCTAAAATTGCCGTCATCCAGCCTGTCGAAAGCTCCCCCTCTACCCCGAGATACATCCCCTGTAGCTACTCATCCGTCAGGTGGAAACACTAGTTCCACTATTCATTCTTCGACTCTGTCTTCTACTACGGGACCACCACAGAACCAGACAAAGTTAGCTCCTCAACAGTCAACAATAACACAAAAAGCCAGTAATATTCAACCGCCTGTTCTCACTTCATATCCGCAAGCATATAGCTCCACTAGCGCACATTATTCGAAACCCTCTGCACCCCTTGTTAAGTCCACTGTCGGACCATCTTCGTCTTCTACGCCACCCGTACCAAATTCTTCGCTGAATATGCCACCTGCCACCAACAGCACTATGCAGTCTCCGGGACCTAGCTTAGGAAGTCGTCATTTGAAATCTATATCAATTGAAGCTCGTCCATCAAAACGCGCGGTTGATCTTGATCACAAAGAAGGTGTTAAAGCTTGGGTTATGCGCCTCGTACATGGAGAAACTAGCATCTTAGTCAAAGATGTGGTGCTGTTGGGCGATGACGATGATGTGACTAGTGAGGAAGACGACGACATGGAGAGAACAGATGCAGCAGCAGAATTGCTTGTTACAACTGAAAGCGCTGTAAAAAACGGGCGAAGAAAGAAAGGGAAAACTAGAGTAGCTGGGACTAGGACTGGTATTCGCCGGACAACAAGACAGTCGACAAAACAGAAAGCCGAGCCAGCCGGAGATATACAACTCAGGTTAAATGGCGTGCTTGTCAACGAACAAGAGGATAATCCTGGTAAATGGGATTTCCAAGTTCCGGCAGGTTCAAATTCTGTGGAGATCGGACAGGTGGGCAGTATGCCTTGGAAGATATATATAGAACGCAGAACTGAACATTAGAAAGCATTCGATTTCTTTCTGCTCTTACTGTACTATTCCTGTTTATTTCGGATGTTTTGGTTTGCTATGGTCCTAACTCTATGTAATAACATTTTATTTCCTTTACTTTACAGTGCTCGCTTCAATGGGATAATTCACATCTGCAGACTATCGATCAAAACACATGTGCTGCGGCAAGATTACTATTACTATCAAGCGCTTAGTACTTAGTATTTGGATATTTATTATAATTATAAGCGCTCAGCGACTCAGCAGTGTGACAGTGACAATGACAAGCAACTGATAAGTGTGTATTACTATTAAGTATTTAATTATAGTCAGGTGACTCACAGACAAGATTTTTGAGTTGCCGGCAATTTGCCGAGCCCAATACCTGTAGCTATGTATTATTATAGATTCAGATTATTACCGTGTCATTTCATTGTCAAGCCCGGTCAAAACATCAAAACGTTAATCAAAAAATGACAGCTGCAGTAGGGGCACTTGAAGAACTGCTCACGAAAAGCGAAGTGGAAGATAATATCGAAGCAGAGGACAGTGAGGAAGAAGAGGATAATGCTCAGGTATCAAGCACAGGTTGGTTCAGAATTATGAATGAGCGTTCTTTAATCACATATCCATTTCTTAGGAGATGCAAAGAAGAAGAAGAAAAAGAAAAAGAAGTCCAATAAGAAAAAGAAAGGTACAGTTGCTCAGTCAGACCCACCGCGAGTTGGGCTGTCCAAAATATTTTCTACTGGAAACTATCCTGAGGGAGAAATTCAGGAATATAGAGACGAGTATGCATCGAATAAATCGGCTACCGTATGTACTTGTTGAATTATTTGTTAGGAACTCCTGGCGTACAACGTCAGAGGAGAAACGGTATAACGAAAGAATGGCCAACGAAGATCCAGATACTACGTACCATGACATCAGACGTGCAGCGGAAGTGCATCGACAGGTGCGACAAGCCGCAAGGAGATATATTCGTCCCGGAATATCTATGATAGATATCGTAAATTATATTGAAGATGGAACTCGTGCATTGGTAGAAGAGAATGGGCTAGAAGCTGGCGTAGGGTTTCCTACTGGTGTCAGCTTAAATAACTGCGCTGCTCACTACACTCCAAACGCTGGTGACACTCTGGGTATGTAATTATATCTATGTCTGATGCATCATACATTACTTATCTGGCGGTAGTGCTCCAGCAAGGCGATGTTTTGAAGGTTGATATTGGAGTACAGGTTAATGGTCGAATCGCCGATTCAGCATTCACGCTTACTTTCGAACCAACCTACGATACACTACTTGAGGCAGTAAAGGCTGCGACTGATACCGGTATTAGAGTGCGTAACGTAATCCTACGTGTTCATTTACGTGTTTTTAAACATTGAAGCTGTATAGGAAGCAGGTATCGATGCTCGTTTAGGAGAGATAGCAGGTGCCATTCAAGAAACAATGGAATCCTACGAAGTGGAAGTTAATGGGAAAGTCTTACCTGGTGGGTTGATGTGCAGCAACGCTTCTACATGCATGAACCTTATATGTCTTCGACAGTGAAACCTATAGAAAACCTCAGTGGTCATTCCATAAATCGCTACCAGATTCACGGTGGTAAATCGGTATTACTCGTAAAGAACGATGACCAAACAAAAATGGAGGAGGGTGAATACTTCGCTATAGAAACCTTCGGATCCACTGGTAGAGGGCGAGTCGTTGAAAGTGTTGGTATACATTGACAAAATATTAATCATGATACTAACCTCTTGCGCAGGGAGAGTGCTCACATTACGCAAAGATCATTGGAGCGCCACATGTACCTTTACGGTACGCAATCGCAATTGTGTAATGTGCTTATGGTCAGGTATAATTAGATGATTTAGGCTCACTTCGGCAAAATCGTTGCTGAATACAATCACAAAGAGCTTTGGAACGATACCCTTCTGCCGCCGGTATCTCGATCGCATCGGCGAAAGCAAGTATCTTTTGGCAGTAAGTGACCTTCTTGTCGAGTAGATGCAATTGTTTACGCTGCTCGCAAGCTTAACCATCTCGTTGCGCAAGGCATTGTGGAGGACTACCCACCTCTATGTGACCAGCGCGGTTCCATGACGGCGCAGTATGTAAGTGGATAAGTTGTTCCCTACCTATCTCAGTTCCTCATATCTAATTTTACTAAGGAACACACCATTCTTCTGCGCCCTACATGCAAGGAAGTGGTGACGAGAGGGGAGGACTACTAGATATATACTTACAGTACAAGTAGATGAGCTTCTAGGGTCGAAGGCATTGGTGAATTAGGGAGTGGTCACTAATCACTGGTCACTTCCATTTTCGGTCGCGTGGCTTCACACTCCAAGTCGAATCCGGTGATCGGCGCCAGTGACCTTGCTCTTAATATACTTCTCTTTCTGTCCACATTCACTGCTGGCACTCCCTGTCACCTCGACATGGATAATACTCTTGCAGAAAATACCCTCAAGCGCATCCACTATTACACTACCCCAGGCGTACTACCTCCCTCCGCTCGCGTTAATCCCAATGATAAATTACAGCTAAGGCGCCCTCTACGTCTATGGGAGTACTGGAAATATGGTACTTTTATCGCTGAAAAGAGTGTGCTTGTTCTTCTCCTGCTTGACCCTGCCATTTGATGATATCTCTTCAGCCTCTCAGCTAACTGGTGACATCCTCTCACATCATCTTCGAGGGCCCCGTAGAAGGACGTGGGGTTTGGATATGACTATTTTTAACAGTCTTGCTCGAGGAGCAAGCCGTCACAGCTCATTAATTGGCATTGTACTAGTGCTATCTTGTATTAGTATTTATGAGCTGATCGTTCTGGCAGGACACCGTAAGAATGGTTACCAACATTGCGCAGTTCATACCCCTCCCAGCAGACGCATTAGTCACCCCGGTCTCCTTTCGCGTCGAAAAGCGCAATTTACGAGGGTTTCTGGCGCAATATGACGAGAATGAAAAAGGACGTCGCGAGCTCACTGGTGAATGGGTGGTAGGGAAACATACTTGGCAGCGCTTGCAAGCCGAGTGGAAAGCAGCAGAGATAAGCGGAACAAGGACGGCAAGGAAGAAAGATAAAATCATCCTCTATCTTCATGGTGGTGTGTGTCTCCGTTTTTCATCAGTCCCGAACTGTATGTGTTGAGGTGCTATAGGAGCCTACTACTTGGGCAACGCAGCTGCGATGCGTATTATAAGTATACCGCTTTCGAAAGCCACGGGTTGTCGCGTGTTTGGTTAGTTATTACTTCTTGACCATGTAGACTCGACACTGCAGCCACTAATGTTATATATATAGCGTTAAATTACCGTTTGGCTCCAGAAACGCGTTTTCCTGGCTCATTGCATGATGCTGTCGTAGCGTACCTTCGCTTAGTGAATGACCTGGACATACCGCCTGAAAACATAATAGTGTGTGGTGATAGTGCTGGGGGAGGATTATCACTTGCATTACTGATGTATCTCCGCGACAACAAGTATCCGTTGCCTTCCGCTGCTATATTGTTCTCCCCGTGGGTAGGTAAGCGCTTCTCTCGGTTTGGGGATCCTGTAATTCTGTACTGAAACAATTTTTAGATCTTACTATGAGTTGTGATTCTTGGGATACAAATGCGATATTTGACATCCTATCTCTGCCAACAGGCGATAATCATATGAACCCAGTCGGGCTTTATCTCGGCGACAATGTAGAGCAATATATTACTCATCCGTACGCTAGTCCACTCTTCGGAGATTACCATGGTCTGCCGGACCTCCTTATACACGCAGGCGACGCGGAGGTATTGAGGGACGAGATTTCACTACTAGCTCACAAGGCCTTATCAGCCGGCGTCAACGTACAGTACGAACTTTTTGACGATTCTGTCGGTTTTCTCCATATTATACCAGTACTAACAAATACTAACAACAAAATTGCAGATTCATGTTTTTCAAATGTATCCATTTCTGAATGCAACACGACGGTCCTTTGAGTCTATACGTCACTTTCTAGCTCAAGTCCTCCATACCTCCTAAATCGCTTAATGTTTCCGCAGAAATGCAAATACAGCGAGAGAAGACAATGGCGATGCTGTGAACGAGTTACAGAACTTATGAACCCCACTACCTTCATCAATAATGTATTATATGTACATGGTTATATAGATTATATCTGTTAACAAAGTGGTGCTGTTGTAGATCAGAAACTCCCAGAAGGCTCCGAACTCTCCAGCTGCAACTCCAGTCCTTGCTTATGAATTTCCAGTTCTTCGATGATATTCATAAGGGCATTACACTCCCAATTGCCATACAGGAATCCCTCGTACAACATTGTAGTTGCCAGCCAGGAAACAAATATGGTGAAAACGATAAATAAAGGATTAATCCAGGAATGGGGAAGCCATGCAGACGACACAGCAAGGGCCACTAGCAGAAGGATGCAAAGCGCAAATACGGTGAGCTCCTTCCTTGACCTTTGTCTGGAAAAGCGATAGCAAGCTGTCAGAGCTTGAATAGTAGTAGCAATGGAATTGGAGGAGAGTTCTGAAGGCAGGTAGTCATAGTTAAGGGAATCAGTCTCAGGAAGAGACGGTATTATATCGAATGTTGCTTCCAAACCAAAATGGTCAGAGTAGGAGAATTCACACCCCGGCACTTTATCCATCATAACTACCTTGCTGTGCACTGCCTTTAGAGAGGGCACCTTGACATCTAGACTGTTGTGCAGTTTACGCGGTTGACGATATAATATATAATCAAGACGTTTCCCCCAGGTTCCGTAAGCGTACGCTTTTCCGGCGGACCAGGTGTTGAGAGGGGAATCGGCAGTGATACCTAGCTTGTTAACGGCTTCAAGGGCTGTAGTGGGTGCGACGGTGTCTGCAGGATGAGTGACTAGCCACGAGTCTGAGAGAGAGGCATGTTCGAGAATAAGTCTCATGGGTAGCGTCGGTGGTATGCTATTGAAGTCACCCAGCTAAAAACAGAACAATACGTTAGGGTGTGTTGAATGAGAAAAAATAATGACATACGCAAATAACATATCGCCCGACTTCTGCAGCCGTTCGAACTAGTTTAGCAAATTCATAGGCATTCACCAAGCGATGCGCTCTGTTATATTCAGGGCCATCTTCTCCGCCCTTGGCGAACAGCTGGAATGTGGATAAGGATGAAGAACAAGTATATAAAGCTGAAGCCAACGCACGTGGGTATTAAATATTTGAACCTGACCTAGAACGGGATGGAGAATGACAATGCTCGCAGCTGCCTTTCCTACAAACCAGTCACCTGCTGCAACATCTATGGGTGCTCCATTTAGAGAGTATGGATGGGTGGAGGTAGAAATTATAGGAAAGCGGGTAAAGATGGCCAGACCCGCGCCTAGTGCTCCGCTGGGTTGGAACGATATTCATAAGCAAATAATATGATTATGGCGATATTGGTATGAGTTCACCTATAAAAGAATTTGGAGTACGGTAGGCTGTGAGAGACCTGATCCTTCACAAGTTTATAGTCGGAAAGAACCCATATTTCTTGAAGTGCAATAACATCGTAGTCGGACTGCGAGAGTTCGTGAGAAATTGCTTGTATGCGCTCCAGGCGGTTTTTAGCAACATACTTGAGACCCCTAATAAAGACATGAACTGATGGTTCTCAAATGGTGTGTAAAGAAAGGAATCACCAGCAATTGAGAGTAATGAGTTTGATTGAATTTTGATGTTGGGACATCAAAGGCTGAAATGAGGTGGTGGAGGGAGGGGAGGTTTGGATGGCGTGCAGTGGGTGGTCGAAATAGGGTGCTGGGGGAGACTCGGGTTCGTTCATGGCATTGACTCAAAACGCGTTGGCCAGGAGAAGAATGCAATGACAACATGGGTCGTGTCACGTGGCATTATCTCGGCTATATTTAGCATGCACGGCAATCAATACTAGATGGCAAATGCAACAGCTAATAAACTATTCCTCTCCTTCGCTTCTCCTTGTCCCCTCCACCACCTTCTCCATGACCAGCCTAGCACCACTGACCCCAAATGAGTACGTTCGACTGCGCCCTACCCCCTAAGCTCGTTGACTTACGACGTACTCTAGCATTGACATCGCCACAAGGGCAGCAGACCACTTCACTCGCATCTACTACACGACATACGACTCCGACACTCGTCTTTCCGACCTTCCACAGTTCTATAGACAAAACTCTTCTCTTACCTGGAATGGAAAACCTTTTCAAGGCGCCGATGGCCTTCGCCAGCTCATTGAAAAAATGCCTGTAACGAAGCATGATGTACAATCGTTTGACTGTCATCCTATTCCAGGTACTTCATGACTGTTTACTTATCTCCTCAATTGCTTCATGTATTATACTATTATACAGGAACACAGCCTCCTTCGTTGCTCATAACTGTCTCAGGAAGCGTGACTCACGGTCGTGGTCCCGCTGGAAACCCACCAAACACTCATTCCAGGGCGATTGATGGGCATCCTCGTGTCTTTTCGCAGACATTTATTCTCGTTCCCGATCCCGCCGCACCGCCTACAAAACCAGGTGAAGTTGCCAAGTATTACGTCGGCGCAGATGCTTTACGTTTCGTCGGGTGGGTCTACATTTCGACAGTGATCCTTTTAAATGTTTATTCCCATATAGTTGATGTCGAGTTCTCGGTCGAATTAGCAATATTATGTATCCAAGAACGTTCCTCATGGCGAATCTCTGTCTCTTCCCAGCTGAACGAAGAAAACTCAACCACTGCAATATAGTTCATGCACATAAGTATTATGGAGTTGGTAATCGATGAGCACCGGAGGATACACGTCTTGCTACAAGTCGGACTTACTGGTTGAATGGGTGGAGTATTAAAGGCTTACATTGAAGCTACCATGAAACTATTACATTACATCCTCAACCAAATTCCGTCGACCTCATCCTACGCGATACAAATTTACTTCTAATATCTAATTAATAGAAGGTAGTTCTTAACGTCAAGGGTATAATATTAAAAGTACAGAACAATCAACCAAATGTTTGACTCTGTAAAAAAAAATGAGTGACTGTGAATTGGCAAATAAAAATAAAAATAACGTACAGAACGCGCGCTTCGCTTAATCTTGGATAACCGCCACTCATCCGGTTTCTCGTACTTGTTATATAATGGTTCAATCTTCTCTTGTCTCTTCCTTTTACTGATCTTGTTCGCGTCTGCAACCTGGAAAAATTGCGGTGCCACTTCTACTAACCACTTCGGCTCGATGGCTGTTACGTTGTGACAGTATTCTCTCGTTGTCAAAACCAGCTCATGATAAACAAGCCATTCAGGTGCACGGTTAAAAAGTGCAGATGAAGGATGAATGTAAACTGGTGTGCCCTCTACGAGCGTTTTGTATCCTTCTTGAGGATCCTTCTTTGCGGCATTCCGGAAGAACCCAGAACATATGGCTTTGCGGACACGATTGAAGTCACGTCCTGCAGACAATATGTCATGTTTATACCTACACCGTAGTCAGTATACAAGACACACATACATGAAAACAAGAATATACCTATCCATGATACCCAACAGCTGCTTCCTCACATCCTGTGCCCTTTTCATGCTTCGCGCTTGAATAAAGTTCTCATAACACCAAGGGTTAGAGAAGTTTGCCGCTTTCCATCCATTGTATACAGTAAGGAGGGTAAGATGGTCTCCTTCTGGTTGATGGAATTTGGCTTTCTTTGAATCCGCTTGCCCTTGCTTCTCCTTGGGACGATAGAAAACGCTCTGCACCGACAGCATGGCTACAACGGACAGAATCTCTTCCGAACATCCCAGTTCTACCGAAGCAATTAACATTTTTGCCAAGGGAGGCTCCATTGGGAAATCAGCCATCTTGCGCCCCAGCCTAGTAAGTAAACCTTCATCATCTAGAGCAGATAGAGCGTAAAGTGATTCTAGTGCAGTTAACATTGTCTGAGCAGGAGGCGGGTCCATGAAATCGAAACTAAGGAGGTCATTGATACCCATCGCTTTTAATTGCAGGATTGTTGCTGACAGATTGGTGCGCTGAATATCAGGAATAGAGCTTGGTAGCATCTCATTCCGATATGCAGCTTCTGTGTACAGGCGATAACATTTACCAGGACCGGTGCGGCCAGCGCGACCGGACCGTTGGCGAGCTTGAGCTTGCGAAATGGGCATGACAACAAGTGAGTCCATTCCGAGACGTGGGTCATAAGCATTCTGCTTGGCAAATCCAGGATCAATAACATAGTAAATGCCCGGAATGGTCAAACTAGTCTCTGCAACGTTCGTGGCAATAACAACTTTACGGGCACCTGGGGGAGTGGGCTCGAAGACTCGTGACTGCACTTCCGACGGTAGGGCAGAATAAATAGGAAGGATAATGAGTTCTGGTACTTTCGGCCCCAGAGCTTTCATGCGTTCAAAAAGTATTTCGCATGCGGTATCAATCTCTTCCTGACCTGTAAGGAAAAGAAGAATATCACCGGGTGGTTCAGAGAGATGGATCTGCATCACGGTAATGAGCGAAGCATCCAAATAATCCGACTCCGGCTCTTTGGTGTAAAGAATTTCAACAGGATAAGTACGTCCCGGAATCGTGAAAATAGGACACCCGAAGAAATACTTCGAAAACTTTTCAGCGTCTAGCGTAGCAGATGTAACAATAAGCTTGAGATCAGGGCGCCGCTTTACAGCCTCTGAAAGGAATCGTCAGTGATTGAAGATAAATATAATGAGGGATAAACGTACTCTTCATGAGTCCGAACAAAACATCGGTGGCAATTGTCCTTTCGTGAGCTTCGTCTAACATGATTACAGAATACGAGCTGCATAGTGGGTCAATTAAGCATTCTCGTTGAAGCATGCCGTCAGTCATGTATTTTATGCGCGTTTCGGGGCTCGTGCAATCTTCAAAACGGATTGTATATCCGACCTCTTGCCCTAATCTGCAACCAACTTCCTCAGCAACACGCTTAGCCACGGACATAGCGGCAACACGACGCGGCTGTGTACACCCAATTCTCCCTCTGTCAGCGTATCCAGACTCGGCAAGGTATTGCACCATCTGTGTCGTCTTTCCAGAACCAGTATCACCAACAACGATGAGCACTTGATGCTGCGAAAGAGCGATAAGCATTTTGTAAGATATATATCCTTTAATAGTACTTACTTCGTCAATGGCCTTAAGCAAAGGGTCACGTAGTTTATATATTGGCAAGCTCTTTCGTTGCTCCTGGATGCTAAGATTCGTAATTTCACCGAAGGTGGTGGCCTTGTTGAAACTGGCTTGCTTCCATGTCGGAACTTCACCAGCCTTTTGGCTCCTTAAGTTTCCCCGCAGATCTTGTGCGAACATCTTATCGGTATCCTTTGACATTGGATCCAGCCATGGCTGACTGAAATCCCGTGCCTGAGAATCAGCTTCTTCATTCGCCTCTTGCTGTCTCAATTCCCGTCTCTCCTTCGCCAATGAGGCACCTGCCAGTGCAGCTCTGTTTAATGATCCATCTGGAGCCTTGACAATCTTCACAGGACTCAGGTCAAGGGTGCGCTTAGTCTGTCCTGCAAGGAAAGGTGGCTCATCCTCCCGTATCTCAATATCAAGTTCCTCTTCCACCTCTGCGCGGGCCATGGGATTATTAAAATCTTCATCCAGGTCGGGATATTCTGAAGCATCTAAAGCTCCTGATGAAATCAACTGCTTAATTTCCCAGCGTTCTGGGGATGTAAGTCGCTTGGCAGAACGGACAGGTGCGGCAGCCACTTCATCTTTTGAGCGTAAAGGTACCGCATTTGCGCCGGACGAAGCGCGGGCCGTAAGTATGCGTTCTTCCTCCATCTCTGCCTCTGACTTAATCCGTAAATGAGGAGTGAGATCACGACCTGTAACTTGATCTACGTCCTTCATGGAAAGCGTTACTCGATTTCCAGCTACGCCCATAACCTTAACTTTCACGGGTTGTCCACGACTAAGTAAATCAGACGCAGAATTGGCACGGGCACCAGCCTGAATGTTCGATACATGAACCATGCCTGACATAAAGTCAATCGCCATACAGACGAAGTAGTTTACAGAATGCGTACCTTCTACTCTCCCAGCGACTCCTTCTAGGGTAACGAATGCACCAAACTCTTTCAATCCTGTGATCTTTCCCTGGTAAATCTTGAAGCAAACGGGTCTGTCATCCAATGGCTGTCGACCATGCCCACGTGCTCCCCAACCATCTCTTCTTTCACCGTATCCGCGGCCTCTTCCAGGACTAGGGTTCCTTTGTACGGGAGAGGGTGATCTTCCGCGTCGCTGCCGCTTGGGTGATCTCTCTTCTTCCCCTTCAGTGCGTGGTCGCACTTTCCGGCCAGAAACAATATCCCCCAGCTCCTGTAAAAATACATCATCTGGAGCTGCGGGAGGAATGTCCTTGTCCTGTAGAGCAAGACCAGGAAATAACCTGCGTTTCTTCTCTTGCTCCGTCAATTCGTTCTCGCCGCCCATTGCTTTGGACTTTCCATGGGCTTTTGCAGACTTCTTCTTATGTTTTGGATGTAGGCTTAGGATAAGGCGGTCAACATTTTCGATGAATGAGTCAGGGAACTCAGCCCCAACTTCCTTCAGCTTCGCTTTGAATGCAGGAAGACTATGATTTGCTTGGTCATGGATGTTTATGACGAATTCCGCTAAAGTTTTGTCGTTGATTCCGGTATGGTTGTCAATTTCCTGTGTGATTTTTGCAACAAGAGAAAGAAACTCGAGGTTGTAGAGATCAGCGTCGGCCATGGGTGTAGTGGTTTGGAGTGAAGTGGTTAAAGCATCGGTACATAATATAACAAACGCTTAGTCATCAAGAGTCACGACATCAATAAATGAAAGCGCTTGACTCGTTCTTGCTTGGTTCTTGCTCGTTCTTATAACTTTAAGTAACCTCTGAGTCTCTGAAACTCAGATTGATTTCCATTTCTACCTAGCATGCCTCCGAAAAGAGGTATTGTTAAGTCTGGAAACTCTGGAAACTCTTCCAAGCCCTCAAAACCTCAGGAAGCTCCCTCGTCTGCACCAGCCGAGAAACCACTGTTTCCGCCTGGTTCTAAATACCCGCTTAGTCTGTTGTATGAAAGGTAAAAAGTCTCCTGTCCACTCTCAGCGCTGCCCTGCCGAACCGTTGTATTTTCTGTAGATGCCAGAAGCTAGGTTGGGAGAAACCAATCGTTGATACTGTAGGTGATAAGCGATAAACCCTCCTGCAATCTCTATTGACAATTTGCTAGCGTGACCGCGGGAAAGATGGATTTTCTTTCGTGGTCACCCTTAAAAGGTTGAACAAAAAGACTTCTCAAGTAGATACCGTTCGAATGGAACCCCATCCTCCCTATCGCAGACCTACTGCTTTGGAGGCCCGTCACTGGGGAGCTACCTACGCGTTATACCGAGTTCGTATGGACTATATCATATTAATGCCGAATTCGCTTGAGCCTAAATATACATGCTATCCTAGTTTTGCAATGGGATTCAGCTTAACCGCGTCCTTCCTCCTGGACCACGAGACTACTGGAATGAGCTTGCTGCCGAACATAAACTTATTCCCGACCATCAGAAGTGGATGTATGGCGAAGATCCATTTGCCGCCCAACTTGAAGTCAGTGAGCGCCAGAATAAAGCAGCCAAACGTCGTGACGATACATCTGGCGAGAAAGAATCAAATCCATCCAAATTCCGACAATCGAACGAATACGCTCAAGCACCAGAGGTTAAGATGGCAACCGGCCTTCGCGAATTAGTCGAAGAGTCGATCAAACAGGTTCGTTCGATGTTTGTAACCCAGGGCATTTCCATGACTATTGTTATGATTGTGTGAAGGCTCTCAAGCTTTATCCCGATGCTGCTGCCGATATTGTGCCAACTGGTCTTAGCGAAGGGGATTCACTTGCGCTCTCTCGGCAACTTAATGATCTGGGATTCTCTCCTGCTCAAATCCGCAATGCCACTGAATTTCTGTCAAGTTCATCATCACTAGCTTCCATTCTTTTGCAAACACTATCGCAATTAGAGGCTGCCATAGAATTTCTGATATTGAATGTTCCGGAGTGCGATCTACCGCGGAGGTTCCTGCCAGCGAATAACTCCTCTAATCCATTCGTCACTGGAGCTTACTCCGGTTCTGATAACTTGAAGAGGCGATGGATAGAAGACAAGGCAGTAAAAGAGGCAGGATGGCCTATACACCTTGTGAAGGAATGTATTAATATTTCTCAAGATATACCCATCTGGGAGAAACTCCTCGTCACTCTCGGGAGACGACTGATTGGAGAAGATTTAGAGGATGAAACCCCTACCAGCACTACACATTTTCCCGTTGATACCGACGAATTTGCAGCGCTGGGTGCAGAGCTTCTGGAACCTGGACATTTTGCTATGCCATTATTCACCGCACCGGTTACTCTGCATATTCTGTTTCCTAGTAACCATAGCATAGATCCAAGCTTCACGCCGGTGTATATCACGTCTGCATCTGTCCCCCCCTACATTCGCCTTCATCTCCTCTCTAAACTATTCCGTGCTCTAAGATCAGGAAACTTTTTGGAGCCTGGTGAGGGTTTCTGTATGGCTGCTATGAGGATATTGGAAGGAGAATGGGCAGCTATCGAGGAGGTGGGACCTCCGCAGATATCAACAGTATTGCGACACATTCTACCACATTCAGAAGAGCCTGCAGGGGATGACACGGAGACCTCTGCATCGATGACTATTGGTACCGTACGCACAAAGAAAAATGATGAAAGGCGTGCATATGACACGCGGAGCAATGAACAAATCAAACTAGACTTCGAGACATCGCGTCAGAATCATAAGGTGCGTCGATTTTTTTTTTTTTGGAAATGAACAACAAGATTCATACCTCCCACAGTTCGAATCAATATTATCCAATCGCAAAAGTTTGCCTGCTTTCGCTGCCCAAGAAGTATTCTTACAGTTGCTGGAAAACAGTCGTATCGTCGTGGTTGTTGGTGAAACAGGCTGCGGTAAAACAACACAGCGTACGCCTTGTGATCTCTTTTTACTTCGTCCATTTTACATAATATCTGGTTTTAGTACCTCAGTTTATTCTTGATTCTCTTATTTTAGATAATCGGGGATCTGAAGCTTCCATACTCGTTACTCAACCACGGAGGGTTTCGGCTATATCTGTTGCTGCACGTGTCTCGCAAGAACGTCTTGAAGACGGATCTGTAGGGTATGCCATACGTGGAGAAAGGAAGCAAAGTTCGAAGACAAAACTTTTGTTTTGCACAACTGGTATTGTTCTCCGGCGTCTTGCAACTGGTGATGGCCTTCGCCAGGTCTCTCATATAATAGTTGACGAGGTTTGTCTCTCATTATGCACATCAATTAAGGTATTAATTCATGTCGGACGCAGGTTCACGAACGTTCTGTTGACGGGGATTTTTTACTTTTAGAACTGAAGGAACTTTTAAAAACAAACCCCCGATTAAAAGTTATTCTAATGTCCGCCACTATTAATCAAGAGACATTCGTTCGGTATTTCGATGGAGCACCCTTGCTTACTATCCCTGGGTTCACGTATCCGGTTCTGGACAAGTTTGGTTGCATACTTTCTTCACTTTGTCTCGGTTTTTTTGACGTCGTCGTGATAGGTATCTCGAGGATGTCCTTCCTATTATAGATTACCAACCTAAGCCAGCAAAAACTCCCTCTAAGGGAGCCACCAGCGACCTAGATTTTCGTGGGCAGCTGAAGTTACAAGGGCTCGACGATGATGCTATAAATGCTATCCAGCAAATATCCAAATCTGACAGCATAGATTACAAGGTGCCATTCTGTTCATTGATATAATATGAGTTCTACTAAGCTACAGGTGCAGCTGATTGCTGCCGTTGTTGATCATATCGTGTCAAATGCAAACAGCAAAGGAGGAGTTCTGATTTTCCTGCCAGGTGTAAATGAGATTCGCCTTTGTATTGATGCACTGAGGAATTCTTCTTGTGCTAGGAATATCGAATATTTCCCTTTACATGCTAATTTGACAAGTGAAGAGCAGATGAGAGTATTCAAAATGACAGAACGATGGAAGGTTGTTGTTGCCACAAATATTGCAGAAGTAAGGAAAGCGTACTTGTGATATGTTCTTCCTATTGACAGTCTTTTAGACTTCGATTACAATCGACGATATTACACACGTAGTGGACACTGGAAGAGTCAAGGAAACCCAGTATGATGCTAGTGCTGGACTCACGAGACTGATGGAGACATGGACTACTCGGGCTGCGGCTAGGCAACGAAGAGGTCGCGCCGGTCGAACTCAGGCCGGGACATGCTATAAGTTGTATACCCGAAAACGAGAAGCATCACTATCCGAATTTCCTATTCCCGAAATTATGCGTGTACCTCTTGAGAGCATATGCTTGACCGTAAAGGTCACCAAGGAAGAAGAAGACGTCAAGGTACTTTAGGACTATTTTTATTCTACTTTCAAACATCTAGCATTAACATAGAACTTCCTACAACGTGCGATTGATCCTCCTAATTTGGATGCAATGGATAGAGCGTGGTCGATTCTCGGAGAACTTGGGGCGGTTGATGTCGATGACAAGGTTACCCCACTTGGTAGACATATTGTGCGTCTGTTTTCATTCATCCATTGAGCGATTTAACATATATGATTATAGTCAATGCTTCCTGTTGATATAAGACTTGCCAAGGTATGATTTCGTCAACTGAATTTGCATACAACGCCTTTTAATATATTATTTCTTGTAGATGCTAGTCTTGGGTTCAATTTTTCAGTGTTTAGACCCCATATTAACAATCACAGCTTGCTTGTCATCAAAGCCGTTGTTCATTAGTCCCATCGATAAACGTGAGGAAGCATCAAGGTAGGTATTGTCGAAATACTCAAATACTAGTTTGGATGATACATACATCTTCCAGGGCGCGGATCCGATTCTCATCAGGGAACAGCGACCTGTTGACGGATTTAAGAGCATATGAAGAATGTATGCGACTGCGGGCAGAAGGCCACTCGCAGTCTTCCATAAAATATTTTGCGAAGATGTCAGCCAACACTCCTGTAAACTTGTACGCTACTGACTTGCTCAAACAGAACTTTATATCTCCTACCACCGTCAGAGATATCACAATGCTACGTCAAGAATTTGCCTCTACCCTGGCCGATCTAGGATTTATTCCCATTTCATCCGTTCTATCTTCCCCAGAGCTCAACTCGAACAGTCAAAACTTCAACTTAATCAAAGCTATATTGTTGGGTGGCCTTTGGCCAAATGTTGTGAATGTTCATTTGTCCAAATCAGCCATAAAATTCGATAAGGTGCATGCTGGAACCATTCAGCGTGCAAATACGGCGAGAGAATTCAAACTTTATGACGCATACGGTAGCAGGGTATTTTTGCATCCTGGCAGCATTCTGTTTGGAGAATCGTCATGGAAATCACCTTTCGTGACGTATTTTCAAAAGCAAATGACAACGAAGCTGTTTTTGAGGGATGCAACAGAGGTGAGTATTAATTTATTTTCTTAGACGCTGAATATTTGATATACTGTACAGGTCCCTTTGTATGGATTACTACTGTTTGGAGGAGTTGTCAGCGTCAATCATATAGCAGGTGGAGTTGTTATCAGCAGGAAGGGTAGTGCAATTAAACTTAAGGCATGGCCTCGAATTGGTGTGTTGGTGAACCAACTTCGGTGCGAATGCTCCCTCCAGTTCAACTTTCGACTTTCTAATGCTTTTATAGTCGGCTGCTAGATGCCCAGCTGCAACAATGCATTGAAAAAGGAAGCGTTCTAAATACTTCAAAGGGAAATCCTGTAATGAAGGCCATACTTGCCTTGTTGACGTATGATGGTTTGTCGGAATAAACCAATAGCAAAAATGTAGAATGAGCCTTCCCGACGGTGTATCGCCCAATCCTGTTCGTCGTCTTGAATACAGGCGTTCATAATGGATATCTAGACCAACCAAGCACGACATGGGGTTTATCGGCCGAGAGTGACCTTCAGTGATATTGTTGTCCCTTCAAGTTGGAAGTATAGGCGGAGGCACAAATAGAACCAACTGCAACATACAACATTTTAAATACAGCATAATTACACATCTAATTAATTTCTGTGGACTTGCTTCAGTATCTTCTCAGCGAGGGGAAAATGATAACTCACATACACTTAGCTCGGACCGGAATCGCATCATCAAGTTTAGCTTTCAATTCACTCAAAGAAAGAAACTTCACGCCCTTTTCCTTCATCTCATTCCAGGCTATTTCATCTGCAGATATGCTCTTCACCCCATCGGATACGACCCATGAATTATATCCGAAATCGACAGCATCGAGCGCGGTATACTTTACACAATAGTCGCCAGCAAGGCCCACGAAGAATACGTCCGTGATCCCGTTTAACTCTAATAGCGTTGGGAGGTCAGTAGTTCCCTTATGCCATATATCGCGGAATGCGGAGTATGATTCAATACTAGGATGGGTTCCTTTGTGGATGACCGCATCGAACGTGGTGGTTTTGAGACCGGGGACAAAGTCTGCACCACCAGTGTAGGCGACACAGTGGATAGGCCAAAGTGTCTGCTGCACTCCCATTATCTGTTCTTTGTCATCTGGGTGGTAGATAGTTGTCGTTGAAAATAGAGGCTTCCGATGAGTCTCTGCGAATGAAACATGATTGTCGGGATGGAAGTCGCGCGTTGCGATTCGAACCCTGAACGGAAGATCGATAGCTTCATTCACTTTGTCGATAAGGGTGCTTCCACCGGGAACAGGCAAACTTCCGTATACGAAATCATTCTGCATGTCGACAACAACAAGGGCGGGGGCAAATGTTGGTGTATCACCGGATTGAGGTGAATTCGAGACGGCTGTATTTGGGGCATCTATGGGGGTAGTGCTGGCATCAGAGTAATAGTCGGACATGCTCATGATGTTAGCGTTCAAAGAGGTTGGTAGATTATTGCGACACGCGTTGCACTATCATTGATATTAATAAGATAGCAAACTGGATCGCCACAAAAGCACGTGTCTCAACTCGTCCTCTCTGATCTCCCACTTCGACATTGAACCAGCTACTTAGCTCAGTGTAGTGTGTATATCTGAGCACATCTACTTAAATCACATTACACGATGCAAAAATTTAGATTATGTACTTCTCGGAAATGAGCAAATAGGTAAGTGCGGATATAATGGTACATTGTGTTTGAATTGTAGTATTCCCGTCTAAAGCTTGTCATATGTAGGGTATAAGATACGAAAATCTAACGAGAAGGAAGCGATCAGCACCGCGTATGATTCAGAGGAAGAAAACGCAACTCACGGGACATATAAATTAATGTCTACTTTTTATTATTATCATTGCAGCTTGGATCTCTCACCAAGGTCCAGACTAACGGACCTTCGCCTAGGTATTGCAGTAGCAATAACTGTCTTTGATGTTGTGCTAGCGTACTTGCGATCTTTCCTTACCACACCAAATTCTTGATCATTATCGCTGGCGGTGGAGGTAGGTTTCCCGCGAAAAGACCGCGTTTGTGGTCGATCATTCTTGTCCTCGAGGATAAGCGGAGGTGAAGCAAAATACGGGGCTTCATAGGGTAATGTTCGTCTAACAGGTGCTGAGGTGCGCCTCTGTGGTTTCAGAAAAAACGAAGTCGACGAAGGGGAGGGTGTTGATGTGAGAGTGGGGGTCGACACAGGGGTAGGAGAGGTGCTCGGTGCGGACCGGCTGTTGAGACATCGGGTGAGGGACAAACGGCACGACGTTGGTTTCCGATTGGGTTCGAGTGTAGGATCAGGATTTAATTTGTTTTTCGAAATACACCAAGGTACAGTGTTGGCTCTCTTCACAGGCTTGACTGGCTCTTCATTTACTATGCATAGGAGAGGTTACTCATGTTACATGCTTCAGAGAAAGACATGGAACGCACTCGGAGAATCAACCACAGGACTGAGGGAACTATCAGCGGTGGTAGTTCTCCGACCCATGCCATGGAAGGCGATCTTCATGCGAGGCAAACGAGGCGTGGTTCGCCTTCCGCGAGTCAAAAGCTGGGCAGAATCAGACTGGACAAGCTCCTCGTCGCATGGCTCAAAGTAGGGTTTCTTGGGAGAGGCCTCTGCATGGACTGGATTAATAAGGGTGGAAGTGGATGAAACAGGGCTATTGGTGAGAGGCGCAGGGGGAGGATCGAGGATGGCTTTGTCGGAAATGAGGCGAGTGGGATATGCCGGCAGGGTACTTCGTCGCAGAGGACTGGGTCTAAAGTCTGAATCGATGAAATAAACGTGCCTGGCGCGATTGGGCGCAGCATCTGTTGAGGGGGCGAGAATAGGAGGCGCAGGGGCAGGGGCTGAAGCAGACGCGTGGGAGAGGGGAGTTGGAGAAGGGGAGGTTGATTGCGAAGGTAGGGCAGATGGTGCTGAACGGCGACGCGACTTGTCTCGAGGAGGGGTGAGCTTAGGCTGAGGTGAGAGAGCAACGGTGGGCGGAGGAGAGGCGGGGATTATCCATCCTATCCAGATGGCGAGGACGCTCTGTGAAGAAATTAGGAGTGGACTGGGAGAAAAGGCGGGAGACTAACGAGACCAAAGCCGAGGGAACCCAGAGCTCGAGCGGAGAGGATGACGAGGAAGGAGGTCTTGTGGTGGTCTACATGAGTCGTGAAGGGCATTGTCGGGGCATGAAGAAGAGAATTAGTGGTGCAGAAAGAGAGTGGGCGGGACATGAAAGGGGGAGCTGCTCCGGGCGGGAGAACATACGGAAGTTGGGATTAAGAGGACGGCGGGGAGTGGCATGTTTTAAATAAATGAGATAAAGATAAATGCTAGATGAAGACTATCGACTATCCTATTTTACTAGTCTCTTCAAGTCGCACCACTTTTCATCCTCTTTTTTCGCGTAATCACACGTGACCCACCACGCCTACCACTGCTCCCGGTTAGTACTCTCTCCATTCCCAGAACAGCAAGCCACCCACTGATGCAGTGATGTGCCAACCGTCGACCATCCGAGTAAGGTCAATGGTTTGGTCGAAAAGTCGGTTTGATCAACCGCAAGGCTTTTCGGTTGAACTTGACGCGTGGACTTGGCTTGAGCCTTGAGCAACACCGTGTTAGTATATTTGGAGCGGAGTCCGAATGAAATCTTAGATGAGCTTCGAATACTTTCCCACCCCTCGTAAAAACGTGACCAAAACCTTTTCTCTCGTGATTAAAGCCGTAGGCTATTATCTAATGTTCGCCGTATGTCGGAAAACCGTCGGTTCGGTTTCAACCCAAAAACCAGCGGTTGGCACATCACTGCACTGATGTACCCAACCACCCCCGTCGGCCAGTCGTCTTCTATCGACTCAATGCTGCATTCCTGTCAGCCACATTCCCCGGCCCATGTCTCCACACTCACTCTACAATCGGGTTGAAGCCCCCTGCATTCGCCGCATTGAACACTGCGTCCTCTGCGTTCACCACCCGCTTGTTCGCGTTCTTGCCGTATCCGTAGAATACCTCGTTCTCGTTAATCACGTCCGTCCACTTGTCCGTAAAGAATACCTGCCCGATATGTGCCACCTTCCCTGCCAGTGCTCCCCGTCGCGTGCACCACCAAGTTTATGTGGTTTGCACTATCCGACGTGTGCCCCGGGAAGATCGTCTCGAATTCGGCAATCCCATAGTCCCCCCGCGAAGGAATGTCTCCCCGTACTCCCCTACAGCATTCGCTAAGCAGCCCAATTTCAGTGAGAGCTAAAATCACTTGGGACCCAATTTAAAATTACCCGACCAGACCTCGATCATAACGTCCGGAAGCGGCTGGCACGTCGTGACGTCGATGACTCCGATATCAAGTGTCAGCGGCACCCCGCTTTGGGAACGCCGCCGTTCAAGTCAGCACTCTTGTCAAACCCAGACTGCCCTCACTCACATTTGGCCCTCCGTTACATCCTGTCGAATGGGCTAGATTAAACCGTCAGTCAGCCCAGACAAAACTTGAACCACCATCCTTATGATTTATCACTTGCCGGATTCGCAACGTAATTCACTGTCCAGGCGCTCAGTAAGCCAACTGTAGACAGGTACACAGTCTCCTCTTACAAAGTGGTGTTTCAGGTGCCGCGATGCACGTCAACTGAAAGGGTCCCAGTGCTCAGCGCTCAGCCATTACACAGCAACAATAAGTAAAATCATACATTTTGTAGTCCGGGGTAGAACGTTCGTTTTGTGAGCGTGCCGCGTTCCTGTCGCCGCGCAACATTATATCGTCCAACTTCAGAATCGCACCTTTGGCGAAAGGTACACCTTCAGCTACGTGCGTGGGCCGGCCTGACCGTGCATTTATCAGCATTTCGGCTTATCCAGAATATGCAGGAAAGCTGACTCGAGGCAAGGGACATGAAAGCCCCAGCAATCATGCCAAGCAATAGATGTTTCATGTCGTCTTTGAACCGTAGGATAAAATGCAAGTCTGCGTTGTCAATGCATACAGATTCAATGTCCTCTTTATACACACCTGTCGTAGGAGTGCAGCCAATGAAATCATTCCAGCACGCAACAGAAAAATAAACCAGCAAGTCTTCGTTCCAGTGCACAGGTGAGCGGATTTTCCGCCTTCGACGGCGACATTGACCAGCTCGGATGATTTGAAGAGTAATTTTCTCCTCGACTACCCCGTCCCCCAGGTCACGCGAAAGACCTTTCTTTGACCCCGAGGAAGGTTCCCAGGACGAATGCGAGAGGAGGGTCAATGCGTGTAGGTTAGATTACCTTTCAAAGTCCTTCTGAAAGCGACTGTGGAGCCCCAACCTCATCACGAGCTTCTCTGACAGCTGGTCATGCCTCCGAAATGCACGAAAACTATTGCTTCGCAGGTACTAGGAGCATCGGCACAAACCTGAGTGGATCGGGGAAATGTTGGGCATCGCAAACCTTATGGCAAAAAGCTGCCCCTGCATCGCCAGCGCCAGCGTAGTACACATTCCAGATCATGATAAGTAGCTCCACAAAAATGTTAGAGATGTGTGCATATCACGTGATCGTGATTAATATTGGACAGTGGAACTGGAAGTGAGCTCTCAGAGTCAATGACAGTGTGGTCAAGGTAGCATGGCTGAGTCGCATCAGGCGTGGAGGAAATACTCATGTACACGATCATCATTAAAGATACAAACATACGGACATGTCCCCATTTCACAACCCATTCCGAGTACCGATATTGATTGGCTTCCTCCGGATTCAGCTCTGCTCAGTGAAGATATACGCCCTCACGTCATGAGACGCAATACTCCCGTCAGAGAAAAAGCTACCAAAGACGCCCTTGTCTTCGTGCTGCCACAGGTCGCGAACGGCATATTTCTTGTTCGCTTTTAAATGCGGCGAATGCGAAAATGTAAAATTTAGGTCCACCGTTATGTTGTTGAAGTTGATATACATAATGGCGATATGGTTCTGATCTTTATAGTATCCGCTGCAATTCCAAAGTTGTTCGTTATTTGATCGCATCACAGACGTCGAGCTTACCTCCAGTATTGCGCCGGAAAAGATCTTCACGGTAGTCTGTCGTCAGACATATTCGTGGAAAAGAAATAATATCCTTACGGGTCCCATGTGTGGTCTGGGTTCTTTCCCCAGAGGAATGGTTGCAGCGGTTCACCGATCGATGTGTCCTGGCTGATTGCAATGATTTCCGGATTCTGCAAAATTGCAATAGAATTCGCAGACAACTTTGAAACCTGATACGATAGTATATTGTGAATGCCGAAATAGAACAATACAGCGAAATGAGCATCACATCTGTGCCAATAAGGAGCGGCGATTTTGCAAACGCCCACGCTGTGAAGTGGCTGCGCTGCTCTGCCAATGTGAGCGCTCCATTGCCATTTTCTAGCATATCTATGTGGATGCTTCAGCTATATAAAATCTAGATGGGGGAGTGAAATACCCAGGTCGTTATGGCCCCAGAAATTGGAATAATTTCCTATGAAGGAAGCGTTATTTAAAATCTGAGTTATTCTTGGCCAGTTAGACTGTATATCATCGTAGACTACACACATATGTTATTTCCGCACAAGTACAAGGGAATAATTCACTTACTTCTCCAGGAATTTGCAATGGATGGACCCCATACCCAAGCATCAAAACTTGGCCATTCAACAAATGAGTAAAACAGCATTTTCCCCGTTTCGTTTTTCACTTGAATCAACGCGTCCGTCCATCTTTTGAATCGCTCTTCGTTTGTTCCTGGAAACTGCCGCTATTACAATTATCAATCTTTGTGAATACCGTCAGTATCAAATCAAGCAAAGCTTGCGGATGCTTTAAATTACCTTAATGTAATCGAATCCTGCCCAAGCGAGGTGTCTTTAAGCACCACATTAAATGTGGTAGTATCAGAATCATACCCCAATTAACGAAAGTGCGAGCGTCTGTTAATTCATGGTTCAAACTCCCGGCAAAGCCCGCGCACTGGTGTTTCAATTTACTCACAAAGGTCACAACAAGGAATTTTAAAAACGCACCGTAGTGAGTCCTTGGTCCTCCTGAATTAATTAAAGACATATTTTACTCGCCTTGTATCCTTAGGCTAAACTGAGTACTTACGTATATCTATCACAATAATTACGAGAAAAATATCGAGTAACACGGCAATAACTCACCCCGGCCTTGAAGCCTAAACCGTGTAGAAAATTGGTAAGGTTTTCCAAGCCACCTAAAAGAATATTGGCATGGTAGATTTTTTAGATAGATTGCCATGCAACGTACTTGGGAATTTTATGGAATCCCAGGTCAACAATCCGTTCGCATCTCGGGTTTGTGTGTTCCAACAATCATCTAGATTAATAAAATTATATCCAGCTTCAAGAAATCCAAGGTTTCTCATCTGGGTGGCCGTGTCGCGAATTAAGGTCTCATTGATATTGCACCCAAAGCGATTCCACCTGCCATGACACACGGTGAACAATGTGAAACTTATCCAACGAGTAAACTCACGTATTAAATCCCATGGCTGGCACTTTCTGCAGACCATTATTCCAAGCACACTTATTAAAGTTAGAGAAATTTAACTACAATGCAATCGTTGGAAATCAAGAGAACTTGGAACTTACTGCTGCAGCAAAAAAACTTGCCAATTCGACCGCTGCAAACAAGGTGAACATCCTGATATACTTTGCGCATAAGTTATGTCGAGGCTTTTATTTATACCTGTAATCAAAATGATGTAATTCAGAAAAGAAGCAATACTTGGGGGCATCACGAGTTGACCAACACACGGCCATGACACTCAAATTTCACAGGAGACAACGCAAAGATCCATTTAACATAAACTATTTCCAGCGATGACCATATGAATGTTGCTTCTGTAGCTTACATTCTATTGATCACAAGTTCACTGAAGTAAACAACGAGTGGCTTCTTGTGCTACCCGGGCCTGGAGCACACTGATTTCCATCCACCACGAAATCCTAAACCTTTACACAGTGATTCCCTTCGCGAGAAAGGGTATAATCCGTGATACAGCTGTATACCTCACAGTTGCTATTAACACAGGCAATATCTTGCGCGCCTGGAATTGCGAAACAGTCATGCCTGGAACGCAAGAACACATAAGGAGTGGCACATAGTTGGAGATGGATGGATTATACCTAGCGTCAAGAGCAGAACATCCGCCACAGTCATGCAGATCAGCCGTGACATCTGTGCATGCGTAGCCTTCTGCTGCCCATACAGCAAGAGAAGATGGAAGAGCAAGCAAGGATCCTGCCTTGGCAATAGGACAGGCAAATAATTCCTCAGGGCACAACTGACCAGACATCTGAAGTACCCTTCGGGTTTCAGCACCTGTTCCCTTCAGAGTGCGAGGTACGTTCATGATACTGCGAGGCTTGTCTTTAGGGTAATTATCCTTGGGGCGTCCAGAAGGGGTGGGCTGCGAGGGATTCTGGTATCCGCCAGAGCCATTTCCTTGCGAGTCATCACCTTGGTGATCACTGCGTTTGACGAAAGTAGAAAAGGCGTAATCCGGATGGGAAGGGACAGTAGAGGCAGAGCGTCTAGCGATGTTTTCCGGGGTTCGCATGTTCTGATGAATGAAGCTGTCCACGGCTCCCACTACCATTGATGGAAAGGGGAATAGAAGGAGAATATGTAATCCAACCATCTATGCAGTTGACGGAAGATATATAACAAAATGGCTTTAGTTAAAGGAGTGAGCACTGGGAGTAAACGAAAGTACAAGTTTCGGCGGGGTCAAGGCGAGAGGTAAGGAGACTGAGAAGTAAAAATTGTCGCGACATATAAATGACGGATACAACAGAACATGACTGCGATGAGCGGGGCAGACGCTATGGAACTTGGAGCACAATAAAATATGAGGAGTGTGGAATGGATACCGAGCGATCGAGCAGATTTGTTTTTCAGATTTCTGCGCGACAATGGAACAGTAAGCACCACAGAAGTCCAGCCACGGAGATGGGCCACAGCCAAGGTGTAGCGATCGAAGAGAAAAAGAGGGTCGAGCGACGCATCGGACAAGGTTATTCACAAGTTTTACTTTGAAGTAAGTCAAGCTTGAAATGTAGAAAAAGAGGTGAAACACTGATGAAGGAAAAGACAAGAGTTTGACGCCGCGGTGGCGTCGGGCGTCCGCGACTTTGTTGATGAATTGTTTGTCCTCGAACCAAAATGATCACTAACAATAGCATCCTTGTCTACGGTCCAGTAAATGTCTGATGCATCTTCCGACGACTTTTCTGCTTTCGACTTTCCCGAGTTCACTGACCAAGATTTCGCCCAAATAGATGCCGCTGTTGCGCACTCCATTAATTCACCGCAAACTTCAAAGCAACCCTCAGAATCTTCCGAGTTTGCAATTGGCAAGCTGGAAGACGGTTATCATTTGTACACCTTTCAAACTAATTCTGGTCCGAAGATTCCTGTTGAAATCGAGACTCTACCAGACAATGACGTTCGCCATCAATCCTCAGCGACTCATTCCCTCAGTGGGCGATCACCCCTTCAGCGATATCGTCCCAAACATATTCTCTCCGTTACAGATCTCGTAGCACCAGCATGGCGAGTTTCTATTAGGTTTAACAACGCCACGCTTATAAATTCCCTGACATATAGGTGCGAGGTACAGTTTGAATATGGCCTCCTCGGCAAACGATCGCGACCCTTGGCTCAAAGGCCCAAATCATTTACCTCTACTTCCGGAAAGGAAATACGCGTTGAACAGACTACAGCTATCAAAAATGAAAAAACTACTAAGCAGGGGAAGGTATGCCATCTTTGAGTTTGTTTCAGTGTATGTGCGCGTGAACTGTAAATAGGCTGTACACAAGAAACTTGAACGTGAAATTCACCCCGAGGAAGTGAAAGTAACGACCGCTACGGAAGAAGAGCGATGGGCGCTCCGGTTAGTCTTTTGTTCATACTTTAAGGTTAACGCACAAATGTTCGACTTCTGTAGCTTGGTTAATATGATGCATTGTTTGAAAGAAGTAGCTTTGGAAGGCTTTACAGTAGGTCTGTGTACGCGATCTGGAACTCTCTGGTGACCATTATACAGCGCGAAATGCCTGTATTCGGATTAATTGAGCATGAGGTGGTTGTGGGCCTTATTGTATGTGTCCCACTATTGTTTTGCAAGTGAAAACGTAACGACGATTAGGATGAAGTATCTCGAGTACCCTCCGAATTCATGGGAACAGATGACCCTACCTATTGCCTTCGTATTATTGATACGAAGACCAGAAAAACAGAGTCTCTTCCTCCTGACGAGGACACACTTTCTGCTCGTCTCCAAGTGATGTTATATCACCGGCTATTATCTGGACTTCTGTCCCAGTCGCAACCTTTCCAGTTTTCTTCCTTCTGGGAGAAACTGAACCTAAAGACCTCTAAACCATTTTCTGCTAATTTTCTCATTCAGGCAGGACTTACGTCGGATAACAGATACTTCGCTTGTGCTTGTCTTGACGAACTCTCAAATTCCTGGTCAAAACTCATATCGGAGCTTGGGTTTTCAACCGTACATCCAGTACTCCAACTAAGCTATCGCTTGCGATCTCCGTCTAGACCGCTTCCTAAGTTACAGCAACAAAGCGAATCTACGTTGCAACAAAATTCCGAGGAATTGATGATGCAATGGGCAATTCTCCAATCGTTGTCACCTGCAACCTCTTCGGATCTCGACAGTCGTACGTCACGGTCCGGAGTGCATCTCCTCCAGCCTTTTGAATGACTGAATTTTCAGAACACGCAACTTCCTCGCACAAACAGCTAGCATTGACACAGTCGCCATTGACGAGCGACGATGGCGTCGGGCACTCCAGAGTTATCGGAATGAAAGAGATTGTTCACGATGATGCGGTCTTAGATACCCACATTTCTAATGTGCTCAGATGGTGGCATGGAGAGCGAAAACCCGAAGGAGTTCCTTTAGCATTATCAAGGAGATGTCGGTGAGTGTTTTAATGGAAATAAAGTGTAATCTCATCGATCTTTCAATCTTGCACAATGAAGGACCTGTGAATATAATGATGACTGCGAATGGCGAGCACAAAAAGCCGAGGAATCTTTGAGAAATATCAAGCAAAAGAATTACGGCAATCGTGCGTAGGACTTGTATACCGAGACTTTTGTATAAAAATTAAAGGGGGATATACCTGGATATGCAGATATCTGAGAAGAAGTGATTACATGATGGTAAAGATCCAAACCAATAATGTCAATGCGATCCGAAATTACAATTAAATACGTCCAAAAAGCTACCCCCCTCTGATATTAGAGCCATTGACGAGTCCAGCTCGCTTTGGGGCTATACCTCCTCGCTTGCTCGCCACAACATTGATTCTCGACATCTCTGCAGCCTCAGCAGTTTTACGTTGCCACTGATCAATTAATTTTCCCACTCCCTGGTAGGGTTGCTCAGGGGATGGCGATCGTACTTCCTCCGATGGCGACACATCTAACGTCGGATTTCGCACACCTGATGCCTTGAACAGATCGGTATGTTTGGATGTTGCTTGAGAAGAAGCAGGTCCTTTACCATTAATCTTTCTATCTTCGTTCCCATAATCCGTTGTTGATGTTTTCGTTGGCTCCAAGTGAGTCTTTGAGCGCATCAGTGATACTGTCCTTCTTGGGGTGACGCGCATTTGAGATATAGCACTAGCAGTGGTATCTGTAGTCGACTGTTTGTCATGTTCGTTACCTCCAGAGCGCTTCTCATCTGATATACTAGAAGTTTTGAGAAGGAACCCGGTTTTATGAGCTGCCGGGGAAGGAGGGCCGAGACCTAATGCAGACGATTTAGTTGGATTTCCAATAGTCTCGTAAAGTTGCACCATGTCTGATATTGATGTTCGGCGCATGCTGGGCTTGGGTTGCACAGGCGGTATCAGATTATTAACAGCTTTCTCCGGTCCTTTCGATGGAGTGATGAACATGGACTGTGGACGCGCACGACCAGTAGGTTGAGGGGTTTTCACTGGCGAACGTCGTTCTACGTTTGCTAGCGAATCTAGCTTTGTTTGAGTAGGGCTTAGATATCGATGAACTTATTTGTGGAGCAGGTATAGTTGCCACGAGCTTGCTATCTCGTTTCGTAGGAGAATGCTGTATTGAAGGTTTATTTTCCTTCGGCAGGTCTGGTATGCGAGGCTTCTCTTTTGATACAGGATTGCTTTCAAACAAGTCCAGAAGATCATGGACAGAACTTTGTCGACCCTTCCTCTGCGGCCGCGTACTTGCAGTGGGTTTCAAGACGTTTCGCGCCGATCTACTTGGATCTTCGGGAATTTCCTCTTCACTCGACGACGATTCAGCATCTTTCCGCGTCGAAGACTTGGAAATAATATGTGTTTCTGCGACCGGACTCCAGTTCTCAGTAAGAGGTTCGTTCTTCTGCGATTCAGTAACATCGATAGGAGGAAATGCACGCTGAAATCTGGATAGCGTGGGTGAAATTTCCGGAGGCTCTATTTCCGTAGAGGTAAGATGCCCGCGTTGAGCAACAATTGGTTCTTGTAACACGAAATCACTCTTCTCAATATATGATGCCCTTTTACTGGTGATTCACGAAGGACAGGAGTTTCTCCTAGTGATGTCTGCGGCGTCTGAGCTGGCTGATGTTCATCATCTCCAGTGAGCCAATCCGTTGACGTGGCTTTGGAAGTAATTGGCAATATGGATTTCTTGGAGTTTTCCATTCGCGAGCTAACCTCATGCAAATCATTCAAAGTACCTTGGTCTTTCGCAGACCCGGATCCGTAACCTTCTCCAATACTCGACGAATTGCCAACGTTTCGATATCTATCCGAGGCGGATTCAAGTTTGGATTGCCGCATGGCAACACCAGTGACTTGTGCAGATCGGGCGCCACCGTCGTGAGGATGTGACGAAAAGTTTTGATGTGTTTTAAGTAAACCACCAGTCCCAGAGCTAGTGATGTTAGTTGGCCGCGGGGGCAGTCCTGGCCTCTCTGATACGCTGTGCTTCGGGTTTCGATTGCTTCCTGGCGTCGAAGTGGAGACGTTGTAGCTAGACCCCGGGAACGTTGCATCCAATTCTTCCAGGGAAGGAAATCGACTTTCCGCTGGTACATTACCTGAGTTCCCTGAGCTGGGAGAAGCAGGTAGAGGTATTCTCCCTGTAAATCCTGAAGCAGATGAACTCGATATAGGATTAGAGGAGCTAGAATATGGTTGAGGTGAATGTTGCGGCCTAGGTGATGGTCGCGATTGTAGCTGAGGTGATGGTTGAGGCTGAGGCTGGGGGGAGAGCTGTGGACGACTGGGTAGGCGGGGAGAGGGGGAAGAACGGGTGAGGTTTCCGCTTGAAGGAGTTTGGAGTTTATCCCCATATCGAGCACCGTAATAACTACCAGAATTCCCATGAAAGCTGGTACTCATAATCGCCAACCCCGTCCGTAATTTTCTCGCCTCACCCAAGGTTGGTGCAGGCTTATCAATAGTGGAGAGTCCCAATCCTGCAAATGCATCTTTCTCCTTGTAAACAGCCTTTGGAGCTTGAACAGGCGTGGCTGGCTTCACCGCACCAAGTCCAGGCTTTATAGGGGGTGGGATTCTAGTGTTGGGATCCTTCGCGCTCCATAATCTCTCTCCGAAATCATCTCCAAAGCCCGAGTCCTTTATTTCAGTGCCTGACCCTCTGGACTTGTCGACGTTGACTTTCCACGCATCATCTCCCGAACCAGCCCTGTTTGTTTCGGCATTTCTACTAACAACTGCTTTCCATGCATTATCCTCGTCCATTGCAAACCCTGTTATGGCGGGTTTCTCCTTGAGCGGGAGCTGCGACGAAACGGCTTTCTGAGGACTCGAAGGTCGCGAAGAATCATTTCGACTATCTTTCGTAACTTGCGGCCTTCCCCTTCGCATCGGGGCAATTGCCTCTAAAACCTTGTCACGAGCCTGGACACCTTGATTCACAGGTGATGTCGAAGACATTTGAGAAGTATAAGTGATTGTGCCTTCCAATGGGTTTGGTGCAAGAGAAGATTTGGGCGAAAGTTGATGGCGAGGAGACAGAGGCTGTGGAACAGGTATATTGTACTGAAATTGGGATTTGGTGCCTCGTAAACGATGTACATGAGCAAGAAGCTCAAAGACGGATGGTCTTTGCGCGCCATGCTCTCGCAACATAGACGCTGAAAAGGTATGATGTTATAGCAACATCAGATCATTACAGCGAGATGTACGTACCAATGAGTAGGTTCATCTGAGATGAGTACACTGGGTAAGCAGGAGTCCGATATTGTACGTTGAGAATGGCCAAAGGACCATGTTCTTCGAACGGAGTGGTGTAATAACATAGTTTGTAGAGCAAGACTCCCAATGCCCATACATCACTTTTTTCATCAATAGACCGCTTGGAATATACGTCAATCATCTCAGGTGCTCGATACTGCAGAGTAGTGTGCCTGTTCAGATCCGCTTCCAGTGCACGGATCTCCTGAGTTGAAGTGGGTGTTCGGGAAACGGTGGCCGCAGAGCCGAAATCGCAAAGCTTGTATGAGGTAGGAGAGGACTGCAGAATGTTCTCAACTTTAAGGTCACGATGAAGTAGCGGCGGACGCGAGTTGTGCATGCAAGCTACACCTTCGCAGACGTCCACAAATATCTGTAAGATTTCTGCTTCAGTGAGCCTTTCCCGTAAACGGCGATTCATCATGTCAATAATTCCCCCTCCTTAGGAAGGCGTCAGAATGAATAAAAATGAGCAACACAAGCTAAATACCTGGACAATATTCCATTAGAATAAATACTTCGTACGTTCCGTTTGACATCTTATGCCAGGCAGCATCGATGAGATATACAATATTGGGATGTCCTCTCAAAAGTCTCTGAGAATAGCATGAAAAGCAATCGATGGCGCGTCTGAAAAATACGAACCATTACGTCGACTTCCTTCTTTACTTCAGTAAGCATTGCTTCGCTAGAAACGGCGATACGCTTGAGAACGTGGTGTGTCGTATTATAGACGGGAGTCGGAGTCCGGACGAGATATACATGTGCGAAGCCACCTAACGATAACTTAGAAAATCCGCGAAAAGGAAGGATAGTGGTATATGCCTTGAGACAGATATCGTTCCACCTGCACGGTGTATTTATTAACGGTGATCGTCTGGCCTGCAACAAGGGTGCCTTTAGGTTGAGAATAGGGATTAAACGGTGCTTGTGTCGCCATCGCTACAGTTGGATATAGGAGAGAAGTATCGGAAAACCAGCATGAACCAAAGGATGATTCCCTTATTGACTATGAGTATATTTCTGGTCAGAATGAAGAGAAATGAGTGCAGAAGAGTAGGCAATGGGTCGGTCGCCCGTTAAGCTGGGCTTGAGGCAAGTAAAGCAGTTCGTTTCAGGCAATCAATTCAAGTGACAGTACAGCCACGTGACCTGTTTCTACGAAACTGAGTCTTACGTAAGTCTAAATTATTTATGTAATATAGAACCCGACTCTATCAAATCCAACTGGTGTTTCTCCTTCCCTCACCCAGCCACTCCTTCCAACAGTCAAGATTGCAGCACGAACGAATAGTGTCCCATCCAACCTCCCCGCATCCGTTAGCTCTGTTCCCTCAAGACATCCTGGGCTCTTATGGCCATATACACTCGCGTAGTGCAATAGTGCTCGTTGAAGTTTTACCAAGTGGTCATCTGGGTGCACGAGCGTGGTCTGAAGGATAGGAATCCAAGCGTTGGGTGTAACAGCATATTAAGAGTCCGGGGAGGGGAATACAACCTTGTGTGGTGACGGCGCTGCACCGCCTGGGACAATGTTTGTTGTCGTTTCCTCGTAAAATCGCTGGACGTCAATGGATGCGCGTCCGCGGCCTATGTACCAAACAAGGCATGTCGCGAAATAGGCGTGAAGCAGAATCTCTTGAGACGGTCGACTTAACTGGCTTACCAGAGGCGATAGGAATAGCGATGACGTGACGATATGCATACTTTATAATCTGTGTTACTTCATACTCGTGCTCAAGGATGCGCACTCACTGGAAGAAATCATTGTTAAAGCTCTTTTTACCCTGGTAGCCACCAATGCCGTAAATCACAGTGTTCATCCAGGCTAGTTCTTCTACACTCTTTTCAATAGAACTGTCCAGCGTCCACTGGTCTACATATGCTTTAATGGCGTCACCATGTCTGTCATGAGTGTCTCCATAAACCTCTAGTTGATCAATAGTCTCTCCGGCTGCGAAACGGGAATCGTCAATGATCCTCGCGAGGATTGTCAGTGCATGTACTGGTTTCTCTGGGGTTTTATCCCTCACACTGACTCCATTGAACCCGGATGCTAGACCACCGATGATATCACCGGCCTGCCATAATGATACTGGAATAATCTTTGACGATCTTGCAGGATGTACAGCGGTTTGCGCTATGCCTTATCGAAGTATATATAAGTTGTCACGCTTGCCTTTGTGTCAGGTTTGTAGCACTAACCTTCCGCAACTAATCCAGGTAGCCCGAACTCGAATCCATATCCGGTATGAATGAGTGGATGAATGAGCCCCTCGACGAAGCGGCTAACCATTGATGGATTTCCGTTGCTACCAGCGCTATCAACGTTTACACTTTCAGAAAAAACGTACTTCTCGAGGACGGTGGCTGCTCCTTTAGCTTTGACCTCGCTCGTGAAAAATTTCAAGTACGCATTGTAATAACTGTAAATGGCGTCAACGGAATGGTGGTAGGTCTGATGTCTGGGGGACACTAACTTTTCTTCGCCCAGATGCTCTTTCCAATTGCTGGCATTGATTGAACTAGGAGAAACGAATGACGGCCTTTGCAAAGAGCAGCTTTCTTTGTACGCAGCTTCCAGAATGGATTCATGTGCACCTAGGGACCACAATGCCAATACAGTATGTACGGTATGGCTTTGCTTATACAATCAGCTCCTTATATATTACTTCTGAAAGAATCCTACATACTTGTGGAATCCCGTGTCATTGAAGAATATATGCCAGCGCTCGTGGTTTTCCTCTAAGATGCGCTTTACTGCAGAAGTTGACGACGAAGTGACACCAAACAAGGTCCTTGGAGAAGTTCCTCCCGCAAGTAAATTTTGATTAGGTTTCGGGAAGAGTTGCATGTGGTTCACAGTAATAGAAGCCATTTGGCAAGTTTTGTGTTGTTCTACTCTGTCTCATTGATCTCTTATATGCACGTTCCGGACTGAAATATGTCCATATTCTCTTTAAGACTGACAATTATTAGTCAATTGGTATTATCCAAATTACAAGCTCTGACACATATCGAAGATGCTAGGCGCTCGGGCGTGCGAGAATGAATACACGCTACCCGTAAGCACTAGCGTACCACTTCACATACTTGGGAGTTGGAACAAACTTTGGCGTACATTATAAATGCCAGGCATACGACCGTGCGAGCAGGGTTACACGCTACCAAGCGTCATCCCTTTCAATTTGTTGTACGGTTGTAAGTTACCAGGTAATTATCTTTGTAATGCGCTGGGCTCAAGATCTCTCGAACTCGTCATTCATATTTATAAATGCCTATGTATGATCCCTTAACGGAAATGGAGCCGATGGTACTTAACAGGGAAGTTTGGCATGGTATTACAAGATAAATTGATAGTTAGTATCCATAGAATACCTCAGATCCAAAAATGTACAACCATACAAATGACTTAATTCAAAGCCTTAATTCCTTCCTGTACTGTAAGAAAGCTAAGAGATTGTCACGCACTTCCTCCCCCCTCCGCCTGAGCTCCTTTCCACCTTCCTTCCGTCGATCGATGGCACGAACCGCTTTTCTTATACCATCGACTGCATTTGACAATCTACCCAAATAATGCCCCTCTCTGAAGTTTATATCATAAGGCATAGTCTCGTCAGAGTAAATGTCAATCAGCGCAGAAGCTACTTGTATAACTGGCTCTGCTCCAATTGTTGAAGCATTGGTACCGTCAGGCAACAGTGACAGTAAGTAGTTGGAAATAAACTGAAAAACATTTGTGTAAGTTCGGAATCCCAAAGTAAAAGCAAAAGTTAGCCTACTCGATTTCCTTCGATTGAATTGGGGTTCTGAGCAAGACATTCTAGTGTTCCAATACATTTGACCCGCAATTGATCATTTTTGGTGCCGTCGCACAGTTGCACTAATAATTTGATCTGCTCTTCGTTTGGTTCCTGCGACTGTGTGAGTCTACAGTACAATACATACGAAGTTGAATATACCTACCAAAGATCCTTTCCAGATATTTCCTACTCCCCATAAAACACCGACACCGACACTCCACATTTCTTGTCGTCTCTCTTGACCAGGACCAGTCTGGGTTCCCACTAAGCTTAATGCCGTCCAGATATCATTCCACACCTTTCGCCCTGCATCTTTATCGGAAGCAATAGTAGGCTGTGAGGAGGTAGCAAGTGAAAGGAATAAGTTATTTAGACATTCCAGTGCACAGACATGGATTGCACTAAGCACAGATGTTGTTGGGGGGTGGGGAGAAGGAGCTGCAAGAGGTGGAAAAGAAAGAGATGTAGGTTGGATGAGAGCCAATAGTGGAGGAACTAATGGCGTAACAATAGAAAGATTTAAACCATCCGAAAAGGTAACATCATCTACGGTATCCATTTCAGCTTGCATATCATCGTCTTCTGGTATGTCTGGAGAGGAATATGAAGATAAGCGGCATATACATAAGCCGAGACACGGACCTTCATCAACATCTTCATAATTCTCGTCACTTTCATTCGATGCTTGGGTGGGCTCCGGGTCGGGAAGCATCGCACAAGTACCGGTAAGTATTTCGAGTAACAATTGGACAGTTCTAAGCTTTGCCTCTAGCTGATCGAGCTCAATCTCTATTTCTGATTTATGGTCAGATTTCGGGGTGTGCTTCAAAGAAAGCTTCTCTATTTGAGGTTCCAAAGTCTGAGGGATTGAATAAATAACGTAACCAAGACCACTAACATAGAAGTCACCTGTCTTGTAACCAACTGCTGTACGATATTCGATGCTTCCGGTAATGAGGCTAAAGAAATCACAGGTTGAAGCAGGGGGAGAACAATTTCTTTGTCGATATCAACGAAAGATGCAGCAGAAGGTGGAGGTAAGGGTAAAAGATTCCGCAGAATACCTACAATCTGCGTAAGAGGCTGGCTAGAAAGAGCATAAAAAGGAAAGGACTCGCCAGCGGCAAGCACCCTCAGGGTTGTTGGACGGACATCCTTGCTACGCGATATATCCAGGGGTACATCTGCCCGTGCAATATCAAGAAGGTAAGTCAGATAGCTTCCATCGGCTCTGACATCCGTGATAGCTGGATAATTATCATCTGTAAGCACATATAAACACTGTGCTGAAAATGATATTAAATTTGTGTTTAGCGAGGTAGAAAAAAACAAACCTGCAGAGAGTACGGTAGAAATGGGTAGATTGTCTCGAGAAGCTACGAAAGACATGAGGAATGGAATGAGGTAAATGTCATTTATTGCGTTAAGAGCCTTGTTTGACGTCTCTCTAGATATGTTAAGGATATTAGCATCGGAGCTGCGTCGTTTCACTCACGAGAGACACCAAAGAATGGTAATTATATTGTCTGCAAATTCGTAAACAATCTTTTGAGCGTTATCAGGTGCAGTTTTGGGCGATGATATAAATTGGGAAAGGGTAGTAGAAATCTATATGGGAGTAGTTGTTAGAAGCATGTATGCTCATAAATACAATACGAATGACCTTTGGGACGAAGGACTTGACTGGAGTCAATATATTTTTATTGTACATCTCAGCACAGATTTCGTAACCGCCGTCGATGCATAGATTTCTACCTGGAAACTTTAACGTCCGGGGACTTGGTTGAAGCAAGAAAATACACACCGTAATGCGCCAGCTGCCTCAACAAATACTTCCTCCTCACTGTCCGTAAGTCGAGTGATTAACGACCCAACAATGTTTTTTCCCTGAAGCAATCGTCGCGTCGACGGATCATTTTGAATAAGATTGGATACTGCAACACAGGCCCACTTTCGTTCGCCAGCATCTGCACTTTCCATCTGATCCAACGAATTAGATAAGTCCCATCTCATTTCAGAAACGAACAACCTTTTGCATTATAGGAAGAATTGCATCTCGCTTTGAAGAGGATTCCGCTGCCGGCGCGAGCCCCTTCGGAATGTGTGAATCGGGAACCCTGACAGGATTGTGTCTTCGCATAGATCGTTTCTTTTGAGATTTACCCATGATTTAATACGACAGTTAATGACGATTTAGTTTTTGAGAAGGGGAAAATGAGTAAGTAGAAGGTGAAGATTCAAGAACCTAACAAGTACATATATTGTATAAGAATAACTTCAAAAAAAATCGATTGTATCACGTGATTCAGCATATTTTTTATCTCAGAGTCTCAGACTATACTTAATTATAGGCTTCAAGCATTTCTTACTGAGACAAGTAAATAGCGAACAAAGACTGAAATCATAGTAAGGTTTCCAGATTAGCATATAATTCTTAAAATTATCTAAGGTATGATGAAATCAATGCTTTATATATTACAGTTGTTTGGGATGTTCCTCCTAATGAAATACAATAAGCTGGATTTTGAACAATAATAAAAAACAGTTCATAGAAACTATGGTAAGTAGTCAGGAAGATCGCCATCCAGGGTGGCAGGTCCTTCCACTGGTTGAGAGTTTGGACTACATCCTCGAGACGGTTCATCGCCTGAGTGGTGATCATTACTTTGCTCATCCAGATGCATATCAGGAGGTGAGTCCCAGGCAGGCGCGTAAGGATACTCCGTGACATCCTGATCATCGTCTAGAAGAGGAGGCGCTGAAGGAGCTAATATCCCGTGATCACAGTTAATCTCCGCCTCGAACGGCGGGGCAGAAGGCTCTGTTTCAGGATCAAGAGCAGCCATTTCCTCCTCAAAGGTCAAAGAATATTGCAGGAAGTCAGCTGCTGCCATTTTTCCTTTTGAAGGTGGAGGTGGGAATAATCCAACCGGTGAGCTTGATCTTGAGCGACACACAGGAGAATCATGATGTCGATCGAAATCTTCAAGTTCCTCGTCGTGCCATTCTGGGGCAGAGCTCAAAGGGTTTGATGACTCCACAACGTTATTTGACCCACTCTGCGGGGGAGAGCTAGCAAAGTTAACCAGACGAGCCAAAACGGTCTTGTCATCGATGGCAACATGTGCGGAGTGAATGGGAGATTCATATGTATCAGGCTCCAATTGCACCTCGGATCCGAAGAATGGTGAGTGAAGCGAGGTATGCGAAGGCCGCCTGGAGTGAGGATTTGGGAAGAAACCAGGTGAATGAGGAGCACTAGAAAAACTAGGAGAATGTCTAGATCGATCGCAATCAGACATTGAAAGATTTTCCAACGGAATATGTAATCCTTGTCCACGTTGCCGATAAGCAGGAGGTGACGAGTGGGAGACATGAGGAGGAGATAATGATATGGCGGGAATGTTATTAGTAGGTTCAATTTCCGAAGACAGCTCCGTTCCTTGAAGACCTGGGGGATCGTCAAGATGGTTGTCCACAGAAGGCCGACGAGAGGACGAGCGTGACGGGGAAGAATGTCGAGAAGAATGCGCAGACGACAATTCTTCTTGAGGGAGGTGGTGTTCCAAGGACGTAGCAGAGTAGTTGGCTGGTGAACGAGTAGAGGTGACGATACGCTTCCCCCTACGTTGACGAGCAGAATATCGCGCATTTGCCTTCCATCGAGCGGTAGCACGAGCCCATAATTTTTGCTTTACTTTGGCATCCTTCTCCACTATGAGCCGCGAGTGTTCAGCAGGATCCACATCGCTCCCAGGCCGCTTTCGAGCCTTCATTTCAATATCCTCGCTCTCCTTGAACTTTCGCTTCATGTTCTTTCGCCAGAAAAGGCATCCAATCATGAAGAAGCAAATCAAAAATGCGAGTGCGAGGGAGAGAGCAAGAATCAGAGGCGTACGCCCTTCTGGACGAGTCCCATGTGAACTCCATCCTTGGGGCAAGGAGCCGGAAATATCATAGCTTGTAGTAGTAGTTACGGATGGTTCGGGGTCATAGGAATCTTGCATTTGGTCATCTACGGAGCTGACAGCATTGGTAGGTTCTCTACAACTCTGAGATAGAATAGTCAGGAGGGGAGAGCAGGGGCAAATTGGGAGTACAATGAACGTACTGAGCAGACTGTAGATCCATATAATGTATAAGATTCAACTCTCCTCCAAACGCCGTCGTCTCCTGGTTCAAACTTGTCCGGAACAGATCTTGAAGCAAGGCGGTTCTGGGTAACAGAACTTCGTGGGTAAACGGTGGAGGGGCGCGTAGACGACGAGACTTGGGAATCGACGACTATGGCCGGGACGTGCTCCGGGTCAAGGGAGGGACATAGAAAGGATGGAGGAGGGGGTGCTGGGCTTCCGTTGACGAGCGAGGAGGAAGCGGCAATGGTGGCGAGGAAGGTCAAAAGGGAGGGAGAAGGGGCGAGGAGGGAGGGAGCGGATTTGCTGGGGTACCTCCTTCTGCGAGGGCTGCGAGGAGCCGGGAGTGGCTGTGGACAGGGTATGGCAGAGCAGGAGGAGGGAGGGGGAGAGATGGTCTTGGCCATGACAGAAAGAAGGCTGAGCGGGGCTGAGGATATCCTTAGTGTGCCAAGCAACTCTTTGCACAACAAATGGTACCCGATCCTGGGACGGGGAGACTGCAACGTGGAGAAGACAGGTCGTGGTCAACGCGTCGGACAGCGTCGAGGACAGAGGTAGGCAGGGGAGGACGGCGACGAGAGGAAGAGGGAGACGGAAACGGAGGGCTCGAGAGCAGATGGGCAGTTGGGTGGGGAATGGCAGGTCAGCCAGATCACGCTGGAATAACTCACTGCCTGATGACAAACTTGTCAACACAACCCATTTCTCACTAAATATCATATTTATTATTATACCCCAATTATTCCATCCTATTCTAATGCGAACCCGTGCTATATTTCTATATTTACCCCTTTACACACATATCCAGCGACTTCGTTTCCTCTCCTCATCCCTGGCACGAGCTCGATCCCTCAGCTCCCTCTCTTCCCCCCTCCCCCGTCCCCGCCACACCATGTCTTCGCATCCATCTTCATACACCAGCTTGTATGTCGGTAAATTAACCCGGATCTTCATTTGATTGTCCTGTCGTCCTCCAGGCCCCTCCTCCCCCGCTCGCACATTCCTAAAAATACATCAGCCATCACCATATATCAAAACATCAAACAAAAACAGATCATCCGATAAAGCGTCCTAATCGCACGGATGCTCCTCAAATAGACCGTTATTCTTACCTTCGTAGAAACACCGGGCTGCTCCCCTTCTTCCTCGCTGGGAGCCATTCAGTTGGGTATGTGAGCACGTACGTATCGATATACGCTTGCCATCGACTCCTCGCCGACCCATCCGCCTCGACGCTCGGCTCATCCGGTCCCATTAAACATACCCGAATGGTTTTCGACTCGCGTACCTATTTAAAAAAGACGCGTGTCACTTTTCCCATAACAGCATTTGATGGCCTAAAAATAAAAGAATAAAGGAAGAAAAAAATTACCTACCCATTGAATCCTGTAGAGATGGTCGTCCTGCCCTACATGTCGTTCTGCCTCTCGTCGATACCGCACCATGTCCTGATTTGTTATGGTATCGGAATTACGCGCGCCTTGCAGGAGCGACCATAATTCCTGACACTTGTTATCCGAAAGAACGGTTTGAACCTGTCACAAATGCATTTTAATTTCAGTTCAATTCCGGATTGTCGGCGATGCGCATAATTCAGAATTAGGTGTTCCATATAATGTTTGTTACCGCACATCCGCTAATAGAATCAGCTCACCTGTTTCACAAGCGCAGTGATCAACTTGTCCAACGTAAACAGGTGGTACGCCTAAGAATAGGTTTACCGAGTTAAAATTAGAGAGCAACTTGCACATATTCAAACGCTCAACACCCACCTTGTTGCCGAAGAACCAACGCATGTGTTCTTCGAGTACCAGTTGTTCCATCTCGCCACCAAAACACTTTTCACATGCATTTAGCAGATACATGTAAACCACATTTGCACCTTCATTGGCCACTTGGTCGCCTAAGGCCTCTATGCTCTGGGTCAGAACAGTGGACGGTCCATTGGGATCATCCAATCCCAAATCGACAGCCACAGGATTGGCTAGAAGCGAGGCATGCTTCTGCGCCGCAAGTTCCGCGCCAATCTCTTTGCCCATCAGTAGCCGAGAATAGAGCAGCTACATCATGTTTCATTAATACCTCTCCAGAGTCATCCTCCATTTACTAACTCACCTGCAAGAGCCGCAGTAATGTATAGAATGTCGTATTAGCGAAGAATGGCTGTTCCCGTTTTAAACCTGAGGCAATGCTCTCTTCCTGGTTCGAAGGTCTAGATTCCTTTATCCAGATATCCCTTGAATCAAGGCCAACCTGTTCCGTAGGAGCAGGTAAACGATTCTCAGACGAAGGGGAAGTTGCACGAGATCCAACGGCCGAAGTGGACCCGCGTCCGTCCTTCTTCGTTGCTCTGTCCTGCGCCGCTCGAAGAAGCTTTATTCTAAGGTCGTTAGCAGGCACACCATTCGAGTGACCAGAGTGCGTGCTGCCTATTGAACGTCTTCCGCTCCTAGAGCCTTCCATATGTCCATCTGCTTCATGAATATCCTCATCGTGGCCACTGTCGATTTGGGCGCAGGCAGCATTGAATTCTGCCGTTGGATACATGCACAAAATTGGAACAAACGCCCGCAAGAACTTCTCCACAGCTCGACGTTCTTGCGGACTATAATGGGCCTGAGAATGGTCTAGGAAAGAAAACACTAGCTTAAGAGAATCAAGCAGGACTGAGGTGTCGTGGAAGGCATATTCCAACTGATGTCCAACAGAACCACGAGAAAACGCCTGGGTTTCTTCCTGTTCCCATGCGCTAATTTGCTGGTTCCGTATAATCTCGATGTCGCTTACGAAGTGCTTCGCAGTAATATTCTTCTTGTCATTTTGCTTGAAGCTGATTCCTTGATGATCCAAGGACTTGTAGAAGTTTTTGGAGTCCACTTCACGCCACGTCTTACTCCATTCTCGCTGTGCTCTTCGCCACTCTTCATCCTTTTGCTTGAGACGGGCAAGAACGACTGGGACAGCAACGCTTGGACACTCCTGAAGCGCGTTTATAATCTCTGCTCCGTTATCCCTCCCAAAAATCTTTTTGATAATGCGATGGTATATCGTCTTGCTCTTACCACCGAAATCCGGTTTTAGTTTAAACGCGCTCCGTTCTTCGTTGTTCATTTCTTCTATTCGTGCATTTAGAGGGTCGAATAGTGAAATTGTTCGACTGAGGGCTTCTAAATGAACGTGGTATTCATGGCGCTCCTCCTCGCTCTTGTGAAGAGCTTCTTCGAAGGAGTTCTTCTTGTGAGCAACGAACCCGGCTTCCTCCGATGCCCATGTCGGATGTGATACCCATTCATCGTTCAGCACCGATCGGCAAAGTTCGTCTCGACCCGAGCATGCTAGTCGGATTTCCTGTGAATTCCAATTCAATTAAAATAGTCCAAGGGAGCGTGAAGCTGAAAATATACGAAAGAAACTCACGCTATCAGGGAGTCGACGGTAGCTAGGACCTTCTCCATCGTCCACAGGCAAAGCTGACAAAGCCTCCGGAGGGCCTGTACGAATGCTACCGGGAGGTCCATTCTCAATGCTATCTTGCTTATCTTCCCAACCCACAAGCTCCTTGAACTCTGTCATGAGTTCTCCTTCATTCAAAAATACGTGGGACCGTTCCACGAGGGTGTTGACATCAATAATCTCCTTTGAAAACAAACTCAGAAGCTTGAGGAATTCTTCGTATATTTCCTTGCTTTCTAACGACTTCTTTGCACGATCAAAGAACAAAAGTTTATCTGCGGAGCTGCCCAAGTGACTTGGTACATGCGCAAGTTGTTGCTGGTGCTGTGCAGGATGAACTTGCTGTTGAATCGGGAGACCCTGTGAAAGAGCCGTCTGATAAACATGTGCTTGTTGGAGTTGAGGAGAGTGCGCATCGACGAATGGGGAGAATGAGGGCGATCCGGTTTCTTGAATATGGTGATGCTTTGCTCTTTTAGTCTGATAAGTATAGGGTTTAGAGTTCATATTGCTTGGCATTTAAAATATTACGGCCACTTACTCTAGATGGGGCGGGCTTAGCTACAGGGACAGGGGTAGGCTCTTTTTCTGTCGATTTCTTTTTTCTCTTGGAAGCTTGAGCTGGTTTCTTTGCTGTACTTGCCGAAACTTGTTCCGGAGGTTCTTGTGGACCCCATGCTACAGCAGCTGCGGCTGGCTGTGGAAGGATAGCCGGACCCATATGCGTTGATGCTCCCGGAACTGCTTCTGGGAGGAAGTCTTTGAATTCCGCGAGCAAGTCTGGTGCATCTTTGAAGAGAACCTGAACTTGCACATAAACCTGTGACTATTTCCTCATGGATTGAAGTTAGAGCAACGCGCAGAACTAGTAGTCAATAAACACACGTACGTCGTGTACGTGCCGCTGTTCTTTTTGGTATGCCTGTAGTATATCTAGAAACTGCTTGTACATATTGGGATCATCGGCATAGCGGGCTTTGATCTTATTCAAGTACTGTATTGCATGATTGAATTCTTCCTGCGGCTTCTGTTCGACGGCGGGATTCTTGTTGTTCAGATTACCCAAGAAGGAAGCGGCAGCGGCGGTCTGCGGGCCCTGTAATCCGGGTGAGTATGGCGGTGTGGGCTCAAATGGCTGCTGGGGATGTGCAATGGGATATCCATGAGGTGTCATTGAACGTGATAAAGGCGCGCCGGGTAAGTTTGGAAGGATTGGAGCTCCTGCGGGATACATGAGAGGTGGATTTGGCTGGGGAGTGAGGCCAATCATGTCTCTACCGGTCCTCGGGAGACCGTTAGGGTTGTTGGTATTGTGGGTGGTGGTGCCAAGAGGAGTGGTTACAGTGATGATGGTATCGTTGGGGTCGGTGGAGATGTCAATGCGATAGCCCATAGGTAGAAAAGTGTTAAAGCCTTGAATAAGATAGGGATTGCCGTGAAACAATTTTGAGACGCGCGAAATCACGCCTGGCGTGTCAATTCTAGGAAAGGCGAGACGTCAGAACAGAAGAGTGAGCGGAAGTGACGCTCGGGACGGCACGAAATACGAGGGCGAAAAAGAAAAGGGCGGAGTATAGGACGTACACTTGACTCTTAAAGTCCTTCATGATATCCAAGAACTGGTTGTAGACCTCCGGCTTCTCTGCGAATTGTATTTTAACGGCATCAAGGTAGCTGAGGGCGTCGGTGACATTGAGAGGACGGCCGGAGTCTGGAGAGTGCTGCTGAAGATTGGAAAGCGCAGGGTCGCCGGTGAGAGGGCGTTGGATGTCGGGGATAGGCGTCCTGGACTTCATGGAAAGAGCGAGGTCGAGGGAGGGCGAAGCGGAGAGGACGTCGAGGAGGGAATGTTGAATGGGAAGCTGTTGGTGAAAAGAGGCAGAGGGGATGGAGAGAAAGGTAGCGGGGGACGGGGAGAAGATGTTGTGGAGAAGATGCTGGTGAGGAAGCGACAGGGATGAGTCTCGCAACGGAGCCACTGCAAGCGCTGGAGGGGGACTAGCCGCTGACAGTGGCGGCAGGGCCAAAATAGATTGAGGCTCAGAACTTGATTTCCTCTCTTCCACCTCCCGAGCCGGTGTGTTGGTCTCCTCCATCCTTGATTCTAATTTATGTGCTCGCGGTATCAGACAATGTTGGCCAGATGAATGGTGATCTACTCGTTGTTCGCGGCCAACTTACTCAACGAGCGCAGCCTACGCGTACTCTTGTTGCTTGAGTAAGCCGATCGACGGAAGCAAATCGTTCCGTTCGCTTATCTTATCTTCAAAATTATTCTTAGTTTATGGTATGTCTATCTACAGTACAACGAACGAATGCGAAGTAATATACATTGCTAGCCAAAAGTAAGTCCATGATAAATATGTAATATGAATCATCTACCGCGCCGCCACTTCATTTGATCGTCGTGGAACTGGCACCGGCGGTGGGAAGAAATACGGTGCTTCATATGGCTGAGTGCGCGCACGAAGTGGCTGTGACCGTTTCTTCTCTACCTTAACGGATGGCAACTCTGATAAATCAAACAAGAATCAGCGTCCGCTTTCCCCATCCATCACACATCTGATTCACTCACTGTTGCTGGGGCGTCAGTCGAAGTCGCCGTGGGTGTTCGCTGCAGAGATTTCGATCTCCACTTTATGGATGACTTGGGAATTGTAATCTGATCATTAGAGGTGCTATTGCGCGGAAGCGGCATCAGGGGCATTAGGGGCAACGATGGGCTCAAATCCGGGGACGATATACACCGCGACAACCTGGGTTTCTTTTCTGTCCAGTTTGCCTTGAGGGTCGCAAATCGGAATTTCTGCCGGGATGCTTCTGGATTCTGCATGTGAGTGTCCGCGCGGCGCAATACTGTGCTGGCTGGCTCTGTCATCTCCAAAGGTTCCGAGTGCAAGATAGGAGGTGCCGTCGCCGCTTCTCGAGAAGTAATTGCAAATGTGGCAGAAAACGTGCTGGTCGCTTCTGGATGATGAATTGTGATTATGGGAATTAAAGACCGGGAACGACGATGGTTGTCCATTCGATTTCGCTTGGCCGGCTTGGCGCGAGCGACAGTCGGGGAGGCACTTTTGGGCTGTACGCGTACGGAAGTCTCCTCTTGAGAGTGACTGCCTGCGTTCCTTCGCTCGTGAGAGTGGACGATGGCGCTCCTTAGAAGGTCGGGATTCTGTTCGGTGTAGATGAAGATCTCTAGGAGCGTGCCGATCAAACTCTGCGGGAAGTGCGGTGAGCAGATAGGAGTGAAAGCGGTGTATATGAACAACTGTACCATTGCAAAACCGGTAGAGGCGTAAATGAAACCGACGGTGGTGATGAGAAAGGCTTGAAGAGGAGAATCCATGGTTGACTAGTGACTATCAAAGCCAGTAGTAGAGACAAAAGAGAGGAGAGGAAAGGCGAAGTGATTGTGGTTGCCGTGGCGGTGTGATTATAAGAACGAGGGGTGGATATGCGCAGCTAGAAATAGGAAAGGTGGGGGTGATGGAAACTGCGGTGCAAATGGGAGGCGTAACAGATGGTGATGAAGATGGTTCACGTACCCAACACTACTCACCTGCATCACTATTTTTATACGACTACCCTACCACTGATTGCCGGCCTACGCGTACTCTCCTGGCTGACTGTCATTCTACCTACATACTTACTGTAATTTCTAACTACTTACCGCCCTCTTCTCTTCTCTTCCCTTCTCTTCACCTCTTAACCCTTTTTGAAGCTCATCAGCATTAGAATGTTCTAGTCAAAACATCTAAGGAATCACCGCCCACTGCACCCACACCCACCCACGCACCAACAGAGACATTCTTGCTGATCTTTACTACTTTATAATTACATTTACTGCTATGTGCCAGAATACACCCCGGTGATAATCACACTTACACAAATCTCCGCATCATCCTCCGGAATCCGGGTAAACACTATAAGACAGCGTGAATGGCAACGGACAGGGAAAGCATGACGCTCCTTGTTAGTGTCGAGCGGTGGATATCCCCCAGATGTAAATATGTGCTGTAGAGTTGGCAGAGGCAGAGGACAGGGGGGAGACGAGCGAGGCGGTGGGCAATGGACTGGTTACATACTGCGTGTGAAGGCTGTGTTTCCAAATACAGAACAGTCTCCAAGGCGGGGAGCTTCACCGCAACCAGCACCACATCTCCTTCATCTCCCTCATCTCCTGCTTTTCTTTTTCTTTTTCCTATCTTTCACTTTCATCTCTCCTTCTATACTCTTTCAGTCATGGGCTTTATCCGCCCAGCGACACCTGGCTTCATCGTCACCCTCGTCGCCGCAATCCTCCTTGCCGTCGTTTCCTTCTGCGTTCCTTATGTCAAGTCTGTATACTTCCTCAAGGCCACCATTTCCCAGCAGGGCCTCAACGGCACAATCACTTTTGGCACCCTTGGTTATTGTACAGAGTTTCTAGGAGCCACAAATTGCTCAAAGCCTTCCATCGGTTATGAGCTTGGTTCGTTGCGTTGTCTACTCGCTTTACCCGCCACTGAAACTACCACTTGCGATTAGATGTAAATAGCTTGCTTGGCATTGCTGGCAACAAGCTTGATATCGAAATTCCTCAGGTCGCCGTGAAATGGATCACCTATGCCCTCTTTCTCCACGTTGTCGCTCTCGCCCTTGCTGTAGGATCCGCCGTCTTCGGTCTCCTTGCACACGTACGAGAGATGTCCATGGCCTGCTGCAGCACTTGCATCTCAGGCTTTGCCGCTGCAGTTGCCCTCCTCGCCTTCATCTTTGACCTCGTTCTCTTCTTCGTTGCTAAGGCTCGCATTAACGCCGTAGGTTCTGCGCAAATGGGCAACGCCATTTGGTTGACCCTAGCGGCATGGGTCCTGCTCTTCTTTAGTGGATGTTTCTATACCTTGGGTCGTTGCTGCATATCTAACCGCTCCGACACCAATGGACGCAGCTGGGGTAATAAAAAAAGTAAAGATGCCGAATATAATGGCGGAAGGGATGGTGATTATGCAGAGCAGATGCGCCTGGATGCAGTCAAAGCAGAAGCGGACAGAAAAGCTAGGCAGAAAGCTATAGAGAGTGATCTACCGGCATTCTCTGAAACACAGCCTCTAACAGCTAGGGTTGAAGGCGACCATGTTTACCTTGAGGAACCTTACAAGGATAGCACCCCTTCAACTCCGTCCACGATGCTCAATGGTCGACCAGCAGCTGGTGGGGGATATGTTGGCGGTGGATACGTTCAAGCTCCCCCCGGAACGCGCGCAGTCGACGAATATTATTCACCGTCGCAAAACAATAACACGTACCCCCCTCAGTCCCAACCCCACCCTACTAGACAAGGTAGCTCACACACCACCGCCCCTTCTACTTTCTCAAATAACAGTGCCAATACTACGTCTGGTTTTGCCCCGAGTCCATATGGGCCCACTTCTTACGGCGCCCCTGTTACAACCTCCCCTCCTCTCTTGAACCCACCTGCACCAGTGCAAGCGTACGCCTCTGATCCGTTTAACAGTAGCTCTGCCCAGCAATATGGGCATACAGGAGGAGGCTCTTGTAAGTAGTTCAATCCCCACACCTTGCTGTCGACTAATGTATTCACCGTAGATCAAGAGCCCTCGTCGTGCTCACCCTACGATCCTTACAACAACCATACCCAATATAACGAGCCTACATTCAACCCAACGACTTATAACAATACCGCCCTCTTATCGGGCGCGGCGGCTGGTGCAGCTGCAACAAGATATGCCTCTACGCCTGCGTCCAATCCATACATATCATCGCCTCCGCAACCCGCACAACCCGACCGCAGTTACACTCTAGGCGGTGAAGGGTACGGCGCCAACTCCGTGCCACCACTGCAGGAACACAACTCTACTCAATACAACCCCTACGTCACGTCAGGCGCAGTCAACACCAGAATGAACTACGATCAACCCCGTAGCCCTGGTGGCCCCCGCAGCCAACCCGTGGTTCTCTCTCCTCCTCGGACTGAATCCCCACCAGGGTACGATGTTGGCACATCGAATATTGCGGGCAATTGGGGTAAACATTGAGCACCTTTGTACCATTAGTTTATACCCCTATTGACCTTTGTACATATACGTTGCCTCACTTAAGCTCTTGGACTTTTCTCTCTCTACATATATTTTTATATATATACAACCACTACAGATCATGCAACTATCAGCATTCGAATTAAGTTAACTCAAAGCTCATTGCGAAGATCGGCGCTGCGACTTGATTGGTTTGGAGGCTCCTTCTTCAGGAATAAAGAAAGGAAGTCGTGCACTATGTCTGCTGCCGCGATCCCAGTAATTTCAGCTGAAAATTTGTGTCATACGATATAAAGATGAAGATACTCCTCGGGTGACATACCATTGTCATATGCAGGGGCGACTTCTACAACATCAGCGCCTCTGCACAATCGTGAGATACATTCCGAGGTAAGTAAATATAGATGGTGGACCGCTCACACAAAATTCAAACCAGCGAGCCCTCTAATGATGCGTTTAAGCTCTCGAGTTGTCCATCCTCCAGCTTCTGGCGTTCCGGCTATGAAATAATGGTTAGCACGGAATGTATGCATCAAATGGTGTCAAATATCCTCACTAGCAGGAGCTAACCCAGGGTCTAGAGGCGTAGGAGTGATTTCACTTAGCGAAGGAGGTTAAATATTGGGGGTTGCGCTCACCAATCACGTCTATGTCCAAGCTTGCAATTACTGTCAGCGTCACTTTTCTGCACTTAACAAGACCGATTCATACCTCAAGTATACAGGTGCGTCCCCTATGCGCTTTCGAATGCGTTTGATCACTTCCGGGATTCCAAGATCGTCTATATCATCCGTCGAAATAAGTTGGAATCCAACATTGGCATCATTTTCAAGATCTGCTAAGCCCTGAGCACAGAATCAGTACTAAGCTATGACCGTCTGTCTTCGTAAGTTTCTTTCATTTACATTAAGTTTACATCGGATACCAGCATGGATGCTATGATTAGAAATCAGGCCTTCTTCTTGGGCAAGATAGAAAAAAGTTCCATGTGTAACGCGAGACTGTTCCGAGATTTGCCCTGGATAAGTAGCCCAAGTATCCTAATTCATGCAGTTTAGCCTATTTTTACTTACGACATACCCAATGGTACTGACCAGATGCGCATCAAAGTGTATCACAGATATGGGGCCGTAGATTTTGTATAGTGAACGAAGAATAGGCAAAACCTGGAAAGATGAATTACAAAGCGTTGGGTAAACAAACCAATACCTTACTATTGTATGATCTCCTCCGAGCCTATAATTTGCTCAGACGTCAGACAGAAGAAAACAAACGGTCTCAGCCACTGAACCATACGTTATGATGCGTGGATGAACATCTCCATCTTTACTGAGCTCTGGTGAGCCAATTATTTCCCATTGTTCTTTCGCGGTCGCTGAGACACCCTTTTGTAACAAGGTTGAATATGCCACTTCCATTTGGTCTACTGCGAGGGCATTGTCAAACGGACTGACAGGTACCTATTGAATTTGCATAGCCAGTTAGAACGAAAATGGATGATAATCACAAGCTCACGTCTCCACAATCAAGTATTTTGATGCCTTGTTCATATGGATTCATACCCCATGCCATGGTATAACCCCGAGCCTCTCTCTGCCTCCTACTTCCTGAACGAATAGCATACGGTCCAAAGCGCGCACTATATTAGAAAACCGGTTAGTACGGAGTCGTTGAAAGATTGTATATACCGTTACCCAGGCCTATAGGTCACTCCAGTGTCGAAAGGCATCCCTAGCACCGCGACATCAAAATCTACGCTCGTATCCTCCAGGCAACGGTAGTATGGAAGGTGCGAAAAAGATAGAGGGCCTGAAAATGTTTGGTCAATTTGAGGTCCATACTTCTCAAGCCATGTTTCCTTCGCCTTCGAGGATTCAAGGGGATTCTGAATGTCAAATTCTGCATGCCCATGAGTATTTTTTGCAATTAGAAGTATGATATGTAGGTAAGCCGTAACAGCGCGAACGACGGTGGAGGATCGTCCCATTCTGTTTGATATTGGATAGTAACACTTTGTCAACACTTCCACAACGCGGCAACCAAATGGCAGACAGTGCACTGTTCAAGTATAAATATACGCATGATAAGGAAGCTTGAAGGAAGCCTGAGATTACTAAGTCACGATAAGGTCCTAGTTCTACCCTGTATATGGATGTGTTGAGTTTGTATTGAGTCCTTGGTATAGGAATGTGAGATAAGGTGGGAAAGAGTCCGTCAGACGTTGTATTTCACCCAAATAATTCCACTTACAATTCGAACCTCGAAACGTACATGGTGCTACATAATATACACTGGTTTGCATCATTAAGATAATCTACGGAAACAGTTCTACTGTAGGTATTAGTACAGAGAATAATACAGAATCATTGTCGTCATGACGTTGATACAACTAAAAATATCAATTACTACATAGAAAATAGAACTCTTGCCCAGTCACGAATATGCGTTGGAGGGTCATCGAGTGCTGGAAGCTTGTCGCTGGACTTCGTTGCATGGTAAACACGTATTGTGCGTAAGTGAGTAAAACTGTCGTGATCATAGCGCGCGTCGTCAATAACGTTATAGGGTTGTGAAGAAATGGTACTATCTGCTGGACGGAGCGTGACCGAACGAGGACTTGGAATAGTCCACGAATCTTCAGGGGAGTCATAATTTTCTAGAATATCCGCTGGCCAATTGAAGCGGGCGCGACGGAAGCTGAAGTTGGGAATTTACGTTAGGCACAAACATTATGAGAAAAGAACAGACTTACCATTCATAATCCCACAGAATATCATCCAGATCATGATCAGTAACCAGTTTTTCGCCGTTCTCATCGCGAAGAGTCTCTGCCCACTCTACCAGAGTAGCCTTGCATCCCAGGAGAGTATGGATATGTTTACATGCATGCATTTCCAGCTCCATAGGGGGTAATGGAATATATGTTGAAGGCAAGACAACAATGCCAGGCGATTGTGCTGGTGAGGATATGTCAGCTAAAGGCTGGCGCCTGCGGGTAGATGCGACTGTGGCTGCTGCGAGACCGGCGTACGATAGCCCAAGATTTTTCGCCGCTTTTACACTAACTCGAGGAAGAGGGGTGACCGAATCCGATTTTGCGACATCAGTTACTTCATTCTCTATCTTCATTCTCTCTTCTGCCAATAAAGAGTAGGAAATACCAAGACGTGCAGCCGCCTTCGCACTGACAGCAGGTGGCAAATCTATACGAGTGACGCTGCCGGACGCCATTGCAAGGCTATTTCGAGAAAGGTCTATGGTCTTTGTCTTTTCTTTTCCCCCTTGGACACCTTTCTTCTTTTCCTTCTTATCTTTCTTTTCCTTCTTCTCCTTCTTATCCCAGTCGATTATCATCCAATTCTTTTTAGTGGCCGAAGCTGGGACGTTGCTGTCTGTGGTAATCAAATGTTGACTGTCGTCGGAGCCCTCGAAACCGTCAGGTTGTTTGCCGGGAGTAACTGATGACCGTAATCCGCTACTTTCCATATCAGAGGGTGCTAGCTTGATCTGAAAAGTTTCCAACTTGTCAGCGTTCTTGACTCCGAACAAGAACTTGAGCAAATCGACAAGAAACTTGTACGCGTGTGGATCAATCGTATCTGCCTTGTTTATCAGTATCTCCTCGAACCTCCTCTCCAGATCTCTGGATATAGATACATGGTGTTCCCACTGTGCTATCCTATCCTTCGGCGATAACTTTATAGGTCGAACTATAGATAGGAATTCTGAGTCTATTGCAGCTATATCTTTAATCGCAGGCGTTTCCGATAATTGTGTAGGCGAAGGCTTCCCTGGGTCTTCAGTTTGTTTCCCGGTACATGATGAGGAGGCAGTGTCTCCGTCGCTCGTGACAAATGACTCTGTATCACCCGAGATCTGACTATAACCATCATCCAACAAGTCCTCTTCAAAGTCTTCTTCCAATATACTGACGTGCTTGGAAGCCCGAGGTGGAGTAGTCACTGGTTCGATAGCAACAGGAGTGGGTCCGTAAGGGAAAAACATTTGATCATCAATCAACTCCAGACGACCGCCAATACTCAGCACCCGGTGGACTTCAGACAGAACAAACATCCATTTTTTAATGGGAATGCATAAGGATAGGTTTGCCATTCGCACAAATTCGAACGAGTTATCAGAAAACGGTAACGGCCCTTGTAAGCTGTTACAAATCATTAACAGAATCGAAATGTTGATAACTGCACGAACTCACAAATTGCCACGAACAAATGTAATATTCTCAAGGGCGTGCAACTCAGGCAGTGTAACATCCACCAAGTCGAATGCAATCACACTGCAACCCTTCCAGATAATCGCCGCATCTACAGCCCAATAACCGGGTCCGCATCCAAGGTCCAATGCGGATTTAGGTGGGGCATTGCCATAGTTGTAAAAGGAAGGGGACCCATTAGGGTTTAAACGGTGCAGCAATATATAAGCGTAGCGATCACTAGCAATATTAATTAGTACATTTCCTTAGATGTTTTCAGGAAGAATACTTGCTTCTCAAGCAGGACGGGGTTGTACGCTTGTGGATAAGGAGCCTCTGCAGAGTAAGGATGGAGCTTCATGTTCCATCTTGTTGTCCAGTTGTCTCGTGGCGCAAATCGGTTATTTGTTGAAGCATAGCTGTCTCTTTCATCTTTTACGGCAACTGAAATTGGAGTAGTTTGAATAGTGTTCGATGACGCTTCAAGGTGGACTGAGGCTGTTGGTTGAGACGTTGATGAGGAAGCAACTGCGTCGGCAGTGAAGAGAGAAGCCAGAGAATTTTTCTTCTTAACGCGATGAAGACCTGCTCGAGCTTGATCTGGTGCAGTGGAAGGGCGTCTAGACGTTTGTGCTACGGGTGAAGCATTGGATCTGAGAGGGAAAGCGGGCCGTTGACCCTGCATTTCTCCCACGTTTCGACGCGGAATATCCTTGTCTTTCGATTTATCCTTGAAATGGAATCCCATTGTTGCGAATGCTGGAAGTCCACCAGACGACACGGGTCTAATAATTGAACGGCGATGAGACGATTTGGAGGACTTGGAAGATGCCGGCGAAGGTTGGCTTTCGGGGGTGTAGTCTTCGTACAACGTCGAGAAAGGTCGGTAATGGCTCTTGACTGCTGTGCGGGGTCGGGGTGGGGCGTAGTGGTGTTCTAAGGAAGACGGTGAGAAGCCAGAAGGCGCATACAAGCAGTACTCGGAAAGAGGTCGAGGGGTGGAGCGGTTGGGCTCCCTCATGGTGGGCATCGTTCTGTATAAAAGAACTGAGAGTGTCAAAGCGGGTTCTGTAATCTTTGTCCAACGGTAGAATCGAAGCCCTTTGGGACTTGCGGATAGGGCTTTGTCGGGATAATGGGGTGTACCAAAACGCAGCGAAAACGACAGCCAAAGCAAAGAGTAAGACGAAGAAGCCAAAGTTAGGGCAACATGAGGGAAGGCGGCTAAGAGGCAGGGGAGATAGAGGAAATAGACCACGGTAGTAAGAGTGGCATATGGGAAGACAGATGTGGATGGACTGCAGCTGATGTGCCACAGCCGACATGGAGCGCCCTTACCCCATAATGCGAGTGCTGCTAGTAGCCGATGGCGACACCAAAGGCATCTACATATGATCTCGTACGGCCTGAGATATCACATAACCTCATAGACACTGGACAGTGCCCCCTTGATCCTGTACATCTGAGAGGAATCATCAGCGTTAGTACGGCATGTCCAACACACATTTTGACGTGGTTGCCATCATTGCCCCTTCATTTATCACCGCCATTTCTCCCGGTCTATCGCTCATTTCCTATCCCCCGCTCACTTCTCTCTCAACTTGCCCAATGCTCCACTCCGCTGCACTTTCGGCTATACACATCTATTATTGCCGATTGGCCTGTCTATCGAGACACTCATATTCATGAGAATATGCCTGAATATATGTACTCATTCCCTAGCCATGATTCATCCCTGCTACATATCCACGTAAGGATAAATAATCTAAGTAGTCGTACCCTATATGGTATACTAGTCATCGTCCTTCTGCGGTGGTGGTCCACACGGCTGGAGCATCCGCTAAAAGTTAAGCTAAGTTAACGCACACCCAACCAGCATACGAATAATGCACACCTCCGTCATCTCAAACCTTACTCTCCCAATAGCCTCACCATCTGCAATGGCAAGATAGGAGGTTAGAGAAGGATGCCCAACAATGGATGAGAGGGTATCCCTATGTTGATGGGTTAACCATTCACTAAAATCTGTCATTGCCCGTCTTCCTGCATATGGTAAAGAGACGTACTACTTGGACAAGTCAGCATGGCCTGTACAATGGGATAAGTGAAGATATCAAAGCATGCATTACTATGGAACTAACCTGTGCCCGTATAGCGAGCGTGAACTGAAGAAGGGGGGGTTAGTTGGTACATGATCCAGTCTCGAGTAATTTGGATGCTTACGATGCTCCAGCTGTGTATTGGCTGTGTATCTTAGCTCTGAGGACTGAATGAAGTAGTAACACCCATCAGCTATTCCATTTCAAAGTAGATATAAAACGCATATGACTGACCATGGCAAAGAGTTTGTTGGTGTATGTTTGATTCCAACGACTATGGGCTGGCTAATTTGACACCCGTCGCCGCTTTTGGAAACTGCTAATTATTGGGGATGCCCAATCCTCGGTTATGGCGCCGCGCCGTGACACATAGTCACACCGTGTGACAGTCCTGAAACTTGAAGCCAGACATATTTTTCGACATTCCTCTTTCCACATGTAATCTACCATCATGAAATAACTTGTATTATGTTTGTATAAATCAGTCCAATATATAAAATGTTTTGTTTCGAAGTATACATAAATATAACGACAGAAAACTCAGATAGTTTCATAATCTGTGCAATTTTGGCAGGGGAAAACCATTTTGAATAGAACTCAACACACAGTTATCGGATCGACTTGTTTTATAGTGCAAATTTGTACTACCCATTGGGGAGAACATACGCCCGCGATTAGAATTTTAAATTTTACACCTTAAGGCATATTTTGACCAGAAAAATCGCTACTTCTACATATTCCGATCCATAAATAAAAACTCTAAATGCGGAGAGTTGTAGCCATCAATAAGTAGTACAAAACGCTCTATATATCGTATCAATCCATGCAGTGGTTGTTGCGTTCTATACAATTTAGTATCTGGCCTACTGTGAGGTGCCCTAAGGCCAAAGCAAACATGCACAAATAAGAACTTAATAGATTCCATGCTTTGACAACATGGCTTAACACTTCTTCTTTCATCATTCCATTTGATCTATACACTCAGGATACTTTGAGATTTATTTCTACAGTATATAAGTAGATTATTGAGCCATAATTTTATATATTTATATTAAAATGCTATATATTCACGGCAGAAACAGTGTACTTAGCTTGATAAATTATGATTTCTGCATATACAAGTATGAAAATAAAAAATCTAAATGCGGAGCATTGTAGCCATTAATTAGTAATGTGAAAACGCCCTATTAATCATATCGATCCGTGCAGTGGTTGCTTCATTCTACACAATTTAGTGCTACCCTATGACCAAAGCAAACATGCGCAAACATGAGCTCAAATATTGATTGCATGCTTCGACAACATAGTTTAATGCTTCTTCATTCATTCCCCATTTTATCTACACACAGTGTACTCCAGGATTAATTTATACAACTTGTACGTAGAATACTGAAGCAAAATTGGATATATTTACATTAAAATTGATATATTCATGGCAAATAGTGTACTTCACATGAAAATTTATGATTTCTGCACATGTAAGTTTGAAAATAAAAAATATAAATGTGGAGAGTTGTAGTAGTTGATCAGTAGTACATATTTTCTCTATATATCACATCAATCTGTGCAGTGGTTGCTTCATTCTATACAATTTAGTGCTGCCCTATGACCAAAGCAAACATGTGCAAACATGAAATTCATATATTCTGTGCCTTCCACTTTAGATAATTGATTTACAGTTTACATGTGCATGTATATGTATTATACATGCTCTAAGCTACATGATGGTAAAATTTTTGTGTCAATTTGATGAAAGATTGAGGTAAAACAGGCCGACTTCAGGTTTTGTGACAGCAGTGTGACGCGCTGTGACATTTATGGGCCACGTGACATATAGGCATTGGGCATCCCCATAATTATTGCTCAACTTACGCAAAACCTCCAGAATCCGGTAACGATGACTACAGAAACGACAAAAGCAGCTGCTAGATTGAATAATTTAACCAACTCCTTGGATGAATTGGAATCATACCTGGATCCTCTATTTGCGCAAACATTGCCAGAAACATTAGTAGGACTGGAGCCAATTCAGCAAGCAAAGGCTCAGACAGTTATACCATATCTGATTTACGACTTGATATTCAGTGGGTAACACAGTTAGTCTCGTTGATTTTTCTCTGAGTACATGCAGTATATCTAAAACTGCGTGGCATCGATCCTAAAACACATCCTGTTATCCCTGAATTGGTATGTATCCTAATCCCATTCCTGGAACTGCATTTCCCAACACAAACCATTAGGATCGGGTACGCCATTACTTTGAAAAGATATCTACAGCAGAAAATCCTCCCACAAGTATGATACCTGAGAATCCATATCTATAAACTTCTAACTCGTTCGTCAGGACGAACGGAAATAGACAAGGCAGTTGCAAGTCGATTTATCAAGAATGCGATCACCCAAGTTAAATGGAAGAAAACTGCAGCGGAAGAAGAAGATGAGGACCAAGAAACTTCAACATCAGAGAAGATACCCGTTAAAGTAACTTCAAAGATGCTAGAAAGAGCGCAGTATGAGAAAGAGCTGAGAGAAAGGGACGCAGAAGGCGATGAGGAGGATAGCCTAATGGTTTTTGATGAATCTAAAGAAGGGGATGGTACACATGTCGAGGAAAGTATCAATACGCAGAAAGGGGAGGGGCCCTCAAGTAATAAACGAAGACGGCCACTTGTAGATCCATTTGCTGGTGAGGATTTTTCATCCCTCCGATATGCTTATTCGTGTTGATTCACTAGTAGGCTACGGAGACGATACAGTGGAAGATAACGCCGCGACGTTGAAGAAGTCGAAGCAAACATTACTCGAAACTAGTCAGGTGTCCGCTTCGTCAAAAACCAACACGATACGAAAAAATTCGATGAATGAACCAGATGCTAATGTCGGACAAAGCTCAAAAAAGCGGAAGACAAAAAGTAAAAAGTCGGCAAAGACAAGTTAACTTCTTCGTAAGGCTTCTATATTTATGCAATTACAACGCTTGCAATGTTTGACTAGTTTACATATAGATAAGTAGGTATGTATACACGCACATAGTTGTACAACATACAGTGGTCATGGCACTGGTAGTCATGAGTGTGCTAATGTACAGGATACGATACAGATTATGTACAAGGAAATATATCAGGACTTACATGATTCTACACCCATCGTTGTTCAAATCAGAAATCAACGGCGGGGAACTGCCACCAGACCTACGGCCCCCAGGGGACCACCATCTAGTAGCACGAACAGATAATTCGTCGAGTTCAGCGTCAAGCGAGCCGGTCGCAGATCGCCTCGTTGATTTACGCCTCTTCTCCCTAACAGCCTTCACCGCATCTACCGTCTGCCACGTATAGAATGTCTTAACAACTACCCTATGTTCGTCGCATTCGTCTTGTCCAACTTTAAGCTCATCCTCATTACCATCTCGGGCATCCAGATATGCAAGTTTCCTAGCCGAAAATGCACGCCAGCCAAGGCGGGGTCGGATTGAACTTGACGTATCTTTCACCAAGCCTTCGCCAATTCCTCGACAATCAACTGCAACCAATTTAGCATTAGCGGCTTTTCTCTGCCGGGCTAGCCGAATGAACTCCTTAAAAAAAGCGCTTCCAATTCGAGTATTATCTACCTCAAGGACTGTTAAACGTGGACAGTTCTGGACGAGTGCCATTAGCGCGTCATCGGTAATATTGTGCGCATAAGATATAATGAGTTGTTCCAAGGCATGTCCCGGTTGACGTTGGCCGGCGAAAGTAGGATTTTCTTCGGAGCCAGGGGTCGGAGTTAGAGCCTGTATCACTGCGTCCGTGATATCTGATGCATCTTCAAGATCAATACGCTTGATCATAGGCGTCATTTGTAGCAATCTTATAAGGCCAGGGGACCTTATATCTGCCCCAATACCTGCTAGCTCGAGGAATTGTAGGCGGGGAACAGAGTGGGAGATATTGGCGCATGCCATATCGGTGAGCAAAATACAGTGCGACAAAGAAAGATGGTGCAGGCGCGTGACCCTTCGCCGATGCTTCGTCACGTCGTCTGAATTACGACCAATATCCCGAGCGGAAACAAGCACGGTTGCTGATTCGTGGTAAAGAGTATCTTCGTCGCAAGCGACAAATGCTTCTAGTGCTGAATTGTGCAGTTGGCGAGTATAGCTCAAATCGAGGATTTCTAGATACGGAGTCGCCCTCCCAAGTGTACGCATCATCGAGTCGTCTATATGCTTCAATCCTGATATGCGCAGTTCTTTCAGCAATAGACACTCTCCGCGATGTAGCGCAGAAAGTGCGAGTCCGCGTATCCCCTCAGCATCCATATTCAAGCACCTGCTTACATTTAACGATGTGAGCAGTGGGCAATAATTGGACAAAATGTCGCAAGTGGTGTTGTTCACTGCTGCCAATCCCTTGAGATTGACTGTGCGGACGAATCGAGAACGTACGAGGAGATGATGGAGTGAACGTGTACTAATTGATGAACATCCATGGAGGTTAATATTAGTGAGTTGAGTGAATGTCAAGGTATCGTCTGGCAGGGTTAATATCAAATTATCTGCCAATTCTATAAGGCTTTCGGGAAGGACGGAGGTATGTCCTGAAAGATTTAAGATTCGAATAAATGCTCCTGCAGACTTTGCAAGCTTCGAGAGGATAGTAGATGGAATTCCAGGGAACGAATGGAGTTCAAGATCATACCACACCTGGCCATCAAATACGAGTGCATGCCATGACTTGGACACCTGTATGAAATGCGTGAATACCTTCTCCTCATTATTGCATCTGGGGTCATACCCTGCTTAATTTAAATAACTCCCGAATCCCTTTATTTCGCCCAGTCCATTGATTTTTCCCGGAGGAAGCTCTCAATGCACTCCAGCGACCTTCCTGCAAACTGTTGTCAAACTCAGCTTCGTAAAGATCCACTAAGCCACGCATGACATATATCTGAAGCTCCTTTGGTAACATTTCATCAAAGTAGCTCTTCACAATAACGGCGGGAAGAGGCTGGAAAATATCTGCTGAATGGACAGGAACATAGTCGAAGGCCGAAAACGGAATGAGAGAGGATATCGAGCGTCCATTCCGTTTCAAAATCCCTTTAGTAGATGTTGGAACTGGCTGTCCATTCCCTGTTGTGATGCACGGGAGAGGTAGGGTAGTTAGCGTGCATGTGTCAGTTATAAAGGATGTCTTTACGCCCTGCTCAGCGGTTGTTTGGATTTCAACACCAGAGAATCCATCATCAGCGCGCTTTCTGAATAGTTTGCGCGTTAATTGCGAAGAAGATCCTATCTTTCGCAACTTGAGCTTTTCCTTAGCAAAGGCTACAAATGATCCATTAGATCTGGTAGAAAGGCTCGACAACGAACGATGACGGGATAGGAATCTTCTCTCCGCTGGTGTAGAATCGACGGATATACCTGATGGAGAATCGGAAAGCTGAGATTCAGCTCTAGGCTCTCTCGTGACTCCAGCCGTAGGCATATGGATTGATCCATATGAAGATGGTCCAGGAGTTGGAGGAGTATCTGAACCGGGTGACCATATCATGGTATCGTATGCGAGTTCTGACGAGGAAAATAGCAAAGGGGGTAATATTGGGGCAGCTTCTTTGCTTTTCCCCTTATCCAGAGAGGAGGCTGCTTCAGCCAATGTGAATGAGAATGATTCCTCCGTACTTCCAGAATAGGAAGACGGAGCGGGAGTCAGCAAAGAATTAGAATTTGGTGAATCAATTTGACATGGCGATTGCCCTAAGCTAGAAGATGAAGCTGTTTTGCAACTGCATGGAGAGCCTTCAGCTTCAACCGACAAGCGATCGAAGTCGTCGTGAGCGATAGCGGATGAGGGGATTGGCATAGGGATTGCAGCCGCCTTTCCCTTCTCGCTGGGAACGGATTCATTGGCAATCTCGTTCTGTGCATTGGTCGTTATGATGGAAAATAAATCATGAGAGCGGGTGGGTCTATGGAGTTCTAAGGGAATCGTGAGCTGAAAGCTGGAGGTCATGGCTGGAGTGTAGGCTGTAGGAGGAAAGCCATCTGAGGAATCAAACTGAAATACAGTCTCCTCATTATCGATGACATGCATCCGGCTCATGGCCAGCTACGTGCCTGTGAGTGGTTATTTAATAAAAGTCGATAAGATACAGAGAGAAGAACGGGAAGACACGGGACGAAGATGGACGCGAGACGAGAGTGAAGTGAGTGGACAGGGAAGCAGACAGGAGGTAGGAAACAAGAAAGAAGGCAGAGGGGACGTATATGAAGGAGAATTGCGAGAGAAACCGCTGAAGGAGATTCACATTAGCTATGGTGGCCGATAGAGGCGTGCTCTGCAAAGGTGCACCACTCTGCACGGAGACTGATAACCACTAATTGGGAAACCTCGATTACAATCACATCATCATCACTGCGTCGACACATCACACATCCGATGAACACCCGGCTGCTCAACTGACTCCCTAATCTCTCTTCTTTCTCTCCATCGCTATCCATTCTGACTGCCACTTGGCACTCTGCCACGCAGTTTTCTCGTGACGTTCCATATACACTATATCTTGCCAGCGTCCCGTTCGTTTTTCTTCCCATCTCACCGAGTATCGCCTGTCAAACTCCCTGAGACCATGCTTTTCATCTTCTACCAATGCCATGCTGCTTGGGCATGTTATATCGTACTCGTGCACCTAGCTTCAGTCACTCCCTGAGCTACGCAACATAAGCGAATATTCGAATATTTTATTTACACAGAGAACAAGTGGCTTTAAAATACGACATTGTAGCAATAAAAAAGCAACGAAACGCAAAATTACCCAAGACTGAAGGGAAGGATATCAACAATGAAAATAACGCAGCCTGTTAAACTATCAAATGGGATATGTGACCGGCTTGAAGACACAAAAGTCCTGGACCGCGCGCCTAGTTTTCAACAAGAACATATTATCCTCAAGTAGCCTTGTTAGGGTTTTCCTTTGCGTTTTTCCAGTTAGATGTTGCAAGTTTGAATCTGAAAAGTGAGCATTCGTGGGTCAACACATAAAAAAACAAACGACTAGCAACGTACCTGTCTTTGTGGGCCATGTCAGGTTCCTCCTCCTTCAGTCGTGCCATCTCCGTTTGCTACAGTGGAACGAGGATATCAGGAAAGATATAAAACAAGAAGAGAGAATTTACCATGAATTTGTTGAATGGTGATAGCTTCTTCCTTGCCCCAGTTCCTCCTGACGACTTGGCTACCGATCACTTATGAGCTCTACAGTCCTATCGGTCATTCTGATCAAGAATGTCACTGACTTTTCCTAGCCGGCTTTTCGGTCGCAGCCTTGGTGCTTGTCCGTGGGGCCATCGGGTATACGTCAAAAAGTAGGTGCGGATAACGGTTCAAGGACGCGTGAATTGACGCGTTTTGGGACTACAGTGGCAAGTGGGTAAAGTTACGATAAGAATAGTATAACTTCGTGAATAACAAGCTGAGGAAAAGAAAAGGAATACTTACGGAGGAGACGGTTTATGAGGATTGAGGGATGGGGGAAAGAGTTTAGAAGGGGAAAAGTTGAAATGGCGCATTTTGGTTGAACTTGACGGAACTTATACTTAACGAGGGCATTCAAATGACAGGGCTTCGATCGTTGGTTATGGATTCCCCCGGACACCCTGGTAGGTGTCATGGGACTTTATGCTAAACAACCCCTTCAATGACTCAAAAAGATATTTGTCTGGATAAATATGTCATGTAGAGGTACATTCTTACTGAAATAAGTGAAATAGGCAGAAAAAAAACTCATACAGCATTTACTAGACAATAAGAGAGAATTAAGAACACGTATCGAAAAACATTTAGTTACTGCAGCACGGGAGGTGGCAGGGGTGATACATATTGATGGATTGAATCAGGACCCCGAATGCACTGGGGGCGAGGCGAAGATTCTTCTGAGGCTCTGCTCGTATTAGTTAGAATTTCTGAAACCCCGCTTTTGTGGTTAGTCTTTTCATATATTCAGTTATTTACTTATGTTCACTAATCATTACTTATAAAAGGGATCATCATGCTGACGTGAATGAAGTCAGCACCCACATTGGTTTAGGAAGTTTGTTTAGGTCTCGATGTATGTAAATAGATTACAACAAACGCGTCGCGTCCAGACAGTCCTGTTGATCAATCCGGATTCCGGCAAACAAGCTCCACCATGTATTTAATGTATGTCCCGTTACTATGTATAATACGGACGTGTCTTAACCATGTGCTCCCATGTGAGAATAGTAATCGTGCTGCACCCCATACGGATATGCAATCCCATGCTTAAGAGTATCGTATAGCATACTAGGCATTAGCATCTTTCGTATCCACTGGCTTGCGAACGCGAGCAATTCCGTCCATAATACTTGCTCCATTGATAATGCCAGTTGTTGCAATCAAGAACTTTCGCCCTGAGAATAATGTCAGATTCATCTTATTGAGTTTAAGGTGCAAAAATGTACCTCGATTTTGGCGCCCCATCCACCTGAGCGCAGCTATTTCAGTATAAGTACATCCACCCAAGAAAAACACCATAGTCGTAGTTGGAATTTGTTCGTGAGGTTGTACTAAATACAGTTAAACCAATAATCAATCATAAGGACGAATAAAACTTACATAGTGAAGAAACTGACGGGAGTGACATGTTATTGTTTACAACAATATCAAAGGTTTCACCGGGTATCAACGCGACAGCGTCCTCAAAGCCTTTCCACCCAACTATAGGATGAGCTTGCACCTTCGCATTATCTGAATTCTTCTTCGTCGAGGTACTGCCATCGACATTGGTTCTCTCCTTTTCCGCAGGATTACTGATTACCCCGCCTTTCTGTGCTACGCACTGAACCAGCCGTATGCTCAGTGGAGCATATCCTGAATATGTAAAGCTTATATCATTATCAACCTCATCTAATGCATCTTGATGATCATCTATCAGAAGCCGTAATGATTTGCGGATGGAAGGGAAAAGGAATTTCAGGTTAGCCACGGAGGTCTGTGTAGAAGCCGGAAGCGGGTTAGGAAGTAATATGGAGAGAGGATGGGTAGCAAGGGATAACAGGAGCGGAAGATAGTCATATCCGTATGCCTTACGCTAAGTGTTAGTAGATGATAGCACAATCAACCAGAATAACAACACCTGAAGAACTTCTCGTTTTATACTCTCCAGGTTTTTTGCTTTAATACCTCCAGAGGTGATGCTTGCCAGACAGAGAAGTCGAAGGACAGTCTGAACATCAGCACCCTGAGCAATCAGATCTTCTATGGCACTGATCTGGGTAGATATTTCAAATGATGCTAGCAGATCTAGAAGAGGATAGGAATAGTTTAGAGATACCATAAAACAACGACATACTTTGTTGAATCTCCAGCGATTTGTTAAAAACTTCTGTCCGTGTTAATGGAAGGATAATTTCTGATAGTCCGGTATCTGCGAAAGGATGAACGTTATTCCATTGTAACAATACCTTAAGCTTACGAAGACGTAATGCATGGTGTTCGGACTGTAGTCCTCCTAATTTACCGACAAAATCTCGTAGCTGGGCGACGTTCTTGGTTTGAAGATTAGACTATAATATGTTTAGATAATCGTAAAATTATTTCTATGCAGTAACACTGACAAACCTTATAGTCATCGTCTAATCGACGTGCAACTTGGTTCAGTTTTCGGCCAATGTGCGAGAAATTCAAGTCTCGAATATCTGCCAAGAGTGGGTCTGTAGCACTCGTAAGATGGTGTTTCTTCTTCTGATCTTTCTTAAGAGCGTTCGTTGAGCTTGGTGCCACGGATGATGTCGAAGCAGTCGGAACTGCAGGAGTTGGGTTCAACAGGTAGGCTGGAACTTCAATCTGCGCTATTCGACTCTCATAAGCTACATTAAATACATTGAGAGTGATCAGTACCCACAGTTTCGAATGCCAACCAACTCGTCCAAGAGCCCCTCGTACGTCAGCTGCGTAAGCATAGGAGTAATCATGTCAACACGACGATCCAATATTATGAGCGAGTCTAAGTTCGCAGTGGTTGAAAGGACGGGCTCAGAGAACGAATCTGACTGCTGACTGCTTTGTCGTGTTAACATAGAACACAGTTTCTGTCCATAAATCTGTAAGTATACGAGAATCTAGGGTTAAGAATACTTACATGTGCATAGTCGCCTTTTCCTATGATCCTCGGAAATCCACCATACAATTGCTGAAAAGAAACTAAAGCTTGTGCAGAATCAAAAATAACACTCTCGTCGCCATCCTTGTATATTGTGAGCATTCATTTTCGAGGATTGAAATAGCATCACAACTCACAACCCACAGCTCCTTAAAAGCGTTCTCCCGTTCAAGCGAAATGGTGTCGTCTGCTATAGGAATAAACTGTAAGTTATATGATGAAATTGTTACATCCCCAAGAACCCCTTCTTCTTCCAATATCCTTGTCATGAGAGTTGATGTGCGAGGAACAAGGAGCACAGTGTAAGTATGCGTACGGGATTCTTGGCTATGTCTTTTAATCTGATCTTTCTAGGTTTCAGATAAGCGTTAACTGGAAAATATCAAACGCACCAGCTATAATTTTTGCATGCTTGATAAATGGCCGGCAAAGGTATACGATATTGGTGGTGGTCGAAGATAGTGGCCCAGGTTCAAGCCAAAACATCTTGTCTACTCCATGATGCTGATTGAAACAAAAGTCTGTTATTATACAAATGCATGACAACGCCATTTCCGACCTTCAGAAGTGCCACTTCAGTTACAAGACCCAGAGGTCCCGACAACGCGGGATCAAGCACCAGAGTCTTCGCTCCATTTACCTATATAACGTTCAGCGAAGTAATACAATAGAATTTATAATGGCTCACAGAGTTCAGAGCATCCACAAGGTCTTTCTTTGCAACTTCTTTCAGATGATTAGAATCAACCGAGTTGTCCTTGTTAACATTATTTTCGGTGGCCATGTTACTTACTTGCTAGTTGACCAGTTTGCTATACTCACTTATGTTTGGCACCATCTTCTCATAAAAATATATAACATCTCTATTATTTATTGAGAAGCCGCGACCAGTTCGCCGTCAATTTGCCGTAGCCGGCCGCTGTTCTACAATTCAAACTCAGAAACTCCATTTCCATCGCTTTCTTACGGTTGTTGGATTTGCGAATTGAAACTGCCAGGGTAAAAATTACACTTATCGCAATACTTTATTGAGTACGACACTTATTACTGTACCAATACGACCAACCATCACTTTACAGCTACTTACGCGTCGCACAGGCGATGAACAGGTTCTGTCCTGTCACACCTAAAATTGGCTTTTGTGAACCCTTTGTTGTATTGATACAGTATTCTATATACTTTGTTGAAATTCAAACAACACTAACATCGGTGTAAGTAGTCTCCACCACTGTAAAATCGTCAACCAAGCGGAACAATGGTGCGGGAAGAACTACATTGTTGCTAGATTGAGTTTCTACGTGCGCTCTTTCCTTCCTTTCTTCCTGCTGCATTCACCTTCGCATCCTCAAGTGCTGAAGGTAATCTGCCTTCTTTCTCGAACTTCCCCAGTATCTCCACTGCAGCATGGTAAGCTTTCTTCTGTATCTCTTCGAATTTGTTGAATTGAAGGGTTCCATACTATAGAGATCATTAAGAGTGAGTCCCAAAAGTGTAACTTAAACCATACCTCCTGAACAGGCATCTGTATGTATAAGCAGCCCTTGGCGACTTTAGCATCTTCCAAAGTCTTTACACTTGAGACACTACCCATGACATTAGATCATTATAACGGAGATACTTAATTATTCTTACTATGTAAGGCGGCTTTGAATCTCAGTTATGGCCGGAACTGTTCTTGCATTAGAGAATGGATTCCATCTATTAATAAGGAGCCACCATCCCGATATCGTGTCGCCAAAGTTTCTGGGCGAGTTATCGTCGATCTTCATAGCTACGTAAGAGCTTGCACTATCACAACAGGACAGGACTCACCGATCCCACATCGCAAGCAAACACTGCACTAGCGCCCATCGAGAACATTGACGAAACCTAAAAGTGCATGAATTCACTGATAAACCGAAATCAATATGATATAATATATCACTTACAGGCAAGTTATCAACTGGAAATAGGTCAGTATTAAGAAGAAGAATAAAATAAACGTGACGTACTATATCCACCATCGACCAGTAGGTTTCCGTTGTCGCAGAGAGGTGGTAAAAGTCCAACAAGAGTCATAGATGCACCTTGAAAATTACGATTAACATATAGCCAAGTCTACCAACGTCTTGTAGCTCACGGATGAATCTCCAGGCATATCCAGTCTCATGAATTTCCATGCGAGAGGTGATAATATTTGTAGTGTTGCAAAAATATGGAAGCCACATATCTTCAATATGAAGATCATAGAATGCCTATATCAATGTAAGGGCCTGGGATTAATAGGCAAGAACAGTACAGATGTCATACCTTGTAAAGAGCCCTGTTGAATTCGTGACCCTGTCTCTACGTTTAGTACTCGACAAGGACCGTTATACATCAACAAACGTTACCGTGGTATATGCGACGATAGGATATGTAACATCAGATAACATCCTCCAAATATTACCCATCCTTCCGCTGAATTGCTTGGCTCTACCAGACGTAGAAATCAAATCTCCTTCACGAGCGTATAATCCACCTATGAAGGCTCCGATGCTCGTCCCTATAATTCCGGTCAAAATCTCTTCATTTAAGAAAAACGCGAATTCAGCCTGCCTGCAATGTGATCTATGGGGATTTCGTACTCCTCAAGTGCACGAATTAGGCCCTGCATCTCGAAGTAAGTACTAATCACACGGACCAGGATCGAAATACGTACCAAATGTGCTATCCCACGAGCACCACCACCGCCAAGCACCAATCCAATGGATTTCCCGCAAATTCGACGTGCTAAACGCGAAAAATCATTTGTGTGGGGTAGACGTTGTGGACGAACATCAGAAGCGCCGCCTCTGTATTTTTGAATACCGCTTTGAACCTTATCCTTCAGGTTTTTCAACGCAATAACTGCATCGGGATCCTTTGGAATTGCAGGTGTCTTCGGTATGGGAAGTACCAATCCCTTAAAACTTGACGTCGAATATTTTCATACTAGTAACAAAAGAAGGAAATACCGGCAGCTCAACGTGTATGTGTTGATGCACCCATGGCCGATTCTGAAGGAAAATGTGTTGGTCAATAACAACGACTCTTGTTATTCCAACTGCCATACCTTGAGCCACTCGCGAGTAGATCCAGGTACAACGGATCGGTCCGGATGAAGAAGAATGAGTTCCTTCCTGGCAGTCGTTTTCATAGAAAGGAGAAGTCGCTCATACTCTCCAACAGATGGATCATCTCCCATTCCAACTACCATGACACAATCCGCCTGCCGTTGATTAGGACACAATATGGAATGAAAAATCCACAAATTTACCTGTCGGATACAAGTTTGCGTCCAAGAACTATTGACAGGCGAGTCTGCGACATATAGAACGATTCTGTACCGTTGCTCCTGATCCGCTAGCCAACCTGCACCCTGATGGTTGTGTTAGACGACATTGGTCTCGGGTGATTGGATTTTCTAACCTTAAGTTTACCCATTCTGGTAAAGGCATGTCGTCCAAGGTGGCTTGAAATGATTGCTTGATTGAGATAGGCAGTAGATGCCCCATACCTTCCAGCGCAGATTGTAATTTCTTTGCAAAAGCATCGACAGGTACGTGTCGTGATACGGGTAAAACTGCAATGGTTTTCAGGTTGGTATTGTTGTACCCAAGTTCTGAGGAAGCACTTCTTCCCTGGGAATTAGAAGTTAAGTCGACTTCAGACCGGACACGGGAGGCTATCATCTTAAGTAGTCTGACGTGCATGTCAGAAGAAACAAATATATTACGAAAAGATACCTACCTGGCGGTAGTTTTTGGATTTCTGATATAATATTCGCCCATCCTGAGCACAAATTCTGTGAAAAGAAGATATGTACTTACCTGGCAGAAATGGCGTTGAAGAGCGTTTGAGGCATTCGGATAAGTTCTGTGTCTCGAATGGCGTGTACTGTAGTTCTTCTTGGGGAACTAGTTATAACATCAAGTTCGCCAACACTATCTCCTTGACCATATTCCCCGATAATGGTAACAGCACCATTTTCTGACTCTGTAATAGCACGAAGTCGACCATTGATGACGATATAAAAGCTATCGCTAACGTCGTTAGGTCTCCAAAGTACTTGCCCAGCGTTAACTTGCATCCAGTCCAGAGATGCATCAATGTGGAGAACTGAGGACAGCGTCAGATATAGAATATCAAATAGGGTAAACATACTTAGTGGCGATAGCATAGATATGAGGCGTTTCGCAAGAGTAAGCAATACTATTGGGCGTTTCTCTAGCAATCGTTCCAAAGCGGCTATGGGAAGAAATCCAACATATGTGTCAGTTTTCGCCTTGATATCTACGTATGATGCCGTGTTGCAGAGAGAAGCTACATAGGATTGGAATCATAGTTTTCAACAAAACGTAGCACCAACGCACCAAGATAGCCTGCGATTCCACCAGGTTTGACGGTAAACAAAAGCTTTTGTTCAGGCTTCCTTGGGTGTGATCCTCCTGCTCTTTCTGGTTTCGACTCCGGAAGTTTCTCCTTGGCTGACTTTGGCTCAAACGGCTTCACCGGATTTTCCTCAGGAAGAAGGATATCCAGAAATCCCTCGATTACATAAAATAATCCTGTAGATGTGTATTAAACAGATATACAAGGTATCAACACGAAAGAAGTACCTGTATTTTGTTCTCCAGCTCTTGCCAGAGTGGATCCTGCAGCATAAAAAAGGATCTCGACTTCATTATCCAATCCATGCATATAGTCTCCGGCAGAGGTAACTGATGATGCCCCTCCTGTAATACTCGATGTGTCATCCCTGAGGTCAAGCAACGAAAGTGAACTAAAAGGGGTGTTCAAGCTTTCTGGAGAGCGCAGGAACTCAGAAGGTGGGGCTGCAGGAGAGGCTTCGAAGGAATCACTTCCGCTGAGTGGAGGTTGAAGCAGTCCGATGGACTTTGCAATACAAGACATCACTTCCTCCCTAAGATCAAAGTCTTCCATAGAGGAACGGGAGGATTTCTGGTCTAGTGTATTCTGTTTATCATCACTTATGTTACTGCTGCGAGAAATGCGAGGAGTATTCAAAATGCTAAATGTTCTGCTCAGAGGGCGAAAGATTTCACTGGCGTGTCCCTTTGGGACTAGCAAATCGCCGGCCTGAACCATGAGGCGGGAAGATTTCCCCGAAGGGTTTCCAGCAAATACTGAGCTCCTCATCGGAGCTGGACCCTCGCTGCTTCTACTACCCAATGATGTCGTTGATGACTCTTTACTTTTAGAACTCAAAGATGAGGGTGATTGATTGAAACCAAAATAGTCACTTTCTGTATCAGAAGTGCTGGAGCTTGCGCCGTCGAAGCGGTGTCGCAGGTACTGAAGACCACCGCCTTCATAGAAAGTTGAGGGTAGGGGATGGCATGCTATATCATTGATTGCTTTTTCAGTTCGAAGGACTTCTGTAGTGAGGCCAAGGTACTTGTGAGCTGCGTTAAATGTCACTCGAGAGAATCTTGTCAGGATAACTAGAAGTTGGATAAGTAGCTGATTCTTCGTGACACTGGAGAACACACCTTGTACAATGTGACCTGTGGCTTTAGGATATTGCTTCGTAAGTCGTCTGAATGCTTCCGCTGGTATCACAGCCAACGTTGTGTCCTGAGTTGCTCGTGCAATCACTCCTCTATTGTTTTCCGTCGCCCGTACTGTTCTTGCTTTGCCAAACGAAGACAACTGAGAAGTACTATCTCTCCTGCGACCAGGAGAGAACGATGAAGGTCCAGGTAAGCTAAGTTCCGCGGCAAGTACAGTTGAAGCGGTAGAAGATATTGATGACCGACGGCTGCCATTTTTTGACTTTGACTCAAGGTCCATTTGCGATACATCAGAATTTGCCCTCCTAGGACGATTATGGGGACGAGACGAATCATGCGCATCCATATCTGGATTAGTGTCTGGAGCAACGTCAGAATAGTCATCTTGCCAACTCATCTGCACGTCTTCTGTAAACAAACTGAGAATCGTGAACAAGCTCGACAAAGTGCCCCCACTCCCAACTTCGTTGAGCAATTGATATCCATTCATATCTTCGTCATCCCAAAGATTTAGCTGCGAGTCAGAGGGTGTCCCTGTCTGGGCATAAACCTGAACCATGCCATCTACTACACAATAAAAGCTTTTGTCTTGATCTAGAGACAAACTGTCGCCTGCAATAAGTCTTCTAGTTTGAAGATGCCTTGCAAGTTCGTGAAACACCTGTGATTGTTAATGCAGAGCTCTAAGTTACCGCGTGCGTAAATGAAACTCACCGGTTTTTCAAGCTATGATAGTAGGGATGTTACTAGATGCTTGGAATATAAGTAGTGCTCACTCACGAATCCAAACACACGAACGGCTTGAAGGAAGTCATCAAGATAATTATGAAAAGTAGGAGGAGGTTCAGCTAGAAGAAGTGAGACTTTGAGAATTGCTAGATGGAGAACAGAGCATTACACGTATTAACATCGGGATGCAATTCATTTGCATCAGGCTTTGTGAGAGGAGGCTCTTTGAGCTGTGTGTAGTCGTTGAGGTACCGAAAACGTATCCAATAGTTTAGTCCGATAATAGATACGAAAAAAAGAATTGCGAAATTCCAAAAGCCAAGCTAACAGCATCAATAATAGTTGAGCATCAGCACGTCGTCAGGCGAACTTCGAAGTTGGTGAACGCACCGTCAAGGTCATAGAGTATGAAAGGACGGAATATATTAGCCTAGGGACCGTTATAGTAGCAAAAGCAATAAGAGATTTCGTCCATGATAAGAGCCATACTGGTTGTTGATGATAGCATAACATTCATCAGGGAAAACGTAAGGACACAGCAAAGAAACGCACGAATGACCCAGAAGCACGCCGATACCAGAGATATCAAGGGGTGCTTGCCAACAGAGTCAGTTAAAACTTCTGCGTCCATAATTATACAATAGCAAGATTAAAGAAATGAACGAAATGAACGAGAAATCGATATATGTACTGGTAGTACCGTATTTAGGTACAAGATGGCAGGACTCAGTGCGGCGTCGGCAATCGTTTTTTATGGGAATCCGGAAACATGATCCGTTTTCGCAGTACGTCATGAGAGTCCTTACGTAATACGTATGCCATTACTATCAGCGTCATGCATACTTACACGGTTTTAAATATCTGCGCATCCTCAGGATGCATTCAAGGATTCAAGGCTTCGCGAGAACAGAATAATGCTATATAGTACATTAATAATCCAGAAGTTTAATACGAATGTTAGGTAAAACAGGTATTACATGGTAATGTAGCATCTAAAAAGAATGCTCAGTGGAATCTTTTCCAACCGCGGAGGTGGATGATGAGCCAGACGAAACAGTCTGCAAAATGCGATCAATGTAATTCGCTCCACTCCTGCAAGAAGAAGTGAGTAAACATCTTAAAACAGGCACGCTACTGCTGCAAACCATTTCTGATGCGTTAATACATCACACCCGATTTCCTTCTCCTTTCTTTGGATCAACTCTACATATGCAAGCATACCGTCATCCTTGTAGCGAGCGGCAAGTTCGGCTATATCAAACGTCAGAGAGGGTTATCGTTTTGTGTCAAACAACGCACCAGTGGTAACGGCATTACTGTGAAGTCCAGCTAAAGAAATCAGTTGCAGAACAAAGCTAAGAAGTAGCTTAGTCAATCGACGGAATACGTGAGCAAACGATGATCACCAACCCTTCCTTTGCAAGCTCCCACACGAAGTTCTTTAGATCAGCGTCTGTTTACATTATATTAGATCAGATTCCAACCTTTTTAAACAATCCATTTAAAAACCTCACCAGAGAATCCGTGTTGAGACCAGTTAAAGCTTGGGCTAAGGTTATATACAAACCACCTGTCGACCGAGGCGTTAAAGGCACTATTACTTATCTGAAATGGTCCATACTAACTTTCCGGGGTATTTCTCTCTGACCTTTCTTGCAAAATACCTGGCCTGTTCTAGATCAGGAGCTTTTGTTTCCAACCAGAGCAAGTCAGCGTAAGGTGCAAAAGCCATGGTACGTTTGATAGCAGCCTGGAAACGTTGGCTTAATCACGTGAAAGCGTAAGAGCGGATGATTCTTACCTCGACGCCGCCAGTATAATGATAATAGCCTTCTCTAGTCCGTGGAACTATAGGAAGTATTAATGATTTGCAAAATGCAGCAGAGGTTATAGCTCACGATCAGAATCCCAGTACACAGTTTCTCCAAGAATGTCACGAGCGATTACACGAGCCTCATTGTTCGACTTTCCAGCAGCTGCCTCGCGGTAGGCTTTATGTGCTGCCTCCTTGTCCTTGAGGTTAGAATTAGCAATTGCGCTCTCAACAGCTAAGCTGGAAATAAATATAAGGCTAGCTGTAATATAATCAGACAGCTTACCCTGACCAAATGTACACATATGCTGTCGGTCAGTCCACTCCTTTTCAAGGGTGTCAACCTCGACGCCTGTTGCCCCTCTAGCCTCGGCTTCGGACAATACCTCGGCCAATGACTTGGTTTCCTTGGTCGTAGTTCCCAGGATAAATTCGTGATCCGCTATGTCAACGTCTGATGAAATAAGTTTCCCGGATTCAGAGTCTGTCCGAGCAATAAGCAACATAGTCGATTTCATCAGGTCTAATTGAAAGCGGGAAGAAATGAGACGCGATATATGGGTTGATGTAGGTACGAGAACTTTTCCGGCGAGATGACCACACTGCAGCACATCAGTCCAGTTGTCTGAGAGGTCTGAATAGAGACAGACCTTCTTTCCACCGTGTAATTGATCTTCCATATGAATTGCAGATGCTCCCTGTTGGCTTTAGGCGTTAGTTGGCGACACTCGAAAAGTTTGGCAAGCTCATACCGATTCAGCGAATAACTTGACCAGCTTCATAACTGCCGAAAGACCACCGTGTCTAAGACACTTTTAAGCAACACAACATTAAAATCGTACAATGAATTTACCCGGTATCTGCGTCTGCAACGATAGGCCGAAGGTAGTCAATATTTTCCATCTTGGCGCGTTGTTCCGGTGTAGCAGACATCCGCTCATCGTAATTCTTCTTGTCGTGCAACTGCTGAGCACGGAAGATGCGGTGGACTTGGTTTGGAACAGTTGTGTATGGGTAATCACTAGATTCTATTGTAACAACAGACAAGAAGACGGTGATCAAGGTGCGTACCCCAGATCCGGGCCAACCTCGTTGTTACCCGTGGTAAGGACACTGGATGCTGCCCAACCGGATACATAGACGATCTCCTGGTGTCGGGCCATTTGGGTCATTTGGATGGGATCTATTGCCCCCATGGTATGCACGGGTTTTCCAGCGTCGGCTGCCTTTGTTAGAAGAGCAAAAAGCTTGTCGGCAAGTAGGGACGCGGGAAGCGGGGTAACGGGAAGAGAGCCTTGCTTGGTGGCGACGGAGGCAGCAGAATACGGTCGTTTAATGGCGGCAAAGCGAGGCTGGTCGAAGAATTTCTCCATGTCATTCACGCGGGCGTCGAAGAGGGCATTCTCTTCTTGAAGGGAGGGGGGCTTGAGGGGAAGAGAGGAGATCATGCGCGCGGACGAGCGCAGAAAAGGGAGCTGTAGGGTTGACTGGGCGCGCAACATGTCTTGCGTGGTCGAGGTGGTATAAAGACAAGGTTGAGGATGGGAGAGGAGAGCAAGGGAGGGTTATATCTAGCATTTACCCCGGAGAGACGTGGGGAAGGCATGGGGTAGCGGGTAGCCGAATGGTTCTGATTGGACAGTGGGACTCGGCGTCGGTGCCGCTTAGCGCTAAGCGCTCACTGCTCAGTCAGTACTTGATCCTCTCTCGACGCCATCGTCTAATTAATTGGCTCAATCATCGTAATCAAGTAAAGGGCGTCTTCTCCCAGCTGCTGTCTCCAATCCTCATCACGACCATCACCACACAGTGAACCTCATTTCCCATGCTTTATGCTACCAGGTTCTTCTGCCACACTGCGACCCATCACCGGCACCTTTGCCATCCACCCCCCCGCACCTTCTGCCCCCGTTGCGAGCATGCACCCAGCCAATTCACCAAGAACTGCACCCAAAGAGGCCCTTCTTGGCCATCCATCGCTGAAATGCCTTTGGGCAGTATCGAATCCGTAAGTGGCACGAAAGTTATTCGTGCTGGAGCGTGGCTTCGTTTCGCCGCTTCTCAGCCTTTCTAGTCCTTTCGAAACAACGGCGGGGGTAGCTTGTGCTAGATCACAATTAGTGAACGATATAACGATAAATGACTCGCGAATTCGCTGTGAATTCTCTCATTCTCGGCCTCGAGCCGCATCCGCTTCACGTCACGTCAGTTCCGCGTCGCCGCTGTGTCCCAATCTTCTTGCTTTGCCATCAGTAAGGGAATAATTACCCATGGACATTCGTCTTCTCTTTCATTCATACCTTATATCCGCGCTCAATGTGAACTACTTATAGACCCCACTCGCTAATCCCTTTTCCTTATCCTCATTCTACAATGTCCCACCCACCAGCCATTACCGCCTCTCGTTCACGACTCATCCATGCCGCCCTTGCCCACGTCTCTCCACAGGTGAACACTCTCGACTATATCATCCACACCCCCGCCCACTATGTCTCCGCCAGCCAACACCAGACACCCTTTCTCCCCGTCGAGCTCCTTCTCATAATACGCAGCTACCTCCACACCATCATCACCAACCAGCTTCTTCACCAGTCCGCCGTAGCCCTCAAAGACTACGAGACCTCCGTCCGCCAGTTGCTCTGCGCAGACTGTCTCGCCTGGAACCAGGATATCTACGGGGCAGACATCTGGCAATGGGAACAATTTTCTGGTGGTTGTGCATGTCAAGACATTGGTACCGGTTTTCAGGGCCGTTTCCGTCATCCCAGCCGGCGGAAGAACGGTGTTATACTCAATCCAAAGCAATTCGCTGATTCGTCACACTGGTTGGAGTTTTATCTATCATGCACGTTACTTCGTGCCTCTGGACACAATGATTTCCCCATTCCTTCGCCCTCCACTTCCGCCGTATGGCATACCGTATGTGACGTCCTTGGATTTTATGGCTGTGAAGCTCTATGCGATGGGCCAGTCAATTGCCCATTAGTGCTTGATCATCCTACTTCGCGCAACGTCGTCATCGTTCCTCTTTCTTCAGAGGTCACTCGATATGAGAGGGAGAGAGTATGTTCAGGTGGAGGTGCCGCCGATCATTTGTCTCAGATCATTCTGCAGCGTGTGAGCAGAGATTTGGGGCTGGGGTTGGATGATATCGACGCCGAGATATCAGTTACACCGAGTGCGCCGAGATCTTCCGCTGGAGTTCCCAAGCGTAGTGTTTCCATAGACTGGTCGCGGGCCATCTTTTCCCATCTCCTCTTGAGCATTTTTCATATCATTGCTATCATTATTGGAACGTGCCTTTCACTTCCACTGACATTTGCTACCATTGCTGTGACTGTATTTTGCTTTTATTCACGACCGAGATGCATGCGCATTGTATAGAATTTTGGCTATTTTGTACATGATAGAGATAAAAGTATTGTATTTATACTACTTTTACTTCAGGCACCAGTACATGCATGATTGTAAGTTACAATGTGCAGTTTATCGCTGTACATGCTACAAGGGAACGCATCTGGTTCTACTGATATGCGAGTGAAAAACCCGAAAAATAAGAACGAAAAGAATAAAAATTAGCAAGCAACTCGCAGACAGCAAGCTATTTGTTAGAATGTACGGAAGAATGTCCGTGTCAGAAAGAATCAGCGGTATGAAGAAATATGATTTTATGCTGGATCCTGATATATAACCCAACTTGAGGATGCAGGTATGTAGATGTCGCAATTAAAGGCAGAGAAAAATTCGTTCCCAATCGGAAGTTCGTCATAGCGTTGCGAAATAGAGAATAAATACAAACTTCTGCCCGCGAAAACATGTCAAAGGTAACTCGTGCAAGATAACCGCAAAAATTACGTACAAGTTTACTTTTCAATGCACGGCATGGTGATGAAAACTCAAAAGTAATAAGGCATCTTCAATTCTAACACCAGGATAGCGTTTCATGGATGAACCATCAAGTCCGTCATAGTAGGCCGATTGGGCTCTAACACTAAGCGATCCGAATACAATACGGGAACTCGATTCGGCTGGAGGAGGGGAAGGAGAGTGCTCTGGAGACGGTGTGAGAGGTTCTTGGTATTCATCCTCGCTCCCCATGTCAGATGGTATGTCGTGCATCTCAAAGTCATCCATCTCCATGGAATCATCATTCATGGAAGACGTTGACGAGTGAAGAGACGGCGTTCCTGAACGGGATGCAGTTGTAGAATATGAACCTTGGCCTCCGTAGTCATCGTCGTCGCCGTTGCCGCCTCTCTTTGTTCGTTTCCGGGCTGTTTGCCGCAGGTTGCGGAACCAGTTTGTCACCTTACTAACATCCCTACAATGCAACAATCAATCAGTATCATCGCTAAATTAAAGTTGGATCCAACAAACATACATTCCAATCTCAAGAGCGAGTGCGGACCGCTCTTCAATGGTAGGCGTAGCTGTTTTCATATACAGTTCCTTGAGGGCATCAAGTTGATATGGCTCTGGACGAGAGCGTCTTGGACGGGAAAAATTAGAGCCACTATAAGGGGTTGTACTTCTGCGTAATGATCGCCGTGGTGAGGTGTGCTCAATTGGGGGTGATGGAGACCTTTGTGATCTCAACGGTAAGGGTGATGGCAGATAATGAAATGGTAAGGGAGGTGCCAGAGAAGGATGATGAGCTGGTGGAGGATAGCCGGAATATTGCCGCAGCTCGAAGCCCTCAGCAGGGTAACCAGATATTGGTAAACTATCTAGGTCATCCTCCTTGCGTTTCTTCGCAAGGCTGCGCTGATTTTGGAACCAATTAGTGATACTCTGATAACGCCTGCGAAAAATGAAATGTTGCTATAAATAACGGTGACATATTAAAAAATTCCAACTTACATGCCAATCTGTTCTGCCAAAGCCTGCCTCTGCTCAGCAGTAGGATGAGGATTCAAATTGTATAGTTTTCGAAGCTCATCGGTCTGTTCAACGGTAGGGCGCATTCGCATCCTGCGCGGCATCATGGCATCGTTCTCCATAAGGAAATGGGTATGGTCGACATTGCCAGGGTAAGCTGACATGATGTCGTGTTGAAGAGAGGATGATAAATGTGACATATGAATATCAGCAGCGTAATCTTCGTCTTGGTAGTCGTCGGGCTCTACAGAAGCAGAGCGAACTTGCGTATTTTGAGGAGGGGCTTGAGGGGCTGGGACAGTATTATTTATAGGCGGTGCATCGCTGGGAGCGCCTCTTGTCCTTTTCTTTGATGAAGCTCGTTTATTTTGAAACCAAGCATTAACGGTCTTTGGTTCCCTGAGGAATGCAGAAAAGGCAAAAGACGAAAAAAGAGAGTAAAAGGGAAAAGAATTAAAGAGAGTGCATATAGAAAGACAAGGAACGCACATTCCTAGCCGCTCTGCTAGGGCAGTGCGCTGTTCAAGGGGAGGGTGCTCATTTTTGTCGAAGAGCTCGTTCAAGGCAGCGAGTTGGGCTGGGGAGTGACGATGCCGCGGCTTCTTGGAGGGAGGGATTTGTGGAGCAGGAGAGGAGGAGGAGCTGAGAGAGGCCATGAAGAGATGCAAGAAAGGAGGAGGGTAATTAGAGAGAGGTCATAAAGATATGGTCTGTATGGGGGAGAGTATATAAAAAGTTGCAAAAGTATATTAGAGCAGGGTCTGTATATCTGTTTGATGTGCAGGATGATGCTTACTTTATCATTACTTTTGTGATCGCTGTATCACACCACACCACTTATTTTCCCACGTCTGCATAACGTCCGTTTCTCTGCCCAGCTCTGCGTCTGTCCACAGACCGACCCATTGCCTGCTATTGAAGCGTGCACCATACATTTAATACGCAGCTGCATTCGACTCCATTCGCCATGGCAGTTGCAGTTAACGGCCTTGCAAGGACCCAGGTGACTGACTTTTCTACTGATCCGGCTAAACGTCTTTTTTTCCCGCATGTCCGTCCATTCTGGTGATCTTATCAGCGAATTTCATCATCTCTCTCTTCACCTAATAATGTCGATCCACACAACATATGCATAATCCCTCTTGCTGTCTTTGTTCTTCCATCCCTCCTGTCTTTCTCGTCTCCATTTTTTGCCCTTGTGTCTTGCCATCACGTCCAGCTCGTGCAGAGCATTTCACTCATCCCGTCTCCTTTCATCCAGGAGCTGACGTATCGTCGCTGACAAACTTCCTCTATCACCTGTCCCGTTACTGTCCGCACCGCACGCCTTCTTCTTTCCATCGCTTTCCAATCCCACAGCCTCATCGATGTATTCCCGACTGCGTCCCTGTATGTACCGTATATCTCCAATCAGATACATGTCCTTAATTTTCCTCAATCCCGTTTTTTGTCATTAATTCCTTTCTTCTGTATTATAAATTGCATATGCAATGATGCAATCGTTCAACTAATGTACAAAGTGTATATATCCAGACAACGGGGCAATAAAGTAAAAATGAATCCTAAATATAACTACTCATTATGGTGGGGGGTCGTTCTGTCATGGCATGGTTTCTGCGACCTCGTCTTCGGGCTCAATGTTTCGTATCCAAGCCCCTATCGACCCTCTGCAGAAACAATCAAACTGCGCTCGGTGCAAACCTCGAGAAAGACTGTACTCACAGAAACCCTTCATGTCGAAGGAACAGAGCCCGCTTGGTACCCTTGCTCCAGAAACGGATGGCATACGACAGGGTTGCAATGGTTGCAGCATGACCTGTTAACACGTTCAGGGTGTTGATAATTATACTGACGACCACTATCCCTTTAACAGGATCTCTTCTTACCTCGAATGAAGCAGCCACCAAAATAGATCCTATCTAGGTTGTACTTCTCCGCATTCATGTATCTAAGCAAATAGTGGGTCATACGGTCACACACTTCTAATCGTTGGAGGAGGACGTACGCAATTTGTCCTATATTATTCGATACGGCGTATAACAAGCTTTTGCTGATATCTTCTGGCGAGAACTTTGCCTGCTTTCCACCCTTCTTGAAGACCTTTCCGAATGAACTGGCAATCATAGTTGATTTGAGACCAAGTTTGCTGTAGTCTTGCCCGTAAATGTCTCCAACAAGCATATCTACTGTAGAATTATCTCCTTCTTCAGATAATGCAAGCATTTCTGCGTAATTGACGAATTTAGCAAAGTACAAGTAGTATTAAACATGACTTGCCATCGAACGTAGTAGCGGGTGTTAACAGACTCAAAAGGCCCCATAATGTGCCCCCTCCCAAACTGGTTCCACTGACACGCTCAAATTTGCCGTCTTCGTCTACCTTGATGATAGATACACCAGAGCCAATGTTGACAAGAAGACAAGGGAATTGTGGTGTCGGGTTGCTCATAAAAGACACACCGAATTTTGGAGGATCCGGACTAGGCCGATCAAGTGTTGGTCCTTGAGAGCTTGGTTGTGAGTGAGCCACGGAAGTGATCAATTCGTCAGAGAAGAAATAAACTTCGTCTGGTATGAGTGTGATGAATTTTAGGCCCTCGATTAAGCACTCCATCTCGTCTTCTCTTCGTACTTCCACGCATAACGTATCGCGGAATAGCTCGTAGAACTTATGCGCACCTCCTCCTGTCGCCATAATTTTCACACCCTTTCGCATCTCCTCAATTGACACACCATTCACTTGTGCGGAACGTTCAATGAGTGCCTGGATGAATTGTACGCAATCGTCGATATGCTCTGTTTCGAATCGTTCGAAGTTGAGCGATCCACCTGGGAAATGCTGCGCCGTCCGTCGAATGAAAGAATCTTTAAGAAGCTCATCGCCGATGTCGCCATTGATGGTTAATGGAACCCCTAGACCTCCATTGCTCTGAGCATCGAGAACGAGAGGTGTCAGTGCCCCGCTAACTCTTGATGGTGGGGTGGACGAGGGTGAGATAGGGCTGCCCTCCCCACAAGGAGAAAGGGATCGAGGTGTTGATATATCGCTTACTGTGCTTGATCCACGAGTCGCAGCTATCGATGGAGAAGACGGTGGTTCAGGAGAACGAGTAAAGTAGACAACTTTTGCTAAAGAACCCCCAACCTATTCATATACAAGTTTACTCTAGGCACGGTAGAATGCCGGTATAATAAAGAAGGCTCACATCAACGGCTATATGGGATACAGGTTCAATGTAGTTTGGTAGATAGATTCCTCGACTATCCCTAGTCTGCGCAAATCAGAGAAGAGTATTGGGTCGCAGCTAGGGGCGTGCTCCTACCTCCGGTGACTCCTCGGATAGGATAATGGCGCCTCTCGTGTCGACGTGAATAACCTTTGCTGACGGTAAGGATGGGACAGACTGTGTCATTGTCGGCGTGTTGGACAAAAAGGAGTGGAGTGGTCCCTCTGCAGACTGCACAATTAGTTTTTGCAGAGATGTCTGGGGTAGCAGTGTTTAAAATCGAAGGGAATGGGGTGTGTTAGATTGTAGCCGCAGCGGCCGCATCAATCAGACTCAAAATCCGGTGAACTTTACCAGACTTTCTTTACCCAGGCCTAAGTTCTCTACAGCTGATGTTCAATATCATACGAGTAACGATAGTCACCGCGACTCCATCCTTTCAGTATCAGACGATTAGCCGAGGGCACTCTCAACTTTAGAAGTCGGAAGCCCGAGAACGCTTGGTAACAGCAACCGGCAATATTCCCCAACCGGTGTCCAATGTGGAGATTTGCCCCAAACGGACCCAAAGGTTCCCCGTTCCTGCGTCTCTTGGGTACCATGTATCCACTTATGTACTTTGTAGGCAAGCACCATCGCTTCCACATAAGATCCGTAGTCGTGTTCCACCCCATAATCACAAGAATAACACTAAGTACATACATCAGTCTCCTAGCCCCCGACAGCTGCCAACACAAGGTCGCATGCCTCTTGCTTTTCTGCTCGTACCGCAAGCTCGAGAGTAACGCCCTGTCCTCTAGAGAAGGTCATACGGCAACGAACTAGTACCTTCCCGCCACCACCTGCTACCAGCCCTGATAGCTGTAGAGTATGTACAGATGTTGACGAAGGTACCTCTGATCCTCCAAGAGGTTCCATGTTGAGAACCTCCACAATTGAGTCGCACGCAGCTAAAAAAAAAAAATAGAATAATAAAAACATGTAAGCCGAATCCAACTTCTACAGTACGCACCTTTCAGACTCTCCATAGCAGTCAGCGCGAACGTTTCTGTTGCGTTGGGACCAGACCGCAATCTATCCCATTCGGATCCAAACATGGAATAACTGGGCACAATGTAGTCACCGCCTGCGCTTAACTCAACCTCGTCGAGTGGATATTCATCTTGATAGCCATCTTCCTCAGGTTCACCAGTAGAAGGATCGACTTCCTTAATAATGAACTTGAGTGTGCATTGGAACGAAGCGAGAGCGTATTGGTCAGGATTTTCACGGGTGAACGAGACATATATAATTCCTGGGGAATTTAAGGATGACAACGAAGGCAGGGGAATGATGAAATCTTCAGCCAGGCCAGAATCTTCTGTTGTCGGTTGCATGATGACAGAGACTTGCTCTAAAATCGTATCAGGTATTGTGTTTGAGACATTGAACTAATATTATGTTGACTATTAGCGCTGCATTGTGTGCAAAGAAACGGAGATCAGTACCTGGAAGACAACGTGCTCCTTGAAGATGTGTTTGACGCAGGAAACCTGATATTCTGTCCCCGTTTCTGTAAGTTGTACGGGCGAAGCGCTACTATTAAGCACAGATCCATAATCTGCAAACTCAGGAACTTCGGCAAGCTGTTGTTCATATGCAGATTGTGTTTCGGCTGCTGATGGTGCGGCCTGAGCCTCGCTGGCGCTCTTGGACACTGGAACGCCGATCGTCTCCAATGAACTTGGCCCTATTCTAGGTAAGATACGTAAACTATATTTAGAAAGGAAATACATACGTGCAGCTTCTTGTGCAGCCTGCGCACGGCTGATTTTAGGCACAGACGACACATCAAACGGCTGTGCGTTGGGTTCCTTGACATAGGCAACAAGCTTGGACTCCAGAGCCGCCAGAGAGAAGACAGATTCTGCAAGAGTATTAGACCGTTTCCGCAGATATACTAATGATTACTTGCCTTCCTTAACATATGTATCGGCAAGAGGCTTCTCTCTGAAGACTTTCAGGTATAGCGCCGCACGGTCACGTACTTCGTCGTCAACATCATCCAAGCATCTGTCAATGTTTTAGATATCTGACATGACCAGACAAAAGAAACCAAACCTGTTCAATAGAACGGTGATGCTCTTACGCAGCTTATCATCACCGGAGTTAACACCGAACTTCGCCAGACTTGCAACAGCAGCTGCCCTAACTGTTGCATTCTCCAGAACCACGCGGTTATAGATGAAGCGAATGTATTTCGCAGGTTGAGGTGAGTTAGGGCCCTCAATACCAAGGAGATGAAGAATGCGAACGGACAGCTTCGTGAATTCACAGTCTTCGATGAATTCACATAGGTGTGACAATGCTTGCTCTTTAGATTCAGGAATAAACTTGATCATATCGAACATAGCTTCTACGACTGCACGCTTGAAGTCGTAGCCACCCTCGTCGCGAAGAACGCCAGATAAAAACGACAGCATACTCGCGTGCTTACTAGGGAACTTGAGACATAACGAGCGGATAGCATCCACAATGATAACCTTGAATTCATCACTAATCTCGGTCATGAATCCAGTGATTTGTTTGATGAGTCGGTCAACGGATGCTTCGTTACCCGTCTAAAGCAGATATGAGTACTGGACTGACGTAAATATAATCATCCATACCTTTAGTAGCGTAGTAATGGCATATGTGGCGACGCTTCGATTGGGATCAGCGATGAGGTTTTCAAGATCAACATTGCATGTGACAACGCTGGTAGGGTGAGTAAGGGCAAGGGCAGCAAGAGTACGTGTAGCAGCAAATTTAAGCACAGGTTTGGGCGAGGACAGGAATAATTGGAGAACTGAATATATCTTCGTTAGATCAATCCAATGCCATGAAAGATATTATTTACCAGAGATGGCTTTAGACAATTGGGGTGGCGTAACATTCCTCATTTCACAAATGGCTCTGGCAGCCTCGAAGTTGACCATATCACTTTGTGGCGTAGCCAACCCTCAAGGAGCTCATACATTTGTCGCTGCACACTAATTCGATTTAGTATGTATGTATACAAGCAAAGATAACAAGCCAACATACTTTGGGTCTTCTTCTATGACCTTTGCAGCATAACGAATGAGCATACATAATGCCATAGGGTTTTTGAGAGTAGTTCCTGCCCCGGACTTTCCTCCTCCAAGTTGTTGGATCATTTTTGTCACAGCCATCCTATCTTGCTGGCGGATAAGGTACAAAAGACCGAGTGCATGATATTGAGTAATGTAGCTAGTCGATTGAAGTGCTTGCGGACCGGTTTGTTGACTAGAACCACCAAATCCGAGATATCCACCACTAGAACTCGAACCAAAGAAGCTTGAAGATGACTTTGCGTTGACGGCCTCTTGAGCTTCGTTCACCCAACGCTTAACGACGTCTTTTGCCTGTGGATACAGATGATAGGCGGAAACAAGTGCAGCGGAAGAAATAGAAGGATTGCGATCCACAATAGCAGCTTTGAAGAATCGTTCCACACCTTGAGCCATAGAAGGCTGTATAATGTCAATCGTTAGGTACGCGTATCAAAATTGTAACAGTACACACGTCGATGATCCTGCACAAAGCGCGAATAGCGTTCGGGCGATAGATGACCTCTGAGTTGGGCTGCATGTCCTTCATAATACTACTTGTAACCATAATAACATCTTCAGATGTTGTCGCAAGTTCCTTGATAGCCAGATATACTGCTTGGCGAAGCGCGCTCTACTGCAACGTAAACATGCATCATAAGGTTTTAATACTTCAGACTTACGTCTTTATGTTGAAAGAGTTTGGTAGTTCCAAAGAACAGAGTGGTCGCTTCTTGTGTCCCAAATGTTTCGCCAATGTAAAGGAGGTAGACAATCCTGGTCAGAAGAGCACGGCACTTGCGAGGGCTAATTGGAGAGTCATTGAATACGCGTGCCTCTTGAATGATAGTAGTTTTATTGTTATAGTAGGAGCTCAGACCGCTCTCGTCTTCCTTCTTTGAAGGAAATGCAAGAGCAAAGGAAGCCATGGTGGAGGGCTGACAGGGACGTAACGATAAATGACCAGCACAAGCCTGAGGCAACGGACGTGGTTGTGGACGTGGATTATTTGTTTGAAGTTGTGTATCGAAGGCTTCCCGCGCACAAAATACTAGATCACAACTCAACGTCAACTTGTCTTCATCTCAACCCAGTGAGAAACTTAAGTATAATATTGTGCTTTATTGGAATTTCTGCTACAAAGTACATAACAACTGTATATATATATGTGAACCACCAAAACACAGCGCCTGAACTGAAATAGGTCAAGAATCGTTCATACCAGCCGGAAAAATATTCGTCCGCCGTCTCCACAACGAATGGTAGCGTCAATGACGCACCATCCACCTATCAACACCACCGACCTATACCAATCCAAACGCGACGCCCTCTCCCATTCATCACGCCCTTCGCTAGTCCCACATTATGTGAGTACTTTACGAAGGTGGAGGACAGGAGGACAACAAATGCAAGGGTTGAAGAGAAGGGATAAAAGAAACAAAAAAAGTGTAAGTGTAAGGAGCGTGTAGACGTGAGATGGAGTGCGTAGGTAGAATGGCTATATCACAGAAACCATGAAGGAAAAGAAAAATACATCATGAATCACATATCCAGATGAAACGGGCGCGGAGGGAATTGTAAGACTATTACTAATAATGATGCAGGGGAAAAGTAGGGACAAAGGCGGCCGGTCCCGGCTTCACCATGATGAAGGCAAGAACAGCGTGAAATGAAAAGCGTCCGTTTCGAATATGAAAACATTCAAGCCAAGGTATGAGTAGAGTGAAGTGAGCACATCTTACGTAGAAGTTCGCGTTCGATTGATGAGCTACATCCATGTTTGTAGCAGTTGAGAACGGATTGCGATGGAATGACTTGAAGAGCGGAAGTATAACACCGGAAACAGTAGCCACGTTCCCCGGGGCAGAAAACTGCAGCCAACGCAACGATGTCGTCCACTGAATCCCAGACCGAACCACTCCTTCTCCTCTACATCTTCTAACTTCTGCGAGCGACTTCAAGTGGTCTTAAACAACTTCAAAGGCCACTAACTCCCCACCGAGCGAACTTCATCACCTGCCCCCCACCCCCCAATCGCCCGGTACAACTCGGGACGCGCAGAACTAACCGAGAAGCAGAACACCGACTACTCCATAGCTGGTTATTTACCACGGCTCCGCCTCACGTCCACGAGCTCCACGCTGGGGAGCCGACGCACCAGGAGCAGCCTGCTGCGCCTGACGAGTATGAGACCGCAGCCTAAAATTAACATCAATAAGTATTCAACATAAAGAAATGCGCGTTCGACTTACATCCTATCGCTTGTGCGATGCTCGTCATCTTCCTGAACAACCTTCCTGCGGCCACTAGCAGCCTTGGCAGAGTTACTGCCATCATCTTGAGCGCCGCGTTGAACACTCCAGTCGAAGACGTAGTCATACTGATATCCTTCGCGGACGAATAGATCACGGAAGAGCTTGCGCAGGTAAGAGTAGTCGGGCTTGTCATCGAAGCGGAGAGCACGAGTATAGTTGAGGAAGATGCCAAACTCGTTGGGGAAGCCGCGGCAAAGAAGGTCAGTGGGTGTTGTCATCTTCTTCTCCATAATGCGATCGTATTTCTGCTTCTTGGTGGCGGCCTTGAGACCTTGCCACGGGAGAGCGCCACGAAGGAAGTACATAAGGACATATGCGAGAGACTCGAGATCGTCACGGCGAGCTTGTTCGACACCCAAGTGGGTATTGATGGAGGTATAGCGGGCCGTACCGGTCAAGTTCTTGTTCTCTCTGTACGGGATATGAAGGTGGGTCTTGGGATCACGGAATTTTTTAGCGAGACCGAAATCGATGACGTTAACTTGATTGCCACGCTTTCCAATACCCATGAGGAAGTTGTCAGGTTTGATATCGCGATGAATAAAATTGCGGGAATGAATATATTCGATGCGAGAGATCTGTCGAAAGCGATGATGAATGTCAGATGTCAGATAACTTTACAGCACGACACTAACCAATTGATCTGCGAGGAGAAGTACGGTCTTGAGACTGAATTTGCGCTGGCAAAAGTTGAAAAGATCCTCGAGAGAAGGACCCAGCAGGTCAAGGACCATGGCATTGTAATCACATTCGGTACCGAACCATCTGACGAATGGTACACCCACGCCACCGGCCAGGGTCTTGTAGACCTTTGATTCATACTCGAGCTGCGGGTGTTTTGCCTTTACAGACTCGAGTTTGATAGCAACTTCCTCGCCAGAGATGATGTTGATACCAAGGTAAATGTCACCTGAGGAATGAAGAGGTGAGAAGTAACCAAGGCTAAAGCGAATGACAACGTACCAAAAGATCCGGAACCGATCTTTTTACCAAGCCTATACTTGCCACCAACTCGAAGATCCAGTCTGTGGGAAGAGCTGTCGGCCATTGTTGTTTATGATATGATATAGAGAAGCTGAAAAAGAGGTGTCAGTATGACTGGCAAGAGAGAATAGAGCGAAGGAGGAAGAAAGTGGGTTGGCATCGAAGGCTTTTGTAAGAAAGAAAGGGCAGGAGGACATGTGGATCAAGGGCGCTGTCAAGTAAGTAACGTGCACACTGCGGGCGAGCTGGAAGAGACGATGTGGCATGTCGAGGATATGCGGGGGGGAGAAGAAGGAAGAGAGTTTTTGAGGAGAGATTTGGAGGTAGATGGACAGCGGGGATGAGAGGATGTGGGGTGGCATGTGAACCTCGAGGCGGGCGTAGGGTTTGTGGAATGGAAAGGAAAAAAAGGAGAATGGATGGAAAAGGAGACTCACGGTAGCAGACGGAAAAGAAGAGGAGACGAGGAGGGGAAAGAGACAGAGAGAGAGAAGAGAGGAGCAGTTATATAATGAGCAGGGTGGAGGGACAAGGTCAGAGGCAGAAAAGGCTGTTGGCCAGCGGACAAGGACAACCAAACAAGCTGTGTCGTCGGACTTTGAATCAAATCGATAAATCAGTTGTGCCACCCCCTCCCAGCATGACTAATCCAGTCATTTGGCCACTGATCCGCATCGTTCCCGGCAAGTCTGTACTGAAAAAGTGGTTCCATCTTCTCACCTCCAAATGCTTGCTTCTTTTGCTCTGTCTGTCTTCGATACCCACCACACATCCTATAGCTATATGTAGTGGTACTGCCACCGCCATGCCTTGATTTCCGCTGCTCTCCCTCTCTCCCATGGCTCCACCCACCACCCGTCATTTGCCCACCTTCCTCAGCCCGCTTCATGTCCGCCTCTTTCTCGCCCTACCCCCCCTCTCCCCTCACCTGCCCTCTCTCACCATTCCCTGCACTATCACTCCCGTCGGCCTCGGATCATCTGGCACCTGCTGCTCGATGTACTCCCGTTCTCTGCTTATGTGTCATTCAGTTGTCCATGACTTGCCATGCGTGCTTTCTTCTGCGGCTCTGACGGATCACTTCAGCTCATGCTTATCCGGTTCACTTTCCACCCCGTGAGATCCAGCACATTATACTATGTCTTCGGTGCAAGTGCGCCGCACCATACGAATTCATTATCCAATCCATTTCACTTGCCCAGGGTTAGGCACTATATAACACTGCGGCATACAGTATGGCCGCATTTTTCCAAAACATATGCGGCACTACTTCTCGATCGCAGCTGGACCGTCCGCCCCCTTAGGACTTGGAATTTATCCGTCGCAGCTTACAGATCGTGACATCTTGACTAGTTCTCTCTCCGCAGCTTGGGTTCAATCAACCAAAAATTGATGCTAAGATTTTAATTCAAGAGCAGTCGAGATCAGGGGTAGGTGCAGTAGGGCTAATTGGTAATTATTGTCAATGAACGACAACACGACACGAAGCATGAGCTATGTATACTAGCTTAGTTTTGTTTTTGGTTAAATACAAAAAATGTGTGGCAGCGAGTACGGAGCAGCAATATATATGACAGCAAAATTTAAAATAGATATCGACTAGAACTGATTGGGAAGAAGATCATCCCATGTGAGCCAAGATGAACATTGTTGTTGTGAAGGCCAACATTCCGAAACTACGCTCGCACCTCATCCTTCCCTCCCTCCCCCATCTCATCTCCCCGTCGCCACCTCCTCCTATCTCATTGCCAACCACCTATCTGTTCCTGTTTGAAACTAGGACGTCCATTCTCTTTTCTTCTCGCTCTCTTTCTCTCAAGACTCACACTCGGTCCCAGCTCGCTCATTCTTCATTCACTCATTTACAGATATCCCGGTAGCTTCCCCGACTCTCGCTAAACAACATGGCATATCGTCAAAACAGCGCTGGAAATTATGGTCAGGCATATAACAACAATGTCACTCCTGATTACCCCCCATCCAGCCGCGACCAAGCTACGACGCTCAGTCCAACTGGGACGCGAAATCCACCAAGTCCTATCAGAGCAGCTATGCGGGCTCCCAAACACATCTTTCACCCTATGAGATGACCCAGGTCTCTATGTCTCAGCAGAATATTCCTCCCGTGCCTACCGTGCACTACCAGCAACCACAATATTTGCCTCAGCAGCAGTATCCACCCCAGCAATATCCCCCCCAGCGTCCAGGTATTTATCGCGACCAGAGCAGTGCTGGCTGGTCGATGGCTAGAGAAAAACTCATGAAACGCCGATCTGTGAGACAAGTCCAGCTCGTCCAGGGGAACCTCGTCTTGGACGTCGCTGTTCCTACTCATATCGTCCCTGCTGGCAAGGGAGATGCCGATGAGTTCTCCAAGATGCGGTACACCGCTGCTACTTGTGACCCCGATGACTTTATGGCTTCCAAATATTCACTCAGGCCTTATCTAATGGGCCGCCAGACTGAGCTCTTCATTGTCATGACAATGTATAACGAAGATGAAGTTCTCTTCGCAAAGACCATGAATGCTGTTATCAAGAATGTTGCCCACCTGTGCTCTAGGACCAATTCCAAAACCTGGGGTCCTGAAGGTTGGAAGAAAGTTGTGGTGTGCGTCGTTTCCGATGGCCGCAGCAAGATCAATAAGAGGACACTGCAAGTGCTGAGTCTCGTATGTAATGTGGTACTTTTAATGAATATACACTCACTTCGAATGTTTAGATGGGATGCTTTCAAGAAGGTATTCCCAAAGACTCCGTCGGAGGAAAAGATGTCACTGCTCATATCTTTGAGTATACATCCAGTGTAGTCGTTACAGATACTGGAGAGGTTTCTCAAGGTTCCTGCCCTGTTCAAATCCTTTTCTGCCTCAAGGAACAAAACAAGAAGAAACTCAATAGTCATCGTTGGTTCTTCAACGCTTTTGGTCCTTTACTGAAGCCAAATGGTACTTTTTTTTATATACCAACATGTGATTTATTGCCTATCTGACAAAATTATAGTTTGCGTTCTCCTGGATGTCGGCACGAAGCCTACTGGCACGTCCATTTATGAGCTTTGGAAATGCTTTGATAAGCACCCGGGCGTTGGGGGTGCTTGCGGCGAGTGAGTTTCCTCGAATATAACTTACGCACATTAGTTAAGCTATCTGAAATGAAGGATCTGTGTCGATGTGGGCCGTGGTTGCGGTTTGTTGTTTAAGAACCCTCTTGCAGCGTCGCAGAATTTCGAGTACAAAATGTCAAACATTTTGGATAAGCCCCTTGAGGTACGTTTATATGGCTTATATTCAGTACACAATTAATTTAATAGCATGTCATAGAGTGTCTTTGGCTATATCAGTGTGCTCCCCGGTGCCTTCAGTGCATATCGGTACCGCGCCTTGTTAAACGGTCCCGATGGCAAGGGTCCCCTTGCATCTTACTTTAAAGGAGAAACAATGCATGGCGGTTCCAGCAACGCCGGACTCTTCGGTGCGTGCAGAATAAATGCGTAAAGGAATCTCACTGACGATCTAAACAGAGCGTAACATGTATCTCGCTGAGGATCGTATTCTTTGCTTCGAAATTGTTACAAAGAAGAGAGAAGGATGGGTGTAAGTCTGCCCGCGAGTCTGTTTATTATCCGGAACTTCATATTCCATCATCTTTAGCCTGAAGTATGTCAAGAGTGCCAAAGCCTCCACAGATGTTCCCGCTAGTGTATGTGGTTCCATTCTTAAACATTCTAACATAACTAATATCCGATTAGGTTCCCGAGTTCATTTCCCAACGTCGTAGATGGTTGAATGGTTCCCTATTTGCCTCAATTCACGCAACCGTCTTCTTCTGGCGAATTTGGCCTTCCGGCCAGAACTTCTTTCGTAAGATCGTGCTCCAGGTAAGCTTGTCATCATTCAGGCTACATTATACTTACTACAACAATTCTAGTTTGAATTCATCTACAACGCTGTTCAGCTCCTATTTACCTGGACATCCCTTGCAAACTTTTTATTTGGCCTTCTACTTTGTACGCGAGGCTCTTTCCTCATGCTGAGCGTCTTCGATTGAATTCTTCATTTAGCTTGTTTCTTCCGCTACTTCCGACACCAGCAAGGATGCATTCAACTTCCTTGCTGAGGGTGCAGGTGTAGCGGTCTTTGAGTTTTCTTGAAACTTTACATTGGTATTCTGTTCGTCGTTTTGGTGTGTTCTCTAGGGAATCGTCCTCAGGTACATTTTAAGCTTTTCTATTGTGCATCTCTCTAATGGCATTTAGGGTTCTAAATGGACATACACTATGGCAATGGTATTGTTTGGTCTATGTAATATTATCACCATGTGGTGTGCTGCCTATACCGTCTATCTCGCCGTTCCACATACCGTCGAAGAATGGAAGAATTTCCCCGAGTACGTTTTGAGTCACTTAGATACAAAAATTGGCGATTTAAATCCTTTCAAAGGCTGTTTTCCAATAATCGGACATTACAAGAAATCGTAGTTGCTCTGTTGGCCACTTACGGACTTTACTTCATCTCATCCTTTATGCATTTCGAGCCATGGCATATGTTCACAAGCTTCGTCCAGTACATGTTCCTTTTGCCGTCCTATGTAAACATCTTGATGATGTATGCAATGTGCAACCTGCACGATGTCACCTGGGGAACAAAGGGTGATAATGGTTCTGCAAAGGACTTAGGTGGCGCAAAGAAGGTGAAAGGAGATGATGGAAAGGATTTAATGGAAGTGGAGCTGCCTACCACTAAGGAAGATGTGGATCAGCTGTGGCAGGCCTCGCGAGCGCCCTTAAGGTCAGGCCCCCTGATGAAAAGGAGCATCGTGACGCCGCCACCAAGCAAGCAGATCATGACAGGAATAGTCGAACCAACGTGGTCCTTGCGTGGGTTGGAACAAATCTGTGAGTTTTGTTAATTCTTGAGTAGATAATTATAATTAACATAATATCTTAGTATTATGATCCTTGTTTTCACCTCTAATGCATTTGCGACGTGGGTGGCAAAAAATTTCACAAGTACCGCAAATGGAGTCTTCAACCCATATTTATCGTTCCTATTCTATGCATTGTGAGTATCTGCTATGCCTGCCGTAGTAAACGATCGTTTCTTATTTTCATATACAGTGCTGCTTTATCAGCAATTCGTTTCCTTGGATCGTTCTTCTATCTCATATTCAGATTATTTGGTTTCTAACTGCTGAGCAATTACTATCACCGAAATTATTTTTAGTTTGAAGGACCGATAGTGCCTTGTATTCCTACTTATACCCTAGTTGCCGCTTACAAGTTGATTTTGGGCGTCAACGCCTACGATGATTATGTGTTATATTTTTACACGCCTTGTCTTGCTTTCGATATTCTTTTGATGATATGATATAAATTCAGGAAAACCGACACAGAAAGCAAAAACGAATAAACCTTAAGTAGCGCAAAAAAAAAAAAGCCAATCAAATATGAATAATGCAAATGCAGCAGAACGAATTTACCCTACGACTCGTTGTCAAGTCCGTGGTATGGGTATGTCAGGGCACCTGCCTTTGGCGAGACAATCTCAAATTGTGAAACGTCAAAGCTAGGTCGTGACCCTATAGAGTCTCGAGAGGAAGCCATCGATCTAGATGGGGAGGCCGAACGAGCACCTAAGGTCTGATGGTTTTGTGGAGGTGATTGAGAATCCATGGACGAAGTAGTCAACCTTGAGGCCTTCGATTGCCTACGGTCATGAGATCCTTTGGACCCCATGAAATACTCCGGTATCTGTGGACTAGGTGGTATATCGGGAGATGTTACGGAACTCCTACTTGAGCCAAAGTTAATAACACTCGGTCGTCGACCCCGGGAGGCGCCAGAATTGGCCCGCTCAAAACTGGAGCGCGGTGGTGCTTCTGCCACCACAGTCTGAGATATGCTGCCCGACGAAGAAGACTTCCATGACTTGAGAATTGATTTTCGTGTGGTCGTTTTATCTTTCTCCTTCTCAGGTAACGATGTCGCCTGCGTCGGTGAAGGAGGTTTAGGAACTGGTGAATAACGACGGATTGGATTGGGGTATGGTGATTCTTGATCGAATTGCAAACGATCAAGCGTAGCTGCACTTCGACCAGGTAGCATCTGAGCTGCAATAATAGGCATAGGAACTGAAGCCTTGCCACCGAAAGGACCACCAAGCAGCTGGCCTTGTGGAACAGATAGCGCACCCTGGGGTACAGGTACTGGGTGATCATGTGAGAGTCGCTGACCATTCTGAGCGGGAGGCTGAGGAGAGAATCGACCATACGTAGGAGTCGGTGGTGGGGGCATATCCGGTATATCGGGCAGATCCATATTCTCCTGAGATGGTCGTTCTGGACGCTGGGGAACTTGTGGGGACGTTCGACCGGTCGGTAGCCCAACTGATGGTGTCGCAAGCGAAACGGAATTCTTGTCCTTGCTTCTCCTCCATAGCTTTCTGATACTCTTAACAGACATCAACGTCGTGCGATTGGATGGCTTGGGAGTGGGCTGAGTGGGATCGTCTCCACTGATAGAATCTGCGGAGAATCGGCTCGTCGTAGCTGAGCTCTGGCTTCGTTCTCGCGTAATCGGAGCCGGAGCCGGAACCACCTTCTCTTCTTCATTCGGGAAACTTTGCAATCCACGGCCTACAGTAACAATATCCCAATTCGAGGCTGTCGACGCTCGTGAATCGTTCCTAACATCAGGAGTAGGCGTGGATGGGTAACGACCGAAAGGATCGGGGGAAAGTGGTATTATGGGAGAGTCAGAGGCAGTGGCATCCTTACTCCCAGGCGAGTGAAGTGGTGGATATAATGCATGTTCCTCCTCGAGCTCTCGCTTCCTACGGACTGTCTCTGCTGATACTTCGTTTGTGGAAGTTCGCGTGGGCATATATGACTTGGGAGCAGAAGTGGTGACACCATTCAGAGCCAAACGAGGTGGTGAAGGTGGCCCATCAGTACGGCCAGGTGAAGTAGACGAACCAGATACATCCTTTATTGCCGAGAACGGAACCGCAGGCCACGAAGCACCTGGATTTGAATCCCTATAAATATTAGACGTTTAGTATGCTCCATGTTTAAGAGGCCATCAAGACTTACGAAGGTTCATCTTCATTCAGGTGTTGGGGAAGTCGAGGTGATGGTGGGAAAATATCACCATTACGCATAGGAGACAGACTGAGATGCGATGAGCCATTGGGAGAAAGAGACATGGATTGGAAGCTCTGATTCGGCTCTTCCTCTAGATCGGCCTTCAAGATTCGCGGTGAAAGTTGAGCCATGGTCTGACACAGATCCAAAAATAAGCTATTTAGAAAGGGAAGTGGCCAGTTATCAGGGCGGAACATACCCTTTCAATCTCATCAAGTTGAGCCTTCATGAGATACTGACTTCTCCGTCGATCATTAGGATCATCGTCGTCGAACTAAAGGAAAAACGGGCCCAGGAAATCAGCGCATGAACGAAGGATCGCAATTGCCACTTACGTCCTCGCTTGGATCGAGGCCTAGATCAAGATCTTCAAATAGCCCACCCACTCTCTTTTCGGACTCTTCAGGACTGCGTACTCGAGTGTACCTGTCTAATTCTTCCTCGTGAACTTCTTCCACTGGCGAGGGAACCTTATCGGGGTCGTCTGGTGATCCGCTGAGATACGCAAGTTGAATACTGTCATTACCACTTGATATTGGCGTTGGCTCAGTGGGAATTACAAGATCGGAGGCATTTGACTTCGGAACGAGAACGAGCGGAGGAGGAACATGTTTCCGGACTGGTGAAGATGACCGCTTGTTGCTATTCGACGGAGACCCAGGTATCGATATAGACAAGCCCGGTTTCGACATTTGTTCAAGGAGCTCTTTGACTTCATCCTCCTCTTTACCTGCAATACGGCCGTCATCGTCCTCTTCAAGGTTTTCCGGATCGGGCAGCGCAGAAATCTCAGCTCCAGTAAACGCTAAGGGAACAATGTTGGGGTTAGACTCGTGTTTGAGTTGTTCCTCCGATCCATGCATGTCTGTCCACGTATCGGCATCTGTTCCAAAAACATCACTGAGCGGGTCGTGATCTTGTTTTGCGGTAGCGAAAGAAGGAACCCGGGTAGTGGCATCGTCGTCGTCGTCGCCAAAGCCATCATCCTCCGGTTCACTTTCGTCAGACTCATGCCCTTCATCTATTGACTCCGAGAGTTGCTCATAGCCAATCATGTTTGGCTCCATCTCCTCCTGTTCAATAAAAATATCCTCGGATTCACCTTGGTCACTGGGATCATCAGCAGGCGACAGAGCGAAGGAGGCCGGACTTGCTGTCTGAGTCCTGCCAATTAAAAGTTCGACAGGTGGTTTCCTTTCCTGGGAATCATCAACCATAACGTCCTCCACGCTCTTGCTGTCGGCCCGCTTCCCCAGCCTGCTTCCGGCACGTTTTGCATGGTTTGCCTTTCGGCTTTTTAACCATGGATCGAACCATGGTGCTCGACGTCTGTCAACGATAAACTCTACTTTGGCGAGGATAGGAATAACAGATGGCGATAAGAGACCTGGAAGGTCGAATGAATTAGCACGGTCTTCTACAGATGTGTCGGGAGTGTCGGGATCTGAGTGAGACGATGGAGGCGCAGATTTAGACTGTGAGTGCAAATCAGAAACCGAAGACGGTGAGGAGGGAGAGGGAGTTATGGAATGCGGTGGTTGGGGATGAATAGAGGTTTCAGTAACGGGGGAAGGAGGAAAGGGGCTCAACCTTCCGTTACCAGCGCCGTCAAAGTTGGCTGGATTGGGAGTTGCGCTCCGTGACAACAGTAAGACATTTTCATCTCGTTGTTCTGTCTTCATGATGCGAGTCCATAGATGCTTCCATATTTCCTCGGAGAGCCTTGGACCAGGTTCGTCCGCCTGGTCGTCGATGACGGCAAGCCCCGAGTCTGAACCTCGTATTATCCTCGCGTTTGAAACGAGGTAAATAACGAGTCCAGAAGTGCTAGGTAGCGCGTATTCCTTGGCGATTGCCCCTAGTTGAGCGTGAAAAGTGGGCTGCAGAGGAACAAGTATCCCACGTCGAAACTGAGTATGGTACCCGGACGCACCGGGTGGTGGAGGAAGAGTGTCTGAATCATCGAAGGAGTCGGATTCGTGAGGGAGGTGGAGAGGGGGGATGACATGAAGGAGATATTTTGAAGGCGTAGGAGCATATGTGGAAAAATTGGTGGAAACGGTGGTGGATGGTGTCGGAGAGCGTCTGTAGCGGTCAGGATTAGAAGATTCCGAATAGGATCGTGACAGAAAGGAATTGGGGGCATGGACGGCGGGTATTGGAGTGGATACACCAAGGGCGTTGGCGAGCTTGGCGAGTCTGTCTGGTGCAAGAGGAGACTTTGGGGGACGCCATGTTGGTGATAAGGCAGCAGCAGGGGGCTTTGGGGAGAGATGAGAAGCTCTAGGGGTAGCATCGTGAAGAGCAGAGTCCGGCATGACGGTCGTTGGTGGAACGTTGAGGGTGGAATAATTAGAAGGGGGAGAATGGCATTAATCTGTGGAAATGAGGGAATGAGCAGGCTCGAAGCAGAATGGTGGTGAGACGAATAACGTACAAATGAGAAGTTGGAGTTGACGTTGAATATTGAATATTTGAATATTTAAATATTAGAAGAGAAAGAAAGCTGACGAGGTATGCGGTATGCGTGCAGTATTACTGGGAATATTTCATGGAGGAGAGCAGAGCAGCAGAGAAGAGAAGAGAGACAGCAGCAGACCTGTAGACAGCGATGTATACCAGACAGCTCTTCCTCAATTGTCGGTTCAGAATCAAGGGAACGGGTCACGCCGTGGAAACACTTTACGTAAGGAGAAATGCCATCTGCATCTCCACTTATCACTATCACTGTCAGAAATGTTCTATCTGCAATAAAATATGATAGACTAGAGTCTGATGAATGCAGCAGTAACCATCACATATATGATAGAATGCACCTAGCGAGCTCGACGGGACAGAGTATTCATATGACTACACCGTATTATCACAGCTGCGGGCCGACACAGCCACTGATGAGGGCCAGCAGCTGTTGCCTGGCGGGACAGCTTAACGTTGTTACAGCAGACAGCCTCCACCTGAACTTGGAGCTTGCACTCCCCTGCCGCGTCTTTGAGCCATTCTTCTCCTTTTCTTCTTCCTTTTATCCTCTTTTTCTTTTTCTAATATTTCAACTTCAACCCTCCATTTTAAATTACTCCACCCCCCGTGTGCTCCTTTCAATATTTCACTCTCTAGTCTCGACCGCAACCACCGCGATCGTTCTTCCCAGTTAACCTCCTCACCACACCATGCCATCTTCCCCCGCTTCATTCAAGACCGCATTCATGTCCGCAGTCCAAACCCCGTCCCTTCCCCTCTCCTCCTCTCCCCGCTCCTCCTCTCCTACCCCAGTTGACTCCCCCCGTGACGCCGATGCCATTAACCCCATTCACTCTCTCGCAGAGTCCCAAGATATGCACATCCTCAAAGTCACCTCAGACACCGTCGTCCTCAGCACAGAGCCTCCCATCTCATTCATCGACAAAGTAGGAAAAACCATATCCCAAGCCGTCCACTCTGATCCCCAGTCTCACGTCGGCCCTCCCCCTCCTTCTCCTCCTGCCAGCATAGAGGACCTCGACAAGGATCCTTCTGCTCCATCCACCTCCCATCTCCCGCCTCCATCTCCCAAGCTTGTCTCCACAAAGTCAGAGCCGCCTCCCTCCTCTTTCCAGTTGACGCCCATTCGACAACGTCAAACTTCAACGACGTCATCCCGCTACACCTCCCGTACATCTACCCATGATACCCTTCAACGTTCATCTACAGATACAAAGGCCTCTTCTGCTACCCTTCGTACAGGGATCACTTCCCCTCTCGTGGAATCTTCCACTTCTCATTCAAAAGCTTCCGCACATCTCACCACAGATGGCTACCTTCATCCCCCTCAAGCATCTTCCCCCCATCGCCCCACTCGCAGAAACACAACAGGCTCGAGTCCAAGGGACGCCCTCTTACCAGCCCATACACGCATGTCATCTCAACCCTATTCTCGTGATGATACCATTCTGGGGGATGGAGGCCTCGAGCTAGCCTCTGATATAGAGCTTCATGCTGAGCAAATCCGCAGAGAAAGGATGAACAAGAGAGCAAAGCAGCAACAGGAGGCAGAGGCAGCACTAACGAGGCATGATACACGTCGTGGTATTGCGGAGGAACAGAAAGACATGCCCCTCGTTGGAAACTTGATCGGAGAAGGCCATGTTAATTATGTCCTGATGTACAACATGTTGACCGGAATTCGGATAGGTGTGCGTATTATTTTATTGTCTCTTTTTTATATATAAATTTTTGTTATCCGAATACTTATGCTGCGCAGGTGTCACGTTGTCAAGCAAAAATCAAACGACCATTAACTGACGAGGATTTCTCTGCTCGTCATAAATTCTCATTTGATATGTGTGTCTCCGTTGCATCTGAAAACATCTTCACAACTGATACCCTGCCTTTAGCGTCGGAAATGAGTTAACGCCATCCGCAAAGTATGACTTTAAATTCAAGGATTATGCTCCCTGGGTCTTTCGAACATTGCGTGAAGATCATTTCCAGATCGACCCGGCAGACTACCTGCTCTCCCTCACCGCTAAATACATCCTCTCCGAGCTCGGTTCTCCTGGCAAGTCTGGCTCGTTTTTCTATTTCTCGCGCGACTATCGCTTCATTATCAAGACCATCCGCCATTCGGAACACAAGTTCCTTTTGAAAATCTTGAAGGAATATTACGCTCATGTCAAGGATAACCCTCACACCCTTCTCAGTCGCTTCTATGGTCTTCATCGTGTCAAACTCCCGCACGGCCGCAAGATACATTTTGTTATCATGAATAACCTCTTCCCCCCTCATCGTGATATCCACGAGACTTTTGATCTTAAAGGTAGCACGGTGGGTAGAGAATATCCCGAAGAAAAGGCAGCTAAGAATCCGCGCGCGGTTTTGAAAGACCTGAACTGGATAAACAGAGGCAAAACGCTAGAGCTAGGCCCAGAGAAGAGAGCATTGTTAACTGAACAGCTTCGAAGGGACTCCGCGTTCCTGAAGAAGATTGACGTTATGGACTATAGCTTGCTTGTAGGTATACATAACATGCAAAGAGGTAATCGAGATAATTTACGGAAAAATACCTTGAAGGTGTTCGCAGTGCGTAGCTTCATTCCCCTATTTCATTCTTAGTTTCCCTTCCTCATCTAGCCAACCTTCCCTTTTTTGTAGCCTAATGTTCCGGATGCCCGACGCGGCAGGTCTTCCAAGGCAGGCAGCAAGTCTCCAGAAGCTCTAGCCATGAAGCGTGCCGTACGCTCCTCAGATCCTAAGCGACTCGGAAAGAATACCATTCGTCTTCCTGAGGAGGACACGGGCGATCGTCAGCATTTCATCTTTTACCAGGATGAGAGTGGCTTACGCGCAACGGACGAAAATAATGAGCCACTAGATAAGATTTACTATCTGGGTGTTATTGACATTCTTACGCCATACACGGCGGTGAAGAGGCTCGAACATCTATGGAAAGGTCTACGGGCTGATCGTGTAAGTCTTTGACCTTTCCCTTTTACCTGGGGTGCTCTGATAGCTGACATGTTTATTTTAGCACAAGATCAGTCCTGTGCCACCTAGTGAGTATGCAGATCGCTTCTTCTCGTTTATGAAAGCCATTATGAGTGGCGGCGATGGACTAGAAAAGTTTAAACCCAAAGCCGAATGAGACGAATTTGATACGAGATAGTGACGCCTTGCCATTCCCACCTTTTCTGGGACGGTATTTCTCATCACGGTCGCCACCGGTTCTTGGCCTTCCTCCGATCAACTCTTAGAAAGCAATTATGTCCTACAGCCTACTAGACACCAAGCATGCCAACATACATCACCTGCTACCACGAATAGAAGATCAACCCTTCTAGCTCGCAACTCATTCGAGTATTTTGCAACATCTGCTCATACTGTATTATCTTTATCGCACGTCCCATTCAGGATACCCCTACATTTCTATTAGTTTCCACTATTGCAAGTATAGCATAGTTCCTTAGTTTTCTTACTATCCGCTTTCCCCTCGTATTCGTTGATTCGCTGATTACTTTTTTTTATTGGTTACTAGTCTCACATTCCTTTACGTTTATCTGCTATTATTCAGAACACTCGATTCTGTTCCAACACTCCTTACAATTCTCATTTTGGATTCTGTCGGACTTCTGTGTGTATACTCGTACTTTGAGTAGTCCTTGCTGTTATTTTTATGTCTGATTTTTGGTATGCTTAGCAGAGGGGGAATAGTTAACATAGTAAATAAAATGATTTTTTTAGTTACTAACAAGTACAGCTAACTACTGATAAGATAGCGTACAACTCGCCTTCCAGTCCGCCCTGCGGCCCTAAAGCATCCTGTACACCCATTTGACAGTGACACTAAGGCGCTGAGCAGTGACCGTGTGGAAAGCCTTCGCATTCTCTGATCATTTATAAGTAGCTTCAATGAAACGTGATGAAGTCTGTCTTTCATGAAACGCAGTTGATTCTGACAACCTTAAATGTAAGCATTCTTGTCACCACTGTAGCAACTTCAAGGGGAATGAATGAGTCGACGATGACATTGTTCCTGGCAGTGGTAAGCGTATTAAATATGTATGTAGCTGAACTCATTACCAACCGACTTTGCGCTCGAAATTGTAGTGTGGAAAGTTGCGGGTTCGGATTGAGTTCAGAAGTTAAACGTTAAGTACTTAAGTACTTACTCTGGCCCGCCCTTGCCCGCAAAGCGCAAAAGTGCATCAAATACAATTCCTAATATGTTCCGTTTCGTCAATGACATACTTACTGTAACTGAATAACTGTGACCCTCCTTTGAATAATTTAAATAGTGACATGGAAACATCGATTTTAAACCCACATTCAACTTCCCAAGGCTTTCAAGTTGTTTTTCCGAATCATCGCATTTCCGAACCTCCATCATAAGTGAGGTATTGTTTTCCGTGATTACGATTAACGTTACGACACGAAAGCTTCGCGCGCGGCAGTATACATAATTGACATTCCCTGCCGTGAGATAACACTGACTGATTCTCGTAATTGCCCCAGATAATAATTTGTTCTTTGCTGGCGGATGTCATCTGTTCTTGTGTTTCTCTGCGAACACAGGTTCCCGCAAGATACCCAACGTCCGACAGCGGGATCGATGACGAAGTACATGTTATTTCTGTCGACGTCGCTGCTACTTACAGCTTGGAATAACTTTGAAAATGTCGCTAAAACTTTCACCAAGCCGATATCTGAGCTAAACCTCCTGCGGTAACCATCTGCCACTTCTGCAGCTTCCACGGAAGCGCTATGTTCCGTCAACGCCATTGCGCGAGTTCGCATCTGACAGCAATGACACAGATTCGTGGGACAAATGCGCAACCCGCGCATCACACGCATTCACGTCACTGTGGATATCGACCCAGCACCTCGCAGTGGTTACTCTGGAGTGAGCAGTCTGGACTATTTCCCGGGGTGAAGTCAGCTTCCTGAGCGGGGTTGCAGACTGGGAGATTTGAATTGGTATAGGAAGAAGCTTTTGGAATGTCTTCGACAGGTGCAAACCGCGGTTATAACACACATCCGAATGCACGGTTCGAATCTGGATGTGTAATTTAGTATTTTTTAGAGATGACGCTGTGATGGAAAGAGTCGTCGCCGTGGAGTCCGGTGCACGTAAGACAATGCTGGATAATGCAAGGATAATAGCAGAGAGTGGACAATGGTGGGTTTGGTTACTGAGTAGACTGAACAATTGCAAGCAGACTATCGAGAAAGCTTCGAGATTCCTCTGGCCATTATCCGTTGTAATTTGGTTTCCAAGAGGGAAGCCAAATAACCGGAGCAAAAGCCGCTCAAAGCCGTTGTGGAACAAACCCCGAATGTAGAGTGGCGCAAGCAGAGGTGACTTGTTCCTTGAATCAGAACTTTGGATTCTGCTTCATCTTGTAGTCTGGTTCTTTCACAGACCTACGAGTCTTCTTGTAGTTCTCTTTCCTCTATTCAAGTTCGTTACCCCGCCATTGTTTCCCCTTTCATTCTTCTGTTCTTTCCCTTTTCACGTCCTTACATTTAGTCACGACCTCCCTATCTTTTCACGCACGAACGCCAGACGACTCTTCCCTCACGACTCCATAATGGATCAGCAACAACCACAGCAGCATCCAATGCACCAGGACGATCATAATTCTATCTCTGCCCCTCCCTATGGTTTCTATCCAACCGACCAGGACCCTTCCCAGTACAACATGTATAACTCACAGATGGCCCCTTTTTCCGTGGTGCAACACACACCCCAAACGCGTGGTCGGTACCATCTTGTCGTGACTACAACTCGTGTTCATTCATCTGATTATCTTTATTGTCCTATCCAGGCCAGCTGGTTGGCGACATGCACCAGCAAGGCATCCAGCCGTACCATAGCCTTGCCCTGATTCCGCCCCATCAATTCCAAAGCCCCGTGTATACGTCTTCCCCGCCTCATGTTTCCCTTCCACTTTCCCATTCACCTCCTCCGCCTTCCCCTGATATGTATGATCCATTGTCTCCTCCTGTTTCCGGATCAGACACATCGGCGGACGGCCTCTACCACCATTCAAACAGCAGCGGTGCAAATTCCCCAGTCTCTTCTCGAGCTAACAGCCTCGTTCATCACCACATCCGTTACAACCCTACTCCCTCACCTACTAGCTCTTCAGGGCGCCGCGGCCGTGGACGTTCACAAGATTCTGACGACGACGACAATATGGGTGTTGCTTTTGTAGAAAACCTTGCTCACTCTAGGAAGGAAGCCACCAGGAGACAGAGAATAGAGGCAGAGCAAAGACGACGAGACGAACTGCGCGACGGTTACGCGAAGCTAAAGGATGTACTACCTGTTTCAAATCAAAAAAGTAGCAAGGTTTCACTTCTCGAAAGAGGTTAGCTCTTCTCTATCGTTCATCGTCTCTCTCTTTCATACTAACGCCTTCGGTTTCGCAGCCACCAACCACATCGTAGCCCTTGAGAAGGCCAACAAGGAGATGCAGTCTCGTATTGCCGCTCTTGAGCAGGAGATGGAGAGGCTGCGCGCTATCAACGAAAAGATCTCCCTTGGCGCCGCCGAGACCCCTTCTCCTGGCAACTTTGACGGACGGCCGCTTTCTCCACCCCCTGACGCTCCACCCCCCTCACATACTGCTGCATCTGCTGCTGCCACTCGTAACCAGCAGCCACCATCGGAGCACTCGAGTCCCTCTGCATCGGAAGGCGGTTTTTGATTTTATACGACCCTCCCAACTTTCAGCCCATCGTTTTCTATTTCACATCAGTCCCTCATATTCTGCATTTTCTATTTTTCTCTTACTCCTTGCAATTTTTTCTTCCTATTTTTCTCCGGCATGCTCTTGAAGGAAATGATATCCGTTATTATTGGAATAGCATCTTATCGCGCTATGAGGCTAAGGGGTTATCGTTATTGCGCCGTGCGCTATAGTGGTCATTTTCCTTTCCTCAAGTGTCGCGTTCCTTGTGAGAGCAGTCACGACTTGAAGTCGTAGGCTGGTGTGGGTGCATTCTCGTTGAAGCTTGCAGCGTGTTGATCCAGGATCACATGCACTATCGCTGATCGATGATCGTCTTCTACCTCGCTGTCCTCGAAGGAAACAGATTCCTGGAGAATCACTTTACGATGCTATCGGCCAATTGCTCTTGCAGCCACGTTTCTCTCTTTTTTTGCACACCCAAACAGCGTTCCGCATTGTCCAGTCGATCTATCCCCGCCTGTAGTTCCGACAAGGTCTTTACCCTACTCAACTTCTTCACGCACAAGATTACACTGGTATATTTGAAGAACGCGACGAATTATAGTTCTTCATCGATGAAGAATACGACTATTATGATTCTTGACGAACCACTACGAAAAAGCCTCCGAAGAAATCGAACAGCAGACTTCCAATCTAGACTACTTCCTCCAAGTTGCGCAAAGAAGTGTACCAGCAGGAGATATTCTCCGCCGGTAACAAGAGAACGAGCAATTCTTGGATTATCTCTTGACGAGATGGACGGTAGTTGGCATAACTTGTGCAGTGCGAGGATGCTAGATGCTGGGAGTTGGTTTTGTACTGTGTCAGATTTCTCGGATGGACGACTGTCTGTACATTGCTAGTTTAGAAAACTTGATTGATTTCCTGGAAATAAATCCAATTGTACTACAATCTCTTCGCTGCTGGTCACCCATGAGGTGCACAACAATATATGAGGTTCACGATATTCATTGGGAACTATCTTTTGAAACACGTGTATTACACGTTCCTCTATGTGCTGTACTGTTTTCCGTACTTGTATAAAATCCGATTAATTGGTGTGTATTTGCATTTGCAGTACTAGTGACATATGGGCGAGAAAACTTAGAAGCTCAAGATGTGAACCGATATGCAACATGTATTTTCATTCACCATGAGAATGAACAGTATAATCAACTTATAACTTCTATGATCCATAGTCTGGGGTATTGTGCGAAAGATTTCATTCCGGAGCGTGCCTCGTCCATAAACACCAACCTATCATGTAACAGCATTATTAGGACAGAACAAGGCATCATTCTAGTCGAACAGCGATTGATACCACTTGAACGCGCAAATGCAGGGAACTAGAAATGGAAATGTCATTGCAACCCAGAGCCTGAGGTTATCCGGCCTCGTTGTTTCCTTCAGGTGGAAGAGAATAATGGAGTCTTATATCCATTGGCAAGCCAAATAGCACCACCATAGGCCAGCCAGAGGCAATTTCACTATGGCCTAGCACCCATCGCCGCAGTGTTTGAGATTTCTTTCTGAAATTTGTGGAAGCCTTTAGTCTCAAATGACTGGAACGGAAACAATCTGTGGGTCGATCGGCAGAAAGACGTCGTAAAACGGCACAATTATAGCGCACATGCGGCTCTAGGTATTCTTTTTTTTTTCTGAAAGAGCAGAGGCGTTAAAGCGCAAATTTATTCATCACCCACCAAAAAAAGCGGCCCCATCGATGCTTTGTGTCAATACGATAAGACGCCACGGAAGTCCACAGCCGGTACAAAGGGTATAATATATGGTGAGGAATCTGCAGATATGTAAAGTTAAAGTTCTTCAGAAAACTGAAATAGAATGTTGACAGCTTTGCATCGGAATCCAGTGCATTTATTGTGAGCCAAATCGCCGGAAGTGAGCACACGTTCAGGGTTTCTTGATCGCGCTGGTTAAGCCTTTTGTTATGGGGTATGAATTACGAATTGGATACCGATACCGAGTGGATAATGTAAAGCTTCGTCGGAGCACCTCCATCGATGAAGTGAGCTTGGATATAAGGAATGAAGTAAAACATTGGAGCTGGATCCGCATACCGGGGTGAATATTCGACGATGTTTAAAACCCGGTTCCGAAAGCTCATCGATTGCGTCGGGAAGAGCACCGAGGGGAGAAAACATCTTTTCCGTGATAGAAAGTTCCGAAGTGCTTTAACTATGTCTGCATTTCACAACAGGTGATAGAGAAGGGTTGCATCGGAAAACATATATAGGGCGTGGAACTTTTAAAACATCGACGCAAGATGAATATTCCTATGATCTGAAACTCAGGTGATTCTTCCGTCATGAAATATTCGGCCCTTTGGACAACGAAGCATGTAGTTCACTGGGAAAGGAAACTGGTAAAAGCCGCTGGAGCCTGAGTGCACAGATGCATAGCAAGTGTATATTGAAGCTCGGCCAGTAGAGCTCCATACGAAATGAGAACCAAGACGGAAGAATAAAGATGCGCCGATGAAGTATTGATGTCTCTAAGCCAGCGTAATGAATCATGGGAGCAAAAAGGGGTGTTTAAGGATTCGAGTGTTGACAAGACTCAAATTCGAAGATATTTTGGGAGAAACGAAGAAAGTTCTTAGTTGCTTGAACACGACTATCATTTAATCTAGATTTAGTCGACATTGACATTCCGAAGTCACATGACGTCATACGACATAACATCCATGTTTAGTTACAGTCACCCACAACCCGATCCGCACCAGCCAGTGAGCCTCAGTGAGCGTGAGCATGATACCCTCAGGTCATCTGAGCTCTTTCTCTTCTCACAGCGAGATTAGGAAGTTGGGACGCAATGCACGTCACATCATCTCTCTCTTCCTCCCCCGTCAGCCAGCCATCGCTGGCAGCAGCTACACGAGCAGCGCTCCCAAGCGACTCACAAGTTTACTACATTCCATCTATCCTTAGATTATCAGGTCTAATTGCTGTGATAACCGTTCTTATCTGATTCCAATGTGGTATGTCCGATTTAATGTCGAGAAGGTTATTCCGTTGAGCTCAGACCTTCAAACATGTTAGGTGTGATAACTGTTTACTTGTGCTGCCCCTTGTAGGTCTACGAGTCGGGTTGCTAATTGCTTTTTTATGTATTCAATATGTCCTAGAGAGCCGGAGCCATCGCTTGGGCCGTGGTTATTACAGTACGTTCCTTCAAATGCCCTCTGCCCAGATTGTCAATTTCATTATGAATTTCTTACTCAGGCCTACAGCATAGCCGGAGGAATTTTCCTTCTGATGTACGGACAATACCTTTTCTTTGTATATCCTGAATGGTGATTATCGCCCTGTCTCTGTAATTACCGGGTTAATTAACAGATAATCATCCCAGGCAAATATATGGTGGAATCGGCCTCGGAGTAGCTGCCGCTGCAGTGATCAGCATCTTCGCTCTTTCTAATGTCAGTCCTACTGTTCTGTGTCATGTTATGCGCAGCAATGTATACCCTTGACATTCATTTTGCAGCGGTCATACATATGGATTAGGGTGACTAAGTTCCTGTGGCCTTTCGTAATCGTGATCAGCGCCATCCGAGCTATTATCATGATCGTCCAGCTCCAGCGAGGGTATGCTAAGCCAATGTTAAGCCCCACTCTAAAGTTACCTTACTGAAGTATTCACAGGAAAGACAAGATTGCTTGGGAATGCGCCAATGGAGGTCAGCTTTGGACAGCGTCGGTAGCCGCTGGGTACCAAAACTCGACGTCTTTCCCAAGTGGCTTCTGCACCACGGGTTTTTCCAGTCTTAACACAGCGTTCATTATTTCACTCCTTGTCGACCTTGCCTTCCAGGTCCGTTAGAATTCTCTCGATCCATATTACTGACAGATCTTGATAGAAGGAACTGCGATATCACAGATGTACATGTTCTTCCTAAACTGGCGATTCTCGAAGCGTTTGGAGCACTATTCCAACATGAAAGGGCCTTTCTATGGAGGTGAAGTTAAAATAATACTATGCTTCTCTGTCCTAATGAGACGAGACTGACGCTTGATTAAATCTGTCCAGGATACTACAGTGCTTAAGCGCTTGCTCGTACGACCGATCACGGACAATTGTTTCTTTTGGACTTGGATTTCTCTCCTTTCTATCGGATACTTAGTACTCACGACATCTAACGACATCTAATGAGGTTTACGACACTTGACAGGCTTCTTTTTTGTTGTTGTCCCTTTTACGATTATTTATTTATATACTAACGATGCTTTTCGCTTTGCTCATATGACCGCCAGTGATTAAGCTGTCGACTAACTGTCATAAAGTCACAAAGTCACCTTGCGCAGGTGTCACCCGAGCGTGTGTCCAAGTCTTTAAGCGGCCAAGTGTTTTCCCATAAGGATTAGAAAAGACACCTGCGCCGCATCTGATCGATGGACTATCGCTGTGATAAAGCAGTAATGTGCGGAAACGAAGTCAAAAGTCGAGAGATGAAAAAAACGTTGCACGGTGTGAAGTTGTGAACCCTTGGCTGTGTGGAAGGGCGCAGATGCGTCACACTACTGTGATGACGGTATATTCCCGGTCGAGAATTGCAATGGGTGGGATATAATGCGACCCAGAATGGGCGAAATAGCCTCGGAATCCGGATCTTGATGGGCGATAGTGGCCATAACGAGATAGATACGGAAGATCGGGACGAGAGAACGAAATAGGTGGGGAAATGGGAGACAAGAATGTGTAGAGGGGGGGATTGTGAGAAAGGAGAGAGATGAGCCGGAGGGCGGCCTGATCTAAGCGGGAAGGTCGGAGTATCCGAGGACAAGGTTATGAAGGGGAACTGGCGAAATGAGAAGACACTTTGTGGATATGAAAATTAAAATGGAAATCACAGTGTCAAGAGGAATACATGTGAGGGCGTGGGCCATCTACGCAGCATCTATGAGTCGGCAGTCTGTAGATTGATGATTAGAAGGAGAAATGGAGGAGATGCCGGGGTGACTGGGTACAGGGCACAGAAGCTAATTCGGCGAGTGGCGTGGTGAAAAGGGAAAGAGGGAAAGCGGAAGCAAACTGGGTGGGGAATGGGAAGAGAAAAAGGACGGATGAGGGGGGAGGAGAGAAAGCAGATGAGAGGGAGAGCAGACAGGAGGAGAGAGAGAAAAGGAGGAGATACGGGTTGAGAGGAGTGCAAGCTAGTGCAAGCCAGCTCGAAGGAAGGCACGGTTCAGCAGGCCTCGTGTATCGGTGAATGATAGTCGCGGAGTTTGGAGATACCCAATCATCCGGCTGAATCTGGATTTGTCCTGATTCTGCTCTTTCGCAATCAATCCTGCCCAAGTATGGAACACTCACCTGAGTCCTATATAGCTTTCCCTGCTTTTCCTCTCTTCCGCATCCTCCCTTCTCCTCCTCCTCCTCCTCCTCCTTCTCTACCGCCTTCCTCGCCTCTCCCCGCCCCCGTCCTCCTTTTCATATTTCATTTGCAGTTGCTACACCACCTTTTCTTACTGTCAGTCCCTTTTATTGTTCCCTTTGTCTCTCCCTGCTAACCTTTTCAAGTCTTTTATTTTCGAACTCTTTATTTTCGCCGTCCACGCTCATCGACGCTCATCCCCCACGCAATTTTTTTTTCTTCAATCCCCTCAGCAATGTCTTCTTCGCAACTGCTCTCCATGGACTTCGACAACTCCAAGACCCCCTCCTACATGGAGCCCCTCGACCCCTCGTTCTCCTACATGGATAACGGTCTTGACTACCTCCAGTACCCTCCCCAGTCGCCCAACTTTTCAGGTGTTTCTATTGGTCGTGCGTATCTTTTGCTTCCGTTGCAGTATATTTCTCGACCTGACATAATTTGTTCTATATATAGTGCCCCCATCTTCGTCGCCCGTAGCGTTTAACTCGTTAAACCTCTCCGGCGGCCTTGGCGACTACACCTACTCTTCTCCGTCGTTTACTGCTTCAACCCCCGCTCGCCCCTACACACCAGCTGATGGCGCAAGCATTTCGCCTCCGACGCTCACCTACAATTTGAGCGCTGGCGAGATGTCATCTGACGGTATTGCGTCAGGTCGTCACAGCCGCGGCAGCGGAACACACTCGCCTCCCGCCTCCATCCCTTACGCTGCGACCGTTCCCAGGTCGCACCGCTTTAACCCCATTGCTGCTCCTGCCACCAGGACAAGCGTGAGGGCAGCGCACAGGAGGAGGTCGAGCCGAAGCAACGACGAGAGCGACGATGAGGATGATGACTTCCAGCCTGCCGCAAATGCTGGAAGCGCCGATTCGTAAGTCTCTCGATCTCGTGATGAGAGCTATGTTGCTAATCTTTGCCATTTTCGATAGGCGCCGCGAGACCATTCGCAAGCAGCGCATTGAATCGGAGCAAAGGAGACGCGACGAGCTCCGGGATGGGTATGCCCGCCTCAAGGATACCCTCCCCCCTCAAACCAGAAGTCCAGCAAAGTTTCTTTGCTCGATCGGGGTAAGTTACTTTCTACGCCAAAATATAACAACAAACACTAATGCCTTGTCATTCAGCTACCTCTCACATCAGGTATCTCGAGACCGTCAAGGAGCAGTTGGAGATTAGACTGAAGTCTACTGAGGCGGAGGTCAACAGGCTCCGCAACGTCAATGAGGCGCTGATGCTTGGTACCGCCAACCAGCGTGCTCACGCCGTGGGCGCGGCGGCACTCGTCGCCACGCCCTCTTACTGATCGCCTCGCGATCTTGGAGCCGTGAGACCGTCAAGAATCTCTCACATTTTATGCCGTTGGGTCACCCCACGACGTCTCAAAATATATGACGGCTCTCACGTTCGATAACCTGCTAGGACAGGTGAACTGCATTTGATTTATGACACGGACTATCATGGCATTATTGTATATATTACGGCATTCTCACGTATTCTCTCATCCCCCCAATGTGTTGTACATTGACAGGGATTGCTCTAGGCTTGTGCGTTGGAAACGCACTCCATGGTTATCTCCCTATCCCTGCTGATCTCATCCCCTTCTTTGCTGCCGCGCCGCACGCCCGCCGATTTGCGATTGTTAGCCTGCACCGAATTTCTGGCCAGTGGCCATCTTTTGTGCTATCGCTTTGGCTGGGTGGAGGAAGAAATAGACAGCGACGACGGACTCCTGGAATCCGGTTGTAGCTTTGGTCAGGACACGACACCGACACAAGACCCAACGGTGATGCTTGAGCCACGATGTCTCCCTCCTCGTGAGTGCGAGTGCGTGAATCGCATATATACACCTTGTGGCGCTTTCTTGTACTATCCTCTTTTCACTTGTCGATTTGTCCCTGCCTCTGTTCCCGCTCCGCCTTCAATCCGTCCGCTTGAGGCGACGACCACTTAGTTGTGGTTCCGTGCCTCGCGTACTAAGACACAAGTGTCGCTTTCGTTCTTTTTCACAAATTCCTCAAGATTTTCCTGCAGCAGTACATGGAATATGGCCTTCTGGACCCGAGCAATTCCGTCTATGGATCGACACCCCTTCTCGCACATCGCATTTTTTATTACTTTATTTCCGCTGCTTCCACATCCTATATTCACTATCCCGCGTCCCCTCCGTCAAGACTACAAACGCCTGATCAGCGCTTTCGGTCACGACACATCTTCTCCCTACGCTTCTCCTATCCTTATCTCCTATTCCTTTCCCTCCGACGAGTCACTGGCATTCGGTATCTATTGTCAGTTATGATCTCATTGTTCTGGTCAATTACTATGCCTATGAGAGCATGATTTGGCTTTGCAGTCGGCTTGGGAAGATTTGGATTGGTGCGGCGAGGGCGGATTTTGATGACGAAACGACTGTCCTCAAGGTTTCTGGATGTTTGCAATTTCTCGGCTTCACATGGAACAGAGCTACACACGTTCATGAATATTTTCCCGTCTTTCGCGATTTCGTTGTGTAATGTGGCTAGTCCAGTTGTCCTTCGAATGGTGCGCAGCCGTAGTTTGCTGGATGGGTAAGTATTCGAGCCAGTAGCTCAACCTGTGATTCCGTAGGAACTTGTAGAAGCCGCTTGATGCGCTTCCTAGCTATCCGCAAGTCGGTTTGGCTGGACGTTCATTTATCAATCGAGACAACGCTTACGCTTCGATATGCCACCCTATGCCCCGGTTCACACAACCCTTGCTGCAATTCTGTAGAACTATTCGTGCTCTTTGCGCATGCGCAGACAATAGGTCGAGCATTCTGTTCTCTTTTATGTTCTTTTACGCAGCGTTTCAGACCGAGTTGTACTGTACATTGCAACCCTGTAGTAGTACGATATCAGAATGAAACCCCGACCATTATGCATTTGTACATCCGTTTGAGCTCGAAGGTTCGAGTTGAAAGTTGTTCTAATCGATAAGGTCATTTTTTCGTAGAGTAAGACGTCGTCATTAGATAATAAGTACACACTGATAGTAACAACGCTTGTTGATTGTAACATCTAATTACTATCTCTTCCTTTAAAATCTTCAACCCGAATCCAAACATGTCTGATATATCCTCAGTTAAAAGGCAGCTCAAGATAAAATCCGGAGTTGTGAAACGGTTAGTCCTGTCGAAGTTTCATACGTAAAGAGAAGCAATAACAACTGCTCGCCACAGTTTACTCAAGGAACATAGGCTTTACCAAGAGGAAGCTGATGGACTGAAGCAAAAGGGTGACAAGCTCGCTGCGAATGGGGCAGATGAATGGGATATCAAAAACGCTGTACGTATTTTTGCTACATAAAATTTACAAAAGCTTGTTAACGTACGGAAAAGTGGAAAATGCATGATGAATCAAATAGGATGGTCACAGATGTCGCCACACGCCTGGGCAAGGCCACTGGAGAGCTTCGGGATCTTGTTGTACGCGTCCGTCCGCCTATCGTGTTGGTCTAAATTCATTTTGGTTGTAGGTATCGGCAAAGAAAGTGCAGGAGCTTGCTCAAGTTGAGGAATTCTTACGGGCAGAGGAGATCCTCGAGGAAGCTAATGCTTAAACTGTGGACATGGAAGGAACGCGGGATGCGTTCTAGTATACCAATGGACTCTTTGTATTTCAGTAGCTGCACTTACCATGCGCTTAATGACCCCGTTATTCTTGCATATCAGTACTGGAAGCCTGCTCTTTATCTCTAATTTCTTTCAGTCGCGTGAGAGCTTCGAGGATACCCTTCCATGCATCCCTCTCCATTCGTTCCTCTTGCAAACCACGGCTTTTCTTGGATGTTCTAGTTTCAGAAGGAAGTCCAACACCGAGAGATGGAGGCAGGAAGCCTAGTGGAGGGGCGTTGATAGCAGATGGAGCGATACGGGAATGCCTTATATGCGCTAGCGAAGAGCGTATTGCTACCTGTATGGACTGGAGTATAAAGGTTAGGTTATGTCTTACTGGTAGCGATGAAGGCATACATCCAGGCGTTCGAAGTATTCATTGACTTCTAAAACAAACTGCTCAGAACGTTCTTCTCCTTGAGGCAAGTTATCTTCAGGTCCATCTGTCTGCGGTAAGGTAAGAAGGGAGATTGAAGATGCCGCTAGGTAAAGTAAACGAGTGATATCCTAAAGAGCATGTTCAGTGCGCTAAGTATCAAGTGTTAACCGAAAGTTATAAACCTTCTCTACTTCCCCTAAGGCGTATATTTGCCTTGCTGTACGACTTGTCGTCCAAATAGGATCGACGTCGGTGCTGTGTTCTTCCTGCTGTTCGTGCTCCATGGTCGTAAAGCAAACCCTGTTGTTCAAACATGTGCACGCGGCTAAGTTTACATAAACGAAAGTACCTCAAAGTATTCTCGACTTCATAATTCAAAGCTGTATGTACACAACTGTATCGTATTTCAAGAATCACAATCGCTCCAACAGTCCGACTGTCATTGCATCACCCACCCTCCTGATTCGATTATCTATTCACTCAGTACTCGTCGTGATGCCTGCGCCCATGATGATGGCGGCTATGCTCCTCGTTATCACCATCATTACCAATGTTCAGCCTTTCAGCACCAAAAGTGTCGTCTTCACCGCCATAGCTGGGTGCATATCCTGATGGCCTTTGATCATAGTTAGAACCGTAGGACTTTTCCTGGCCGCCATATCCCACTTCGTTGTCGCGTCTTTCTGCATAACTGCTGGTACCATAGTCGTCACTGCCTCGGTTATCGTCACCTCCACCATAGCTACGCTCCATGGGCTGGGTATACGACGGTGCATACCCCTGAGATGCATGACGAGGTTCTTCCTTATATCCGCCGCTGCTGTATGGGATGCTATCATGCTCGTTGTGACGTTTACGACCACCACCATAGCTATCTTCTTCATTTCCTCGATCACTATAGCGCCCGGACCCTCCATATACCTCGTCGGATTGGCGAGATTGGCTATACTTGTCCTCGTCGGCGCGAGGGCGGGGGGGTTGACTGCTCCCGTCATAGCGATTTTCTTGCCTACCGTAGGCACTGCTTACGTAATCGTCTTGCTCTGCGCCTCCATATTCCGGCTGTCTGCCATACCTACTTTCTGTAGGTTCCTCGTTACCGTATTCAGTTCGCCCGTGTGATTGATATCCAGAGGATTCCTCATTTCGTTTACCATATCCCTCAGTCGCACTTTGACGACCATACCCTCCCCCATACGCTCTATCCGAACCATAGCGATCTTCTTGCTGGGGTTGTTCATATGTGTTACTCGAGCTATATCGATCGTCTTTATTGGATTTTTCATACGTATTGCTCGAGCTATAACGACCTGCGTTAGATTTCCTGAAGGTCGCACTGGATCCATATTGATCCTCTCCGAGTCTTTCTTGGGTGTTGCTTGAGCTGTGACGACTTGCGTTGGATTTTCCGAAGGTCCCTCCGGATTCATATTGATCCTCTCTTTCTTCGGTGTTGTTTGAGCCATAACGGTTGGTGTTAGATTTCCCGTGCATTCCAGTGGACTGATAACCCAAATCATCGTTGGACGAACCGTAGTTATCGTGGCGGGTAGAAGATCTGCCTAAGAAGTGAAGCATGGATAAGCAATTATTGCCAAATACATTTAGTATCCACATGCCTTGGTATCCTCCTGAAGTGCTGGTAGTTTGAGGAGTATTGAATTTAGGAGCACCATGACTACCGCAACCACCGTATCCAGGCTCCTCCCAATTTTGGTCTTCAGAACCAATTCGCTTGTTCTTGTGATCACGAACGCTTTCCTTTGGAAACTTTCAGTATATATTCCTAGAAAAGGGAACTCCACAAACCTTAGTCAGTGCATAGATCACTTGCTCAGTCTCGTCTGGTCCGAGCCCACCTAACCACTTCTCCATTTCCTCGAACATTTGATGCTGAATCTGAGAGTTTCCGGTAGCATAATATGGATGGTGGAAGGCTTCTAGAATCTGTACATACTATGAGATTCACTCGAAACAGTTTGGACACTGCGGCAGCTTACTGTGTCGATCACACCGTTAACATCTTCGTCGTTCGACCAAGTCTAGCATATATTCCGTAAGCTTTTGAGTCAACATGTGCGGGTACAACAGAATTACCTGGACGATCAGGTTGACCGTGTGCTCAACAACAATCTGGGCGATTTTCCCGGCCGGCTCGTTAAGTATAAGACCGAAATGATCCTTGGATAGCAAACTGTGAGAAGGATCTGAAGCATCTGGGTTATCAAAGACCTAGTTATAGTTAACGAGAATCAAATGTGGTAATATTATTATAAGAATGATTACTACTTACCTCATATTGGTCTTGATTATTGATCACGGCCTTGCTTCCCTCATCGAGGGCACCTGTGGCCTGTTTAAGGATAGGTGCCAGGTATGGGGTAAGGATGGTGTATACATCTAAGGTGGGAATTAGCTTTTATCTTAACATATCCATCTAGGAACTCACAAGCATTCAGGGCATTAGTCAACTCGTCCATCAAGTCTGTTAAACCAGGGATCATCTCGATTTTGGCCAAGATATCCCTCATGACATTATCGCGCCAGCGTAAAAGATCCAGTAACTGCTTTTGGACCTCTGGGGGTGCAATATTATCGGGATTAAAATGATAGGCCTTGGCCTTCTCATGAATTTCTTCCGTCTCATTCACTTTATCCTGGCCTCCACCAATAGGAAGCTTGCCAAGTAAAGTTTTAAGCTGGGAAATATTGTTGTTTTCGTTATCGCCTTGTGATGCATCTAGCTTTTGTGAAAGGTCTGTGACGCTCGCTTGACTCAGATGGCTAAGGAAATGTTGAGAAGTTATCCTCGAAGGGGTAATAAGAAACACTTACTCTCCGGCTTCGCCAATAAGCGAGTGTAGGAAGTCAGCACCTATTGGGAAAATATTAAGTACATGTACGTCTTTTAGGTACAAGGTATTAACCTCCAAAGGTACCAGTGACAATTGGAGGAGCAGGTCCATTAGGAGTCTCTATGATAACTGCAGAAGGTTCGTCAGTATATTGACTCAATTTTTTGATGCTTTATATACTTCACCATTGTCGCCAACGTGACAGAAAACTTCTTCATGGCCCATCTTTCGCAAGGCAATCTCGCACCAGTTGCTGTGAGCTAACAAATCCTCCATAGTGTGAAGACCCTGTCCGAGAAGACGGTACGCTTCCCAAAGGTCAGCGCCTTCTTGACCTTCGGCACGACGACCATGCTCAATACATGCTTGGAAAGTGCGACGAATGAAAGCGGTGGATGTATCCCAACCTTCATCTTCAGTGGCCATGTATTTCTACCACCAGCTAGTAAGCATTTTGGGGGTTGGGAAAAATAAGTGACGTTACCTTCATGCCAGTGCGTTCGTCAATCTCGAGTTCACGAGGATCAACAGGGGGACGAAGTTTTGGGTGATATTCCCGAGCATCTCCTTCTTTCTCCGCATATCCCCTGTAGCACCATCAGTTTTACACGACTATATCGAAGAGACTAAGAACGTACTTCGGGTTATCAATATGCTCCACTGGAAGGTAAACGCCAAGTCTGTCAGCAGTAACCTCAAATTCTTCAGTGGCAAAACCAAAGGTCTTTTGAGAAAATGGTAGGTACTGTTCGAATCACATTTTAAAGAGATTCTTACCATGAATCCGAGAACCGCAACGACGAGAACGAGTGTATCAGCAGAAAGCTTGCTTAAGCCAGCAATATCCATAGCCTACGTCATTGTGAGCATGTTGAATTATAACAACTGCTCATTGCTAAGTTACCTGAGAGTAATCGCGAAGCCAATTTCCCTGGTGTTGAAAACAGACATGAGAATTTTCATTTTGCTTCACACAAACGTGAAAGGCTCACAAAATAGACTTTCTTAACATCGCTTTTGCTGAATTTTGAGCCGCCAGAAGCCTGCTTGATGACATGCTTTGCGAATCCAAGAATACCACCGCCGACGGCGGCATTTCCGACATGCTTTACAAGGCTTTCAAGGATGTTTTCGATGTCTCCATGTCTGAAGGCTTTGTCTGGGGTGTGTGAGCGAGACTGAAATGAAATGGCAGCTAGGCACGAACCATTTAAATAAGCGAAATCAGGGATGTCTCCCGCGCCAAAGGCATATGTATAGGAGGGGAGGACGACGAGGAAGAGGGACACCAGCAAGAAGGTGGTGGATGGCTGAGGCATGATATGTTGATATATTGCTAAATTCCAGAGATAATTCCGAAGTAAATAAGCAGTGGTATTAGAAAATCGATGAGTGAAAGAAAAAGAGATGCTGGCTAAGCTCGTCGTTGCTCATCGATGATTGCTATGGCGCTGCCAAGATGCCAAGACTGATGTCATAGATCAGATTACAGCCCAGAAATCCCTCTATCTAATCTTATCTCTAGTAGTACACGCTGTTCTAGCTTAGTTTACGCAGCTTGCGCTCCTTGTTCCCTATCGTCTTCTTCTGCGTCTTAAACTCGCTCTCAAACTGCTCCTTTGTAGCTTTTTTCTCCACTCTGCGTGATTGCCGCTCGGCCTTCACCGCCGCCTTGCGCACCTTTTTTTCTTCCTTTGACTCATCACGCGCTCGAGCTACCATCCGTCGTCTCACTACATGCCACATTTAGTACGCATCCTTGTAAATCACAAAAAAACCTACCGCGCGACTCAGTCTCTGTATCCTCATCCGATTCTTCAGAGAGTGCCTGGAAGGTTACATGCCCCCGACCTCTCCTTACTTTCGTATTCTCCTTCTGCGAGTCGTTGAGGATAGACGGTAAACCTGTTTGGGGATCGAGATGTATTTTCGGTGTAATTTTCTTGTCACGAGCCCTAATCAGCCGAGGGTGGTTTTCGAGATTGGAATACGTGGCTGCAATACATCTCAGAGAGGATTTAAGAAGCAGTAAAACCATACTTACAGAGAATCGTTTCGCAATCCCATCGATCCTTTTTGTCCTCTTCTTCGACAAGGTCATTATCACTGTCGTCGTCACCGTCCGTAACGCGGACGCGTTCATCTTGTCCCATAGCACGCCGGAGGGTATCTAGTTTAGCGGGGCCACTTTCTCCTTCCAGCTTCGGCTTCATTTTGCGACCTAGAATCTCATAGTCGTTCAAAAATTCATTCACCATTGAGTCAAAATCTTCGCGTGAAGTAATCAGCTCAGGTGCTTCATTCGAATCCGAATCCGAGTCTGACATCTCCGGCTCTTCATCGCCGTCTTTATTGTATTCCCTCAGAACCATCTGCCAATTGGTCAGAACGCGACAGCTAATGATAAAAACATTGATCAAACCTGATCAAACCGCTCGTCGAGCGTTTGAAGAGCCTCATTTCGATACATTGACGAGCTGCTCATACTATACCCTGACGCTTCGCTAGTACCTTTTCGTCGCCTCTTTTTTCCCCCAATAACAGATATAGCAGGAAGACCGTTGACTGTATCGCCAGCCTCGGAGGTGAAACCATCATCAGTTCCACCATCCTCTTCAGCCTGTTTATGAGACTTCTTGAAAGCAGCGAAACGTTCCTCCCAGCTCGTGCCATCTGTCTCGGATTTATCCTTACTACTCTCATCAACACTTGCGCCAACAGCACCTTCATCAATACCGTCCTCGTCGAAGTCGAACTCCAGGTCCTCGTCGCTTTCACGCTCACCATCCGCCACTAGGTTATCAAAGAAATCGTCCTCTAGGTCATCGTCCACAAAGGCATCGTCTTCCAATGCTTCAAGTACTTGACGAAGATGAGGATCCATTTCTGGCTGGAATCTGGATATGCTTTCCGGAATGGCTTGTTGCGATTCATACGTCCTAGGGAGTTCCGAGGTCGACGCAAGAACGCCTTCCGGTAGCAGGTCAAACTCTTTTTTCTTTCCCTTAGATTTTGAGGTGGTTGGAGCCTCTAAAAGAACGCTGTCAACACCATCTTCTTGAATGCCAACCTGGCGCAGATGTTGCATGTAGTCATATTCGGTATCATCGTAGTAAATTCCATAGAGAGCAGCTTCGCCTATATTTTTTCGGTGATCATCGCCTAGTTGTTCAGGAGACATAAGCTCCTCCAGATCAGCGCGAGATTTTCCCTGTTCAAAGAAAGATTAGATGAAATAAAAAGAATAGATGTGGTTGCGGATAACATACTTTTTTGGCATTTTCACGAACAAAGGGCTTGAGAACGTGTTGGCTGGCTTCTGGATCGTGAATGAGAGGATCGCGCTGGGAGCGATGGACAAGCTGAAAGTGCTTTGCGCCTGACTGGCGGAATATTGATTTTTTTGGAGGCATGGTGAGGGTGTGCGGAAGGGGAGGGGTGTGATTAGGTAATGCGAGGAAGGGCTTCTCACTGAGCCTCAGTCACGGCTACAGACCTTACTTCAGTCACTGGTCATCATTTCATCCAGTGTTCTCCTCTCCTCCCTCGGCTCCTTCCCCCCCACTACTATCTATTCTCTTTTATTCTTCATTCTGGACCTTGTTATATCTCTTTCTTGCTTCCCCTTCAATTCTCCGTTGAAATGGACACGCGCATTCTTTCTCAACGCGAGCATATCCGACGTGGTTTCACCATATACGTCTCATTTCTTTCATGGTGTCCTCATTTCCCAACTGATACCTTGTCATTTCTCTACTAGCCATCAGAAAGTTGTCTTGGAACTCGACTTTTCTGGGAGCCTTTGGGTATGGCGCTCTTCATTTCGTGTTCACTTCAACTAATTCTTTCTAAGGGTTATACGGAACTCACCATTATTCCGGCCAGCAGCGAGCTCAGGACGCTCCATCTTCATTCACGCCAGTGCAGTACGTCTTCCATTCTTTTCTGCCTTTTTGTATCGCTCAAATTCTGGGCCACCCAGGTATCCATTCGGTCTCCGTAGCTGGCCATGCAGCAGATTTCGTACACCACGATCCCCTGTCCAATATCAATTTCAACTCCCCCAGCGAAGCTGCAGACTGCCATCGGCATCCAGAATTTAAGCGCAAGCTATATTCTGCACTGCAAGACAGTGATGAGGGAGAGCTTTCGATCGCTATTCCCAGCGAGGTAGCCGTGAAGCACTCTGGACAATATTCGTCACATCTGGTCGTCAACGACGGTTCGTATTTTTGTTTACTCCGGCTCTGATTCTGGATCGAACTTCTTCTGTGCTTCAGTTTCAACCCCCGAACCTCAAACACCCGGCGCGCAATCCCAAAGTTTGCTTGAATTCGCCCGATTACAGTCCATATTATCTACAGTCTGCGTAACCCAGTGGACGGGTTTCAGTTCATTCTTCCCACTGACACATACCCACACGTAAGTCAATGCATTTCTGGTTAGGTTCTCAGACTAATGTGTCTGGTATTCCCAGCGCGTTCCACACGCATATACCACGCCATCGTCCCCTGATTCGGCAAGATGTTGGGTTCCATGTATTGATAACCTCTGGGAGAGATGTACTTGGGAGTTTGAGTTCGTTGTTCCTCGCTATCTAGAAGAAAGAGAGCCTACGCGAGACGAAGATGAGCCGGCAGATCTCATTCCAACGGTTGTTGTATGCAGTGGTGAGCTTCAGGAGCAGGTGAGCATTTCCATAATTTGCTGGGCTATGTGAATATAACACACCCTACAGGTGGCACATCCCAACAACTCAAACAAAACAATATTCGTGTTTTCTCAACCTGTATTAACATCCGTTCAGCATGTAGCCTTTGCTGCTGGGCCATTTCATCTCTATTCAATTCCTGCCGATGTGATACCGGATGATGCTGCATCTACTGTAGCCCAACCTCCTATGTATGCATTTGGGCTTCCAGGGCATGAATCTTTTTTGCAAACATCAACATCCTTTCTACGCTCTGCCATGTCTTTCTATTCGACTGAATACGGGTCGTATCCTTTTGGCTCGTATAAGCTCGTGTTTGTCGATGAACTTCCGACACAACGGTTCGACAGTGCCACCATGTCGTTAGTGACCGTTGATTTACTACACGGAGAAGATTCCATTGACCAAGCAATTGAAACACGACATTCGCTATCGCATGCTCTAGCTTGTCAATGGGCAGGAATCAACATAATACCGAAGGCCTGGTCTGACATATGGCTAACCAACGGGTTAGCACTGTATATCACCGGGCTTTTCTTGAGAAAGTTATTTGGCAACAATGACTACAGGTTTAGACTCAAGAAGGACATGCAACGTGTTGCAGAATGGGATATAGGTGGTATGCCGCCGATATGTCAGCCTCAGGTCCTTGACCCACCGGACGCGGCCAGTCTTCCTTTTATCAATCTGAAGGCACCGTTAGTGTTACATATTCTCGATCGTCAATTAGGCAAATCTGGTACATCACTCGGTTTAAGTCGAATTCTTCCAAAGGTCTTCTTGTCAGCACTCACCGGCGAACTTCCCAATAATGCACTATCTACACATACTTTCTTGAGGGTGTGTAGAAAAGTCAGCGGAGTAGAGCCACGAACATTTGCTGAGCAGTGGATATACGGCAGTGGATGTCCTTCTTTTGGATTTTCTGCCTCATTCAATAGGAAAAAGATGGCCGTAGAAATTACTATGCGGCAAGAATGTCCTGCTTACCAGACTCTTGAAAACAATGAAATCAACCGTATACTCATGAAGCCTGTTGCATTTTTTGAAGTAAGTGTGCTCTATTGGTATTTATCTACCGATATCGACTTTTGTATTCGTGCAGGGTCAAATGACTATTCGAATCCACGAAGCGGATGGTACGCCATATGAACATGTTCTTGATATTTGGACACCGTTTAAACGTTACGAGGTTCCTTTCAATACCAAGTATAAGCGTGTGCGAAGGAACACGAAACGGTATCTTGCTCGCCAAGCTGCGGCTCAGGCTGCGGCTGAAGGTGATGCTGAAGCAGCTGAGGCGATGGGAATGGTTGATATGGGATTTGGGCTGGAAATCTGGGAGAAGGAACAGGAACGAGAGAACTGGAAGGTAGCTGACTGGACAGAGGAAGATGAGAACGTTATGAGCGGTTCAACGTACGAATGGATTCGGATGGACGCTGATTTTGAGTGGATTGCAAATATCAAGTTTGATCAACCTGATTTTATGTGGGTTTCTCAACTGCAGAGAGACAGGGATGTAGTTGCTCAGCTTGAGGTTGGTAGTATTCCCTCGTTTTCTTGATTGTTACGGTCAGCTGTTCTGGCGCGATAACGAAAATTGATTGCCTACTTTACAGGCTGTTCATGCACTCGCTGAGAAGCCGACGCCCATTGTCGCTAGTACCCTAACGAAGACAATCTTGGTCTCAAACTATTATTTTCGCATTCGCTGTGAAGCTGCCTTGGCGTTGATCCAAGTTAGCACAACTTTGCTTATACGTCGTTCCCTTTTGACTTGCTCATACAGTGCTCTATCCACCGGCTTGAGTTTCTAGGCTTATTTCATCTGTTCAAACTCTTCTTGCGGTACTGTTATGATCCCGAAGATCCGAAACAGGATTTGTTTATGCATAAATATGTGCCCAAACCGAACGACTTCTCTGACATTCCGGAATATTTCGTTCGGAAGGTGCGTGGAAATCATACTTACCAGTTCATCTTCCTGACATAAATAAAGAGTCTTGTCAATGCTATTTCTCGTGTTAGATTTGACAACGGTAAAACGCCGGCCGTTGTAAGGCAATTCCTCATTGACCAGCTGCGATACAACGATAACACTGCCAATCCTGTAAGTGTCATCAAAAATGCTGCTTCATAAAATTTTCTCTAATTGAAGCTAGTATTCTGATGCTTATTATATCTGTACTATAATCTCTTCTGGGGCCTGCGCTTTCGTTTCACGAGCGCCGCCGGAGCGTGGGGAACTACTCCCATCCGACCCGCGAAATGAACAAAGTGCTGAAGATGCCGGGCTCATTAAACAAATTCGTGCTGAGGTAGAAAGGTACAGGAGTATGGATAGGCTAATTCCATCCCCTCATAATATAGTAACGATCGCAACGTTGGAGGTTCGTACATTTACACCTGATTTGGAGGCTTACTGAGGAGTGTATTATAGTTTTATATGATGCTTGGACTTGCCAATCTTATTCCGGCGCAGACAAGGGTATTTTTCCCACTGACAAGGTTGGCTTTTTCTTTTTATGTCGAAGTAGCGCTCAAAGTATTTCAGAGAGGGGAATTACACCCAAGTTCGCATTGCTGCATTCGATGGGCTTTTCTTAACAAAGTGGTATACTCCGCAGATTATGAAGTACATCCTTGCTGTCATTGCGAACGATTCATCCAGGGTAGTGCGACGTCACGTTGCCCGCAACGCTTGTTACAGTCTTGCTTTATTGGTTCAAATGGGAGAGATGAAGTCGACATTGAAAGAATCCGAATCATTGCTCATTGAAGAGGATGGAAATCTGCCAGAGAAGACCAAGGACTTAAAGAAGAGCGAATTAGATGCGATGATTAAGGTGCTGCGTAAAGATCGTGAAATCGGAAAGAACGAGGTTTTACGAGAATTCGTGATGCCGATCGCACTGTGTGTCTAAATTCTGCTTTGTAGTTTTGTTCTGACATAGTATGCGCAGAGCACCTGGTGTGGATCATGAAGCTCGGTGGTGTATCCTTAAACTTTGCGATATCTTGATTCGACCGTTCGAAGAAGCACCCCCCACTGCTCCCTCCTTCAAAATTCATATACCAAGCACACCTGTTACAGAGACTGCACCGCCGCTACCGACTCCCAAAGTTTCAGTCAAAGCTCCTAGAGTTATTAAATCTGGAGGTCCTCCTGCCAAGAGTCCTCTTGTCCCTCTTAGCACTCCTGCTAAGCTGAAACTACCTGTTGTTTCTCGGCCCCTCGATATTATTCCTCGAACTCCTGCAACTCCTATAGCTGAGCCCTCTAAGAAAGGCGTTGCATTTGTACCTCCTCCTTCAGCGAAGGCTACCAAGCTCAAGGGCAAGCCGCTCAAAGTAGTACCTTCTAAGCCTGTGCCAGTACCAAAGGCACAAGGTGGAGGAATGAGTCTAAACGACCTGCGTGCATCACGTAGTGCGTTGAAGAAACTCAAGGCTAACAAGCATGCTCTACTCTTTCTTCAACCTGTGGATCCAATCCGTGACCATGCTCCGAAGTATACTTTTTTTATATCAGTGTGCCGTTCACTTTTACTAATTTTGTTTAAGTTATTTTGAAGTGATTAAGGATCCCATGGACCTGAGTACCATGGGTGCTAAACTTGAGGAAGGCATGTACAAGGACCGATTTGCTTTTCAAGCTGATTTTCGCTTGGTGATTTCAAACGCAAAATTATATAATGCGCCTGGAAGTTTTGTTCATAATGAAGCTATCGCAATTGAAACTTTCTTTGAAAAACGTGCGTTCATTTAATCTAGATTATTCACATTACTTTTTAAACGAGGTATACCATAGAGTGGACCATCATCAATAAGACTTTACAAGCCGCTGATAAAGCTCATCTTCCTCGAGCGTCATCTTCAAATAGCCAACCTCCGCGTAATCTGCCACCGGTGCCAAAGGCGGCTTTTCCTTCGTCCACTGCTTCGTCTACGCCTTCCCGCACTGCTCCTCCCACTGCCTCTTCTCGCTCTATTCGTCCTACTGCGCCATCAACGTCTGCACCTTCCGTTGTTCCCTCGCGTACTAGCTCATCAACTATACCTTCTCGGGTGGTCACTCCAATTCCTGAAACCCCGACATCTACTGATGCACCTGTTCGCCCGACGATCAAGCTTAAAATGGGATCAAAGCCCAAAGTAACAGGACCTGCGCGAGTCCCGACGCCTGCTATCAAAATCAAAAAATCGAAGCTGACAGAAACGCCAGCTATTCCAATGACATCGATTCCCACTGCTGAAACACCACCTCCCGAGTACGTAGATGATGGATCCCATGATCTTCTTCAGGAAGTAATTGCACTCGAGAACGAGCAACGACGTCGTCCAACAGAAAAGGAAAAGGACAAGGACAAGGACAAGGACAGGGAAAAGGAAAAGGACAGGGAAAAGGACAAGGAAAAGGAAAAGGAAAAGGAAAAGGTTAACAGTGCCCCCAAGCGGAAGAAACCTGATCTTATCGATGACGACGACATACTAGCACTTGCCACCCCGGCAAAGAAAGAGAAGCCGACACCACCTGGATCATCCAGCCTTGCCTCCAACCTCGCTGTTCCTGTTTCTACTCCAGCATCAGCCTCGAGTTCCACTGCAAAGCCTGTTATACTTGGAGTGAAATCCAAGAAAGAGAGGTCGCAAGAAACCATTCCAAGCGAAATTATTCGATCTACGCTCAAAGGCAAGGAGAAGGAAAGGGAGAAGGAAAGGGAGAAGGAAGCTATTCCTTCTCCTTCTCCTCAGCCAGTGGTAACTAAGCAAAAGAAGCAACTGGTTGTTCAAACTACTCCCATCAATGAGAAGAAATGCAAAGACCTTCTTAAGGTTCTACAGAGAGTGGACGGTTATGCCATTTTTGCCAGGCCCGTCGACCCCATACTAGACGGCTGTCCGACGTAGGTACAGGTAGCAACGCTATTCTTTCTGTTTTGTTAACGTCCTCTCTGCAGGTACTTGGATGAGATAAAACATCCGATGGACTTCGGAACCATTTCCAACAAGCTTAACGAGGGGAAATATGACACCATGGAAATTTTCAGAAAAGATGTCGAGCTTGTTTTCAGTAATTGTCGACAGTTTAATCCGCCCAAGACATACCCTGTGGTATGTGCAGATACTGTGGAGAAGGCTTTCAAGAAGGACTGGCCTAAAGCGATGGAGCGAAAGCTTTCTTGGGGGGAAAAGCGTGGACTTCAGGGAATAATGACTACCCTTGTGAAGGAGGATATGTAAGTTTTTATTCCGATAGAATGTTACATCGCTAAGAGTACTGCAGTTCCTGGCTGTTTAGAGAGCCCGTCGATCCCATCAAGTTGGAAATTCCAACGTATTTTGATATCATTCCTCGTAGGGATGCACGCGACTTGCGGACAATAAGGCAGAAGCTTGATCAAGATAAGTATGAAACGGTCGAAGCATTCGATGCTGATATAGAGCTCATGGTCCAAAATGCAATCAAATTTAATGGTGCTGAATCCGAAGTTGGAATTATTACAAACAACTTCCGCATACGATATCATGATTTATTGGCAGGATGGAAATCCAGTGCATCCAAGAAGAGAAAAGATGGTGAGAAAGGCACCCCGCAGCCGACGAAGAAGATTAAAATGGGATGATGACTCTGATGTTTGTTACTTATACATTCGCGTAATCGTAGGGAATGAGCCATTTATTATGTACAATAGTAGGGGTATGTAACTTTAGGGGTAAATATGTAGATGCCCTCTACACTCAAAATTAGATGATTAACGTGCATTGGTATGTTTACCAGTGGTAAATAGCTATAGGTTAGTGGTGTATTATTACCAATCTGGCCAAAGTTCTGAAAGGCAATTCGAGTCTTCTTCCGGGGCGTCTTTTTGCTTCATCCAGCGATCTGGAATCTGAATTCATCGCGTGTATGAATGAGTGTATAACCAGGTTGGGAACATTAAGAGCAAAATACCAGTGGGAAATAACGCTCCATGGCACTGATAAATCTTTGGCGATATTGCTTCGGTGTCACAATGGTTGGCTCTCCTTTGCCAGGGCCTCCTAAGAAGGTTGACTCTTTCACCCAACTCTCTAGCTTCTTATCCCAAGTATACGTTCGGATGTAGTCTACAGATATTTTAGAAATAAAAAGATAATATGCCATGATAAGCTCACCGACAATTCCAACTACCAGCTCGTTGTTTTGACTATCAACCTTCAAACCAAAAGTCAGTCTCGGTGATACATATCCGCTGAAGTGACAAATAAATCACCCCGCAGACCAGCGAGTAGTCCATAACATTTATGTCTGCCAAGAACTTGCTATCGTTGTAAAGAGCTCCTCTCAAAATTCTTTTTGAATGCTCTCGCAGATAGAAGGGATTCAGATGCGCGGCTAGTGAACAATTTCATGAGTGACGATGTTATAACAAAACGAGACTTACTTTCAACTAGATTTTCATCCAGAAGCACTTCATTTTCTCGTCCAGTCGACTGAACATGGCGGTTTCGAGTGGATCCCTTGAGATCGTATATCTACTACGCATCAGCCACCCGAAAATTACGAGGCAAGGATGTGTTAAGCACCTTAGTGAATCTTCTATCATAAAATAAGTTTTCCATTACCAAAAGATTCATTTGTGTGGCTTTAGGTTTTCCGTGTCCACGGTCTTTTCCTGTTTTTCTGAAAGTCAACTTATAGCAGCCGAAGACCTTTGCCAACAACGTCGGGCGCTGTTAATATTTAGTATCATACTTTCTGAATTGACAACAATCCCATACATTCGCAGAGTATGCGGAAGACATATAATCAAAATATGCAGGAGCAAACGTCTCCATTGTCTGCAATTCCGTCCTTGAGAGTTCCTTAGCAATAAAGCGGTCGTCTTTCGTCTGTGAGAATAATTTCATGACATATAATGATAATTTACGGTACCTCGAGTTTTCAAGAATGCAGAGCCGGATTTTCCACCACTTGCATTCCATTTCACACATCTTGCCAATGATTCAACCATACTTTTTTCACAATCGTAGGTTCTGCGTAGTGCGTCAAATTGTTCCGGATAAAGGACCGTACAACTAATGGTTAATCCGCCACTCTCAAAGGCTGTAAAGTATCAGAATAGTAACTGAGCATCTTGGAATGAATCACCTACATATGGCCCATGGAGACTTAGAAGATGGAACACGAAGGTCCTCTGCTGGGTCCATCAATTCATCCGAATCAACATTTACAACACCCCATGTAGAGGCTGATTCTGCTGAAGAGCGATCGTCGGGCATGAATACTTCACTGGCCTCAGTAAATTTGGCCTCTCGTGCAGTTCGTTTCTCAGCGTGTGATCTGTTCAGCATTTCTCGATACTGCGGCGAACTGAGAACGATTAAACAGGGAAACGAAAACGTAGAACAGAAAGCTTACTTCAAAGCCAAAGCGATGATGGAAGTTGGTTCATCTATGCGGACGACCATAGACGAGTCACGAAATATGTGCTCTGGATCGTTTAGTGGATCATCGCTCTCAGCATGTCTCGTTGGTTGTAACCAGAGACCGGATATAGCTTTAAGGATAGAATTTCGCTGAAATTCATTTCCTACAGGCCCCAGTTCCAAGTCCGAAGCAGAAGTAGGTGGTGTCAAAGTCAGATCTTTAGCCTTCACTGACGTTAAAAACGGAGATGGAGGAAGGGATATATGTCCGGGGTGGGATTGAGTCGGGGTTTCGGTGTCCTGGGCAGTAGGTGAATCTGCAACTATTTCAGGGAACGATGCTACAGGAGGAGCTGTCTTAATAGAGGCCTCGGGGGAGTCAGGTTGAAACCCGACTGAAGATTGTTGTATAGTCGTTGAAGTGGGGTGTTCTTCATCATTTCCATCGCCTTCGTCATCGGCTTCGCTGGACGAGTCGGAACTTTCACTTTCATCCTTCATAGCATCTTTGATACTATCCAAAACTTCGACTTTGGCTCTGGCAGATGCGACAGGTCGAGCTCTTTTTCCACGAATGACAGTATATCGACTTTTGGATCGCTCAGCGTCGCGACCTAGACGTTCAAAATGCTTGGCGATGTTAGATACCTTGCCACCAGTAAGACTTGGAGGACGACGAAGGGGCGGTCGAATGGGTGTCTTGTCTTTCAGACGAGAAGGTGTCTTATTCTTTGTCATTTTGTACGATTGGGCCCCTTTGTTTTGAGGAGAAGGAGGTCGACTGAAGCGAACTTCTTTTAATCTTTTAGAGATGCGTTTCTCCAGTTTCTCTGGAGACGGTCGACGAGATGCTTCTGACTCAAACATGTCCGTATATATACCGATCGGTGCGGGTATTTTACTTCCGATTTGTGTTGTTCCGGTACGACGAGCATGCGTAAGATATCTAGGAGCCACATTCGCAGCATAGCTTTGCTCGAAATCTGATGTAGATGCTTTCCTTGCAGGAAGATGATGTCGTCCTCTGTTCTTAGTTGGTTGTCGGCGTTGAATCGGCGTATAATACTCTTGCTCGCTTTCGGACATTATCTGATGAGAGGGAGGAAAGGCTGTTTTGGCTAGATCATGAACACCTTGAGGTGGAAGATAATCTTGATATTTCTTTACTAACTCTGCCACGCTTGGTTGGTAGTGAGAACGACGAGGCAGCCGTGATATCCTATGGGTTGGAGCATACTCTGCACTTCCCCCTTCCTGAAGTTTACATTAGAAATGATACGAATCTTTAAATCCGGAACTTACTCTATGCTGAGCTGGCTGGTTGTCAGAAACTATACTTTCGTCTCTTGGAGCACCAACTGTCGAGTCACTCTCAGGATCTGAGCGTAGATCGTCGGCGGACTTGCTGTCGTTCTCATCCCTAACGGAAGACTCTCCGTCTATTGAATTAGACGTAGGTTCAACCGAGTCGACACTTGTCTCCGGTTCAGATGCTTCGGATGCGGATGACGTGAATGAATCTCCCGTAAGTCGTCTTGTCTTTACAGGTCCTTCTTCAGCCTCAGAAACTGTAGAAGAAGGCAACTGAGGGTTGTCAAAGGCACCGGGTAGTTCATATCGTCTTGGCCATATAGCCCGAACAGAATCAAAAGCAGAGGTACGTTTACTATTCCTGTCGAGTGTCTGAGCCAAACGAGGTTTGGGTAGTTTGTCGAAATCTTGCTGCCACGCAACAATTTTGTCTTGTCTGTACGCATGAACTTGATTAAGAGCCAACGTGTCAGTAGGTGATGACTCGTTGTAAATCAGGTTTATCAATCGTGCGATATCCTCTTTTTCTGCCTGCGCTCGTGCAATCAATGTATTTATATCATTGCGAAGACGAGAGTCAGTCTCTTCATCACCGGTAGCAGCATCAATGCTGATAAGCTTCAAATCATCGACCAATCCGGTATACCATAAGATGTTCCGGAGATGTAGCCTTTGGAAATCAGAATTTTTCAAGTCTAGCTGAGTCTCTGGACGAACACGTATGCGGAATGGGGGGTATACGATTTCGTGCATAGGCACTGGGTCAGCTTGGAATCTCAACGTCATGCCTTTGGTAGCAAAATATCGGATATGATGTTGGTAAATATTATGTTCGCATCCAGCGCCTTGAACTAGCTTTACATCTGCTGGATAAAAGTGCAGTTCCAAGAATTTCGCAAATGAGTATCGTTGCATTTCTTCTGATACAGGTATAAACGGAGTAGCAGAGCCACATACACGACAAGCACTCCAGGTTGTAATCAAATCAGGTGCAGGGTAGTAGTTGGATCGACCAATTATTTGACCATCCCATTGCTCGACAGCCACAAAAAGCCTGGTTTCGTTGTGAACAAACACTTTACAATGTCGGGCGAGAGGCTGATCACAGCCTTTCCCGGTGCATATGGCCTTAGGATCCAAGAATTGTACGAGCGTATCGCTTACAGATTTCTCTATGAACTGCCCAAGGGTCATATCGTTCTCGCCATAAAAGGTTATGTAGTTTAACCGAGGAGCAAAACAAGCACGAACTTGGCCAACATCAGCTGTTGGTATAGTATACTCCCATAAGCTAATTCGCTGATACTTTTCTACCACAAAATCATCCCTGTTCTTTCGGAGATACCATTCCCATATACGGCGATGCTCTTCGTGTAACCACTTGACATGTTTGTAGCGACTCTCGAGATAAATGTCAGTCGCGGTCTTTATCGTGGCTAGAGGCTCTTCCGCCAATGGGCTATTTGTAATTAGCCCGTGGTAATAACTGAGCTCGTCGTGGTACCAAGAGAGGCTCCTGCAAAATAGAAAGAGTCGTCATCTACTTTTCCCGAAGGTGAAAGCAAATCCCCCGCTTCCGGAGTTCCAGGAAGATTTAGTGTTGGTAATGCTTCAATTAAAGCATTTATATCTTCTCTCTCATTGTCTTCAGGTATCCCGGTTGGATGGACAACCTGTTGTGGGGTTGACAGCGAAGGAGAAGAAGCGTTCACCATAAGCTCTTGCTTATTGGAGGCCAGTAAGCGCTCTTCTTTTCTAACTATATCATCCTCCCAAGCCATTTTGGCAGCAAGAAGCTCGTTATCAAGCTCTTTCATTCGAAGTATTGGATATGGCAAAGGGAATCTCAACGTAGCAGATACTGAAATGAATGTCTTTGTATATGGTTCAACAGACTCGTCGATCCTTCGAGTGAGCCGACGCTGCTCTGCTTCTTCATCGGGAAGATCTTCGTGTTCTGAGCCGGCCATGGACTGGGCCTTCTCTAGTTCAGTAATGGGTATTACGACGTGAGTCGGCAAAGCTGAAACATTGAAAGGGAATGCCGACGAAGATAGGTGAAGCCGAACATTAAGAGGTGGAGGAGTTGCATCAGGATTAAATTGAGGAAGAGTAATCACTGAATCTTTCCATAGGTGTGTTTCAAGTTTCAAGTTTCTTACGATGAAAATGAGAAACTTCGTAACTCTCTTTACTCTGCGCAAGATCTCGATATCTGCTCCTCGTAAAATAAGCGTGCAACCCATGTCACGATTGCAACCTTCAAACCGCATGTATGTTTTCCTCCTTCCGGGAATGAGAGGGTGATCGTACGTTTGAATTCTAAATCTGCCACAATGTCCCAATCTTGACTCGAGTGCAAGTTTGTCTATTGAAGAGAAAATATCGCCTTGTGTCATTCTGGCGACAGTCTTGATAGCAGATGGTTTCACTGTTCTGGCAACAGCAATGTTATGTTTCACTAACGCATCTAGAGCAAGTCTGGATACTGATTTTTCCACCAAGACGACATGTGGTCGGAGAGCAGCTATACGGCTTGCAAGGTTCCCAAGATATTCCTTTTCCTGACGAACTATCTGACCAAAGTGCATATACTGCCCCTCTACACGATGGAATTCCAAGGGGAATGTTACCAACATAACGCGGGGATTGTTGACAAGTCTCGACATTTGCTTATGTGCAACATTCTTTGTAATCACCACTCCGTTGACATATTCTGAGTCCTTGGGTGTACCGCCAGGAATCTTTTTAATCTTCACGTAACGTCTTACATCCATGTCTTCCCCTTGTCGATGGGGAAGTGCTGTGAAGGTCATTTCGCGAGCTATCCGAAGTGCCATACGCAACAATGATTCTTCCCAATCCTTAATATTGGGAATTTGTTCGCTGGTTAGCATCTGGCGCAACATGATTTTGAGATGAAGCATAGAGGTAAGGTTTAGTTCCTGGGCGTAGCTAGTGAAGCATTAGAACCGATACAGTAGTATGCTAATGGCGTAGCCACTTACGCAGTGCTTTCTCGCCGCGTTCGCCAACCTGGTTCCCCATTCACCACACTGTCGAGCCTACTATGTACACGGCTACGGATAAATGGGGTTGCGACCTCTAAATCACCGTAAGGTGCCGCTCCGGGACGTGATCTGCTGGTCGCTCTGGGGCTATCAAGGAAATCAGGAGAACCAACTGGGAACTGTATCGAGCTGGTGGGAGCCTCGATATTGATAGGTTTCGTAACTGAAGACTCCACCATTGGCTTGGATCCGGATGTAGTAGGTGAACCTTCCTGACTGAAAGATGGAATGTCGTCTGTATCCTTGTCTTCATCTGTAACAGCTCTCCTAAACGGGGCAGGGTTATCTCGAATAGACTCCCAGACACCATCTTCGCGCTCCCTTAGGTGAGGTGTGACAGGAAGCGATTCACTACCCTCAGAGCCGTACATGGGCCTGTGAGTCTCTGCAATCGAATACAAATTAAACGGTTCATCAGTACGTCCAAAAAGCTGGGAGGCTGCAAACGGAGACTGTGGATGATACCCTAAACCTGCAATCGTATCGTTCCCCAGCTGATGTGCGGGGAATGCACTTGTGACAGAGGAAACGACGGAGCGCCTGTCATCTTCATCTTCATCCACCTGGGCAAGTTTCTCTAAACAGAGGTTGCAAACCCGCACCATGCCATCTTGTCCAAATCGTGTTCCCTTGATGATATTGGACGCACAACGTGAACAGAAAATCTGGCCTAATAAATTTGATCTTTATAGGAAAAACGGAAAGCACAACAAGTCTTACCACAAATACGACAATGATGTTTTCGCCTCCAGGTCGTGAATACACTCTTACAATCATAGCATTCTTTACAATTCTCGTCGTCCATCCAATAGTCACGAGAGAGCCCTGAAACAGTATGAGACTAAATTGACGATGAAAAGGTCAACAACACTCACCCTCACCCCGCAGTCTTCTCATTACTTTAGAAACCGAGCCCGAACGGTGCAAGCTTGCAGCAGTCTTTATACTTCTTGCATCGTCCTGAATCGGAAACCCAGGGATAGAAGTTCCGAACGGAAGGCTCTCTCCAGGTTCAACGCAGGGTGAATAAAAGCTACCCCTACGTGAAGGCGATCGATCATATTCAGTGGTGAAACTAGGAAGCTCAGATCGTGCCGGCGTTAATGACACAAGTGGCGGTGCTGCCTGAGCTGGAGCAGTGACCAAGGGCAAAGGTCGATCGGTAGACTTCGCAGAAGAGTAGCTACTCTGAGTCTGTGCAGCAGAGTATGATGGTCGTCTCTGCTCTGATGCAGGCGTTAACCCGAGGGCTGGGGCACTGGGATTGGAAGTTGTAGATGAGTGTGCAACAGTGACCGCTGACTGTAATGGAGCAGATAAAGTATTTTTCATTCTGGAAAATAAGGACGTGACTAAGGTATATGATGTTTGGTCGTTCTCATCCTCTTCAGAGAATGGGTTAAAGGACGTTAAGCTGGTTACATCATCTGCAAGTTTCGTGCTGCTTCTGGATCTCGACGTTTGACCGGGGTGTCCGGGATTGAGCGAGCCCAATGAGAGGGCAGGCGAAGAAGTGACATTGGGAGACTCCATTATAAACGAGGACAAGAGTACAGTCAAGTCTCCCGAGAGATGCTGCGAAATATGTGCATGAGGAAAGATTACAACATATAGGAAGCTTATATAAAAGGAGCTTCTGGTGGACCTTTGCACGGTAACTAAATTCGGTCACGTGCAATACATTCCACCTCTATTATAAGTACTACTATTAGTTCCGATGCCGTGGATACTCAACTGGAGTGGAAGCTCTTCCAGATGGTTCACTGTGACATGAATTGGGACATATGGTTTGGATCGTGGAGCTCTAGAGTTTTAAACGCCCATGAAGCGCCTCTAAAATGAAAACCAAGATCAATCACAAATTATTTAATATTTAGAACCAATTTAGAACTTAACCTTGACTTAGCCAGGTGCCTAGATTTCAAATTCAGAATTTAACTTGTTTGTATCTATTATGCTGTAGCCTCCTTAAGTCACGCACATAGGCACGTGTACTCCACTGTCTAGTTATCTGCTTAAGTACAGTGGGTGATTGACTTCCTGCTCGTTCCATAAAGAACGACTGTGTCATTAATTGAATCTCATACATAACTCCTGTTAGGTTCCTTTGAGTACTTTTTATACGTGTGAGTTCAGCCTTACCTACTATTACATCATATTTCTTTACTTTGACTAACGCTGGCTATTCCATTCAATACAGATAACGTTTCCCAACCATGGACGACGACGATGCTGATTACATGCAAGGTAGCGACGATGAGGTGAATATAGCGGCTATTTTATTTATATCCTGAATAAGACGCAATGTGTAGGATTACGACTTCACCTACTCTGATGGCGACGATGCGAACGAGTCAGGGAGTATAGATGTCGAGAATATGTACTATAAGGCAAAATGTTGACTTATCAATACTTCGATAAATATCGATATCTAACTTCAATTTATAGCTAAGAAGGAAGATAGCCCGGAAGGAGCTCTCAAGGAGTTTAGAGCAATCGTAGACCAGGAGGAGGAGAAAGGCGATTGGTGTGTAGCGTCCAGCTTGACAGCTGTTCATAGAGCCTGACCATCAATATTAGGGGATTCAAAGCATTAAAACAATCCACTAAACTTCTGTTTCTTCATCTGCGTCGACCGAATGATGCCTTAAAGACGTATCGAGAACTTTTGACATACACCAAGTCAGCAGTGACGCGTAATTATTCAGAGAAAACTATCAACGGCATACTGGACTACGTTGGTGGCGGAAAAGGTGGTGTTGTAGAAGTCGATATTCTAGAGAAGTTCTATGAAGCAACCAAGAAAGCCCTTGAAGAGGCAAAGAATGAGGTAGATCGCTTTCTGGTCGTGATGTTATCGTACTCAATTGCATTACCTCTTCAGCGACTCTCCGTCAAGACCAATCTCAAATTAGCTAAACTGTGGCTCGACAGAAAGGAATACGGTCGGTTATCGAAGGTACGATCGGTACACAAAACTTATCAATCTATTCCCTAATGCGACTGTAGCTTATTCGAGAGCTCCATAGCGCCACAACTTCAGGTGATGGTGACGATCAATCACAACGTGGCACTCAGCTACTTGAAATTTACGCCTTGGAAATTCAAATGTACAACGAAATGCGAAATTTCAAGAAATTGAAGGTAACGACGCAAGCTTGACTTCAATTCTCATTATTTATACTGGATGATAGGAAATATATAACGCAAGCAACGCTGTTCGTTCTGCTATACCACATCCTCGAATTATGGGTGTTATCAAGGAGTGTGGTGGAAAAATGTGGATGGGAGAACGTTTGTGCCATGCAGTCGTTTCGATTTTCGTTAATCAGGCATACACACAGGCCAATGGAATCGTGCAAGCGAAGATTTCTTCGAGTCCTTCCGAAATTATGATGAAGCTGGTTCACCACAACGCATCCAAGTGCTGAAATACCTCGTGCTTGCAAATATGCTCACAGGTAGTGAGGTCAATCCATTTGACAGCCAGGAGACCAAACCGTAAGCAGATTTACTTTCTTCTCTAGCATACTTTACGATTTTACCACCTAGATACAAAACGGATCCTCAAATTAAGGCAATGACGGATCTGGTCGATGCTTACCAACGCCGTGAAGTTCATCTGGCTGAGAAGATATTGCGAGGTGCCTGTCTTCTAAACACGACCAGAGTATTCTATATTTACAGTTACTCACAGACAATCGTTCTACAATCATGGATGACAGCTTCATTCGAGCTTACATTGGAGAACTGCTTCGTAGCCTACGGACGCAGTACCTGATCGATCTCATCAAGCCCTACACAAGATTGGAACTATCGTTCTTGGCAAGGGTAAATGTGCGATACATAACTGTTTATATAATGCTGACACTTACTCCCGCAGCAACTGAACGTTGACACGACGGAAGTTGAGGAACTCCTGATCGGCCTAATTCTTGAGGGTAAGGTAGAAGGCCGAATCGACCAAGTGGGAATGAGACTTGAGCTTGATAGCAAGTAAGTATTGAACACAATCTAGTCTGTAATTTAACTAAATGACTGCATTATAGGCAAAGTTTGGAAAGGAAACGGTATGCTGCTTTGAGCAAGTGGACGGAGGCACTTGAGGGTGTTCACAGTGCTGTGGTAGGAAAACTGGCGCCATCTGGACGAGGAGGGGATCCAACTTTGGGACCGGAAACCTTTAGTCTGCGCGAGGAGAGATGGAGTTAATTCACGACTTTTGTGTGCCGTGTGCTTGACGTCCGTTTTCATAACCTGTGTAAGATAGTAACATGAGACAGTCGCGGCCATACTAACTAGAAGATAATCCAGCATTCGAACATCATAAAATTGATAAGTATTATAAAGAGAACTAAGGTAGTCTTGTAAAAGAATTTTGATGAGAATCTTCATACAAGGAATATGTCTAATAAAACTTACATATTAGAGAGGTCGAGGGAAAGGCTTCCACTCGTAGTTCCAACCAGAGCGTGCCGGTGTATCGGTTGGAGGTCGCAACTCTCGAGGGAATAAGCCACGTATCCGGCCCTCCATAATGCGAAATTCTGCAGTTTTCAGTGACTTCAATAACTCCATTTCCGCAGGGAGGCGCTTTTTAGGATCCTCCGGCTTGTTGGCTTCAATATAGAGCGTGTTGTCAATCCTCGCAAGCTCGTCCATAGCGTTCTTCATACATGCAAACTTCCTCTCGAGCTCCGCCTCCCGCCTTTTGCGCTGGTGCCGTAAGAACAGTTTCCACGTGCGTTCTATTGTCTCATGGGCTTGTACGGATGGAATAGCACGTTGAATGGCATGACCAACATCGGGACGCCATGTGCCCACGGGCGTAGCGCGATTTCGTAGATTTCCGGGATAAAGAGCACGTCGAATATTTTCTTTTTTGGGATCCACGGACGTCTCTGGTCTGCCTCTGGGCTTTTCTACTGCATAGTTACGCACAGAGACGCGGGAGATAGGGCGAGGAATAGTCACTCGAGAGAACTTGGGTAGCAATGAAGACATGGAGAAGTTGTAATTGAGGCCAACAGTTTTTGGTCTGTTTGCGACACCCAGCGGAAGTGAGCACAGATTCCCACGGACCCACCAACTTTTGTTACATTCTCGTTCCATCTTCACTAGCACTCGCAACTGCCATGCTGGGCTTACTTTGTCGCCCATGTCGCCCTGTGCTGGTATGCCTCCTTGTACGTATGTGCTAGCTTATGTCTTATCGTCTTGTCAGGATGCCTTCGTTCACACCCGCCAATTCAGCGCAAGTAACGCTCTGCTGGCACGGAAGCAGAAGACTACGATTCGGGTACCGTCAAAGCAAGCACTAGCCTCCAAAGCGCGCAGAAAAGCTGCTGCTGCTGCTATTGAGGATGCCAAGCAGCAAAAACTTACACTCCAAGAGGCTATTGCAGTTCTACGCGTGAGTGGTGTCTGCATTCCTGGTATCGTTCGATATCCTAACAAGACGCCAGTCCGTTGAAGTTGCTTCACCTAACTGTGCGTATGAGCTATTCGTCAAGACCGATTTTGGAAGCGGTACAACTGTACCCAAGGGTCGCGTTACTCTCCCTCGTGAACCGAAATCCAACAAGACGGAGGAAACAGTTCTTGTATTCGCGGAAGGACGACTTGCGGATGAAGCCAAGAAAGCTGGTGCACATATTGTTGGAGGGGTGGAGCTTATTGACGGTGTATGTGTTCAAAATTATGCCCATCTAGCCTCACCAACATTGTTCAATTACCTAGATTCTTGATCGTCGTATTCGAGCAACAACTATCCTTTGCACACCTGCGTTAGTCCGGGCTATTGCGCCTAAATTAGGACGTTTTCTAGGTCCACTGGGGTTAATGCCTTCGGAAAGGAGAGGCACAGTGACAGAAAATATCGCGGAGTATATTCGACGCATGAACGAATCAAACGAATGGAGAGCAGATCGTCACGGTTACATCCGCCTTCCAATAGCAATGGTAAGCGGATCATAAGTTTTATGCGTTGAGTAGCTAGCTAAATGTGTTACTCAGATGGATTACCCCGTCCATGATGTAGTTGCGAACGTAAAGGAATTCATGACGTCGGTAAAGAAGGCGACAGGGAATACCAGGGAGGATGACGCTGCTCGCAAGAACAAAGTTATAGGTGCTAAGCCAAGTAAGCTTTCGCTTAATCTGAGACTACGCATTCCTAATACATTTTGTCAGAAATTCCAATTTTGAAGGTTATGCTTAGTTCTCGTAAGGGACCAGGCATTCGTATATCTGATTATTAGACTATACGCCAGAGTAGTGGTGGATACATTATTTAATACACTGTAGTCAAAGCAAAGCGTGAACGGATAAAATATCAGCACTAACATCTGTCTAAATCATTAAACAGTTAAGTCATTTTACTTTGCTTCCTTTTATCCTTTCGTTTTTCTTTAATATCCGCAGCAATGTCATCGTAAGCTGCCCTTTGTTTAGGTTTGCGCGCACTTTTGCGCTTACCGATATCATACCCTTTTCCTGAGCCATATGCTACCGTATCACAACGTTCTTGTGGCGGATTCTTTGATTCATGAGGGAACAAGTCGCCCCATGATGATTTGCGAGCGTCGTAGAAAGGCTGTTTACCTTGCGATTTAGGAATAGTCATTCGCATAATTTTCCCTGAACATATCTTAGTGTTAAAGGTATTCAATGTAACTAAAATTCATACCTTCCGCAGTACAACTATCTAGAATAATGTGACCACTCCTCTTCAATGGAGCAAAGACAAGTCGAGGCCAGTAGTACGCTTCTTGCCGCAAGGCGATTTCTAAATCTTCATCTGTTTGAGGTCGCTTATATGTTACAGAAGTAGAGTCGGCTATCCCAGCAGCCTGTGGAGAAAGAGCCTCATGTTCATCATGCCAAACAAGTTCACGAGGATGTTGTCGCTCGTTTTCCCTTGCCTTCTCGGTTTCGCCTACAAGGCCGACCCGACCAACCTTAGAATTTGTACGGGTAGGACGAGTTCCACGACGAATGACAACATACGAGTACTCGATGTCTTCATGACCAAGACCAGAATGCTTCGTCTTTCGAACAAATGGAGGACGTTGTAGACGCTGAGAGAACCCACAGACCAGACGAATGGCCCCGGGAACATAAAGGGGACATGCCCCGTCATGAGGGCACTTGTCATCACTTGTTAATATCCTTCATAATTTAGAACAGTTAAAGGCAACTTACGGGAGCAACTACATGTGAGCCGTGAGTAGAACGAGTTTTAAGCTCAGCAGCTTGATCTTCGAGCTCTGCACTTTCAAGCTCAGTACTTTCCTCCGTAACTTCAAGTTCTTTTCGTCCCATCTTTAACAAGTATTCTCGTGCCTCGGCCACAGCTTCGAACCCTGCTTTAGTATTGTGGTCGATGATTACCTTACAAATGAGGAAAGCCTTAGTAACAACTCGACACAAAAAAATTTAAGTTACCAAAGTGTGAGCTCCGCTCTCCCACATCTCGTTTACCATTTTTTTCCTGTCCAATGGTGTCGGCAAAGATGCAAGCATGAATGCCGACATAGCTAGCGTTTTTTTATCATCGAGATCAGCATTTGCATGCGCTTCTGGTAAGGATTTCTTCCAGGCAAAATTGATAGAATTGATTTCAACATCTAGACCTGGTCAAGTATCATGAAGGTATGCGTAAGAAATACTTACGTTTCATTAAACGTTTTCCTATGGACACCAGTCCTAGACGCCTCTCGATAGCCATGTAGGATTTCACTGTTGAATTGGCAAGTTCAAGATATTCGTTCTCACATGCGTCGTCGGTGTTGACTTTTTGGAAAGAATACCCAGAGGCCCTGTTGACCCGGTAAGTGCATAGCTCTAAAGTAGAATGAAACAAATAAACCAGAAACCGCTGCCTGTTCCTGCACCCCAATCAATAACGTGCTCTATCTCAAAGTCCGGACCCATTCGTTTCTTTAAATGGCAGAACACAGAGTAAATAGCTGAATAATGGGCTGGTAATGCAATAGTTGCAAACGCCGTTCCATCGCGTTCACTGTGTCGACCGGCTTGTTCTCTAGAACGATATCGAACACTATATTGAGTATCCCAGGTGCCGTCTTTGTTCTTCTCCGAGTCATTGGCGAATAAGCGTTTAGCGTCGGCATGGAGTTGAGGCCGATCAGCCTCTTTAAAGAATTTAGCTTTAATTTCCAACTTACAAAAAGTACGACTTACCAGCAATGAGAACATTAATAGACGACTGAAGTTGCGTAGGAAGGGTGACTGATCTAAAATCCTGGCTTCCGAAGAGTGCTGCAGGTGATTTTTTTGATAAGTCTTCAAATTCGACTTCGTCATCCGCCGAAACAAGATCTGTTATGGCATCCCCATCCATAGGAAGAACCTCGAGCTCTCGTTTTTGTGGGAGACGCATCTTGTAGTTTAGTAAAGAGATGTCCATATCTTGGAGCAAAGCCTGCATGCTGGAATCTAATTCCAATGGGGCATTTGGACGAGGAACATGTGATGTCGATGAAGAGCTGAAAGTGTGGGCAATAGCAGGGCGGGCTGCTATAACGCAAATGCGCTGGCGACTTGCTTGCAGCATGAAAAAAAGTAAAGATTGAAATAAGCAAAGAGTGGAAGAGTGCAAACACGACAGGTGTTCCAATTCACTGGACCTGTCCAAGACTTGGTAGTTAAATAGGGCTGCTCAATTCTTAGATCGCGAGGTTTTGGGTCGCGCTGCACATTACTGAATTTGGGCATTCGCTCCATATTTGGAATTGACCGTGGCTATGCACCATTGCCGGATTCAAAGTCCGCGCGGCACACCTTCAATTCTACTACAGTATTATATTTCTTAGTTCACTGTAGTTTTATCAACTTTAATCACCTCTAGTTTTGCAAATAAATCTTCTAACTTCACAATACAATTTAGTATCTTGTTTTGTTTATGGAAAATTGAAGTGTACGGGACAGAAGGCCCTGAAAAAGTATGGAATTTGTTCTTTCCTTCCTTCAACAATTACAAAAATGCATATATACTTTAAGTACAGCATAAGAGCTACATATAAATGTTAATTTTATAAGTAATGTTCAAACCCATGCATCTATGATGTCTTATTTATAAAGCTCTAACTTACAAGAATTTGACAAGAATTGCAATGATCCATTTACACATTTTCCTATAGAAAAATATTTATGTGAAAAATTTTCAGTTGTTTCTCATTAGATATATTTCAATAATTCAACTGATGGTTGTGCACTTTGGTGCACACAGAAAGTATTTTGGTGCCCTGAGTGACTCTTGAGATCTAGAAGGGGACAGGCAGTAGCCATGAGAAGAGCTCAAACTTATTACTAATCAAGGGGTTCCTGCTGTTTTAGCTTCACTAACAGCCATATCTTTATGCTCAACTTCATTTGACATTTCTAAAAAATATGGTGTAATTTGAAGCCAGAACCATTGAAATACTCAATGAAGTCGCCCAAGGCTTATTTTTGGTGGTTCAACCATGGTTGATCGCTTCCAACATCTATCAAACATATTCAGACTCAGAATGCCGACACCTAAATCAGGTAACCATTGCCTAATTTGTTTTGGATGTTGTGCGACCCAAAACCTTGCGATCTAAGAATTGAGCAGCCCTAATGTGAAGCAGGGGGTCAGAGTCGGTTATTTAAACAGGTTGCTATTCTTATTCCGGAAAAATAAGCGTGCTCCTTGACACCGCTGGCCAGCAACTATTTTGCGGTTGGCAAAATCCATACAAAACTGACCTCAATAACTATAAATATTGACATACAATATTCCCTGTAGTAAAATGATGGCTATTGTCCAGGCTCCTAAAACCATCCTCTTGTATCGTGAGACATTCCTCCTTATGTTTTTGTAGAGGCAAACATCCATCAATATTTATTCAGGACAAACAAAAACAAGGAGGAATGCTCGCAATAGAGAGGCTGGCACAACTGGTTTCTGAAATTTGTCTGTGAACCCTTTTCATCAACAGGGACATTGACAGCTGCACTTGCAAACTTTTTTTCTTAAAATGACAGATTCAACACTTCTGTCATTTTAAGAAAAAAAGTTTTGCACCTGTGAAAATGCACTGGCAAAATTAAACATTTTCACAGAAGTAAAACTTGCGCAAAATGTTGACTTTGCACCAGTTTTGATCAAGCTAAAATTAGAACAAAAAGATACATTTGTATTAATGGAAAATATGTACAAAAGGTAACATGTGTCACAGATTTTGCACTTGACAATAGCCATCATTTTACTACAGGGAATATTGTATGTCAATATTTATAGTTATTGAGGTCAGTTTTGTATGGATTTTGCCAACTGCAAAATAGTTGCTGGCCAGCAGTGTGAGCAAAGATGCTGACCACCTGAAGTAGTCAGCATCCAGCATCCAGCTGAGCATAAATCTCAACCCATGGATTAGTAATCAAGAACTTGGCTCCTTCAATGCTCACCAATATTGTGACTTGCAAATGCATACTTGCATGCAGGCTTCACATTCTGTTTCTGCTTAAACATCTCTTTCTTCCTGTCTTAGTCTTATGTCAGAAGGAGCTAGGGCTGCATACTGTAACTGTATATATGGTATATGGTACAGGTTGTACAGTATTATGAAGTTCTGAGTGTGGTATTCAATAATTCACTGTAGTCATAATTTGGTTGTGCCATAATTCCAGAGTGTTGTAATTCCTAAAACTTTTGTTTTTCTCATTTATTTCCACATATATAGGTACTATTACATATAAGAACTCATGTGTATGTTTTTAAACAAATATATACTCTATTATTTTCATTTTATAGCTCATTTTCTGTTGTCAATGTCATGTTGTTTTTATTTTATTCATTCCTTTTCATCCAATGGAATGTCATTACAACTGATAGATATTGGCATGAATTAGACATGCCCAGGCCATCTGCTAGTTATTCCTTACTAATCCATTTGACATGTAGTCAAATAAGTAATTTGAATTCAATTACATCTACTACATAGTACATGTTGTATCCACATACAAAGAGTGTATAATATTCAGGGTTTACTCACAGCAATAATAACAGGTGAAAAGATATGCCCAACTCTTTAACATGGAAGAATGCTAGGGAGTTGGTGCACCAATGTGCTGCTCACTGTTCAGAATGCAGGCTGGTGAGCAGAAGATCATGCAGAATCATAGGAGGACTGTAAACAATGAGCATATGTCTGTAGTTTCAATACAAATCCTGGAGTGAATGAGGGGGACTCACCAAAAACTCACCAGTTCTAATATCACCCAAGTCCATGTGCCATGGCAGTGATTGAGATGGTACGGAATCGCAGGGGGACTGTAAACAATAAATATTTATCTGTAGTATCAATAGAAACCCTGTAGAGGATGAGGACTCACCAACAACTTGCTGGTTTTAACCAACTTGAGCCCATGCACTGCTTCAACATTGTTCCACCCTTCCCCTCACAGCTCAGACCTCACCAGATCATTATTGTCTTGTATGAACAAAACTGTGAAACATTGTATGGTAGTTTTGAGGAAGGGGGAGACAGGAAGAGCAGAATATGAATGGATGAGGGAAACCTGGTTGGAAGCAAGGGGTGCACACTTAAGAAATTAATGCAGCCATACATATATGTATGTACATGGAACCCTTAGTGGATGCCAAGGGAATCAATGGGACTTAGCAGAATTTTATGATGTTCATACACCAAGCTCTGTGTTCTGTTCTGCAAATGCTTACTATATGGACTATACATGACTTGTACATGCATTGCAGATGTCCTACAAACTAAGAATTTCATCTTAATATTGGGTTGCATTAGTAATATTCACACACTATGTCATAAATGCCTGGCACATGACAAGAAGCACTTTTTGCATGATCTCACATGACCATTGCATGCCAGGCATGACTTTTCATTTTTACTGAGGGTAACCCATGGGTATCCTGGGCTCAACCCATACCCATACCCATGGGAATGGGTATGGGTTTGCATTAGGACTGTACACCATCACCATACAATACAGTTATATGGTACCTGTATATATGGACCTGTAACCATCCTGTTGAGGCTTTAGACAATACTTGATATGGTACAGTTTTGACCATAAGGAAACCATATGAATATGGCCATATTACAGTCATATACAGTCATACAGTACACCTTGGTGAATTCATGGTTAGTACTTAAATTTAAAGAACATTTCAGGCTAAAATCAGTACAATTATGTTTCAACTTTGAATAAGTCTTCAGACTTCTCCAATTGCTTCCCCTCATTGCCTGCCTGCTCTAAAGTCACATGCTGCGTGTCAGCACCATCAAAGTCCTAAACAGGATATTCCCTTGTGGGTCATTGCTTGCATTTTGTTTCATCTCCTTGTAAATGGACCACCACCATGTCCTCCTGCTCACTGCTTGCCTTTCGTTCTTTCCACCACAAGCTCCTCAAATGCCAGGCTGAAATCCTCGAAAAATGCATTGACAAATGACAATATAGACATGTTGGGTCCACTGATGACACTATGGATGTGCAGAGGATAGGGTGAGTACTTCTGTTTGGCACATACTTGCTTTATAACCACAACCTCTACAACGCTGCACAGGTTATCTGACCATATTTGCATCTCTTCATCTCTTAGTGACACATTTTCCCCACATCTGTCATGTCTCAAGCCAAAGTGTTTTCCATTCTCATGCACCTTTATGACTTACCTACTGTTACGATCTGAGCTGGTCTTGTGATGTCTTCTGGTCTTGTGATAGATTGTATCACGTGACTTGTCACTACACTTGTAAGTCGTATGATGAAGTCAAAGTCTAAACAGCAATAACGTAGAGTTATTCACTAATGGACTTGTGGCTATCTCACAACAACGTTTGAGATGTGATCGAGGAAGTAGCGGTGTTCTGGGTCTGAGGTGGTCTCAATGAGAATAGAGAAGGTTGGCCAGCTATATTGGATGATAGCTAAACTAAGATCAAGCTGAGGAAGCTTGATCGGAATACATGAGCTATTTATACAAAAGAAGCATGGTCCGTTCATGGAAGGTATGCTACTATAAATAAGTGTCCGTGACTTGCCATGACTTGGCAGAGGTCTATAAATAAATGCGCAGCAGTATCAGTAAGTGGATCCGAGGAGATAAAGAAAGTCCGTGCTCGTAGTATGACAAACCAGAGGAGTGGGGTCGGGGATGATGAGTAAGTGTGTAGTTATAAATAGAAAGGGATCAGTAAGTAAAAGGATATAAATAGAAGGGTCATGTGAAAAAGAGGTAGTCTGGCGGGGTTGAGATGGAAAAAGTGTAACACCTACCCTCACAAGTTGAACAAGGGCTGCAGACCCTTTGTAGATGTCATGGACTTATGGTAGCCTCAGTAACTGTTAGTACTCGGTGTCTTGCTATGTCACCTATATATAGTGTCTATTCATTGATGCTTGAGATTTTGCTCTCACTCTATAGCTGTGTCTTTTGCAGTCTCGCCTGGTGCTTCCACCATACTCACTGTACACTTGCTAATGTTTTCCACCTTCAGTGGTGGCTGCGTAGCTACATGGTACAGCTCTGGTAAGCTTTTTAGTTAATGACTAACACACATTATACTAGTTCATTGGTATTTGTATTACACAAATCGCTTGGCTCTTTGCAGATGGCTACACATGATGCTTAAGTGCACCCTCGTGTTGTCACGACTGTGCCCCTAGCCTGACTTGGCAGCAGAGTATGAGAGGGTGACTGTGGAGAAGTGAGGGGTGAGTATGAGATGAAAGCAGAGAATGAGAACTCAGGGGGTAGGACTTTGGCCTCAGCTTATGTGCTACACCCCTGGGATTCCTGGTCCTAGATTTCAGAGTAAGGGCAAGCCCTTTGGAGAAGACAAGAGACAGAAGACGAGAGGTGTAACTCAAGTCAGATGAAAGGGTGAGGACATAGTTCAATACGAAACTAAAGTCTAAGTACAAATCAAGTACTACTTAAATACTAGAGACTCGGAGTAAGTAAAGGCCGCTGGCCAAGGCCAGCGGAGAAGTACGGTCAGGGTAGGCATATGTAGAATGAAGACTATAACTAATTAAACATAATAAAACACATCGGAGAAGTGAGTGCATATGGCAGTGTGAAGTAAAACAGATAGTGGCACACTTAAGAATGATAAGTGACTCACTACGAGATGTATACTACATTACTGAGGGGATAGCTCAGTAGAACAGAAGAAAGGAAACAAAAGTAATCTATGTACAGTAAGCAATAAGTAATACTAAGAATGTAATCAAAGTTCGGAGTAAACAGAGGTAAAGGCAGAGTAAAGGCATAGGAGTCTGGAGGTAGGCAATATGGGATATGACATGTGTTCTCATTCCTCAATTTATGAACAAGAACGCTGTATGTACGCAGCGCATACAATGGCAATAGCAACTATACCTTAGTTGAAGCCTATGACCATAAACCCCTGGTCTCAGGGACTAAGAGAGTGCCACATGCTGCACAACTGAATTACAACCCTTTGAGAGATGCTTTCATCCATACGCATGAGCTATTGCTTATCACAAAGCAATCAATACACACCTTCTCCAGCTAATATATGTTTGCATGAGTAATCAAAACCAATGCAAACCCATGGGTTTAGCTGCTTCTTACTTGTTCAATAATATATTCAGACTGATGCAAGAGGTCAATTTAAGCATTCATAGGCTTGTTTTAAATATATAGCTGAGGGCCATTTCTGTACAAAATCCAGTACCAATCCAAAATGATTTGAAAGAGTTACAATAGCTTAAGTAGAAATTATATGTGTAATCAAATAAAAAAGAAAAGTTAAATAATATATTCAGACCAATTCATGTGTTGATTTAAACATTTGTGGGCTTGTTTTAACCATATTGTGGAGTGCTCTTACCATACAAAAATTGACACAAATTCAATGGATTTGAAAGAGTTACCATGGCTTGAATCAAAATTATACATAAAAAGGAAGGTTAAATAATGCATTCAGACCGATCCATGCAGTCTATTTGAATGTTCATAAGCTTGTTGTAACCACATTGTGGAGGGCTTATACTGTACAAAAACTGATATGAACTTGGATAGATTTAAAAGAGTTATAACAGCTTGAATAGAAATTATAAATGTATTCAAATAATAGAGAAAGGTTAAATAATATATTCAGACTGATTCATGAAGTCTATTTTAATGTTTGTGGGGTAGTTTTAACTGCCCTTACCATATAAATACTGATATGAATTCAAATGGATTTGAAAGAGTGACAACAGCATGAATAGAAATTATAAATACATGGGAAAGGTTAAATAATACATTCAGACCAATCCATGTGGTCAATTTCAATGTTCATAGGCTTGTTTTAAACACATCAAGGAGGGCATTTACCATACAAAAATCAATACAAATTTGAAGTAATTTGAAAGAGTTACAAGAGGTTTAAATTTACTATGCCATTCTGATTTCATGACTCAACCTCAGCCCAACCCTGCAGGCTGAACAAAATTCAAAACTTGCTCAGTGATATCAAAATGTGTACATAAGTAATGTGAGGTCTTGTTAACATATATATAACTTTCATAATGACATTGGTATGATTATTGAACTAATATATTGTACACATGGGTACCTATGGGTTACAGGTGCCTTGAAGATGACCCATACCTCTACCCACTAGTAACCATACCTGTGACCCATGTGGGTATGGTGTACCTGTGCTGTTGCCTAGATGTAATTCCAAAGTGCTGCTCTGCTCATTTGAAGTGACTCATAAAAGCTTGTCACATTAACCCCTTCACTTGACTTATGTACAAAAATGGGTATAGTATTTGTTTTGTTTATGTGAGAGTGTGTGTGTGGTGCATATTTTTCATTTACATGTTAGCATGGCCACAACATAAATACTGGGGGACATGGCTCACAATGCTTGATGCTTTGAAATTGCTTTGAAATTCATAGTTCATACATTCATAAAATCACACATAATATATATTGTAACAAGTAATAGCTTTGTCTATTTAAATGCACTACAGAATAATAGTTCTAAAATACTATATATCTTACTCTGGGTTTACAAGTGACAAGTTGCATGTTTTCACTTCAATATTCAGCATTAAATGGATGTTAAGATAAAATACCTCTTACTCCCTTGCCTCTTGTAAGTGTTAGAATTCTCTGTGAAGAGAAGATAAGAGAAAGAACTGACAGAAAATAGGCTATAAAATAAAAAGAACAGAGCATATGTTTGTTTAAAAACATACACATGTGTGTGTAGATGTTAATAGAAATGGCATACCATACATATGCTATCTCTCCACTTGCACCTTCTGTTTAAATATACAACAGAACACTAATGCCCCTGAAAGATATTAATTGGTATTAATTTCTGTCCACAAACCTGAAGGAGTATGGCACACCATGCTCATAATTTGCATGCATGAGCTATTTGTGCTATTATATTTGCTTTGTGCAGGTAGTGCTTCATCAGTAGTAGCCCTGAAAGAATGTCAGAGAGACACAAATTATCACTGGATGGCTGAAGTAGTGTTTGTTATTGAGGGAGAGATGGTAAACATCAGCAAAACATGTAAATCTTTCATGTGTCTTTGTCTTTATTGCTGGTATTTTGCATTGAGAATTTTGATTTTGATGTCTTTCACATTATTTCAGGGTCTTTTTGTTGCTTTAAATTTAGTACATTGTTATTAAAAAGTTGAGTATGCCCAAATTCACAACTTCACCTAACCAAATAACTTTTAGCCAGTTAGAATTACTTGCAATTATAACATCACATTTAAACTTTGGGTAATCAACAAAGTATTACTACTAGCACACACTTGACAATAAGACAATAAGCATATATAGTACACTGTGTGATAGGATGAATTGAACAAGCTTTTGAAATCAGGTAATTATCACTGCAACATGGTTTTCAAAAATCACTAGTTTCACAGAAAACACACATTCAAGTTCAGTTGCATACTTGGGAATTGCTTCACAACACACACACAATCAATGATTCAAGTTAAGTTGTATACTTATGGCCTTTCTTGCAGAACTTGATCTGCCCCAACCCTTCTAGCAAACTCTTGGCCCAAGAAATCAAGTATGAAGTGAGCACCAGTTGAGACTTGGTCAAGAGTTGAGACATAACTTTTCAATCTCCATTTTAAGTCTCAATAGAATACTGGGTACCCTGTGAATCCCTGTCTGATGTTCTCACGACTCACAACCCCCACTCTGACCTGTGCCTATGCTTTGCTCACCTCCCTTTGTGCTCCTGTCTGAAGCTTGCTGAACTGTAGTACACAACTTTCAAACCTGCCTTTTAGTTTTTGGATCTGTTCTGTGTATTCATTAAGCTGTCTGTTTCCCATGGTTGAAGGTGCTGTCATCAAGTTTATTCCCAGCTGCTAGAGATACTGTTATCAGATGTGCTATCTCTGTTCTCACCATGGTGCTGCCTCAGTCAAAACCTCTTGCTTCAAGATGTGCTCATGCTTTGAAACTTTGGCTGGTCTATATCCCTGCTTGTTACATAAAGCATATACTACTGGCTTGAAGGTCATTTAGGACCAACCCAAAATGCTGACCATTTTGAATGCAGTGGACAGATGAGGCAACATCATGATAAGGCTAGACAGATAAATGAAACAGGTATGTGTTATGCTATCAGTCTCATAGTTATGTTCATTTTAGCTATGTGTATAGGATCTAATTGAAGCACCCAAATGCTAATGAGGACTTTGAGCAGTAATCCTATTGGTCATGTAAAAAAAATCTCTTGCATGCTTTATTGTATAACTAGAAATTTCAATAGACTCTTTATGCATTTTGCTATGCCACTGGAACAAAGGAGATCCTGAGTAGTAGGTACAGGTTTAAGGATAAATCTTCTTGTGTGTTATCTGAGCCTGAATGATTCATTAGCTGTAGTTGCTTGTCTATAGTACATTTTATTGATTTGTTTTGAATCTATTCTTACCTGAGCAAGATAATTACAGCATGAAAAATGGTATTTAATGCAGTCTTTGGATATTGTGTGTGTCTTTCACTGTAGTTGAAAATACAAGATGTTGTTAAAAGACCTATAAAAGACAAGACTATGCTTTAAATGCAAATGGACCTAGCTTTTAAAGACTGTAGAATCTTTGGTCATTTTCAGTACTTATGAGTATTTTAGGTCATTTTCATCTTTCTAAAGATGCCTAAAGACATGGGAAAGCTATGCATGTTTTGCTGATGAAAACAGAAATATTTATGAATGTGCATATTAATATATAGTATGAGGTTTGAGTCAACACATTATAGTACATGAACTAAGTAGCCAGATGCACACTCAAGTTCATTGGCATTACTTTACATACTAATTATTACTTTGCATGCATACTTCTGGTTGCTGAAAATAAATGGATAAATCTTTAGAAGGGCTTGGAAAATCAGATCTGGGTTTATTTGCACTCACACCATTCACAGGCACATTTAATTTGATGTTACTGATTTCAATGAAAACTCTATCACTTGGTACATGACTACAATTCACACAGATGAAGTATTCCCTAAGTGTATTGTTGATTGCACCAGTCAAGCAACTTTTAATCTGCTAATACACAAGATTAAATGTATGAGAAGATAATTCAAATTATTGTCTTGAAAGAAGACTATGTTTAAAAGCATATCACACACTATGTTACAGAAAACAAGAGGCATCATAACCTGTTGGTTAGATTACAGGCCTTTTTTGTCTACTAAAATGTACCTTTTTGCAATGATTGGATTAGAAATAGAGAAATGGGAGTCAGTATGGATGTACCTCTTATTTGCTTGCCTCAAGTGAGCATGGGAAATATCTCCAGAATGAAGAACAAGAGGAAGAAACAGCAGAAAATGAGCTATAAAATGGAAATAATAGAGTATATATTTGTTTAAAAACATACACATGAGTTCTTATATGTAATAGTACCTATATATGTGGAAATAAATGAGAAAAACAAAAGTTTTAGGAATTACAACACTCTGGAATTACAGTGTAACCAAATTACAGTACTTTACACTCCCCCCCCCTTCACCATGAATTCATGTGAATTTCACCAAAAGTTCACATATTCACATGAAATTCATGTGATTTGGAATATTTTCTAAAAAGCATAGGTTCATGAATTTTCATGTATTTTAGATGAAATTAAAGTGAAAATATAGTGAAATTCACATGAAAAATTGAGTGAAATTCATTTAAAAACATGGAGAAAATGAATTTATTTATTGATCATGTGACTAATTTACATATTACAAAGCAACAATAGTATTACATAATGTCCCCCAATTTCCTGCCCTTACATTCGATGTCCCATCCCCTGCTTTCTCATGCCTCCTGCCCCTCTGCTCACTGTGTGCCTCATCCTGCTCATTATCCTGCCCCTCCACTCGCTGTGCGCCCTATTCCACTCACTATCTCCACCCCTCTGCTCACTGTATGGCCCATCCCGCTCATTATCCCGCCCCTCTGCTTGTTGTGTGCCCTAATGCACTCGCTATCCTGCCCTTTCTGCCATATGTGCTCGTCATCCCGCCCCTCCCGCCCCGCCATCCTGCCCCTCGTGCTTGCTGTGTGCCTCCCACTTTCCTGTGCTCTCATTGTTACTGTATTTGTTCTTGATGGAGAAAGAGAAGGGAGGGAGTGAAATAGGGGGTGGAAGGATGAAGGAGTGGAAGGGAGAAAGGAGGGAGAGGGGAGAGGGAGAGGAGAAAGAAGTGAATAATGGTGATGTGGCAAGAAGCTAGACTGGTAGCCAGTCAGTATCGTGAGACTGCGTTCATGTGATATGAACAATTGTATCATGTTGATATACTGACCAGTCCAACTCGTTGAATTTAGGAGGGGTAAAAGTTATTGGCTTTAAGGCTTCAAAAAATCTCCTTTTTGGAATTTTCAAATCCTTGCACATGTGCCTTATCCCTCGTCCCTCATCTCATCCCTGCCCCCTAGATGGTCTCTCCTCTTTTACCCTCATCGTTATAAGTCGAAAACCACATTCACATCCTTTTGCATCACTATGCATACCACCCTCCCTTACCTGGCCCTCTCTGAACTTGAAGCCATAACCAAGAATCACACTAGCCTTGAGCTCTTTGGCTATTGCCTTGCTTGTACTCTTGCCTCTACCTGATACCTCATGGATACTAGGCTTTAGGAACTGATTTGTGGTAGCAAGGATTACATTACTTTTGCTTTACTGTGTGGGGATATGCAGGGAGATATAGCAGGTAGATGGTGGAGTTGGTTGAAGGTGTCAATTGGATGCACCTGGTTGAGACAAGGCAAACTAGTGTGTATACTTTTGGCTTTCTTTTATATACTCCACTGCATCTATTGATATATGCTTTGAATTTTATCTTTTAAACACTTAAGTCTTGCTGCATTTTGACCAGGACTCAATATAAAGCCACCTATTGGAGCTTGATTAGCACAGTAGGCAGCAGTGGGCACTTCATCTTGGGTCTTGGACTGCAGATATGGTGACAATAGAAATGCTTGTAACATTTATTATGTACATGAAATAGTAAATGAATGAAAAGTAATAATGAAATGGGAACAAACACAGTAAAGAGGGGAGATGATGCAGAGGACAGGGAGACAAGGCATAGGCGCAAGGATTCGAAAATCCCAAAAAGGAGATTTTTTGAAGCCTTAAAGCCAATGACTTTTACCCCTCCTAAATTCAATGAGTTGGACTGGTCGGTATATCAACATGATACAATTGTTCATATCACATGAATGCAGTCTCACGATACCGACTGGCTACCAGTCTAGCAAGAAGCAAGAATCAACAATGGTGCGACATGTTTTTGTCATGTGATATTTCAATCATGTGACAATATATTAGAAAGCGGAGGGTTGATGGGGGTATATAGTGTGGGAAATAACTTTTTTATGCAAGTCTTTGTGGTGCAGTGGTTAATTGCCATATTGTGGGAAAAACTATTAGTTATCACTTCTAGACTGTTGGTTCAATTCTGGCTGGGGTTATTATTTACTATGTGCATTTATTTTTATCATTAGTAAGCAACACTATGAAATACAATTGAAGCTCACTACTATTGTATAAGTTTCATGTGAAATTCATATGAAATTCAGGTGAAATTATTAGCAGTGTTCTCACTGAAATTCAGCAAAAATAATGCAAAAAAGTTCACCTATATTTCACATGAACTTCACATGAACTTCATGTGAAGTTCATGTGTAAGGGGGGGGGGAACATAAAGAGCTCCCAAATTATGACTATAGTGAATTATTCCACACTTGGAACTTCATACAGTATGACACTCCATCTATTAATTAATTCACCATAGTTGTAATTCAGTTTGCCATGGGTAAGTCATTGCCATACTCACAGAATCTGCTCATTTTTTGTATTTTCTACACATATCTTCACTTATACTATATAATTACATACTTATATATCCTACCACTGCAGATATCTCTTTTATAATGCCCATTTTGATGACTTTCTGAGGTTTCAGAAATATCTGTTATAATTCCCACACACTTCTGAGTGTTGTGCCATACATCCAACTTCATTCTACTTTACTGTTAGGCATTACAAAACTTCATTTAAGCTCTTCTTTCAGGATGTACATTGTATATTGTATCTTCAGATATCATATACACTGCTTTATTATGGCTGCCAACTGTAGCTGTGCAAAACAATTACAGTATGGTTACAGATATCATGGGTACTGTACCATCTGAGACCTGAAGAGAACTCAGCATGGGATGGGTTTGGTGTGGTTATCACCTGTGTTATATCCATGTCCAGATACATTGTGCTGATGTTACTGAAGGTTTCCACATGACCTTCCAACATACCCAGTCCATTCCTGGAACATACCTGCTATGGGTTTATACTTCCTGACATTTCCATTCAGACTTGTACCCAGAACCTGTCAGGTTTTCTATTGGGTATCTTAGATATGTACTTTCTCTTATAATGGCCTCACTACATCATTGTAGTATTACTCCTCTCTTCCATTCTCACTTATACATTTCATTATGGTCAATGTAGTTTAGTTCTTTATTCTTCATTCTGAACATGTCATTTGTGCCTCTGCTCTGCTTTGCCCAGACTTCATCTCTTACTTACTCCTTTGACTTCTCCTTAGCATTCTGCTTCCACATTCATACCTACTGCTTTCTAGTATGTATATATAGTCTTCCAGATGTACTAGTAATCTTCAGTATTTGTATCAACTCTGTACAAACTCTTCTTACTCTAAGTTCTGAAACCCACTCCAGGTTTCCTTCCAGGTTTCTCTCCTGCTGCCTTTGGTAGTAGTGAAGCTTCTCTCTATACTCTGAAATGTTCCCTTCAGTTGAATATCATTCATGGTGAAATATGAACCATCCCCTGAAGATATCCAGGCAGTGCAGCACATAAGCTGAAGCCATGGTTCACTTCCACACTCTTGCTCTCATTCCTGTATCTGTACTCACTTTGGGTTTCCATTATAGTTCTTCTGTGCCTTCCAGGCATCTTCACATCCATTTCCCAGTAGGAAGGAATTGGTATGTAACAACCTGTCGGTACCCATATTGTGGTACTGTCACACAGCTGTCAATACTGCTTACATTTACTGTTGTTTATACTCCATGATTTAAGTAAATAGCATATAACAATTCAACAAACATTTGGCTGTCTGGTCACATAACACATTTAATGATGGTCAAGCATGTTGGCTCATATGCACTTCATGAACTAAGTATTGGATTTCATTATGCAAAATAGCTCAGGGAGTTTGGTCAAGTCCACAGCATCATGCTGCATGGCTGTGCAAGGTGCAGATTTTCTCAAAGTCAAAAGATGCCAATGGGAATATGCCATTGATGCCTATTCTCAATGTGAAAACATGCTGGTCATCTACCCATCAAATGCTATGTATGTATAACTGCAGCTACATTACACTATTCTTATTGCTGTCATTATTACCCCAGGTATCAAAACCTGATCATATTTGGTTTGAGTCAGTCATGTGTTTCATACTGACCCATAGGGAAATTTTTCCTATCCTTCATACCTCAGTTCATATGTACATGCATGGTACTGAGATGCACTCCACATGTTCCTTAGATTTTAACAGGTTATGGGCCCCACTTAGTGCAACATAATCTCACTCAAAATCAAATGAACTCAAAGGACCACAGGTCCTTGATCAACTGCATCACAGCATCCAGGTCAACAAGATTCTTTCTGAGAATCACCCATCCAGATCTCAATAATCTACCCACACCACCATCAGCAAGATGTCAAACAACTCATATGCCTCATGCCCTGTTCTCACAGGCCCTGAGAACTTTCAGATCTGGCAGATCTGAATTCTTGGGAAAATTCATCAAGAGAAGGTCTATGATGTTCTAATGACACCCACTATCTCCAACACCATCTCCAAAGCACAGGAGAAGGTAACAGCTGCTGAAGAGGCTGTCTCAGCAGAACTGGACAACTCTATGTTGGCCAGCACTGTCCTCAGTGCAAAATCAGCTTTGGAAAAAGCTACAGTAAGCTCAGACACCAGTGCCACCTCTTCTGCATCCACTGGCAATTCATCTGCTATATATGATGCCAAAGCACATGTAATCATTTCAGGTCACATCAGTGATCACCTGGCACTGATGACTGTAGCAGAGAAAACTGCACAGAAACTCTACAAAAAATTAGTCAACATTCATCAAAATACAAATGTTGAGTCAGCACTTTCTACACATTTGTGGGGATGGTAAACCTCAAGTGGAATGGGGATATCTCACATATCCAAGAACACACTGCCTCCCTCTAAGATGCAGACTCAAAACTCACAGCCATAAAGAAACCAATTGATGCAGAATTCCTAGCATTCCTGCTATTGCACTCCCTCCCTGATGACCCAACTTGGGAGACATTCAAATCTTCAGTGCTGAACTCTCTACCCATTGGCTTCAAACTCACCTTTGCAGATCTATCAGAGTGTCTTTCCTTCACAGCCACATGACTTCAAGGTGCATCAAATGAATTAGCACTTAAAGCTAAGCCTCAACCCCATCCACCAGCTTCTTGAAGACCTCTAAAACTGTGAAGTGCTGTGATCTGCACCTGAACTCTACATCACACTTAATGAAGGACTGCTTCCTTAAGCATCACCAGGATAAGGAGAAGGGGGAAAGGGAAAAGGGAAAGGGTAAAAGGAAGGAGTCAGGGTACAAGGCAAAGCATGTTGCACTCTCTGAGACTGACTCCTCTTTGGACTCAGATGATGAGCAAGTGCAATTTGCTTCTTGGGTTCATAGCTCCAAGTTCATGTCTGTAAATAGAGTGTTAATGACACAGATTCAAGCCTACACAGCCTCAAATAAGTCCCAGGACACCTCACAGGATATTTTGTTGGATTCAGGTGCTTCCACCCACATGACCTCATGTTGTGAAATATTTGATTGTGCATTGTTCCAACAGCTAACCCCTCTGAAGAAAGTAAAATTTGGAGATGACTCTTTCATGAATGCAATAGGCATTGGATCCATTACCCTCTGTGACACCACAGATGGAAAGACATTGGAAACAACCCTCCACAATGTCCTCTACATCCCTTCCTTCATGCTCACACTCATCTCAGTTCAAGGACTAGACAAAGCAGGATATTATTCAGTATTCAAAAGTGGGAAGTGCACAGTAAAGATGGTAAAGGGGCATAAGCCTATCCTCCATGGATACACAAAATACTGCCTATATCACCTAAACTCCTCATTCAAGATCCACCTCAGCCATGAATCCACAAATGCTACCATGGATATAAACACCCTGCATCATCGTATGGGACACATATCATTCAACAGGCTGAAGAGGATGGTATCAGATGACCAAATACTAAATGTCAATAACCTCTCAGGCCAACTGAGTTTCTGCAAGCCTTGTACCCTCACAAAGCTAAAGAAGTTGCCATTCCCATCCCACAAAGGACACTGCACAATGTGTCCCCTCCAAATCATTCACTCTGATGTTGGTGGTCCAGTTACACCAACTAACCAACATGGATTCCATTACTGGATCTCATTCATTGAAAATTACAGCTGTTTTCCATGGATATACTTCCTAAAATGAAAAAGTGAAGCCTTCACAGTGTTTAAACAATGGAAGACAGACATACAGGCCATGTTTAACAAAGAAATTGGGGAAGTAGTTTTCTCTAAAAACTTCATAAGCTTCTTTCAAATGGATGGTGGGGGAGAATACTTATCATCTGAATTCAAACAATACCTTGCAACCTCTGGAACCTCACATTGTATCACTGCACCTGACATGCCCAAGCAGAATGGCATCTCTGAGTGCATGAACCAAACTCTAGTGAACTTGGCTACCACAATGCTCATTGATGCAAATCTCCCAAAATCCTTCTGGACTGATGCCATGCTCACTGCAGCCTTCATTGCTGCAAGGACCCCAGCTGCAGGACTGAAGAGAAGTAACCCATATGAGACACTCTTCAAACTCAAGGTCAATGTATCTTGGTTCTGCTCTTTTGGATGCATGGCATATGCACTCATCCCAAAAGATGACCAGAATGAAAATTCACTAATAAAGAAATAAAGTCAATCCTATTAGGTTATATGACAGGCAGGAAGGCTTACTGACTACTGAATCTCACCACCCACAAAGTCTTCCACTGCCACCATGTCCAGTTTGATGAGATGAAAAGTATCCCCATCAACCTCAGCACATATAACACAGCAAACACACCAACTACATCTTCAGACACCCTACAGAACAAGCATTCTTCCATAGGATCCACTTCCAGCCCAGACGAATCTGACAACAAAGGGGGGGGACTACCTGTAATCACTGAAGCAGTGGGAGCAACTCCTCCCAATAATATTGAAATGACAGGTGATACAAACTCCACAATGCCTGTAGTAGTGGGAGCAATTCCAGACACCACTGTGAATCTGTCAGTCCCTATGAAATGACCATGTAAAGTATACATACCTGATCCAGCATCAATGGGAGCAACTCATCCAAAGCACACTCCAGTTGCCCCATGTCTCAACAATGACTACTTCAGAGTGAAGAACCTTGAGGATAATCAATGAGCTAGAATGATTGCAAAATTGAAGAAGAGGAAAGAGATGGCAACAGAATGAGAGAGAGAGGTCAAACAAGAGGTAACAATGACAGAATGACAAATGGAAGCTGAGAATGCAGACCCAAGTACCAGTATGGAAGCAAACATTGAGCCAAGTGCAGATCACTCAGGCCTTGAAGACCTCAAAGACATGTTCTTCACTGGCATTTCAAGTACAAGCTCAAATGGGCACCACATTCCTGATGATGTAACCTGATGTAACTGAAGCCTTAAATGGACCTGATGGTTACCATTGGCAAGCTGCACTTACTGATGAACTCCAAAGTCTCATTGATGATGACATCTATGATATAGTTCCAACCCCCAAGAAAATCAAGCCAATCACCTCAAAAATGGTAATGCACATAAAATTCAACACAACAGGGAACATTGAACACTACAAAATGTGCATAGTTGCACATGGCTTCACCCAAAAGCATGGTATAGATTACAAAGAAGTATTCACCCCTGTAGCAAACTTAGAATCAATCCAAATTATTCTCACCCTTGCCACAAAATATGACCTGGAACTGGACCAAATGGATGTTGCCACAGCCTATCTGAATGGGGAACTAGAAGAAGAACTCTACATGTACCCACCAAAGGGAGTCACAATTCCTGAATGCCATTGCTGGAAACTGAAATGATCTCTCTATGGCTTAAAGCAAGCAGGCTGAACTTGGAATCACACCTTGGACAAGAAACTAAAGGAGCTCAGGTTCTTTCACCTCAACACTGAAACTTGCCTGTATGTGTTCAAAGGATCAAAGGGGGAAATATGTTTCCTTGTCATCTATGTTGATGATTTTATCTTAGCAGCAAACTCACAAAAATTCATGAATTCAATTAAAGAGAAACTCTCAAATACCTTCAAAATGCAAGACCTAGGTCCAGCCTCCTACATACTTGGCATTCAAATCACTAGAGACAGAGCTGCTCATACCATATCTCTCTCACAGTCCCAATACATCAAGACCATCATCAACAGGTGTGGTATGTCCAACTCACAACCCATGTACACACCCATGGCTCCAGGCATCCACTTTACCACTGAAAATCCCAATGGTGACAACACAACTATCTTTGAAATGGATATCAATGGCCATACAGTGTCATTGGCTCCATCATGTATGCCATGATGGGAACTTGACCCAATCTTGCTTACACAGTTGGAGTCTTGGGATGTTTTAGCTCAAATCCAAAAGCCCATCATTGGGAGGCTGCCAAACAAGTTTTGTGGTACATGAACACCACTGCCAATATGGTCTTGTGATTTGATGGGCATGACATATCCATGGACACAGATTTTAAAGGGAACTTATTTTTATGGTTACTCTGACATGGACTGGGCTGGTGATGTTGACACATCAAAATCCACTTCTGGGTTTGTTTTCATAACTGCACATGGTGCTATTGGTTGGGAAAGTAAGTGCCAATCTTTGGTAGCACTCTCCTCCACTGAGTCTGAATACATTGGCCTCTGCTATGCTGGACAACACCTTGCCTGGCTGTGCACCTTCTTTGAAGACATTAGACATGGATCAGACAAGCCAACAGACTTGTTCTGTGATAACCAAGCTGCCATCATCCTCACTAAGGATGCCCAATTTTGTGCCCAGACCAAACATATTCAGAGAAAGTATCATTTCCTCAGGGACAATATAGTTGGAAAGGGGCAAGCAGTTGTACACTTTGTGCCCACTGATGACAATGTATCTGACATCTTCACCAAGTCCCTCTCATGCAACAAACATTGAAAGTTTTGCAAGGCCATGGGCCTTTGTCTTCACACAAGTGGGAGTGTCAAAACCTGATTATATTTGGTTTGAGTCAGTCACATGTTTCATACTGGCCCATAGGGAAATTTTTCCTATCCCTCATACCTCAGTTTGTACATACATGCACAGTACTGAGGTATGTTATTTGATTCACCTCTTATTATTTATTCATACTTATTATTATTACTTAGATGCACTCCACATGTTCCTTAGGTATAATAATAATATATTAAGTTCATATGTACATGCATAGTACTGAGATGCACTCCACATGTTCCTTAGATTTTAACACCAGGATGAGCACTGAAATACCAAGATGTCATCAACAGCTTTATAACACAGAGACTAATTCAAGCTCTCACCTGAAGACTTCAATTTGTGCAAACCACTTGAATGGTGGTATGTGTTAGAAGCAACAAATAGGAAAGGGGGTGGTTGGGATAAATGAGGATGATGAGAGAGTAAAAGCTCAGATACTGACACAGACACAAACACAAGGGAGGAAAATTTGTTGTCAACTACCAAGATACAGAGTGATTATATACAAGTAAGTACACAGCCCAGCATAGCCTAAGAAAGCTGTGCAACTCAGTACATCTAACAGTATGGCCACTGATATCAGTTTCCAGCTTTGTATCATTTTGCTTGTGACATTTTGGGTATTCCTGGTACATATTTTATTGACACATTCTAATTGGGTTACAACTTACTTATACCTTTAGGTTCTGCCATTGCCATGGAGTGCATATTCTCAGGTGGATGTGACATGATCTCTATTCATCATGCAAGCCTAAAGTTGGAGACAATTTGTATGATTAAGATTGTAAAGCACCACCTAAAGCTCAATAACCTGTACTGTCAATGGTTTTGTAAAGACAGGCTGTAACCTGTCATGGCACAGTTGGCAGCCCTATGCTTTATTGCTATTAGTACATTAAGCAAGATGTATAAGTTATCAAAAAGTGGTGTAGAAGAGGTATAACATGACAAAAATTAGAGCCTTGTAGGTGGTTATCAAATTTATTAGCTTATTTCAGTTCAAGACTTGTCAAGTTGAACATGAAATATCATGTGAAGGTACTCAGACATAGTCTTACTTTGATGAGCAGTGTACAAGTCCATTTATATAGGAGATAACATTGAAATCTACTGCATAATAAACATAATTAGTATTAATTATCTATTACTAAAATGTATAACAATGATAGAATGGCTCAAACAAAGTACTGTAATGCATAATGGTACAGTTGAATGAAGTTGGATGTATGGCACAACACTCAGAAGTGCATGGGAATTATAACAGATATTTCTGAAACCTCAGAAAGTCATCAAAATGGGCATTATAAAAGAGATATCTGCAGTGGTAGAATATATAAGTATGTAATTATATAGTATAAGTGAAGATATGTGTAGAAAATACAGAAAATGAGCAGATTCTGTGAGTATGGCAATGACTTGCCCATGGCAAACTGAATTAGAACCATGGTGAATTAATTAATAGATGGAGCATCATAGTACAGCTTTCTGTACCATATCATACCCTATTCTCAGATGTGGATGTACAGATGATTAATGGTATGGTTATGGGTGCATGCAGCCATATTTTGATGGCTATAACAGGTTGTGTATACAGTATAGCCATATTTATGAGAACATTATGTAAATGATCTCTGTTAATTTTCACACTACTTCATACCCTTACTACTTCATAACTTAGCATCTGTACTCATAAAATTCCATTTAGTTAAAGCTTCTCCTTTTCTGTGACTTCACATAATTTTGAAACTTGGAAACAGGACTTGTGGTGTATATAAACCTATGTACTTAGCTAGTACACCTCAGCTGTTGTTCATGACACTGAGGTGAGTTTCTTATCTGTACTGTATCATTTACTTACTATTACCTAGTGATACTATCTAGGTACTTATTTAATACACAGCTGTGTTGAAGTGAACAGACTTCTCAGACCCTTTGGATTATAACACATACAAATATTCCTATGTAGATAGCTCATTGTATCATACATTGTGCTCTTTGTCATTAATTCAATATATTATCACCTTCACACTAGCCTGAGTCAAGGCTTCCTCTTCCCCATGCCCACACCAGGCATGGCTCACTTGTCATTACCTCTGGCTGACACCTGTGTATGCCTTGCTAGGCACTATCACTACCACTGCATGTCTGGTTAGACTGCAGTTTGCATTCCCCCCTTCACAGGCTGTAGATGCCTTGTTCCTTTTCCTCACAACAGCAATGACCTGTTCAACAAGCCATTGTTCACAACACTGAATAATACTATCTAGGTTTTCTACAGGTTATGGGCCCTGCCCACTGTTAATTTAAAGAAACAAATTTTTACAACATGTTGAACTTACCTTTTATTATATCTGCCCAATCTGTGTTGCTCTCTGACATGCTCCTGGGTTCTGTACTGAAATTGGATGCAAACAGTTTAAACTGGACTGTTTTCTCATTGCATTTCCAGGATGCCATGGAGGCAAAAGGGTACTGGGGTCATTTTGATGGCTTGACCCCATGCCCTGTGTTGACTCACACACCAGCAGCTCCTGCTACTGCTGCCACTGTTTCCAGTCTTACTCCTGCTGAGGGTACTGAGAGTGCTGCTGCACTGTAGGAGTTGGGTTAAGGTTTACAGTAGCACATAAGTAGACTTGCTTACATCACCACTCTTTAGTCTTTCTTACCATCATTCCTACACCTGTGTAGCTAGTTTCTCCCTATAGAAGTGGTCTTATGTACTTGGGACTAAGGAAGGCTCACCCTGTAGAGGACTACACCTCTACATGCACCAAGCCAGCCTTCAGAGGGAGATGCTGCTGCTGCCACTAGTCCACCATCAGACACAGTCACACCTGGGGATATCATTCAGTGAGACAAAGACAAGTGCTCAGCAAAGTCTTTACTTACCCAGAAAATCTCTGACTTGGCTTTGATATTGATCAAAGACAGGGTGATGGTGCAGGAGTGCTGGGAAATGATAGTTAGAGAGTATATGTCACATCCCATTCTTTTCCACTAGGAACAAGAACCTCGGAGGAGATAGTCTAAGTAGCAGAGTAACTTGTAACACATTAGTAGGGTGTGTGGAGGTAGTGAACAAGTACAGGAGTAGTGGAACATTGGCTTCAACTTGTGTGTTGCACCCCTTGGACTTCCAGTTCTGTATTTAGAACAAAGTGGAGTAAGTGGCAAAATAGTGGAGTTGGCTCAAGGCCCAAGTAGGAGAAAGGGTGTAAACATAGTTGATTTGAAACTGAAGTCTATCTACATTACAGGAGTAGTTTATATAGTAAACTACTTTGTCCAAATGTGTATGGAGTAATGCCCATGGGTATGTGGCATCCTAGGGGTAAGTAAACTCCATGAAATGTAGACCATGGTAAACTAGTAGTATGCCTCTAGATTATAGTCATAGGAGAAATGGCCATGGCCAGAGAATGAGGTAGTAATATTAAAGGGAAGGAACAAGTAAACAGTTACAAGTAAACATTAGTAAGTAAGAGTTTGATATATAATAAGTATATACATAGTCTGGAGGAACCATACTAAAAGTGGAGTAAACCCAGAGTTGACTCCAATGGTTCAGGGATTGTCATGGATATGACAGTATACTGACAAAGGAGCATTTGAGCAAACAGACTTATGACACAGTTTCCTTGACTCACATTGCCCACTGAAGGGCAATGTGAAAGAATTCTTGAATAATTTGCAGAAACATTGTATTGAGTTGCTCTCACTAGAGGTGGACATCAGTGAAAATGATTATCATTTTACAATCATTTTGAGCTTACCTATTCATCTGTCTAAGTTTGCATCAAGTTTGCTGGCCACTGCAAAAATGTGGGGCAGACCAGTCAAGCTAGATGATTTGGTTTCAGTGATCTCAGAAGAGTATTCCAGGGATTCAAGGCAGCAGACATGTTATAAGAAAACACAAGAGAGTGAGCCAGACATTGCACTCACAGCCACCTTGAGTGGAGGAAAGGGGTCAGACAAGAAGGTGAGGGGCACTTGCTTTTATTGCAAGGAGATGGGCCATTGGAAACACAATTGCCTGAAGGCTAAGAAGGAGAAGGAGCAGTTGGCATCCTTCAAGCAAATGGCTGGATCTGCAAACACTATGCTGGACTTCAATTCTGAACTCAAGGGCAGTTTTGCAGCATTTTTGGACAGTGATTTCAAGCTTGAGGAAATGTTGTATGAGTCTTCAGCTTTTGCAAGCAATAACAATGAGCCATTGCATAGTGATGATGGTTTCTTGGAGGTGGGCAATGAAATGGCAGTGAGTTGGGAGTTGCTGGGGGAACCTGAAAGTGAGTGGGATAGTATATCCCAGGAATCAGCTTCAGACTCAGAGGAAATCCCTGCTGCTAACACTGTAATCAACAGCATGTCCACAGAATCTCCACATATGGAGATAGTTGACTCCAGGTACATGTGGCACATCTTGCCATACTGCAACACATTTATGAGCCTTCAAGAAATCCCCCTGCACATTTTCAAAGCTGCCAGTAAGCACAAATTCAGTGTGATAGGGCAGGGCAAGATGGTAATTGATGTACCAAATGGTGTTGATGTCTTGCAGTTATGCCTCACAGAGGTCTTGTACTCTCCAGAGGTGGAGTGCACCTTAATCTTGGTTGGCATGCTTGATGATGCCAGATTTGCAGTTACATTTGCAGGTGGCAAATGTGTAATTCAAGGTGCTGACAGCACTGTAGTAGTGCAGATTCCCAAGCAAGGGAAGGGGCTGTACCATATGGTACATGAGCCAGACACATCAAATGTGGCCATTGAGACAGTGACACTGGATAAATTCCACCATCACATGGGCCACATTTCTCCTGAAACTGCAAAGCACCTTGTTGAGAAAGGCTTTGTGACTGGAATATGGCTTGAAAACTTGTCCTCAGGTGGTCCTTTCTTTTGTGAGTCTTGTGTATATGTGAAAGTGACATGAAAATCAGTCCTGATATGCTAGTAAAATAAAATGATGTACTTTAATTTCGATTTTCTCATTCCAAATTTATGGAACTTCCACCTGAGCATGTGAGTAGGACACAGTGGGGAGGGGCTGAGTTCCCACACTGCCTCCCATAACTCATCAAGGGATTAAAAACAAATAAAACTAAATAAAAAACATAAAAACTCCGCATCAGTATGGTTTAAAACAAATTAAACAAATACATACCTCTTTTATTCATAAAACCAACATCATTTTGCAGCTGCTAGTATAACAGAAATCCCACTCTTCATTAAGACAAGCCTCCAGAGTCATAGACCAACCAAGAATGTGCGCAGAGTTGAATACAGAAACCAGACAGAGCCATACCCTAGAACCAGCCCAGAACATGAGAATATGAGCAAAGCTATGCAGACAGTGCACTAGCTATGCCCAGAATGAAGCTGGTAGACCACATGCAACCCATGCACAGATCATGAGAAGAAAAAGATAAGCAGTATGTGAGTACATGACACAGTGATGGTGTTTTGTTGTGATACTGAGGTGCCACACATACTTGATGATATAAGCATCGCCTAAAATGTAAATAGATTGACGAGCCGCCCATACAGGTGCCCATCACAATATAGACACGCATGTGCCTGTGCATGCAATTGGCTGCAGTAATGACTGGGCTAGAACAATGGAGAAACCTAGGAATAAATTAGTAATTAGCATAGACCAAAGTAGTAACTAGATATGTCCATAAATGTATATAGATGAGTGAGAAGGGAATGAAACAGCAGGAACTGCCAGGCATTCTTCCCTCTCACAGACAGGGTGTGTAAAGACAAACCAGACAAGAATCAGAATTAGTTACGAGATGTTTAGATACCGAGAACTACATACCAAATTTACTGAATTGAACTCTGAATACTTTGACTTTGAACACTTTGACACAAACTGAAAATAGCCTGCATTTAACTTTTTAAAACTTGATCTAAATTTGGAATTGAAGACAATTGCACCCCTCGAACTTACTGACTTCACACCTTGGGATTTAAGTTGAATTATTATATTTGGGATTTATATTCTAAGTATTTAATAAATTAACTACTCTCGTTGCATGATGCAACAGTCCCATGACAGCATGAGGGTGACTGTGCAACTGTATTTAGTGGAGAGGTCCACTCTGACCTCTGGGGACCAGTCCCAGTTGCAACTAAAGCTGGGAAGAAGTATTAGAGCCTTTTGTTGATCAACTGGTTCAAAACCCAAATTGCTGGTCACATGGACATTACCAATTTGGGTGAGCTGCATTGGCTACTTGGAATTGAAGTCCACCACATTTGTGAACATTGTGCTCTCTACCTTTCTCAATGTTTGTACATCAATTCCATTCTCTGCCATTTTAATCTGCAAGATTCAAAGCCACTTTCTATCCCTATGGACCTGAGTGTCTGTCTCACCTCTGCCCAATCTCCATCTTTGACATGCAATTTCACATTCATGTGCAACATTCCCTACTCTGAAGCAGTAGGCTCTATCAACTATGCTGTCTTAGGAACTTGCCCAGACCTGGCATTCCCTCTTCAAACTGTGTCTCATTTTATGTCAACTCCTGGTCCTGCTCATTTGGAAGCAGTACAATGAATTCTCTGGTATTTGAAGGGCATGAGGGACTTGTGGTTGGGTTTTGGTGGTGAATCTACAGTTGTAGAGGTTGCAGTCCTCTATGGTAACTTATACTTACTCACATGCCACATAAACCAGACCAATGTATAGGTAGTCTACAAGTGTACAAGTGAAAGTTGTCTATACATGTGTAAATAGAGAGTACTTATATGGGCAACACCTAACAGCATTGCCAAACAGTGTGTAGGTAAACAAAGCATCTGAATGTGGCAACAATATGTAAGCAGGGCCTTACACACCCCCTCTTGAGACTGAGTGTACATGGTCTACAACATCTTGGGGAGGTGGTGGCTAGGTGGAAGGAGGGTGAGGGCGAGGTGGCAGTGATGGCCAAGCAGGCAGTTGAGGAGTGAGGGGGTGGTAGGGCAGATCTCCATCATCCACCTCCATGGTGGGGAGTCCTGCAGAGCTGCTAGATACAGTGGCAAGGGGGTCATTAGACCCACTGCCACTGGCCTCACCTATACTGGTAGGGGTAGGGTCATTAGACCCCTCATGTATCATTGTAGAGGTGGAGGGAATGTTACATACTGATTCCCTTCCTACTGGGATATGAATGCGAAGACACCTGGAAGGTGCAGGAGAACTATAACGAGAACCTGAAGTGAGTACAGGTGCGGAACATAGAGCAGGAGTGTGGGAAAGAACTGTGGCTTCAGCATATGTGCTGTGCTGCCTGGATATCCCCAGGGAATGGTTTGTATTTCAAGGAAGACAATATATGTCAAAGGAAAACATTCCAGAGTATAAGACAAGGCTTTGCCACTACACTAGGTAGCAGGAGAGAAACCTGAAGGAAAACCTGGAGCAGGTTTTGGAACTTAGAAGTAGGAAGAGGTGTATGAAGTTGATACAAATACTGAAGACTACTTAGTACATCTGGAAGACTACTTATACTAAGTAGGAACCTGTAGGTACGAATGTAGAAGTATAATACAAAGGACAAGTCAAGGGAGTAAGTAGGAAATGAAGTCTGGGCAAAGCAGAGTAGGGGCACAAATGACGTGCTCAGAATGCAGAATAAAGGGCTAAACTACAAAGGCCATAATGAAATGTACAAGTAGAAATGGAAGAGAGGAATAATATAATAATGATGTGGTGAGGCCGTCATAAGAGAAACTACATATCCAGGATACCCAATAGAAAACCCAACGGGTTCTGGGTACATTCCCAAGTGGAAACATTGGGAGGTATAAACCCATAGTGGGTATGGACCAGGAATGGACTGGGTGTGTTGGAAGGTCACATGGGAACCTTCAGTAATGTTGGCATGATGTATCTGGACATGAATGTAACACTCTGAAAGAATCATATTTCTCTCCTCATATAATTCCTACAGTACCACACACACCATGGGAATACAAGAATATACCAATTCCACCTGGAATACTTGATAAAGTAATTGAAGTATTAAAATTAAAAATGGAGGCAGGAGTCTATGAACCAAGCCAATCATCATATCACTCTCACTGGTTCTGTGTTTTGAAGAAGAGTGGAAAATTAAGAATTGTACATGATTTACAGCCACTTAATCATGTTTCTATATGAGATGCAGGGATGTTGCCTATTATAGATGACTTTATTGAAGAATTTGCAGGGTGTCAATGCTATACAGTATTTGATCTATTTTGGGGATTTGATGCTCACAAGATTCATCCTCATAGCAGGGATCTTACTGCATTTATGATACCATTAGGATTGCTCCAGATTACATCATTACATACAGGCTATACCAATTCCCCATCTGAGTTCCAGAAGTGCATGGTCTTTGTACTACATGATGAAATACCTCATATTGCCAATATCTTTATAGATGATCTACCAATTAAAGGACCCAGCAGTCAGTATCTAGATAAGAATGGTAATCCTGAAACTCTAAAAGATAATCCTGGAATTCATCGCTTTATCTGGGAACATGCACAGGATGTACATCATATTATGCATTGTATCCATTGTGCTGGAGCTACCTTTGCAGCCAATAAGGCACAGATCTGTATGCCAGAAGTCTTAATCATGGGACAAACATGTAATGCTCAAAGCCACCTTCCAGATACTGGAAAGGTAAATAAAATTCTAAATTGGCCAATATTAAAGACACCTCATGAAGTTAAACACTTCTTGGGATTATGTGGAACTGTATGGATTTGGATAGAGAACTATTCTAAGTTAGTATGCCCCCTATCAGAAATTTATCACCTAGATAAGGAATTTATCTGGGATGATAGACATCAGGAAGCATTTGATAAGATCAAAGAACTTGTGGTGTCTGCACCTGCATTGCACCCAATTGATTATAGATCAGATAATCCTGTTATCTTATCTGTTGACTCTAGCTTTGAGGCTACAGGCATGATATTATCACAGGTGGATGATCGGGGAAGACATCATCCAGCTAGATATGGATCATTACACATGAGTGAGCAAGAATCCTGCTACTCTCAGCCTAAACTGGAGCTGTTTGAACTGTATAGAGCTCTGCACCATTGGAGATTATACATAATTGGAGTTAAGAATTTACATGTAGAAGTCGATGCCAAGTACATTAAGGGAATGTTGAATGAACCTGATCTGCAGCCTAACACTGCTATTAATTGTTGGATTCAGGGCATTCTCATGTTTGATTTTAAATTAATTCATGTTCCAGCTACTAATTTTAAGGGACCAGATTGTTACGTACTGATTCCCTTTCTACTGGGAAACGAATGCGACAACACCCAGAGGGCATGGGAGAACTATAACGGAAACCCAAAGTGAGTATGGGTATGGGAACGAGAGCAGAAGTGCAGAAGTAAACCGTGGCTTCAGCGTATGTGCTGTGCCACCTGGATATCCCCAGGGAATGGTTCGTATTTCACAACAGACAATATCCAATGTAAGGGAACATTCCAGAGTATAAGAGAGAGCTTCGCCACTACACTAGGCAGTGGGAGAGAAACCTGAAAGAAAACCTGGAGCGGGTTTCGGAACTTAGAGTAGGAAGCAAGTGTACAGAGTTGATACAAATACTGAAAACTATCTATTACATCTGGAAGACTACTTATACTAAGTAGGAACCTGTAGATACGAATGTAGAAGTATTATACAAAGGACAAGTCAAAGGAGTAAGTAGGAAATGAAGTCTGGGCAAAGCGGAGTAGGGGCGCAAATGACGCACTCAGAATGAAGAATAAGGAACTAATCTACAAAGGCCATAATGAAACGTATAAGTAGGAATGGAAGAGAGGAGTAATAGAATGATGACGTGGTGAGGCCGTCATAAGAGAAAGTATGTATCCGAAGTATCTGATAGAAAACCTGACGGGTTCTGGGTACATTCCTGGGCGGTGTCGTTCAAGGTAATAGATACCTTAGGTGTTTGGCAGGAAGTGACTTTATTCATACCTAGCACCTGGGGGTCAAGGGATACTGATCGTATGTATTCCTGCAAACTCCTATGATATGGGATGTACAGTAAAGACTGTAAATGGGCAATGAACTGTGGGGCTTTGCTAGGTTTGCTTAGAACTTGGCCCGTGACTGGTGTGGTACAGCGAAGGCTGTAAATAAGAGATGAACTGTGGGAGTTTCTAGAGTATACAGCTAAAGCTGTATATGGTAACAACAACTGCTAGAAACACTAGGAAAGCTTGTATGTACAGCGAAGGCTGTATATAAAGATTGGTGCTGTGGTGAAGGTCGAAATGAAGTTGAGGGCCTTGGTTGTTTCTGACTGTAGCTTGGTGGCTGCAGCGCATAAACTAATATGTGCTGTTACTGAATAGATATGATAAAAAGTGACGTTGAGATTTGATACGTTGAGTTGAGCTGCGTTACGTTGAGTTGAGTTGAGTTACTTTGATATTACTGTGAATTTATTTATACGGTGAGTTGCGCTGTGTCGTTTACGTTAATAATAGGACTGAAGAAAAGCACAATAGATTCTGTATCTAATGTGTAAGAATAACTACTGGGGATGGACTGGTGAGTAAGATCCTAGCTAGTGACAGGCTATTTGGTAATGGATAAAACTACTGTCTAAGGCTCAATTTCTCTCTCCTTTTATGCTCTTTTCCTCCTACTGCTGACTAATCCTATCCAAAACCAATCCTGCATTGTCCTTCAAATTTGGTAATGGTAGATCCATTGTCTTGAGGTGGAGGCTGCGCAGAACAATGGTGTTCCAGGAGATGAGTCAGGCCTTGAACAATGGTGACAGAAATAGTATTACATTGTTCTGGCAATGAACAATGGAATTCTATTTATAGATCCCAGCAAACAATGGGCATGAAGACAATGGGTGAATAGGAGGACATTGTTCTGCACAATGGGTGCAAAAGAACAATGGAGTCCTATTATTAGAAACAATGGCATATCCTTGGTAAGCGAATGCATAGGCATTGTTCTGAACAATGGGTGTGAAGAACAATGGAGTTCTATTATTAGAAACAATGGCATGTCCTTGGTAAGCGAATGCATAGGCATTGTTCTGAACAATGGGTGTGAAGAACAATGAAGTTCTATTATTAGAAACAATGGCATGTCCTTGGTAATCGAATGCATAGGCATTGTTCTTGAACAATGGTGACCTATTTTTAACAGTATCGATTATTGGTCACCAAGAAGTGGGGTATTGGCTTGTGTTTCCATATGTTTGTTTCTAGAGAAGCAGTGCCTCATGAGAATTATTTGGTAGTGTATTCAGAAAGATCCGGATGATGTGGATTCCAGACATCGGGCCATATAGCCATATGTGTGTGTTTATGACTAATCAAGTTTCACCCACGACAGCGGGAACGTCGGGAAGTATAAACCTGAAGCAGGTACGTTCCGGGAATGGACCGGGTATGTTAGAAGGTCACATGGGAATGTCGGCACGATGTATCCGGACACGGATATAACACAGATGCCCTTTCCCATCATCCTTTAGCTGAGGGAGAAACAGCAGAGGATGATGATGATTCCTGGCTAGATGATGTAGCCTCACTTACATTTATTCCCCAATGCAATCTAAAGAGTTTCTACCTTACTGTACCAGATAATCTACCTTATTTCCCCACTGTTCTCCCATCATGTTTAGTGTTTTGCCAAACCTATGAACAAATGTTAAATCAAATTTGTCATTTCTTAGAAACTTTAGATGTACTTATTTTTGACAACCCCCAGAAGAAGCATCATTTCCTTGCTAAAGCCACTGAATTCTACATCAAGGAAGGAAAACTGTTTAAGCAAAATGGATGTCAGCCACCTTTATTAGTAATATCAGACCCTGACAAAAGACTTAGTATTCTGACACAAGCACATAAAAATCTGGGGCATCATGGAGTACAAGCTGTCTATGAAACTCTGCATAGAAGATTCTTCTGGCCTCACATGCATGCAGATGTACAGCATCATGTGCAGTCATGTTATTAAGGTCAGATTCATACACTGAAAAGAAAATAAATTCCTCTCACTGTTTCTGTTCCCACAACTATATTTAGCAAGGTTTACATTGATGTTATGAGCATGCCTAAAGGAAAAGGAGGATACAAATTTATAGTCACTGCACATGATGATCTGACTGGAACTTGTGAAGTCCATGCCCTCCATAACCAGACTTCAGAGCATTTAGCAAAAAATTTCCAGGAACAGATCTATCACTAATATGGAATACCCCTCCAAGTCACTACAGACAATGGAGCTGAAGTACAGAAAACCTTTAAGAGCCTTATGAGAAGACTGAATGTACCACAAGTAGAAATATCACCATATAATAAACATGCAAATGGAGTCATTGAGAGAAGTCACTTTACTTTGAGGCAAGCACTGTTGAAAGCATGTGCCAGACAGGTGTCAAGATGGCCTGAGTATCTAGATGCTGCTGCATTCACTGATAGAATCACTGTGAGCCAGGTAACCAGGTATTCACCATTTCAATTGCTGCATGCAACAGAACCTATTTTACCTTTTGACTTGGCCAAAGCTACCTTTATGGTGGAAGGATTTAGAAGAGGGATGGATACTATAGAATTATTAGCCTTATGCATTCAGCAGCTAATGAAACATGACAGAGATATCCAGAGAGCTGCAGATACTTTAAGGAAAGCTCATTTCAAATCTAAAGAACAATTTGAGAAATGCTTCCAGAAGAAACTGCTTAGGGATGATTTCAAACCTGGAGAATTAGTATTGGTGCAAAATACATGTTATGAGATGCAGCTTGATCAAAAGGATTTTGCTTGCTACTGTGGACCATATGAAGTCATACTAAAAACATCAAGGGGATCATATCAACTTCAAGAGCTAGACGAGTCAGTTATTTACTCAAAAGTCACCACATTCAGGGTAATACCATATATTCATTGGAATCACTGGTTTATGAAATCAAATAAATATGACCAAAGTGAAAATGAATCAGAATCAGAATCTAGTTCCAATGAAGGAGATTCAGGTTCAGATACTGATTAAACTACCACCACCCTTGGCAAAATTACCAGAATAGTCAATGAACATTCTGAAGTCGAGACCCACTATTCATCTTATTTAGTAGAAGAAGGAGAATAATAAATGCATCACCACCACCTATCATAATCAGTTGCACCTTCTCTGCTAAATGCTCTATTCTTATATTCATTTGTTATGTCCCCCACTACCACTACCACTGAACTTCATGACTTGGCCTGCCCCTCATCTTCATTATATTCACCATACCTCCAGGACCTTCCCCTGAATCTTGATACATTGACATCCTCTACCTATCTCTCCAGCAAGGCATCTACCTATAGCAGCACTACCACTGTTATTTTAACTCATCACCCTCAGGCCCCAGCATCAACACCATCTATTATTATACCTGTCTTCCCTTTGCTGCCTGCCTATCTGCTATCAGCATCCATGGAGTACTCCCCAGTGTCTTCACCCTCTAGTTCCTTCTATAATTGGAGGAGCATGAATAACATCCCTATATACCTTCTCAAACATGTCCCATCATCTGCTCTGCCCTGTTTTCTCAATACTCAAGGGTTGGACATCTATGATATTGCTATTCCTGAGGGAGGCCCATTCACATTTTGCTTGCATACCACTTTCAAGACTCTTCCAGATTCCACTATGGATGCCATTCCATATTTCCCACATGAGTACATTGGGAAGTGATGTGGATACCAGTATTGAACTACCCAGATGTATTGGGATGCCAGTATGCTCAGAATTCATTGCCCTTTCATCATTCATGTCTGCTCCTCTCAGGTGTGTTCCATGGAGATGCCCACCTTAGGTTCCTCAGGATTTCACCAGGTTCAAGATGAGCACCTGCAACTCTCAAAGATAAATGGAGTATTGGAACTACTTGATTGCATATTTTGTTGTATTTAATTCTTTTTGAAAATTGTGTTTTCCATACTATTCCATTTCTTTTTATTTTATTTCCTTGTACTTACAAACATATTAGTTCAACTCTTTTTCATATTAGTACAATTCCTTTTTCTGTACCCTTTTTCATCTTTAGCCCTAAAAAGAATGGATTTTCATTTTTTTGATAATTGCTATACAATCACCTTTCATATTAGTCTTGTCTAACTTTGAGTGAAAAGCTGATATTATGTTATCTTTAAGTCTTCTTGAAGACTTACAACTGAGGACAGTTGAATTTCAAGTTCCCCACAGATGTCACAGGTGAAAGTTGATTTCACATAATGACATGAATACAGCTAAATCACTCAAAGATAGAAAAGCAAGCACTTGGAACACCTAATAATACCTTAACAAACAATACCTAATACTCACTACTATTCCACTATTAATCAGAATAAATCATATACAAGCAACTAATCAATACACTAACAAATAAAGCCACATAATACATAAATACTAAAAGTCCATTACTAATCAAGATAAACATACACAAACACTTAGTCATACTACTGGTCCAGCACTAATCAGAATAACATCATTATATAAACAACTACACCAGGACTAATATGTACAAATAATTATACCCTGTACAAAAATAAGAGCCTTCAGGTACAAACAAAAGAGCACCATTGTTCTCAAGAGCTATTAATAGCATATCTATTGTGCTAAATATAGCCATTGTTCTTTCAAGTACTATTAATAGCATTTCTATTGTGCTAAATATACCCATTGTCTAAGATGCTGACTCATGCATCCTAAATTGGAGAACAATGGAGAAAAGGATGACTCATACTTCCTTATTTGGAGAACAATGGAGTAAAAGGATGACTCATGCTTTCCCCAGTTGGAGAACAATGGGAAAGTAGGTGTGAGATATGATTAATCAGCAGGAGGGAAAAAGGCATATAAGGAGGAGGATTTGGCCTGTAGAACTAACAACTTATACCTAGTTTACATTTGTTTGTATCCCTTTGCAGTTGTAGCACACAGCTCTAACCTACTAAATATAATCTATATACTTCCTTTCTACTCAGTACATGTATTGTCAGAGTCACATATAAAGTGTCAACAGTAAAGTGTGAAACTAATTTGTATTATTTGTGTCTACTCAGATAGTGAGGCACCATATCTTCATAAAGTAACAGCAGCAGCAGCATCATATTTGTGTCCACTCAGATAGTGAGGCACCATAACTTCATATAGCAACTGTCATTGTACCATATTTGTGTCCACTCAGATAGTGAGGCACTGTAACTTTGTAAATTATATATGTGCCCCAGCTGTGAAGTAAGGAGCAGAAATCATCAGGGACCCCAACTCTGCTTCAACCTTCACCATAATAGTGATCTATATCTTCAGCCTACCCTTCACCTGCAAGCCCTTGTCATAATCCTAATTGTTGTGTTTGCTATTTGCCTGCTCTTCTAAACTTACCTACCCACCTCTACACTTAAATATACACCTGCATTCATCACCAAACCTCTTGAGTTAAGGAGAATATCTACAAATAATGTTCCCCAACACTCAGGTGCAAAACATGAACAAAGTCACTTCCTGCTGACCACCTTAGATAATTATTATCTTAAACTGACAGTGGCCTTTACTTACTCTGACTTTCTAGTATTTAAGTAGCATGACAACTGTACTTAGACTTCAGTTTTGTATTGAACTATGTCCTCACCCTCTCATCTGACTTGAGTTACATCTCTCATCTCTTCCATATCTTGTCTTCTCCAAAGGGCTTGCCCTTACTCCAAAATCCAGAACTGGGAATCCCAGGGGCACAGCACATAAGCTGAAGCCAAAGTCCTACCCCCTGAGTCACTTTCTCTGCTCTTGTCCCTTACTCATGCTTCATTTCTCTGCAGTCACTCTCTCATACTCCACTGCCAAGTCAGGCTAGAGGCATGGCTGTGACACAGAGGAAGCTCACAAGATGATGTCATTTCTTTATGAGGCTCATAAAATTGTTCACCCAGCTGTATACAACATTGCTTGTTGATGGTAGTGCATGTTCACCAAAGAGATTCTGCAACTGATAAATTAATGTTAATCAAGGTAAAAATAATATCACATACCTTTGAATCAAAGTCTTGAATGATTTTGCACATCATTCTTACTCTTGCAATGTCTCACATAATTAGATCTTCTTCCAAAAGTGGGTTCTCTGTAGGAATAAACCAGTGGAATAATGCATTCACACTGAGAAGGCCACAGTTCCAGCTATCAACATAAGTATCTTGTTGAGAACATGGGATATCTGTGTAAGAAAATTGCTCAGGAACATCATTACAATGCTTCAGAATGAACCATTTCAGAGCATGCATAACTAGATTATCTGTCTTATCAATCTTTCCTGCTGGATCAACAAAGCTTATTTCATACTTCTCCACAGTATGACTAACCAGGGCAGAAACCCAGTGGTCACCATTAATGAAAAATATCCCAGCAAATCCATCAATGAGTTGAAGTTTGTGACCAAACCGTGTAAGCTTGCTATCGTCATAAGGGTCATAAACCTTCTTCTCCTCCACAACTTCCAAAGTATAGGCACTTAAAATCATGGTTGAAAGCAGCACACTGATAATGGTAATTTCTGTGAAGCTTGAGATCACCAACACATCTTACTGCAAAATGACCAACATTAAATCAATTTGCTCATTTCCAAACCAACTTCTAGATAGAAATGGTACTAGTGTGTCTACATCCAATGGAAGTTGTTGATAGGCAATGTCATGGGGGACCCATGGGTGTCTGGAGCTTGACCCATACCTGTACCCATGCCAACCCATACCCATTCCCATGGGTACAGGTACCCATGGGTTTTACTAATACTTACATATTTCAGAATTTGAATAAATATATAATGAATTAATTCATATCACTTGAAGCAGATGTATGATAATCTTGTGTAATAGCTTATTTTGTATGTAGCCAGAACTAGTATTTGTACACTAGCACATGCAATGTTTGAGTTAAAGCAGCTGCTTTTATTGTGCTATTTCCTGAATATAGGAGATATGAAATGCTTATTTCGTAGTGCTTGAACCAGATGCACAAACATTTTGTATAATAGCTCATTTTGTATGTATACTACATGAGTATTTGTACACAAATATTCAAGAGAGTTGAATGAACACTACTACTCATATCACATTATCTCCAGAATATAAGAGATACAGAATGTCTATTTCATAGCACTTGAACCAGATGTGCCAATATTATGTATAGTAGCTCATTTTGTACATAGGCAACATGGGTATAAGTATGTGAAAAGACGAAGGAGTCAAGCAATAACTGTTGGTTGTATCATACCATCTTTAGAATATAGGAAATTCTACAAAACATAGAAAAACATTAAATAAACATGTATCATGTACAATACATGGTGATATGGAGCATGAAATATAGTGTATGTAACCATTATATCACAATGCAATATGTCTGTAGAAATACAAAAGGAGTGAGTGTGATATAGAGACAGAATCCTAATTTCTGTGTACTGAGGAAGAGGCAGACATTATTATTTATAGAACATAAACAAGATAGCCATAAAATATGAATGTAGAGTCATTATGACCATACAGCAATGCACTATCCACATCCATAATATCAAAGACATACAAAATGAATTGGAGTAGTAATGTTAATTTGAATGAATTACATATAGGTATATCACCTAAGCTCAACCCCATGAGCTGAACAAAATGCAAAACCGAGGTTTTGCTTTAAACACAAGCACAACTCATGTTAATGTACACTATAAACTTATGCAAAACTATTACTGTTGCAAAACCATCATTTCTCACATTTTTATTTAATGAACCCCCTATGGGTACCTGTGGGTTACAGGTCTTCAAGACCTGACCCATACCTGTACCCACCAGTACCCATACCTGTGACCCATGTAGGTATGGTGTACCCATGCTGTTGCCTAGTTGTTGACCAGGAATTTTTGCAGTCCAAGCTAAAGTGTTGAGCTCATGGAGCACATCATTAACCTCAGCTCTATGGAACTGAAAAAGTGCATCTCTTCTAAGCCAATCAACAGCCTTTTTCCATTTTGTAAGTGACAGATTAATATTGACAAGTAATGTTGACCAAAATGTGGCTGCCCAAAGTGGGAAAAAAGTCATCTCCTGAGGCAATGTGATTGAACTGTATCCATCTAGCCATGCCTGCTTCGATTGCTCCAGCAAAATAGCAACAATGGCCTTTGGCAGAACTCAAGTAGTGATGAGCAAGAGGTACAGCATACCCTAGGGGTCCATGGGTAGGGTCCAAGTGGGGTAGGGGTAAGGGTCCAGATTTTTCAGAAATGAAAATATCCCTACCCCTGGCAAGGGTCCAGGGGTATTATTGATGTAAATACTGAATATACTAAATGAACATGGTACTACTACTTCAACATGTTTAAAACTCTGAGTTTGATATATATTTAGATACATGTCATTCTCTAAATATTTATGGAAAGTGAACTCAAGGGGGTGTGCCAACTGTAATTTCCCACAGGGGGTAGGGTAGGTAGGGTCTGGCTGGGGGCTGGAAAAAAAAAAAAGGAACCCTCCATACCAAGACTCAAAGAGGTCATAAATGAGGGTTCTCAATCAATTTCAAGCTATATATTATTATATTTTATATTTGTTTTCACTTCCTGTACTTAGATCAGTACTTCTAAGGAGTTTAAGACACAGCTGACAAAGATTTGTGTGTTAATAGATAATCATTATCTTATCTAATGATTATGTCATCAACTTATTTTCTGTTTGCAGTAATGAACAGAAACCCCTTCACATTTATTTGAATGAACCCAGATGTACATTATACAATTGCTATAATGTAGCTAAACTATCTAACCACAGACACAGTTACCCACTCCATTGCCACCAGGCATCATTGACTCAGAGGTATATGTGGTCTGCCCTGAATGTGGAACATGTAAAAACATGACAGCACAGTAACACTCACAGATACTTTGTATGTACTTGAACAAGTTGCATACAGTGCATCTGCTATGTCAGAGCTGCAGCATGAAGAGACTGTGCCATGTGCATTACAGGTTCAGTGAAGCAAACCTATACAGGTAGATGAGCACATACCTGGAACTTGTGAGGACAAAGTGGCAATTGGGGAAGGACCTGTATCATGAAGTTCTGCCATAGACAATACTGTGGGTATCATCTATTCCACTTACTTGGAACCAATCTGCTTACTTCGGTACAAGAATGTTACCATAGTTACTCTGGCTGTAGTCTCTACTGAGCAGTTGACATCCAAGGGTACTTCTGCTTCAGTGCCAACCACAGTTGCTGCCACAAAATTGGTTGAAGGTCATCAAAAGCAAGTCTGCAAAGTGCTTCAAATGAATTCTTGCTTGTGTGGGAATGTTGTCAACAATTTGCTTCCAAACACTGTAAACTGCAGTCAAGGTGGATGCAAAACTGAATGGGTAACACAATTTTAACAATTTTCAGTGTTAGTATTGTTACTAACTCACTTGTTAAACAGTTTCATCATGATTGAATTGATAGATTAATTTCTCATAGCTGGATCTGTGATATGTGTAAGGTAACTGATGTGGGAGGGAGCCTGAGAGGGAGTAAGTGAAGACAAAAGTAAGAGACATTGAGTAGACATTAGAGTTGGGCATAGTCTGTATGTGTGCATCTAAAAATAGATGTACCTTCTATATTTGGTAATTTGATCAGCTTAGTCATCCTGATAGGTAGGTAGGGTACCTTGACAAGGTGGAAAAAAATAAATTGACCCCAGGTCTTTTTTAAAAATCCACAAGCACCCTTGAGTGAACTGTATAAAAACACTATATATTTGAAGAAGACAAGTACTGAAACCATTTATGGGATGTAAGTAGTAACTAGTGAATATATGAACAGGTATTACTTATCAAGTACCTATGCAATGTTGTAAAACTTATGTAGTTGCTTGTGAAACCAAAAGAAATGTAAGAAAGACTGGATAATCACCTTGCTTGCAAGGTACTCTCTTGGGTGAAAATAAGTTGCACTTCTCAACCAACATGTGACTTCTCCCACAATCATGTGTTCTTTGCTTTGTGGGCTTGCACCATGACTCTTCCAACCTTGCCAACCCCAGTGCAGTTTCAGGATCTATGACCCTCTCTCTTTGACCCCCTCCTCCTACTGATGTGGGGCCTGGATCATCTCCCTCAGAGTCATACACCCCTGTTTACCCCCTACTTGAAAAGCATGAATCAAGTACTTATCATGACCATAGTGAGTTGATGCACACACTTCCCATTCAATCTCAAGAGGTGCACTTCATCTGGTTCTACTTGACACCATACTGAAGTCTTGTCTAGCAACTTGAGAATTCTCTTCAAAACCTACATGTACAAGTCCTTGCTGCACATGCCTGTCCAAGCCCTTTCCAGGGCTGCTGACATTGCCTTTCTCATCATCTTCTTCCAGTCCTTGGCCATACTCTCCCATGCCCTCTGCATCTTTGTCCTCTTCTTCCCTCCTACAACCTTGACACATACCATTGTTCCTTCCACCTCATGGCAGAACAAATCTCCATATACTTACCAGTGTACCACTTCTGCACTTGCCTCACATGTTCAGTCATCTAGCACCTCCTTTCCTATCTGTCAAGAAATATGTGTCCTAATGCAATCTGAGCCCCATGGCAATAGTAAGGAGCTGAAGGAGGAGTGGTGAGTGTGATGGAAATGCCAATGGGCCACAGATATTGGCACACGAAAAGGCTGTCTCCCTATGAGTGTCTCTTGCCCTTCATGACAATGACAATGAGTACACAATACCAACATTTGGTATCATATATCAACACATCCAGTATATCTTCTTCTCTATTGGCTTATACAGTGTACTGACACTGCACAGTATCCAGCCATATATACTATACTCCTCCCAGCACATATGTGGGCCCCTCTGACAACTCAGACTCTAAATGTCTGATGTCTCCTGTTCCCTCAGGTCCTCTTCTCTCTCCCTCAACTTCACCTACATGAAATCACCAACCATGAATACATTCCCTGCCCACTGAACACATTCATGATTCTCCATGTTGATTTTGTCTGACCAAATCACATCTTGGGTATGATTGAACTGAATGACAACTTCCTCTCCAAAGCATGGGCTCACAGAAACATCCAAGGAGCATAAGAGATTGTACTCCAGCTACCAGTTCAAGCATGTCCACAAGAATATGAAGATGGAGGAGAGTGGAGAGAACATGGAGGAGGCAGGGATGTGAGGTGGTAACACAGTTGTTGGAGGGGAACAAGAGTGGTGTCAGACCTTGACTGGATGAGGGCAAGTCCTCAAACTAGAGTTCCTCCTAGAAGGCCCTCCATCATCCCACTACCAGGGGACTTCCTCATCTCATATCAAATTACAGTGTAGCCATGTGTTCTCATTCTGTTATGTTATTTTGTCTTATTATATAGTTATTTTGGTTTGTATTTTGCAAAAAGATAGATATATTTTTTCTTAGTGATTAGATACTTGTGTAGCTTTATTTAACAGTTTTGTGAATATGTTTTTTGCATGGACCAGACCTTGCATTCACTACTCTGCCAATTTAATTGCAATTTGTACTATACTCCCTCCTCCAGGTAATAAGGTAACACCACATGAATTAAATTAGACCCTCTTGTATCTCCACCACTAAGCAGACATCATCACACTGTTTATTAATGTCAATCTCAGACTCTTATTTACAGTATTACTGCCATTTTATTTACAATACATACTATAGTCCCTCAAAATTATTTTATTTCTTTTTTCTTGCAAGCAAGGTTTCCATTGACATAGTTGACACTTCCAAGTGATGTAGATGTTATATATAAAAATACTAAATAGTCTCTCCTTTATTCTTCCTTCATTCTCCTCTGTTACAGATAACTGGCATGCCAATAGACCTGAATATCAAATATTGTTCATTCAACATCTCATATAAATTAATTACATGTAATCTTAGAAGCATACTTTAAATAATGGGAAGAATATTCTGTATTGATAATTATATATCAGTGATCATTTGGTCTGTACCCTCACCTGATCCCTGGGGGTATGAGTAAGGGTCTGTACCCCTTGGACCCTTCACAGATACCCCTACCCTTGCCAAGGGTAGAGGTATTTGGGGGGTAAGGGTAAGGGTACAACTCAGATACCCAGGGGTATACCCCTGCTCATCACTAAACTCAAGTAGTAAGAAGCTGGAGCTCACAGTCACTTGTGGGGTCCTTGATGCTAAAAAAAGAATGCTCTGCCAGAATGATATAGCTGTCAACACCAGTATAAACTGGTGGCAGTGTTTGTGCAGTGAATAAATCAAGAACAGAGCACTGTTTATCTGGGACTAAAACAACTTCATGCACTTGGGATATCAACAGCTGTGAACATACATGTGCCTTTATGTCATCAGGCAAATTGGTGAATTGGTGCCCACTGCCTCACCAAGAAGGATCATTGGGCTTACTGGGAATGTTCATTGGTCCTTTCATTGTTGGGTTGCATACTTGTTGGAGTGTGCTTAATGTATCCAGCTCAAAGATATTGTTCAATTTTTTTTACCAATTTTTGCAGATCATGTGATGGAGGTTTGTTACATTTGTTACATGCTATTTTCTGAGGGATGTAACAAACTAGTAAGTTACATGCCAGTTTGTTCCCCAACCCTAGACCAGTACCTCCATTATCCACCTTGCTCTTCTGGCACTCAACCCTTTGTGTAGGTTCATGTCCCACTGTCTTGAGCTCACAGTCACACCAATGTCTGTTGTCATCCCTGCGAATGTGCCACCCATGGTTCTTCTGCATCAGCATTACTCATTCATGTGTGTTTGACATGCTGGGGGTGATGTGTGTTCAAGCTGTCCCCAATGGATGTGATCTGACTAGTACACAATTTAGATGTGAAAATTAAATGTTGCAGGTACTCTGCTGCTTGTGCATGGGACACATTTTGTGTTCTCACTTTACCCCTCTCCCCCAGCACATCTCTACTGCAATCTTGTTCATGTTGTCTCTCTCCCTAAAATATCTCATGCTGATAGCTGCTTGTAGGGTTCCTGACACTCTACTTGTACATCTCAAATGATGACATCAAGAGGGTGGTCTTTGTCCTCTGGAGTGTGCTGTGTGTCATCATCCCTGCGAACATTCTGCACTTCAACTCCTCACACTTCGAGCACATGTATGAGAAGGCACTGGGCTTTCTTATGTGCAAGAGCAAGAAGGTCTGTTTGTCTTCCTTTTGCTCTCTTCACTCCGAGCAGGAACTGATGCTTTTTTGACTGTAGCATTCAGTAAATGGTGTGATATGGTATATACTCAGTGTTGACTTTGCATTGGCATTCTACCCTAATGATATTGTGACTGTCACTATTCTCATGTATATTCCCTCCCCTCCCTTCTCCCTTCATTGTATTTGACTAACTCACTTCTTCCTGTAGCCTGTGCCACTTCCCCTGCCTCCACTCATTTGTCCCTCTTTGTCATGCATGGTGAGTGGATCTTGAAGTCCAGTGATAAATTGGTCAGACACCACCAAACAATTTCTCTCAATGTGCATGCCTGACTCAACACTTGACAATGTAAGAAGCTGCAAAAACCTAGAAAAGTCAGTTGTACAAAAACTGAGTGGATTAGAAGGGGCGGAGAGCATTTCAAGTGTGTTGGTTGGTGGTATTTGCATGGGGCACACTACTGTATGTTTTGAGAACATATTTTGGGGCTGCCAAGGATAGCCTTGCAGTTGTGATAGTGTTGCATGGTTGTGCAGACACCCTGGCTATATTGTTGTCATTCCCAGTAGTTCCCATCCTTCTACACCACAGCACCCTATGATGCATCATGACCACCCTTGCCCTAACTCTTCACCATGGCAATCACAGCCACCATCCCCATACTGGGTGTACTGCCAGGCCACCTGGGTATTATCATTGATACAGGGTTGAGGTAGTGCTTGGCTGTTTGTATGTGTTGGGGGCAACTTTGGTGTACATTCATCTATATTGTTGGGTACCCTTATCTGTGCTAACACTCTCTATCATCACAGCTGAACATTCTATCAATGGTAAACCATCTCACAGCCTCCCTCTTCAGAACTTGTGTGTAGAGCATGGCATGTCATTGCTTTCACTACAGTTGTAAGAGGAATCTCATCATTTTTGACATCCAGGCAACTCTCCTACACCCTACTCAATACTCCATGCAAGCTGGTGTGTATATCTATCTGAATTAGTGTGTATTCACCCCTGTCAAGGATGTGCCAGCAGCTGACACAACTTGCTAGGATGAATGAATGAGTGCTGTAGAATTGATGCTGAGGGCCAAGGCTATAGCAGGCAGGGACATAACCTTCAATGACAACAGGATGGGATAATGTATCCTCTGTTCTTTTTGCATTTATCAATTTATAAATGCATAACTGAGGTCATGTTGTTTATAATCAGATTCAGCACCTGGTTTTTTGAGCTTGCACAGGTCATACTTCCCCCTCTTTAGTATGTATTTATTTGGCAAGTAGATGATTAGTTTAGTTGGGAGTACCAATGAGAACCAGTATTGGGTCTACATTAGGCACTGGAAGATGTGTGTGGCTGGTAGAGCCACTTACATAAGGTCCAAAGTCCATTGTTGAGAGTGTAATCAAGAACAAAGCACCTGTCTTTGGGTTTAAGCTTCAACTTAGACTTTGAATTAATATGTCAAGACCAGTATTTCTATGTAAGGTCAGGAGTGTAAAGGTAGGAAGTGTGGGACAGAAGGACTGTCGGCTTCAGCTTATATACTGCACCCCTCATTGTTCTTGTGGTCCAGGTATTTTGAAGTGTGGAAGGGAGAGACAGGAGTGTGGAGTAAGAGAGGGACAGGAGTGCAGAGTGCAGAGTGCAGAGTGCAGAGTGCAGAGTGCAGAGTCATTACTGAGTAGTAGTAGTACAAGATGTGCTACTTAAATACTATATGACTTCACTGATGACCAGTGAACAAATGGGTAATAGTATACTAATTGATAAACATAATAAGATGGTGGCAGAAGGTGGAGTAGGGTTTGAATATAATATGTACCAAGGACAAACTAAGGATTGAGAGGAATGCTGAGACAAGTATACCTGGGGTATGTGTTATATCCGTGTCCGGATACATTGTGCCGACGTTCCCACGTGACCTTCTAACATACCCGGTCCATTCCCGGAACGTACCCGCTTCGGGTTTACACTTCCCGACATTCCTGCCTGGGAACGTACCCGGAACCCGTCGGGTTTTCTATCGGATACTTCAGATATGTACTTTCTCTTATGACGGCCTCACCGCATCATCATTCTATTACTCCTCTCTTCCATTCCTACTTATATGTTTCATTATGGCCTTTGTAGATTAGTTCCTTATTCTTCATTCTGAGCACGTCATTTGCGCCCCTACTCCGCTTTGCCAAGACTTCATTTCCTACTTACTCCTTTGACTTGTCCTTTGTATAATACTTCTACATTCGTATCTACAGGTTCCTACTTAGTATAAGTAGTCTTCCAGATGTAATAGGTAGTCTTCAGTATTCGTATCAACTCTGTACACTTTCTTCCTACACTAAGTTCCGAAACCCACTCCGGGTTTTCCTTCGGGTTTCTCTCCCACTGCCTAGTGTAGTGGTGAAGCCCTCTCTTATACTCTGGAATGTTTCCTTACATTGGATATCATATGTTGTGAAATACAAACCATTCCCTGGGGATATCCAGGCGGCGCAGCACATACGCTGAAGCCACGGTTCACTTCTGCACTTCTGCTCTCATTCCCATACCCGTACTCACTTCGGGTTTCCGTTATAGTTCTCCCACGCCCTCCGGGTGTCATCGCATTCGTTTCCCAGTAGGAAGGGAATCGGTATGTAACAGTATGATGGAGAAAGCATAATGGAGAGCAGATAAGAACTGGATGAGTAAGGTGACATAAGCTTGGTAACTTTCAGTCAGAAGAGCAGAAGGGAAAAAGTGAAAGGACAATATCTACACAAGTCAAGAAGTGTGGAATAGAAGTATGGGAATAAGGTAGGAAAGGTACAGCTATGACATAATACTACAGTACAATCCCTCATAATGCATAGCATTGGGACACACCCTTTGCTAATGCATTATGAGATTTATGCATGAAGAGAAGTGTCACACATTGTGACATAGTGTGACATCTGCAAAAAGTGTGACAGAGATCACCAAAAATGGTAAGGAAATCAAGGATATATTATTTTCCCACAGTTAGCCTGAGTCCATTTAGTACAGTTTAGAGTCAGATTTAGTCATAAATTCATTGTTTAGTAAATGCAAGAAAGTGTTGGGGCTGGTCTGAAGAGAACTAACTATTGGAGTAGAATTTTTTTATGTGCACTTGTGCTAAATCCATCCACCATAATGCATAATTGACTCCTGAGACCTATGCATTATGCATTATGCACCTGATTTACCTGCTCCCCAATGTGGTACCTAGTCAAAGTTAATGCATTAGGAGATTTATGCATTATGAGGCTATGCATTATGAGGGATTGTACTGTACTTATCTACTTATACATTCAAATACTTAATCCAGTCTATCTAGTATCTCAATATTATCTAATGCTGGAATCCTTGTTGGTGCTTAGGGCCCTTCCTCCCCATGTATTCAAGACTGTGCAGCAGTCTAACTCCCACCCTCATATATATAGGCAATGGCATGGATAACCCATGGGTATCTCGAGCCCAACCTGTACCCATACCCATGATGACCCATACCCGTATACCATGGGTATTTTTCTGGTGGGTATGCAGGTCATGGGTTACCCACAAGAAATATGCACTGCCACCACCATATCCCCCTTCCGGTACACCTCAACTCAGTTGGTTAGATCACACCTGTTCCCCTCAAAATTTTTGGTATTTATGACCTATCGAAATATGGTAATAACACACTAATGAGTACCACGATTAGACATTTCATACTGGTGCTGTATGTAGTATCTTCAACATCTTCTCCTAACCAACTTGCAGAATACTTCAACTTTGCACAGATCAATTCAAGCCTAATTCGCCCATAAATTTAGGTATGCATTATCATTATATTTACCTTCATAACGCGCTAACAACCATGAAGATCGGACAATTCGTTCCTGTGATATTAGTAATATATCAACATATTCTACTCTCAACCAACTTGAAGTATACTTCAACTTTATGTGAGTGTTTCAAGTCATTTACACTATATAACATATGTAGCTATTACTATTACGAATATATTCATAATGCACATACAACCACCATGATAGGATACTTCGTTCTGATGCTACAAGTAAGATCTTTAAATATCTCTTCCTCCCAGTATATTATACAATGTGTGGTCATTTTGAGTGCATTGCTCTTACAAATTTACATAGCTATGGCCCTTTACAATACCATCACGATACACCAACAATCATATCGATTGGTAAATTTGTTCTTGTTCTATTAGTACTCCTTCAGAACCCCTTCAATTTTATTGCTCATATTGAGCCTGCTTTGTTTTTCTTAAATACTGTCCTATTATACACATTATTATCTGCAAGAACACAAAAAACATATAATTTTAATGAAACAGCTGTAGTGGGCTAGTCTATCCCATATTTTTGGATGAAGTGAAGCAAAAATACTATAGATTGTAAAATTCTACAGAACAGAGAAGAAACATAAATAAATATTGTATAAAGTCCAATACACAGTGATATGCAGCAGGCCCCATAGCACATGTACACAGTATATACTAGTAAAATATGTCTGTCAAAAAATGAAATGAGTGAGTGTGATTTAGAAGAGGAATCCTAATATCTGTTTACAGGGGAAGAGGCAGACAATATCATTTATAGAAGCGGAACGAGACGGGCAAAAAATATGAACGTAGAGCCGTTATAACCGTGCAGCAACTGACTATTCAGATTTCTAATATCAAGACGATACAAAACGAATTGGAGTAGCTATGTTAGTTTTAATGAGTTGTATATAAGTATATCACCTAAGCTCAACCCTGCGAGTTGAACAAAATGCTAAACCGAAGAAATGCTTAATACAGTACTAAATGCTCATTAAAGATACTATGCCCACAGCAACCTCATTTGTGCCACCTTTTACTCCATATAATACCTATGAGTTCCTGCAGGTTATGAGTCTTGAAGCCCAGTCAAAAGTCATGTGGGTGTGGTCAGGACTGTCAGGTGTGGTCTGGCCAAATCTGACATGTCTGGTAAAATCTGAGCTCAACTGAAAACACTGCAATGAACACTGCAAAATTTGTACTTATCTAATCTCTTCTAATCTTATTCCAAGTCAATCTCATTCGCACTTGCAATATTTGCACTTCATACATTTCTTTCCTAGTACTGATGTCAGTTTAAGATAATGATTATCTAAGGTGGTCAGCAGGAATTGACTTTGTTTGTGCTTTGCACCTGAGTGTTGGGGGATATTATTTGTAGATATTCTCCTTAACTCAAGAGGTTTGGTAGTAGGATGGAATGTAAATAAGGATATGGGATGGTTGGGTAACTCTAGAAGAGTAGGCAAATTACAAACACAACAGCTAAGATTGTGGCAAGTGCTTGCAGGTGAAGGGTAGGCTGAAGGTATAGGTCACTATTATGGTGAAGGTTGAAGTGGAGTTGAGGTCCCTGACGATTTCTGCTCCTAACTTCACAGCTGGGGTGCATATATAATTTACAAAGTTATGGTGTCTCACTATCTGAGTGGACACAAATACAATGCTGCTGCTGCTGTTACTTTACGAAGATACGGTGCCTCACTATCTGAGTGGACACAAATACAATGCTGCTGCTGCTGTTACTTTATGAAGATACGGTGCCTTACTATCTGAGTAGACACAAATAATACAAATTAGTTTCACACTTTACTATTGACACTTTATATGTGACTCTGACAATACATGTACTGAGTAGAGGGGAAGTATATAGGTTATATTTAGTAGGTAAGGGTTGTGTGCTACAACTGCAAAGGGATACAAACAAATGTAAACTAGGTATAAGTTGTTAATTCTACAGGCCAATTTAGTGTTGTTGCGGACTGATGTGGAGTGAACTGATCTGAAATTTTAAAGATAGTTCGCTGCAAATTGTTTTCATGATTTGAAACGATTGGAGTGGTGATCTAGTTCATGATTTCGGTGCTATATCAGAGTTAAAGTCAACAGCCAATCAAATGGCAAGTTGGGCAACAGGCTCCAGACTCCAGGCTAAGTGCCATATACGGTTACCAAAGACCAGCTTCCTTTGTGAACATGGTCTTTGACTCGTGCTCGAGATTCCATTAGAGTAATGTAGTGTTATCCTGTATTAATGTCGTGGTTCTAACTGCTGTAACATGTTATGTGTCTCTAATTATGTGTCTATATATCTATCAAGCAAAAGTATTACTGTAATAATGCCGGCAAGGTATGGGTGAGGTCGTGCACGAAGTGCACATCTCCCAACTTGAATCCCTTTCGCTTCTTGGGGGCCGAGACGAGCGCCGACACCCGCTTATTAGTCTTGACGCGTCGAGTGAGTCTCGTCTCCCACATTTTAGGAAAGACTGCAATGCTTACCGCGTTATGATATTCTGCCCTTTGCTTGTGTGGTTATGGTCGTCATTCGCTTGGCTCCGCTGCAACGGTGCGACCGATGAATTCCAAGTGGATTTCCGGAACCGCTTGGATGTAGGGGGCTGCAACCTGTGCATGTTTCTGCAAGTAAAGCTGAAAGGCGTCACTTGACCATCGTCCTTTAGTTTTCATTACATTGAACGGCATTCCCCTCAGTAGATATTCCAGCGTGGATCCTATCTGAATGCTATGCCCCTGGATCGACTTCAATCCGGCTGCTTTGGAGGCTTCCCCTATCCGTTTTAGAAAAGTATTCCTGGTGAGTGATCTGTACTCTCCTTTCCTGTCCTGGTATGTGAATAGGTGGGCCTCTGGGGGGGGGTTGTTTAGTCGTAGGTGCTGTCCCATTGTGGCCTCTGGGTCTGTTGGGCCGTTCTGTTGCACCCAGAATACGTCTTCCCCATTGGCTGCTACCTTCGTCCTGGGAAGCCTCAGGTTGGTTACTTCTCATCCCTCCCGGTCCTGCATTTTTGACAGGTGGTAAGTTGTTATATGCCATTGTGAGTTTATTCTATCGCTAATGCGCTCCATTGTGAACTCCCCCAGCCGAGCTGTCACATAAAAGCATGTTGTTAGGCATGCATACACTGCTATGTCTAAAGGTTCGTGCAGGTCCAATTTGCCCTTTATTTTCACGATGTGTTCAACTGTGATTGGTTCTCTTTTGCTCTTTTTTGAAGAAGCTGGTGTTAACTTGTCCGCTCCGGTGAGTAGGGTATCAATCTCTAGTTGGTTGACCTCATATCTCATGCCATGTAGGATGTGCCATGCCCTAACACCATGAATGTAATTCCTTATCGTCTTTCCAGAGTAACTATTTGCCATGTGCGCTATGAATGCTGCCAATACCCCTTGTTTCACCGGTGCTCTGTCTTCTTCTGAGATCTGTCTTCTGTCACAAAATACATGAAATGCCAACAAACTGCTAGTGTATGCTGTCTTCGTTGACTCTTCCAGTGACAGTGCCAACACCTCCTCCACTTTCTTCCAGTCTTCCTCTCGCAATCCTGGCTCTGTGTTTGGTCTGGTGTGTATCGGTTTCCATTTCGTTAGTCTTTCTCTGGCTAAACACTGTGGTCTTAGGTGGGATGCTATCAGTGTTAGAAGTGCCAGGTAAGGCATTGGCCGTTGTGTTCGTATCAGGCGATCATTTCGCACTGGTAGCTGACTTACTTCCGCTCTACCTCCTCTTCTCTCTGCCACCCCTCGTTGACTGCCCTTACTCTGGTGCATTGCGCTCAGCCGTCCACATCTCATCCCGTCTTTGGTGTCCCCCATCCTCCCTCCGCTTACACTCCTCATTGCTGTGCTGCTGTTTTCGCATGGGTGTCCATTTGGGCCATGATTGGACTTCTGGGTTGTCGAAGTTGAAGACATATGCTCGTAATACATTTGGGATCGGGATTTCAGGTAATAGTAGGTTGGCTGCTGGGTATATTCCTCTCGAAGGATTGTCCGCTGGGTTCTCCTTACTTGGTATGTATTGGGTGTGCATTGTGATGCATTGCTCTTTGCATATTTCGTAAATCCTCCTAAACACCTCATTGACTCTCCATCCTCTGCTTCTCCCAGTCCACCACCCTTCCACCACTCCTTGGTTGTCGCCATTGATCCAGAAGTGTTTTCCGCTTTCATTCTTAGTTTTTCCTTGGACAATTGCATGTATGAGGAGTTCGAAGCCAACTGCTTCTGCCCACCTGATATCTCGCCCATCTGTGTTCCAACCTGCTCGTAACCTCCATGCTCTCCATTGCTTCCCGACTGTGATTCCAATTCCCCATGCTGAACTAGCATCTGAGTACACTTCAATGTCGAGGACAGTGATTGGTATTGGGATATTTCTGGAAAGGATTGGCTGTTCCAGTACTCGCTCCCACCATAATATGTCTTGGTTTGTGTGTCTTGGTGGGTGGTGCATAATGAAAGGATGGTTGGTGTAAGTCCCCAGCATGGCCTCCAACTTGGTGAGGTACACTCATCCCTTTGGAACAATGAGTGTAGTATGTAATAACTTTCCGTATAGCTTCTGCACCTGTTTGAGGTTATGCCGCTTTCTTTCCTTCCACTCTCTGATTGCTTGTAAGTATTTTTCACATTTTGTATCCAGTAGTGATACTGTTTTGCTATCCAGATCCCAGCTAAAGCCCAAGAATGGGACAACCGATTGGAACAAGACTGTTTTTGATTTCTCCCATACAATTCCCAATTGGTTTGATATTTCTTCAATGTCATTGTCGTTATAACAATATGGCTCCTCCACTTTGCTTGTCCCTCGCTTTTCAAATGCCAGGTCCCTAAACCTTGCGGACATATCCTCGTCATATTCTTCCACTCTGCCGCCTGGTGTTGGTTTTCCTTTATACCATATGCGACACTGCTCATGTATTTTTTCTCCATTCTCTGCGATCTCTCTTTCCCATTGCTCTCTCTTGTGATTGTATTCATCAAGATATTCTCGCAGTATCCGGATGAAGAAGTGGTCATCCACCCATTTGGATATGGGTCCCATCCCCTTGCGCCTGACCACTTCCAATGCTGCATCCGCCAATCCTCCGAATGCTCCCCCTGCTGATGACATTCCGAAATTGTCACTGGTATTAATGGCAAAGCTGTCCTCCTCTTCGAGTCTAACCACCAGCCCTGGCCATTGATCTGGATGTGCTGGTATGGTCCTGTAAGCTTCTGCGACATCATGGATTGAGGCTTGGGATCCTTTTGGTAATCTCGCCACCAGTAAACATATTGTTGAGAAAGTTCCCCATGTGCATGGGAAGTCTTCCGCCTTAATCTGGCTGTTGATGGATTCCACTTCTTCCACTGGCTTTTGTGGGTATGAGAAATTGTGTATGGCCTGATATTTTCCTGGCTTCTCTGCTTTCGGTATGAGGGATAATGGTGAGGTTTGGAATGGACTGATGAGGTGCTCCACTTGCTGCTGCGATAAGGGGCCCAAGTATCTTCCACTTTGGAACTCCTTTCTGGTGATCTCTTCGTATGCGTCTTTGTATTGTTGGATGGATTTGTGGTTTGGTGGTGTGAACGTCCTCGTAATGGTTGGGATGCCCAGATGAAATCCTTCCTGTAGTCCTTTGATGACCGTCCTGTACTTCTCTTCCAATCCCAATGTGCGTAATTCCTTTTCCCACTCCTCCACCACATATGGCATGAGTGGCTTACATCTTCTCTCTTCGAGGACATTCCTGAGCTCCGTGGTCTGTGTTCCTGCAACTAGAGCAGTGGTGTTTCTTTGGGTGGGCTGTGCTCTGGCATCCCCCTGGTAATTGCCACTGAAAACATAGTCCCTCCCCATTCGGCTTTGTGAGTTTTCTGTTTTCGTCTCGTATCGCCCATGTTTTGTTGGATCTGTTCCATATCTCTTTTTCATTGCATCTTCCATAATTGTGTTTTTGGCGACCCAAGCAGACAGCACATACGGAGTCGCCCTGTCGTCCTGCTGTGCCCTGTTGAAAAAACCGTCGCCCTCCTCTATGTCCTTCTCTGCTTGGGGATTGAGATGGACTCCGCCTTCGTCGTTGTCTCTGGCCTGAGGCCCTCCTCACCCTTTTGGGGGAGGGTGATCTTGACCTCTCTCTCCCTTTCCGCTTTCTGGGTGTATCTAGCTGTAATTGGGCTGCTCTACGTGCCATGTCATTTATCTGCTTGCATGTCATTGGTTTTGGATAAAACCATGTTGACATTGGTGTTATAACCGCCCGCATAATCCAAGATCCCATTGGCATTATGCCATATCCGCATTGGTGTAAAAAACCATGTTTGCATTAACATGAAAGTGTGTCCACATTATTATGTGGCCATAGTTGTGGGGTGTATAAACCGCATCCACATTTCCACATGGTGTTCAATGTAGAGTGTCCGAGTTGAACGATTTTTTAATGTGTTATTTTAGGACCAAGAACTCCGTCAGCCTTTTTTCCTACAGATTTGGAAGTACAAGTTACTGACCTCACGTATACTTTCCGCTCCTTTCCTTATCATAATTTCTTGCTGAATGTTCTTCAGCAGTGTATTGTTGATAATCACCAAGTTCATCCCTTCTCCACTTAGCTGCAAGTCATGCCATTCTCTTCTGGCCCGAGCCTGGTACTCCACTATTGCCTCGTCACCGAAAGGTTCTTCTCTCATTTGGTGTTCGTCTAGCCCTAAGTAGAAATCTGCAAATGAGTTCACCACCTCCTGGTCCCACATTGCTTCGCCTGCTTTCATCATGGTACGTAGTAATGTATATCGAGCTTGGCTTATTTCACCCCATGACAGTTGCTCATCTGGCCGGACCTCTTTCAATGGTTTCGCTGCCGCGATGGATTGGAGGGCTATCTGACCATTTTCATTTGTGATGCCTAAGGTTTCTGTCATGCTTGTCCCAGCCCTCTCTGCTGCGCACATACAGCCTCACCTTGTGAAATAATCCATTTCCACATATGCACCTGCCCGAATCTTGTTTATGGCATACTGGGCTGGTCTGTGTGCTGAGACTGTGGCAATTCCTCTCTCTGTGTTGTGGATTATCTGTTTTTTCTTTTTTCCCTGTATACCTACTGCCCCTCCATGCTCGCTCCTTGCTTTGCTGTCCACCCACTGCTCATCTTGCTCCTCTTGTCGCCGTTGTCTATTCCTCTCTTGCCCTTGTTCTTCTTCATTTAGCTGCTGCTGCTCCTCTTCCCTCTGTTGTTCCCTCTCATCTGCCCATACCTGTGCTTCCCAAGCTTCTATTCTATTCTGTTGCGCTTCCTGCCACATCCCCTCTAGTCATTGAACTATCTGTTCCTCAGTTGCTCCTTGCTGGTCAGGAGCAGCCATTAATGCCTCTCGAACTACTCGGAATGTGTTGTCTCGGTAGTTGGGACAAATGTCTTCTGCTGGGTTTCTTGTAAGCCTAGCCATCACTCCATAGAAACACCTTTCGTTTTCTCGTGCTATAACCTGTATATATTTTATTTTGTTTTAATATGATCACTGTTGTATGATGAAATTCGACGAGGTCTAGCGCGAGTTGACCTTGAGTTGCAGTGGGGATGGTGGCACAAAGGAAAGAGGTCACATTTCACCTTCCCGCTGGCATCGAAGACTCTCGTCTCTCTCTCGGTTCCCTCCAAGTCAGACTACCAAATTTGAGAACATTAGTATTACAAGACAGAGATAATTTACGGTAGTTAATGTAATTCAAGTACTGGGGCAGAGTACCCTTCTGAGTTGGCATTTGAATTTTCCATTTCTTTGAGTCTGTCTTCCCCTAGTAAGTGACTCTTGTGCAGCATAAGCCATTACTGGACCACATATACAGTAATCTTCCAATTTTTCAACTTTAATATTATCAGTAAAGGTAAGGCATTTTTGTTTGAATGAGAACTTGAGAATTTGAAGAGCTTCGAATAAGTCAGTTGCAATGTGATTTCTGCGTAATGTTGCAGATTCCTTGCTCGAAGAAAATCCATGTTCACAAACACCAAAGAAGCCTACACGGGAAGTGTGTCCATAGCGACACAAGATGGAAGTGGATATAAGCACTTCTTTAGCTAGATATAGTTTTTAATCAATGAATAAATGTATTGTCATAACTAACACTTACCTCCCAGAATAGCACAATGTTCTCGCTGGTATCGTGCCCATGGAAATTGTGTAAACCTACAGGTTCATATTTCTCAAGCTCACATTCTTCAATTCTGCAGTGGCATGGCTTGAGGACGTCATTCGTGACCTACCAAAGTAAAATACACCTCAAATTCCTGGAATTCAACAGTAACTTGAGGATTACTCAAAGGATACTTGAAAGCTCCAGCCTACTCACCTATTCAAGATCCATGTATCTGAGCATTTCAAATGAAAAATATCCCCATATCACACTGTATATTGTGGCTGAAATATTCTGTACAGCAAATAGCTGCATTTAGGAGAGTTGACAGCAGAAAACATAGAAGATTGTACTACAGTAGCAGGTTTGCACAACAGCTCATGACGCGACGAGGACGCGACGCTTTTGTCATTGCATCACATGATCTGGCGAGAGCCATCAACCAGATCATTCTCAAATCGCGAACTCAAATCGCTTACAATTCACTCCGTTCCAAAAGGCGATCTGTCAGCAAATGTGGACTGAACTGATTTCAGTTCGCAGCAGATCACTCCGCACAACAACACTAGGCCAATTCCTCTTCCTTATATGCCTTTTACCCTCCTGCTGACTAATCATATCCCACACCTACTTTCCCATTGTTCTCCAACTGGGGAAAAGTATGAGTCATCCTTTTCTCCATTGTTCTCCAATTTAGGATGCATGAGTCAGCATCTTAGACAATGGGTATATTTAGCACAATGGTTGTGCTATTAATAGCTCTTGAGAACAATGGTGCTCTTTTGTTTGTACCTGAAGGCTTTCTTATTTTGTACAGGGTATAATTGTTTGTACATATTAGTCTTGGTGTAGTTGTTTGTATGATGATGTTTATTCTGATTAGTGCTGGTCCAGTAGTATGACTAAGTATTTGTGTATGTTTATCTTGATTAATAATGAGCTAGTATTGTAGTTACTTGTTTGTGTATAATTGTTCTGATTGGTGATGGACTATTAGTGTTTATGTAGCTTTATTTGTTAGTGTATTGATTAGTTACTTGTGTATGGTTTTCCTGATTAATAGTGAAATAGAAGTGCATATTAAGTATTGTTTGTTAAGGTATTATTAAGTTTTCTAAGTGTTTGCTTTTCTATCTTTGAGTGATTTAGCAGTATTCATGTCATTATGTGAAATCAACTTTCACCCATGACACTGAGAACACATTGTTGAATGTGAACTTAGCTCAAAGTCGTAACTTGTCTTTTGAGTTTTCCCATTCGATGCTCAGAGGGTCCGTGTGCTGTTTTGATATCATGCCAAACAATGCCCAAACCCCTCTTGCTTCTCTACCACCACCTTCCCCCTACCTTCCACCTCCCACCTCCCACCTCCCCTGCCTCCCTGCCTCCCCCCCCTCCTCTTCCACTCCCCTTCTCATACCTCTTCATTGTATATTTAACTGCCTGTTTGGAATCTGAGCACTTGTTCCCTCAGCCAGACATGTCCTCCACACCATTCACAAGCTATTATGCTCTCATATCGACCCACAGCTCACATCAACCTCACATGCCTCATATCAGGCACTTTTCATGAGCTTTTCAACCCCATTTTACTCCCTCAGCAAGTTGTTGGAGGGGTCTGCCTATGAAGTTGGTATTGGATGTGTCAGATCCAATGTTGTGCTTGGGGTTTGTAGCCAGTGTAGCACATGCTGGGAAATGTGAGTGTAATCTTTCATATCGACATTCACTGACTATCATCTTCATACTACATATATTTGGAAAGATCTAGGTTGTTATCTTACATTTGAGTGCATATATGCAGTTCTGTTCATGGTCACCATTCAGTCCTTTCAATGCTCTCGGCCATGACATCCTCTCATCTCCATCTCTCAATGTCCCTCCTTCCCCTCTGCATTGATCTGAGCCAGGCTCTCCTATGACAGATGACTTGGCTTCATCTTTCCTGCTGTTGTCATGCCTTCACGACGCCACTGGCCCCATTGTTAATCTGGTGTCATTACCACCACTAGCCTCTATCATCAATCTGGCACCATTGCCACCAGTTACCACCACCACTTTGGTGCTGCCAGGTGCATCTGGCTCTGAAGCTCCATTGCTGCCGGCCGCAAATACTGTCTCCCTACAATGTTCACCACCAGGTTCTTCCACTGTGCCTTTGACTCCTTCTCCATCGGGCAATGAACTGCCTGACAGAGATCAAGGGTCTGCACAGTTTCCCCTGCCGCCAATGTGAATGTCCATGAAGGGAAAGACAGGGGCACCAATGAAGATTTCTGCTGCACAAAATGCCAAGTAAGCTATACTTTTGTTCAGGACCATTGCTAACCATTTTGTTTAGAAATCTTTATGTGTCAGAATACTGCAAGTTTTATCCTACCACAACAGCAGCAGAATTCAATGCTGTATGGACCACTCTAGTTCCCAAGGACGTCAAAGATGTAAGTTACTTCCTTCTTCCACTATTATACTTTTTTAAAATTATTTGTAACAGGAATATGGTGCTCTCGCTAAGAAACAGTAGAATGGGTGAGCCACTGTCAGCTGCTAGGAATTTGTACTCACATGAGTCATTTCAGGAATTTACTTAACTATGTCACTCTTCCAACACTCTTCTCAGACATTTGTAAGAAATTTCCCGCCATTAGTTCAATGTGAACTTATGAGTTTCATTTATAGTGTTGGTCATCTCGTTTCATTGGTCCTCTCACCTTTGTCCTCTCGCCTTTGTCATCTCTCCTCTCATCTTTGTTGTCTCATGTTGATCTTCTTGTCACCTTGGGCTGACTATCGCATCCTGGTAGTCTTGGGTAGGTGGCCTGCTTATTTGTATGTGACATGCCAGAATTTTCAGCATTTTCATTACTCAAGCTAGCCAATAAGCCCAAATTAGTGCATATATTTAGCTTTAAAATGTACAGAACACTATCATTTAGCAAGAATTAGCTTTTGGAGAAGAAAAAATAGTCATTACACCGAAAATTTTTAGGTATTACGCCAGCGCCTAAATATGTCACAGTCTAACCTTTCGGCATTTTCATTTGTGATGCATGACATGGCCCAAATTTCGGTGCGGCAGAATGGGTGCATGACACGTGACTGCCCAATTGATCTGATTCATACAGTAAAACTGATTATGATTGTAATGTACTGTCAGATAAAAACTGTTGAGACCTGTTTTCCCTCCGAAAAGTGGGACATTTACAGGAATTACTGAAAAATACAGATCGTCCGAAAATCCTGTAATTTCCAGATGTTGCCAGACCACGCCTGAGCAACTTTTGACTGGGCTTGAAGACCTGACCCGTACCCATACCCACCAGTACCCATACCCACAACCTGTGCTATTGCCTACATATATAACAGTAATCAGGTTATGTTCTTGCCCTTACTATATGTAAATATGCTTTGTCCAATAAATATACTGGGGTAGTTGACTCAGTCATGTATACAACAAAGACTCTCGAGTCATGTTTCATAATTGTTAGAGTGTGTAGGGTTGCTTATGCAATCCATGCGCTATTGATGCACCATGCTCATACCATTGGCGGGATGCTGCTCTTTGATCTATAGCTCATCTATGTTCCATATTAGAAATTTTCGTTTTTAGGTAGTATTTAAGTTGATTACAAAGTAATCTGCTCCCCTCAGTCATTGCTACTCTGAGCAAGCACTGAGGTGAGCAGACCTTATTAGATCCACTTGTCATTTACTTACTTCTATTATCCTCATAGTATTACATCTTATAATAATTTCATCTTCAGTTGTTCATAGCTATATTCATTACTTTTCTATTCATCCTGCTTGTATTCATCATCACACTGCTTATTAATCTCAATCTCGGAATCCCTTAAATATTTTGTTTCTAATTTATTGTTTTATTATTTCTTTTTTATTGCAAGCAAGGTTTCCGTCGACGTAGTCGACACTTCCAAGTGATGAACTGATGTAAAATAGGCTGACTTCAGGTGTGATTCAGTGTGACATTTGTGGGCCATGTGACATATACTTGTGGGCATCCCCCCCAAATTATGTAAGCCAATTTGAGCGGACCTTTATGGGCGGACTCGACCAGTTAAACAATTCACCCAAGATATGTCAGAAACTCAACTCAAGCGTCAAGAAGAACACGTACTAGATATGAATTTTTCCAACGACAGCGAACGCCCTGCAAAGAGGGCTCGCGTGGAAGAGGCACAGAGTGCGCTGTCTGATTCAGTTACTAACGATCAATTCTTGAATGAGGATGAGGACGAGGACGATGATACCCAGCAGCCACCGGAACCGATTCGTGCCTCCGATCTCTATCTGGATACTGTACGTTCCATAAGACTCCCCACCGGCCAATGTAATGCTTACTTTTCCTCAGATTAACAGAGCCGTTCTAGACTTCGATTTCGAGAAAGTATGCTCAGTGTCTCTTTCCAACATCAACATCTACGGGTGTCTAGTATGTGGGAAATATTTCCAAGGCAGGGGAAGAAAATCGTACGCATATTCACATTCAATACATGATGATCACCATGTTTTCATCAACCTTGAGACTACCAAGGTCGGTTATCCACGATTACGGACATGACTTTCATCGTTGACTTATTGTATTCAGGTCTATGTACTTCCGGACGGGTACCTTGTCTCTGACCCATCGCTAGAGGATATATCATATGTCCTTGCACCTTCCTTTACACCTAGCTCTATCGTCAATCTTTCAGCGCCTGTTCATTTGACCAAGCCGTCCTATGATCTAAATCACAAACCGTATCTTCCTGGCTTTGTGGGATTGAACAATATTAAGAAAAATGATCATATGAACGTGATTATTCATGCTCTCCTTCATATTCCTCCTTTACGCGACCACTTGCTGCTTTCGAGCTTTCGCAGTAAAGAGTCTGAGTTGCTAAAACGATTCGCTGCGTTAGCCAAGAAGATATGGAACCCAAGGCTGTTTAAGAGTCAAGTAAGCCCTCACGAATTTCTTCAAGAAGTGAATAGGGCTAGTGCTGGGAAATTTCGTCTGGAAAAACAGGGCGACCCAGTCGAATTCCTTGGATGGCTCCTGAACCGTCTGCACCTAGACATGGGCGGCACGAAGAAAAAGAAATCTAGTTAAGTCTGGAATACGCATTAACATTATCTTTTCTAACTTCGCATCAAGGCATCATCTGGTCCACGTTTCAGGGTGAACTTAGGATTGAAACCCAGAAAGTTGTGGTTCGCCCTGACGTTGGTGACAACGAGAAGCCTCAATTCGATATCGCCCGTGGTAAGCATATTAACCTATGTTTTTCTAGGTATTTTATGTTTAAGATGACTAGATATCCAAACTGCTGTCTCACCCTTCTTGTTTCTTGCTGTGGATCTTCCACCACCGCCCTTGTTTCAGGACGCTATTGAGAAGAACATCATTCCACAAGTTGGTATACATTCTGTTCTTGCAAAATATGATGGGAAAACTACACAGGTGAGTTGAGCGCTATTGTTCCTAACGAAAGGATATCAATTTCTTAAACAGGAATCGGCTGGCCACTTAAAACGGTACAAGTGCCAACGCTTGCCTCACTACATCATTCTCCATTTCAAACGTTTCACGAAAAGCATCTTTGTCGAGGAAAAAAATCCAACTATTGTCAACTTCCCACTACGTGGTCTGGACTTTAAAGAATGTATGTACCCTATGAATAGCCTCTTGACATCGTTTCCCACTCCAGTGTCCATTTTAATAGACGTTGATGTACTTCCTGCGAACATATCATCCCAATACGATCTGATCGCAAACGTTACGCATGAATCTGTCGCAGGAACGACGCGAGACAAAGAAAATACTGTATGGAAAGTCCACCTTAGAGCAGCCGGCGGTGGAGGCGAAAACGAGAAATGGTTCATGATTCAAGACTTAATTGTAGAGGAGACGCGCAAGGAGATGATTTTCCTTGGCGAGACTGTGCTTCAGGTTAGTTACTCTTGAAGTGACATCATATATGTTACCTATTACTCTTCGTAACAGATATGGGAATGCCGACGAAGCAAACCAAGAACGTAGCAGCAGTAAAATGTTGTTGAACACTGGAGTAAATTTAATTAGCGTCCATTATCTGGCGATGGTGGTCATGTCGTGAGTGTAGAATTATATTAGCTATCCAAATGTCACAATGATAATCATTCTATGCCGCCTCCACATATGCATTTAGATATGTTACTATACCAATTATGTATTTTACTGATAATGTGCTACAGTTGATTTTATGTATTTAAGTAGTATACTATGTACTGTATCTACTTATCCATTTGCCTCATGCTTTCCTCCCCCTGCGTGCTTTGAGGCCAAATGTAACGTCGTTGTCGTCGATGCGTCGTTTATTTCAACAGTGAGTCAACTACTAGTGCCCATAGACAAACTGTAGACCGCGTGCACAACCACGATATGGGATTCTTATGATTTAGTTATCATTTTCTCTAGTGTTATCATCGTTACTTCGAGAGTCCGCCGCAGCCGAAGTCGAAGTGGGGTGAATCGGGGTATTTCTTCTGTATTACTATGTGTCAGCTTGAAACAAACCAAAAGGCGTGACCACAAACTGGAGCTCTTGGTCAATTATTGGTCGAAAGATGTAAACCCCTGAAAGGATACCTATAAATGTAATCATAAGTCTACAGGGATCTCTTGAAAATGGTAAAGTTGAGCCCACCAGCAGCAGTGGCAACCATGTACGGGAGTGCCCGCCGAAACATTACAGGGTAAAGGCAGAGATGTCGGTGGGTCGGAATCAACCTGATTTTGATGTGTGTTGTAAATCAAAGCGGACTTTGCTCCTATATTTCCGACTCCGCGAAAGGAAATGATGCGGCAGTCCCCACAACTGAATTCACCAGTTGGCAGTAAGTACATACTTAAGCGTGCAATACTGCAATAGCTGTACACTGCAGTGACTGCACCGGTCACGGTCGCGTGCCAGACCAAAGAATATCACCCATAATTATATGACATAACAATCAAAATGGTTAGAAACTCGTATACAAAATATTTTCAAGTAAATGAGGATAGGATAGTAGCAGTATTAAGAATGTAGTTAAATTGACACTCTACTTTTAAGCCGATTGAAGAACCTGCATCAATCATGAAAAATAACACAGACCAGGTCACTTGAGCTCAACATACCTGTAGCGCTTGCCTTGCGGCCGCATCCTTAGCAGCTTGCTTTGTCGTACCCACTCCTGTCCCTAAGACTTGTCCGTCAACTAGTAGATCGGCAATTCATAAGTACTTGTTCTTATCGAAGAGTGAGAAGTTATAAGAACCCTTGCACTGTACGGTCCATGTTGGATCATGAGGGGGTCCCGAAGGCTGTTCCACCCAAGCTAAGAGCGAGCTCTGTTGCCTTGCTTGAAGATCTACAAGGCTATTCATTTCTCCACCATGGTACAGCGGAATGGAGCGAAACATACAGTTGTTCAGATCGTGGGAGGCTGTTCAACATTTTATCAGCATTAGCGACTACAAAACAAATGCGACAGGCATACCAGTCATTTGGTAAGATTTACTGGGGAGTCGAAGAGAATGCTTTGGAATTGAGATGCAGCTTGGCTGGTCTTTTGTACACAGGCGGATATTTCTATCCATTAGATATCTTCATGGACAAATGGGTAAACAACCGATAATGTTGTTCCGATCGTGAAATCCTAGGATAGGAAAAACATCCCGTCGACAGCACTAAATCTGTCAATAGGGTGGCCGTGTTTTACGGGCAACAGGAGGCACAGTTGCATACTGAAGTGGCGCGTCTGAAGAGCGGTAAGAGCTGAAATACAAGGATGACAACTACGAGAAGGAATAATCATGATGATTCCTTTCCCGGCCGAAAAGACGCGCTGGAAAATGGCCCAGCTTACGATTCGGGTTTCCATCTAATCGAAAAGCGAATTGTTAACTTGCCGGGACGAGTTATGCGAACGAGATAGATACAGACGACAGGTGGCCGGATACTGATACAGATAAATCGAGATCGAATGTTCAAAATCACTGGTAAAGAAGAAAAGGCCCTGTTCGTGACTGGTAACCGCGTGAACCGGGCCCAGGGAATGCTTTGGGAATAGTGATGATATACCTAGACTGTGTGTGTGTGTGGGAGACCTTGAGAGTACCTCCAAGTGCGCCCGTCTACTCTGACGTGACGCTTGATAATTATTGGAGTGACGTGAAGTCCGAATGTGGATTTCAGTATAACTTTACAATGGAGGGAAGAAGCGAGGTCAAGTGCCTAGGGATAAACTTTATGATCAACTCCCCGATATCAGTTGCATGCTCTGTTATTGTATCTCTCGAATTTTGATTGCTCAAGTTAATAGCCGTTGTCATCGCGAACCACGTTCAATCAAAAGGATCGCATTGAAATCCTCTGAACAAGCGGACCGACAAACCAACTCAGAGCGTCGAACACATGCCTAAACGGATATAGTTTGCTATCTGCGAAGCTGCGATATGAGACCGTCCTGCTAAGATCTTATCAATTTCATGAAAACATAAATCGAGTCAGAATCACTTGCCGCTAAAGAATTAATCCTCAAATAAATATTAAAGGTGGAAAAGATAAAATTATGAAATGATGAGGAAAAATCAACAACAATCGGGATGTACTAATAAATCATTTAATCGACACTCGTCTTTGTAAGTACGGTGTGCCTTATGAATTGGCAGGAGCACAAGCTTCGCGGCCGGGCTAGTTGCTGCGACGTATCAGAGAACCAATAATTATTAAAAAGTATGAAAGAATCCCACCTTTAAGAGGTCCGTCCAGTTAAATATTTCAATGCTTCGTTAGCTGCGATATCTTTGGCTAAATGTTTGTGGGTACTCGTCCCAGTCCCACGAGGCTCCCCGTTGACTGCAAAAATAATTTGAGTGTAAGTGCCACAGTTTCCGCAAGGACAGTGCTCAAGGTTACTGCTGACTTTTACAAATACACTTCCAAGTAGGAGCGTGGCTAGGCCCATGTTGTGTCTCTAGCCAGCTCAAAGCAGTCAGCTGTCCTGTACCCTGAAGGTCTGAAAGAGAGTGAGTACATATATTATTCGGTGTTCTCGAGTTTGAAATGCATACAATTATTCAAATCGGACACTCCGCCTGTTATATGTATTCAGTTACCGTGTATCAATGAGTAAACTATTAGTGCTTACCGGCCATTGTGATCGTTTTTTAAAAAAACAGAACAAAGCAGAGTCGTAGGCTTTTATACTTCGGTATAGACGTGCAGTACTGGAGAAAAGCTTCCGACTACGGCAAGCTTGCTAACGAATCGATTAAAGAGATCGAACAATTTTTAATCACTACCAGAGCGAAGTGCCGCTCCAGTATAATATTCGCAAACTATCATGATGAAAGGCGGTCAAGAGAGACCAACGCAAGAGGAGCGGCCAAAATCCTGGTACTATCGGCGTCTACGCATGTCATCCGCGCCCTTTGTTCTGCGCGTAATTAATGAGATACTAAGCGAAGTAATTCGCTTGACATGCCTCCAACTTTGGAAAATCGAACAGAGGACGGCGTGACGAGCATTCATGCATCTTGGTTGGCATGCACTGGCGCCTCCAGCATCGGCGACTGCGGAGTATCATTAGTATAATGTCCACCGGGCTGTACCCAACCTGCGCCCGCGAATTCCATTGCCCGGTTGAACTGTTGCGTCATGGATGTGATACTGTAGTGACCGGGCCAGCATGAGCCTTGAGGCACCCAACGAACGATCAAACGCTTGATTGAAGTGCACGAAATACACATACATATTAGTGATATTGTTTCAGATACGCGACATTGATAGATGGTAGGAAGCAGGAGCATGATGATTCCTCGTGTGAGTACCGACGACTTACTCAGTATTTCAGTTCAAAGTTCATTTGTATGTGCAAGTTTGAAATTTCCGGCCGGACTGTTTGGCTGACTGCGAAAATTCAAGGCGGCGATAGGTCGTTCCCAAGCGAAGGTTCTCCGCGGCGTTTGAATCTTCTGACTTCGCACGGCAATTCCCAGGCACTTGGAAGCAGAGCCCTAGCACTTATCGTAACAATCGTCGCGAAAGGTGTAATTAACAGAACCCGCGTAATAGAAAGCGAGGTGGGTGGCTAAGAATATGCTTTTTGGGTGCTCTCTACGACGGTTTTTTTTCCTCGGAAAGTTCCAGATAGCACATGTAGAGCTGAAAAACCCTTGGTGGGCGCGGTAAAGTGACGAATATGCCCCTACCATGTTCAGACCTTTCTAGACACTTGCAGAACGCGCTAAATTTTGTCATCTGCTGTCAGTGGCTAGTTCACGCTATGACTGATCTAACGACCTGCTTTCTACTTACTTCGTATTCCTTTCTCTACTTAAATCATATTTTATCGAGTCCAAAGACGACGCGAGCAGCAGTCCACACCATGGTATTAATATATCGAAAAAACACATACTTTGGATAAATTCGCGAGTGATTAGCCTTCGCTCTATAAGGACTTTTAAGGCGTAGGTATTACCGGTCAATCGAGGCGGTTTGACAGATGGAGCATATATGAATTCTGTTTCCGCTTAGCGATGGAGGGTGCTGAAGTCGAGAGGGACTAAAAATCAGTAGTAAGGCCTTTGCACAGCGAGAGACCTTCCGGCCAACGAGACCTCCTGTGGAGATGGAACAGATATGAATCCGATTAACGACGAGGTCACCATGACCCCATCTGCCATAGGTGACGTTCCCAGTTAAACGTTCATGCTACTACTGCGCGTGGGCGATGTTTCTATATTGACTATAGATATGAACACGCAGTCCCTTGGTATGACACTCTCAAAGCTGCACATGGAATACGGATCTTCGTAATCCTGGCTTTCTCTATACAACCAGCGATCATTGCCATAGCTATAGTGTAGTTGCTCCGAGACCCAGCAGTAACGACTCAGTAATGACGCACATAAAGCAATGTAACAGTGTATATATTCTTCTCAAGTTCCCCGTTTCAATTTCCGCGTTGCAATGTCCGTGCGTATTATTCGACGAGTAGAGGACATAAAATGTTTTATCATGAACTACATCTGCGGCATTGAAGGTGGACCATTACAAAGTCTACCCACGCAGCCCGCAGACCGATCTTTCGGTGAATGAAAGAGCGGATGAACAGCCATTATTTTCCCAAAGAAAAAAAATATTAAGTGAAAAAACAATCGAATATCAAATGCCAAAATTCAGAAGAAAAATGTGAGACAAGATGAATTTCAAATTTACCTTCGGCCGCTATAAGCGGGGACGATGGCGACATTATTGATTTACAAGCGGGCCCGTTACAGGGAACTGTATCAGTTTGATTCGAGTGATGGAAGTATCGAGTCGGGTGGCGAGGCAACGAATACAGAAGAGCGAGCTAGCATGAGAGCGAACTGGGCTGATGGGAACGGCGAGTGAGCGGGCGCAGCATCCTGTAATGACTCGTAACTGTTGTGATATTGAAGAATATCTGTGAATGTCCCAAAGTCAGAATGTCAATTGAGATGACATCGATCAGTGGTGCAAGGGAAAGGCTGGACGATAAGGGAGTGACGGAACCCCCGTTGGGCAGATTGATGGTGCAAGATGCTTTCATCCATAGCATTGTCGGTGGTCGAAAGGGCCGGAAGAACGAGAAGGATAGTTGGTGGAAAGACACTTTGCAACTAATGAATATCAGGATTTCCATTCTAGGTAATAGCAGGGGTGGCGATCGTGCATGTCAAGTTATCGAAGGCGGGTGCCTGTACGCAATTTTGAGAGGAAGACTAAGCGGAGATAAGACGAGATGGTGCCATGAGTGATCGGAGTAAAACGAGACAGATGATAGGGGAAACTCAGAGTCGTAAAGGCCGGGCCTGAAGTAATGGATACAAGCGTAAGAGAGTACGACGGCGCTGATTGGTGTTTTCCCCGAGTAAAGGATTTGTCTTTGGTGGTGGAAGATGAGTATCCGAAGGAAGAGCGGACCGGGAAGGAGTACGGATAAAAAGGATTGCGAGATGTGTAACATAGGTAGATGGGGACCATGATGGACGTTAGAGAGATACGAGAGATACATAGATGGATCAGGAAAGACAGAGACAGCTGAGAGGTGAGTGGGTTGCATCTGGCAAACCGAGAAGCGCGAAAGCGGGAGAAGGCAAGGGGTATCTCCAAAGGTTCAAGATATGGGGAATTGAGAGATACCGGTGAAGGAGGTCAGAGGATATGGCATCGAAAATAACGAGGGACGAGGTCAAAGGGGAGTTGTCGGGGATTGCATACAAGGAGAAAATGCATAGGACTGGCCAACTGGGAGATGCTTTTAGGAGGAGAGCAGAAGGCGCTAGGCGGCTCCACTATGAGTCTGACAGTAAGCGCGAAGGCACGGCGACTATAAGTTGGACCACTTAATAAGGAGGGAGGCGGTGAGGAGAAGGACATATAAGGAGTAGTGGTAGCGATAGCCCCAAATAGAGCAAGCGCGGAAGCTGGTTGACAGGCGCGCTGCAATGGTGCAGATATTTTTACGAGTGCAAGTGATTATTGAATGGGGTCGAGCGAGAGAAGATGACAAGCCTGAGAGAGAGTAAAGATCAGGTGGAGGGTGGGGAGCTGGGAGTTGAGAAGGGAGACTGGGATGATGGAGAGGAGGTAGAGAGAGAAGAATAGCTACACTAGTAAGAGTCTTAGGGAGAGTAGGAGAGACGGGGTGCTGGTGAAGATAGGCGGGATAGTGAGTGCGGCAAGTTGCGAGGAGGATGAGTGTGATTGGCTGATTGATGGAGAACAGGCGAGACCAGGCAACACATCCCCCGTCTCTCGCACAATCCCCATCTCGCCCCGCTCACTCTCCTCTCTTCCTCCTCAGCCACACCCATCTCCTCCTCGTCCCCTGCCATCCCCCGCTCACCCTATTTCTGCCCCAACTGTTCCAGCGAACCCGCTATTAGCTAAGCCCGAGTCCAGTTCCCACGCACCCCTCTCCAGACCTCGCAATTTTCCCCTCACCCAACTCAGGTACCCCCCTCATCATTTCATATTCATCCGTCCCCTCCCACTGATATCCTCCCCAGTCTATACCATACTACTAACCACCACCACCAGCCATGTCTCAAAATCAAGGTGATATTCAGGAGCGAATCGCCGCTGCCCGCAGGGAGGGAGAGAGTCTGAAGGAGAAGATTCGTGCTAAGAAAGAGGCATCAGCAGATACCACCTGTAAGCATCTCTCTCTTTCTCTCTCTTCTTTTCCCTCCTATTTCGTCTCTTCCTGCACCCCCTTATTTTCATCCCTGAGCTCTCTCATGAATACTCACTCCTCTTTCCTTCAGTGAAGGCAATGGCCGCAGACGTCGAGGATCTTGCCAGAATCGTCATGCGCCCACGACGCACTCTCAGGGGCCATCTCGCAAAAATCTACGCAATGCACTGGGCCACCGACCGCCGACACCTCGTATCCGCTTCCCAAGACGGTAAACTCATCGTCTGGGATGCATACACAACCAACAAAGTTCATGCCATTCCCCTCCGTTCCAGCTGGGTCATGACCTGCGCTTATTCTCCCTCGGGTAACTTTGTCGCCTGTGGTGGTCTCGACAACATTTGCTCCATCTATAACCTCACCAACAAGGATGGCGCTGGCACCCGCGGCGGAGGTGCTCGCGAATTGAGCGCTCACTCTGGTTATCTCTCCTGCTGCAGATTCATCAGCGACCGCCAGATCGTCACCTCCTCGGGTGATATGACCTGCATGCTTTGGGATATCGAAGCCGGTGTTCGTATCTTAGAGTTTTCCGAGCACACTGGCGATGTAATGAGGTCCATATTTCCTTTATTATTGTCTTTTTCTCCCCTGCTCATTTCTTTTCTTACCTATAGTTTATCCCTTGCCCCTGGCAACAACCCCAACATCTTCCTTTCTGGTGCTTGCGATGCAACTGCCAAGATTTGGGATATCAGGAGCGGAAGAGCTACACAGACATTCGCCGGCCATGAATCCGACATCAATGCAGTTTCGTACGTATCTCTCTCCCTTCTCCAGTAATCATCCTTGAGTTTAACTCTCCCTCATTTCATAGCTTCTTCCCTAACGGTGATGCCTTTGCTACCGGTTCGGATGATGCATCTTGCCGTCTTTTTGATATCCGCGCCGACCGTGAACTAAACAGCTTCACAAGCGACAACATCCTTTGCGGTATCACATCCGTTGCCTTCTCCATCTCTGGCCGCATCCTTTTCGGAGGTTACGATGACTGGACTTGCAATGTTTGGGATACCCTCAAAGGTGAACGTGTCGGGGTTCTTTCGGGTCACGACAATCGCCTCAGCTGCTTGGGTGTCAGCGTCGATGGTATGGCTCTCTGCACAGGCAGCTGGGATACCTTCCTTAAGGTTAGTCTTTCGCTACTTGTCTTTTTTCTTCAAATGCTAATATGACATGGGACTTCCTTGATAGGTCTGGGCATAAATATGTATTATTTTCTTTCCGTGATATATTGTCCCCTCATTTACGAAGAAAAGCCGCACTGCGCCGGTTCATTATTATTCGGCCTACTCCTCTGTCCTTTAACACATACACCCCGCTCTATTATTTAATTGCGGACAAACATGCCATGCGTGTGTCCGCTTTTGATGGAATGGACGCTCAAGTCGGTCTTTACTCATCTTTTCTTATCCCTATAGCATTCTTTTAAATCATCCACCACGTTGGGGTGATGGTGCTTATAGTATATATACCAACGCTTGTCTTCCGGTTTTTTTTTTTGCTCCTGAGATGTCTTCCTTCTGTTACTGCTTTTCTTTCTTCCGCCTTTCCCTCCCCCCTATTTTTCTCTCGCTTTCATTTCTCTGGTGTGTTCCGTATATAGCTTGCAATCCATATTTTATTTTCGGTGGAATATATGTAAATACAAATCTTGTAACGTCGACGCTTTTCGACTGTTATACCCCGGTGAATTTTGTGAAATTCGGATTGTTGTACGTTAGCAGACACTGGACAGGAGCAGACACGTCGACACGTATAGCATATTCAAATATAACTAATTTGAAACATCGTGCTGTATTGATTCCGCGCCCCGCATACTTGCAAGTTGTATCCGTCCCGCAGTCTTGCACGCCCTCCTTATAATTATTGTCTATTCCACTTCGTAATCTACGTTTCACGGCCTTTACTTGCTCACCGTCTTTTAGACTACATACACACTCCCACCACACACGACAATGTCCGAGGACGATCGCGCAGCCAAAGCTGCTCGAGCAAAGGCACTGGTATGCACGTCACACTCGTGTTTCCCCCCTTCCCCAACCTTTTGACATAACCTTACGGTCGTTCTTTCTTGGTTAGCTGAAGAAACGACAACAGAAGAAAGCAGCTGCAGGAGCGGCAGCGGAAACAGGGAGCAATGCACCTACGTCGGGTATATCGTCACCCATTAGTCCTTCGAGAACGTTTTCGCCTGCTCCTGATGCGGATCCTGTAGCTGAAGAGGATAAGCGAGATATAGCGGATATGTGTGTGATATATTTCCTTAATGTCTACTATGTGACGGGTAATAACTTATGAATATAGATTTACGAGGGCTGATAGTGACACAGCTTGGCTTTCTTCATTGCCTAGAGCAATTTCACCCCCGCCTCGCTCTGGAACTTCACAGGTCTCTACGAAGAGTGTTATATCACCTCCACCTGCTGCAAGATCTCCCTCTGTTCCTCCAGCGAGTAATACGAATGGAAATGGATCTGCGGTGAATACGGCTGAATTTAACGCATTGAAGAAGGAGAAGGAGAAACTGTCTATTGAAGTGAAGAAACTTGATGATGGTTTGTGCCTTGCTTATCTTTTAAATTATTACTGGTAGATGCTGATTGTAATATGTAGAGGTGAAGAGGTTAGGAAAGTTTGAGTCTGGTGTGCACATTTCCAAGCGTATGAAGCTTTAGATTGACATCTTTCTAGAAGTGAAGCAGATGAGGGATGAACTGGAGAAGGAGCGCGCTTCCTCGAAGCAGCTTCAAGAACGCCACGACCAGTTGCATGCAGACACTGAAACTTCACTAGAAAACGAGCGACAAACAATTTCTTTACTTGTATCTGAAAAGGTTTCTCTTACCAAAGACCTTGAGCGACTAGAGGATGTTGAGTCTCGTACGCAATGTCTATCGTTCGAAGGAATGTCAGTCATATTTACTTCTAACAGAGGCGCAGAACGTCCGAAATCTATTGGAAGAAGAGCGTAGTAACACAAATGGGCTTCGAAAACGAGTAGAAATTTTAGAAACGGACGTTGCTGCGGCATCTGAACTTGCTGAACAAGCACAAGCTCAAGAAAAGGAACTTTCTGAACGTGTACGAGAGCAGGTAATCGTGGTATTATTTAGTGATTTTGTGGTATTGACTTTATACAGGAACGTGAACTTCGGAGAGCCAACGCAGCAGCTTCCGATGCTCGTACAGAAGCAGAAACGGCTAAACGCAAACTACGTGAGCTTGAAGAGCAAATACAGAATGATGACCGTGTTGAACGACTCGAGCTGTCACTAAAGCACACACAAGACCGTGCTGATGAGCTTGAGTTTCAGATGTCAAAACTTAAACAGGTATTTTATATGATTAATGTAAATCATACTATACTGACGTTGTTCCTAGTCTCAAGCGACGCTGAAGACAGAGAGGGATGACTTGAAAGCACAGGCTGATTCTCTCGAGAAATCGGATAATGAGTGGAGGCAAAAGCATGATGCTTTGCAGGATCGTCAATCTTCCCTAGAGGAGCAACTTGCATCTGAGAAATTGGAGAAAGAGAAATTGTCTGGTTCTTCCAACGAGTTACTGTCAAAGGTAGAATCTGCACAGGCTGCTATCGCAGAACTACAGCAGAAGCTACAACAAGCTACATCTGAGATGGCTTCACAATCACGCCAGCTGCAAACAGCTCAAAGTGATATGAAGAAGGCTCTCAGACGAGCCGAAGATGCTGAGAAGATTCAGAAAGTTCTACAGGACGAAGGATCTACGCTCATGCAATCATTGGACGAAATGCGTCCTAAGATAGTAGAGCTTACTGGTGCTAAACTCGAGCTCGCGGAAAAGATCCAAGGTTTGGAGCACAACTTGCGAAGTCGCGATAGTGTTATCGCGCAACTCGAATCCGCTGTAGAAGTACACCGTGAGAAGTACGAGCAATCCGAAGAGTTGCTCAAAGATGCAATTGCTAAAAGAAAAAAAGAGGAGGCCGACTCTCAGAGCAACTCGTCCGAGTTACAGAAAGCATATATGGAACTGCAGGACGAGCTTGAGTCGGCGCTGACCAGTGTCAAAAATTTAGAAGCTGAGCGTACCTACCTTCGTCAAGAAGCTGAGCGTCGACTGGAAGAAGTAGACGAGATGACAACCAGGACTCATTCCCAGGAGGAAGAACTTTCGAAACTCCGTGAAGAGTTGGATTCGAGAAATAGCGATCGCGTAAGTGCTATTTATACACACGAATACAGTGTACTGAGGGGGCAAAACTCTCGTATAGGAAGAAGAACAGGACTTCCTGGCACGCGCTCAGAATGAAATTGAGGTGCTTCGCGCTGAAATTACCGCCAAAGACGATGAAATCGAGCAACTACGTGAACTTGTCTCATCACCACCATCTCCGGGCAGATGAGCCTCAGTCTCTGGACGGTGAAATGCTTAGCTCTCTGCGACAGCAACATGCTCTTGACCTCTCTACAGCTCAGTCACAAATAAGAGCCCTCGAGGACTCTGTTTTCAATGCGGAAGCAAAGAGCCATTCATTGCAAAAGAGAGTTAATATGCTTGAGGATCAGCTTGCGCAAGCCCGGCCCTCTTCGCGTCTCGGCCAGCGTTCATTCTCTCCAGTCCCGTCCCGACCTCCTTCTCGGGTACAGGGGCCCGATCTGCGTCGCGCTTCATTTGGATCCCACAGGTCAAACAATCATCTCCCATCCGCGCTGTCTCGCTCGATATTCGACAAAGATCTCTCGCCTGAAACCCGCCATAAGCGCAAAGTTAGCCTGAGCATGCTTGAAAGCACGTATTGATAGCGAGAGTAGTACCACATCTCTCCCGCCTTCAAGAGCACTTTCCCCGGTTCAATCAGCATCTAGTCATGACGATCCCTCTGTTTCAAGCCATGTTCCACATGTCCGTCGACCCAAATTCTTGGATGATTCTCATGTATTCTGGTGCCATTCATGTCATGGAGATCTTGTAATATTGTAGAACCGACCAGAATACAGTAATTATAGGTATACACATAGGGGCATAATTGATTACAAAAGAGTGGGTTTGCGGTTGGTTAATGAAAAGGAGGAAAAGAGTGTCCATAATGCCGCCATAAGTTCATCCCAAGTCCATACATACAATGCGTTAGAAGACTCCTTCCCGTTTAATCCTAAGTTTACGCAGCCTCGACAACAAGTCCTGGATTAAAAATCAATATATGAAGCACGACGAAGGCATGGTCATTAAATACCTCTACTTCCTCTGCCCGCAAAGTGCCTCGCTTCCTTTCATGTTCCAATCCATGTTCAATGCTTTCCAGAACATCATTAATGAGCTCGCGATAGTCTACACCAAAGAACTGGGTGAGTTTGGCTACCCTGCGGCGCCTTATCTGGAAGTCGGTAATCTCAGGCTTCGGAGAAGTAATGCTAAATTCAGAGGCGATGGAGATCATAGATGTGCGCGCGGGAAGAGAGCGTCGACGCTCGGATTTGATAGAAGAAGCGTTAGACACGCGACGATCTCCGGGAGTCCTGGTCTCCGCTGGCGTGGTTACATCGCCACTACTCAAATACTGATGCAGCTCAGCTAGTGATTCTCGATCATCCTGAGAAACATGATCAGGATTAGCAGGAGTAATATGAAAAAGCTCAACTCACTCGGTCAATGATGTCATTCAAAGAGTTCAATGAATGCTGATAATGATTGTAGATGAAAGAGTGTTGCATCGTCGGTTGGGTATCATTAGTGTCATTAGTGGCAAAAGCAGATTGTTTGTTCTTGGGTAGCAAGGCCTGGCTAGATTCCGCTGTGCCGGGACGATCACTCTTTTTCGACTTTGTCTTGGTATATGAAGACTTGTTGGGATTTCGTTGAATAGAGGGACCCAGGACGTCTTGCGGGGTATTGGTGACACTGGGCACAGCCTTGGAGGCAGAGGATGATGGAGAATGACGGGTATGATAGAGGGATTGGGGAGGCGCTACACCGAACACCTAGGGGTAAGAAGAGTTAGGAATCGAATATAAGTAGAGGAGGAGGAGAGCAGCTTTACCTTTTCCATCTTTTGAGCTCTGCGAACATTGATGGCTTTCTCCTTGTCAGTAAGCTCGGCGAGATCGTCTGACCAGGTGGAGGGGAAGACGGCAGCAGAGCTGCTTCTGCGGCGTCTGAGCCAAACCCTGTGTGCTGTTTCTTCTGCAGTCATTGTCTGCTCAACAGGGCGGACAGGGGGAAGTGAAATGTCAGAATGGTCGATCCCAAGGATAAGCTGAGGTGGGACTCTGGAACCAAGGAAGCGATGGAGTTTGGCAAGCTTCTCCCTCTTCCTTCTGCGTTCCTCCTCTGCTTGCTCCTCTGGGGTCATGTTTTCAAAGAGCGACTGAGTGGAAGGGGATACATTGCGGCGAACTCCGCCGATTGGCGTGAGGAGAACAGAAGCTCCATCATCCATAATCTCGTCGTCTGACAGATCAATGAAAGATGTACGAGAGCGTGGATCGGGGTGATTTATTGGATGATGAGCTGCACGATTACGTGAACGGGCCTTGCGGGAGGGTGCAGACTGCTGGCGTTCAAAGGTGGAAGAGGACTTGGGGTCGATGGGAGGGGGAGTGACACTGAGAAAGGACATGTCGTCGGGACTGAGGGGGAGGGAGTGGCGACGTCCAGTGATGGAGGCAGGCTCGAAGGAGAGAGCAGAGAGGACGCCTGGACGCAGCGGAGGAAGGACGGGCTTGGAGTGGTCGTTGGAGACAGACATGGCGGCTCGGTGGTGTCTATTTCTGGGATAGGGTGGAAATTGTTTTCCGGAGTCGTGCTGGGATAATGCGTCCGGGCCTGGTGTCTGACCGAAAACTTGGGTAAGTTTGCGGGACTTCCTGATCAGGTCCGCTCGCTCGTCCATATCTAGAAAATTGGTGGTGGGGGGCAGTGACTGCCCGGCTGATCCAGCTGGGGATGGGTCCTTCGGCGACGATCTGCGAGAACCGCCGGGCTTGCGACTGAATATGGGCTTGGGCGTCGTCGGAACAGGGGGTTTCTGTGACATTACGTTAGAGGTCACGGCAGCGGTGTCGAGGGCAAGCTTCGGACGGGGGTGGTCGGGGAAGTGCGGGCGGGCGGGGGAGAGGATGTCGATGAAGGAATGGCGGTCGTCGGGGGCGGGGCGGAGGGCGTGGAAGGGGGAGACGGGGTCGTCGGGGTCGTTGTACATAGAGCGGGGGTGAGAGCAGGAGGACGAGGAGTAGAGCGTGCTGGAGATGCTTATATGCGCGTCGTGGCCCACTGTCGACGTTGGTTCGTGTGTCGTGTCAGATTGCAGATCCACCGATCCAGACGACCACCGGCTTGACGACGTCCCGTGGGAAACCAGTCGCCGACGCGGCCAACGCGTGTCCACCGACGGAACGCGGCCCTCCTCCCCCTCCTCTCTCTCCTCCCCAGTATCCTCTCGTCGAATATCCAGTACTACCGACTCTCGAATCACTCGCTGCATCGTCTTCTCTGCGTCTCCTGCTCTCTGTCTTGGTCAGCGTCCTTCCTCAATACCGTCCTGCACTCACTGTCGCTCGAGTCTCGCCGTGCTTTAACTTTCAGCTCTTTGGGAGAGTCTGGGGACCGTCTTATATCTGATTCGCGAGGCACTTCGTCTATTCTGAATACCTGCGTCGCACCATTCGCTAGCCGGCCAAAGGGGTTTCTGTTGATACCCAGAAGTTTTTCGATGCGGGGAATGGAACCTCCTTTGCTGACGGATTGTCGCAAGTTATGTTTTCTCTGCACCAGATCTTCACTTTGCATTTGTCGTCCATCAATATCAATGCTGGATCGTGGCAGTGTCGTTAACAGCGTGTCGTCACGAGGTCGTGTTACCGTCCATGATCTGTCGTTGTCGTCGTTGTCGTTGTCGTGATCATCTACCCAGCCGACATCACTGCGTAAAACACCGTTCTCCGTTGTCGACCTTCCCCGTGCATGCGTGCCTGTTGCGACCTCTCGCTCTGCTCGAAGAATATCGTCTAGCGTTGGAGCCGGATTAATGTACGGATTTGGTGTCGTAGGTCCCGTCGGCATGGCAGGCGAGCTGGGGAGTGATGCTGTCTTCCGAATGTCATGGAACTTGTCCAGACCAGAGAACCTAGTGTACTGTGGGCTCCCAAGCTTCATCACTCCCCGCGTCGTCCTTGCCTTTCTCGGTGGGGGTGGAAGACCCTCTCCAACCTCCACCTCTGCTGATGGACTTGCTGTCTCGACCTGAATGATTCCAGCATCGTCGGTAAGCTGTCGGATACGGTCTTCATGTTCCAACAACGCCTCGAGATTTGGCGAAATATTCAATGCCCGAGGCGACTTTCGGCTTTCCGCTGCAACAACATCATTCATTATTGTGGATCGCTTCTATTCTGCATCATCAGCACTTGCAATCTTCGTTTGCCTGGTATATTAAAATACATACCTTGATCCACGAGCTGTGAAAGGGCACACCAACGATCAGGTGAACAAGGTTTATCTAGTTTTTATCACGGTATGTTTAAGTATACCTTGGTATGCATAGATCGGATAGTCCTTCCCGTGGCGCCTGTCTCCTCGTGTCTTTTGACTGATGGTGGCTCCCCTTTCCAGCAATCCCGGGCTTTCGCACCAAACCAGAGCTTGCACACAAATGTATACGTATGGTGTGGCTCCGAGGCGGTTTCAAGTGTATTTTAGGAAACTCCCTGCAAGTATTGTCCCTGTCGGGAGAAACTGACACGTCCTGCTTTGAGAAGAGAGAGCTTGAACTAACTGTTAATGCAAGACAGTCGATATGGTTAGCACTACGTCAGTTATGCATGGCTGGGTATTCTTGCCTTTAGGGTATACTAGAATTACCGCACGCCGCACCGCTGCAGCCCAGGTCACAAGTGCTTCGGTAAAATTCTTGTGGTGTACATGGCAACGAAACACGCTTTGATGATCTGTCGGTCTTGCGCGTTGAATCATCAATCACTCCGCACAACCGACGAGGACGAAAGCGCTTGTCTTATCAATTTGACCGTGCCTTCACAGGCCTTCACCAGGCTGTGTTTTTGCAAAGATTATCATTGATTAATGAATGATCAGGCTCATCTACAATAAAAGTGTACACCAACGAATATCCACATCTACACCGAAAGAAAAAAAGCTATGCAGTTAATAATTGTGAACTACTATACATTTGAAATATGCTAGATCCTGAATACATGACGTTATGCGGACGGTGGTGGTATGCGTCGCGGGGGCAGGGCTGGCGGTTTTTGATTCACAGAAGCCGCACCACCCGACACATTAGACGCCTGACCGGGACTGCCTTGAGAATTCTTGACTGAGCCGACTTCCGAGCTTTCTACCACGTCTTCCCTGCTGGTACTTAACCGCCGATTAGACATTTGAGGGGCAATCTGATCAAGCGTCGCAAGACGTGTACTTTCGTCCTTCGATGCTATTGATTTAAGCGCATCGGATGCAGACGGTGGCGGGGACGAATCACCAGCTAAAGCCAACGAGCTATCTACGGGAAGACGGGAAATCGCTACAGGTGTTGATCGAGGGGGTAAAGGAGGAGGAATAGGTTTAACAGAGGTTTGAGATGTGTTATCAACCGACTTGTCCTTTGTTTCACCCTCCGCTGGGAGTGGGGTGCTGGATTGAGACCCTTGCTCATGGCTAGAGGATCCGGGGGGATTTTTCCACAGGCGATAAACGCTTTGAATTGCTGGGTTCTTTATTTTGCTTTCCGACGCAGGATTCGGTGCCGGTTGAGGTGCAACGTAGCCCATGGACATTACCTCACCGCGGTGGCTAGCATGAATGCCGGGAATGGACATTGTTTTCGCCTGCGGCTGAACGTGATCGGTGGTCGATGGGGCGGATCATCTGAAACAGAAAACGATTCATCCAGTTCGTTTGTACGAGCGACAGAAGGATTTGACTTTCGATTTGACAGACTAGGTGCAATCAGACGGGGAGGAAGCTGAGTTCCTTGAGCTTGCGTCGCAACTTGGGGGTTTGACAAGCTAATAGTATCAGCTTCAGTGGACGACCGAGATCCTGAAGTGTCATTGGGAGCCGCTGAGCCTGCTTCAGTTCGATGCCCCTTTTCTTTTTCTTCTCGCTCCTTTCGCTCTGCTACCGCAGCTCTAACCTCCGCATAACTCGCCCTTGACTTATGCAAAGAAACATTAGTGCCATCAAGTCGCAATTGAGAGGCTAACCCAGCATCCGATGGTTCATCGGTTGTAGGTTGATTTGAGTTAGTGTCCTTTTTAAAACCACTCCAGTTAACACCCCATTTTCGCATAGCCTCCTTAGCAGTATTACTAATCGCTTGCTTGTCGGCCGCCTTTGATTTCAGAGTTGAGAAGAATGAAGTTGGGCTGGAAGCACGATTGCCGTTGGAATCTTGGGATGAAGTAGATACCTTTCGTGGGGTAGCTGGGGCTGAGGGAGAGCGATTCTGGCCTAACGACTCCTCAACGCGCTTCGTAGAATGCTGAGACGACGAACGACGTGTAGATTGAGGGAACAGGTGCACTGGAGGTTCACTTTGGTCTGAATCTTCTGCTGTCGTCGAACTATGAATACTTTCAGCCTTCACGCTACCGGGGTTAGATTGGGATCGTCCTGATGGTGGCTTATCTAACTGGGCTGGTCGGCCCCTAGATATGTCACCGCCACTGGCTGCAGCATCTTGTGGTTCTTCTACAACGAAAGTAGGTGGTAGAATGACATCGACTTCATCGTTCTGCGTGCTCGAAAACCATGTCCTGCGACGGCTCGCAGTCTGAGATCCTAATGATTCTTCGACAGAGGGCTTTGTCGTATTGCTGTCGGCCACAGATAGAGATGTAGTATCAATAGATATGATTTCATCGCCGGATTGCGAATGCTGAGGAACTACGACTTCATTTGTGTCCGACGTTAAAGTGACATCAGGTACGGGAGCTGATGCAACAGATAGATCATCCGAGGATGTTTCTGAGGCAGGGGAAGGACTCTTTCTTGAAGCATCAGGCCATATGCCTCCACGATGTTGATAAGGCATGGATTCGAAGAATGCAATGTCGTCCATATTTGGCATCACCACAGACTCTTGAATCTGGTAAGAATATTAATGTTGATCCCAAACACATTTTAGATGTCGATTAAACTTACAATTTCCTTGAACTTGGACTCGATAGTACTTAGAATCATATTCCAGGTAATCTGACGATCGCTAACGATGGGTTCCACTTCGAGCACCATTCTTGGTGTCTGCGTGAAAGCGTACCAAATGCGATTGCTTGGTGGCCTTTTCACTTTGACCAAAAGATTTCCTTCAAGCTCCTTGAGAACAGCAGCTAAAACCAATTTTACCGAAGACTTGAAACGAGCTCCGAGATTAATGACAGCAGTGGCTTCAACAGTAATCCTGATTTCGCCCTTGTACTGAACGTGAACTTCTAAAGAAGCATCACCCTCTTTAGTGAGTTCTTTGAGCATTGGCTTGCTAAACATAGGTGCTTTATTTCCAACGGAAACGTCCGTCACAACGATATCGGAGAGAAAAGTAGGACGTTTGACTTTTGACAGTTTCTTCATCAGCCTCCCAATGATGTACGCCTCCAGACGGTGCGTGCGATAGTAACTAAAAAATATGCGACCAAGCAATGCATTAAGCCAGCGCATGGGAATAACATCAGGTTGGTCGTCCAGAGTTGAAACAAGGTGGTTCATATCTGCGGGTTCAAAAATAGGGCGAAGAGGATAGAGAGTGGGTGTTTGACGAGGGTGGTCAGATGCATGGATGAGCGAAAAGTACCAGTCCTCCATCTCTACGTTGGAGCGTACGAAGATGAACCATGGTGTGGCGACATCCATAGCTTCCTGTCTCGCCACTTCCTTTTTCCTCTCTGCTTCCAACAGTTGTTCTCGCTCTTTCTCTCGCCTCGTGCCGCTTGTAGTGTCTTGGTTTAATTTGGCGTCCAACTCTATACCCTCCTCGAATTTCATCTCTTTCATCAGACTGGGCATGATCTCAAGTGGGACCTTCGGCCGCAAGCATATCGCGTTGCGTTTTGCGAACAGTTCACCATCCGGAAGACCTTCTGGATAGACAATAACGTCGTGACTGCCAAGTTCAATAGCAGCTTCACATTCCGTCATTTTCTCATCTTCATAGAGGTATAGAACCTTCCCTTTCAGAACAACGTACCACATATCCTTCGGTTTGGATCTCTTAGGATCTTTGGACCGTGAATCTAGAAGGGATCGAACTAAGTTCACGTAACCGCCTTCAGTTGGAGACTCTTCGAAAGTGCGACGCATTGTAAGCCATCCCTTACGAGTACGTGGGATGTCATTGGTGTCCGCGTCGGTGTGGGTCGCTTCACTCTCCGATGATTCCTCCTCTTCTTGAATTGTTACTGCTCGCCTGCCTTTCTCCTTCTTTGTAACATCCGCATCTCCAACAGGAACGGAAGTGTAAATGGAAACAAAGATGAAAAGTCCAACAAGCAGAGGTATAAAGGTCAGCCCTCCAAGAATGTAAGCGTAGAGCAACGCTCTGAACATTGCGAGAGATATCTCGCTGTTGAAAGCGAGATAGAACGAGAATCGATAGTCGCTGAGTTGCGAGTTGGTGGTCGAAGGAGACGAACACTATTAAGACTTGCGAGGACAGTGTGGCTGCTAAGCTACAATGACCGAATTGGACGAGCGCTAAGCGGAGTCAACGTGACGTTTCGTGATGACACGTGACACCCACTCTTAATTGAAGACGTGTTCAATTCAAATTCAGTTCCGACTCCCGAGTCAATTCTGCAACAATTCTGAATTCATTAATGCATCCAACAATCTCTGTTACATTGCTTCCATCATAGAATAAGCATTACACTGCTCTACATTAATTTGTTTTCGATTTATAGAATGCCCACATCATGAGTGTTTCGAATAACTTCGCATGACGTAGACCTTCCGACTTCGCCGACGCAGGCAAGACGCAGGACAAGATAATGTATAAGAGTCCCGCGTATTCTGTACTTGCAAACGATTCAATCCAGTTTATTTTGCGCTGGAATTGTATCATTTATAAATGGTTTTTCGCTAGTCGGGAGCACAAAAGTTTGGCGGAATTATGGGAATCCCTTAATCGAGTAAACCTCGGGGGACGATATTCGCTAGTATCATCATATTGTTGAATGAGCTCGAGAAACTTTTCTTCTCCATGCATGCATTCTTGAGAATAGTCCTTTCTGATGTTGTTCTTCTAAAGACGGGATCACCGCTTCCCAATGGCCACTTCGCCAAATCCATTTAGAAAGGACAGGAGTTCGATCTTTCATAGGTGCCATAGGAGGATACACTTTGTTAAACGCGGGGTGTAAAGGCACAGTAAGCATGTTTCCGAAATCGTTATTTTGGTATGGTATGCGACAAGACGTTTCACGTTGGCCAGCGAGACAAGGAGTAATAATGATAGTAGGTGTGGATGGATGTGAGCTGGGTATGACAATTGGTTGACAATTCTAAACGAAAGTAAAGTCTTTAGACCTGGGAATACAGCCTTGAGTTCAAAATACACACTGTGGATTGTACATGTGAATCATCTCTCCTTGGATGTATCTTTCCGAGGGATCCGCGTCCGCTGACGTTGAGATGGCCTGTTGCACTGTCAAGCGAGATTGATGTATACTGATCATTGGCATCCGCCAGTGCACCCTGGAAGAACATACACCTATAAGCACATATAGACAAAAAATATGAATGAAACCGCACCGAAGGTGGAGAGGGATGAAGCCCATCATTACAAGACTCTAAATCTGATAATACTTGCGTGATGCGCTCAACGTCGTCAATGACCATGGTCTGTATACGTTGGTATACCGGTGAAATGGAGTTCTGGCAGATGTTTCTAACCCGTCGCCAAGTGTCCTCGGTAGGTAAAGTATTCATCAAGGAACGCAATGCAGTCAAGTCCACTTGAAGCTACCGTGGACGACAAGCAAATACTTTAGTCCTGGATTCGAAAGAGACTTCGCAACTAACTTACAACAGAGTCAAATTCATCCTCCGGTAATGACGAACTAGACGCTTGGAATGAAACGTCAAGCAGCTGGGCTGCCCCCATACTTAAACGAGCAAACATCGGAGACGAAAGAACACAGGGAGAAAGGCGGAGACAGTGGTATTAAGTGACTAGCAGGAGGAGAGAACGTCGAGGGTACGGCAGTATGGAGTCAGGAAGGAACATAAGAGATAGCAACAAGAAGCATGCAGTTAAACTTGGGACGAAGAGGGAAGTAGTTGGCGTAATGACTGTAACTTGTAGTAAGTATGAATAACCAGCTCGGTAATCTCATGTCCGGTGTGCCGGACTGTAAAGGTTCACAGTTGGCACAGTGTGCTGTGAAGCCACTGTGAAGTGACGGCGCTCGGAAGGCGCTCTCTCTGAGCTACTGCTTTAGGAAATAGTAGGGTCCTATTGCTTATCTAATTATTAAGGGACAGAATAAGCGCTCTGAAGCGCCGGCGAGCGGAAACGAACAAGTGCTTTGAAACGCAACAGCAGGATCTTCACAGTCGATTCACAGTGCATCATAAGGGCTGCGACACACTGTGTAGTGTGACTGAGTTTGAAATCTTGCAGTGCAGTCACAGTCCCCGCACAGTCACTGCGCTGTGGCGGCAGCACTACTCAGCGTAGACAGAGACATGTGTAAGCTACCATATGAAATATTTGGAATGGTAGCGCTACAGATAACTTAAGCTAGTCACGAGCGCCGACGCAAATGTGCATTGGCGCTCGTGACCTCTTCAGTTCTTTCCTCTGTCAACTCCTCCAGCGTGAGCGATACATAACACCTCGGCAGATTTCAATGCCAGTTAGTGGTAACCGAGAGAGAGGTATACAGCGGGAGCAATGAGACACACGATAAATCGCCAATGAGCTTCATAACCAAGTAAAACCGTAGCGTCCTCAAGCATATTCCCCCCGGATTGCGAAGACAACTGAAGTCAGGAGGGGATGAAGTGAGTGGTGGAATGGTTTCGACAACACTCCAATGGGGAGGGGGAAACAAAACAGCACAAATAGCACCTTCCACTGCTGTTATATTGTAGAGTAGTTGTAAAACAGTAACATTGCAATCTTTAATGAACACTCATTTACAACAAACACTAGTCACATACATAGAGTGTTGAGCTTATATTTCCCCGTTAAAGAGTACCCATGCAAAATACAACTTGATACAACCCCATCCATCACGAAGATTCGCAAACGTTAAGACAAGCAAAGTAAACGAGCTCATCGAAGTGAGGTGAGGAGGCTCAGTGAAGGCGGCACAACAAACTCCGCCAGTCCGTCGGGGCTGACCATGATGTGCTTCGGTGACCTGTAGCGGTAAGTGTAGATCGACGTGCCATACCGAGGCCAAGAAGATAGAGGAAGTGAGATTCATATGGCTGGAACGGAGACACACCAATGGAAATGTGCCTCGTTTGGTTGACGCGCGTCAACACAAACACTCGCAGACGCCGGGTAAGTTGGACCGCTAAGCGCTTAGGGAAAACAACGTGACACATCAATGCATCACGCATAACGGCCCTCAAATTCAATTGTCACGGACGGAAGACCTTGCCAAGTAAGTTAATTACATAAGTATCACAGTCACATTCACATTTCTTCTGAGGAAACCCTAACCATCTGCTAGTAGATGTAACTAAGTAATACTTATTTTTACCAATAAGAGTAATCTGTTTGTGCATCGGTGAAGGACAGAAGAGCTAACAGGGTTCCAGGACCCCTAAAACTCATCACGTTTTGATGTTAAGGTGCCAAATGCGGAGGCTGAACTACTATACTTGTGAGAAGATAGACCTGCTCCTTCTCGGCTACCATAGGCTTGGCAATCTATGTGTAGCATGTGGGAAACCGCGGGGGAGCCAGGGGGAGCCCCGCTGAACTCCGTTTACCGTCCAAATGCTTCCGTTTCGTCCTAACCCACTTCTCTCTTTCTATGTAGTTTCCATCCATACCTTGAGCTCCAATGGCAGATACCCACCTTATTTCCCCAGATATTTGCTACATATAATCACCTCAGATTTGCATCATTTATTGACTCGGATGGCTCTGGCCGAGCACGGCCACTGCATTCTATGGATGCCATTTGTTTTTAGATATCCGTGCGAAAGGGGAGCGCACAACTGCGAATCGCAGTGTCAAATGTAAAGATTTCCCTAACCTTAGTGTTGCAGAATGACGGAAAGCAGTATTGGTATGAATGCTCTTGACAATGAACAACCAGCTTGCTTTCTAACACCATAAACCGCACTGGCAGGAAGTCATGTACGCTCAGCCGTTTACAACGACCCCTCTGCCAAATTCTGGTCACTTTATCTAAGTAAAAGTGAAAAATGTGATAATGCACTGATACAGAATTGGAAGGGTGATATGGACTCAATTTTAATTTTTGTGCGTTTCAATGGTCATTCAGGTGACTTATCATATGTCAAGGACTTAACAGACCATTTATCCATTAGGCTGGTCTGTTTTCGGCCAGTGTCACAGCGTTCATCATCGAGAGTTACAAAACCCTTGGTCCGGATCCCACAGGTGCTAGCCTTGCAATCTTGACTAGAATATCTCAACAGCTTGAACAGGGCGCTAATGCTATCACGCTACAGCCGCTGCCACAAATTGGAAACTTCTCGCCCACCAAATCTTCCTTGGCCTGCAACATTCTTTGGTTTTTGAGCCTTTCTTTCAGCCTCGCATGTGCGCTCTCAGCAACACTAGTCGAGCAGTGGGCTCGACACTACATACATGCTACTGATAGCAAACCACATCCTCAAGACCGGGCAAGAATCAGCGCATTTTTGTTCCAGGGCTTAAAAAAGCATCAGATATTCGCTGTGGTAGAAGCAATACCAATATTTCTACATTTATCGTTATTTTTATTTTTTGCGGGATTGGTATTCTTCCTCTATCCCGTGAATGTCACCATATCCTTCTCGGTGCTAGGAATATTGGTCATTTGCTGTATATTATATATCCTTGTGACGTTCTCACCGATCATCCACCTTGATTCACCTTATCGAACGCCGGCCTCGACGTTGTGGTGGAAAGCCCTGCAAACATTTCGCATTTTGAAATATACGAATGCCACTGGGGACAGGGTTTTATTTACAGGGACCATTACAGAAGCACAGGAGGAGCAGGCAGTTACCATCAGCCCCAGCCGTGATGAGCGGGATTTAAAGGCTATGTGTTGGACCATAAATTCATTGCGTACGACGCATGAACTAGAGCCTTTTGTTGAGGTTATACCCAATGTGGTAGTTGGCCTCGACTATAGCTCCAAGTTACTACTGCACAGGTTATTGCATCATGACGATATTGCAATTCGTCTTGGATATCGAATACCCCAATTGCTTGCATCATGTGCAAGCGGCGTATTAGAAGATAATGTTGCATCAAAAAGAGCAATTACATGCTTAGCAGCAATATGGTCCTTGATGATGATGTCCATTCCCACTGTCGGGGACACGACATATTCCCCATCCCCACGCTCCGGACTCCCGTTCGATGAAAACACGCTTGCCTTGGTTTCCACTACACAGATAAGGCTACCTGCAGCCAACAGTGTAACAAAATCTACATTCCTTGTGGTAGCACAGGGCTTGTTAGACGTTCAAAGTGGACGTGCTCGGTGGTTTCAAGACCGACTTCGAGCACTACTGGATTCCGAGCGAAGTTGCTGCATGCTGTCTTTCACTGATGAAAAACGGAATACGATGTGGAAGAACCTACACCAATTGAATCGACAACAACGGCTGTTGGCGAAAGCCGTCACGGACAGAAAATCAATGTCCTCTACACTAACATACGGAGAGATGGAAGGAGTTGCACAGCACCAGACAAGATTATTTTCTTTAATAACGGCCATACCTCGGGAGATTTGTGATGTTGCACTGGTTCAGGAAGTGCTGTTATCACTGGAACAGTTCCAATGCATTGTGAATCAAGCTGGGTTCTCTCTTGCTCTTCTGTATATGGAACATGTTTTGGAACCGACAGGAAAGGCACTATATGAACCCTTTAATACCATCCGGCGCGCTTTTTTCAGAATGAACTTCAACCTTCCTATTGCTATCGAATCACAACAACTGTTGGCGGCATATCTTGATAGAGCACTCGAGCAACAATCTTCCGGAAAGACAAAGATGCCTCGGAGCATCATAGATATCATGATGTCGTTTGCGAAAGCGTTGATGGATCCTGTCTGTGTCGTGAAAGCAAGAGGAAGCGTCAGGAAATACCTCAAAATCCATGACAGCGATGTGGCCATTCAAGCGTTGGAGGGGCTCGATGCTAGGCTGGAAATGAAACAGCCTGGTATGTTGGATATATTCAGCTCTCACATGTACGCGGACGTGAAGGCAGATGTGCAGATGGCTTAGAGTGGTGTGTAGATGGTAGATAATGTGTATAAGTCTGCTTTATATATAGATGTTAGTGAGCGGGGAGCGCAGATCGGGATCATTCCACGTGGGAAGGTTATTAACGTCTTGACTTGACACGAATGGGGCAACCAATCACCAGCCAACACTCCAACTTTCATTCACGACCACAAAAAATAGCCCCCAGCTCATCTCCAAAATATGCTCGTCCTTTCAACACTCCATAGCATTCTTTCTCAAGTTCTTTCTCTCCCGACACTTCATACCGCCGTCCTTCTTACCCCAGCAGGGGAGCTCGTTTCTGCCGCCTGCGATCCGTCGCGGCCTAAAGATGAAATACGGGTTATTGTTGGCTTAAGTGGCGAAATATGGCAGGAGACGCGAGAAGGTGGTTTCGGAATGGTCGATAGCGAGGTGAGTTGACTTGTTGCAGGATGAACATCCTTTTAACGCCACAGAAGCTTGGAAGAATAGCGGTTCTTCCTGTCGATGACAGGACTGACGCAAACGAGGAAAGTCAATTACAAGACAAGGAACCTTTGATGCTGCTTGCTTTGAACTCCACAGATGCCGTGGAATGGGACGAACTCGAGGCAAAGGTGATTGTTGTTGTTATGCTGTGATCTGTGATATCTAACCATTTTCCTAGGGGAGAGTGCTCGCTGTACACCTTGCGAAGCGACTAACCAATTTCCGTGATTTCCTTACCGTTCGAAAAATAACGCCTCCTGCAACGGCCACGACGTCTCCTGTTCCCCTTCGTGCATAAGGAATATTTATACTGTATATTGCAAATTTCTCGGTTGATTTATTGCCTGACGTCACATATTATACTTGATGCTTTTAATGGGTTTACATAGACACTACATTTTTATGATATTTCTCCATAGACTTAGATCCAAAATGCTTTCAATTTGTATATTAGCTTCCTGTAACCAATGCTACCTAATCAACGAGCTTTCAGTGTTTTTTGCGCCGGGTGTTGAGTGTAACACAAGCTTCGTCCTCACGAACGCGGGAATTATCGCCGTGTCATCCCTTCCTCTGCGCGATCTCATCCCCTTCTGCCCCCGGCAATCGTGCACGCCGTTGTGCGCTCCTCTCCTTTATTTAATCTCGCTGCTGCTGGCGTTCGCAGGAACGAGCCAGTCCATTCTCCATGTCTTCGGTTGGTCATGTCTATGTTCGTCGCCTCTTCTCAGTCACGCGATACGTCGACAGAAGCCGGAAATATTCTGTCCTCGCTCACAAGATCGAACCGACCAAAAGGCCAGAGCCCGTATCAGTAAAGCACGACCCCCTAATTCAACAGAACCACAACCCATATACCCTCGTTGCTCCTGAGCTTGCTGTACTTCGCGGCAACCTTCTCGGCCTGCTCGGCTCGGCGCATCCTGGTCTCACAGAGATCGCCGAAGTCTACTTCCTCCAACCTTCAAAACAGTTCAGGTCTCTCCTCGTCCTTTTATTTTCTCATGCAACGAATGGTTTGGGTAGTCGCTGGCAGCACAAGCGCTGGGAAGCTCAAGTCGACGCAGGCACCGGCAGAACGGAAGAACTGGATCGACCGCTCAAAATCTCAGACGTGCTGAATGAATGGAATCCGAACATGTTGGACACTGCAGCCTCTTTTGAGAGTGTCTTCCGCATTCGTGAAGCAGCGTCACCAATCACACCTCTCTCATCATCTTTCTTAGATGCCAATTTCACTCCATGTCTCGTCACACCCCCACTAATCCTTCCCACACAACTACGTCTCGCGCAAATAATGGAAATGATACATGTAGCTTCATTATTGCATGACGGAATAGTAAAGAACCCAGAAAGTGGGCAAGAGGATGCCATCGAAGGGTTTGGGAACAAGCTCTCTATTCTTGGAGGTGACTTCTTGCTAGGGAGGGCTAGTACAGCGCTCTCACGGTTAGGAGAAAGCGAGGTAGTTGAGCTAGTCGCCAGCGTCATTTCCAACATTGTTGAGGGTGAGATTCTTCGGATGGAGGATGTTAAGACACCGGAACTTGGTGCAATTGTGGGCCCCAATACCCTCGAGGATGCATGGGATGTCTATCTTAGAAAATCATACCTCAAATCAGCAAGTATTTTGGCTAAAAGCGCAAGGGCTTCCGTTGTGTTGGGAGGTTGTGGAGAGGGTGAAATATGGAAGGAGCTTGCTTATGCCTATGGACGAAATTTGGGTATTGCGTATCAGGTTCGCTTTTCGTTTAGATGCATGTTCTCAGTTCTCAATACACCTCTATAGCTTATTGAGGACGTCCTAGATTATGAGACAGGTCCCTCAAATATTCAGCCTGGTCTTGTAGCTGCCCCTGCCATATATGCTTGGGAAGAACATCCTGAACTTCGCTCGGCAATACGACGGAACTTCACCAAGGAGGGTGACTTAGAACTGGTATGCTACGGAAATATCTCCAACACTATTATTGCTTATCCCCTTTCCTAGGCTGTCCATTGCGTCAGCAGATCATCTGCCATTGAGCGCACACGGTTACTCGCCCGGGCATACGTTGACAAAGCGCGAGAAGCGCTTCATCTACTGCCCGATAGCGAGTCTAAAGCTGCACTTCATACACTTGCAGATATGGTGTTAACACGGACGTGGTAAACACCCTTTCCCCTAGATATTTAGTGTTATTATTGGTACCGTATTCTTTGCATGTGTTATTATCTTTACTCTACGGCTCCACGGATTTTCGATATCCTTAGACACTCGATTCGGCTCATAAACTCTTACCATACATACTTCAGTTGGACGCTGTACACTGATACGGAGTATTGCTTGATAGGACTGTTTCTGATATTATAAAAAGGCTACGAAACCAAGGTTATAAAGATAGATTTTAGGAGAAAGAATGTACAGAGGAACAGGAAAGTGAGAAATATAAGTATAACAATATCCCTCTATTTTGGGGGGTTAGCATATCATGGCTTCGCGCTTGCCTGCGCTTGCTGTAGTCAAACGTTAGTAACAAACTGACTACAAAGAAACATTATCATACCAAGTAAGACATTAGCTGTTGATATTGTGCGCTGGAAGTAGGGGCCGATCCCGGAGGAGGCGGTGGGGGTGTGTTCATCATCCCCGGAGGTGGGGCGCCGTACTGCGTAGGAGCGGAAGCACTAGCAGGATTCCCACCAGGCTGGACTGAGCGTAATAGGGCTAAAATGTTAGGCGGAAGATTCTGCAAACTCGAATTAGCGGAGAGTTGAAGGGGTGGCCCTGATGCTGCGGGAGGTGGAGGCAAACCAGCATATGGTGTGCCAGGAGGAACGGCCCCAGGATAACCTGGCATACCTGGTCCGGGAGGCGGGGGGTAATAGCCAGGAGCACTAGGCGGAGGGGGTTGTTGCATAGCAGGCATTGGTGGAACCCCGGGTCCAGGAGCTGTAGGAGGTGCCCCTCCAGATTGTGGTTGCTTGAGTGCGGCAAGAAGCTGTTGGACTTTACGAGCTTGTTCAAGGCGATCATCCGTGGACTATCAATAAAGAGTCAGGCACAGACAGACATATCGTACAGAGACTACTTACCAGTACACCAACAGGTAAAGGTTGAGGAGCATTGTATGCAGGAGCCATGTTGTTAGGAGCCATGTTACTAGGGGGCATATTAGGAGGAGCTCCATAAGGTGCCGATGGCACATTAGGGTATCCACCACGTCCACCACCGGCATCATAACGGTCTGTAAATCCTCCAGATCCTCCAGATCCTCCAACTCCCCCGCGTCCTCCCCTTCCTCCACCGTAATCATCATCATACCGTCCACCTCGCCCACGAGGTTCGCGTTCACGAGCAAAGTCACCTCGACGATCGTCAAAGTCATCGTATCCACGGCCTCTACCGCCACGACCTCTACCACGACCTCGGCTACGACCACCGCCTCCACCACCTCCACCACCACCACCGCCTCCACCTCCACTGCCTCCGCCACGATAACTGTCATCATAATCACCTCGACCTCCCTCGCTATTCAGAAAATCAGCTTCCTAGTAAGGAGCATTGTCTTAAAACATACCGTGGGTTATTTCCTTCGGAGGCGTCCCACGCAAATACAATGTCCATGACACCATCTTGAAGACCTTGATGCCGAAGCCTGTCGAAGGCATCATCGCATGCCTAGCAAAGACAAGATAAGTGCTTCACTCAAACGAAAAACATCCCAATGGGAACGTACTCGAGTATCGTAAAATTCAACGTAACGAGAACTAAGTATTACAATAACATCGTCAGCTCTAATCATCCAAGATGTACAATAAAAGCTTACTCAGGGCGATCTCCAACTGGTTTTACCGATTTAACATCACCGAATTGTTGGAATTTTCGACGAACTTCATTATCATCAATTGGCTGACCTGATGGAGAATTTCGAAGTGTAACTTGCAAAACTCCTTGGAATTGCTGTATACATCCAGTAAGCTACAGCGTAGGTAGATTCGTTGATGAAAAGAACACACTTGATTCTTTTCCCGATCTCTCTGGTCGTCACGTGGCAGTGAGTAATGGACATCGATCTAACGAGTTCAAGGAACAATAAATCTATGGAAGCCTCATTTCAGTGTTTAAGCACTTACAGGTCGTCCACTAATCTCAGATCCTTGTAATCTTTCTCGAGCTCTCTCTGCAGCACGTAAATCGTACTAAGGTTTGATTATCATTTTTACTCAAATTGGGCGATGATTATCGTCATGACTCACATATGTGACGAACACCATTCCTCGTGTTGCAATCAAGTCAAAGAAAGTCTTGATAGCACCATGTTCCTCAAACTGACGACGCACATCATCACTGTTGGTTTCATACTAAAAATACTAACAAGTCAGCTCATGAACTTAGAAAATAAACAAGTAGCCAAGACAGTAACCGAAAAAAGGCTGACTGAGCATAGACTCGCCTTAATGTTGCGAATAAATAATGTTCGGCAAGGGCGTTCGCGCTGTATACGTTCTTCAATTAGCGAGTCATGCACCTTATCATCTCTTTCTTTTGGTACTGGACGTCGGGCGCCACGATTAAAGCCGGATTCGTTGTCATAGCTTGGACCAACATCGTCTATTATAGAATACAGATACGAGTGAGAATATGTTCGACTGATAACAGAAAAGGAAATCAAGCAGAGCAGGGACGTAGCATTAAATGTAGCACGCGGAAAGGCAAATCTTAAGCCGACTTTCAGATTACGTCTCAAAGAGAATTTCGACGATCAAGTTATGCAGTCCGCCTGAAGCGAGCTCACTTATTCCAGGAACCAAAAGCTGGAATGCGTCTGACAGGCCTGTAAAAGAATAGAAACTGGAAACAGTTTGTAGCAGCTCTCGCAGAAGGATAGCTTAAGCTGGATGACTTTTGTACAGTTTTGCCTATCCCGCGTGCCCTTAAGATTGCTGTTCGGATAGAAAAGCCCGTGTAAGTGGGAGTGAACGAAGGGGCTGCACACATAATATATATGTGAAGAATTTTAAACTGTTGCAAAAGAGGGTATTCATTCAATCTCAACTTATCGCGCACCTTCAAGTTTAGGATAAGCCTGAGTATAGGAAGTATTTGCAGGAGGATATTGATTATTTGGAGGAGGAGCACCATAGGGATTTTGATAATAATTGGCAGTTTGGTCATATTCATTGTAGGAGACCGTATCGGCTTGGGGAGGCTGATCATATGCGCTATGGCCGCTCATGCCACCCTCATAGTTCTGATAACCACCTCTTCCGCGACCAAAACCTCTTCCACCGCGAGAAGGGGCACCGCCCCTGGAATCTTGATATCGATGAGAACGGTCAGGGCCTGGACCTGAAGGGGAGCCGCCCCGTCTGGATGGAATGGACTCGTAACTGCCGCCGTAAGGATGATGGCGATTCATGGTAACTCAGAGACGTTCTGACAGGGATTCAGGATATGAAAGTCTTAAAGAGGAGGCGGAGACAACCGGGTGAAGTCGTAGGGAGACGGAATGCAAAAGGGGAGCGTAGGGTGGCAAGAGTAGGTGAAGGAAGTGAATGGGCACACAGACTTGCAGAAAGTGGTGAGAGCTTAGACGGACTCAGACTCAGCGGGCACTTGAAGGCAGGACTAGATGGAAGGATGATGATGGGGGGAAAGAAGAAGGGAAAGAGGAAGAGACAGGGCGATGAAGTTGGCAAAAATGGAGTCTCGGCAATTGCCGAGTGTGGTGATGACTGCGGGACAACAATTGACACCAACAGCACTGCAACCTCCAGCCAACAGTCGACTGGCTCTAAGTCCAAGCTCACTGCCTGAATTGGTCCATCCGCTCTCCATCCCACCACATCCATCCCCGCATTGTTCTTTCTCTTTACTCTATCTCTCCAACTCCTCCAATGTCCAAGCAGTTCCAATTCAAATTAGTTCTCTTAGGTCCGCACATCTCCTGTCTCCTTCTTTTCTTCCTCACTCCCCTTCTCCAGGCGAATCTGCCGTCGGGAAGTCAAGGTGCCTCCTTGTCTTCTTCCCTCTTCCTTCTTCCCTCTCTTCCTCACTCACCTTCTACCAGTTTGGTCCTGCGCTTTGTCAAGGACCAGTTCGACGACTATCGGGAAAGCACCATCGGTGGTACGTCATTCTCGTCCTTATCGTCACCCCCTCTCTCACTTCTCTTCCAGCTGCCTTCTTGACACAGACTGTTACTCTCGATGACCAGTCTACTGTCAAGTTCGAAATATGGTACGTCTGTGCTTTCCCGTACATGCTCTCCGCCTCTTTACACCACTCCACAGGGATACTGCTGGCCAAGAGCGGTACAAAGTATGCTTCCATCATCTCTTGTTTCCATGCGATGTGATGCTAATACGTAACTTCTTTGCAGTCTCTTGTAGATCCTCCCATCTCTATTCCACCTTCCTTTTTCTGACACCTCTCCACAGGCGCCCATGTACTATCGTAACGCCAACTGTGCAGTGGTCGTATACGACATCACTCAATCAGCGTCCTTGGAGAAGGCACGCACATGGATCCGTGAATTACAACGCCAAGCAGATCCCTCAATAGTCATTGCCCTCTGCGGCAACAAATCTGATCTTGCTGCCCGTCGCCAGGTCACAGAGGAAGAGGCAAAGAAGTATGCAGAGGAGGAAGGTCTCATGTGGGCTGAGACAAGCGCAAAGACTGGCGAGGGGGTTAATGAAATATTCACTGCGATTGGTGAGTCAATTCTTTTTTTGCCCTTTAATGAGTCTTGCTAATTCTTCTTTTAGCTAAGAAGCTTCCATTAACTGCACCTCCCTCTGCACGCACTGGTACTTCAACTCGCTCGGGACCTGGCGCAAGGACAGGTGTTGATCTCAACAAGCAGCCAAACGCACAAGGTCAGAATGAGCCTTGCAACTGTTGAATGACCTCCCCGCATCTCGCCCGCTGCATCGTTCTAGTTCTCTTACACTTCATATACACATCCTACTATGGATATCTACACCCGCTTGCTTTGTAACCTATAGTACTTCTTTTGCCTCCTTCTAACCGTCATTTTCTTCGGACTTTCGGGATATACATATGTCATTATGCATTCAGAGTAATCATACTGTTAAAGCCTACGAAAAGTGCATATGCCATGTCCGTGCATGAACTGTGTTTATCTTGATACATTGAGGGTATATATATACACAAAAAAAGAAAAATGCAAAGCAAAGAACGAAGATAACAATACAAATGCCTTGATCAGCTAAAATCCTGCCGCTTCCAAGCCTTTGCGTATATCTGCATGAGCCAGCTCTAGTTGTTGTAACTCTTGACTCCGTGTCCAAAACCAATGTTGGTCGCGACTACTAGACTCCCTAAGCTGTGTTTCTATGAAGCTTCGTATTGAATCGTTGAGAGGGTAATTGTACGGCTTCTGTTGGAACCTGAGCATCGTCGATATTGTTTCATACCACCGCTGCCTCTGGTAGAAGCAGATGTATCGCCCGTCGTCGGAATACTGGGCGCATAGGTGCGCCAATTCAGTCAGGAACATGGGTATAAAAGGAATACAGGGGGCTTCGATTGACTGAAGCGGAGAACGTAGAGATGCAAAACCATTGGAAGGATCAAGGTTTTTTCTTAAAGATTCGAAAACTGACTTGCGGCCTACATGAGCCCAAGTAAGGTGAAGCCGGTCTACTGTGGAGCTGAGAAGAGCAGTTGTAATAGAAGTCATGGTGATGAAGTTATTCAATTGTCGGGATTTCTGTGTACGTGATGTGATGTAAGCACTTAAACAAAACCTGTAAGAAAATGGGTACGAACATCTGCCACTTTGATCCAATAGTCAACAATATCGGCTCTTTTCCTAACGACTCGTGACCCAGTATACTTGCCTTCACCCATGCCACCATTCTATCATACGTGCTACAGAAGGTGTTCATATTTGCAACGGCCTTGCCATTCTTGTCCTTCATGTATGCAAGACACTCTTGTGGTGTAATCTTGACGTACATTTGATACTCGTATAGGCATAGTTGCTCCGCAAGATCAGTCGCATCCACTTTTAGAAGATCATTCTTGTGTTTTCCTTTCCTGGCCCGCCGCGAGCCTGGTGTCATCATTTCTTGGGGCGTTGCAAATGTCTACATGGTGGAATATCTCAGTTAGGAAATGTGACCGAATCAGGTAACATACCAGGCGTTCGATGGTTTGAATGAGGAGCTTTGCTGTAGTGGCGAGTGGTGGAGCAACAATAAGATTTAAGAAATCTGTTAGGCGTTTTGCAATATCGGTATCTTCCTCTAACAGTCGATGGTCTTCAAGCCACATCGCAAACACTGTCAGCACACGACGCTGTGTCGGGAGCAGACATCGCAATTTCCACTCTTCGAACTCGGCTTCGGTAAGATCCTTGGGATGATCCATGCGATACCGATCCACCAGCATCTCAAAGAGCGTCCCAGCAGTTGTGAATGTCCGGAATGTCATGAGAAAAGCATTGATGTAGGGCATATCTTCGGATAGCTCTATAATGCAAAGGGACATTTAACAGCAGAATGACACTGTAACGGAGGGTCCTTACTGTTTACGCTGTTTACAGAATCCCTTGCCGATGTATCCAAGGACAGCTTTTCCACTAATGCCTCTAACGTTCCAGTCTGCACTTTCCCCCTCCATTTGCAACTGGTCCTGGTAAGCTGGCTTCAGATACGAAGGTGTTTGAGGCTGTTGGAGATGTACCACGCGCTGCGACCAGTCGTTACTCTTTCCATTTGGTAATGGCGTTCGTTTCGTATTAGTGTTCTCTGTTAAGGCTATCTTCTCAAGTTCCCGAATGTCTTGCGTTTCAATCAAGGTGGACAACCGATACAGTGTATCATTGTCGTCCACTCGGAGTGGTCGACGACGGCTTTGTTTTGGACTTGTATGCTCGTGAGGCTCTTCCTTCAAACTGGCTTTACTCGGTATACGGGGTGGCTGAGGCATAGGTGTAGATGGCGAAGGTGGTGCATAAGGTTTTGAGTAGACATTATATCCATTATTAGATTCTGAAGCTGAACGCAGTCCAGTTTGTAAGGAGAGTTTGCGGTTAATTTTTCGTCCCGTCTAAGGTAGGTGTAGTTAGCATTGGGGGAAGCGGAATAAGTATTTCGACGCACCCTGTAATTAGATGGTGGGTAGTACTCGGTATTTGTCGTCGGCACTCGGAGAGAATTGTAGAGATGCTCTGCTTCATATTCATAGCAGCGAAGATCCACTTGTACATTCCTGAGTCTGTCAGCCATTTCGTCTGACAATGGAACGACAAAGGCTTGAGGTATCCACCCAACGGCTCCTCCGATTATCCTAGTTGCCGCCCACCAACCAGAATCTTCCTGTTTTACGATCTCGAGGATCTCGTTTTTGTGGAAAGGAAGATGGTCGGGATCGCTTGAAGAAAAGTCATATAGACAAAGGGCTGAACACAGAATGAATCCTGGACTTTCGCTTGTTGGAGTGGTTTCAGCGGTCATAGTACTGGCTCGGGCTGAGGTCGAGGAGGATGGGGAGTGAGACTCGGGGGAGATGAGTATTTGGGCGTTGTAAGGAGAAGGGTCGATGCGAAGATGCAGCGACTGGCGCTGGGATCGTGAAGACAACATGAGATGAGAGCAAATGGGATAAAATGGCTACAGGAGAGTTATCGAAAGTAGGCAATTGAGTTGCTGGGGGTTGGGAGGAAGGGAGTGACGATGAGAATAACGGAGGGACGGGAATATCATTCAGTGACAGTTCACGCAGTCATGATCATCCGGGAAGAGACAGCTCGGCTATGCAAAGGGTCCTGGGCTGAGCAGCACGAGTTGGGTGAGCGCTATTGTAAATGTATTTGTATGTGCAGACAAGAAGTCTTTGTTACAAAGAACACGTTGATGACGGGTCCAGATGAGACTTACAATGTTTTTTTTCAAAGAATCAAACTGATACTAGTTGAAACGACGAGATACAAGGTCCCAATCATGTCACAGTGTTTCACTGCCGCTGCTGATCATATCAGATGTTGGTAATGCGGCCAGCGACCACGCGTTCTCAGGCTTCCCAGACACTGAACAGATCACTTATAGCACTTGTCACAGCACCTCTGCTACAAGAAAAGTGCCGTCTTCAGAGAAGAGTCAAAACTCCCCTGTTAGACGCACAAAACAGTTCTTTGGAACCAAGAAAAAACGCCAGATTTCCAATGCAGAGAACTCTAAGCAAGTGCTTGGGCGCTTGAGCTTGATAGTGGTTAACTTGTTGTTCATCAACGTGTTGATATAACAATTATGTAATAATTTATCCAAGTGCTATTCTAAGTTCCTTACCCGGTACTACTATATACGTACAACTATACTTACACCGACTAATAGCATGTCTTACTGGAACGCAGCCAAAGCTAAGGTATATTGTTATCAATATCGCCAACCTGTTTGTTTAATATTTAATCCTTATGTTTATCTAGGTTCAGCTTCGGTATCGCAAAATTCGCTTCGTTGATTCATCGTTCAATCTATCTGATAACTGCTCACTAGGCTATCCGTTCAGCGCTTGCGTACGCTTCAACAGAAGAAGGAGGCTCAAGCGAAGGCTTCGCGCAGGGATATCGCACTGTTACTGGAGAGGGGGAAGATAGAAACTGCTAGGGTCAAGGTCGAAACCAGTACGCGCCTTAAATATCTTCTTTTCTTTAGTTATCTCTATTGTTTACATAAATTCCAAAACATCTATAGTCATTAATGAAGACATTCATGTAGAACTTCTAGAACTTCTTGAGCTGTATTGCGAGCTGTTATTGGCAAGGTTTGGCTTACTTGACCAAAAGTGAGCATTTCTATTCCATCCCGGTACATAATTGTTTGGAACTTACAATTGCAGCACTCGAGAGCCAGATCCAGGTATGTTTCACTGAATTCACCTTCTCGTTCCGCTGAAGGAATAATACGTAAATCAGGCGTCAATGAAGCTGTGTGCAGCGTAATACATGCAGCACCACGAACCGAATTAAAGGGTGCTATCCCTCCTATATTTTATCATTTACGGTCTAACCTCCTGCAACCAGAACTTCATATCCTACGAGATATTCTGATGCACAAGTATGGACGAGAGTTTTCTATGGCCGTTATGGAGAATCGAGATGGTTGCGTCAGTGATCGTGTGAGTCCCGTGCGTCTTCTAATTTCTATCACTTAACATGTAGTAGGTGACTAGAAAGCTTGTCGTTGCGACACCATCGAAAGAGCTTGTAGATGCTTATTTAAATGAAATTGCAAAATCATACGGTGTGCCATGGTCAGCAACGCCGGTGTCTACTGATGTTGCAGAGGATGGCGGGGTTACGGTACGCCCATTTGGATCTGTTAATTTAGTATCCCTGAGCGGTTTATCTTTATGACTTGTTTACACAGGACTCAGCAGTCGACGTAAATCCGACATCACCAACCTCAAACGATGCTTCCAAAGAACCTTCGAGTGAATCAACACCAAAGCTCCCTTCTCCGCCGGCGAATGCAAAGGAACAAGTTACCTACGTCAAGAATACCTCATCTTCACGTCCATCGCAATCCCCGCCGCCAGAGGATGAATTCGAAGCGCTAGCAAGGCGATTTGCGGACCTCAAGAAGCGATAAACGCTTTTCATTTAGATTGGAGACATCCTATACAATAACTGGACATGTTTTTGGAGATTCTGACTAGCTAAATCATGTAACTATATTATATCAACTTGATGTATATAACAGACAATACGGTAAGAAATTGTGATGGGTTACTTTCCAGATCTTTCTTCACCTACCTCAGACATAGCTATAAATAAATATGTAAGTTTTAACCGAGACCTCAAGGAATGAAATTTTTTTGTTCTCATACTTCGTCGTATGATTACTCTAATATATATATATATTTAACACGCTTTAAGTGAGGGTCGCTACCGTACGGCTGTTGATGAAACGCTGATATTTTATATTATGTACTTGTTGACCGTCATTCAAGTGAACGGGTAACAATATAGTCGACGAAAATATCTCTGGACCTACACAAGGGTTTCAATGGAAGAACGTCTATGTCCGACGAGGGCATATGACGGGTTTAATTTTTAGTGCCAGAACGTATGTGCCAATAATCCTGGCGTTAGTGGCGCAGCCATGAGGTAGAAAACATAGCTGTGCGCAGTATGACTATCATGGCATCCACGGAGACACCGAAGGATAATCCACCACTATCTTAGAAAGATCTCCGGTCTTTGATCACACGAACGCTTTCGCGTCATAGCCGCGGAGGTATCACTATCTTCTTTGCTTTGTGCACTGAGATGAATATCTTTGTAGACTTACCTTCGCATCATATGACAACAGCTCTCCTTTTGGAACGGAACCTTAAGGCATATGAACTGTAAGTAAGTAGTACCAGTTCTGACCATTGAAACTCGATTTCCAAAGGCTTCGTCGCTGAATCCGATTACTCATGTCAGCTGTGCAACGTCAATTATTTTCGGTGATGGGTCGGGGCTACTTATATTGGAGCTATCCCAAAGTCAATGTCACAAATACTAAACCTTTCCTGCTGCCCACATTGGTTAACAGAACTAACCATACTACATTAGAATTGAAGAGTTTAAAATTCAAGAAAGATGTTAACGCTCACCATCGTATGTAAGGCACTGGGAAACGGAGCTCCGAGATACATGCTACTGGGAGTTCCATTTGCTATTAGTTATTATGTCCGAGAAACGATCATCTAATGGGCTTCATGAAATCCGGAGACTCCGGTCGGGTGGCATTCGTACGCATATCTATCTCCCACGTACGAGTGAGATTCGATGTGATTGGAACCCTCTACGTTTGGGAGAAGTGCCTCCAATTTTACGGGTACGAACCTCGACATTGCCTCAACGCAACCTAGCGCTGCGTCGGTGCAAACAAGCATTGTTTCAAAAGAGCCTGCAGAGATATGTTCAACGTGACAAACTTCCAATAAATCCTCCTGAGAGGAAAGGGGTATCAGATTGCTCTACTCCGGTTGTTTAGGGGTAGGGACCGTAGCAAGTAGCAGGAGATTGTGTTGTTTACTTGTTCATGAGATGTGTTTATTCTGCAGATTATGGGAATTTGGACCAACACTTAAGACTTGCTTCCAGCGTGTTCGGGTGACTTCAGTGATGCTAATCTCTCACCCTGCTACTTATAGAGCTTCTTACCATATGATGCCTGCTATATCCGCCGTCACCGATACAGGGAACTGCCTAGCGCTCATATGACGAAATAGGAAACTATAATATAGAAGGTCGAAACTACAGTATAAGTACTTTGTAGTCCCGATACTAGAATGGGCACCAGACTCGTCACCTTGCGTCGCGATGAATCCAGATCCTTTGTTCTCGCTCGACTCTGACAGCGACACCGATAGTGAAGCACTTTCAATCGTGTCGTTTCCTCGCTTCAGCGATGTCGACAGTGAGGCAAGTTCGCGTACATCGTACGAGCATACCAACTCGAACGTATCCCAATCCCCTGCACTGTCAATCATGTCGATGTCCAGTTCACTACGTTCTCAAGTGTATAAGCAAGAGTACGGCCGAGATTTGAACAATTATTCCGAGGTTTACAGACTACCAGCTGACGACGAGGAGATGCAACGATTAGGTTAGAACTTTGCCTGTGATAAAGCTATTCTCTCTGATTATTTCATCAGAGCAACAACACCTGATGTTTGTGGATCTCATGGGTGGGAAATACCCGGAAGTCATGGCGGAAATAATGGCTGATGATGGCTCTGGAGAAAGAAAAGCATGTTTGGATCTAGGTTGCGGCAGTGGAAACTGGTTAGTATGTGACGAGCTATGTCCATGCGAAGGTAGGAGTTGATAATTATATGTGTCGCCGCCAGGATCATGGACGTGGCCCGTGACTTCCCTAACTGCAACGCTGTTGGTGTCGATTTGGTTCCAATGCAGTCACCGTATGCATGCGCATCTATACCTGTAAACAAAGCTTACCAAATTCCTCTGTAGGTCTATGCCTCCAAATCTTAGGTGACTTAGATTCATTGTTTAATTATATGTTTGCTCTAATGAATAAATATGACCAGGAGTGAAATTGATGATGTGAATTTGGGATTAGAACATTTTTATGGCGACTTTAATGTTGTCCATGCGCGTCTTATATCGGCTGGGGTGCGGATTCCATCGCAGTATCGATTCTGCGGCCCATCAAGTGCTAATCCGCCTTCAGATAAAAGATTATTATCGCGTCATTGACCAGATAAGTCATGTTCTCCGACCTGGAGGCTTGATAGATATCTCTGAGTTCGACTTCCATGTGTACGACATAAACCATCAACGGTTCGAGCCCAACACGCACCAGGTGAAGCCACCATGGTGGCCTCAATGGCTTATATTCTTGGCGGAAGCAGTAGGAAGATCTGGAGGACAAGCCGACGCCGCGACACATTTACATGACTGGATTTCTAATCACCCTGCATTCGAAGATGTCGTTTATAGAGACGTCTGGATCCCTATAATTCCTTCTCCAACCGCAACTGATTTTCAGTGCCGTATTGCTTCAATAATGTACGAAGACGTACATGTGTGTTTGTCCACTTCTATCTTATTTAAAGAAAACTCAGCAGCTTATTTGATTAAAGTCTTTCCTTAGATCTGGGAGACCATTACTACTTGGATCAGGACTTCCAGAAGACCTTGTACTTCAAATGGAGGAAAACGTAAAAAAGGAACTTGATGACGGTGTTGTAACTGAATTTACCAGGCTTCAATGCGTTCATGCACGCAAAAAAAGGACAACGCACACATAATATTAATTTGGATGTGTACATATATCTGTCGTAACGCGATTTTACGGTGTTAGAACAACCATTGAACCACTGTAGCCATAGAGTTCATATTTTATATTTTGTGAAAACTGGATTTTATCGAAGTCTACAGCGAAGTTATGCGGGAAAATGCGTCGAACTTAGAAACAGCACATGCCGGCGGCAGTGCCATCACGATGTTTGCGGTAAGTTAACATTAAGTAACTTTAGGGCCTCGGAATGTAAACTGCAATTTAAACCACTCCGATGATGTCTGACTACAGGTGTATAGAGACCGCAAGGCAAATCCCATTTAAGAACGCACGTTATATCGATGCTTTTAACCAGAAACAGCGGTCGCCGGAAGAAAAGTTGGAGAACTTATGTGGCCTCCGTCTATTTTCTGGTTATCTCCGATAAAGATGCCGGGAAGCCTCGAGGCTTGAACTGGATGTTATATCACTGTCAGTATGAGAATTTGCAGGAGATCCGACGAGCCCCGCGAGCCCATTTGCTTGGTGCTTGGAGTTGGTGTGTCCACGTTGTTGAATTGTTCCTCGTCGGGGAGTTAACAACTTTTGGTCGGCACCCAAGATGATGTCCGCCGCTGCATACCTATCGTTGTTTGCGCTGCATTTGTATCACACGGTTCAAGCGGCTATGTCGTCCTGCAATTAAAACCACCTCTCAAGATCTCATCCCACTATCCCATTCCTCAAAATTCCCGTTCAGACGCCCACCTAATCGCTGTCAGGCCTTATCCTCCTCAAGAGATCACTTTCTTAGCTCAATTAGTGGGATGACAGCTGCTGGTTCAAATTCCAGTAATTTCTTTTCCCCCACATCTAACCTTGAAGTTGAGCACGACGACAACGATGACATGCTCTCAGTTGCATCCCTGCCACCCTTCAGCCCGCCACCTAGTGATCCTGGAATTCTATATTCATCACATGACGGGGAAGTTATTTCAATGAGGTCCAGTTCGCCGACTCCTTCTGTCTGGTCTATGACCAGTTCTATGCATGCTCAAGCATACAAACACGAATATGGTCGAGGCCTGAACAACTACTCCGAAGTCTACCGCCTTCCAGCCGACGAAGAGGAACTGGAACGCCTCAGTATGAATCTTCCTTGTTATGTACATGTTAGCGGAACCTCAACACAGGGTTCCTCAGATAAGCAACACTTGATATTTATAGAAGCAATGAATGGAAAATATGCTCCTCCGATGCAAGAGGTGATGGCTGATGATGTTCCTGGAGAAAGGAAAGCATGTTTAGATCTTGGGTGTGGTAGTGGTTGTTGGTATGTTGTGTGTCGTACACGAATCGGGACTTGCGTTGATGTGGTTACACAGGATAATGGATGTTGCGCGCGACTTTCCTAACTGCGATGCTGTCGCGGTAGACCTTGTTCCCATGCAATCCACGTACGTCCCTGTTTAAGGCAGATGCTTGCACCACTAAAAAGGAACCAGATCTATGCCTCCTAATTGCAGGTGGGTTCTTTGTTGCAGTTACATTGTTTTGTATCATGCTAAAATTTCGACTATCTCAGAAGTGAAGTTGACGACATCAATCTCGGATTAGAGCACTTTTACGGTGACTTTAATGTCGTGCATGCCCGACTAATCTCATCTGGGGTCCGTTCTTCCTCTACATATCTACGCGATTATTTAAATTTCCATAGATTAAAGACTACAAAAGCCTTATTGATCATATTAGCAAGGTTCTGCGGCCTGGGGGAATGATTGATGTCTCCGAATTCGATTTTTATGCATATGATCGCAATTATCAACGTATTGAAGTTGGAACGCACGAACTTGGTCCACCTTGGTGGCCCCGATGGTTAGCATTTGCAAATGCCGCTGTTCGTAAAGTGGGGGTGATACCGATGCTGCAACTCATTTATATGATTGGATTTCAAAACATCCAACTTTTGAACAGGCAACATACCGAGAATTCTGGCTTCCGGTGTCACCGTGGATGAAAGGTGATGACTTTCAACAACGAATCGGAAACGGAATGAGAGATGACATATTCGTACGCTTTCTCTTTCTTTCTTGTTACCGATATACTGAAATGTATGAATCAGGCATTCATGAAATCGGGAAGACCCCTTCTGTTAAGCACCGGATTGCCCGAGCACATTTTAGATCAGGTTGAACAGGAAGCTGTGCAGGAACTCAATGAAGCTCGAGAACCCCAATGGATACGATTGCAGTGCGTTTACGCTCGCAAAAAACATCACAATTAACTATGGATTAACAAGCATTTTGCTTCAACAAAACTTTATTTATTCTGTCAAAGAGAAAGGAATCAGAGACAATTACACGGGCTATCTTTGCCTTTATATATAATACTCTAGTAGTACCATAGTAATGTTTTAACATAATTCAAGTAGTCTAAGTGTACTTACTTTTTAGACTTTATTAAACTAAAATAATAATTCTTGTTGATTGCGTGGATTGTGATAATTTGGTGATGATAATATATATGGCCGTTGATTGATTGTGACAAGTAACTGGCGCTTCTCCATACCTCATTAATATTCAAATTCACTGAACGCGTTTTCTGGCGTCATCCACAATATTCTGTTGAATATGGATGGTTCTGCACAAGATCATGGTAATCTGGTTGCTTCTCTTATCGACTCCAGGCCAGAGCACGTGGAAATCCTGCTGAAAGAGTTGGGCCTTGATGGATTACCGTCACCCCAACGGATACGCCGAGAGATAGAGGAGAAGTTACTTCTACCCCCAAAAACGTTGCCTGCACATTGGCTTCGTTCGTACCAAGTGTGGGATGGTTTAAATCACTTGCCTGTGACTCCCCTGACCGTTAGTCTACAGGCACTGGGATCGAGATATATCTATTCCAGGACTGCTGAAATTCGAACCTTCCCCGCCACCAACGAGGATATCATTTGTCAGGACCGGTCTAGATGGGCGTGTTATTGGTCATAAAGAAGTATGTTGCATGATTCACTGCGTTAGATACGCTCATGTTTTGTCGATAGACAGAAAATGACCGCATCTATACTGGGGCAGCATCCACATCACTCGATAGAGCACCGGGCCCAAGCCAAACCTTTGTGAGAGGGAAATCTGGTTATGTACCATTTTGGCCTGGCGGGCTGGAAAACATCCCTTCAACGGCTACAGAAAACAAGGCCAAAGGCTTGAAAACCGTACCTCCAGGACTTCACCGGGGTCTTCGTTTGCCAGGAGACGAACCCGAGCCTGAAGCAATGCTAATGCTAGACGACATAGCGGAAGTAGCACACGACAACGACTCTGATTCAGTAAATTCAAAATCATCCCAACATATCTATTACTGAATAGTTATTCTAGGTTTCCCAAGGCAATGCTCAAGAATTTGATACCATCGGCAGAACTTTAGAGGGAGAAACAGGAATCGACGAACTGCTTCCAGCTTCAGTACGTAGGAAGGTCTAAAATGAAGACGAACAGAGATAACAGGCGTTTTAGAGATCACATTTGAAGCCCATCAAATCGTCGCATCGGAAGGCACGAGTTACTCAAGTACAGAAAAAAGACTGGGCTCATGTCATTGACGTGAATAGTCCATTATCCAATTTCCATGAATTAGTCCCAGAAATGGCACACAAGGTCAGGATGCTGATTGTATAACTCCGGCGTTGTTCTCATATATTGCTATATACCTAGTATCCTTTCGAGCTCGATACCTTTCAAAAGCAAGCAGTATATCATCTCGAAATGGGTGATTCAGTCTTCGTGGCAGCTCATACATCAGCTGGAAAAACGGTGGTAGCTGAATACGCTATAGCTTTGGCGGAGAAACATATGACACGGTATGTCTCCTTGTTCTCACAATCAAAACTCATTGTGATCACATTTAGTGCGATATACACGTCTCCTATAAAAGCTTTATCCAATCAAAAGTTTAGAGATTTTAAACAGACCTTTTCAAGTTCTTCTGTTGGGATCCTTACGGGAGACGTACAAATCAATCCAGAAGCGAGCTGTCTTATTATGACAACGGAGATTCTCCGTAGTATGTTGTATAAAGGTGCGGATCTCATCCGTGATGTTGAGTTTGTCATTTTCGACGAAGTTCACTATGTGAATGATGCCGAGGTATGTTAGCTGTTTTCACTCTCGTAATGCAATATCTCATAATAATCTGACAGAGAGGAGTTGTTTGGGAAGAGGTTATTATCATGCTTCCAGACCACGTCAATATTATTCTCCTTTCGGCGACAGTTCCTAATACGAAAGAGTTTGCGGACTGGGTTGGGTGTGTCTCTTAGGCAATGTTTCTATTACTTGTTTATAACAAATCCACAGTCGAACGAAGAAAAAGGATATATATGTCATATCTACTCCACAGCGTCCCGTACCCCTGGAGCACTATTTGTACGCTGGCAGGGAAACGTACAAAATTGTGGATTCTGTTCGTCGATTCCTGAGTCAAGGGTACCTTTTCATCGCTCGCCACTTGCTCAGAGTTACTGAATCATATGCTGTAGGTACAAAGAAGCAGGTGAAGCATTGAGGCGTAAACAGGACAAAGAACGTGAGGCGGCCGGGATTCCGCCTATACAACGCGTCGGGGCTCGGGGTAGTGCCACCGCTCAAAGAGGTCAACCGCGAGGAGGACCACCCGGTCGCGGGGGACGTGGAAATGTGATATCTACTCCCAGAGGTGGAGGACCTTCAAGGTCTATTCATACTGGTAGCGATAAAAATCTATATGTCCATCTCCTTGGTCATCTTCGAAAGAAGGCGCTACTCCCTGTTGTTGTTTTTACATTTTCCAAGAAGAGATGCGAGGAAAACGCAGGTACACTCACAAATCAAGACTTGTGTTCATCGGTCGAAAAGAGTGAAGTTCATGTAGCAATTGAAAAGGCTCTTTCACGCTTGAAAGGTTGATATGGGTTTACTTCATATCTTACGGCAACTCACTTCTGATAGGCTCTGATCGAAAGCTTCCGCAGATTGCTAGAATGCGAGATTTGTTATCACGAGGAATAGGCATCCATCATGGCGGTTTGCTGCCTTTAGTAAAGGAGGTATGAATATATCAAAACCTATTTCATTTGTATTTGACGTTCGTTATACGAAGCTTGTCGAGATACTGTTCGCACGAGGGCTTGTCAAGATACTGTTTGCGACAGAGACTTTTGCGATGGTAAGTTGAGCGTGGATAGCTACATTCTTGCTGATATCTTGTGCCTAGGGTGTGAATATGCCCGCTAAATGTGTAGTTTTTTCAAGCATTCGAAAGCATGATGGTCGTAGCTTCCGTTATATCCTTCCTGGAGAATATACACAAATGGCCGGACGTGCAGGTCGCAGAGGACTTGATTCGACCGGAACTGTGATTATCGTTGCAAACGACTCGATACCAGAGGTATGAGCAACAATTTGCCACTGATTACTCCTAATATATGCTTTTCCAGCAAACTACTTTGAATACAATGATCCTTGGCACTCCTGGAAAACTATCTTCACAATTCAGGCTTACTTACAACATGATCTTGAACCTGCTCAGAGTGGAAGCACTGAAAGTCGAAGAAATGATCAAAAGGAGCTTCTCCGAAAATGCCTCACAAAAACTTCTTCCCGAAAACCAGAAGAAAGTAATAGAGGCGAGTAATTTCATGTGTTTATTCATTTATTTATCCTTTTACTCACTCGTAAAAAAGAATGAAAGAATTCTTTCTTCATTGCCAAAACTCACATGTGACATCTGCGAAGATATTCAGGCCTTTTACGATGATATGTATGATATTGTAGAAAGAAATCAACGGCTGTTAGAGATGGCTGTAAGCCATCCCCAAGGTGCCAAGTTATTCACTTCCGGTCGCGTCGTCGTTCTAAGGGATGGGGTACGACTTCTCGCCTTCACAATAATTCAAAGCTAATAAATAGCCTTTGTAGCACTTTTATCCAAGCAACATTGCTGTTCTGTTGAAGCAGGCTCCAGTTCAGGCGCTAGATACAGGATTGCGGGAAAGGGTGAAGACATACTACGCATTAGCTCTTGTGAATCCCGAGATAAAAAGTGCTCGACGAGGTTTGTTTATCTGCTATTATTCTGGCATGAACTTGACCGTGGAGAGTAGATATCGATCCTGAAACTGTTTATCCCCAGTGGCCGCCGGGTCTCCAAGATCTAGGAGCCGATGACGGCGTTTATGAGGTCAGAGCAGTACCTTTGTCGAGTGTATCTTTTGTTACGTCCCGAATAATTAAGGTAAGCCGATACAAATATCATAGCATAGTCCCGTCGTTCAATCTATTGTTAAGGTTGATGTCGACGCAATTGTGGAACGACATCTCATATCTCGCATGACTGAGGGAATCAAGACATTGCAAGCGCTGATCTGTGAATGGTTTCCAAGTGGCGAAATTCCTGAAGTCGATTGGAGCAGAATACGCTCCTTGGAATTCCAAGAAACACTCAGGTCTAGAGATCAGCTAGTACACGCTCTCCGCATGAAGAACTGCGTTCAATGTCCGAACTTTAAAGAACATGTACGTCTTTAATGTATTCGCGACAATGACGGCTTACGCGTTTCTAGTATGCCGTAGTTCATGGAGAAAAGGTTCTTCGTGCCAACATTGCCAATTTAAAACATGCTTTGTCCGATCAAAATCTCGAACTCATCCCTGATTATGAACAAAGAGTGGAGGTGCTTAAAGAATTGAAGTTTGTCGATGAGAATTCCACCGTGTTATTGAAGGGAAGGGTTGCTTGCGAGGTATGGATGGTTTGTTCCTATTTTTTTCACAGACAATGATTGACAATTTAAAATACAGATAAACTCTGCTAATGAGTTGATTCTCACAGAGTTGATACTAGAGAATACCTTAGCCAGCTATGAACCAGAAGAAGTCGTGGCGTTGCTTTCATGCTTTGTATTCCAGGAAAAAACAGATGTCGAGCCAGTTGTCCCCCAAAACTAGAGGAGGGCCGAGACGCAATCTTAGCTATCAGTGATCGAATAGGACGTATACAAGATGTTCACAAGGTGGCCGTTGAAGACTTCCGATCGACCGTGAATTTTGGCCTCATGGAAGTAGTATATGAATGGGCGAAGGGAATGGCAAGTATTTGTTTCATAGTATTTCATCGGAACATCGCCCTTCTAATTCCATGTATAGCCTTTCGAGCAAATCACTACTCTTACAGATGTTGCAGAAGGCACTATTGTGCGCGTTATTACCCGTCTGGATGAAACATGTAGAGAAGTTAGAGGATGCTGCCCGGGTTATTGGAGATGCCGAGTTATTCAAGAAGATGGAGGAAGCCCAGATTAAAATCAAGCGCGACAGTGAGTAAGGCGGTTCAACTTGGTTGGTCAATACTTACGTGATCTTTTAGTTGTATTCGCGGCAAGCCTATACTTTTAGGAACTCGACTGGAAGCCATTTCCGTTAACTTGAAGTACTTGTGTAATAAGTGTGTCGATAAAAATGTGTAGTATATGCTACTTATGTTACATATTGTGATATCAATGGGATGGAATAAATAAAATTAAAATGTAGTGAAGAACCAAACGGGTAAGTGCCTGTAAGTGCAGCTAAAAGGCCGTGGCCTGTTTAATGTATAAGATAAGATCCCATACACCCGCAAGAGCACTTGATAACTTGCTGTACTGTCTCATTTGAATACGCAAGGGTGCTCGGATGATCCTTACATGGATCCGTTTCCCCACTGGAGAGGAACATTGCCTGTCTCTCAGACTGAAGTTGATAATTATCATGGAGTGATGACGACGAAAAGTGGTCGAATGGAGACTCCTGTGGCGAGTCCGCAGCTCCATCCGAGTCGCTGTCATACGCAGATGCTAGGTCTGACAGAGAAATGATGGGTATATACCGGGAAGGTCGCGGTTGATGCAGCTTGATAGGATGCTGCTGGACGGAGACAGGCGGTGGAATATAGGGGGTTTCCAAACTAAACGGAGCCGAAGATAACGAAGGTAATGTACCCAGGCTATTACTTGTGAATCGACAGCCTGCAGAAGGTTCTGGGTACGTTGATGACTCCTCGTTTTGAAAGCCAGAAATATCTGGTTGATTAACTGAAATCAGGGCTTGATCATAGAAGTTGCTAGTGTGTCCAGGGAAAACATTCCAAATTGAAGGCTCCTTTTCACCGCATCTGCTTGATTCTGATGACCGCGTTGGTGATATCAAAGTATCAAAACGCCATACATCACTAGGTGAATTCGAGGCTTTTAGCCAGGATGCAGGTGAAACGGGAGGTAAAGGATGGCCAAGAAATCCGTCCTGGGAGGGCATAGGTGGAGTTATGATCATATTCTCTGAGGATGCGGAGGGAGGTGAACTGTAGTATAGATCCTCCTGGAGCTCTGGGACATCAATATAAAGGCCTCTTTCATTTATATCAGGACAAGTCGTCGTGAAGGGCGAAATTTGGTGGCGGAAATGTAACTCTCCACGCATTGTCGGATTATTGGCGGAAGCGGGATTTATATCGGGCTGGAGGGGAATTCTGTAGCCATGTAAGGAGCCGGTGGGATGGAAGGTTTCCAACGTAGAAACGCCCGCGTGAGGACTTGAACGTGGCATACCGCAATACAACCGAACGGTGCAGAGTGGTTATTAGATGACAGGCTAGAGTAAGGATGGGCGTTTATATGGGGAGCATTGGCGAGGAAGGTTAGTGGAAGGGGAGGGAAGCGAAAGAATGTCACTGGTCTTGGTAGGGCATCCTTTTATTCGTGAAACACGATGGTGGAACGGTAACGTAGATTAACAGCTCTTTTCATGGCCGGTCACATTGGCATGAGTTATATATGAAGGTTAGAGATCGGATACACGCCTGAGATCAGCAGGGAGAACAATGGAAATCAGGTACGCCACACCACACTGATTAGTCGCGTTGAGTAAGGACAAAGAGGAGCTGGGGTCGTGTGTTTTTGGCCGAGTGGGCGGCAGTCTCGAGATGCTGAAACTGCGCAAGTGATTTGATGTGATGGTGCTGGGCCACACTTGGATGAGAGCAATCGTGATCGGGTACAGAGAGAGAGTCGTGGCCGAATGCCTGTGCAGTCAACGGAGGTTGGTGGTTGGGAACGAGGCACCATTCTTGTACAGTCCAGGAGGATCGGAGACAAGCAATGTGAGTTGAATATTGAATGCGGAAGATATCAGGAACTCCGCGAGACAAGAATAATACTCTGTGTAATAACTTGTGGACTGAATAGTTGCACGTAACAATATTAATATAATTATAATATTTTGATCGATAGCTGAATGATGTTTTGATCTCCGCTTCCCCAGCTGTTGATGTCCTTCAACTTTTTGCCATGCTTTCCACTTCCTCATCTGCATTGCTTTTGCTTTCAACAACCCGGCTGTTCAATTCTCTGTTCTCGTCCTGCTTCCCCGGAGCACACTCTTATCGCGCCCATCTGTCCCTTACCTATAGCTCGTGTTACCTCCTCGTGGAACCAGAATGTTTGTCTTCGTGGAGCTGTTTCTGCTACGCCTTCCATGCCCGGCTCGGACCCACATTATTGCCATGGATCATGAGTTGACTGTTAACCCTTCTTCCATTCGTTTTCTCAAGCCTCGTACATAACATCATTCCAAAGATAGTCACCATCTATCCTCATTTGTTCCTATCCTACCCAAACTATCATAATCAAGCGCGTAATGCACCAATCCTACCCTCAGAACATGAACTCATCATCGTCGTAAAAGGACCCTGGTAATTGCCGGCCTGCTCGTCTTCGCCCTTCAACCCGTCGGGAATGTCTCCGCTCGCTCTCCAGCTCGGCCTCCTCTAGATTGCTTTTTTCTACCCAGTCTTCAATTGCACCCGGAGCCTTCCTCAGCCCTTTCCACTCATGTCGCGCAATTGTGCTCCCCCCTCGGCTTTCCCATCCAGCACTCATCAACACCGGTTCCTATTTCAAGCATCACACTTTACACATTGTTTTCTCGATAAAATGACAAGCAATGCTCACTTGGCTATGCCAACTAACGTCACGGACGCAGGTATTTGTCCTTGCACCGCTCGTTGCTTCGGGCTCAGGTCCAGATGCGTCGAACGAAGACGGAAGAGTCCTTGAACGATCCAATATTTGAACAACCCTGCCATCGAGTGACCAAATCTGAAAAGATAAACTTAATATCGCCATTATGCTGCATTGACTCTTACTCACGTGGATTTTACCGTCAGCCGAACCAGAGTATAGATATTGACCCCCTGTTGTTTCCGCAGGGCTGAAATGGCACCTTATCAGCGTTCGTAATACGGCATGACCTCTGTAAGTCATAACACTGCAGTCCTTAGGATGGGCCGAATACTTCGGCTTGGGATAATGCGGATACCTGGGATAGTATCAAGTACCCGCAGAAACACAAACGACAAGTCTAACCTGTAATCGAAACCGTCTACACCATAGGATTTACTCGAAACTGCTTCGTGCTCTGCACTTGTGCGCATCTTGCGTAGGTCCCATAATCGTAATGCCTGGTCCTTTCCATTGGAAATAATATAGCGACCGTCACCTTTCGCAGACACATATGTTATACCCTCTGTATGCCCGATTAGCACACCAGAAGGCTTCTGCGAGGAACCAAGGGAGCGTCGGTCCCTATAATTGATGAGACTATAGTAGTAGATTCACCTTACAGCTTTAATCACGCACCAGACTTTAAGAAACGTGTCATCTGAAGCGCTGACAAGTACATTTCCAGATGCCGTATCTGCCCAACAACAACTATTAACATCATCATGGTGGGCATTGATCTTTACAGTTCGTTTGTTTGCAAGGAGATCGTATACTGTATTTTGTTAATTAATACGAGGTCTGACAGACGAGGTTTAGGTGCAACTCTACCGAAAAGCTTTCCACTGCCTCCGGCAACTACTTCATTACCATCGGCGGAAAATCTACAGCTCCAAATTCCAAAGTTGTCGTCGTGAGTGCTGTAAAACGGTCCACGCCTACGGGGATCCGAAAATGGGATTGGCACTTGTGAAGTAGATCCGTCTGGAGCGGTACTGGTCATATACACTGTGGGGGTCTATTATCAAGCCAATAAGCCAACGCGATTGTGAATATTACTATATAGATCTATACTCACAATTGAAGCATAAATCATTCTAAAGTTCCATTTAGCATTGCATTAAATGTCGAAGTGTTACATACCTTTCGTTGTCAGGTGACAAGTTGGCGTCTGTAATGGTCCAGAGTCCAGGATGTCCCTGGATCGTCTTTCTAACATGCATTGTTGCCTGGAGACTTGAACCAAGACGATGAAAAGCTTGAAACCCATGCCATGGATCCCTTGGCACAGTTGTATCGAAGATATGTAGCCGAAAATCTATCCGTGAGCAGTTACCAGGCGAGAAAGTTATACACAGGATCTGGTTTTCAGGGTAAATTTTTAGAGCTGCGCACCTTGAGCACATGTATAATAGAAGGAAGAATCTGAATCATGGTGTCGTTAGCTTCTGATATGTTCAACCTTGTAAAGTATCACCATCAGAAAACTGAGCCGTGTAGATGTTAGCACCATAGCTTGCCACGGTTGTCCCGTTTGTATTTGGTACCAAGTTCTGGATTGATATAAACATCTAACTGATTGTGTTCATGGAATCAATATGCTCACGCTGGTGTATTCCTCTCTGTATAAAGGTGCAATCGGACGAACGGACCTATTAAATATGGTTTTGGATATGTTCAAATCTCCTTCCCTGCTCCTTAACTTTGGCCCAACTCTTCCAAAGTCACCACTTTTCAGCAATTCCATTCCAGCCTCCTGAGGGCTTGTCACATCTGGAAACCAATTATGCGAGTGCCTATGGAATGTTGCATAGTAGTCTTCGTCATCATCATCCTCCTCCTCCTCTTCCTCTTCGAGTTCATCCTCCTCCTCAGCGATATCATTTCCTGTTAAACGGACGAGACGACCCGATAGCAATCGTTGCAAAGCACTTAGACTAACGTTTTCAATGCTGATACTAGATTGGTTTCCGGTTGTATCTGTTGTACTAGATGACCGCAATAGCGCTGCAGATAATAGGCATATGGTTAGGAAATGTAAAGAAAGTACATACAAGTTAGAATACTCTGAAATGCTGCATCTGTCGTTGATTCTATTGACGTGTTTCGAGAGTGGTTCTCAGGTTGTGAATTGGAATTATCTTCATTGCCAGGGGATGCGTTATCACGATTGTTCTGGGTATCAGACATGAAGAACTAAGGAAATGTCGTGCTTAGTGAGCACTGAGAATGGAGCTTGATAACGGCCCATTGCAAGCAAGTGGCCCGTGGGGAAGTAGTGACATGTCTAGTCGGCAACTCTACAGAGTCCAGATAAAGCGGAGATTATTTACTGCACCTAACCCTAACCTACCTTACCACGTTTACCTTTGCATTTCAGAGACGAAGCTCTCGAGTCTCCCTCATCATCGCTTCCTTCTTATTTCCTTTCCCTAACCCTTTATCTTATATTTTGCTAAATGGCTTCAGAGGAGGCAATTCGTATTACAGCAGAGGAGGTAAACTGTTTGATCTATTCATATTTTAAGGATTCTGGTTTGTTTTTCCAAGTTGGTCGTGGAGAATATCGTCTGGTCTGACGCCTGCAATTAATTCAGGTTTCAATCACTCCGCATTTACCCTTCGAAATGAAGGCCGCCTACAGAATTCACCGCATTTTGGGAAGCATATTCCAAGAGGAGAGCTGGTTGAACTTCTCAGCAAGGCACTTCTATATCTTGAAATGGAATCACACTGGCGTGGCGATTCAATAACTACCAATTGCAAAACTGGTTTTTCTCTCCTCGAACCACACGTCTGCTCCGTGGATGCTCAAGCTGTCAAATCTGCACCTGTCGTTTCTAATGTTTCTAATCCCGACGCTATGCCTACAAACACAGAACAACCTAGAGAACCTACACAACCTGCGAAAACGGTGGTATCTAGAGTACTGGAGGAAGCTACTAGTAGTGCTATTTCTGCTAAGGAAGTTCCACTGCCAACTACTGCTGGTGCTCCTGTCCCCGAAGGAAAGCGCAAGGTTTCACCCGTAACTATTGATGCTCCTGCTGAGAAGCGTGCAAAACATGATTCGGATGCTATGGACGTGGATGCACCTTTGGAATGTATGACTTATTGACTAGGTTTTGGATCTGATTTTCTGACAATGGGCTTGTAGCGAATAAGCCTAAGACACCTGCTCCATCAGTACCAACACCAGCACCTTCTGCTGTTACGACGACGGATGTCCAAACAAAAAAACCAACGAAATTGAAAATCCGCACTCAGGGACCTGGTGATGATGTGACAAATCCAAAGTCCATTCTCATGCTTCCAGGACACAAGACTGAAGTATACAAAATCTGTATGGTGTTTAAATTTGAAACTCAGTGTCTTTGTTAGGTATTCGTATGCGCTTTTAACCCAGTGAAACATGGTATACTTGCCACCGGGTATGTAGCATATTTATAATTTTCCTTGCATTTTAATGGTGTTTGGGTTAGGTCCAAGGATTCCGTAGTAAATTTGTGGAATCTTCCCGATGCCGTCAATAAGGATGAATTCGCTCCCGCTCCTCGGGCTCCGATTACGTTAAATTTGGAGAAGCCAGAGCAAGGAGATCTAACTTCTTTGCATTGGAATTCCGATGGTACTTTACTTGCCATTGGATCTTATGATGCTATAATTCGTATAGCAACATTTGATGGTAAAATCTACTTTTCGCATACGCAACATAAGGTAATATTCCCATTACAGAAACTGTACTTTTAACACGAATTAATTGTTTATAGGCTCCAATTTTCGCTGCGAAGTTTTCGAAATCTGGACGATGGCTTGTTACAGCAAGTTTAGATGGGACATCTTGTCTTTGGGATGTTTGGGAAAAGTGTTTAGTCAGGCAATATCGCTGTCACACAGGTAATGAAATACTAAAGTCGTAAAGTTAACATTTCTCACGGTTTGGGATCAGACTGTTGCTTGGATGTAGATTGGTTAAACGAGACAACGTTTGCAAGCGCAGGTGCCGATCAAAGGATACATATCTTGCGTGTGGACGAAGCCAATCCAATAAAAACCTTCCAGTAAGTGGAATTTAATTTGGATATCTAGTGTGCATGTATAAATATCAAATTTTACAGCGAGCATCAAAATGAAATAAACCAAATTAAAGTTAACCCTCGGGGTACACGACTAGCTTCTTGCTCAGACGATATGACAGCACGCGTTTGGAATGTTGAGCACATCACAGCTGATGAAACAATACCGGGGCTATCGGCGTCGGAACATTCCATTGTTCTTGAAGGTCACAAACATTCAGTCAGTACCATTGGATGGTGTCCGGCATCTCCTACGAGATTGAATGAGTTACTGGCGACGTAAGTGAAATAAGTAAATTAGCATGGGTTTTGTGACATGTTTACGATTTCACAGATCATCATTTGATGGGACGGCCCGGTTATGGGATTCTGTAACCGGAGAGTGCTTGAAGATATTTGCGGATCATAAGCGACCTGTATATGCACTGTCATTTAGCCCAAATGGACGGTGGATGGCAACTGGAAGTGCTGATGGATGGATGTACATATATGATGTTATGGTAAGTGTTCCTTTACCTACTCTTAAGTCTTATTAACTGTGACAATCAATAGACACGCGAAAAGAAGTGGTCATGGTACGCGGGTGTGGAGAAACCTGGTGTTTTCGAATTCGATTGGCAATCATACGCCGGCACATATCGTCTTGCCCTTGCTTTAGAATGCCGTCAAGTTGGAATTATTGATGCATCAAAAATTCCTGCGCTGCAAAGCGACATTATTCATGGCCCTGGAAAGAAAGAGCTTCTACCGCCTATATCTCGTAGTAAACCATGAGCTATTGACTTGTAGAATAATCATTTTTATTTTCCACCTGTATGTTGTACTCACTGATTATTATATATACTAATGCATAACACTCATGTTCGGATAAGTCGGAATGAGTTCCGTACAGTATGGCTTAATAACGAATGGTCATCGGGGCGGCTCACATATCGTGGGAATAACAACGGGATGACGTATTCAAGCGGCGGGGGACAGGTTTATATGCGTTCTTCACCGCGTAGTATTAAACTCATTCCCCAGTGCTTTGAAGTTCTTTCCTACTTTTCTAAAACCCTCTACCATGCTACGCTTTGGCGTAGCTTCCTTCGGTGGTCTTATACGACCCAATCCTACTATACTCCATTCATCTGTCGCTCGTAATGCGTCTGCTAGGACATTCAGCACTGTAAGACAGGATCGTTCAGTATTACAGGCCTTGACGAAGCACAAATCTGGCCTTTTATTCGCGCCAGGAACTGTTATGAGAGGCTCCAGGACATTCATGACTGAACAACAACCAATTATTCAACAATCGCAACGCATTTCCTGGCAGCGCATGGCCTTAACAGCGGTGAGCTTATCTGTCTGTTAAGTCGATAGATGACACTGACATTTTTCTAGGCTGGCGTAGCTGGAGCCGTTGTTGCAGTTCAGGCAGTTTTTAATCGCGAAACACGAGATGATCTCTCTGTTGCCGAGAAAGAGTATCTCCACAGCAGCTTCAGATACACTGGAGGTGGACTGCTGCTGACAGCTCTAGCGGCGCGTTCCATGTTCCGTTCTGGTTTCGCATTCAGGATCATGGCAGCAAACCCTTGTAAGTAATTTAATGATTAATGCGCCTTTCAGTCCTTAGTTCAGTTGACTTTTGTAGGGGTTGTCCTTGGCGTTAGTCTTGTCGGTAGCATTGGTTCGATGATGGGCGTATATTACACACCTCCCGAAAAGACAGTGCAGAAGCATCTATTCTGGTTGGTACGCTCGTTCCCTGGTCATTGTTGTTACACAAGTACTGATATATATTAGGCATTCAATGCTTGTCAAGCGGCAACTCTTAGTCCTTTGTTCTTCCTTAGTCCTGCCATTCTCTCTCGCGCCGCCCTTTACACTTGTGGAGTGGTGGGAGCAATTTCATATGTCGGCGCTACAGCTACCAATGACAAATACCTTAATCTTGGTGGTCCCCTCCTTGCTGGTGTGACCGTCGTTGCTTTGAGCTCGCTTGCACCGATGGTTTTACCTATGGGTATTCGGTCTCTTGCTTTCACTGAGGCAATCTCCCTCTACGGCGGTTTGGCCGTTTTTGGTGGTTTCGTTCTTTACGAGTAAGTGGCTGTGATTATTTTATAGATCATGCCAGTCTAAATCTTTTATGCACTGCCAGCACCCAGAAAATCCTGCAACATGCACGCATGGCCGAGCAAGGACTTATGAAACCCGATCCTATGAGAGAAGCCATCAGCCTGGAGTTGGATATGATCAACATTTTTATTCGCATCGTGCAAATTCTTTCCATGCAGAATAACAGGAAGCGGTGACCTTCCTCTCACAATTACTTACATTTACCGAAATATATATATATTGTAGTTAATGAATTGTAGCAAGTTTCTCGGACACCTCATACGTAACTGTATTGCTCCGAATATCGGCATCCATTATGCATGTAAATATCAAAGTGGTTTATATACCTGGAGCACCCAGCTCCTCCAGTATCTGCAAGAAACCCCCAGGATCCACGATCTCAGTGCCACCGTAAGTCACCCTCTTCCCTGACTTACTAGCCCATTCCTCAAGATTACCGTACTCTACGTAACCAGCCCCGCCAACTATGAATACCATTCCTTCCGCGAATGCCATACGTTTGCCTCGGGTTACACCACTGCCTCCAGCAGCGCCAGGAGCCTGAACGTTTCGCGGTGCGCGAGGGTCAAGGAAGATGTACTCATCGGTTTCTTGAAGGGAAGCGTTGGATGCAGCGGAAGAGTCCATAAGCGCCTCAACAAGTCGTGTAACCGGAAGAAGCTTATTTGTTGGAAGGAGGTTCTTCACGCCTGATAATAGATTCTCGAAACCACCCTCCTTGAGACGGTCGGTGAGCTGAAGGGATGAAAGTTAATGGGTTAAATGATAATAACGCGTCAAACGTGCATACCCTATTACCGAGTGCGCTGAAACCTTTGAACAACTCTCCACCTTGAACACCTGCGTTCGGCGTGGCGGTTCCCGTCCCACCCATGCTAACAGATGCCGACATCCTTGTGATTTCCCTTGTTCGCCGCACATACTCAAACGCAGCAATATCAGCGCCTGCAGATTTGAGTTCTTTCTCCAGCTCGGCGATATCTTCCTTTGATATAACATTATCAGCCGAGGAGAGGTAGAAAACAATAACCAGTCGGAGTTTGTCTCCTGGCGTGAAGTTTCCGTCTGGGCGATCTGCTCGCAGCAATTCGAGGATGGATGCTATAGTCTATACGTGTGAACATGTGTAAGCATGAATTGCGGGCGTCGGAGAAAGAGGAGAGGTATTCCGAACCTGCTTGGAAATGGCTTCCTCCGTACTAAACAACTCATCCAACCCACGTTTCTTTATTTGCTCCAAAAGAGAAGTGGCAATGTTCATATGTGTATCTAATGTCGCTTTCCTGGCGGTTAGCTCAGGAAGCTGCGTGATAGCAGTCTTCAAATGCGCGGCATTGGTAGAGAGATCCAACTGCGAAATGTCATTAACGTCGCTAACGCCTGTGCTCCGAGTAATTTCCGCGGCATCCTGCTTGTACTTGTTCAATTCCGTGTCGATATCTTCTGCCACTTGAGGGAAAGGATTTGCTGTATTGCGAGCCCAGAAAAAGTCCTTTGCATCGAGATCATAGGATTTTTTTGATTGGCCTTGTGGTTGGGGAACTGTGACACGATTTAGCTTCATCTCGAGACAGTCGGAGACGAGGGCCTGGTATGTCCATCCATGAGCAAGCATCGAAACGAGATCGACGTTGCGGTCGAGAATTAGGAGGACTTCGGGAACGCATTAGCGGGGTTGTAATGGATTAAGTGAGGAAGACTGACGCGGCCGTTGTAAGGTAGATAGACCTGTAGAATCTTGGGCAAAGAGGGAAGTTGAGGAATGGGGTGAACGCGAAGCAGATATTATAGCATCCCGAATCTTGGTCTCAAGCTTCTTTGCAATCATTTCTGCCGCGTTACCTCTAGGTGCACGTATGTACGGAACGTGCCCTGCAGCCGCAATATGTAAATTTGTGGCTTATACACGATAAGAATGGACTAACCCAGTGTCGCTACTGCGCTGAACAGTCCGGCTGCTACACGTTCAATCTCTTCTTCAATTTCTTGCTCCGTTGTGGCAGGGGAATTGAGTATGGTATACGAGGTCCGTGTTGTAGGAATCGGTGTTGGAGTTACTGAGCTTGATGCTTGGGGTGGGGAAGGCGGTAGGAGAGAAAATAATGATGGCGAGGGCGCGATAAAGGACAAGTATTGGTCGACGACCTGATATCAGTTAGCTAGACTGTTGCAAAGCAGAATAACATCACACGCACTTGTTCAATGAGATCTCCTGTACCATCCTGTGCAACGGACGCGGCGAGTTCTTCAAGAAGTGCGCGCGGTAGCGGTTCGACAAAATTAAGATGGAAAGATTCGTAGAGACCCTTTTGCAGATCCTGGGCAATGCGACGGACGTTCTGGAGGGTAGGTGAGACAAAATATACGGCAGGCACGTCGGGAATTTCGGGTCGGTGAGAATGCAACTGTCTGATGGTATGCATGAAATGTTAGCTGTCTCCTGAACAATAAGGGTGTACTTACACGTGTAAAGTCACCCCGACATCACGAAGATCTTGAACGCGCAAAACAGTTGCAAGGACATCCTTCGTTTGTTGGTCAAGGACAAGAACCTTCCATACTGGAGGGCCGGTCAGCGCAGGAACATTAGTTGCTGATTGTTTAGTGGTTGCTATCTGAGAGTCTACGGGTTGATTGAGGTTGAGGAGGTTGAGGAGGGAGGCTGTTTGGGACTGTTGGAGGGTGATTGAGGCAGCTGGCTGTGGATTGAAGTGAGATGGAAGAGAGGTTAAGGAAGTGGCGTGAAGTACCTGTTTGAGAGCCGTCGCCATGAAGGTGCGCTAGAGAAGTACCGGAGCAGGGCACACTGAACTATGAGGTGCCGAAAGTAAAAGTACTAATTCCTAGTAGCAGTTGACGTTGAACGTTGCCAGATTGCGACGTAGCCTCTCCACGTGACTACTTAAGGGACTTGAAATGAATTCGAATGAGACTTTCACAAGAATATTCGTTCGAGGTTCCTGGCACTCCTTATGATCAAGCCACAGTTTGTCAAAATTTCTACGAGTACTACATGAAAGTTAAAAACACATCATCATCACGACAGCGGCGGGAACAGTTGCCTTGGTCTATCCTAGCCACCGGCGTTGCAACAGGGATGATTAAATGATAACCCTGAAACCGCCAGCCGTACGCGACTTATAAAAGTACATTCATCACAAAAGAGTTTCCAAACCTTTTGGCACCTTCCACGACGACGCCCTGGGTTTGGAACGTTCTTGTTACGACAGTGAGTATGACACTTGCATTCTGCTTACGTTTAGTCACTGACACGCAAGGTGTATTTTCAGCTCATTTGTGAAAGCATGGGCTGCATTCCCAGCAAACAGGCAGTGTTGGAGGGAGACGGAATGAGGAAAGGCAAGAAGGGGATCAAGAGATTCTTCAACTTCAGTAACAGTGCTCCCAAGAATCCATCGGCAACAGAGATCCCTTCACCGACCATATCTACCAACCATCCTCCATGGATAGAGGGCCATGATAAGTTGGTGATAAAAAAGGAGGAAGAGGAAGAGGGGGAGGGGGACGAAGAGCGGAAACAGAAGTAGCGCATGGTCGATATTGTGAGTATGCGTGTTCTGGCAAGCGCTGGTAAAGCTGATGTACACATTCCATGTTGATAGTAACATATACTTTTGTATACATGACGATATGATAAAAAGAGAATGGCAACGAGGCAGTTGTGGTATCTTGTGTAGTGTGTGGTACATAATAGGAAGGTTACCT